>JADMNL010000022.1:372331666-373810833 GCA_016271365.2 Neoceratodus forsteri | reverse complement strand
GGTAATATCTCAAAAGGAAATGTTGCATCCATTATCCGACAGACTCTGGCAAGTTCTTGGAACCTTGCTGGATTTCAAAATGCTATTCCCTCTAGATCATTGGTTCCCAAATGCACAGAAATCCGGTTTCATAGAAACATAGACTTTGACGCGAATAAGGACCGCTAGCCCATCTAGTCTGCCCATTTCCCTACCTACAGGATGAGCCATAGATTCTAGTTAACCAACAGCCTATTTCTTCCACCCCCACAAGAATTGCCTTATGTCTGTCCCATGCATTCTTGAATTCTCCCACAGTTTTAGACCCATAACCTCCTCAGGAAGGCTGTTCCATCCATCCACTACCCTCTCTGTGAAATAATACTTCCTCACATTGCCCTGAACCGCCCTCCTTCTATCTTTAAATTGTGTCCCTTGTTCTTGCAAGTCTCTTTTCTGAAAGATGCTACCCTCTTGGACTTTGTTGATTCCACTGAGGTACTTAAAAGTTTCTATCATGTCCCCCTCTCCTTCTTTCCTCAAGGGTATACATATTAAGCTCTTTAGTCTCTCCTCATACGGCTTCTCTTGCAGACCCTGCACCATTTTAGTTGCCCTCCTCTGGACTACCTCTATCCTGTCTATGTCCTTGCTGGAGATGAGGTCTCAGAACTGCACAGTACTCCAGATGGGGTCTCACCAACTGTCTGTACAGAGGATAACAACTTCCTGTTTTCTGCTGCTGATGCTCTCCCTATACATCCCAGTATACCCCCAGCCCTCCCTACTGCCTTCTCACATTGCTTGCTAACTAAGGTCATCTGATATGATTACTCCCAGGTCCCTTTCCTTTTTGTTGTTGTTACTACCTCCCACCCATTGTGTAGTCTTCCCTGGGTTCTTGTTTCCCAGGTGCATTATTTTGCACTTCTTGCATTGAATCCTAGCTGCCATACTTCTGACCATTCCTCCAACCTTGCCAAGTCCCTTTTCATCCTTTCCACGCCTCCTTGTGTATCAACCCTGTTGCAGATCTTTGTGTCATCTGCAAAAGGCATACTTTTCCTTCAGACCCTCTGCAGTGTCACTGATGAAGACATAAAAGGACTTTGACCCAATACTGAACCCTGCAGTACCCACTAGTAACCCTCTTTCTTCAGGTGGACTCCATTTACAATTACCTTCTGTGTCCTGTTGTGCAGCCAATGTTTTACCCAGGCTACCACCCTGGGACCCACTCCCAGGCTGGTTAATTTGACTATTAATCTTTTGTGTGGACTGTGTCAAATGCCTTGCTAAGTCTAGGTAGGCCATGTCCACAGTCCCTCCCTGGTCTACTACTTTTGGTCACCCAGTCAAAGAAATCTATTAGATTCTGCTTTGACATGACCTTCCGATGTGAACCCATGCTGCCTTGGGTCCTGTGCTCCACTGGCCTCTGGGTACTCAGCTATTCTTTCCTTCAAAGTGACTGCATCATTTCCTACCACAGAGGTCAGACTGACAGGTCTGTAGTTTCCTGCCTCTGTCTTGGTCCCACTTTTGTGAAGGGGAATCACATCCGCCTTCCTCCAGTCCTCGGTGCCACACCATCCTCCATGATTTATTAAAAAGAATACCCAGTGGTTTCACTAGTTCCTTCCTTAATTCTTTTAGAATTCTGGGGTGAATTCCATCAGGACCCATTGCTTTGTCCACCTTCAGTTTTAGGAGTTCTTGCAGAACCCTTTCTTCTGTGAAAGGACTGGGATCGACCCCTATCAAGAGTGCTTCTGTTAATTGGATTAGGCACCTCCCCTCTCTTTTGTGAATACTGAACAGAAATATTCATTCAGTATCCCTGCTTTTCACTGTCCCCTCTGCCCACCCGTTCATTCTATTCAGCCTCACTATCCCTCCCTTGTCTTTCTACCGCTGATGTACCTATAAAAGGTTTTATCCCCTTCTTAACTGAGTTGGCTATCTTTTCCTCAGTTTGGGCCTTTGCTATTCTGACTTCCTCCCTGCTTCCTTCTGCCTTAACTGGTACAGCTGTCTGTCCTGCTCCTTCTGTGTTTCCTTATACTTCCGAATGCTATCTTTTTCTTCCTGACTTTCACAGCCACCTCTTTTGAGAACCATAGTGCGTTTTCTTTCGTTTGATTTGTTTATTTGCTTCACTAAAGGCTTGTTGCCTCTGTGATGGCAGTTTGATGATTCCCCATTGTTGCTCCACACCTCCTTCTAGCCTGTTTGCTAGTGCTTTTCTGAGGCACTCTCCCATCTTGCCAAAGTTAGCCCTCCTAAAGTCCAGTACCCTCACTTTTGTAGGCTTGACTCTGTAGCCAGTTTAACGTGAACCACACTGTTTGATGGTCACTTGTTCCCAGATGGCAACCCACTTCTAGGTCTGAGATCTCTCACTGCCCCGTTTGAGAGTACAAGGTCTAAGATTGCTCCATCACGAAGTGGGTTCGAAACTAGCTGTCTAATGCCTGCCACTTGTAGGGCATCAAGAATGGCCCTGTCTTGGATGTGGCTGCAGCAAATGTGCTCCAGTTAACATCTGGCATATTCAGGTCTCCCATCAACAGTATCTCCCCTTTCTCTGCCATTCTAAGAATGCCTTCTATCATGTCCTTGTCCATTCCTCCCCTGACATGGGGGTCTGTACCAACCCCTGTGTGATTGTGGTGCCCTTTCCAGTCTCCAAGGTGACACAGTGCCTCTTCTCCTCCCTGTTTACTCTTTTGTTCAGTTGCTTTTATCCCTTCCTTTACATAGAGAGCTACTCCTCCCCTCTTCTCTCCTGCCTGTCTCTCCTGTAGGTTATGTACCCTGGTGTGTTAACATCCCAGTCATGGTTCTCTGTGTACCATGTTTCTGTGACTGCTCTGATATCCAGGCATCCCTCTTCCATCATGGCCACCAGCTCAGGAGCTTGTTGCCCAGACTAGAGGCATTGGTACTCATTACCCTCCATTTCCTGATGGCCTTACTCCCTTTGCCCCATCCCTGTCCTTCTTGCCTTTGTCACTTTCTCCATTTACCCCTGCCCTTCTCCCTATCGACACCTCTATGTTGGTGTTTGCCGCACTTACTACCGTGATTATTTGGGGGCTAGGATTTCTCCTTTCCTGTGCCTCCCCCCTTGGCTAGTTTAAAAGCTTGCCAATGAAGCATTTAAACCTATCACCTAGGATCCTGGTTCCCCTCCCGGACAGATGCAGCCCATCATGCCAGTATAGGTTTGCATCACTCCAGGTGGACCCCCAGTCCCCAATGAAGCCAAATCCCTGAGCTCCACACCAGTTTTTCAACCACTGATTGAATCCCATGGTGCGGAACACCCTAGCCTCTCCTATGCCATAGATGGGCAACACCTCCAAGAAGGTTACCGTCGTGCTGCTTGACTAAGGCCCTCCCAGATTCCACAAACTCTTCCTGCACTTCTCTAATCCCTTTCTTAGCCAGGTCATTTGTCGCTGAGTGGACAATGACATCCAGCTCCCTCCCTGTGCAGCTGCTCCGCAATCCTGGATTGGCTCCTGTCCCTCAAGCCATGGCGCCAGGCAGGCTGACCACCTCCTCTCCCTTCCTCCCCAGTTCTACCTTCCTAACAATGGGGTCCCCCACCAGGAGTTGTTTCCTTCCCTGCAGGGTCCCTGCCACCCTCCTGTGGGTCTCCTTGTGTAGGTTCCAACATCCTCCTTGGTCTCCACTGTGGGTGCCTCCATAGAGGAACCACACTTTGCCAGAATGGCATAGGAATTGTGGAGAGGTACCACTGGAGGGATGTGCCTCTGTTCCACCACTCTCACCCTCCCCGAGCCCACTGTGGTCCAACCGCTCCTCTTTCTTGACAACCTCTGAGGCAACGGCAGTGGCACTGGTGGTCCCTGGATGGAAGAGGAGGTCCCACAAATCCTGGCCAACTCAGCCTGGAGATGAGCAACCTCCTCCCTCAGCCCAGAGAGGTGCCTGCAGATGGGACAACACCGCATCCTCCAGAGCGTCTCCCGGAAGACTGCTGCTCCACAGCCACTGCACTGCACCACTCCAATCATGTCTTATTTCTGGCCCCTTAACTGTTTGCAATCCTTACTCTTTCCTCTGTTTTTTTCTCTCTCTCTCTCTCTCCTTACTTTCTGCCTGTAGTGCCCTTCAGCTCTGATTGTCCTGTTCTGAGACAAGAATATCCTACATTTCTCAGTAGACCACTTACTTGCTCAGAGGCAGACCTCCAGCAGCTAGAGGGGGCCGGAGAGCTACTCTTGCCCTTCTAGGATGGTGGGTCTTTGGTGGTTCTGTGATCACTCACTTCCTGCTCCCAAACAGGAAGTTTCTGTTGTCAGTCAAATCCTGTGCCTATAAAAATAGAACTAGCTTTGGGTGCGGGGGTGGAGGGGAGGGAAGGAGGGCAATATAGTCCCAGCAGAGAAGTCCAGTCACACAGCAGTCCTTTCTCCTGGTGTCTTCTGCCAAGCTATTTTTCCCTCCACAATCCCTAACCATTTCATACACCATGAACTTTGCTCTGTCAGCCCAGAGATACTCACTACCTTCACCTGGCTATGGCATCCACCCTCCTGTCCCTCCCACTGGATACCCCTAATCATCGAGTCTCCCAATAACAGAACCTTAACACCGCCATCATCCTTATGGTTACCTCCACTATGCCCTCTCAGCCCCCCTTCCCCCCTTTATTCAGCTACTTCTGCTCAGAAAGATGCCCCAGCACCAAGAAACAGCAGAAGAAGAAGAAGAAGAAGCCATTTCGGCACCTTGCTCCTGTGGCCAAGTAGCCCTCCTTCCAGAGTGGGCAGCAGCAGCAGCAGGCACAGACTTGGTGCTCTCAGCCCAAGTCCAAGCCTCCAACGGCCAGCAGAGGAGGTCAAGGTTCAGGTGGTTTACAATCTGGACCCTCTTCCTCCAAGCCTGCCCAGTGACGGGATAGGGACTGCCACCCCTATTCCCATCACGCCAGCTCTGGGTCCTCTTGTGGGGGGCTGGCTCCACCACTTTCTTTCTGCCTGGTCCGCTGTTACCATGAACAGGTGGGTTCTAGAAGTGGTTGACTAGGGCCTTCCTCTGGAATTCGAGCAGTACCCTCCCAGCTGAGCCCGTAGCCTTCAGGAGGAAAGGGTATCAGTCCACATTCGGTCAGCTCTGAGAGACGACATAGCTCAACTCCTCCAAGTGACAGATTCCCCAGTCATCCCAGCGTTTCCAAGTACTTCCTGGTCCCGAAGTGGATGTGGGGGCTGATGCCCCATTTTAGATCTGCATGACCTGAACCAGTTTCTCAGGGCATGCACCTTCAGGACAGTAACTCTGTCCCTGATCATACCATCCCTGGAGCAGAACATGTGATTCTGCTCACTGGATCTTCAGGATGCGTTTTTCCACGTCCCAATCCATCCTTCTCATCAGAGGTTCCTCGACTTTCGAGCAGAGGGAACCCTTTACGAGTTCCAAGCCATGCCATTCAGCCTGTCATCAGCCCCATGGGTCTTCACCAAATGCATTACAGTGGTGGCAGCCCACCTCAGGCATCGAGAGGTCAGAATATACCCCTACCTCGACGACTGGCTCCTAGCGAGTTCCACCTAGCAAGAGGTGGAGAGGTCCAGGGACCTGGCCCTGCAAACCTGCTCTCAGCTTTGCCTCCTGATTGAGGCCAAGTCCGAGCTCATGCCTTCGCAGGTGATATGCTTCATTGGGGCAGAGCTCGACTTCTGTCGAGCCAGAGCCCAGCTCCTGGTGGATATGGTGGAGGTTCTTTCCTCCTTTGCCCAATCATTTCTGGTTGGGCACTTGCTCCAGGGCTTGCACCTTCGGGTACATGGTGGCCTGCACCACCATGGTCCAATGAGCCTAGTGGCATATGCGCCCCCTCCAGTGGGAGCTGGCTGCCCAGTGGACTCAGTGCCAAGGTCATTTCAACCAGCTGATCACTGTAACCCACATGTGGGATGCTCTCCAGTGGTGAACCATCCTGGATCATCTGCAGGAAGGGATCCCATTTGTCCGCCCCCAGACAACGGTCGTCCTAATGACCGATGCCTCTCTCACAGGCTGGGGAGCCCACATGGGGGACAACAGGGCCCACAGGTTCTGGACCCCCGAGGAATCCTGATACCATTTCAACCTGCTGGAGCTCAGAGCAGTCTCTGTTTCTACTAACAAGAGACAGATTCCTTGTTTAGTCTATCATATAAGCACATGTAGATTGGAAGTGTCAGCATTTCTCTTTGTCTAAGGTTTATGCTTTAGAAGCATTATTTCTTATACTCATTAGTATTCTGTCTCTAAGTAATTATCAATAGAGAACGTATTGTGTAATACTGTTTATAGTTCAGAACCAATGTATATGGTTTTGGGTATTATTAAGCTAGTTCTTATCTTAGTATATAAAACACTGTCTTGCCAGTTTCTCTCTCTCTAGAAGCTCTCTAGAAGCTTAGTACGTACAAAATAGACTGGCAATTTATCCTGCTTGGCTGTGAGTATAATAAAAATACTTTATTTATGACTACTTGTGAGTGTTATGTCTGGCTAATATTGTAGACATAAAACGAATCCGATTTATTACTTTAGCAGTTAGTCTTCTAACTTGACATACCCACTACCACATCAACCTTGAGTCACTCCAGAATGCTGGTTTTGGGGCCTCAGTTCTCCAGTCTCTGTTCCCTAAGTGAGGGTGTTCACCTTACCTCCCTCCTCCAGGAGAACTGCTTGGAGTCTGCCAAGAGTGTGGATGAACAACATATCCACGTCTCTAGAAAAACAGGTTACTCACCTGTAACAGTAATTCTAGGAGTGGCATATGTTGTTCATCCACACTGACCCACCCAACCTCCCTGGCTGCGATGCACCACCTGGCTTCCAGTGGGCTAAGATCTGGCGTCATGGGGTGGAGCTGAGGGTTGTACCACCTGGGTGGGTGGGAGGAGCCAACTTCCAGACCTTCCAGCAAGAATTAAAGGGGAAAGGAACATGCCAAGAAGTGTGAATGAACAACATATACCACTCCTAGAACTACTGTTACAGGTGAGTAACCTGTTTTTTGCTGTATGGACTTTTTGCCTCTGAACCGTTACACTGAAAATAACATTTGAATTAAAGTGTGCTAACAAGTTGTTACACTGCTCTAGCAGGTTGTTATACTGCTCTAGCATGTTGTTACATAAGCAAAAATACACAACAGGGTGTGTTATATCATGACATATCATCATGCCTTGGGTGTGTTGTGAGGTATGAGGTGAAGCCGAGTGCCTTCAACCACCCAAGAACTCTTCCAGGTTCTGTATCATGGTTGCAGAACTGTGACTATGGCTGAATTTGAGCTTCCAGTACAAATGCCGAAAGGTTCCTCGGCACCCTTGCTTTGTCTGATTGGTAATTGAATAAAGAGCACTGGGGCAGTGGAAACCACTAGTAAGAGAAGGAGGATGTGATATAGTACTGGCACAACTCAACATAACCCAGTTTGGGGAGGTTTTTGGCGTTTCACAGTAAAATGAACAGTGTGCTATAACAAGCAGCCTTGATGGCCCCAAAATTGTTTGTTATAACAAGAGACTACTATAATAATCATCTAATTTCCTTTTTTACTTTTAATACCAAGTTATATTTGTAACTTTCAATAGAAAGTGTAGCTCAGTGGTTAGAACTGTGGGCTGTGAACCTGGAGGCTCAAGTTCAAATGGAACACATACCCCCTGCTTACAGTGTGACCTTGAGTTAATCACATAGCCTTAATCTGCATATGAGCTGACCCAGTGGCGCTGAGGGCTAAGGTGCTGGACGTCACACCTCACTCCATGCTGGCAACACCGTTTTTGGGAGCGGACTCAAGTCACCTGGGGTACAGCCAAGGAGAAGAGGATAGAGCATATGGAGGACTGCTCTACTCTCCTGGGGAGGGAGGGAAGGTGGTGCACCTCGCAGTTCTGATGGCTCCCAGTGGAGACTGGGGGCATCACAGTTAGTGGGGGCATGTACATGGGTGGGGGGGGTGTCGGCGGACATCCTGTGCACAGGTGCGGAAGTGCGCTTGACATCAGTGCACGTCTGCACCCCCAGGTCACCGAAAGCGGAGAACACTCTAGTACCTCGGCAGGGCAAAGGCAGGACCCTGTGGAGGCACCCACGCCACCGGGTTGAACTTTTCCAGCCAGCCTCCGGCTCTCACCCTTACTTCGGCTGCCATCTAGATTCTAGAGAGCTGGAAGAATTGGTGGTCCCACCTTGGGGACTCAGAGCCGGGGGCTGGTAGGTCAGGATGAGGCAAGAGAGCACCCCAGGATGGAGGTTGGACTGGAGGATTTCAGGCTGAAGGGGAGTATGCCGGTCCCAGTGGTCCACACTGGAGAGAGAGACCTAAGGGGCCAGTGAGAGGAGGGGCATAAATAGAATTGACAAAAAAGAAAATCTGCATAGGAGCATATTATTGCAAGATGGAAGGTGGCGGTGAGTTCATTGGGACCATCTCCTACTATTTTAGTATTAATTTATTGGATTTTATTAATCATGTGTGCTCACTGAGACTTGCGTCCATTTTTCAAGAGCAACCAGGGATTAATTACATACAGTACTGTAGAGAGACATTATTGCTAGCTGTAAAAAGCATTACAGAGATAACACTCAAGGCAGTAGCACACTGGTAGTAACAATTCCCTCAAAAACTTATTCATTTTCTTATTGAATTCATCTTGAGTTCCCCGCATTTATTGCATTATTTGGTAGCTCATTCTATGCTCTCACCATCCTCTGAGAAAAAAAACTTTTTCGGTCTCTCCTACACTAATCATCATCCTGGATCTGCTGGTCATGGCCCCATATTACTAATTCTCTTTCTTTTTAGATTACACCTAAATTTATAAACCATAAATTTCTGAATCTCATTACTCCATACGATGTTATCATATGACCACTCATTTCCTCTGTTCAGACTGAAAATACAAAAGCTTTGGCACCTAATTTCATAAATTCTGTTCCATCCCCCACCATCATTCTGGTTGCACTCCTCTGGACTCTCACTAACCTAACAGAACTGGCACAGTTTCAGTTTCACAAATGCCCTATAAAAGAAGGGCCATAACTTCCCTTGATCTGCTTACAAAATTTCTCCCAGTACACCGCAGAATTTGAGTTGTTTTGGTTTCTACTACTTTGTTTTCTCTGTTTCTGATCCTTTATTATAATTACCCCTAGATCTCTTTTCCCCCTTCACGTGTCTAGGTTTGTTTCTGTTTAAGAAGTAAGTTGCCCAGACCATTCCAGTTACCCAATGACACGAGTGCCCAGCTTCAGAAGTAAACCTGGGACGTCGTATTGGGAGGCAGGCCAGACCACAACAGAAGCTGTTTGACAGTGCACTGTGATTGAGAAGGAATGGACTTGGGTTCTGATGTCACAGCCACCCCGCGGTAGGCCATGGGGGCTTGCTACATCTGCAGGACGTCACTGTACGCAGCCAAGGCCACTCCATGAACTGCGCCCACACCAGGGGAGGAGGAAGAAGCCAAGGGAGAAAAGGTGGGTGGGACAAGTCTGCCTGTAGGACAGCCTGGATTCTCTGATCTTCCCCTGGGCTCTGGTGTCCCCCAGCGTTGTATCCTGGTCCACACAGTGAACTGCCTCGCGGGGAGGATGGCCCTCTCCCTGGAGCCCCTGCCACAGAGGGTAGACCTGCGGGATGTCAGAGCAGCCAGGGTTGGAAGGGGAGAACTGGGGTCATCAGTATGGGGTATATCTCGAAGAAGAGGGTGTGTCCCTGAGAGGCAGGGTCAGAAAGAAAAAGCTCTTTGGGACAAAAAGATAAGTTGCCCCCATGTTTGTCTTTCTAAGTGCAGTATTGAACACCAACCCACATTTAATTTGTGTCCCATCTTTTTACCCTGAATCTGGGTCCCTTCGAACACCATCTAGCCCCCGACTATCTACAGTATGATTCTTTGCAGTTTAGTGTCATCTACAGACTTGATTATCCAATTTTTCTCCCCTTCACTTAGTTCCTCAATCTAGATATTAAGCGATGAACCATGTGTGACTTCACTAGTTACAATCCCCTTGTTTACTGTGCAACCATTTATCTTCAGTCACTCACTGACTTCTCATCCTTAGCCAGCCTGCAGTCCAGTTCACTTCTTGATATCCCAGATCTTCACTGGGGGTATCTCAGTAATCAGGTCACACTGTAGGAACTTCACTGTCAGTGAAGCAAGATCCGCAGGAAGATTTTCAGCAGTACAACTAGAGCCAACCATGCCATCGACATCCATAGACGTTACTAGTCCTATATAAAGGCGCAGTGACCCTGCTCCTCTTCAGTTCTTTTTCCCACTGTTGACTCGCTTGCATGGGTCTCCACGGAAGCTCTGATGCAGTATTCACGCCTTTTCACCCACGGCTTTTTCTTCAGCTTTTTTTTTTTTATAATCTCTTTGTTATAGAGATTCCACCAGCTTTTATGTCGAGGGTTAATCCTTCAACTTCTCTCTTCCGTCACTGTGGAAAGAAGATTGCCTCCATAGATGAACATTCTCCCTGTCTTGGGCCTGAACACGAAGTTTCTGACTGTGAGCTCTGCCCGAAGTTTAACCAAACAACCCTCATGCAACAGAGAAAGGCTCTCAGCAATTTCCTGATGAATCAACAGGTAGCCAGTTCCGGGCAGGGATCCTCTGGTGTTCCAGCTTCTCAGTCCCCCGATGGGATCGTCAAGTTCCCAGGCCTCCAAGGCCTGAGGAAACTCCCTTGGGAAAAGTCATAAAAAAGACAGAAATCGCGACCACTCCCCCCAACATCGATCTCATTCTCCAGTGGCCTCTTCTCCTTCTTCTGGGGGATTCTTGTCGGCTGCAGCAGTGCGGGAAAACTGCTGTCTAGGTCTCTGTGCCCACCAGACACATGCCAACAGCACCTCCACCTGATTCTCAGGTCAGCTGTCTGTCGACCTCCAGGTCATCGGCCCCTCCTTTGTCGACAATGGGCTTATCAGCAGTGACTCTCCCATTGAGGCCTGCCCCCTTCTCCCTCCATGGCTATAGGCTCCTTGGGTTCTCAGGACCCAGCAGGTGGGTTGTCGACACCAGTGCCATTGACCCCCACCCCCGTCGATGAACACTGTTGACTTGAACAAAGTCCTGATAAAGTTCACTAATATGATTGTGCAGCAGCTTAGCGCGCTTAGGCCCTCCTCGCCAATGTCAACAGCAGCTTTGCCATCGACGCCTACTCATCAGCCACAGGAAGCTTCCCCCAGGCGACCCAAATTTAGAAGAAGTCGACGTCGAGGAGGAGTACCATCCTAACCTCATTCTTCCTGATGATGAGGAGGAAGAAGAGGAAGAAATCCTGGTCTCTGACAGGTCTGCTGCTTCCTCTGTCAGTGAAGATTCAGTAAAACATACTCCTAGCTCGCCTTCTGAGGATTATTTATCCACAAATCTTGTCTTCCAGGGTTCCTTTTTAAACATTAGGTTTATAGGATAATAGGGGAGTGAGACTAAGTGGATAAATGCAACAACCAAAACAAGTGGAAGTCTCACTCAACCCCTTACAAAATAATGGATAGGCCAAAGTAGTTTTAAAGCTATTACTTTATTTTCTTTCAAGCTGAGGCTCTTATAATGGGGTTCTCCTAAAAAAGATTCTTTTTTTCAAAAGGCTCCAAAAGTTATAATATGCTCTGATACTTTTTTATATTTATTTGTAACGTTTCAGAACACACACTGGTTCCTTCCTCAGACATGGAGCTCTCCATAAATCTAAAATAGATAAAAGGAAACCAAAGGAAAACATTTTAAATGTATTAGAAAAACAAAATTATTAGAATTATAATAATTAAATAATCTTTAAAGTTTTCTCTAAGTATATGATTCAGGTGGAACTGACCTGTACTTGCTTCAAAAAATGTATACTTAGTAGGAATCAGCGTTGGTTTAATGTGTTGGGGGGGGCAATTTCAGACTTCAGTTCTAAAGCTCCTCACGTAATAGCCCCATCTAAATTAGAAAATAAAAAAAGATTTAATATACGACCTGAGTGTTTTTAGATAAAACAGAACCTCTGGTTTGTTGTCGAAATGTCTTACTTTAACTTGAAGATACAAATTATTTCAAGCAAAAGGATTCATTTGTTCCGATTACCAGTTTGCGGTGATTCTGAATAAAAAAAGAGGAAACAAAACCTCATATATAGTTCAAAATAGAAAGTGTGAAAGCTTATAAATATTTCTGTATCCATTCAAAGAAGATACTCCCTTACCTCTCACTGGGAGCTCAATGTAAATTTATTTCAAATAGCTAAATAAATCCGAGAAAACGCAAACAACCCATCGCCATTAACTCAGACGCTGTTTCCCAAGTGTAACTAGACTGAACACCTTGCAAGGTGAATGAGAGGGGCCGGGCCATTTGGCTGCATGCCAGGTAGTGTGCCGACGTCATACAAGACGTCACCAGGTGGCCTGGTCAATAAAGAAACTATTTTGATGCATGTTTAGCTATAAGAAAGTCCCCCGCTCCTAATACTTTTGAAATGTCTTCATTATGAGATAATCTCATTCAAAGAAATATAAAACACGGACCCATATTCATAAAGGAAATATACATTAACAAAAATGAACTTCAGGTTATTTAACTAAAGCAATATATACAAATGTGATATTTAAAAATATATATATATATATATATATGTATATGATCAGATCAAATATTTATGCCAGCTCATATTCTGTAATCTTCAAAAGTTCGAGGAAAGGAGATCAGATGTAGAAATAGACAGAGGAACCTTACGTGAACAGTAGAAAATGGATTAGTTTATTAAAATACAAGCTATAACCATGAGAGGAAAGAGAAGTGGAAGTGATTGTAAGGTTAATATAGAGTGGAAAATTATTGAACATGCGTTCCTACAAGAGACTAAATATGGTGGGGTGAAAAGTAAAGGAAAGATGAGCAATATAGGAAGCCCCAAACATTGAGCAGAGGCGCTGGTGGGATGAGAACCAGAGTAATAATTTGTGTTAGAAAAAAGACATTCAGTGGAGAGAAAATAATATTTTGTCAAGCGTGAACTATCTGATAAAGACTTAAGAGCGGAATTGCAGTGAAAGCTGATATGAGATCATAAAAATTGTATACAAAGTCTTTATGAAAATGAAAATAGAGTGCAATTCTAACAGAATATTTTATATTATTCAGAACCTTGCAGTCACTCTCCATTTCCTTCTTTCCCTCTCACGGTTATAGCATTGCAAGGTGTTCAGTCTAGTTACACTTGGGAAACAGCGTCTGAGTTAATGGCGACAGGTTATTTGCGTTTTCTTGGATTTATTTAGCTATTTGAAATAAATTTATATCGAGCTCATCTCTTTTCATTCAGAATCACCGCAAACTGATAATCGGAACAAATGAATGCTTTTGTTTTAAATAATTTGTATCTTCAAGTTAAAGTAAGACATTTCAACCAGAAACCAGAGCTTTTGTTTTATCTAAAAACACTTTGGTCGTATATTGAATCTTTTTTCATTTTCTAATTTAGATGGGGCTATTATGTGAGGAGCTTTAGAACTGAAGTCTGAAATTGCTCCCCCCCAACTCAACACATTAAACCAACGCTGTTTCCTACTAAGTATACATTTTTTGAAGCAAGTACAGGTCAGTTCCACCTGAATCATATATTTAGAGAAAACTTTAAAGATTATTTAATTAATTATTATGATTCTAATAATTTTGTTTTTCTAATACATTTAAAATATTTCTCCTTTTGGTTTCTTTCTATCTATTTTAGATTTATTGAGAGCTCCATGTCTGAGGAAGGAATCAGTGTGTTCTGAAGCGTTACAAAATAAATATTAAAAAGTATCAGGAGCATATTATAACTTTTGGAGACTTTTGAAAGAAAAGAATCTTTTAAGGGAACCCTATTATAAAACTTCAGCTTGAAAGAAAATAAAATAAAGCTTTATAAACTACTTTAGCTATCCATTTTTTGAAGGGGTTGGGTGAGACTTCACTTGTTTTTGTTGCTCCTTCTGAAGACCCACATTTTCAATGTGACGAAGCAGCTGTCCTCAGCCATGGGCTTCAACACTGAAGAAAGGATGCCACCAGGAAAGAGCTGGTGGACTTCCTGGAGATCCCAGAGTCTCCCCTAATAATCATTCCTCCAGTCTTGCCTGCCTTGAGGAATGCAGCCATGGCAGCCTGCCACAGACCAGACATGGTGCCAGCTATGCCTTGCAGGGTGGATAAACTCTATCATGCCCCCCAGGGGTTCCCCTGCTATGCTGCCCAGCCCAAGACAGACTCAGTGGTCATTAAGGCAGCCCATGACATGTCTAAGGTGCCTAAGCACCTTAGTTCCCTTCCCCCAGACAAAGAGTCTCGCAGAATCGACCTCTGGGGTGAGAGGGTGTATGTTTCCTCTACACTGGGTTTGAGGATTGCAAACTACCTGTCTCATACGGTAAAGTACCAAAATGCCATTTGGAAGAAGGGCAAGGCCGCTGCCCAGGCCCTCCCAAATGGCACACAAAAGCAGGAGCTGCTTCAGTGCCTCCAGGCAGCTGAGGATGTTTGCAAGCACCTCCTCAGAGCCCTCTGTGATGTTGCTGACACCATTGCCAGGGCTGCTGTTTATATTCCTACGTAGGCACTCCTGGCTAAGAGTATCCAGTTTTGCTGCTGATGTTCAGCAAAAGGTACTTAATGCCCCCTTTAATGGCACTAAGCTGTTTGGCCCTGATGTCCAGAACATTATCAATGATCTGCAAGGGTTGGACAGGGCCCTCAAGTCTGTCCCTCTGTCTACCATACCCAACCCAGAGAGAGTAGTGGTGTCTTCCCCTTGCTAAAGCAACCAATAGGCCGGTACAGCCAAGGAAAGCACAGAGCCCCAGATGCCTTGCCTGCCCCCCCTCTGGTGCTGGAGCTGCGGCCAGGTGCCCCAGAAATGAGGGACCAGCCCCTGCGACTGGCTTCACCTCTGCTTGACTCCTTGCCAGACCCTACTCTTCTGGTCCCAGACCAAGGGGCAGTGGTCGGAGGATGGTTCTCCCTCCATCTGAATCAATGGAGAACCATAACTTCAGACGGCTCACCTGTCTGTTCCCCAGGGAGGAGGTGCAGTCCCTCCTACACTAGCAGGCCATCGAGCCAGTACTCAGGCACCAGAGAAACAAGGGTTTTATTCCAGCTTTTCCTGGTCCCCAAAAGACCGCCAATCTGAGGCCCATTCTAGACCTAAGGACGACCTCATTCTGTACGTCCAGTACAAAAGTTCGGATGGTAACTTTGTAAGGCCTGATGCCCCTCCTCAAAACAGGAGATTGGCTCTGCTCTGCTCTGCTCTCTGGACATGCAGGATGCTTACCTGCATATAATCGGTCTTTCCTCCTCACAAAAAGTTTCTCTGTTTTGCCTTCCAGGGCGAGCATTATCAGTTCAAGATGCTGCCCTTTGGCTTGTCCTCTGCGCCGCAAGTCTTTACCAAGTGCTTAGCAGTGGTAGCAGCAGCTCTCAGAAGGGAGGGACTGTATGTTTTTCCTTATCTGGATGATTGGCTCCTAAAGACCCCATCCGGGAACAGCTTTGCTGACTCTGGCGAACTGTTCCAGCTTTGCTACTCCGTGGGCATCACCATCAATCTGCCCAAGTCGGTTCTTGTACTGTGCCAAAGGCTGCAGTAGATAGGGGCAGTTCCACACTCAGCGCAGGGGAAGGACTTCCTGCCCCAAAACAGGGCAAAGTGCATTATAACCCAAGCTCAGGAAGTCACTCATAGCCACTGTATTCCTGCCAGGGTGTACCTGAGATTGCTGGTCCTGATGGCAGCTGCCATACCCACTGTTCCACTGGCCAGACTTCATATGTACATTCTCCAGTGGACCCTCCGGGTCCAGTGGGACCAGCACACAAATGAGTTAGATCGCCCAGTCCTGGTCTCTTCCCCAGTCCACAAGGTACTGCAGCGATGGATGTACCCCTTGAATCTGCTTCAAAGCATCCAATTTCAGATCTCTTCCCTGCAGCAGATCCTCGCCGTGGATGCCTCAGGTCTGGGCAGCGGAGCACCACCTGGGCCCTTTCCAGACCCAGGGCTCTTGGTCCCAATTGGAAACCTCACTGCACATCAGTGTCCTGGAGATGAGGGCGGTGCTGTACACCATTCAGGCCTTTCAGAAACACCTTGTTCCAGGTCAGCTGCTGGTACAGTGAGACAATCTAAGTGTAGTATACTACATCAACAAGTGGGGGGGGACTCATTTGTACTGTTTATGCAGGGAGGCCGTGAGAGTGTGGTACTGGGCGTTGGAGCATGGTCTGACACTCTTCGTGGTCTGTGTGACAGGCGTGTTAAACACTCTGGCAGACAGCCTCAGCCGGACTCAGTCCAGCGTGCATAAATGAGAGCTCCTCTCATCCGTCACAGAAGACTTGTTCGACAGATGGAGTCATCCAGAGTTGGACCTTTTTGTGTCCCCACTCCATGCAAAACTGCCCAATTTTTGCTTGCTAGATCTAGGGCCTGGAGTTTTCTGATGAGACGCCTTGTCCCTCTCCTGGAGCACGAGGTTCCTTTACGCCTTCCTTCTGATCTTCCTGGACATAAAGTCTCCACCACTCATTCACACTAATGGGGACTACACTGGAGGCACTAGGACTAAGCAGGAGCCAAAAATATTCAGGAGGACCAGCGCCTAGGTAGGGCCGCGAGGAAGCGGCGGCGTGAGTCTGGCTCGCCCCATATAGGCTACCTCAGTGTCGACCCTCCAACCACCTCAGTTCCTTTTTTCCCCGCTGTCGAGTGCACTTCAGTGATGATGTCTCTCGCCTGCCAGGAGTCAAATCTTCATGTCTATGCGACAGCAGCTATAGTGGTTTAGTATTTGTTAGGTTTTATTTATTTTAGTAATTCAGTATTAAAAGTAATTTTCATCAAAGAAGTCTTCAGCCCTCCTTGACGGAGTTGACCATGAGTGAGGCATGTGACTGTAGGGAGAGTTAGCATAAGCTGTGTTGTCAGCAAAGCTGGGACTGGTCCGCCTCCCTCAATGGAGGGAGGAGGTCTGACTACTGGCAGTCCAGTGCTTGGGGAGGGATGGGCAGTCCTCCCAAAAGTACAAAAAGTGGTCCCATTCTCGATTTTGTCGAGGACTTGACACCACTTGGCCTCGAGTTCTTCTTCAACCTCCCAGCCAGAGAAGAAAGCGGTACCACTCGAGGCATGTCTCTTAGTCGATCGTCAATAGGTAGGGGCAAGGGTTCAACTCTGACTTTTCCGGGTTCTCTATTCCTGGTGACTGGCATCCTCGACTCCGGAGTCCCTCTCCACCCCCTAGGGGGTCCTCCGGTGAGCAGTTTCATCATTGGGATGCTCTTATGGAGCAGTGGGTTTGGCGGTTGTCCCACCTACCTGAGCCAGCAAGTCTGTCGCTGGGGCCTTCGGGCCTACCAGTTTCAGACCTCCGGACAGGGCGGTTGGGACTTTCTAGTCACGCGGCACCCTCTTCGGTGCTGTCAACACCATGCTCTGGTGCTTTTCCTCTCCTATGGCTGTGGTGCATGGGCCAGCACAGGTACCATTCTCTTCTGCTGAATTTCTCTGATCTTTCTCTTTGAGTGGGTTGTTAGGGGCCTCTGGTCCTGTGGTGCTGCCTCCTCTGGTGCCGGCACCATCTCTTGTGCCGGCGCCACCTGTGTTTTCGGCACTGCACTCTGTGCCTGCGCCAGGAGCACCTTCGGTGCCACATGGGGCACTGGGGTTCTCGATTCCAATCCGCGGAGCTCTTTCTCTTTCCCCCCTTTCCTATTTACTCTGTCCCTCTGGGACTAGTAGGAGATGATATTGAGCCTGATCCTGATCTTCGATTGGGAAATGACTTTGACAATAATTCCTCTCTGGGGGTGGCAAATAAACCTTCTCTTCCAGCAGAACCTCTGGTCAAGGACCTTTCCTTTAAGTCTCTGCTTCAGAACATGAATACCACTCTCTCTCTCTCTCCAGACTTCTGGAATTGATCCTGGGAAATTGCTGCGCTTGTAGTATCTGCACGTTCCAGATATTCCTGTGGAAGTGACTCCTCCCGTGCAACCCTCTTTTGAGACACTGTCACAAATCGTGTGGGATAATCTGGCACTTATTCCTTCCGTGGCTAAATCCATAGACAGGAAGTATAGCCCCAAAGTTGGCCAATCTTGCCTCTTAAGCCTTTGCTAATGCCGTAGTTGTCCTGGCAGAAAGTGAAAGGCCGTTCTTCCTCAAGAATCTATGCTGCGTCCAGTGAATAAAGTGCGTAAGATTGACACTTTGGGAAGCGAGTCTTCAGTGCCTCCACCCTGGGTATGCGTGCTGGCTGCCAGGGTTATTTCTTTCAGGATGAGTATACCCTCAGGCACTCGCTCAAATCCACTGAAGGAGATCTTTCAGAATCAGAAGTTAGCACAGAGCTTCTCCAGACCATTACAAGAGGCATTGAATCCAACCATCAGTAGCTTAAAGTCGCTATGGATGCCTTTGACACTGCTTCTAGGGCAGCAGCAGCTAGCGTTTGCATCTGACGCGACTCGTGGTTACGAACATCTGGATTCACAAATAATGCCCAACAAAGAGTTATGAGTTAACCATTTGATGGAACTTATCTGTTTGGTCCTCAAGTCGAGGGGCACTAGAGGCCACACAGAAAACTAGAACCGCTATCAAAATGGCCAAGCCGCTATCAACAGCTCCTCAATGGGGCATGAACCAGCAGCAGTTTCATAACCGTAAGTTATTTCGTGGCAAAGGCAGAGGGGGCTTTAGCAGAAATCAAGCCTCCCAGCCACAAAAGAAAACTCAGCAGAAGGCTCAGGGCTCAAAAGCACCTAGTGTCACCCTCTGAGATTCCGGCCCAAGTCCCACCTCAGCTGTCCGAGGGGGACTTTTCTTCAACAGGAGGGCATCTGACTCAGTTTTACAACCAGTGGAAGTCAGTCACATCAGACAAATGGGTGCTCAGGATAATCCGCATGGGTTACTCTCTAAATCTTTCAGAAACCCCTCCGGATCATCCACCCAAACGATAGCCCGGGCTGTCTGTCTCTGTCAGATCTTCTTGCTTCCGAGATTCAAGGCCTTCTGAACAACAGGGCAGTAGAAGTAGTTCTGCTGGATCAACAGAACATAGGTTTCTACTCCCATTACTTCCTAGTTCCAAAGAAAACAGGCGGCGTACGCCCTATTCTCGATCTAAGGAAGTTAAACAAATTCCTTTACAAGTAGAAATTTAAGATGATATCACTCAGCACTGTTACCACTGATTCAACAAAATGACTGGCTAGCCTCCCTGGACATGCAGGATGCCTACCCTTCTCATACACCCAAACCACCACAAGTATCTCAGATTTGTGGTGTTAGGTCAGCACTGCCAGTTCAGAGTCCTGCCCTTTGGGCTATCTTCGGCACCTCGAGTCTTTACAAAGTGCTTTGCAGTTCTCGCATCGTATCTTAAGAAGCTCGGAATTCAAGTCTTCCCATGTCTGGATGACTGACTTCTAGCAAGTCCCTACAGACAAGAGACTTAAAAAACTATGGCTACAGCTTCCAACTTTCTCATGTCAATGGGAGTTCTGCTGAATCTAGGCAAATCTCAACTACAGCCCTCCCCAGCCCCTCTTCATAGGGCCCTTTTTGAACACCTCCAGTGCAAAAGCCTTTCTTCCAGTGGAGAGGAGGAGCGACATCCTTCAGATGGCCCACTTCATCAGAGAGAACGACTCAGTTTGAGCCCTCTCGATGCAGCGGATGCTGGGCCTCGTGGCATTGTCAGTGTTCACTGTGCCTCTAGCTCGTCTTCATATGAGAACTACTCAGTGGATGCTCAGCACTCAGTGGTCCCCAACCACACATTCCCAGTCCTTTCACATCAGGGTGACGGAACCTCTAAAACATTCACTCAACTGGTGGACTCAAGAGGCCAACTTTCTGAAAGGGTTTCCCTTTGCCCCACTGGTGTCTCAAATCTCCATCACCACGGATGCATCCCTACTCATATGGGGAGCTCACTGTCAAGATCTCCATACCCAAGGTTGATGGAATCAGGACGAGTCTCAATGCCACATAAATATCCTAGAAATGAGAGCTGTCCTGTACACGGTCCATGCTCTGAAGGACATTCCCTGTCACAAGATCATTCTCCTTCAAACAGACAACAAAGCATTGATGTACTACATCAACACACAGGGTGGAGCAAACTCTTACCCCTGCACAGGAAGCGATGAGAGTGTGGAATGGTGCCTGGAGCACAAAGCCCTGATTCAAGCAATTTACCTTCTGGGAGTGCAAAACGATATAGCAGATTGTCTTAACAGAATGGAAGCAGATCCTCATGAGTGGTGTCTCTACTCAAATGTTGAGCAGTCACTCTTCGAAGAGTGGGCACTCTGGACCTGGACCTTTTTGCTATCCCACTCAATGCAAAACTGCCTCTATTCTGCTCCAGAAATCCAGAACCTCGCACTTTCTGTCAGAATGCATTCAGACTGCGGTGGACAAGACACTTTCTGTACGCATTTCCTCCTCTCCCCTTGGTTCAGAGAGTACTACTCCAGCTGGAGGCACAAGGGGGAAGAATGATCCTCATTGCCCCATTCTGACCTAATCAGATTTGGTTTCCATTAAATCATCAGATTATCGGAAACTTCATCGAGACAGCTTCCACTTCAAATGGACCTGCTGACCCAGGGCCCAGTGGTCCATCCCAACCTGAGATCACTTCACCGCCACGCTTGACACCTGAAGTGATAGAAGTGGGCAGGTTTGACATTTCACATAGGGTCTCAGACATTGTCCTAGCGGAATGCAAGCTGGCCACTAGAAAAACTTGTATGGCGAAGTGGAAACAGTTCTCCATCTCGTGTGCAAAGTCTTCCCCTAGACCACTTCTTCTGCCCACCTAGCAATGTCCTGGAGTATCTTCTAGACATGCCTAATACAGGACTGCAATTCTCTACCATAAAGGTTCACCTCTGCACAATCTCAGTGTACCATGAGCCTCTACACTCCATGTCTCTGGCTCAGTTACTCTCAGTTAGGAGATTTCTTAAAGGTATGCTTCACACTAGGCCATCAGTCAGAAGACCGGTAGCCGCCTGGGACATTAACCTTGTGCTAGACATGCTCACCCGTAAACCTTTCAAGCCCCTAGCAACTTGTGAGCTGAAGTTCCTGACCTGAAAGACCGCTTTCCTTGTAGCCATTACCTCCACTCGCAGAGTGTCTGAAGAACATGCTTTGATCACAGACACCCTCCCCCCCCCCAAATATACTGTATTTCACAAAGACAAGGTGGTTCTTAGAACACACCCTAAGTTTCTTCCCAAAGTAGTCTTGGAATTCCATATGAACCAGCCCTTGGTTCTCCCGACCTCATGAACTTCCAGAATGAGGAGCATACCCTGCTTTCTCTGGATGTTGAAAGAGTTTTGCAGTTCTCTTTGAACAGAACCAAAGAGATCCGCAAATCTAAACAACTGTTTGTCTTTCTCAGCATGGCTCGGCTGGGTCAGCCTGTTGCTACCAGATGTATTTCGAGGTGGAGAGTGGCATGTGTTCGCCAATACTACTCCATGGCAGAGGTCAAACTGGAAAGCAGAGTATACTCTCACGATACCAGGGCAGTCATGGCATCTCTGGCAGAAATACAAAACATGCCCATTGTAGACATCTGCAATGCAGCTACTTGGAGCTCTGTGCACACCTCTGTGAAGCACTAACATACTATTTGCCAGCAGATTAGGCCTCACGGTCTATCGAGTCTGCTTGAACCTCAAGATCCCTAGTTGGGTGCAGAGGCCCTTCCCTCCCTTGTGTTCCAGAAACCCCTATCATCTATCCCCACCCCCCTGGGACAGGCCATCATCTGATACATCCACTTTCTGTGTCTGTCCCACCTCTTGAAGCCCTCCACTGTGGATCTCTGAACCAGCTCGCCAGGCAGTACATTCCAAGGGTCCCACCCTCTCAGTGAAAACCTCCTCCTCTTTTCCCCCCTCACCCTTCCAACTTCAAACCATGCCCTCTGGTGATACCTCCCTGCTTTAGTCTAAAGATCCTCTCCATGTTCACCCTATTTATTACCTTGAGGTATTTGAAGACCTCAATCATGTCCCCCCCTGTCTCTCCTCTCCTCCAATGAAAACAGGTAGAGCTCCTCAAGTCTGTCCTCATACGTCAAATCCCCTAGCCCTCGTATCATCTTAGTTGCCCTCCTCCGTACCCTCTCCAGGAGATGTATGTTTTTGATGTCCATGCCAGACAGCATCCATCCTTTGGCAGGACAATCCTTAATGGACTTCTGTCTTAAGTGAGCTCCTCTCTTCTGCCGCGCTTCTCAGGGGGATTATTTCAGCTCAGTACACTCCCATTAGTGTGAATGAGTGCTGGAGACTTTATGTCCAGGAAGATATGAAGATTATGTACCTACCGTAATTCTTGATCTTCTTGGACAGAGTCTCCACCACTCATTCACATGCCCACTGTCCATCCCCCGAGCTCCCTTATCTGTTTTTTTGGTCTTCACTCCCTCGATGGTTGGGTTGTGATGACTCTGTTGTGTTGACCCTTCTTATATGGGTCATTTGGGCTATCTTATTTCCGACATAGGTTAGTTTCACTAAGTTAGTTTACGTTGCACCTCCTCGTTCAAAAAGATACTGAGGCGGTTGGAGGGTCGACACCGAGGTAGCCTGTACGGCACGTGCCAGGCTTGAGGTGCCGTTTCCTCGTGTTCCTATCTAGACGCCAGCCCTCCTGAAGATTTTTGGCTCCCACTGGGTCCTAGCTCCTCCAGTGTAGTCCCATTAGTGTGAATGAGTGGTGGAGACTTCGTCCAAAAAGATCAAGAATTACAGTAGGTACGGAATTTTCACTTTTCTCTCATTCAGAGGGTGCTGATCAAGCTGCAGATGGGAGGGAGCCAGCATGATTCTGGTAGTTCCATTCTGACCTTGGCACATATGTTTTCCCCTGCTTTGGCAGCTGGTGGAGGAACTTCCAGTCCCCCGCAGGAACCTGCTGACCCAGGATCAGGAGACCCTGGTCCACCCCAACCTCAGGTGCCTCCATCTGCATGCCTGGCTCCTGAATACATAGCCATCGCCAGGTTCGGGTCTCTAACAGTGTGGCAGATGTCCTAGTGTCTGCCCGAAGCCTTCCACTCAAACCACATGTGCCATGAAGGAAGAGGTTTGATGTCTGGGCTGCCATAGTCTGGAACCTTTCACCTGCCTGGTGAACCACATCCTGCACTACCTGATCTCTCGTCTGACTCAGGTCTCCAGTACTCCTCCCTTAAGGTGCACCTTTGGCTGTTTCTGCCTTTCATGAGCTCATGGGTGACTGCACGATTGCTCAGCTGGATGTCTCCATACCTTTCTAAGGGGCATACTGCATCTGAAACCCCTAGTCCAGTCTCCTGTCCCGGCTTGGGACATGAATTTTGTTTGGGAGAAGCTGACCCTGTATCTCTTTGAGCCAACTGGGGCTTGTGATTTACACTTTCTCTCTTGGAAAGCGTCATTATGTTTGCTTGCACGCATGTGCAAGAAACATAGTGCCATCATCCGAGTTTTCGGAGGTGTGTCACCCCCTCTTCCAATTCAGTCAATGTGTTGGCAGGTGCAGCCCCAGTCCACCAATGCATGCTGGAGCTGCCTATGACAGCTCCAAAATGCAGTGGCGTACAGTTGAAAGTGGGGGAGCTACGCCCAGTGAGGAGCGATCAGATATTGCCTGCTCATGCAGCTCCCCACACACAAACACACACACGATACCGCGTGCTGCCCCCCACGCACACACTGTATAGCCGATGGGGTGCCCAATCCCCGCCGGCTGTGCTGTGCCCCACCCCAAAAGTCTTCCACATGCCACGCTGGTGCCCACCCCACCGTGGTAAGTCATGGTATAGCCGGGGTGCCCAATTCACTGTCCTCCCCCCTCGTACTGGGTGCCACGCTGGAGCCCACCCCAGCGTGGCAACTGATGCTATGTCTGACGGGGTGCCCAAATCAGTCGTCCCTTAAAGCACGCTGGGAGCCCACCCCAGTGTGGCAAACGTCCCCAGCCGCCAATTTGGGTAAAACTGCAGAATTAAAAAACGGTCCCACGAGTCTCCGGCCTCCCCTCCTACAACCCGCACTCCACCCACTGTGCACCTGCCTCCCCACACCCCCTCACCCCATACTTACCCCGACTCACGCGACAATCTTCGCAGACTGAAACATGTCTGCACTCTTCAAAGCCGACCGCGAACTGAGGAAATGCCGGTGAGCTGTATAATGAGATAGATAGGGTTTTTTCAACTTTGTTGCATATCTCAGGCATTTTTTGGAATTTTTGCACCAAATTTTCAACATGGGGTTTTTGGGACCCCTTCTCGTGAATGATGTCACTGTCATGGCGTTATTCGGGTCTGAAGGTGATTTCGTAGTCACTGTGCAAAATCACCTTTGGGCCCGACTTAATGAAACGACACTGCCAATATTCATAAGGTGGGCTCTCAAGAAGCTTATTTTGAAAATTTGGTGAAAATTCCAAAATGACTGTTTAACGAAGCGCATGCTAGCAGTTCCCACGCAGGCTCGTAAGTTCGATGACTTTCAATATTTTCACTCCAGATTTTCAACATTGCCATTTTACCACACCTTCTTGCGAGTAGTACAGCTGTCATTTTTCATATCTCACCTAAAACGTAGTTTCACTTCTGTAGCGCATAATGGCGCAGTCAGTAAGCAAATCAATGTATGGAATAAATTAAGAAAAATCACAGTGACACTGTTCATGAGCAGAGGTCTTAAAATGGCTACATTGAAAATTTCCAGAAAATTCTTAAAATGACTGTTTTATTTACGTGGTGTTGCGTAGTTCTACGCACGCCATAAGTTCGCTGAATTTTCAATATTTTCATCTCCAGATTTTCAACATTGCCATTTTTCCACACCTCCTTATGAGCAGTACAGCTATCATTTTCACATCTTGCCCAAAATGTAGCTCACCATGTAGTGCACAATGGCGCAGTGTGCTAAATCAATGTATGGGACACATTAAGAAAATCACAGTGACACTGTTCATGAGCAGAGGTCTTAAATGGCTATGTTGAAAATTTGGTGGAAAATCCCTGAAATGACTGTTTTATGAGGCTGCATTGGCAGTTCCTACACACGCCTGTAAGTTCGCGAATTTTCAATATTTCACTCCAAATTTTCAACATTGCCATTTTACCATCACCTCCTTATGAGCAGTGCAGCTGTCATTTTTCACATCTTTCAAAATGTGTTTCATTTCATGTAGCGCACAATGCGCAGTCGGTAAAGCGAAATCAATATATGGGACACATTAAGAAAATCACAGTGACACTGTTCATGAGCAGACGCCTTAAAATGGCTATGCTGAAAATTGGTGAAAATCCCTAATATGACTGTTTTAATGTAGCTGCAAGGCTAGCAGTTCCTACACACGTCAAGTGTGCCTAATTTTCAATATTAATCCAGATTTTCAACATTGCAATTTTATTACACTTCCTTATGAGCAGTACAGCTGCCGTTTTTCATGTCGCCTAAATGTGTTTTCAGACATGTAGTGCACAATGGTGCAGTGTGCTGAAAGCAATGTTTGGGACAGATTAAGAAAATCACAGTCACACTGTTCATGAGCAGAGGTCTTAAAACAGCTATGTTAAAATTTGGTGACAAAGGTCCATAAATGACTGTGTTACGCTGCGGAGCATTGCGCAGTTTCCACGCACTGTAAGTTCATGACTTTGTAATATTTTCAGTCCAGATTTTCACCAGTGGCATTTTTCCACACTTCCTTATGAACAGTACAGCTGTCATTTCACAACATGGCTGAAATGTGTTTTCACACTTTCAGCGAGAAATGCATGGTCACTGTGGGAAATCATTGTTCGAAAGATAAAGAAAATCACAGTGACACTGTTCATGATCGGAGGTCCCAAAATGCCTCTGTTGACAATCTGCTGTAAAAATTCCCAAACTAATTACATTACGGGTGTGCGCTGCACAGTTTCTATGCACGCCGTGACTTCACCAGTTTTTAATATTTTCACTGCAGATTTTCAACATTGCCATTTTTACACTCCCCATTAACAGTACAGCTGTCATTTTTACATCCTGTTCGAATGTGTTTGCACCTGTGGTGCTAAATGCCGTAGTCGCTTGCATAAGCAGCTTTTGGCTAACAAACTGATATTCCCCCTGTTCATGAGGTGGGTCACAAAAAAACATGTTGAAAATTTGGAGTGAAAATACCAACTAATGCCTGAGGTATTAGGGTTTCCAACCATAACGCCCAGCCCTGTGAGAGAATGACAGGCATCAGGATGTGACTTGGATTCTTGCCTGCAATGCTCATACCATTCCACACCCTGCAGCCAGTGAGAGCATCGAGGTATGCCTTGGACTCTTCTTGCCCCACAGTTCACCCCATTCTCCTATACAGCACCCATCTCACCGTATTTCCTGATGGAATGGGGTGCGATAAGGGCCAAAGACCCCAAGGCACACCTGACACTTGTCGGTGTCTGCAGAGTAGGGTGTGGTGAAATGGCGTGGCTGTTATGCCTGATGACCCAAAGGCACACCCCAATGCCTGTCAGTCTCTGCAGGGGGCTGGTGGGGTTGGCTTCAGTTCAATACTTCACTGCCATTCCTATTATGCAGCTCTGTAACTTCTACACTACTACACTGCCAATGCCAGCAAACAAACATTCGGCATTGACAAATGCTTGTTTATAGTTGGCATTACTTCTGCTCAAAGAATTTCAGACTTCAAGCCCTCTTGTGTGAGAGTCTTATTTGGTTTTCAAAGACAGGATGTCTTTGCGCACAAATCCTAAGTTTCTCCCTTAGGTGGTCTCAGAGTTTACACTCAACAGTCTATCTACTTTCCTGAGCATGCCAATTCAGAGGAAGCACTGCTGCATACATTGGATATGCACAGAACTTTGAAGTACTACCTGCTTCAGACCAAGGAATGTAGAAAGTCGAGCAGTTGTTTTTCCTTCACCCCAGGTAGAGAAGGCACTTCAGTTTCTAACAGTGTTTATTCAAATGACTGGCAAATTGCATTGTGTTCTGTTCAACAAATATGGCAAATAATTGTCTGGAGCAGTTAAAGCTTATTCCACGAGGGGCATGGCTACCTTTGTGGCTTGTTTCTGAGGGTCTCAGCCACTGACATCTGTGCGGCTTCCACCTGGAGTACCGCTCATACTTTCACCAAACACTACAGTCTGGACATTGCCTCAAGAGCCCATGCAGGTTTTGGCAGGGTTGTACTGCAGGGCCTCCTGTCATAAGTTTATGGTGAGCCCTCCTTCCAGACTGTCTGTCTGCACCTGTATCTGCTTGGGACTCATTCCTACAGTGTGACCTGATGACTGAGATACCCTCAAGAAGACAGAACAGTTACGTAAGAACTTAATGTAACAGTAGATCTACGAGTGAATCTGTGTCATTAGGTCTGCTTTCCCTCCCACTAGACCATCCCCTTCTTGGGGCTCTTGTCTAGGAGTTGGCTGTCTGGTGTATCCAGCTTTTCATATGAGTCTGAGCACCTCTCTCTCTCTCTCTCTTCTCCTCGGTCTTCCATGGCATAGCTTATGCTCCCTTTGTCTCTGGGGAAAAGAACTGAGGAGGGATTGGGGCTGCTCAGGCTTTTATAGGGTTGTTGACATCAGTGGCATAGGGCCCCAGTTGTACTGCTGAAAATCATCCATGAGGATCCCTGCGTCACTGACGGTGAATTTCCTACAGTGTGACCTGATGACTGAGATCCCCTCGAAGATCTGTTGTTACAGTAAATTCTTACGTAACTGTTCTTTCATTTCAATTTATGAACCAGTTTATCAGACTTCTCTGTCTCGCTCCTTCTGAGCAGTCCTTAACCTCCCTCACTTTCTCTTTTTCCCCGTGAACACCTTTATGGTTACTGCTTGTACAACACTTTGGGAGGCAGTATGTTTGAAAGACACTAAAGAAGAAAATTTAGCAACATAATTGTGATATTGCATTATTACTTAACAGTCTTCTCTGTAGCAGATGGTGCCTCAGAACTTATTGTGTCAAAAATTAAAATGCTTTCACTCTGTGCTGTTCATACACAGGCTCCCTAACGGCAGAACTTTGTTTTCACTGGACAATGGATGCCCCAAATTCAGATCTTCCTCACTGAGTTTCCTTTAGCTTAAAGTAAAGATTGGTGTTTTGCAATAATTTACAGTTATTGGTTCTCTCGCACTGTGTTTGTGCAGTTAAAACGTTTTATTGCTTTTATCAGTTCCTAGTTGGTTCCAGTGAACTGAAATAGCTTTTTTACTGGTTCCTTCCCAGCGTTTCCCAGTTACAGCAGTTTAACATTTTTCATTAGAACTGGCATTTTTGCTCATGAACGTGGTGGGACAAAACTTTTTTTAAACAAAGTTGAAGTTTTAGGACTTCCGTTCTGCCCTTAAGTAATGTCAGCCTAGAAAGAAAACTGCGCCTACCCTGAGATAAAAAAACTACTCTTCGCTGTAATCCTGCATATTTCTGAAACAGATTTTGCATTATAAAACCAGAGGAAAGTGCAGAGAATTGGAGAGATTGAAGTTAATAAGGAAACACAGCACAATGGAAGAGATAGCTGATGGAACCGAATCGGAGGCCTCAGTCGCATCCGATAACCGTGACTCTGCAGATCTTAAACAGGGCTTGTTCAAATCTCAGCGGAAACAACCAAAAAACAAAGTGAAGAAGGCAAAACTTGACCTAATTTACCAAGAGATACTTACTTTTTGTGCAGAAATCAAAGAAATGTACAGTGAGTTACGAAGAGATGTGATACAATTAGAGCAGAGAGTAGATGAATAAGAGAGAACTGCAACAGTAACTGAGACTAGAATAGACAATTTGGAACAAACGGTACAGCAGATGAAAGAGATGCAAGCACAAATAATTGATCGCCAAGAAGATTTCGAGAACAGAGCACACCAGAAAACATCAGAATTTATTGTTTATTAGGAACTAACATTAAAGAATTTGTTGAAGCTTTGCTACACCTGGCCTTAGAACTGCCAAAAGGTTTCAACCTTAATCTCGAAGAGTGCATAGGGCATTGGCACCCAAACCCACTTCTCCGAATATTCCACCTAGGTCAGTAATTCTTCGTTTCAACAGCTATGCAACAAAAGAACATATTCTGCTTACAGCATGGCGGCGCCAGAAAGTTTTCTATGGCTCAACTCGATATATCTTGATCATGACTATGCACCAAAAACCCACTCATTTGAGACGCGTTTATTTACCTATTCCAGTACTGAAAGCAGCAGGGCACAATTTACAACCCCTTATCCAGCACAGCTAATTGTCCTTCTGCCTACTGGAAAGAGGGAGTTTTCACAGCTCATAAAGCAAAGGAAGAACTCTACAAAATAGGCCTGCACTTTCCCGGACGGAAGTTTAGGTGGCAAAAATCCAGAAAAACGCCAAGTTGGCTGGCAGTCTAACTCTAACAGAAGACGGGAAAACAACAAGAACTGGGAAAAATCAAATCTACCCTAGCAGTCTACAGGAGAGAAGCAAAAAGTGACAATACTTGAAACTAACTGAGAAGCCTGCTCAGCTGAAGTGAGCAGGAGAGAGAGATTGAAAAAAGTGCTGCACCATCGATTTCTTGCGCTGAAGTGTGCTGTCTATAATAATAAGCTGTTCTGAGCCTGAATTAGGCAACTGCACGATGAACAGATACATTACATAATCCAAATGCCTTCTATTGGTGGACTAGAAGTCACAGATATAATTATTTGGCATAACATAAGGGGAAATTTTCAGAAAGCTTGGGGTGCAGGGAAAGGGGAGGGAGCAGTTTTGAGCTCTATGCTGCTTTTATGGGATGTCCCTAAAGATTTTCTTTGGAGTTTTATACTCCTCTCCTATATTATTTTTGCCTTATTTAAAGGGGAACAGTTTACTGGCTCCTCGAAGGCTCCTAACAGCAATGTTAAGGGATTCCCTTCAGTTCTTGGGAGTTCAAATGCTCCAGGAGCAGTTTCTACTGGAAATTTGGAGTTTTTTATTTCTCTCCCCACATTTGGAAGTCCTAAAGCTTTTACAGCACAGAATAATACTAAAAGCAATAGTTATGTGTATATATGTTTTTGAGTTACTGTCAATCATTGATGCACAGCTGTCTTTTCAGATTACTGGATACACCACTTACATTAGCAGTTTACAGTGGCTAATCACAGCTCTATATATGATAAAAAGTTATTTTGGGTTGATAAGGGACAGTGGGAAAACTTTTGTTAGATTATGTGGCACTGGTCAGAGGACAGGACATTTAAGACAAGGTAAGATATTTCTTGTTGGTACATTCTGGAGACTTTGCAGATCCTTGTGGAAATTGGAAGGGAGTGGTTGTGGGGAGAAAGTGCAATAATCAGTAATTATTTATCAAATGAAAACAAAATATGGTATTAGAAACAGCTAAGATATTGTCATTAAATATTAATGGCATTAATCATCCCATAAAAAGAGCTAGATTACAACAATATCTGAGGAAGCAGACGAGAATGCATTTATTTACAGGAGACACATTTGTCGCATGAGGAAACATGCTAAGCTTGCTGCAGATGGCAGATACACTGTCTTTATTCATCTAGTAAGTCGGGAAGAGGCGTGAAGTGGCAATTTTGATTCCAGCTACTACTCCATTCACTAAAGGAGGTCTGTTCAGATAATAATGGCCATTTTTTCATAGTACAAGGGAGGTTGCATGAGACTGACGTGACAATGGCAAGTGTTTATCTGCCACCAGGAGCATCTCCTACTGAGACAGTTCTTTAACAGACTGCTCGAAAAGCAAAGCGGGTAATGCTGATAGGAGGCAACTTCAAACTAATAATGTCTTTGCAGAAAGATTCCACTTTCCCTAAAAACATAGGTTTACTCCCCACTCAGAAACTTTTAAAATCCCTGATACCTAAGATGGGTCTTACAGATATATGGCACCATTTCTATCCTCTATGGAGGAACGACTTTTGTCTCCCCAGATTTCACACCTCAGCTAGAATATATTTTTTTACATCTACAGAGCACCTAGATATGATTCAAGATATATTCCTGGAAGCTCCCTCCTCTCAGACCATATACCTCTTTAATTAGGGTTGGTTAAACAAAAACTCACAGAACAGCTTTATGAAGACTGAATTTTTCTCTTGAAGGATCCAGTGTTTAAGACCAGAATGACAGACAGTATAACGCAAATCTTAGAGGAGAACGTAGAGCCTTCTGTTCCAGGCACTATCCTCTGGGATACTGATACTCTGAAGGTTGTGATTAGAGGAGAGATTATTTCTTATTCCTCTAGATTAAATAAACAAAGAGAATCCAGATACAAAATATTACAAGATAAGTTACAAGAACTACAGCAGAAGAGATAGAGGAGAACGAGTTCCACAATTAGAGCTTAGACAAATTCAGTCGAATTACAATCCATTTTAGATCATAAGACGAAATGTCCTTACTACATCTTAAAAGATACTATTATGAGAGAGGTCCTAAAGGTGCTAGAATTTGGCTGGACGACTAGAGGATTTAAGCAGACTGCCACTACTACAAGGATTAGAGACCATAGCAGGCATATTCTTAGTAAAACCCTGCAGTTTTGAAAGCATTCCAACACTGTTATGCAGATTTGTACTCTGATCCAACACCCCGCTCCCCGTAGGATATAAAAAATTTCTTGACATCCCTTAACTTCCCACACTTATCTGAATCCCAGCAGGCTTCTCTTTTACACCCCATCTCCTCTATAGAGATCCAGAAAGCAGTTAAAAATTCTAAAACATTAAAAAGCCCAGGCCCAGATGGCTTTGGAGCCGAATGGTATAAGACTTTTCTTTCAAAATTAATTCAGCCGATGCAAAAAACTTTTTTAGAGGTGCAGGATGGAGGTGCCCCCCCCCCCATGGTCATATGCGGCCATCTCAGCTATATTGAAACCAGGGAAAGATCCATTAAATTTAGAGTCATACAGACCCATTTCGGTTTTAAATAATGACTATAAGATGTACATGGCAATATGGGCCCATAGGTTAGAGAATATACTGCCTACCCTGATACACCCAGATCAGGCAGGATTCTTACGCATGCGTCAGACTGCAGATAATGTACAAAGAACAATCCACCTGATGGATTATATGGCTAACTCAGCTACCCCTTGGCTTTAGTCAGTTTAGATGCCTGTAAGACTTTCGACAGAGTGTTGTGGAGATTTTTATGGAGAACATTAATGTCATTTGGGTTCCCAAGGAATTTGTGAATTGGTTGGAGCAAATATACTCTGGAACCAAGGGCATATATAAATCTTAACGCGGTATTCAAACAACATGAAGTCTTGCTATATTATGACTATTGCAGTTTGTCCCACCACTAGAACTGCTCCGAGGTGAAAGAGTTAACTTCCATGCAGAGCATGGAGCTTAGAGCGAGACTCGGTTCAGAAGCTCTGTTAGGGTGGTTTCAAACCGAAACCGCCAGATTCTTATCTGCCTACTGAACAGTTGTTCGGAGATTCCTCCTGTTGCTCGGTTCATTTCTTCGTTTAAGCGCCATTTCTCAGTTGAATTTAACCGTGATTTAATTATTTTAACCGAAAACCGATCGGTTCAAGCTCTGTCTATGGTATTGTAAGTAATAGATAGGTTTTTTCTGTGTGGAACTTGTAAAATTGTTATCGGTCTGCTGAACCGATCGAATTGTATTAAAACTTAAGTTGAAGCCTTTTAAGGCTTGTTAGAGTGCGGTTCCTTGCTCTATCGGGTTCTAAAAAACGGATTTCATTACAGTTTTTTCCACGACCCGTGACACGGTTTGGAACCGATAAGGGTGTCTTGCCTGGCACTGCCATTAAAAGGGCAAGTTTGTTGGTTAGGCTGGCATCATGTCTGAGAAACCCAAAAGAAAAACCGGCCCACTGTTTCAACACTGTAGTGTCTGTGGGGAAGCCTTGCCAAGGCTGACCCACACACTACATGTGTCTATTGTCTGGGGTTTGACCACCTCAATTCAGACTGCCAGATTTGTGAAATTTCCCTGCCGCCTCTGGACAAGAGAGTGGGCAGGCTCAGGGAACGAGAGGCTAAAAGTCTGCTGACCTGATGGCAGCCCAGTTCGGTGCCAACCGAACCGGAGGGAGTGCCTCTGACCAGGGTGAGACTTCTTCGGCAACGGAAAGCTGGCTCTGAGGAGCCAGTTCCAGCAAAGAAAACTAAAAAATCAGCAGGTTTGGAGTCCAAAATTCCTTCTCCAACTGCTGCAGAGATAGCCAGGGCAATACAGATTGTCCAGTCCCTGTCCCCGGTTCCCTCCGAACCGCCACTGTCTGGCAAAAGGTCGGTTCGGTCGGTTCCAATGGTTCAGGAATATGATATAGAAGAGTTTTATGAACCAGAGGAGGGGGATGAGGATTATGATCAGTGTGAATGTGACTTTGAAAGTCTGGATGTGCCCATTGAACCGGACATCTCCCCAGACAGACCTTCAGGTGAGTCTCCCCCTAGGCTTTCTGAGTCCCCTTCTCATTTTTTGTTTTATAAAAAAGTTGCTGAGACCCTCCAGCTTCCCTTAGAGGAGGCTTTGGATGAGCAAGAGGAGCCTGACTATGTGGAGATGATGGATATCCCAGAGTCCAGGAGATTGTCCATCCCTTTACATAAATCTTTTAGGAAACAAACAATAACAATTTTAAAAGCTCCTAATTCTGTGCCTCCTGTGGATAAAAAGATGGATAGGAGGTACACTTTATCTGGTCCTGATACAGATTTTCTTTCACAGCAATGCAGTCATGTTGGAGTAGTTCAGGCTGCAGCCTGTGATAAAGCTAATATTCCCCTGGCTTCACATCCTCCTGACAAGGATTCCAGGAAGATTGATGCCATGGCAAAAACAATACATGGCAGCATCCTTGGGACTCAGACAAGCAAACTATATGGCTTATGTTGCAGATCCCAGAAATTAGATGGATACTGTCATGGCCTTAGCTAAACAGGTCCCTGGCCAGCTTGCAAAGGAGCTGGAACAGGTGGCTCTTGATGGTATTGAGGCAGCTAAGGTGCAATTCCATGCTGCAGTGGATTCTAACGATGTATCCTCTAGAGTCATGGCTACATCTGTGGCTTTTGAGATTGGCCTGGCTCAGGTGTACTACTTTGTCACAGGATACCCAGTCTAAGGCTATGGATTTTCCTTCTGGTGGGAATTCTCTGTTTGGGGAGCAGACAGAGAATTATATGAAGAAAATGGACTTAATATAGAACCACTTATAGGAGTGCACAAGCCAAGGAACGGGCAATACCCTCAGAGGCAGCCCCCTCGGGGTAGGCCTTTCACAGGCCTTTTACCAGACCCAGGCCTCCTCTTCAACCTATGCACAGAGGGGTTCTTCAGAGGAGAGGCAGACAGGGTTCGAGCAGGCCTGCTCCCACCCCTCAGCCTAAAGCCCCTGCCAAACAGGCACCCTGATGGGATGCCCAGGGTTGGCTCTCCACTACCTGTGAGGGGAGGTTGGCTCACTTCGTCCAGGACTGGGAGTCTTTAACTTCAGACAGGTGGGTCCTGGAAGTAGTGAGCCAGGGTCTGGTTCTGGCCAAAAATTTCCAAAGATGAGCCAGATCTTTTTCCACCTACAAACCCTTTAGAGACTCTTGCTTTGGAAACAGAAGTCTCAACCCTCTTGGCTCTCAGAGCTGTAGAAAGGGTCTTTTCCCTCACCAGGGCAGGGTCTGTACTCCAGGTACTTCCTTACCCCAAAAAGACAGGAGAGTGGCGCTATCCTGGATCTAAGATATCTAAACAAGCACCTTTTAAAGCCAAAGTTCAAAATGGTGACACTGGGAATGATTTTCTCTTCCCTAAGGCCAGGGACTGGCTAGCCTCCTGGACCTCAAGGATGCCTACTTCCATGTTCTTATCAGAAGCCCCATCGAGTACCTCAGATTCGAACTGCCCTCAGGCCATTATCAGTTCAGAGCAATGCCCTGGCCTCACTTCTGCCCCAAGGGTGTTCACAAATGTCTGGCAGTAGCAGTCGCTCATCTAAGAAGGCAAAAGATTACTTTTTCCCTACCTGGACGACTGGCTCATTGTGGTCAGTCTCCAGACCAGGTCAAATCACACCTGCTAGTTACCCAGCAGCTGCTTTCCTCTCTGGGATTTCTTCTCAATCTTCCAAAGTCAATTTTGGAACCTGTCCAGGTACTCACCCTTATAGGCACAGAACTGACACAAACAGTAGTCAGAGCCTTCCTTCCCTTGAAAGGGTAAGGACCTTAGTGGCCCTGGCCTCGCTCCTTCACTCTGCAGGTCTCTCGACCAGCAAGGATTTCCTGCAGCTCCTAGGACACATGGCTGCCTCCACAGCTGTAGTGCAAGGAGCAAGATTTCAGATGAGGGACATTCAGTTCCATTTGAGAGCTTTCTGGTCTCAAAGAAGAGATTCTGTATCCAGTTAATCCCAGTGACTAACTCTGATCCAGGCCCTTCAGTGGTGGCAGGATCAGAGCAATCTGAGACAGGGGTGCCTTTCATCCCTCTGTCCCATTCCTGACCCTTACTACAGATGCATCCTCTTGGGATGGGGAGCTCACATGGCGACCTCTCCACCCAGGGGTTATGGTCCCTCAGGAATCTCTGCTCCACATCAATCTGTTGGAACTCAGAGCTGTTTTCTAGCACTTCAGGTTTTCTGCATCTGTTCAGAACAAGGTGGTACAGGTCAGAACAGACAACACCACTACAATGTGGTACATCAACAAAACAAGGGGTCTCGCCGGCCTTGTGCACCGAGGCGATGAAGTTGTGGTCTCTGGCTTATTCCCTGAACACTTCCCTCATAGCAGTTCACCTCCCAGGCAAGGACAATGTCCCGGCAGATGCTCTCAGAAGGATTTTCAGGCCATCACAAATGGTCACTGGATCCCCTAGTACTGGGATAGTGTTTCCAGATGGGGCACTCCTCAGATAGATCTTTTGCAGCCCCAGACAATCATCAACTTCCACTGTTTTGTTGCAGGCCCCAGTGTTGGGCTCAGTTCCCTGGATGCCTTTCTCTCGATTGGGAAGGGAAGTTTCTTTATGCCTTTCCCCTTCCCTCTCCTGTTCAAAGTACTAGTCAAAATCAGGTCTCAGCCCCTGCAAATAATCCTGATTGCTTCAGACTGGGCCAGGCAGCCCTGGTACCCACTCCTTCTGTCCTTAGCAGTCCATCTTCCCTGTGTCTCCCCAGGAACCACAATCTGTTAACCTGTGCTCAGGGAGAGTTTGTATCCGAATCTCAAATCCTCAACCTCAAGGCTTGGCTCTTGAGCAGTTAGAGTTTGCTGATTTACAACTTTCTCAAAGTGTTCTCAAATCCTGAAGGCTGCTAGGAAGCCTTCCACCAGGGCTACCTATAACCCAAGTGGAAAAGGTTTTCCATATGGTGTTCTGGGAAGCATGTTTCCGGAATCTGCTGATCTACCCACTGTATTGACTCACATGGTCCATCTTAATTCTTTGGGACTCGAGACCAGCTACTCCTGAAAGTGCACTTGGCAGCTGTCTCTTGCCTCATTTCGCAGGGAGCCCTCTCTTTCTGCTCATCCTGTATTTTCCAAGTTTTTAAAGGATTGCTTCACACCAATCCTCCATTCAGGGACCCTGCCCTGCTTGGGATCTTAATGTATGCATTGCTCATGCAACCCCTTTGAGCCTCTGTCTTTGGCAGAGCTTAAGTATTTGACTTGGAAAACTGTATTTCTGGTAGCCATCACTTCTGCCAGGCGATAAGTGAGTTACAGGCTTTATCAGTAGAGACTGACTTTATTTCTTCACATGGATAAAGTAGTCCTCAGGACTAACAGGAAGTTTTTGCCTAAGGTGGTTTCAGATTTCCAACTTAACCAATCTATTTCACTTCCAGTGTTCTTCACTGACCATTCCTCCTCTGGTGAGAGGAGGCACAGCTTAGATGTTAAGAGGCCCTGTTACTACATAGAGCGTACTAAGGGTCACAGGTTTGACTCCTCCAACTGTTTCTCACTTATGGTGAGGTTGGGAATGGGGAGACCTGCCACTAAGAGATCCATTGCCAGGTGGACGCTTCTGTATCCACTTTGCTATCAAAAGCTGGGTAAGGTTCCCCTCAGGCCTGAGGGCTCACTCTACCAGAGGTAACAACTGCATCTCTAGCTGCTGCTAGAGACATCCCTATCTTGGAGATATGTCAGGCAGCTACTTGGAAGACAGTACACTTTTACCAAGCATTACTCCCTGATATTCAGGCCAGGAGGGATGCTCTGTTTATACAGCCGCAGCTCAGAGCCTATTCCTAAGTAGGTTCTGTCCCTCCTCCATGGAGGTACTGCTGTGTAGTCTACAATAGTCATGATATAGCAAGACTTATGTTATTTGAAGAAAATTACTCACCTTAGTAATGTTGTTTCTTCTAATGGAGTCTTGCTATTATGACCTCCCCAGCCTGCCTTCTCAGAACTCCTACTTTGGGTATGGGGTGGGTAGTCCTCTGTTGGCATTTATTGATGCCTCTTTCATGTTTGGGTGTTGTGTTTATTTAGTTATTTTATCTTATTTTTCTGGTCTACTGACTTGAGTCTTGGTGTTGGGACCAGGAAATGTGTTAATATATTAGTGGCCAGTTGGCTAGTGTAGGTTACAGCTTCCACACAGAACCTTAGTGAGTTTTTGCTCAGAAGATCTGATGTTTTTGTTTGAAACCACCCTAACAGAGTTCTGAACTGAGCTCATGGCTTAAGCTCCATGCTCTGCATGGAAGTTACTCTTTCACCTCCGAGCAGTTCTAGTTGGGACAAACTGCAATAGTCATAATATAGCAAGACTCCATTAGAAGAAACAACATTACTAAGGTGAGTAATTTTTTCTTACTCCCTATATCAAGTTACAGCGAGGCACTAGACAGGGATGCCCCATATCACCTTTGTTATTTGCCATCTATATTGAGCCCTTGGCTATGATGCTTAGAAAATCAGAAAAAATTAAGGGCATTCAGCTGGGCAATCAATCATGGAAGTTGGCTTTATATGCAGATGATTTATTGTCAGTAGCGGATCCAAAGTCCTCTATTCCAGCAATATGGGAGATACTTCAGCAATTTGCTTAAGTCTCTGGATATAAAATAAATTCTTCTAAGACAGAAGTTCTTCCCTTTCATTTCTCCCCCTCACAGACACTGAAGGACAGTTTGCCTCTGCACTGGAATAGCATCAAGATGAAATATCTAGGCATACAGTTACCAAACTAGTTAATGCATCTCACTATGGTAAACTATGAACCTTTAACACGAAAAATAGAGTCTGATCTACATCAATGGTCCCAGCATAATCTATCACTATATTCTAAGGTGAATCTTATTAGGATGAATATTCTTCCAAGGTTGCTGTATCTTTTTCAGACCATACTGATGATGCCAAATTAAATGTACTTTCCTCCTGGAATAAGTCTTTGGCGAGATTTGTCTGAAAAGGACACCCCCCACCCCCCAATTTCAATCAAGTGGTCCACATTAATGTTACCAAAAAATAAGGGAGGTTTAAATTTGCCTGATCTTCAGATGTATGCAAATGCTACAGTGATAGCTCGAGTTTTCAATTGGAATAACCCAAAATATGACATACCATGGAAGAACTTAGAATTCACCCTTAGTGGGGTAAGGGAGGGGAGTGAACTTTTACAAATGCTATATGCCCCAGTAAATAAAAGACTTAGATTTATTTAGTACAAATTCTACTGTGAGACTTGGAAGAGAATCATTCATCGAAGAGAGCTGGAACCAGTAGGTCCCTATTTGAATTTATTAAATTTTGGGATCCAAACTTACTTTGAACTGAGGGTACTTTGGCTCAATGGAGACAAAAAGGTTTTAAGTTTATGTTCCAATTGGTGGATGCCAGGTGTTCCTCTCATTTACTAAACTTCAAGGAACATACAGTCTTCCACAACAAGATTTTTCAACTTATACATGCTTAATAGAGGGCGTTGAAAGTAAAGGACCAGCCTTTAGTAGACTCTCAGATCCACCCCCTTTATTGCTTACTTTAGCCACGACCACGGAGAGAGGACAGTTGTGGCCCCACTTTGTGGGACTAATATATAGGAGTTTGAGGGAATTATCAAAAAATTCAACTCGGGGAATTCTAAATGCCTGGAATAAAGAGCTTCCACTCTAAGTATCAAAGGAAGATTGGGAAAAGTATACTAAATTTTCAGTGGGACTTTTGGGAGCCCCCTACTGGCGAGAATTTGCCTGGAAAGTTAGAAATAGATTTTTCTATACTCCGGCAAGACTGGCCAGGTTCTCATCAGGGACATTAAGCAATTGCTGGAGAGATTGTGGAGAAATATCTGCGGATTAGTTACATGTTTTGTGGGCCTGCCTGCAGTCAGCAGGTTACTGGAGAGATATTTTTGAGGTATTAAAAGAATTGGTAGATGTGGAAGCAGTATTGACCCTTGAGCTAGTTCTACTCTTAGTTCCGCCAGAGGGTCTCCCAACACGCAGAGGATCACTGTTAATTAGTTATATGCTGGCAGCTAATAAAGCAATTACTAGAAACTGGGGGAAGAAGATGTCTCCAAACATACAGAATTGGCGGGGAATAATGGGAGAAATTTATGTATTAGAGAGATTAATAGCTAAAAGGACAGATAAATGGTCTGTATTTGAGCTTAAATGGAGGAAATGGATTCTATATATTTGATCTTTAGATCCTACTTTTGTACCTTAGAAACATATCGGCTTTGATGATGGTTTACATAAATGTCTTAGTGCTTATGATGTGAATTGCTTTGTAAAATATGTAAGTAGTCCTGAGACCCTTGACTAATGTATTGTTACGTATCTGACTGATGTAATTATGTACTGTCCTAACTTATACACTGTAAAAAATTGTTCTGTGATTTTGCAAATGAAAATATAATAAATATATAGTATAAAAAAAAGTTGAAGTTTTTACTTTCCTTGGTTTATGACACAGTGACTTGTGCAAAAAACAGGTCTTACAGGATTTAAACACTGTTCTTCCTGCGGCTTGTGGATGGCAAGTCAGATGTTCACTTGCTTTTATTTGCTTGCCTAAGCCCTGATCATGGCTTTCTAAACTGGGGTCGCTGTTAAAGGATTTTGCCAAAAAACAAAACAAAAGTGGGAAAAATAAGAGACTAAGTCAGTGCCATTTTTTGCTTCTGTTTCACTAGAGTGTCTCTGTAAACCAGATTACTTTCACTGCAGAAATGGAGATGGAGCCTGCCCATTGACACGGTAGTAGGACTGCCACTACAGTGCCAATAATCTGGGTCCGGGAATGGGCCTGAGTTGCCACACAACTAGAGAAGGATTGAGCTTCCCAGATGATGCTCTTCTCCTGGGAGTTTGAGTTCCATCTTCAGCCGCAGTACTGCCAGCTGGGTGACTAGTGGCAGTGTGGCTGGAGGATGGCGAGACGCTGAGACATTACTGGTGGGACATCATCAGCCATCTATGCATGCTGCATCATCCCACATGGGGGTGGGGAGAACTTTGAAAATTAACCCAGATCTTGCAGCATTGGACTGGTATATCTGGGTCCAACCTCACTACCAAGTTGTGCCTCCTGATGAGACTGAAAGCACGAAGGTAGATCTCCGCTACCCAGTCCCACCCTGGGGGCAAGCTGAGGTTAGATAGAGGATGGCATCTGGAGGTAGATGGTGCCAGAGGTTTGATCATGCCTTAGGAGCTCCATAGGGAGTGGGGCACAGGTGACAGGAAGGGGGCATAAATAAGTTAAAAAAAAAAAAAAAAAGCAGAGAAGGGGACATCTGATGGTATGGGTTCTCCTAAACAACGGTTAACAAGCAGGCTGCTAAGCCACCCCCAAGTGACAAAGACCATAGAACCCCTGAAGAAACCCACAATCCAGGAGGAACAAAATGGGGGAGAGGTACTGTGGGTTAAGCTGGAAAGGAAAATGGGGACAGCTATCCGCACAGGTGGTGTGCTATAGACCACCAGCTCAGGAGGAAGAAACAGATAGGAGTTGATGCTAGCCATCCAAAGGATGGCAGACAAGGGTGAGGTAGTACTGGTTGGAGACTCAATATTCCAGACGTGACTGGAGCATCCCAGCAGCAGCATCAACTAGGAGCAGATTTATCCTGGACTCCTTCAGGGTGCTTCCTCAAGCAACTGGTCATGGAACCAACTCGGCAGAAGGCAATACTGGACCTTGTGCTCACATACAGGAACAGTGTGATGGGGTAACAGTGGGGAGCATCTGGGGAACAGTGACCACCAGTCATTGTGGTTTGAAATCACAGAAAGAGCAGAACCAAACACACAAAACACACATATCCAGGATTTTAGGGGGGCAGACTTTGGGAAAATGGGAGATACTTGAAAGAGGCATTAAGGGGAATGGGGCAGGAATCAGGGGTTGAGGAACAGTGGGCAGTATTTAAAATAGGGATTACAAGAACAACAGAATTATGTATTAAGCAGGTTAGCAAGAGGAAAAGGAAGAGGAGACCATTATGGTTTTCCAAAGAGGTAGCAAAGAAAGTGAAAGCCAAAAAGATTGCATTCAGGCAATACAAAAAGACACAGGCAGAAGGGGATAGGGAGAAGTACCAGGAGAAGCAAAGGAGGCAGGAGGTCAGTAAGGAAGCCAAAGTTCAGACAGAAGAACACATTGCAAAATCAGTGGGTAGAGGGACAAACCTTTTACAGGTACATAAGGAAAAAGAAAGACAAAGGAGGGATAATGAGACTGAAGGGGAGGATGGGGCTGCATGGAGGATGACAACAGTAAAGCTGACATATTGAACAGGTATTTCTGCTCAGTCTTCACTGAGAAAGAGGAGGGTAATGGGTCCGAAGGGAGTACAAGGGTGAGAATGGTGCAGAAATGACACAGTCCCTTCACACGAAAGGGTCCTGAAGGAACTGGAAGTAATAAGAGTTGATAAAGCAATGGGGCCGATGGGAAAAATTCCCAGGGTCCTTAAAGAACTAAGAGAGGTGGTGGCTGAACCTCTGCCATCCTGTTTAGCCGATCACTGGAAACAGGGAGGTAATTCAAAGACTGGAGGATAAAGAGATGTAGTCCCCTTTATACAAAAAGTGGGAACAAAGAGGAAGCAGGAACTACAGACAGTCAGCCTCACCGGTAGTGGGGAAGATCATGGAAGCACTACTGAAGGAGAGATTGGTGGAACATCTGGCTGTCAATGGACACAGGACCCAAGGCAGCATGGTTTCACCCAGGGGAGGTCAAGTCAGACCAACCTCAGTGAATTTTTGACTGGGTGACTAGGGAGGTGGATCAGGAGGGCAGTGGACATGGCCTATCTGGACTTCAGCAAGGCTCTTTGACACTGTGCCACATAGAAGACTATTACACAAACTGGGAATATGGGTGTGGCAGGACAGTAGTGTGGTGGTAGGTAACTGGCTGAGTGGCAGGACACAGAGGGTGGTGGTAAATGGCTGTCACTCCACAGAGGGAAGAGTGACCAGTGGGATACCACAGGATCAGTGTGGGACCGGTCCTATTGAACATCTTCATCAGTGACATTATGAGGACCTAGAAGGCAGAATTTCACTGTAGGCTGATGACACAAAGCTCTGTAACAGAGTAGACACACCAGAAGGTGTAGACAGAATGAGAAGGACCTGCAGAAACTTGAAGAATGGTCAGGGTTTGGCAGTTGAAATTCAATGCAAAGAAGTGCAAGATAATGCATATGGGGCACAAAAACCTGGCACAATATATCAGTTGGGGGTGAGGATATAGCATGCACCAAGCAGGAAAGGGATCTTGGGGTTATCATCTCTGATGACCTCAAGGTAGGGAAACTGTGACAAGGCAGCAGGTAAAGCAAATAGGATGCTGGGATGTATAGCAGGGCATCACCAGCAGGAAAAGGGAGGTCATAATTCCACCATACAAGACACTAGTGAGGTTCCCACCTGAGTACAGTGCATGTTCTGGAGACCATACCTACACATACAGACAGGGCAGATAAGGTTCAGAGGAGGGCAACAAAGATGGTGCATGGATTGCATCAAAAGTCCTATGAAGACAGGTTGAAGGAACTGAACATGTACTCTCTGGAGGAGAGGAGAGGAGAGAGAGGATATGATAGAGACATACAAGTATCTTACAGGGAGGAACAGGGGCAGGGAATACACTATTTTGGCTTAAAAGATGCTTCAAGACTAGAGGGCATGGGATGAAGTTGGAGGAGGACTTATTCAGAGGAAACGTGAGGAAGAATTCTTCACAGAACGGGTGGTGGACAAGTGGAACACCCGCCAGAGGAAGTGGTGGGGCTGAAACAATCACAGGATTTAAGAATGCATGGGATAGACACAAAGGAATTCTGGAGGTCAGGGGTGAGGCAACAGACTATAGGAAAACATAAACTGAACTTACAACTCAAATGGGCAGACAGGCGATCAGGCCTTATCTGCTGACACACTGTCTATGTTTCTATGTATCTATGTACAATGGGGCTTGTAAGGAAAGAGGCTGTAACAGGTTGCCTGAAGGCCTAGGCCTCTATCTGGTTTCGACATTTTGAACCAAATATGAATGAACTCAGTTGGCTATGAATACCGACTTCTCCTTCACAGCATATTCTAATGCTTGGGCCTCCAGTTTTGAAATCTGGCTATTTTGACCAACAGAAGACCTCTGCAGGTATGTCTCACAAAGAGGAACACATTAAGGTTCCCTGCCTATAGCATTGGAAGAGCAACCCTCAGTTGCAGTAAAAGATTAGTCTTTTTCAGAGGCAGTGTTTTAAACAGATGAAAATCTTGAGGTCAGCTTCCAATATCAAGAGGAATATGATGAAGAGGTGGAGTATGAGGAGGATGCAGAACTGATTTCACCAAACCTCACAGGTGATGATGAAATATGGGTTCCTCCCAGAGTATATTCAAAATTTCCTCTTAGTCTGCATTTTTCCGCAAATGGCAGACACCAGTATGTTGGACCACATGGCAACTTTTATTTATTTATTTGTTTATTTCAAGTTTCACCAGGAAAGGCATAATGAGCTGGTAACAGCCCTCTCTATATGCATCCGGGGGCAAGGGGAGGGAAAGGAGAGACAGAACAGATCCAAGGTACAAAGTACAGAAAATAATGCAGCAGTATGGAAATTTGCCATACTATAAAATAATGTACATTAAATTTCAAACCAGACATAAGAACATTAAACTCTGAATAGTAAACACTAAAATGAGTAGAGCAGTGACCAGTTATCTGGGGGAGAGGGGATACTGTAGTGTCAGTACAGGGAGGAAGGCTGTTGATAGAAATCCACTCCAGTATCAGAAACAACTGTAGGAGTGAGTAGAGAAATCATGGAGGAGATACTTAGAGCAAGAAGGAAGGCCAGTGTGGAACGGATGGGGAAAGAGACCCAGACCCACATTTTAGGGAAGGAATGAGAATGCAGCTTGGCCAGCAGTAGATTTCATTTGAGGGAGTGCAAGTGAGCAAACGCAAGCATTTCAAGGGGGGACAGGAGAAGCAAGATATGAGGAGGAGCCAAACCAAACTGTAGAGGTAGAGGCACAGCAGGAAAGATGCTGGCATCGGGGAAGGGGGGTATGGTATACAGAGAACAGTGGTGAGTACGCAAGGGTTTGTCAGGAGCAAACCAACAGAATGAGTGAAAGGGGGGCCAGTCTAGCTAAACAGACTTTAGAGCAGCACTGTAAACAGTGTGTCCATATTCAACAAGCATTTGTCAATGCTGAATGTTTGCTTGCTGGCATTAGCAGTGGAAGTGCAGGAGTTAGATGCAGTATAGGAATGGCAGTGAAGTATTGAACTGACGCCAACTCCACCCCACTCTGCAGAGATGGACAGGCATTGGGTGTGCCTTTGGGTGCTCGCCCATGACGGTCACAGCATTTCACCTCACCCTACCCTGCAGACACTGACAAGTGTCGAGGTGTGCTTAGAGTGTTTGGGCTTCACGGTCACCTCATTCCATAAGGAAACACGCTGAAATGGGTGTAATATAGGAGAATGGGGTGAACTCTGGGGCCAGGGGGTCCAAGGCGCACCTCAATGCCTGTCGCTGGCTGCAGGGTGGGGGTGGAATGGCATGAGGATTACTGTCGACAATCCCAAGTCACACCTGATGCCTGTCAGTCCCTACAGGGTGAGGCGTTATGGTCAAAAACCTAATGCCTGAGTGTTTCTTAGTATTTTGTTCCAGTTTTTCAACATAGACTTTTGGCCTCCCATGAACAGTGACACTTATCAGTTTGTTAGCGAAGGTGATTTTGCACAGTGACTGTGCCATGTGGTGCAACAGGTGCGGAAACACATTTTGAACAGGATGTGAAAATGACAACTGTACTGTTCATGAGGAAGTGTTAATGGTAATGTTGAAAACTTGGGTGAAAATATAAAAACTGGTGAAGTCAGGCGTGCTTAGAAACTAGGTAGCACACCTTGTAGTCGGTTGGGGATTTTTACAGCAGATTTTGAACACAGACATTTGGGAGCTCCGCTCATGAACAGTGTCACTGTGATTTTCTTAATCTGTCCCAAACACTGATTTCCCACAGCAACCGCGCTATACTACGCTGGAAGTGTGAAAACACCTTTCAGCCAGGGTGTGGAAAATGATAGCTGCACTGTTCATAAGGTGTAGAAAAATGCCAATGTTGAAACTCTGGACTGAAAATATTACAAATTCGTGAACTTATGAGGATGCATGGAAACTGTGCAGTGCACGCTCGTAATATAGTCATTTTATGGACTTTTGTCACCAAATGTTCAACATAACTATTTTAAGACCTCTGCTTATGAACAGTGACACTGTACTTTTCTTAATCTGTCCAAAACATTTATTTCGCACACATGTGCGAAAATACATTTTGGATGAGTTGTGAAAAATGACAGCTGTACTGTTCATAAGGAGGTGTGGTAAAATGGCAGTGTTGAAAATCTGGAGTGAAAATATAAAAATTCTCGAAGGTACGAGCGTGCACAGGAACTGTGCAAGGCACACTCGTAACACAGTCAGTTTGGGGAATTTTTTCACCAAATTTGCAACGTAGGCTTTTTGAGAGCCCACCTCATGAACAGTGACACTGTCATTTCATTAATCGTTCCTGAAAGGTGATTCCATGCAGTGACCGCAAAATCATCTTTCAGGGACTGAATAACAAATGACAGTTACTGAATACATGATGGGGTCCCAAGAACCCCATGTTCAAAATGTGGTGCATAAATTTGAAAAATGACCGCGATATGCACCAAAGTTGAAAAAAAAACTATTTATGCCATTATGCAGCTTACCGGCATTTCTTCAGTTCATGATCGGCTTTGAAATGTGCAGACATGTTCCCACTCACCTAGATCATTGCACTGGCCTCTGAGGGTAAGTATGAGAGGGGCAGGTAGGGTACTCAGAGGGTGGGTGCAGGTTGCGGATGGGGCAAGAGAGTTAACGAGGGACCTTTTTTTTTTGTTGTGTACATGGATGATGTGGGACTTGCCATGCTGGGGTGGGCTCCCAGCGTGGCACCTAGAAGATTCAGGGGGCAGTGGAGCCCAGCCGAAGTTAGGTACCCCGTTCAGCCGCCAGTGGGGGAAGAGACACATGAGGATGCTGGACTTCTGCCATGCTGGGTGTGCTTCCTGCATGGCACCTGGAAGTTTTTATGGGGGTGGGCACTGGAGCTGATGGGGATTGGGTACCCTTGTCGGACATACAGGTGTGCGGGGGGTGTGCATGAGCGAGGTAGGATTCTTGCCCCTCGGCCCCCACAACAAAGAATGTACATACAACCACCACTACAATCGGCGGTGGTGATGTGGAGGCAGTTTGCAAACCGCTGACGGCAGGGCAGTATGCAAACTGCCTACACATTACCACCCGCTGATTGTAGCGATGGTTAACTAACTGTACACCACTGCAATCTGAACTGCTGTCATAGACAGCTGGGACGTTCATTGGTGTGGTTCAGCGTGCCTGCAAAAATGCTGAGAAGCATTAGCGGGGGTGCCACACCTACAAAAACTCGTATGGTGGCACTGTGTTTCTTGCACATGCGTGCAAGTAAACATAAAAATTGGGAGAATCGTTATAGTGAGGATTTCTCTTTGAACAGGAAGTGGAATGTTTCTCTTATTTTTGTAAAGTGCTCTAAGTTTGGGGTGGAACCTCTTGTGGATTGCATCCACGTAAACAGAAAAATCAAGGTGGTGATCCAACCAGACCCTGAGGTACTTGAAAGATGAGATAACTTCAATAGCTGTACCATTGAGGGTATGAAAGGAAGGAAACGGGGGAGACTCTAGCAGGCCTCTGCCTCATGCCAAAGGTCAAAGGCTGTTTTCTTTGAATTGAGGGACAACTGATTTTCTCTGAACCAGTGCTGGATGTTGATCTGAGGCTGATGTAGAAGAGGCACAGTTTATGAGCAATTTGGGTCTTACGCCCACCAAGAGGGTGCTAATAGCAGTATAAAAAGCATTTTAAAAAGCTACCATAACCTCTTCTGCATCTGCTGTAGAAAAAAGATTGAGAAAAATATTTTATTTATTTAGCTTTTGTTAACCAGGTAAGCACACTAGACAGTCAAGTGCCTATTTTCAGGTGCAACCGGGAGATTACAAGATACATGCAAAGACAGGCATAACAGGATATCAGTGAAGGAATGGTCAGACACAGCTTGACTTGATAAGAGGGCACTCGAAAAGTATTACATGACAAGGCAGTCAGGTGTTGAACATCACATAACAAGACAACATTTAACATAACATGAACTATAATCTCATAGACACACCAGTCTCAGTGACTGGACCATAAGAGTGCAACTCTGTCTTGGAAGCGGGATGATACCTTAGGCACAATGACAAGATGAGGCAAGTTTTCGAAAGCCCCAGAGGGAGTTTCTGAAGCAGGAATGGGAGGGTAAGGAACGAACATGGGCAGGGAGGGAGTTCCACAGTCTGAGTGTATAGACGGCAAAAGCTTGATCACCCATTAGGGAACAGATTTTGGGAACTAGGAATACTTAAGTTGCGAGCCACTAGATCTTAATAGATAGGAGAGGTTTATAGGCTTGAATAACTCAGCTAGTGCAGGGGGAGTGGCAGTTCTGACGATGCTGTCAACGAAATTGCCCAGAAAAGGTGTGATGATTGTCAGGGGAGAGCCATTCAGCCTTGTTGTATAGCTCACAGTGATGTGTGAGACGGGGGTGGGCGCAGAGAGAGAGAGCAAAGTGACATATATTGTTGTATGTAACATCCCATTTTGTTAGACAGGTTTTTGGGGCTTGTGCAAAGGAGACCAGACTGTAACAAAGCCTGGGAGAGTAGAACTCCCATAACCAGAACAGCCGCTGCTGGGCGCGAGGCAACCTTTAGCTCTATGCCAAGCCCAGCTTGCAGTTAGCAACCTGCATATATTAAGTATGTGCAGTGAGAAGTTGAGCCAAGGATCAAGGGTAACCCCCAGGTATCTAAGGGAACAGCAACTCGCAAAACAGGAACCATCAGCCCCAGTGACTCTCAGAGGTGCAGGACAAGCTTTGGATTTGGCCAGAGAACAAAGAGCATATCCTGTTTTTTTTTTTTTTTTGTTTTTTTTTTTAGATTGATGTGGCTTGCGATCCTTTAGCCAGGATTGTATGAGGTCAAAGCCAGAGTTGAGCTGGGAGTTAATGACACTGATGTCCTGGGGCCGGTTAGGATAACATGGTCTTCTGCATACTGGGTGGAGTATCCATGATTTATTACCAGGGTCAAACCATTGACATAAAAGGAAAACTGAATAGGTCCTAGAACAGACCCCTGAGGCACCGCGGAGTTAACAGGAGTGGGCTCGAAGAGGACCTTATTTCTGCCTACCAGAGAGGTAATTGATGAACCAGGCTTGGACAGGTGGGGAGAGGCCAAGGGACCGAAGTGTAATGCACAGGAGTAAGTGGTCAACCAGATTGAAGGCTTTTGAGAGATCTACGAAGATGGCTGTGGTCAGATTACCTTGATCAATAGCAGCCCTGATCTTAGAGGTGACCATAGCCAGGGCAGTAGAGGTGCTATGACCTTTAAGAACGCCATGTTGCACTGGGGTAAGAAGGTCATAGCTTTGGATGTAGACTGTGAGCTGAGTAGCAACCACCTATTGAAGCAGTTTGCTAATAGCTGAAAGGATAGCAATAGGGTGGTAATTTTCAAGGATTTTGGGGTCTCCTTGTTTGAAGACAGGACAGCCTAGCCACTTTCCATATGTCCGGGATGATTCCGATAATAAAGATGTATTAAAGATATGGGAGATGGGCAGGGCCAGGAAAGGGCACCAAGACAAAGAAATCTGGACTCTATGTTGTCATGACCAGCACCAGTATGGGGGAGAGGCAACAAGGAATTTGAGTTTCACTGACAGAGACGGCCTTAAAGTAAAATGGGTGTCATCCCAGGCTGAGGCCTAAAAGAGGGGCTTGGTTCCTTAAGGTCGGGGATCTTGGAGGAGTAGGCAGACAGATCTGAGAACTGGGAATTAAATGCATTTGCAATAGTGAAAACGTTATTACAGCTGACCCCACCAATCAGCGTGTCAGTGACATGGGCTCTGACGGAACCACTTACAGTATTCTTGACATTATGCCAGAAGCTTCTTGGGTCCCTAGTTGAAAATAACAAGGTGGATTTACAAAATTTGCTCTTGGCAGAGCGGATGGCTCTTTTACATGTGTTTCTGAGCTGCCTTTATTCCTGAAAGGCAGACATATCATGGAGAAAATATACTGTATTTGGTTTGGAATTTCACATAAAGATTCAAGACAGATTGACAATGTGGGAAAAGAAAGGTGCACACGGCTTCATCACTAAATACCTTTGTTAAATTTCACAGCACACCTTATCAGAAGGTTTTACAGAGCCCCATTATACGTGCAGCAGTGCCAGCCAAGGATGCAATCACAGCACCTTGCAGTAATTGGCATGTCACAAAATAAAACATGACAAAAGGACTTAATTGCCATTGGATTACACTTCTCCCTGCAACATATTGATACTCCTGCACTCTGCAGTAATACTGCAAGGCACTGTATTGCATTCTGGTTGGTGCCACTGTATGAGTGAAGGCTTACCCTCAGGAAACTAAAACGCTGGGGCATTGGATAACTCTAGTACTATGGAAGATATGCATTGTTGAGAACTTGGGGCTCCTTCCTAATGATATATAGCAAAAACAGCTGATTTTCCTTTTGAATGGTCTTCGCTATTTGACAGCCAAACAGAACTATATGTATGCATAAGGGATGAATGGAAGGGTCATTTGCAGACAGTATGTTTTCCATGACCATACCCCATCCAGAGGCTCAAGCAGAGGAAAGGGTGGGGGGTTGGGTGCCAGGCAGCAAGCTGCTTCAGCTCCACCTGCACAAAGCAAATGTGATCTGTGGGAAATTGGTCCAACACACCATAGACCTATTGTAGGGCCAGTGATTTTCCAGTTTCAAAAAAGGCCAGTTCTATTTGACAAAATCTTCAAATCCATTTTTCCCCAACATTGAGAGCAAATAAGCATGTTTTTTTTTTATTATTTATTTTTACAAAAGTTTGGCTCAAAATGGGTGCATTTTCACAAAAAGCTGACACAAAGTTGGGATGTTGGCAAGATAGCGATGGTGCAAATAGAGGTTTTTTTTTCAAAAATTGGCTCCCAAGTGCTGGTTTAGAATTGTCAAATTACGTTTTTTACGGTGTGATCAGCTAAAGTGCAATATCATTGGCCGTTCACCTGGGGGTCTCTCTTATTCCAGGAATGGCAAAAATTATTAGAGGCAAGTGGGTTATGGAAATAGTGAGTGAGAGTCTCAAATTGCAGTTTCTATTATCCACGATTGATAAAACACTGCTATTTTGAACCACTGACAGTTTTTAAAACTGGAAGTTAAAAAAAAAATCTAAAGTTAAAGGCAGTGGAGAAAGTACCTTGCCCCCAAACAGGGAAGGGGTTTCTGTCCAGATACTTTTTTTAAACTTACAGAGTATATTCATTTTGTAAAAACTGTGAAATGTAAACATCACCATCAAGGAGGACTGCATGGATACAGTTCACATAGAAAACACATTCTGACATTCATTAGGATAACAGAGTATCTCTTGAATTCATTTAACCATAGGGGAGGTTAACAAGAAATGTAATAAATCTGAAGACAGCTGCAGTATTAAACTGTAGCCCAAGAGCTCATCAAGTCTGTAAATATCCATAAACTGCTTTACCCCCAAAAAATGGGCAGCAGGCACCATGATCTTACCTACAAGTAATGCAAATTAGAAAATTAAAAGTAGCCTTTGTAATTGAACCCTCCACCCCTCAGACCCTAAAAACTAGCAACAAACAATTTAAACAAGGCACAGTTTTACACCTTACATTTAACTAATACCTTCACATTTTAGTTGGTCTTATATTCAAATATCACTAACTATGAGCTAACAGAGGTTCATACAGCTGTTGCTACTTAAGGTGACCAGTAATACAAAATTACCTAAAAGTCTGTTAAGTTTAATTGAACTTCTGCTGCCCAGTGTGACAGGGTTGAATAGGACCCTGTCCCAGTTGTTATGGAGTAAGTGTCTAAATGCAAGGATCTGTTCTTTCCTTTCTGTCTCTTGTCCGTCTGGTTTCGCAACCAAATTTTCCTGTGAGACGTGGATTTAATCACCCGACAGTCTCGCAGTTGTTTGCCTCCTCACTGTCTCTCAGTCTTTCCTTGCTGTTTCTGCCTTTTCCTCTTGCATATCTGCTTATATAAAAAAATATATGCAAATCATTATGTGGAAATATAACTGATATTAGGATCCTTTGTTTAAAATTATATAGTGTTAATTTTTGAAATGTGTATAATTATAGTTTGAGATGATTGCAAAAGCTGTTGGAAGCTCAAGAGGTTACCTTATTGCAATTTTTAAGCCTTTTGCAAAAGCTGTAGAAATGGGGCCTCCGTTTTGGGACATTGTGTTCCTGCCTGCACCTGCCTGAAATATACTAGAACACTTTAGAAAAAACAGGATGCTTAAGAAGGTGGATTGCAAGGACTTATAAAAAGACAGAGCTGCAAATTGCTTGCAAGAAAAGGGACACAGAGATTGAAGGAAAACTCTGATGGATCTTGTCTGTTTATTTGGCCTTTGTAAATAGTTATACTGAATAATTTTATTTTTTTATTTTGTTATTCATAATAAAACTCTTGTTGCGAATTTTACAACTGCTCCTGGTTTTTCCTATGCTTCCTGACCTGTGCCTCGATGACACCCTCTCGTGTCGTGTCCAGATACTTCTTGACAAAAAAGAATTGAAATGGTGACCCATATTGGACCTCATGTATCTGAACAAGTATATAAAAAAAGGAAAAGTTAAGAATAGTTTCACGAAAGGTCATTAGCCTGTCATTAGAGAAGGGAGGTTGGTTGGCTGGCTTTTCTGGACCTAAACATTGCATACTTTCACATCCCTATCTGGTCCAGTCACAGAAAATATTTAAGGTTCATGGTAGCTCTCACATAATATCAGTACAGAGTCATTCCCTTTGGACATACCTCCACACCAAGGATATTTACAACATGCCTGTCAGTTGTCACTGCAGCACTTTGAAAGACAGACATCACAGTATGCCCATATTTACACGACTGCTAGTTATCTGGGAAACAAAAGGGCAGACTCTGTCACCACTGGAACAAATAAAATCCTTAGTGACTTGAGTAGGATTTGCATTGAACCTGGAAAAATCCATCTGATCCCAGCATGTGATGAAATTATTGGGGCAGAGTTCAATACCCAGATAGTAAACACCTTTCTGCCTTGAGAGCAGAAGCATTCAAAACTACATAGGACGTTCTAAGATTAGTGGGTCACATGTCCTCAACTATGGCAATTGTTTCGTTGGCCAGGTTACAGATACCAGGGACTCAACTTCATTCACAGCACTCCTACAGCATATGTCTGCTTCTCTTGATTACTGTCTGTCAAGATAACCAGTTGGCCTTCCATTTAAGCATCTGTCCTCCATTCCTTGTCTACCCACTCTGTGGACACGTCTCTTCAAGACACCATGGAACACACTTTGATGAAATCAAATTGCACAACAGCTACTAGACTCCTTTTGTCTGGGCTCTTCATTAGTTGACTAGAAAGCAGCAAGCTGACCCAGTAGCACAGCAGCTGGGCAGCTTCTTGTCATACCAATAACCTGTGTTCAGTCCTGAGCTTAGGATGTTGCAGTGGTCTTCATGAGGAGGATCAAGTATCCCAGAGGATGCTGTCCACCTCTGGAGAGTGAGGACTGAAACTCCCTCTGCACTGTCGCCACCAGGGGAAATGCAGGTGGCAGTACAGCTTGGAGAGCATTACGTGGTGGGGGAGGATCCATACATCGGTGAGCATACCTCTCAACTGTCCCACATCATGAGAACAGTCTTATGTCATCCCTCAAATTGCTCCATCCCATATGAAAAATTACTGTCTCACAATCTAAATTTAAAGGAAAGTTACCACTAGGAGGCCCTACATATGTAGCGTTGGTTATTCATCGCTCACTTTATCTGCAGAAACATTTTGTTTACTTGCTGTTTACTGTAATATAGCAGATATTATCAGGCTTATTTTGCCTAGTTTTTGCAGAAATCTTCTGTTGCCTACGTATCCCAGAATTCCCCTGCAGCTGACATCGGAGCAGTGGGCAGCAGTGAGAGATTCAGTATCCTGCAGTGCATGTTAGCATTTATATAAGCTCTGATCCTTTGTTTGCGGGTCCTGTTATCCACCCTGGGCTATGTACAGTCACAGAGGAGTGTACTTAACCCCTGGAGAAAAGCAGAACCTGAAAACATCTGATCAGAGATTATAAAAGCTCTCTCCCACTGCTGCCTACTGCTCTGATGTCAGCTACAGTATTCTGAGATCTGTAGTAAAGCAAGATGTTAACCTAAGACTAAGCAAGACTGGTCTGATGCAGTATACTGTGCTACAGTAAACCGTAAGTAAACCAAAATGATTCTGCATACAAAGCGTGCATTGAGGCCAGCCCCACACTGGAGTGTGTGGGGTACTTTGTTCTGATGGTTCCCCTTTAAAGCAGAAATTCATAATAATCTATGAGTCTACATATTACACTTTCTGCAAATAAAAGTATTATTTTCAGTAGTGGTTTGAGTTTGTGCTTCCATGTTTGAAGATGTGGTCAACATTTTGAGAGCCAATGTCCCACATTTTGAACATCAATGTCCTACCCTTTACTGACCAAATGTTGAGAGGTATGTTGGTGTATCAGGCATGCTGCATTAGGAACATCCCTGTGTCCTCATTGATGAGGCTTCATGGGAACAAGCCGGAAAAAGGCAGGTTGCTGAATGGACTTGTGCAATGTTTAGACTCGTCGCCTCATCCACCAAGGGCTGCCCTTTTTTATCCCTAGTGGCCTCAGGTGTCTCTGCCTTTTGTAGCGCTTTGTCTAGTAAGGTGACTTCTTAGGGAGCTGAATGGCAGAGCTCCACCTCCGAGGGGCAATCAGGGATGGAGGTAACACTGAGATAGGTTCTGGTTTGGCGCCCTGGGCTGCTAGTTTGCAGAGACATCTTGGAACAGGAAGAAGCATGGCTGCAGCTGAAGAAGGCCCTACACAATGCACCAGAGGAGAATAAAATTGAAGCTGACAAAAATGGCAACAGCAGATTTGACTGCTATGATCTGCCACTGCAGACCCTGTTGGTCCCCCCTAACCTGTTTTCCATTTGGTGTTCCCCCAGCTCATAGTTGACATCCGTATCAGTGGCTCAGTAGGTAGCATGGTCACCCCTGGGGTTGGAAGATCAGAAGTTTGTGGGTTGCAGCCCCATGCCAGGTACTTGAGGCAATTTCTGTAACTAATACTATAGTGCAGTAGGAAGGAGATGCTGCACTCTTGAGGTACCATCCCATAGATAAGACTTTTTTCCAAGGTTTCTTCTGTCTATCTCTCGTCACTGGCCAGGTGGACATTAAAGATCCCATGGGTGTCACTTATCAAAAAAGGGTGAATTTGTTTCCCTGGTGTTATAGGCAGCATTACCCTTGTCAGTATAGCAGGTCCACGTAATCCACCCCCAAGAATGCACCTGGAAACGAGGTACAGTATCGCAGCTCAGTGTGCCTCTCCTGGTTCAAAAAATAATTTATTACCATCTCCAGCACCTTCAGAAAGGAGTGCTAGCCACATAGGCTGGTCTCATTCAAGCCCCCCCAACCTCCTGAATCAGCCTTTTGTTTGCTAAATTCCCACCTGGCACCTTTGACCAGACCTCTCTGCAGGAACCTTTTTTCTCCTACTATTTAGCTTACTTCTGCCCTGAGCACTAAATTGCCCAGGCCTTCCCACCAATTTACTTGACCTTTGTCTTTGACTTTTTAACTAACGGCCGCCTTTTTTTGTGATCTGTTTTAGCCACAAGCCCAAACCAGGCTCTCCACTTCAGCCGAGTGGCCCTGGCACTGCTACCTGTTGGTGGCCGGACCTCTGCATCCAGCCCGCCACCCCCTGACCAAGGAAAGCAGGTACGTTTGGTAAGCTCCTAGCTCAGAGCTGTGAGGCTTCAATCCCCATAATTGGACTGGCTCCTGGGGACTGTGGCCGCTTCCCTATTGGATGCTGCAGATCCCCATTGAGAAAGAAAGCATACAAGGCACCTTTTTCAAAACACAGCTCGGCCTACTGCCTTGCTGTACTGCTGTCTGGACAATGTTTTCGCCCACCCCCCTCCCTCCCTTATTAAGTACACTTCCCCAGTGATCCCCGTCCCTGAGTTCTCACACTAGTCAATTACAGCAACTCCTTAAGGGCTCTCCTTTCTGTAACTTCTTAAAGGGTGATCTCTCTCGTGCTCAACTAACTTATTGTCCTCAATTCATCTGGGATCAAGTGCATTGACACTGACTATGGTCCTCCTCCTACTTCCTACACCAGCCCCACCTTATTTAGGACCATCACCCTCTATGCATAGTACCCCCCCTTATCTGCAACACCTCTACCAGACCCCCGATGCTCGATTACCTCTCCCCCTTGGTACCCCCACACTTCCACCCTCTTACCTCTTACTTCCCACTCATACCTTGGTCTCTTCTCCTCAATGCCTTTCGACCCTCGTGCTCTACCCACCCCTTGCACCCCAGCACCGGCCCGTGTCCAGTCGCAGGGGAGATGCCTAATCACTACCACGCTTTGGTGCCTAATCACCTTCCTGTTGCTTCTATCAGGTAACATTCATCCAAACCCTGGCCCATGCTCAACCTTGTGAACAAGCCTGCCCGGGCTCAGGACTCCCTTCTAGCTTCTATGAATTTTGCAGCCTCCTTAAAGAGGCTGCCTTGCCTTCCGGTGCTGGGTTACTCAGCACCAACTGGTTCTGTCGCTTTCGTTGAAACCTGGTTATCCAAATCCACCCTGACTCCTTCGTCTCCCCGGTTACACCCTTTTCAGGGAAGATCGGGTGGGTAAGCGTGGAGGTGATTGTGCTGTCTATATGCGTGACTCCCTCCTTGGACATGCACTTCCACCACCCAAGCTTGATAATGGGGTGGAAGCCCTCACACTGAAAATCTCCCCCAACCCTGGTAAGGGCCAACTCTTTCTCACTGTTGCCTATATTTCCTCCAGAAAGCAAGACCTCACCATTCAGGCACTTGCTGACTACCTCTCTGGCCTACCGCCCAAAATGACCCAGATAATTGTTGGTGACCTGAATATCAACTGGCTCTCTGCCATGGCCTCCCAAACCAGAGATATCTTTGCCGCCCTTGACATGTCCCAACTTTCACCACCCCAACTAGATTCAACCCTCTATTGCTCCAGCACTCTCCTGGATATCACCGTACCAACCGCCCCCAGAGGGTGCCCGATATCAGTGTACTTCCCAACTCATTTAGTGACCACTCCCCGGTCGTATTCTCTTGATCTGCTGCCAACAGCAACACTGCACCACAAACCACCCAGCAACGTCACCTACTCCCAGGCAGCCTGCGTCACCTTAAACTGTACCTCTCACAACTGGATTGGTCCCCAGTCAGGCTTGTACCATCCATAGATGAGGCATTGGATTTTTTCACTCGCACTTTTGACACTGCCTGTGACCTCTATGCCCCGTCATTAGAAATCGCACCAAAAAGCAAAACTTGCCCTGGGTTACCCCCTCCCTCCTTCACAAACTTAAAATGAGAGACAACCTATGGCACATTGCCATGGAATCTGACAAGCCAGCTGATAGGCAAGCGTACAACGCTGAGCGTAATAAGTGTATTTTGGGCCATTCGACAGGCCAAGCCCAGTACTACCAATCTGCTCTTGTCTCCCCCTTGGGGTCGGCTAGAAACTTTTGGGATAATGTAAAGGAGCTGAATGGGAAATCCCGCTCCCCAACCCCCTCTCAACTTTCCTTTAATGGAACTGTCTGCTCTGACCCCCTTGGCATTGCAGACTGCCTAAACCACACTTTCTCAGACCTGAGTTCAGTCCTGCCCAGTAAATTCTTTGACCCCATCCCAGTAGCACACCTGCCCACTCTCCAGAGATGACCTTTTAACCTACGTACCATCTCCCCGTTGGAGGCTAGACCCCTTCTGCAAAAAGCTGTTAGTAGTAACAACCCCGGCACCAACCTACTGGACACTAGGCTACTTCATCTGACATTGGATGCCATCCTGGTCCCACTTACCGAGCTGCTCAGCCGCTCTCTGTGCCTGGGGCAGTTCCCCAGCACATGGAAAACTGCCATCATCACTCCCATCCTAAAGAGCAGCGATTGAGCGACCCTGGTAACTATTGACCTATCTCCATCCTCCCCCACTCTCTAAGGCCCTTGAAAAAGTAGTTTGCAACCAGCTTGCGAATACCTGGCCATGCTCAATATCCTGTGCCTGAACAGCATGGCTTTTGTGCAGGGTCACAGCACCAGAACGCAAGCTACTTAGATTCTCTAACTTCCTGCACTCTGCTCTTGATGCGGAAGTCCTGCCGGATGCTGTGTTCATTGACCTCTCAAGGCCTTTGACACGGTTTGCCATCCTCTCCTGCTTGACTCCCTCAGATGCCTTGGTTTCTCCCCGGACCTCTGCATGGTTCTACCAGCTACCTCTCTGCCAGAACTCAGTATGTAAAAATCAATAGCACCCTATCTGACACACAACCTATCCGCTCTGGGGTTCCCCCAAGGCTCCATTTTAGGCCCCCTCCTCTTCAGTTTGTACCTCAACTCCCTCCCCTTGGCCTGCCCAAGTAAAATCCTCCTCTACGCGGATGACAATGTGCTCTTCGCTGCTGACTCCAACCCCAACACACTCCAGGCCCCTCTCCAACAAGCTTTTGATAGAGCTGAGCATTGGTTCACATCATGAAGGCAGTCCTGAACCTAAAACAGACCAAAGCTATGCTCTTCTCGCATTGCCAAAGCAAAGCCAGTGGTGCCCCTCTTGTGATACTGCCTAGCACACTAAACCCCATTGAGTAGGTTTTCGCCTACAAGTATCTGGGCATTACCTTTGATTTGGCACTCTCCATCCATTCCCATATGAATGCCCTTTCTGCTGCCACCAGTGTCAGGATTAGACTGTTATACTGCCATTTATTTATTTAGTTTTTGTTGACCGGGTAAGTGCACTAGACAAATCCTGCCTATTTTCAGGCACGACCTGGGGGGAAGGGGATACAGATGAATGGCAACTGATCTTGAACCAGATTAACCTGTTTGTGATATTTTTAGTGAATGAGGGAAATTTGGCCAGGACACCGGGGAAATTCCCTTCTCTTTTCGATAAGTGCCATGGGATCTTTAACATCCACCTGAACTACCACCAATCCAGGCAGATGGGACCTCGGTTTAACGTCTCATCCAAAAGACGGCACCTCAGAAGTGCAGCACCCCTCTCATGCTGCACTACAGTGTCAGTACTGGGATATTAGCCCAAGTGCCAGATGTGGGAACTGAACCCACAGCCCTCTGATCTCCCGGCCTCAGAGGAGAGTGTGCTACCTACTGAGCCACTGACAAAGCCATAGGGACTGCCTACCACAAGAGGCCCTTAGATTGGCAATCACATCCTCTGTCCTGTCGCTAATCGACTATGGGCTGCCCATCTTTGCAGCAGCTGACAAAACCGCGCTTGCAAGAATCCAGCTCTCTATAAACAAGGCCTGCAGGCTAATGCTGGGAGCCCCTAGGCACACCCATACATGCCTGATGTACTCCACCACCAACTTGCTCAATCTTGAAGAAAGACTCCGATTTCAAACCTGCCTTCTTGTAAAAAAGACCCTGCTAGGGCTCCCCCCGCCCCCCGGGGTCGCCACCTCCCTGCAGCGTGCCTTCCCCTCAGTCTCCACCTGCAGCACTGTCAATACCTCCTTTATTGTCCCCAGGGTGAGGATCTCTATGGCCCAGAGATCCTTTTGCTATCGGGCTCCCTCCTGGTTCAGTTCCCTCCCAGCCAGTATAGCTGACTCCACTAAGCTTGGTCCTTTCAAGGTCTCCCTCAGAAGCCATCTGACAAGCACTCACTGCTGCAACTGCACATAATCCCACACCTGCCCTTACCTTCACCCTTAAGCTGGGTCTGCCCTGTCTACTTTTTGCTGTATATACCTGGGGTCTCATGCAGCATCTGCTGACTAATATAATAAAATATCTCTGGTTGCTACCTGACATGGCACTTGTGTACCTATATTATGACTACTGTGATCTACCTATTACCAAGTGTGTACCACCAGTGAATGCCTGTAACACCGGTTGCTTTTTAAATCTTAAGCGTTATGTACTGTACTGTTTGTTTGCTGTGATGTATTGCTCTCTTGATGAGGTGCCTTTGTAAATGAGTCTATGACTCAAAGGTCTGTAAACCAATGATCTAATAAATAAATAAGTATTGTAGTGAGGACCTACCCAGTTCAGGGAGTGTATGCCTGTTAAACATAGAATTTGACAGCAGATAAGGACCACTTGGCCCACCTAGTCTGCCCATATCCCTACCTAATGGATAAGCTGCAGATTGTAGTTAATCAACAGCCTACTTCCTCCTACCCACCACTAGAATTGCCTTATGTCTGTCCCATGCATTCTTGAATTCCCCCACTGTTTTTGACTCCATGTATCCACAACCCTCTCCGTGAAAAAATATTTCCTCACATTACCTCTGAGCCATCCCCTTTCTATCTTCAGATTATGCCCCCTTGTTCGGGCACATCTCTTTTTCTGAAAGATGCTACCCTCTTGGACTTTGTTGATTCCCTTGAGCTACTTGAAAGTTTCTATCATGTCCCTCCTCTCCCTCCTTTCCCCAAGGGTATACATATTAAGCTCCTTTAATCTCTTTTCATATGTCTTCTGGTGCAGACACTGCACCATTTTAGTTGCCCTCCTCTGGACAGCTTCCATCCTGTCTATGTCCTTGCGGAGATGGGGTCTCCAAAACTGCATGCAGTACTCCAGATGAGGTCTCACCAACTGTCTGTACAGAGGGATAACAACTTCCTGTTTTCTACAGGTGATGCCTCTCCCTATGCATCCCAGTATCCTGCCAGCCCTCCTTACTGCCCTCTCACATTGCTTGCCCACCTTTAGGTCATCTGATATGACTACCCCCAGGTCCCTTTCCATTTTTATTGTTGTCAGTACCTCACCTCCATTGTGTACTCTTCCCCTGCGTTTTTGTTTCCCAGGTACATTAATTTGCACTTCTTTGCATTGAATCTAAGCTGCCATACATTGGACCATTCCTCCAACCTTGCCAAGTCCCTTCTCATCCTTTCCACCCCACCTTCTGTATTGACCCTGTTGCAGATCTTTGTGTCATCTGCAAAGAGACATACTTTTCCTTCCAGTCCCTCTGCATTGTCCTTATAAAAGACATTAAGAGGACCGGTCCCAGTACTGAACCCTGTGGTACTCCGCTAGTAACCCCCTTTCTTCAGAGTGAACTCTGTTTACTTTTACCCTCTGCATCCTGTTGTCCAGCCAATTTTTTATCCAGGCTACCACCACCTTGAGATCCACTCCAAGGCTGGCTAACTTGTTTATTAATCTTTTGTGTGTGACTGTGTCAGATGCCTTGCTAAAGTCTAGGTAGGCCATGTCCACAGCCCCTCCCTGGTCTACTACTTTGGTCACCCAGTCAAAGAAATCTGTTAGATGCATCTGACACAACCTTTCTGCTGTGAATCCATGCTGTCTTGGGTCCTGTGCCCCGCTGGCCTTTAGGTACTCAACAGTTCTTTCCTTCAGAAGTGATTCCATCATTTTCCCTAGCACTGAGGTCAAACTAACAGGTCTGTAGTTTCCTGCCTCTGCCTTGCTCCCACTTTTGTGAAGTGGAATCACATCCACCCTCCTCCAGTCCTCGGTACCACCCCCTCCTCCCATGATTTGTTAAAGAGGGTAGTCAGTAGTGTCACTAGTTCTACCCTTAGTTCTTTTAAATTCTGGTTTGAACCCATCAGGCCCCATTGCTTTGTCCACCTTCAGTTTTATGAGTTCTTTCAGAACCCTTTCTTCTGTGAATGGACTGGTATCAACCCCCTATCCAGAGTGTTCCTATTGTTTGGTTTAGGTACCTCCCTCTCCTCTTCTTTTGTGAATTCTGAGCAGAAGTATTCATTCAGTATCCCTGCTTTTTCACTGTCACCCTCTGCCCACATTCCCTCCCCTTTATTAAGCCTCAGTATCCCTCCCTTGGTCTTTCTTTACTCCCTAATGTACCTATAAAAGGTTTTATCCCCCTTCTTAACAGAGTTGGCTGTCTTTTCCTCAGTTTGGGCCTTTGCTATTCTGACAGCCTTCCCTGCCTCCTTCTGCTTTAACTGATATAGTTATCTGTCCTGCTCCTTCTGTGTTTCCTTATTTATCCTGAATGCTATCCTTTTCTCCTTAACCTTCCCTTCCATCTCTTTTGAGAACCATAGTGGCATTTTCATTCATTTTGTTTTTTTGAATTGCTTTACGCAAAGGTTTGTTGCCTCTGTGATGGCAGTTTTGATTTTCCCCATTGTTCTTCCACCCCTCCTCCTTGCCTGTTTGCTAGTGCTTTTCTGAAGCATGCTCCCAATTTGCCAAAGTCAGCCCTGCTAAAGTCCAACACCCTAGCTTTTGTATGGCTTGACTCTAAATCTGTGTTTGTGAACCACACTGTTTGGTGGTCGCTTGTTCCCAGATGATTACCCACTTCTGAATCTGATATCCTCTCTCCGTCACCATTTAAAAGTACCAGGTCTAAGAATGCTCCCTCCCGAGTGGGTTCCAGCACTAGCTGTCTGAGGCATGTCCCCTATAGGGCATCGAGAATGACCCTGCTCTTGGATGTGGCTGTAGTAAAGGTGCTCCAGTTAAAAGCTGGCATATTCAGGTCCCCCATCAACAGTATTTCTCCTTTTTCTGCCATTCTAAGGATTCCTTCTATCATTTCCTTGTCTATTGCCTCCCCTGAGACGGGGGTCTATAAACAATCCCTGTGTGGATTGTGGTGCCTTTTCCTGTCTCCAGGGTGACCCACAGTGCCTCCTCCCCTCCCTGTTTACCCTTTAGTTCTGTTGCTTTGATTCTTTCCCTTATGTAGAGAGCTGCTGCTCCTACTCTTTTACCCTTCCTGTCCCTTCTATAGATTGTGTACCCTGGTATGTTGACATCCCTGTCATGGTTCTCTGTGTACCATGTTTCTGTGACTACTACGATATCCAGGCATCCCTCTTCCATCAAGGCCACTAGTTCAGGGAGCCATCACACCAGTATAGGCCTGTATCCCTCTAGGTGGACCCCCAGTCCCCAATGAAGCCAAATCTCTGAGCTCCGCACCAGTTTTTCAACCAGTCATTGAATCCCATGGTGTGGAGTACCCTAGCCTCACCCATGCCATAGACAGGTAGCACTTCCGAGAAAGTTACCATGTGTGCCACTTGTCTAAGGCCCCTCCCCAGCTCTACAAACTCCTGCTGCACTGCTCTGATCCCATTCCCAGCCAGGTCATTTGTGCCTAGGTGGACAGTGACATCCAGCTCCCTCCCCTGTGCAGCTACTCCCATGATCTTGAGGATTCGCTTCCTGTCCCTCCATGCCATGGCACCAGGCAGGCACCTTACCTCCCTCTCCCTTCCTCCCCCAGTTCTACCCCCTAATGATTGAGTTCCCCACCAGGAGTTGTTTCCTTCCTCTGTGGGGTCCCGTGCCACCCTCCTGTGGGTCTCCTTTGTGGAGGCTTCCAGCATCCTCCTTGGTCTCCACTGTGGGTGTCTCCACAGAGGAACCATACGCCGCCAGAATGGCGAATGAATTGTGAAGAGGCACAACTGGAGGGATGTGCTTCTGTTCCACCACCCTCGCTCTCCGTGAGCCTACCGTGGTCCCACTGTTCCTCTTTCTTGGCAACCTCTGAGGCAGTGGTGGTGGCCTGGGTGGTGCCTGGGCGGGGAGGAGGTTTCACATATTCTCACTAGGTCAGCATGGAGACGGGCAACCTCCCCCCTCAGACCAGAGAGGTGCCTGCAAATAGGGCAGCAACACAGCCTCCAGAACATCTTCTGGAAGACTGCTGCTCCATTGTCAATGCATTGCACCACTCCCCACATGTCTGTGTCCCTTCCTGTTTGAGTTTTTTTTGGGGGGGGTAGTGTGCTAGTATGTAAGTGTGTTTGCTCTTGATTCAGTGTGCTGTGACTTTAAGGATATGAACAGGTGTATGTTCTTTGCACTTTTGGGGAAGTGATGTCAGAACCCCTGACATAAAGGAAATAATGTGCTAGGGGCAGGTGGGGTGAGGAGCAGGGTGGGTAGGACTAACCCCATGCCCTCCAGAAACAACTACAACTCTGACCCACCATCACAGTGAGTGCTTTCCTTCCTTTTAGACACCTATTTCACAGAGTTTAAGTAACAGGTCTAGTCACAAATGACTGCAGATTAAGAATTCAATTCAGTGTACTTCTGTTAAATCACCTCCTTGCTGTAAGGAAGCTGGTGGCTGCTTTCTGTCTCACCTATAGCAGACAGTGTCCACAAACAACTCTTGTTTTGAATCCACAGTTCCTCATGCCCCTTCCAGCTCCTCCCCTTATCAGACACCTATTTCACAGAGCTTAAGTAACGGGTCTCGTCACAAATGACTGCAGCTATTGTCCCAGCTAAATTTCCTCCCTGGCAAATAAGAGTTACACTAAGAAAAGTCAACCCCCAAAACAGAGAACCAAAACACTGACTTCTACTTACTTACACAGGCCCCAAAATTAAGAATTCAGTTCAGTGTACTTCTATTAAATCACCTCTTTGCTGTAAGGAAGCTGGTGGCTGCTTTCTCTCTCACCTACAGCAGACAGTGGCCACAAACAACTCCTGTTTTGAATCCACAGTTCCTCAGGCACCTTTTATCTCCTCCCTTATCAGAATGCTGCTGAGGGAAATTCGGACCAAAGAAAGAGCCAACAAACCTGCTCCAGTGCACCAGAGAAACAGGAGGTTCTATTCTCACTTCTTTACAAAACTACAGAATGGTTTCCGTAGTGCTCACCGATGAATGGAGTGCATGGACGGGTGTGGCACATCTCAATATCAACCATGGACATAAAACACTCACTGTCCAGCACTTCCAGAGGTTTAATAAATCCAAGTTAGTCCAAATAAAGATGCAAAGATGGTCAGAGTTCCAAAACAGGTTCCAGCTTTTGTTGCTCTCAGAGTTTCAGGTACTGGGACATTACCTAGCAGCCTCGGCGCTTTGCTCCAGTGAGCTTTGCCAGGAGGCTACCTGCTGGGGTTACAACTGACCACTTATACTGCAGTCAATCAACACATTCATAATTAATTACCTTGGGTACATATACCTTGCCATTTAGTGTTTTATGATGCAGTGTTTTACCTTTCTTTGTGTTCATATTTAGAAGCAATTCACAAATATGATCATACAGTAAACAAACTTATAAATGATCACTTCTAAAGGTTAATAAAATCATAAGGGACTCAGTTATGAAAAATAAAATTAAATAAGATGGGGGGGAGATTTTACAAAAGCAAAAAAATGTTTTTACTTCATCATGAAAAAGTCCATACATTCCATTTCCAGAGAGCTTTATAACTTGATCAGGCATATAAATCCAGTATATGTATATGATCAGATCCAGTATTTCAACTTTAAATTTTTCAAAACAAGTTTTTTCTTTTAATGCTTATTGTTATAAAAGCTCAAAGTACCAATCTTGAAACAGAGCCAAAATAAAAAGTAAAAACTTGGGGATAAAGGCACAGCAGAGATACTTGAGGGAGCTGCTTTTTCAAATTTCTTGGAAGTAGGAAAGTCCTGCGCCACCACATCTCGGGGCTGAAAGGAGAGAATGAAAGAAATAAGTATGAATTACTTAACAGTCTGTTAATATCTCATAATGCCACAAAATGACATCCGATTACTCAAATAAATTGTTTTGAATTTTAAGTAGAAAAATCCTCAAATCTACAGGGAATTTGCAGTCCATTCTGGATCTAAGGAACCTCAATTCCTATTTCCCGTACAAAACGTTCAGAATGGTGACCCCTCAGGGCCTATTGCCCCTGCTAGAGTAGGGAGACTGGATCTGTTCTCTGGGCATGCTGTAAGAGTACGTGCATATCAAGGTGTTTGCCCCCACTGGCAGTACCTCAGGTTCCACTTCTGGAGGAATTACCAATTTTGAGCCCTTGCCCTTTGGCTTGTCCTCAGCACCCCAGATCTTTACCAAATGTCTGGCAGTAGTAGTGTCCGCCTCAGGAGGGAGGGCTTGTACGCCTTCCTTACCTGGAGGATTGGTTGGTCAGAGCACCATCCAGGGACCTGTTACTTCAGACTGTACAGCTCACCATTCAGTTGTTCGGGGTACTGGGCATCACAGTCACTCCTGACCCCTGGTAAATGCCTTCAGATCATTTGGGGCAGTCCTGGACATGGCTCAGGCCTTTGCCTTCCTGCCACATCACAGGGCAGAACGCTTGAGGGCCCAGGCTCAACTGCTCTTCGGTATGTAATGGCCATAACCTTCTTGAGGCTTCTAGGTCCATTGACTGTCATTGTTCACGGTGTCTCTAGCCAGGTTGCACATAAGGATTCCCCAGTGGACGTTCAGGGTCCAATGGGATCAACAACCGACGACCTCGAACAGCCAGATCTTACCTGTATCAGTCTTCACCATTCATCACTGGTGGGTTCTACTGGGGCTAGGACCCCACAGGAGCTTTTAGCTTTAAAGCTTTTCTACTCTAGGAGGAGGGCGGCGTCAAGGATGGTGCCGCCCTCAAGGCCGCGCGTGATTGCGTGGTGTTAGTAGGTTGGCCAGTAACCGACGCCGCCCACTCCACTACCTCAGTTCTGCTTTTCCCACCATCGAGGCTGCAGGGCACTCTGGGGACAGCAAGCTTCAACTGCAACACTACCGTTTTTGCCATTTCTTCTACTGCGTCAAGCGTTTACTGGATGCGCACTAGTAAGCGATGTGTTTTGCACCATTTTCATTTTCTAACGGTCAGTTTGACGTCGCGTTCTTTAACTTTCATTTTGTTTTAGTTGGTGTGGTTGGATCATGTCAGGTTTGGGGCATAAAACTTCCAAGGCGGGGACTTCCCCTATGCGTCAGTGCCCCGTGGAAGTCGGTTCTCCACATGACCGATGCTTCTCCTGCCTAGGGCTGAACGACGACATGGATTGTTGCAATGCCTGTTTCAGCATGGTCTACCACACACTTGAAATCCGTGCGGCGAAGTTGGGTCGCAAACCCCCAACCTTCGGTGGACAGCGTTGAACGAGGGCCGCTAAGGCGAGAACCTTGGGCCCATCCCCAGTGCCTCCCCCTGCTACTGTGTGCACCAGGGGAGAGCAAGCTACTGCAGGCTTGGGTCTCGATGAACCCCGGTGCCTGGGTGAGTAGTCAGAAAACTGTCAGCCTCCTCCAGGGGTCTAGCCGTGGAATGCCATATGCCTGGTTCTGCTTTGGGGAACCGGCTGACTCCGGTTTCGAGGCTTCAGCTACATGTGAGGCCTACATCGGAGGTCCCTTCATGGATATGTGGCGTCGTCTCCTGACACAGATTCCAGTGTCAGTGAGCAAGGCTGATCCTCCAGTGCCACCGAGTCCACTCCCGACACTGTTCTCGGTGCTGAGAGGCTGGGAGATGGGGCTTACTTCACTCAGGGGTCTCCGTGGTCTCCTCCTCGGTTCGGAGGATGACCAGGAGGATCTCGATTCTCAACCAAGCTTTCTGGAGTGGTCACCTCCCAGGATCCACTCAGGGTCGTCGCCTGTGAGTTCCAGGCTTAGAGGTGACACCTCCTCTGTTGGTGCCACAGAGGACTTTGGTGTCGCCCCTGATACTGCCTCTGGCGATGATGACGCTTGCGGCGTCATGCTCGATGACAATGTCGCAGCTGGTGCCAAAGTCAGTGATGGTGCCATGGTCAGGACCGCGCCTGGCGATGATGCCATGGTCAGTGCCATGCTCGGTGTTGGTGCTGCATTCAGTGATGTTTTGGAGGTCGGTGCCACAGTCGGCACCATTCCTGATGTCAGTGCCATGCTTGTTGTCGATGCCGCAGTCACCGTCGATGGTGGTACCAGTTCTGGAGGTGGCGTCTAGGTTGGTGCCGCAATTGGCTCCAGTGCCATTTTTGGTGCCGCCTTCAGGGACGGTGCTGCTTTGGGGGCCATCCCCATGGAGGAGGCAGGTTTTGGTGCCAAGTCGCTGTTCAGTGCCAGCGCAGAGTTTGGGGGGAGGGGGAGTCAGGGGCTGACCCTGATGCTGGCTTCTCTCTCGCTCCTACCTTGAGGTTGGTTGCCATTGTGGGACCTCGCTTGAGAGGCAGGTCTCGGTCTTCTCTGGGGGAGGGGGTTGGGGGTCCGGTCCAGCTCCCTCTCTGCTCAGTTGACCCCGGTCAGTCTGAGGAGGTGTCAGAGTGCTGGGCCAGGCATCCCCTTCCCTTTTAGGGGGTGGAGTCCTGCATCAGGTGGGGACAGAGGCCACCCTGTTAGGTTTGCTTGGGTCTGGTCTCACCACCAGGAGTCTTCTCCCCTTGGACTTCCCCCTGCTGGCTTGGGGACAGTTAAACAGCGGGTGGGTTCTGAGCAGCACGCCCCCCTCACTGTAGAGGGATCCCCCGCTTGTGCCCACAGCCCTGTCAGGGAGGGTCAGGTCTTTCAGAACCATAGTGCCCAGCCCTCGCCCTCTCTGCAACCCCCCCTTCTCCAGGTCTCTCTGGTCCCTTGGGATCCCTCACCTAAGAGCAGTATAGGCCAATAGGTGCTTTCCCCATCTACTACAGGGCCATGGATGAGGTGGTGTTCTCATCTCCTCTTTCCGCACCGTTGTTCCCTATGCGGAGTTCCTCCACTGTGTCAGCTTCCTTCTCGGAAGAAGACGACTCCACATCATACCGGTCTCCTGATGCTGACTTTACAGAGTATCAGCATTTCCTAGCGACAGTGTTGGAGGAGCTCATTCTTGCCCCTGTGAAACAACGCAATACTTTGCGTGCAACTATGGTGTTCTTGGAGTGTACAGCCAGGAATCCTTAGTGATCCTTCCATGGCCTTGGCCCTTTATGGAGGAATTGCACAGCACCTGGCAGTCACCCGCTTCTGCTTCCCCAGCCCTGGAGACTGCCAGCACAGGTTTTGTGCTCCCTTGGAGTCTCCAGGGTCTTTGCTGCACCCAGCATTGGGCTTGGAGTGGCTGGACACCCCTTCTGGGCGTCTGCACCTAACAAGAGACTGTCCCCCAGACATGGACTCTGCAGAGTTCGACCGTTGGGGCAGGAAAGTTCTTGCCTCAGTGTGTCTCTTGTTATCCATTGCAGCACATCAGGCACACATGATGGCCTATGAGAGGCACCTGTGGGTCATGTTGGGGCAAATCCTAGCAGCCTAGCCTGATAGCGAGAGACATTGCCATCTCCATGAGGGCCTGGAGCTAGCGTGACATCAGGCGCGGGCATCTTATGATGCCAAGCGGTAGCCTCTGGGCTCGTGAGATCTGCAGTCTGCATTAGGTGGGTGGCATGGATTCAATTCTCCTGGTGTAGTAGGACTGCCAGCCATTCCAGGGACCCAGTTTTCCTCATACAGAGCCTGCGGGGAACTGTTGGGTGCCCTCCCTCTCCTGCTGGCCAGGAGCGCCAGACCTGTTATGGTCCCTCTCCCTCCATGACTCCCCCACGAGTGACTAAAGGCTGTCCAGCCTTCAAGGAGGTACTGGTCCACTTTGTGGGCTTGGTACTCACCCACCAGTGATGATTGGGGAAGGCTGATACATGTAAGATATGCAAATTACGTACCTACCCTCATTTTTGATTTTCCTGTATATCTTCACCATTCATCACTGCTTCCTGCCCACCATCCCCTCTTGGGCTTCAGCTTCTGGACAGTGCCTCCTCCCTGCTTGCCTTCTCACCAGTTGAGGCAAAGTCTCCCTGATACCTCTGGGCTCCCTGCCACTTCCTAGAAGCATCAGGGACCCACTTGGGGGGGGGCAAGTAGGGGGCCCTTGCCCTCTTTTTCCTTGGCTTCCTGGGGCCCTTGACAGTAGAAGGGGTCCTCGGGTCTTTGTTCTAGAGGCCTGCTTCAGGTCCCCCTAGTGGGATCCAGCTTTACTCCTAGGGCCCCTTTGCTGAGACTAGGGTCCCGGGGATCCTCTATGTTTGAATCTATTTTCCCTTTTGCAGGGGACTACTTCCTTGGTCCCTTGTGAAAATTTCAGCCCCTTTGGACTTTCAAGTTTTAGGAACCTCCCTGAGGTTTTCTTCTTGATAAATCACCTCCCTGGTGGTGCCGTAAATAAGGGATCTTACCCTCTTACACCCTGGGACTTCCCTTGGGCGCTGAGGTGAACTCCAACTCGGAGGTGGGCTCTCTGCCTTCAGCCTTGAGAGGAAGAGGAGGAGAAAGAGCATTTTAAGACCTGGTGTTCCTCCCTAGTGGACTGGGACTAACTTTTAGCCTGTCGAGCATTGTCTCCTGTCAAATCCCTCTTTTTGGTGAGGGTTGAAATTTCCCTGTCCTTATAAGGTGGTCCAGATCTCTGGACTAGCGCCACTTTTCAGGCTTTCCTTAAAAAAAATTTTTTTTTTTCATAAGAGGGCGAAAGCATTCGAGTTAAGTCTCTTGGTCCACAGGGTTTCTGGAGCATGGGGTATGGTTTCCCATCCTCCCACTCCGTCTCCATCTCCATCTCCTCTTTCCTCCCTCCCTCCCTTCCTTCCTTCCTTCCCTCCATCTCTCTCTCTCTCTCCCTCTCCTCTCCTCTATAGCCTACCCAGAGGTTGGGGCCTACTTCCCAGAACCAACTAGGCTCCAACCTCTCCAAAACCTCTCTTCTCTGGTTGGCCAGTTCCTTTTTCAGTTTATTCCTTTCCTTTTGCTGTCTCTTGCACTCCCTTGTCCTACCGTCTTCCCTTGTTTCACTTTTCCTGTTTCCTCTCTGGTGAGCAGAACTGAGGTAGTGCAGGGGACGATGTCGGTTACTGGCCAACCTGTGAGTGCCACGCAGTGCGTCAGCCTCGAGGGCAGTGCCATTTTGACGTTGCCCCTCCTCCTAGAGCAGAAAAGCTTTTAAAGCTAAAAAGCTTCTCACAGGGTCATAGCACCTCCAGCATAGAGCACTATAATGAATGATGAAGATATACAGGAAGATCAAAATTACAGTGGGTATACAATTTTCATTTCTAGTCTTCTCCCTTGTTAAAAGGTGCTGCAGTGGTGGATGGAACCCAGCAACCAATTGAAGGAGGTTCCTTTCTCCTTCCTTCTCCTCAACAGATCCTCACGATAGACACCACAGGGTCGAGCTGGGGGTTCATTTGGAGGTCCCATCAGACTCCTGGGACATGGTCTTCAGTGGCAACTGTCCTCTACCTCAGTATCGTGGAGATGAGGACCATTCTGTATACCCTTCAGGCCTTCCAGACCCACTTGTCCCCAGGACATCTGCTGGTCCAAACGGACAACAGCAGCATAGTCCATTACATCAACAAACAAGGGGGGACTTGCTCATACCCCCTGTGCCAGAAAGCGATGAGGGTCTGGTACTTGGCTCTAGAACACAGTCTAGAACTTTCAGCCGTCCCTGTTCCAGGCATGCATAATGCCCTGGCGGACAGTCTCAGCCGCTTACAATCCAGGATGCATAAGTGGGAGCTGCTGACCTTGGTCATAGAAGACCAGTTCGAAAGGTGGGGCTGTCCTGAGTTGGACCTTTTTGCGCCCCCATTCAACACAAAACTGCCGCTTTTCGGCTCGCTTGCTCCAGGGCATGGAGTTTTCTGGAGCGGCGCATTGTCCCTCTCCAGGAAAGGGAGTTTCCTTTTTGCCTTCCCCCATTCCCCTAATTCAGAGGGTTCTGATCAAGCTTCAGATGGAAGGGGCCACCCTGATCCTAGTGACTCCCTTCTGGCCTCGCCAGATCTGGTTCTCCTTACTACAGAAACTGGCAGTGGAACCCCCCTGCACCTCTGCCTCTGTGCCCTGGCTTGCTATCACAGGAGCAGGGCACTCTAGTCTATCTGGACCTCAGGTCTGTTTGTCTTCATGTATGGCTCCTGAAAACATAGCCATTGCTAGGTTTGGAGTTTCCCAGAAGATGACTGATGTCCTGGTGGCTGCCAGAAAACCCTCCATGAGGGAAAACTTATTCCATGAAGTGCAAGCGCTTTGTTCTGTGGTCTGCTTCCCATTACCTGGATCCTTTCACTTACCTAGTGAATCTGATTCCAGAGTACTTGTGCTCTCTGTTCCATGCTGGACTGTAATACTCTTCCATTAAGGTTCACTTGTCGGCCATTTTGGCCTTCCACATGCCTTTGATGGCCGTACAGTGGCCCAGCTAGATGAGTCCTGTACGTTCTTGAGAGGCATCCTACACTTGAAGCCTCCTATCCACAATCCAGCCCCACCTTGGGATCTGAATTTTATGTTAGAGAAGCTTACTTTGACTCCATTTGAGCCAGCCGTGACTTGCAAGCTACACTTTCTTTTTTTGGAAAGTGTTATTTTTAGTTGCTAATACTTCTACTCAGAGGATTTCTGAACTTCAGGCTCTCATATGTGAGCTTCCTTATTTGAATTTCCACAAAGACAGTGTCTTTGTGTACCAGTCCTAAGTTTCTGCCTAGGGTGGTGACTGAGTTTACATTAAATCAATCCATCCACCTACCAGTGTATTTTCCAGAGAATGCCAGTCCAGGGGGAATCATTGCTCCATACCTTAGATTTACATAGAATACATGAGGTATTATGTTCACCATACTGAAGGACATTAGGAAGTCCTTGCATCTGTCTGTTTCTTTCACCCATGGGAAAGGGGCATCCCAGTTTCAAAGTAGTGCTTGTCAAATGGCTGGCCAACTGCATTACCTTTTGTTACAGGAAGTACAGTAAGGAGCTTCCTGGTCCTGTACATGGCCACTCAGCTCGATGTATGGCCACTTGTGTTGCATGTTTCAGAAATGTTTCAGCTGCTGAGATTAGTGCAGCTGCTACCTTGGAGTACTCCCTACACTTTCACTTGACACTACAGTGTAGACATTGCCTCTAGAAGAAGGGCAGGCTTCAGCCAGCTATGCAGCAAGGTCTCCTTTCTTAGGCCTTTGTTTCCAGCCACTTAGACTGTCTCTCTATTAGTACTGCTTGGGACTCTTTCCAAAGGTGTGGCTTGCTGCAAGAGATTCTCTTGAAGATCTACTGATCTTATCTGTGTGAATCTTCACCATTCATCACCTTTGGGTAATGTGGCTGGAGGTCACGATCCTACGGAAGCTTTTTTAGAGGGGTTGGGCAGAGTTGGCGCCGCACTTGAGTCCGACGCACTGCGTGGCGCTCGCAGGTTGGCTGCTGGTGGCGCCAACCCCACCCTCCTGCCACTTCTTCATCTTCGTAGAGGTCGCACCATGTGGCTGCTGCTAAGAGGTCTAGTACCAGTCGATACCGAAGTTCCTTCGACGCTGTCCGATATTCCTGCAGGTTCCGTTTTCACCACTACTGAATGTCATTGTGTAAGACTGTTCCTTTCTTTGTCAGCGACGCCGCGATCTTTGTTTAGCTTGTTTGCCTAGGATCATGTCTCGGTCGGGGCAAGAAATCATTGAAGACAGGCGGCCCCTATGCAACAGTGCCTATGCAGCCACAAGTACTCTGTCACCGACCAGCATGACCGTTGCCACGCGTGTCTTGGCCTGCCTCATGACATAGATTCGTGCAACGTCATGCTTCTCCATGGACTGTTGTGTCGTAGAGCAACATGCGTGGAAAGTTGGATGAGCTCCACCGACTTTTGAGGAAAGGGTGTGCACTCGTCTGGCCAAGCCGCAGTCTCTCTGTCTTTTCTCTGGGTCCCTTCCTGGTTCTATACGGACCGTGGAGATGGGGGCTTCTGCTTCTTGTAGCCTCGCCGTTGCAGAAGCTCCTTCCGCGAGTGCAGGATACCGATCCATCCCGAGGGGCAGGCGGAGGCACTGCACTGGCATTTGCCCCTTGGGGTGGGGCGAAGAGCTCCCCGGTGTTGCTTCCTCGGGCTGGGAAGTCTAGATTGGCACCGTACTCGGCGCCATCCATTGGTGCCTTCTTGGGCCTTGGCGCGTTTGCAGTGCGTAGAGCCTGATGGTGCCATGGTGGGCGCCAGTCCGTCGCTCAGTGTCATCTCCACTGTTAATGCCGTTCATGGCACCGATGGTGCTGCCGTGCACGTGGGAAGGTTCTCTGGTGCTGTCTTCGACTGTTTCGCCAAGGCTGGGAACAGCGGCGTGTCTAACTCTGGTGCGCTTGCGACACGGTGAGGAACATAGCGCGGGGGGGTGTCGTGACCTGAGCGGTGCCAAGGGACCTGTCGGTGCCAGAATGGGACGGCACCGTGGGCAGACATCAACTCGCCTGCTACCGCCTCGGTGCCATGTCTTCTTCAGGCAGACACCGGACTGGTACCCCGCCGGTCAGGATGGCAGCGGGCATCTGTGCACTGTCTGGCATCGGACTTCGATCTCTACTTCCTCAGGTTGGAGTCTGATTCGGACAGGCTGTCCGACCCTTTAGAGCTGGCGGCCTACATGGACACCCTGGTAGTTTCCTCAGCTGACCAGAGCCAGCCCCTCTGAGGGGTGGGCAGTTGCTCCGTGTCCAGGTCAGGGTGCTGACCAGCAGATAGTGGTGTAGGCCACTGTTGCTCTGCAGCCTGGACTCGGAGGGTTTTCTGCCCTCTCAGTTGTGGTACCCTTCAGGTGGTGTGCCTGGATCGCCCAACTTTGGGGCCGATCGAGCACCAACGGAAGGGAGGGTTCTACTCCCTGGATTGTCCCCTCAGGGATTGACCACAGTTGTCAGCTGCCTAGGCTGGTATTTGTGAGGAGGAGGGCTCTTTCGGACTCCGAGGGTTCGAGGGGTCAGGGTCATGCGGCGGCCCTTTTCTGGGGCCCACCTGGGTTCGGGAAGGAGTCATAGCACGGACCTCCACCCTTCCTTCTCAGTCTCCTCAAGAGGGCCCTGATCTTTAAAGGGAGGGGACCGTCCTTTTGGAATTCCACAGTCCCAGTCACTTCACAGCAGGGACTCTTCAGGGCGCAGCCTAGACAGTTCCAGCATGGTTGATCGACTGTTGAGTTTTCCGGAGCTCCCTCTTCCCTTGGGGCTCCAGGTGCACTTTCTTGCCCAGACGGATGACAGTCAGTTCCTGTTGTCGGCTTTGCCGTCACCCCTCTGTCATCTTCTCCTGCTCTCCCAGGCATTCTTGGTCCTAGTGGACCTCTGTCCTGGGAGCAATTCAGGGCTGTGGCTGCTCATTTCCCTTCATATGTCAGGGCCATGGACAGGCAGGTGTTCCAACCTCCCCCCCTGAGCAGCCTGCCACTGAATCTGTGAGGTCATCCACTTCCTCATCCTCCTCGTCTTTGGGAGGAGAGGAGCCCTCTGTTCACATCTCCCCTGCTGCTGATCTCGCGGACTATCAGCGTTTCCTCGTGAGGATGATGGAAGACCTGCATCTCACCCCACCCACTCAGCGCAATCTGGAGCACTTGACGTGCACCTTCCTAGGCGATTTCAGTGCACACACCCTTGTGGTGCGCCCCCCCCCCCGGCCTGCTCCCTTCCAGGAGGCGTTGTTGCGTTTCTGGCAAAGACCCTTTTCCAGAGTCCCAGCCGCTAGGGATCTGCGCCAGAGGTATTGTGCCCCGGAGTCTCCAGGTAGTTTGCCTCATCCTCAGTCAGGACTGAAGCAGCTGAACACTCCCAATGGGCTTCGCACCCTCCACCATAACCGGCCCCAGATGCAGATTCCGTGGATTTTGACTTCTGGGGGAGGAGGACTTTCTACTCGGCATGGTCGCTTCTTTCAATTTCTGTACATCAGGCCCACTATGCTACCTATGATAGGTTTCTGTGGTCCAGGCTAGGTCAACTCCCTAGCCTCTATGCCTGATTCGGAGGTAACCAGACAAGCCATTGCACACTCTGCACGTGGCCTGGAGCTAGCAAGGCACCACGCGAGGACATCTTATGACGCCAACAAGGTAGCTTCCAGGGTCATAAAGACAGCAATCTGCACTAGGCTGATGGCATGGCTGCGTCTTTCCCGGTTGTCACCCTTGGCCTGGCATAGGGTGATTTCCTCCACGTACTGGGGAACACATCTTTTCTCCCATAGGGTGAGGTGACGTCTGTCGGGGCAACCTCCTGCTCCCTAAGGGGGGTCCTCGTCTCACTCTCCCCAGTCTTGGGCCTCTCCAGACCCATGAAGGTTCTCTCTCCCAGTGTGTCACCCACTGAGAGCTAAGGGACTCAGTCCTTTAGGGTCTAGGGCCCACTTCGGGGGGTGCTCGGTACTCACCCAAAGGTGATGAATGATGAAGATTGATACAGATAAGATATGAAAATTACGTACCTACCGTAATTCCTGATCTTTCTGTGTATCTTCACCATTCATCACAATCCCATCCTCCATCCCCTGGGGCCTCAGTCTCTGGTCCTCCCTCCAGAATCCCCTTCCTTTCCGATGGTCAGGAGCGGGGTGACCTTGGGCGCTGGGGGATCTTCCTGGACTAATCTCCATCACTCCATTCACACTAGTGGGATAGCGCCGGAGGCGCTAGGACCAAGCGGGAGCCAAAAATTTTCTGAAGGGCCGGCGCTGAGGTAGGACCACGCAAGAGTGGCACCGCGAGACTGACTCACGCCTGTATAGGCTATCTCGGCATTGACCCTCCAACCGCCTCAGTTCCTTCTCTCCCGCCGTCGAGTATGCTTGGATGTCGATGTCGCTCGTTTGCCGGAGTCAAAGTTTTCGTCTATACGACAGCAGCTTTTAGTGTTTAATTTAAATGTTTTAATTTAACTATTTAATAGTAATTTTTTATTTTACGAATAGGAAGATTATGAAGAAATTCTTTCCTGCCATCCACGGAGTCGTGCTTAGACGGTAGCGGTGATGGTAGGAAGACTTTGTTTGAAAGTTGTTATGGCAGAGGGGCTGTGCCCGGTCCGCCACCCTTAAGTAGCGGGGGGTCTGACTACGGACAGTCCTGTGTTCGGCGGGGAGGACAGTCCACTGAAGCACAAATCTGGCGGTGCCATGGATCCGGCCCCGCTTAGCCTCGAGCTCTTCTTCTTCGTTTGGGGAAGAAGAATCGGTGCCGCTCGAGGTTGCCTGTTGGTATGTCTGCACAAGGATTGTTCATTGGTAGGGACAATAGGCCTGAACCGACTTCGTGGGTTCCCCCTTGGCCCCACTCCTAACGGCTGCATTCTCGACTCTGGACTCCATCTCTGTCCTTGTTGGAGTTCCGGTGAGCAGTTTCACCTCTGGGCCGCTCCTGTGGAGCAGGGGGTTTGACTCCTTTTTTCCTGGTTGTGTTCCTGGTTTCGGGGCCTCCGGGCCTCGGAGCCATTGGACCGGATCCGGGTCAATTGGATCTGAATGAGCGCGGTGCCCTCTTGGTGCCTTCGCCATCCTGTCAGCCCCTCATGCCTACCCCCTCTTCCTTTTCCATGCAGGGGCCGGCACGGGCACCACCTTTCTCTTCTTTTCCATTGGCTTTCCATGGTGTTTTTCCTGACTTTGTGCCCGACACCTTGGCGGCGCCACAGGTCCGGTGCCATGTCTCTGGTTTGGCATGGGTACCACAGGCGGCGCCGCTGGCGTTTGGGTTGGCGCCAGGACTCGGCGCCGTGCTTGGCACCGTACTGGGTGCTGCAGTCAGCACCGTGGCTCCGTGCTGGCACGACGCCTTGCTCGGTGCCGTGGGTCGACACTGTACTGGGTGCCGCAGTCGGCACCATGGCTTGCGTCGGCGCCGTGGCTCAGGCTGTGGTCGGCACCATGCTCTGTGCGTACAGTCGGCACCATGGCTCGATGCCGTGGTCGGCACCGTGGCTCACGCTGTGCTCAATGGCGTGCTTGGTGCTGTGGGTGTTTCATTGTCAGGCGCCGCTAGAGGTGTTGTGGGTGTCTCACGGTGCCGGTGATGCTGTGCACCTGTGGGTGCCGTGGGTAGGCAAAGCACCCGCAGGCGACACCGGGCACCCCAGGGGCAGTGCGCCTGGCACCCGCAGGTGGCATGGGTGCCATGGGTTTCTTGGGTGCCATGGTACCATGGGTGCCATGGGTGTCAGGGGTGCCCTTGCGTGCCATTGCTGCCATTGGTACCAAGGATACCTGCGGGTTCTGCCGTGGGTGCCCTCTGGTGTCTCTCAGGTTGTCATGGTTACTGCTTGGTGCCCTCCTATGCCACGAGTGATGCTAGTGCCGCAGGGGTGCCAGTTGGTGCTGTCTGACAGAACTAGGGAAAGATCTGTGTTTGCAGACCTCTCTTCCGCAGGACTTGTGTTGGGATGTTTCCATGGAATGAATTCCTATTCTGCGGATTATTTTCACACATTTTAGTGGGTGGTGGTCTGCATCGGATCTCCTCATCCAGCAATTTTCCACCCTCGGGACTCTTCTGTTCTGTTTCTGTCAGCGGAATATCTCATTCCGCTCAGCACTTTCTCAGCCCCCTACGTGGTGCCAAGCTCCTCGACACCCTTCCTGGTGGCGGAGTCTCTAGTGGCTCTAACCGAGACCTCTTTTTGGGGTCCTTCTGTGGTAGGAAGGCATCTGGATGAGTCTCTCCCTGTCCTTCTGGTCAGTGATACAGCGGATGACTCATTTTATATACTGAACGACACGCCCTCTCTATCATCAGAGTCTGTGATGCAAGCTCTTTTAGTAGTTCCTCATTTATGGGGTCCACCATAGTGTTCAGACTGGATCTGTGGACTATATACCTCTGCGTCTAGACTTTTTCAGTGGTCAAGACAATTACACTCTTTGGAACATTTTAATTCTATGGTCGGGAGCTGCACAGACTGTCCCGCTCCTTTGATAGGGGTATACAGCCCGTTTTGATGCTGCCCCTCTGGTGGCTGCCTGCCTGCAGGTAGTTAACATCTGTCTAGCTATTATTAGTCCAGTCAGGGGTTCAGTTATGGATCTTCAGGCTCCTTCTGCTCCTCAGAGGATGACATCCTTGTCATTTCTGTATCAGGCAATCCTTGCCAAAATAGCAGCCAGCAACCTTGTCAGGCTCGGACTAATAATATTTTAAAAAAAAAAAAAGGGGGGGGGTTGTCAGAATTATCACAGCACAGGGCCTAGTTGGAATTTCCTGATACCACACTTGGATCTGATCAGGTTCCGCCTCAACCCTGAGGCAGTCGTCTCTAAACCTCAGTAAAGAGTACCTGTTTTCTTCTACCCCTAGGGGGCAATCCGATCCAGCGGTGGTATAGCTCACCTCTTTTCTCTAGAGAATTTCTCTTATTCCGAGATATTTTCAAAACCTAGGCATCTAACCAGTCTGTTAGTCCCTTTTCTTTTTAATCAGGCTTTCTTCACTGATCAGAGCCTTGCAGCAACAGAAGTGACTCTTCAGCAAGTCGAACTTAGATTCCTACTTCCATGTTTGCTTCAACTTAACAGATGACATGCTTCTTTCTTGACCATTGGTCAAGTAGGTTCTTTCTAACGTAGCTTCGCAAATATTCACATACAGTCATACTACCCTGAATCTGTACACTTTACCGCTGGCTCTTGCAGTTCCTGAGGTCCTTTACATTAGGTTAGTGCATGTCTTTGACACTATTAATTTTGGTCCTAGATCAAATCGTGAGGCCAGGTTCTTGCCGCTCTCCTAGAGTAGTTGCGGCTGCCTGGCAGACTTTAATTTTTTGCCCATTGTAGTTGTCAGCAAGGTGACGAGTTACAACTCGAGCGTTTATCTTGTAGGCACTATGTTATAGATGCTCTTACAAGACAGCTCTTTTTATTAACAGGACAGCCCTTGGCTGTCTTTCAGTGAACCCTATCTCCTACCACCTACTCAGGGTTGTTGATTTTAGCTTGGTACTCTCCCACTAGTGTGAATGAGTGATGGAGACTTAGTCCAGGAAGATATGGAAATTACGTACTTACCGTAATTATTGATCTTCTTGGACAGTCTTCATCACTCATTCACATGCCCACCCACCATCCCCTGGGTTGACTCATTTTTCTTTCATGGCCTATGGTTCGGACTGTGAAGACATTGTTCTTTGTCCTTTCTTACAAAGGTCATCTGGGCCCTCTCAGGCCCAGACACTCAGAATTAGTTATTCTCATTAGTTACGCTGCACCTCCTTGGTCGAAAAGGTACTGAGGCGGTTGGAGGGTCTATGCCGAGATAGCCTATACAGGCGCGAGTCAGTCTCACGGTGCTGCGCGTGCGTGGTCCTACCTCGGCGCCGGACCTTCAGAAAATTTTTGGCTCCCGCTTGGTCCTAGCGCCTCCGGCACTATCTCACTAGTGTGAATGAGTGATGGAGACTGTCCAAGAAGATCAATAATTACGGTAAGTAGGTGCCGGCCTGTCGGCGCAGCGGTTGGTTTCCGCATTCGGCGCCCGACGCGGTTCGGAATGGACCTGGATCGCTGGAGGGCCGGCCGGGGATGGATGGAGCGCCCATGGACTGCTCTCTTCTCCGGGGTGGTGTGGAAAGTGCTCGAGTATTGGCGACTTCTGGCGGAGGCCAGGAAGTCGACAGCTGCCGGCGCTAGCACGCTTAGGAGGCGGGCAGACGCTAGGCGCCATTGCACCCACCCCGCCCTCGGAAAACCAGGAAAAGAAGACAGCTGCCTGCCGCCTTCCAGAAGCCTGCCACGGCTCAATCAGCTCCTCAGGCCAGCCTCCGACCTAATCCGATGACTGCGGCATGCCGCCGGGAGTGCCGCAGCCCGCCGTGGGGAGTAAGCCACGGGCTTCGAGGGCTCGCGGCTGATGTGGAGGAGGGAGCTCTGGTCCCGTGACCGGGTTTATAATACCGGGCGGCGGGCAGCCCGGGAGGATAAATAAAGAATTTAAAAAAATAATTACGTAAGTAACGTAATTCCATATTTTACTCCTGACAAGAGGGAGAGGGACTAGGAGGGCACTTCTCCTACATGCTTTGGCTCCACCCTGTGGAGTGGGGGTTGGTGGTTGCCCTCTCTTCTTTTCTCGCTCTCCTCCTCCTCTATCCTACTCCATTCTCCGGGGTGAATCACGTCAGCCTAGTGCAGATCGCTGTCTCTGTGACCCTGGAAGCTACCTTGTTGGCGTCGTAAGATGTCCTCGCTTAGTGCCTTGCTAGCTCCAGGCCACATGCAGAGAGTGCAATGGCTTGTCTGGTTACCTCCAAATCAGGCACAGAGGCTAGGAGTTGACCTAGCCTGGACCACAGAAACCTATCATAAGTGGCATAGTGGGCCTGTGGGTGAGATACTAACAACAACAAAAATGGAAAGGGACCTGAGGGTAGTCATATCAGATGACTTAAAGGTGGGCAAGCAATGTGAGAGGGCAGTAAGGAGGGCTGGGGGGATACTGGGATGCATAGGGAGAGGCATTACCAGTAGAAAGCAGGAAGTAGTTATCCCTCTGTACAGACAGCTGGTGAGACCCCATCTGGAGTACTGTGTGCAGTTCTGGAGACAGTCTCTGCAAGGACATAGACAGGATGGAAGCTGTCCAGAGGAGGGCAACTAAAATGGTGCAGGGTCTGCACCGGAAGACATATGAAGAGAGACTAAGGGGCTTAATATGTATAGCCTCGAGGAAAGGGGGGGACATGATAGAAACTTTCAAGTACCTTAAGGGATTCAACATAGTCTAAGAGGGTAACCTCTTTCAAAAAAAGAGGTGTGCAAGAACAAGGGGACACAATTTGAAGATGGGGGGGGCGGCTCAGAGGTAATGTAAGGAAGTATTTTTCACAGAGAAGGTTGTGGATGCATGGAGCAGCCTTCGGAGGTTGTGGAGTCAAAAACAGTGGTTGAATTCAAGCATGCATGGGACAGTCATAAGGCAATTCTAGGGGGTTGGGGTAGAAAGAAGTAGGCTGCTGGTTATCTAGGATCTGCAGCTTATCCATTAGGTAGGGAAATGGGCAGACTGGGTGGGCCAAGCGGTCCTTATCTGCCGTCAAATTCTATGTTGCTATGTTTCTTGTCCTTAGGGACTCATCCCTCAAATTAATTTTAGAAACTGTTGTTCTAGGGACATGGATATGTTGTTCATCCACACTATCTGGCAGGTTCCTTGCCGCTTTAAATCGTGCCGGAAGGTCTTCAAGCTGGCTCCTCCCACCCACCCGGGTGGTAAAACTCCTGCCCGCCCCACGACGCCAGATCTTCCTTAGCGCCAGCTCAGGTTCCTCCCTTAGCGCATGCTTTCAACTGGTTCCTGATTTTCGGTTTCTCCAATTCAGTTTGAAAGTTTTCTAAAACCGGTCTTCTTCATTCACTGCTGCGATGGATATTTACGTTCCCGGCTCGGAGGTGCCCAGCGAATACCTCCAGGATGGACCCGCACTCCACGTGCGTTTACTGCCTCGACTTGGACCATGATCCGCAAGTTTGCGAATTTTGCTATGCCCTTTTGACCAGCGTCCTGGAGGATCGGATGGCCCGTTTGGGGCTCGGGCGACCTGGAAATGTTTCCGCACCGGAAAAATCTTTAGAGGCTCGTCGGGCGGTGTCCGCATCGGCTGGGGGCGGCAGCGGCCAAGGCTGTCCACCCCCCTCCTCCTCGGTCGTGGCACTTATCCCGCTCTCTTTGAGTTCCTCGCATTCAGCTTCATTCAAGGAGCTTCGTCAGTCCCTTTCCTCGAAGGGAGAGGGGCCTTGGGACCTGCCTCTCGGCCCAGGTCAAGGGAGTCACAGGGTAGTCCCATCCGCAGCGCCACTGGGAGAGGTCCCTTCCCTGTCTGCCGCATTTCGACTTCAGTCCGAGGTTGCGGCTCGGGCCGCTGGCTCACGGTGTCCCCGCCAGGCCAGCGGCCATGACTCCGCCGACGCTGTCGTAGTCTTCTTCGACCAGTCACCCGGCAGTCTACTGGGAGCCGCCAACCCTTCGCCGGTTTCCTCAGTGGAGGCCGAGGTTCTGCCTGCACCTCCGGGGTGACAGGCCTCAGGCCTTTTGTCCGAGCCGAGGGAAGAGCGAGTGTTCCCCGCTCCTTCCCGGACCCACCCTCAGTTTCGGCGAGGATCTGGGTCTCGGTCTCAGTCCTCTTCTCGGTCAAGCTGCTCCCGCCGACTTCAGCGGTCTCGGTCGGGGCACCGAGTTAAGTGGCAATACTGTTCCTCCTCGTCTCCCTCCTCGGATGAGGAGTGGCTCCGATGCAGATGGTGTCGACGTTACGAGGAGTTCATGTGGCAGCAGTTGCTGTTGTCTGGGAATCAATCGACTCCGATTCATTCCCCACCTAGCAAGCAGTTGCTACCCGAACGGCCGACGCAACCGCTCACTGCAGTCGAAGTGCCCACTTCAGGGCCGGTTGTTCGTCCGAATCTTGCTGCCCCACCGATTTCGGTGGAACCTCGGTCGGGTCACGACCTGTCCCGCAGGTTGTCTGTCACCCTCACTCCCATCCGCCCTCGGCGGGTGAAGAGTGGCTCAGGCCTGAGGCAGCTCTTTGCAGACCCTTTGGAGTCCGTCGATGACTCCTCCATGTTCCCCAGTCGGGAGGGCCTGGGGTCCTCCCCGAACCGCTCTGTGGACGACAGCCCATCGTCCTTTCCGGGTCTGCTTCAGCTCATCTCAGAGTTCACCAGGATGCAGCCTGAAACTGTGTCCAAACGGGTCTCTTATCCCCGATGGAGATTCTAGACCGAGGGGGTTCACCCTCGGAGGCCTTCCCGGTGGCCGAGGCCATCGTTGGCCCGGCCTTGGAGCTTTGGCAGCGGCCTACTTCCTGTCCTGCACCCTCGGCCAGGATGGCCAGGAAGTACTCTGTCCCTGTCTGTTCTTTGCCCGGTTTTTCGGAGCACCCCTCCACTGAGGGGTTAGTTACCGATAATGTCTTCCAGTGTTCTGTGAATGCTCGGGATGTGGATAGGCCCCCCCGACAAAGAGTCCAAAAGGATGGACTATGTCGGGCGCAAGGTTTACGCCACGTCCTCCCTAGGCCTCCAACAGGCCAGCTCAGCCGCACTGATGGCACATTTTTCCCACACCCTTTTGGGCTCCCTGGATGAGGTGCTCCCTCATCTCCCGGCTGACCTGCGGACCACGGTCCGGCGGGTGCGGGACCAGGGTAGGGCGGTGGCAAAGCAGCAGCTTCAGACTGCTCTGGACTTAGGTGATTCCTGTGCCAGGTCGGTAGCGGCCGCAGTGGCCATGCACCGCAGGACATGGCTGATGTTATCCTCTTTCTCAACGGATACCCAGCACAAGTTGGCGGACATCCCCTTCTTGGGGACTGACCTCTTCGGCCCTGGAGTGGAGGGACACCTCCAGGGGACCGAGAAGTCCATTGCCACTCTGGACGCGGTCACCCCGCCCAGAGGGACAAGGGCCGCCAGCAACCTTTGCATAAGCCTCTTTGTCCCTCGGCCCCTGTGACTCGACCGGCCCATAAACACCAGCGTGAGGGCCAGCAGGCTTGTGCTGGGCATCCTGACCCCAAGCCAGCGGCTTCCTCTAAAGGGAAGCAGGGAAGTAAAGGCTCAGGAGCTCCCTTGGCCAGTCCCTCCTCCAAGCCTGCTCAGTGACGGGCTGAGGGGCGCCATCCCCGGCCTCGTCACACCTACCGGGGTCTCCCTGTGGGGAGACAGCTCCGCACTTCCTCCGCCTGGTCCGCTTTTACGGACCGCTGGGTGTCAGAGGTGCTAGGGGAAGGTCCTGCCTCTGGATTTTGAGCAGGCCCCACCCTTTCGAGCCGTTGCCCCTCGGGGGACCATGGGGTCCGCAGCCTCGCTGTCGACCCGCCGAGCCAGTTTGCCCTGCCCCTCGAGTTAGAGGTGATCAGGAAGGTGGTGGATCCTCCTCCAGACCCGGGGTTTGTGTCCAGGTACTCCTGGTCCCCAAACAGACGAGGGGCTTGCGCCCCATCCTTGACCCGCAAGACAGGATAGCCACTCTGACTCAGATATCCCATCCTCGGAACGAGGCGTGTGGCTTTATTTCCTGGACCTCCAGGACGTTTCTTTACACTTCGATCCGTCCGTTTCATGGGAGACTCCTCTGCTTCTAAAGCGAGGGATCTCTTTACGAGTTCCAGGCCATACCCTTCGGTCTCTTCTCAGCAGCAGTCCTGCAGCACCGAAGGGTCCGGGCGTACCCCTACCCGGATGGCGGCCTGACTGCAACCCCTCCAGCGGAGGGGGACGGTCCAGAGTTCTGGCCCTCTAGGTTGCTCTCAGACCGGTCTCCTCTCTATTGGAGCCATGTTGGAACTCATGTCTAAGCAGGTGATCCTTTCTTCGGGACGGAGCTCGACTCTTGAGTCAGAGCTCGGCTCCCGGCGGACAGGGCTGAGGTTCTTCCTCCTTTACCTAGTCATGTCTGACTGGACAATTGCGCCCTGCCCGGGACTTCCTGCACCTCCTGGGCCTTGCGGCGGCCTGCACCAGTGTGGTCTGTTTGGACCCGCCGGTCCATGCGTTCCCTTAATGGGGTTGGCCAGCCAGCGGTCACAACGCTGCGATCCTTTGGACCAGTCCGTGACAGCAGCCCAGGGGTTGGGGAACGCTCTCCTTTGGACCGTTTCAGCTCATCTGCAGGAGGACATCCCGTTCGTCCGCCCCGAGTCGACGATCTTCTCCGACCGATGCATCTCTGATGGGTGGGGGTGCCCATCAAGGGGAACACAGAGTGCACCGCCTCTGGTCCTCTCAGGAGTCCCGATGTCATTCCAACCTGCTGGAGCTCCAGGCGGTCCGCTTAGCTCGCACCGTTTCGCTCCGTTTATGCAGGGTCTAGTGGTTTAGGTCCAGGTGGGCTATACCACGACCATGTGCTACCTACCTCGCCAGGGTCAGATGAGCCCCTTGCCATTGCGTAAGGAGGTTCTCCACATTGGGTCTTGCGTGCAGCCGAGAGGCGGTTTCCTAGCCATTTTGATGGCAGGAGCCTCCAGCACCCTGACTGATGCCCTAAGCCGGATAAGGGCTGCGCCACACAAGTGGTCTTCCCTGCCGGAGGTAGCACAAGATCTTTCTCCCTCTAGGTCATGCCTTGGGCGGACCCTTTTTCCCTCAGGGAGAATACGAGGCCAAGACTGTCTCACGCCCGCCCCCTCAGCAAGGTTCGCTGTAGGGGATGCCTTTGAGGCCGCGGATCCCGGGCCTCTTCTATGCCTCTCCCTCATTTCCCTTGACCCACGGGCAAGGCGAGGAGGGACTAGGTGCAGGTGATTCTGGTAGCCCCAGACTGATTTTGCCAGCCTTCTGGCTATTTCTTTGCAGTTCCTGTACAATCTGGAGGCAGGTCAAAAGGTTCAGGGTATGTCCTCCCCCTCCCTATTTCTAATTTTTCCCTCCCTTTCTCTTTTTCTGCTTCCAGAGATTGAGGCCCCTTCCCAGTTCCCTTAGAATTCTAACTCTCCTTCTGTCCTCTCCGTCATTTATTTCTCCTTTTAGTTTGTATATCTTTTCCTTTGTCTGACCCTTGGGCATACTTGTCCCTCCCTCCAACCCCTTTCCTTACTCTCTGGCGTCTCAGAACTGGCGGGAGGCGGGGTCGATACCTAATGGCCAACCGGCAGCGCCATGGAGTGGCCGATTCCGCCCATCACCCCAAAAGCTCCCAGGGTCGTGACCTTTGGCCACATTACCCAAAGGTGATGAATGGTGAAGATGCACAGAAAGATCAGGAATTTCGGTAGGTACGTAATTTTCATTTACGGTAAGTTCTTGCGTAACTGTACTTTTCAGTGTAAGCTTCAGATTTCCGCTCGAGTTTGTCAGGGGACCCGTTGCCATTTTGTCTCGGGTGCCTGCAGGATGACAGGGACAGGTCCAAAAATCATTTCAATGATTGCTGCTCATGAAACAGACCAAGAGACCTGCTGTAATGCTGAGACTGAGCACAGGGGTTAATAGAGTGGGATACTGCTATTAATCTTCAGCAAAGATGTGTGGGCTAGCTGGATTCTATCACACTACTCGTGAGGTACTGAGAAATAGTAAATAAGTCAGCCATCTTCATTGGTAGTTAAGCCACACCCCTCTTAATTCACTGTTTAAATTAAAGCGCTCTGCCAAGATAAATACATTGGCATTTGTACCCAATATATTGGTGCTTTACCTCAGGTGAATTCTGTCTATGTTCAGATGTCCACAAATATTCAAATAGTTTAACTTTAATATCGCTCATAAATTTACTGTTAAAGGGGGCCCGAGTACTTCCCGGTCTGAAGAGCCGCCCATGCTCAGCAAAGTTGTAATGCAATCCTAGGGAGAGCACAGGGATGCGCTCCATTATAGTCTATGGGGGGGCAGCTTTCCGATCCTTTTTTTATAGTGTAGTGGTCATTTGGGGATGAATATAGGGGCACTGGCCAACTAACAGTGGCCTTGACCCCCCCGTGACTAAGTGAGGCCTTTGGGTATAATAGTGTATAATGACCACACAGTGACCAGGGGGTGCACGACTGTGGGGAGTTTTAAACAGGCTTTGAAATCCTTCCTGTGGGAAAAGGCTTATGGTTTTACTGTTCATTGATTTGTTTTTGTCGGTTTTCATAATATTGATTTCTGTATTTTTGTATTTTTATCCTGTTTATTTTATCGGAATGCGCCTTGATACTTGAAAGGCGCAAAATAAATAAAAAATACTATTATTATATTATTATTACAGTAGGAAACCTGTTTGTTGTACCCTGAGTTTGTGCCACCACCAACTGCAGGTAAGAAAAGGGCTTTATTGGTTTAAATTGGGATAGATAAAGCCTAAAAACAGTGGTTTCAAAGTTTCAAATCCCTTTGTAAGTCACTTTGTATCCAGTAGTTTAGTTGGGTCGGGAGATGGACTTGCGGCATCATGTATTTTGTTCATACAGCTCAACCTTGTTGTAAGGCTCAGATGGGGATACTCCAACTTCTTTTTAATTTCTCTTTATTAACTTTTTTGTACACGAGGGCCAGACTCCCTAGTCTCCATGTCTCCCACCCCAATCATAGATGCCTCCATGATTGCACCTTGCTTTCCATCTAGTAGGACAGAAGAGCAGCTTTCATCATAGACATTGCAAATGCCACTCTAAGGATGGCTGATATTGGTGTACCACACACTTCCTCCTCAGGTGAGCTGAGCACCTCCTGAACCCGGAATTTGCTTGTAAACCTCAGTTGCCACATGGCAGAACCAAGTACTGCCACAGCACCACTGGTCCAGCCCAGATTTGTGTTGGTGTTTTTTATTCCCCTGATGTTTATCTCTTTCTTCCTTCCCATTCTGACCCCTGTCTGGATGGCCCTTCCCAGCCCAGTCACCCACCAAGTCTGGGACTTACCCGATACTGGCACGGCTTGCTCCTCATGGTGAGGCCCCCCCCCCTGCCCGAAGCTGGATCCTATGAGGAGGTCAATTGATGGTGTCAGGACTGTCCATCATCCTGCTCTGGCACAATTTATTCCTCCATTTTTTCTTTCAGGGACATTGACATACAATGACATGGTTCATCTGCTGATGTCCTTCACCTACCTGGGCCTCTATTCTGCCATGACACTTAGCCTCAGCAGGTGTCAGGTGCAGTGAGGGAAGGTAAGGTCCCCCCGCCAAAGCCAGGAGAGGAGAGCAGTCCTCCAGAAGCTCAGACCTCTCTGAACCCAGGTCACCAGCATGACAGGCAGAAGCTGCCTCTGTGCCGGCTTGTTTTTTAAAAGAATGCAGTATTTCAAGGTACAGCATACTCCATAACCATCTAATACCTCTGACTGCCATGATCATAGTATCAAGTAACGAAATGGCTACATGATTAGTGTTATTTGTATGTCCATTTCTTATTATGGCCATACTAATGTCTGTTTTGGCCACTGTCTGCGTTGTTACATATGTTAATCCTTAAAACTGATTTTTATGTTATCCCCTGCTGTGTCCTAACACCAGCTCGGTTTAGACCCTTGTCTCTGGATCACAGAAATCCTGACCTGATGTAGCTGGTTTAGTTCACATAGTGCTTCACCTCTACTCTTGGTTAGAGCCTTGCAAAATAAGGCAAGATCCTCCTTAACAGGATAACTTGGACCTAACGGGAGGAAGCAGTAATCCCTTAGAACAGAGCATTTCTGCCAGTGTTCCTCTCACCTACTTTGTCTTATCTGTTGGTACTCCTGATTTTATAGTTCCATATACTGGAGAGTACATGAAAGAGTTAATTTTTTTTTTTTGCCGGAGAGAGCAGGCTCCACCTCCCCAGCCCCACATCCTGTGTTTAGGGTCAGACCACATGCCTTTCTAATCTGCTAGGCGGCACTGAGAGGGGCCAGGCTGGCTCCAAGTTCCGCAGCAGACCAAGCTTCCAAGACCCCGAAACTAACCCCACAGTCTCTGTGAAACTTTCCAAATCAATCTCACTTACCAGGAGGGCTTCACAAGCTTTGTGTGTGTCCCTCACTCCTTTTCTCCCTCTCCCCCACTTCACTGATTTCTGTTACAGCACTCTTGTTATTGCATTGTACAAAACAGCTGCTGTATAAAGATTTCTTATTTGGTTCAGGCCCCTGGTTAATGTTTTTTTTTCTTTACTGCCACATTAGTGATGACTCAAGGCAACATGAGATTTATCTGAGAATGAATTTATTTTTGGTCCTTGATGTGGGGAGGGGCTTTTGTTTTGTTTTACGTTTAAGGTGGAGACACTATAGGTAACTGTGAAGGTTTATTTCCTCAGTATAGCTGTGTGTCTATCCAGCGCCGTCCTCCTAACTTCGGGTCTTCGACTCTAACCTCCCAGCAACAACAGCACAGCAGATTTATACGTGACATTGTGCCTGACAGCACCAGCAGCAGCCATTGGGACATGGGGGGTGCTGTCCCTCTGTTTCTGACCATTCAATCCACCACCCTGCTGGCGTCACGCACCACCTGGTTGAGGTCCTCATGCGACCCAGTGGCCACCCCACCCCCACCCCACCTGGGTGAGGGAGCTAGTTTCCTGTGCCACCACAACCTCCTGTGAGTTAGCTTTTTTCCTGTCCTACCACACAGGAGGTCACTGCATCAGTGGAACGCAGAATGATTCTCCTTGGGCTCAGATGCACTGTCAAGGGCAATGGTTGGCTAACCGTAACTGCCTGGCCCCTAGTGACCAAAGTCCACTCCTGAACCTGGATTGGTCTGCTGCAGTTGAGCCACCAGTTGTTGTTTTTTTAAGAATTTCTAGCTCTGACATTCTTCGTTGCCACTGTGTTTTAGTTCCCAGGACCCACAGTGACTATTGTAAGTAATCAGAGACAATGAAGCGAGTTTTCAGATCTCAGCTGTGCCAGGCACAGGAAGTGGTAGTGGTAGTGGTGGTTTGTGAGGACTGCATTTGATCGGCCCCTGGAAGGGTAAAACGGGACTGATTGCACCTACCCTGATTACAGAATGGAAGAATCTGGTTCAGGTGTGAGGGGAGCTATGCTGTACCTACCCATCTCCCTTAGGGTCTGCTGATTGGGAAGTTAGTGCAGGTAGGGATTCAGAAGTGTAAAGTGAGGAAAACATTAATTTAATCAGAAAGGGACTGAATCCCTCCTTACTGTTTTTCCAGTATCGGAATATAACCCCCACCCATCCTCACAATCCTTTGGTATACTGGCTGCCTTTTTGGGTCCTGGAACATTAGCAGATTTTTTTTTCATTAGTATGCTTTATACCCTGTTCGACCAGCCTACCCCTATCTGTCTCGTCTTCCCCCAGCCCCATCACCCCGACGTCCCTGGGACATAACCTTGCCTACCCTTGGAGTAACCCACAATTTACCCCCTGTGGAGGAGCCCCCTGGGTATCCTAAGCCCAGGAGGAATTTAGCTCAGTTGTGGGTCGGTGAGCTCAGTGGGTGGCTGGGTGTGGGGCATGCAGGAGAGAAAGCTTCATCCTGCAGGCTGGTTTTTTTTTCCTGGTTTTCTGGTCCCCAACCCTTGGACACTCTGTGGGAATGGCGGCTTGATGTACGTGCATCAGTGGACACGCTGACATCTTGCACTGGGAGCACCCCTCGTCTGGAACTGTTGCTCCTAACCTGCGCTACCACCTGTGGTCACCTAGGTGGCAGTGTCCTGCCAAGGCAGGCTACCCTCCCTCCTTGGTGGAGGAGAGCATCCTTTGGGATGCTCAGTCCTCCGACCCCCCCCCCCAAGTGCCCCAGGCTCGTTCCTGAACCTATGTTGCATGTGTGGCAGCAGGTGAGGAATGGATGCCATAGCCCTCTGCGCCACCAGGCTGGCCAGAATTTATTTTTAATGCAGATTCTTTCTGTTCAGTGATATCCTGCCTCTTCTTTAAAGCAGGTACCTGATGCCATTATAACCAAACTGTGTTTTACTTCTAAATGCATGTCACTGTACCATTGTACCTTGGGGAAGATGTAAAGATTTGGTTGAAGATGGAAACAGTAAGAATGGTCAAAACTAACAGCTGTTAAACACCATACAGTTTTCTCAGGATGGTCTGTCATAATTTGCTTTTAGGTTCTAACAACACCCCCCGGCCCAACAAACAATAAAGCTAAACTACTTATTTGTGTGCATGGGCAGCCCTTGAACAACTAGTTCCCATTTACAATTGAGACCCAAGTTAATACCTATTTGTGCAGCATAGTCATACCTGCTTTTGAAGCGGAGGGGGGGGGCACGAACATGATAGACCTAGAGTCCTTTCCCACCTTGTGTTACTGTGTTATTGCTACGGACATCAAGTGTGCCTTATGCAAAACATCAGAGAGGTGGCAGTCTTGGCCAGAGATTAGAGAACAGAACAGTGCCAGCCTGCCAGTACAGTGGTGGCACTACTGCTTGCAATGTCCATGATCCGGTTTAGGGAATGAGCCTGGGCCATCAGAGGTCCGGCCAGTGGAGGAGTACTGAATGTCCCACAGGACGCTCTCCACCTCCGGTGGGGGGGGGGGGTCTTGCATCCTGCTGCTTTAGCACCATGTGGGTGACCACAAGTGGTGGTGCAGGGGAAATGCTATTGAAAGTGGGGCCATTGGACTGAGCCCACAGACTAGTTGCGTCAGGCCTCACCTGTAGCCAGTCACGCTGCACCCTTCTGGTGGGAGGGTGGGGAGAAAATGGGAATAGTGTGCACAGTGCTAGGCAGATGAAGCATCACCAGTGACGCACTCCCCCACCGGATCCAAGCTGTGGTACTCCTGGAGAATCTCCACATCTTCACCTCCCCCTTGGAAGGCCACATGGATTGCAGGAAAGAAATGCCAAAGGAGCTGAATATCCCCAGGGGGTAAGCTTGGGGAGGGGGGCACAGCTGTGTGTCTCTGGTGGGTAGGTGTACCAGGAGATGTCGCAGCATGATGTTGGTAGGGAGGGTAGCTTGTACTGGGGGTAGGCAAAGGAGGTCCTAGCCTGTGGCCAGAGGAGGATAAACAAAGTTCAAAAAGAAAAAAGAGAACAGAACAGTGAATTAGATGATCACAGTTCAAATCCTTGCCTGGCTACAGGCTCACTCTGTGACGTCCATTTATTTGTGCTTCCCAGCTGTGAAGCTGGGCTGAATCCAGTCCCCCCCCCCATTGACAAGATGTTGCCACTTAGTTAGGATTATCATAGGTAAATAAACAAACTTAGAAGTGCTCCAGGAGAGATTCCACTCTTTCCATGATGCTCATGCTGGAATATAGAACCTGAGTATATTTAAAGCAGCAGACATTTTTACTGCTTTGACATCAGTGCAGCTCCGACAGTAAATCTCTGTGTTTCCACTCTGCTGGTAGTCCCTTTCCCCAGGCCTCTGTTCCCGATGACATCAGAAGGGTTAGCTCAGTGATGCAGTAATCAGTCTTATTCAGAATGTAGCCCTGCAGCAGCAGCTAGGGTCAGGAGTGTCTGAGTTAACCCTGAAACTACTGGAGAATTTCAGCCCTGAAAGGCTGCAAATGTAAAGAGGATTGTTGTGCCTGAATGTAATCCCTTCACAGAATTTCTGAGCCTCCCTTTCTCTCGATTTAGCACAGCCACACAAGGCACTGACTGCCTCTTATTATTGAATTGTAATTTATTTAGTAACCCTAAAATTAATTGATAATAAACCCTCTCCAGCCACTACCAGAGAGTCATTTTATCTGGCTTCCCTGTGAAGCAGTTTTGGTGACCCATGTCTGAATGCTTTGCATCTAAATGCTGCTGTTGTAGATACTTTATTCTGCTGAGCAGTGGATGGGTGTATCTCCCTGATTTTTCTGACATTCACTTTCCCTCCAAGGCACCTGCACTGAGCATAATGCCTGGGCTGTTGGAGTCCTCTCAATTTCCCCTCCTCAACTGGAATATAGTAACATAGTGTTGATAGAAAAAGACAATTGGTCCATCCACTCTACCCAGTTTTACTTTACCCTACCCTGTCACCTCACCTATTGTTTGGATCAGGTTTTCTCCCTTGCTTCCTGAACCTTTCCTTACTGCTACCCCCCAACCCCACCCTGAGTGTAATTGTTGAGTTCTTTACTCTGTCCCAACTGTGCTTGAACCATTAATGGCTTTTGCGCCTATCACTTCTGCTAGGGGGCTGTTCTGTGACTCAACCACTGGTCTGAATTGAATGCCAATGGTTTTCCTGTCCCATGTTCATGATCCTGCTGGTTTCATTTCCCCATCTCTTCTCTTTGAGGATCCTGATGGCCTCAATCTATGTCTCAGGGGCCTAGCAACACCATTCTCTCACCCTTCCCCCCTCGCTTTAGGATGTTGGTGGCAGTGTAGCCTAGTGGTTAGAGCACAGAGCTTGTAACACAGTTGAGCCAGGTTTGAACCCCACCACGCCACTTACTGATTGAAGAATATCTGTGATCTCCAGGCATGCAATAATATATGTTCATACTGCCTTATAAAATGGATAGGGGATATATTGTGTCCTGATTGGTTAGAGCCCGTGCATTGTGATACCACAGTGCTTGGGTAAAATAAAAAGTACTGGCAATCTGGATACAGCACACCAACAATATCAATGTCTTTTTCCAAAAAATGGAGTCTCACAGAAGATTTGTCACACTGAAAAAAAAAAACAACAGGTTTCCCTTCTGCCCCCACCCACTGTATAACCCAAAACCCCACCCTCCTCCCCTATCAAAAGACCCAACAATCATAAACACATATTATAATACCCATCTTCTCCCCCACCCAATCAGCAGCAAGCACCCACATGCACTCTTCCTTCCCACACCCCACAGAAAGATTAGCAGTACTTGTTACTTTATATATAATTAAAAAAATGGGCTTTGCAAATAAACACATCTGATTGGCTGGTATGGGGTCCATTAACTTACAGAGAGAGCCCTGTAAGTAAAAGGTACCAGCCATGCCAACCCTGCCAGCCTCATACATTGTATCCGTGTGCTCAGCCTGCTTTGTCATTGGTTAAAGAACTGGGCAAAACATTTCAGACTGCCACCATTTTTTATTTGCTGCTTAGCAAGACGAGTGAGCCACCACACACACAACACAATGGCGTACAAGCGAGAGTCAGACACAGTCCCAACATATTGTACTTCACCTATTCGCACATAGCACACAACAACAGAGAAACACTTTTCAGTTTTCTGGGAGACGACATAAACTCACAACCCGCTCACTCTTCACAATATCCCGCTCGCACAAAGTATCCAGTAAATAAACTAATTGCTTTCCTGGCTCACCCAGGGGCTGCGCTCCAGCTCCGTTCCCCCACAATCTCCCACTTCTGTTCCAAATGTCAACAAATAATGAAAAAAAAATGTTCTTTTTAAATAGCTAGCGCGAACCATAAGCGCTAATAAGTCACGTGTCAGCGCTACAGAAAACACTTCTGTCACATCTTCTAACTGGAAAGGGGAAACGAACAAAAGCCTTGCAAAAGCTGCAGTGAACAAGTTCTGAAGAAAAGTATACAAAATACAGCAACACACTTCTGAGGAAAAATTTAATAGAAATCTCATGTCTTCATCTGCAGGAGGTGGTGGGAGGGAAACAAGAGATGGAACAGCATTGAAACAGAGGACTACTTTACCACAACAATATTATTTTTATTTTTATTCATTTTGAAGGTCAGTTCTTCTATAACTTTTATTACTTAAATAAAATTTACACAGATGCCCATTTTCTAAGTGCAATAATACCCTCCAGGATGGGTGGTATGGGCAATACCGAACCTTCCAGGGGCTATAAGGCCCTCCGCCTGCGGTGTCGGGCCTCATTACGCCCCTGAGTGGTCCGGTATTGCCCACCTACCCACCCTGTCGGGTATTATTGCTTGCGTAACTACCCTCCCCATGCACATCCTCCACCTCCTGTCTGGCACCAGATCCAAAGGATACAACAAAGAAAACTCACCAGAGGAGAGTGACTGGCACAGACCCTCCACTCACTACCTTGTCCGTCTAAATGAATGTGAGCACGTACTTTGCTATAAGCTTACACTCCCATTTATTCAAACAGCCACAGGCCAGGGTGGTAAGAGGAGGGTCCATGCCGGCTGTTGTCCTCTGCTGAGTTTTCTTTTTTGATCCTTTGGGTCAGGTGCCAGACTGGATTTGGCAGGTGGTGGGCAGTGGGTGCTGAATAGGTGAGGGGAGGAGAATTTGTCTTTTTTTCAGGCTGTGAGGGCTGCCAGATGCTGAGTGGGTGAGTTGAGGACTGGGGTTACTTATTCGTCAAGTGATATGTTCTGTAAATCTTTCCCTGGGGTGGGGGAGAAGGGATGTGGGTGCTTACTACTGAGCAGGTGGGTTAAAGGGGGTACTATTATACAGTGCTCCCTTGCTATACCGAACACTGCTATACCAGATTCTCGGCTATAGTGAACAGTAGTCATGGCTCCAGTCACTACTCTAATCTTCTGCACACGTGTGGTTACATAGTGCTGTGTTTGCACAGTGCTATGCTGTACCCATGAGTACTTTTCATTCAGGTGCCATTAAGTGGTCATTACGTTGGTACAGTACCTGTAACTTCAGCAGTCATAGAGTCGGGAAGTGAGTGGGTGTAGTTTAACCAATTCCCATGAACAATGAAATCCGAAAGTAAACAGAGTCACTAGCAGAGTCACAGTCATGGGCATCGGGTTACATACAGTACTATCAGTGTACTGCACACTTTATTTTGGCATGTGGGGCACCTAAACGTTGATGGATAATGAAGGAGTAACCAGGAGAGGAGAGCAGACTGGAGTACACTATCACTGTCATGACACAGTCATTCTCATCGTCGATATAAAATCAGTGGCTTCTCCTATAGATGACTGTGAGTGTGAGCAATGCAGCAAAATTGCTCTGAATAAATACAAAACTGACTTTAACGAGTGGCAGTGTCATTGCTAGAATGGAGTTAGCACTCAGTGTTATGTTCCAAAGTTGCCTGTTTCTGAGAGTTGGGGTAGGGGGGAGAGCGATTGAGAGGGGTAGACACGTAGCTGTACATTTGTAGCAGCACTATTACAAATTGAATAAGGAAGGAGATTTTAATCTAATTAAAGCTTCTTTACATTTCGCTCTCTGTGTAAAGGGAAGGGGTGGTACACTTTTGCATAGAGCATGTTTAATTACAGTACTGTGCTATACAGTGTCTTCTGTTTTTCAGAGTCCCTCAATGTAACAAACAGGGAGCTATAATGAATACACGTTATGGGCCCCATTTTGTGTGTTATAGCAAGGGAGCACTGTACTGGGTGGGGAGAGGGGTTTTTTTTTGTGTGTACAGAGGGTGGGGGACGGAACCTTTTAATTTTTTTTTTCATTTTTAGTACTTTACCTAGCAAATTTCTGGTGAGGTGCCAACTTCGGCTGCCTACGTGTTGGTGGCAAGGGCTCCAAGTGCACATGTACATAAGAACATGACGGCAGAGGGGAACCGTGTGATCCATCTAGTCTGCCTCTTATTTGACCTATCCCCCCCCCCAAAGTATATTCCCTTATTTCAATATTGTGCTAGGTCTGTCCCAAGATATTTTGAACTCCTTAACTGTCTTGGCATCCATGACCTCCTGTGGCAGCCTGTTCCATGGCTCCACCACCCTTTCAATGAAGAAAAACTTCTTACTGTTGCTCTGAAATCTCCCTCCCGTTAGACGTCTGTTGTGGCCTCTAATATGTGCCTCCTTATTTTCTTGAAAGAGGTTCTGATTCTGTGCTGAGTTGATACCCTTTAGGTATTTAAAGGTTTTTATCATGTCTCCTCTGTTTTTCCTCTGTTCCACATCCAACCTTTATATCTGTTATTCTGCTCAGCTGTTTTCACTTTGACCTGAGGAAGAGTTTTTATCTCTCGAAAGCTAGTCTTAAAAATAGTTTTGTTTAGTCCAATAAAAGGTACCACCTGCAACATATTTGTTGTTTCTTTTCTCTACATTGTTGACTGGATTAACATGGCTACCACATTCCTCTGTTCCAGGGAGTACATGTTTAATTTTTTAAGTCTTTTCTTATAGGGTTCATGGTGGAGGTCCTGAACATTTGCACAGTTTCCAGACAGTGTATATCCTTTTTAAGGTAGGGTCTCCAGAACTGGACACAGTATTCCAGGTGTGGCCTCACCAAGGATCTGTAAAGTGGGATTATCACTTTGCACTTCCTGCTTGTGATCCCTCCTCCAAAACAACCAAGGATGTTACTGGCTTTCTGTGCCACCTTCTCACATTGTCTCCCTGCCTTTAGGTTGTTAGACACCATGACCCCTAAGTCCCATTCTAGGTTCATGATGGCTAATTGTTCATCCCCTGGATAGTAATTGTTTCTTGGGTTTCTTTTCTCTGGGTGCATGACCTTACACTTCTTGGCGCTGAACTTCAACTGCCAAGTTCTGGACCATTCTTGCAGTTTTGTTAGGTCCAATTCCATCTATATGGCCCCTTCCTGTGTGTCCACCCTGTTGCAGAGCTTGGTGTCATCTGCAACAGGCATACTTTCCCCTCCAATCCATTTGCGATGTCGCTGATGAATATGTTGAAGAGGATTGGTCCAAGCACCGAACCCTGCGGCACCGTGCTGGTCACCGTCCCCTCTCTCAACAGGGTGCCAGTCACTGCAACATTCTGGGTCCTCCCTTGAAGCCAGTTTCTTACCCGGTTAACAGTTTTCTCTCCTACACCTGCATTTCCCAGTTTGTTAATAAGCCTCCTGTGGGGGACGGAATCAAAGGCCTTACTAAAGTCTAGATGTACAACATCTACTGCCCCGCCTTGGTCTACTACTTTTGTCACCCAGTCAGAGAATTCTGTCATGCTTGTCTGGCGTGACCAACCAGCTGTGAACATACTACTTAGGGTCTAGCCTCCCACTGGTTTCCAGGTATACCATTATCCTTTCCTTTAGTAATGATTCCATAATTTTCTCCACTATTGAGGTGAGGCTGATAGGGCGGTAGTTCCCTGCCTCTTCCTTGCTTCCGCTCTTGTGTAAGAGTACCACAGTGGCCTTCTTCCAGTCCACTGGTACCTTTCCACTCTCTAGTGATTTATTAAAGAGTTCGGCCAATGGAGCAGCAGATTCCTCCCTAAGCTCTTTCAATACCCAAGGATGAATTCCATCTGGTCCCATAGCTTTGTCTGTCTTCAGTTTTTTTAATTCTTCTAGGACCCTCGGTTTTGTAAAGGGGCTTGTGTCTGCTTCTTGCATGTGGAGACCCGTAGCTAGTGTTGGCCCATTACCATTCTGTTCTCTTGTAAAAACAGAGCAGGAGTATTCGTTTAATACTTCTGCTTTCTGTACATCATCCTCCACCTGCATCCCCGGAGACAGCAGACACCCTCCCTCCCTTCAGTAAGCAAACTCTGGTGTGTTTGCGCCCTTTGTCATCAAGAGGCAAACAAGCACTGGGGCTTACCTGCTTCCCTGCACGGAGATATAGTTTTTTATTTAGCTTTTGTTAACCAGGTGGGTACACTAGACAAATAAGCAGTAATAAATAACAGTTAGCCTGCCTTAACTGAGAACATCATTACAACATAAGTGGCGGTTAGTTCCTCAGGTGCAGTTAGGAGCAGAGGAGACCTGCAAATATTTTCTGAGGGCACCTCTGAAGAGGGGTAGGAGGGAGTACTTCATAAGGGCACTGGGAGGGAGTTCCCACAGCTTTGGTGCAAATAAGGAGAAAGCCTGTTCACCCATCTTGATGGCACACTTAGGAGCATGGGGTAGAGACTGATGGGAGCACTGAAGGGGTCAAAGCAATGTGGCAGAAGTAGATGATCTGAGAAGCTTATGTAGGAAACACCCAAGAGCATAAGACCTCCCAGCGGATAGAGATAGCCGTTGGAGGGTAGAATACAGATCACAGTGGTGAGTGAAACATTTGGAGAACAGTGCAAACCGACAAATATTGTTGTATGTCACATCCCATTTAGCAGGATATTTTTAGAGGCATGGGCAAAGCATAGCAAACTGTAGTGTAGGTTAGGCAGGAGGATTCCTTTAGCGATGGCAAGTCTGGCCTTCGGGATAAATATGTGCCTAATTCTGTAGGCTATGCAAAACTCCATTTATCTGCCTTGTAGATGGTGGGGATAGGTAGGGAGAAATCCAGTGATGGGTCAAGAGCAATACCAAGGCATTTGAATTGGTCAGTCATGGCAAATAAGGAGCCATCCATGCAAGTGACTGCTAAAGCATCTGCACAAGACCTAAGCTTGGTATTAGAACCAAATAGCATAGCCTGGGTCTTTTTGACATTAAGGACCATTACATTTTTCATGAGCCAAGTCTTCTTCAGTGACATTGCTTTCATCAGGCCACACCTTCAGAACTTATACCACACCAATGCTAAGACCACACGGAAACTTTGCCTGCTTGGGCCACCCACGTCAATGTCCTGTATCTGACGTCTATGTAAGGCATGGTCGTCCCCCTCTGTCCTCAGTTCTTCCTCTATCTTCATTAAGCTCATTGGACCTGCCATTGGAACCATGTCTATTTGCCACCTTTTCTTTATTTTAGTATAACTTAAAATTTTTTTCAGCTCGCTGTATGCCGCCGAAAAAAACATCAATACTTTTTCGTTTTTGTATCTGCGGAGATAACATTTTTAAAATTGATGGGCACTTTGTATTTGTTCGGTTTTTGGGCCTCCCAACTGTGAGATCTGCCGAAGATTAAGCTCCACTACCCGGCAACGTGGAAAAGAGCTGCATTAAAGAGGCATCTTTTGCAGCACATTGTGTGCCTGTGGAGCAGCAGAAGCCAGACAAGACCGCATTACCTACCCCGCCGACCAACTCGTGGTCATGGAAATCTAAAAATAAGTTATCATTGAGAAGCCACAAGCACAAACATAGAGACAAGGACAAAGCTTCCCCAACGCGATCCAGGTTGCTGTTGCAGCCTTCTGGCATTTCTTCTACTTCATCGCCGTTCACTGCAGCAGCAGTGACTGTGCCCCCCAATCATCGATCAGATGCCAAGGTTGGGGCTTGGCCTAGATGCTGCCTGACCTTCTGTGGTCAGTGCGTCACCACCATCATCACAGGGGCTTCCTCTGCCGACAATGTCCTCAGTCACAACCCCTTCTTCCGGGGCTGTTGACGCTCAGGCAGTTCTAGTATCATTTTCTCAAATGATACAGCGGCTGTTGCTGGGTCTGCCTTTGCAGCCTGCTAATCCATCAACAGTGGTGGCCACTCTCCCTACCCTGTCGATGCCACAGTCTAACATACTGCCTTTCAGACCTCCTCTACCACCGCCGGCATCCGCAATGCAGTTCTCTTCTCCCTGTCAATGACGAACCTGAATACAATCCAGACATCATCCTAGAGGAGGAGGATGCTGATGGGGAGAAATATGAGGAAGGTGGCCAGTGCCTTAGCACTGGCTCTACCTTTTCCTCAGGCAGCAAGGACTCTTTGGGGAGCACCATTAGGTCAACCCCAGAAGACCCCTCATTTCAGCATGATGCAGCACTTACAGGGTGTCATAGGTTTCACTAAAGAGGAGCTGGATTCCACCAGAAGGAATCTTATTGACTTTCTAGAGCTCCCAGAAACTCCTTCTCTCCTGTCACACCTCCAGTTCCTGCTTTGGAGGATGCCACTTATGCTGCCTGGTTCAGGCCTAATGATACATCTGCTGACTCTAGAAAGGCAGACAAGCTGTATCCAGCTCTTCCCAATAAACCCTTTACTGCCACTCAGCCTGAAACTGATTCAGTGGTGATTACGACTGACCATGACGGTTCCAGGGCACCTAAGCACCTCAGCTCCCTCCCTCCTGACAAAAAATCCAGGAGGTTGGATGTTACAGGTAAGCACACGTATGCCTCATCGTCTCTGGGCCTTTGTATTGTCAGTTTTCAGGCCCATATGGTCAAATACCACAACACCCTGTGGAGACAGCACAGTCTTTGTCACAGGGTTTACCAAAGAGCCCATCCAAGCAGGAGTTGCTAAAAACACTTTCTGCTGGGACAGATTTGGTCAGACATTTATTACGCTTCCATTTATGATGTTTCCAATGCCTGTGCCAGGGCCGCCGCCTCCAGCATTTGTCTTGGGTGTTATGCCTGGCTCAGACAGGCTTGGCCACTGATGTCTACCATACCCAAACAGCCAGAGAGTAAGGGGCAAAATATATAGGACAGGAGGAAAGGGGGGGGGTGGAGGGTCATGTATGCAAACGCCAGAAGCATGGGGAGAAAGATCCCAGATCTAACAGCAAAAATGGTTGAGGGGGACCTTGACATCGTGGGGGTAACGGAAACATGGTGCCACCAGGAACAGGGATGGGAAATGGAGATACCGGTGTACAAACTGTTCAGGAGGGACAGGGTGGAAAGGGGGGGTTTGCACTCAACGTAAAGGAGAGTATCAGGGCATCAGAATTGCAGGGTAAGTGGGGAGAGGCTGAAGGACTCTGGGTCTCGTTGTCAGTGGGGAAGGGGGAGACAGTGCCTGTAGGGGTGGTTTACAGGCCCCCAGCACAGCAGGAATTGGTTGATAAAAGCATGGCTGACGAGTTTGTGAGAATGGCAGCAAGGGGGGAAGTGGTGCTGATGGGGAACTTGAACGGATGTAGACTGGAGCACCCTTTCGGCTGCTTTAACCAGCAGTAGGGAAATATTGGCCCTGCAATTGGCCCTTCTAAATCAGCTGGTCAGGAAGCCAACCAGGGCAGGAGCTACTCTTGATCTAGTCCTGACAAATGGGAACAGGGTAGGAAATGTATCGGTAGGGGAACATATTGGTACGAGTGACCACAGTACGGTCAGGTTTTGAATAAGAAGCACTGCAGAGATTCACCGGTCTAGGTTGAAGGTGCTGGGCTTCAAGAGGGCAAACTTCGGGAAAATGGGGGAAAATAGTGGAGAGGGCTATGGAAGGGGTGGAGGATTTGACAGAGGTAGAGGCAATGTGGGGGAGGGTAAAAGAAGCTATTGTAGAGGCCACGGACATCTGTGCCAAAAGAGCAGGTAAAAATAAGAGAAGGAGGAAACCTCTATGGTTTATTATGGTAGTAGCGAAAAAGGTAATGACAAAGAGGAAAGCCTTCAGGAAGTTCAAAGAAATGCAAGCAGAAGTGGGCTGGGGAAAATACCAGGAGAGCCAGAGAGAAGCTGGTGTAGAGGTAAGGAGGGCAAAGGCACAGACAGAGGAGTGAATAGCAAGAGGGGTCAAAAAGGGGGACAAGACTTTCTTTTGGTACGTAAGTGAAAAGAGGAAGACTAGGCAGGGAATACTCCAGTTAAAAACAAATGAGGGGGAGATGCTGCAAGGGGACAGAGAGAAAGTGGACCTGCTAAACAGCTATTTCTGCTCAGTGTTCAAGAGGGAGGAGGAAGAGGAAGGCAGCAAAGCAGGAAAAGTAGTGGCGGGGAGGGGGATGTGGAGATGAGGCCCTTTCTTGTGGAGGAACTGTTGGGGGAACTAGACTGCATGAAGGTGGACGAGGCAAAGGCCGGATGGGGCACACCCAAGGGTGTTCAAGGAACTAAAGGAGGTATTGGCAGTGTCATTGACTGCACTCTTCAGTTGGTCCCTGGAGACTGGGGTGGTGCCAGAAGACTGGAGGCAGGCAAATGTGGTCCCGCTGCATAAGGGGGGAGGGAGGTAGGAAGTGGGAAACTACAGGCCCGTGAGCTTGACATCGGTGGTAGGCAAGCTCATGGAGAAATTAATAAAAGATAGGATCACCAGCTACCTGGAGGAAAGCGGCCTGATGAATCCAAGGCAACATGTGTTTACTAGGGGCAGATCCTGTCAAACAAATTTGATAGAGTTTTTTGATGGGGTCACAAAGGGACTGGATCAGGGGAAGGCGGTAGATGTGGCTTATTTGAATTTCGGGAAGGCGTTTGACTCTGTGCTTCATGGGAGACTGCTGTGTAAAATGTCAGGCCTGGGGCTGGGGCAGAGGGTAGTTCAATGGGTGGGAAACTGGCTGGGGGACAGGAGACAGAGGGTCATAATTTCTCCGGTGTCCTGGCCAAATTTCCCTCATTCACTAAAAATACCACCAGCAGCTTAATCTGGTTCAAGGTCAGTTGGCATTCATCTGTATCCCCTTCCCCTTCCCCTGGGTCGTGCCTGAAAATAGGCAGGATTTGTCTAGTGCACTTACCCAGTCAACAAAAACTAAATAAATAAATAATAAATGGGGTGGCATCCGGAGAGGGAAAGATCACAAGCAGGGTCCCTCAGGGATCAGTGCTGGGGCCCCTACCATTCAGTATTTTTGTAGGGGACATTGTGGAGGGCCTTGAGGGAGGTGTGAGTCTGTTTGCGGATGATATCAAAATCTGCAATACGGTAGACACACAGGAAGGGGTAATAAAAAATGCAGAGGAATTTGGGGAGGCTTGAGGCATGGTCAAAGAGGTGGCAGCTTGAATTCAATACAGAAAAGTGTAGAATCATGCATCTTGGCTGCAGGAATCGGAGGGCAGGGTACTGTATGGAGGGCGGAGATCTGGAGGTAACGGAACAGGAAAGGGACCTAGGCATCATTATATCGGGGAACCTGAAGATGGAAAAGCAATGCAGGAGTGCAGTGGCTAGGGGAGTGGAATGCTGGGATGCATCGGAAGGGGGATCACCAGTAGAAACAGAGAGGTCATAGTACCCTTGTACACCCATCTGGTGAGACCACATTTGGAGTACGGAGTCCAGTTCTGGAGGCCATACCTCAAAAAGGATGTGGGGAGGCTGGAGCGTGTTTGGAGGAGAGCGAAAAAGATGGTGAAAGGGTTAAGCCACCTATCCTACGAAGAAAGGTTGAGGGATCTGAACATGTACTCCCTGGAACAGAGAAGGGAGAGGGGGGGACATGATCGAGACCTTCAAGTACCTTAAGGGTATAAACAGGGTGCCAGTGGAAAGCATCTTCCAGATGAAGGGTAATCGGAGGACGAGGGGGCATGGCCTGCAGGTGGAGGGGGGGCAGTTCAGGGGTAACATTAGGAAATACTATTTCACAGAGAGAGAGTGGTGGAAAGGTGGAACAGACGTCCGGAGGTGGTCGCTGGAGAAGAAACAGTGGAGGGATTCAAAAGGGCATGGGACAGCCACAGAGGAGTGTTAAGTGTGGGGGGTGCAGGTCCAAGCAAATAGCTGGACAAATGGGTAGACTCGGTGGCCTGGTCGGTCCTTTTCTGCCGTCACACTTCTATGAATCTATACTATTCTCAATGCCCCCTTCAGAGGGCATAGATTGTTTGGCCCAGACGTAAAAAACATCCTTAAAGGCCTGCAGGACTCAGGTGTGACTTTCGGATCTGTGATATCACTGTACTTGCCCCAGGGCAGAGGCAGGGGTTGGGGTTCCTTTCACCCCCCCCCCCACACACAAGGTAACTGGCACACCTACAAACAGAAGGGCAGAAGTTGAGGGGCTGGAGCTGTGCCAGCCACCCTCCACCCTGGTGCGCTGCCCAAAGCACCTAGTGGTGGTGGTGCAGAGTCTGCAGCCCCTGCAGGATCCACATGACTCGCAGTACACCCCCCAGCCACCATTACCCCCTGTGGTGGTTGTAGGGGGTCAGTTCTCCCTTCATCTGAATCAATGGAGGGAGATCACCTTTCAAAGAATGGGTGTTAGAGATCATAGCAAAAGGCCATGCTCTAGAGCTCTTGGAGCCCCCTCCAGATCATCCATCACCAGGCACCACATATTCCCTCGACCATCTTCCTATGCTTCAGGAAGAGGTTCAGGCCCTACTCTAGAAACATGACATAGAACCGGTTCCTCCCGAACAGAGGCACTGGTGATTCTAGTCCAGATTTTTCCTCGTCCCCAAAAAGATGGGGGACCTGTGGCCTATTCTGGATCTCAGCAACCTCAACTTCTACATAGAGTACTAGAAGTTTTCCATGGTGTCCATGCAGGTTCTCATTCCCCTCCTACAAAGGGGAGACTAGCAGTGTTCCCTGGATATGAAGGACACCTACCTCCATATCAAGGTCAGAAAGCCTCACAGAAAGCATCTGCGGTTTCTCTGGGAGGGGGAGCATTATCAATTCATAGTATTGCCCTTTGACTTGTCTTCCGTGTCACGGGTCTTTACCAAATCCTTAACAGTAGTTACAACAGCCCTTCGCAGGGAAGGCCTGTATGGTTTCCTGTACCTGGATGATCGGCTGTTGAAGGCCCATTCCCAGGAACATCTTCCTCATATCCTGTTCAGAACCAGACTGTTCGACACTCTGGGAGTGATGATCAACCTGCCCAAGTCAGTATTGGCCCCCTCCCAGAGATTGCAGTATATATGGGCAGTCCTGGATACTGCTCAAGGCCATGCTTTACTGCCCCAGGACAGGGTAGAATGCATTGTGGAGCAGGCGTGGACCCTGAGCAGCATTCAGTATGTGCCAACCAGATCCTTCCTGCATTTGGTGGGGCACATGGCGGCGACTGTTGTCACCATGCCTTTGGCCCAGTTACATATGCAGATTTCCCAGTAGACTCTCCGAGTCCAGTGGGGCTAATTTCTGGATGATCTGGACCAACTGGTCCTACTCATGTTGCCTCTGCGCTGAGCATTACAGTGGTGGATGGACTGTGACAATCTCCTGAAGGGCATTCCATTTCTAGTCCCTTCCCTGACCCAGATCCTCATCACAGATGCCTCTGGTTTGAGATGGGGAGCTTCCCATGATCCTTGCAGACTCAGGTTACCTGGACCCAGGTAGAAGTGGTGCTGTACATCAGTATCCTGGAAATCAGAGCAGTCTTATACAGCCTCCAAGCCTTCCAGGACCATCTGGCTCTGGGTCCTCTGTTAACACAGATGGACAATGCCAGTGTGATGCACTACATCAATAAACAAGGAGGCTTATTCCTACCCGCTGTGGAGGGAAGCAGTGAGAGTGTGATGTTGGGCTCTGAAACACAGTGTAGGCTTATCAGCAGTCCATGCTCCAGGCGTCCAAACTGTCTTGGCAGACAGACTCAGTCAGTCACAGTACTGGGGCCCACAAATGGGAACTGCTGACCTCTGTGGTGGACAAACTCTGTGCAAAATGGAGTCATCCAGAGCGGGGCCTTTTTGCATCCTGACACAATGCTAAACTGTGTAATTTCTGTTCACTTGCTCCAGGGCCTGGGGTTTTCTAGCAAGATGTGTTGTCCCTCTCCTGAAAAAGGGAGGTTTCTATATGCCTTCCCTCTCTTTTTCCTCATACAGAGAGTCCTTCTCAAATTAAGGCGAGAGGGGGCAACTCTAATACTCACTGCCCCTTTTTGGCCTCGACAGATATGGTTCCCACTGCTCCAGCAATTAGCTGTGGAATCACCAGTCCCTTTACCTTTGTGCAAGGGCCTACTGTCTCAGGAACAGGGCTTCCTGGTCCATCTAGACATGAAATTCCTGCATCTGCATTCATGGCTCCTGAAGACATAGCCAAAGTATGTTTCAGTGTATCCCCCCAGGTGGCAAATGTCCTCATGGCTGCCAGAAAACCTTCCACCAGGCATGCCTATTTTCTGAAGTGGAAGTGGTTTACTCTGTGGGCCACTTCCAAACAGTTGGATCCGTTTACCTGCCGCATCAGTACAGTGCTGGAATGCTTGCTGTCTCTGTCATACTTCGGTCTACAGTACTCCTCACTCAAGGTGCATTTGGCTGCTAATTCCTCCTTCCCTGCACCTGTGGATGGGCAAACAGTTGCCCAGCTCGAGGTGTGAAGTACCTTTCTGAGAGGCATTTTACATCTAAAGCCTATCAGACATCTAATCCCAGCCTGGGACCTGAATGTTGTGTTGGAAAAGCGTACTTTGGCTTCGTTTCAGCCAGCTGCAAATTGTGGCTTACGCTTTCTTTCATGGAAAGTGTTATTTTTAGTTGCGATCACTTCTGCTCAAAGGATTTCAGAACTGCAGTCTCTCGTGTACGAGCCTTCTTATGTGATTTTCCACAAAGACAGGGTGTCTTTGCGTACCGGTCCTAAGTTTTTACAAAAAGTGGTGTCTGAGTTTACTTTGAATCAAGCCCTCCACCTTCCAGTGCATTTCCCAGAGCTTGCTAATCCAGGGGGAGCATTGCTGCATACTTTGGATGTACACAGAGCTCTCTGGTATTGTCTCTTGCACACCAAGGACTGCAGGACGACCTCTCTGCTTTTTGTTTCATTCGCCCTCTTGGAAAAGAGGGTGCCCTAGTGTCAAAACAGTGCCTGTCCAAATGGGTGGCCAACTCTACTACTTTTTGTTACAGGAAGTACAGTAAGACATCTCCTGGAGTGGTGCACGGCCACTCCACCAGGGGAAAGCCACTTCAGCTGCTTGTTTCCACAGTGTTTCTGCTGCTGAGATCTGCGCAGTGGCCACTTGGACTACTGTCCATGCTTTCATCAAGCATTGCAGTCTGGATATTGCATTTCTCATAGAAGAGCCGGGTTTGGTCTGGCTGTCTTACAGGCCTGCTCTCCTAAGCATGTTGCTTCCTCCCACCCAAACTGTTTCCTTTTGGTACTGTTTGGGATTAATTCCAGATGTGTGGCCTGATGAAAGAGATATCCTCAAAGAAGGTAGAACAGTTATGTACTTACCGCAACAGTAGATCTTTGAGAGAATCTCTTTCATCAGGCCATGCTGTCCTACCACCCCCCTTTGAGTGTTAGGGCTTTGGCCTTGTTGCTGTGCTGTGTTCCATAGCTGTGTTGTGCAGCACCTCTGTTGCCTGGTCAGCCAGCTGCTGGTATGATCTCCTGGTTCCCCAGATGGACTCCCTCCAAGCATAATCTCTGGTGGGGAACTGAAGAAGGAGGGGACTGCTGTGCCTTATGTAGATGCCAGACGTGTGACCTCGAGGTGGGCAGCCCCAGGTGGCAGAGTTTCCATGTGGTCTAAGTGCTGACGTGGTATTAGTCCCAAAGGTGTGGCCTGATGAGAGATTCTCTCAAAGATTTATTGGTGCAGTAAGTACATACAGGTAACTGTTCTTTCTGAATATTGTAAAAGTCACTGTTAAGCTGCAAATTAATATGGCCTTCAGTCTGGCAACTGAAATAGAGAGCAAGGTCATCTGTATAAACTAGGGAGGAGTAGAAGATAGACACAGGAAGACTGTTGATAAAGACAGGGAAGAGCAAAGGACCAAGAGTTGAGCCCTGAGGAATTCTTACGTCCACAGAGGCCATATTAGATAGCGTCATGTTCAACTTTTTGAATTCAAACCTATTTGAAAGGTAGTTCACAAACTAGTAGAGAGCATGGGAGGAGAGGCTGAGCATAATCAGTTTTAAACATAACTGGTGATCTACCAGGTTGAAAGCCTTAGAAAGATCGACAAATGCAACTCCTGTCATTACTCCCTTATCCATATGCACTTACGTTGGTGGCATCCAAGCACACAGCTGTCTAACCCCCTGCCATCCCACAGCAGTGACACCAAGTTCGGGTGGTGAACCCGCATCACTGCCATAGCAAGCAGCTCCCCAGTTGCTGTGTTATTGCACCGCCTATGATAGGCTCATTTTTTTAACGTGTATAGAGTCACTTGCAAACAGGAATAAATTCAAATAACCTTGTACCCATCGACGTATTATACTGTAATGCTTGTTTGTCTAACTTTGTCTTTATTCCCTTAAGGATTTTTTGTAGTGCATTTTGTACTATATATTTTGTATTCCCTGTATTTATGTAATTGAAATAGTGTTGTTTTTCATATGCTCTAAGAACCTCATTGTAAATGAGTTGTAAACTCGGTCAAGGTAATCCTGATTCATAAAATCTTATGAATAAAATATTTTACTACTACTATTAATTTCACGTGGATGCTCCAGTAATATTCCAGAACACAGAAATGCCACTACACTTAGTGCTAATGCACAAACTGCTGACACAGTATGTATCTTAGTAGTAGTATAGTAGATTTTATTTATTTAGGGCGCCCTTCCCCAAAGGCTCGGGGCACCCGTACAGCACAAAATAAACAAAGTTAAGACACATACTGTATCACACCAACTCTGCTGTTTCCAAAACCTGTTGTGTCAAAGGGTAGGTAGTGCATGAGCATTGAGGGTAGTGGCATTCCTGTGTCCTGGAGAAGTGCTTTGGTGGCACTCCGACCTATACTCCCAGTTGTAGATTACGACTCTGGATGAGTTTGACTGCAGCACAAAGAGCAGAGCATGCTGGAAGCAGCAGGTAACCTGCAAGGGGGCAGTACATTTCTTCATTTCTGTTCCATTATCTACCTATATTTGGTGCCAACCTTGTTCCCTTGCTCTCCTTCATATTCCTAGTTGGGGGGGTTATGCGGTAGAGCCCTCTTGGGTCCCATAGCCCCTAAATCTCATAACGTGTAATTCTAAGAGTCAGTGACTGTGGTGGAATTCAGACCTCAGTGTCCTGATTCATAGGCTTCTGCTGTAACTGCCGAACTACATTGCTTCACTTTTTATGTGAAAAATAATCTCCAGATGGATAGGCATCCAAAATACAGCTGGTGGTGCAGTCCAGTGGGTTAAGCCAGGAGCTGAGTGTACGTGTCTGACGAAATTTGGTTTTGTGACCACCTGCAAGCCTGAGGAAACAGAAATATTTTGGTGGAGCCTAAAAGACTAATTGTAATGCTTGGTATGGTGGGAACAGTTGCAGATTCCCACCTGTCGTCTGACTGGCCCTGGAGTCCCATATTATTTGTTTCATAAATGGAAGTATTCAGTACGCCAGCTGTTAGCCACCCCCACATGGGTATGAGAGTAGTATGGCAAGCATTCTGGTACTCCTGGTTCTTTCTGTAACCCTGTGACAAGAGAGCTAGAAGTGTATTAATTTATGTAGCATTTTGCACACCAGGATAGCCACACTTAGATATCTGAGTTGCCTAGTTTGCACGAGGGGCCCAGAGGGTACAGTTGCTGCAGCAGGAGGAGATACTAACAGCTGAGAGCTAGAAAAGATTGGCGTCTCTATAAAGTTAGTAGAGATCACATGAGTGTTTGTTCATACTTTTGCTGGTGGATATTTAAATCTTTCCACAGTTCTTGTTTCTAAAGGGGTTAAGTTGTACTAGCAGCTATGTGACCTCTAACCTCCCCCAAGCCAAAAACATTCCTGGTGTCTAAGCTCACAGCCTGACACCACAGCTCTGACTTCTCCCTCTGTGATATCATCAGAGTGGAAGCTGTGTGTCTGAAAATGTAAAGTGGTTTGTAGTTTAAAAAAAAAGCACCCTTTGTCCTGTAAAAGAATGTAATCTATGATCAGTTTTATGAGCATGCAATTGTGTCTGCCCCAGTAACTAAACATTTTTAACTTATTTTTTATTTGGGGGGGGAGTATTCACATAGTGGTCTGTTCTGCTTTGACATTTATTTCACCATTTTATTACTGAGGATTGCCCAGCTAAATGCAACATCTTATTTTCAGCACGGTCTGTCCTGCTTCTATCCATTTCCACAGCCAGGTGGACCAAAGCGTTGGTAAGTTAGGTAACTTGCCCAAAGTAACACAGCAGAGTATTTGGCAGTATTTGAACCTGTGATCTCCGGGTTCCCAAGCTACTACCCTACCCATTAGAATCCTCAAGCACAGTTTCTAAGGGAGTGGTGTAACCTTGGCTATTATTTTGTTTACTATATACTTCATACTTTTGGGTGGTTTTCATTTCGTTTCAGTGCCACCACACTATGCTTTCTTTATACTGTTATCATACAAACATACGAAGAAGCCAGCAGAAGAAGGCCATTTGTTCTATCAAGTCTGCTCGTATTGCAGGGTCCACAGCTTGAGCTAATGCCCCTGCCCTCCCTCCCCACTCCTCCATCCTACCTACCCATGATCCTTACCTATGCCTATCCCAGCCTCCCTTCAAGCTGCCCACTGCCTTCAACAGGATGACCTCTTCTTACAGTGCATTCCAAGTGTCCACCACCCTCTCTGTGAAGAAGTGCTTCCTGACCTCCCTCCTAAACCACCCACCCTCCAGCTTAAGACTGTGCCCCCTCATGTTTTGGTTACCACTCTCCTTATCAACCTTATTTATCCTTTTCAAGTAGGTGAAGGCCCCACTCATGTCCCCTCTCTCTCTCTCTCTCTCCTGTCATCCAGGGAGTACATGTTCAGTGCCCTCAATCTCTCCTTGTATGCCTTACTCTGCTGACCCACTATCATCTTTGTTTTCCTCCTATGGACCTTCTCCAGCAAGTTAATGTCCTTTTTGAGGTGTGGGCACCAATACTGAACTCCATACTCTAGATGCGGCCTTACCAGTGACCTGTACAAGAGCAGTATACCCTCCTCTCTCCCACTACTAATCCCCCTAGATATGCATCCCAGCATCTTGTTTGCCTTTGCTGCTTTCTTGCACTGCGTGGAGTGCTTCAGGTCACTAGTGATCATCACTCCCAGGTCCTTCTCCTACTGTGATGCAGATGCTCAGACTCCACCCAGGTAGTACTCTGTCCTGGGATTCTTGGCTCCAATATGCATAACTTTGCATTTCTTGGCATTGAAGGCAAGCTGCCAGAATCTGGACCACCTCCCCAGCTTTTCCAGATCTTCCTGTAGGTCCTGTATCCCTTCAGCTGTGTCCACTCTCCCACAGAGCTTGGTGTCATCTGCGAATAGGCACATTTTGCCCTTAATGCCATCCCCAATGTCACTGATGAAGACATTAAACAACACTGGCCCCAGCACCGAGCCCTGCTGGACCCACTGGTTACCTCTCTGGTGCCAGATAACTCTTCCCCCAACAACCACAGTCTGGGTTATGTCCCTCAGCCAGTTTTCCACCCATCTGGCCATCTTTTCCCCAACCCTGAGATCCACGAACTTCCTGATCAACCTTTTGTGGGGCACAGAGTCAAAGGTCTTGCTGAAATCAGGATAGAGGATGTCTTCCACTTGGCCCCTGGCTACTGTCTTAATGGCATAGTCAAAGAAGTTAATCAGATTCATTTGACACGATCCCCTCCCAACCCTGAACCCATGCTACCTCGCATCCTGGCGACCATGCTCCTCTAGATATTCCACCAACCTTTCCTTTAGTATGGTCTCCATGAGCTTGCCCACAATGGAGGTCAGACTGACTGGTCTGTAATTCCCTGGGTCATCCTTGGGATCGCTTTTATGGGGGGGCACTACATGTGCTGTTCTCCAGTCCTACGGTACCATGCCTGACTCTAGTGAACTATTAAATAGGTCTGCCAGTGGCCCTGCCAGCTCCTCAGCCAGTTCCTTTAGTACCCTTGGATGTACTTTGTCTGGGCCTGGTGATTTGTCCACCTTCAATGCCAGCAGCCCCTTCCTCCCTCACTCTATCCTCCTCTATCACTACATCTGTGTTCGCCTCCCCCCCGCTCCTCTTTTCCCTCCTAAAGGTACTGGTCTGTCCTTCTTCCTGGTGAAGACAGAATGGAAGTATTCATTTAGTATCTCTGCTTTTCCCTCATTATCCTCCACCCACTCCATCCCCTTCTTAAGCCTAACAATCCCTTCCTTCGTGTCCCTTTTCTCACTTATATAGCGAAAGGAAGTCTTCTCCCCCTTCTTAATTCTTTCAACTGTCTGCAGCTCCTTCTGTGCCTTTGCTCGCCGGATTTCCTTACTTGCCTCACTAGCCAACCTTAGATCATTTTCCCTATCCACCTCTCTGTTGGTCTTCCTGGAATTTTCTATAGGCCAGCTCTTTTCTTTTTACTGCCTGGGCAACCCCATAACTGAACCAGCTGGCGCTTTGGCCCTTGTGTTCTTCCCCTGAGTCTAATGCACTCATCTGTGGCAACCAGTATTCCTTCCTTAATGATGGACCACCTTTGGTCCATCCCCATATCTGCTCTGATGCCTGCCAAATGGCTCCTTAGCACTTCGCCCATTTTCCTGAAGTCCGCCCTCCTGGAATCCAAGATTTTGGTCTTAGTCGGGATGCTTTGCCTGCCCATATCTAACTGGGACCACACTGTGCAATGATCACTTCCACCCAGTGGCTCCCTGACCATTATTTCCTGTACTTGTTCCACATTTGTGAGCAGCAGATCAAGAATTGCCTTAGGTCTTGTTGGTTCAGTGATGCCCTGAGTCAGGAACCCACTCTGCAGTCTTTCCAAGATCACCTGAGTCCTAGCACATGATGTGGAGGGTACGCTCCAGTCCACCTTGGGCAGGTTGAAGTCCCCCACAATTACTACCTCTCCTTTCCCCACAGCTTCCAATATTTATGAACTTAGTTCCCTGTCCATCTCCTCATCCTGATTGAGTGGTCTGTAAACCACCCCCAACCTCACCTTTATCCCTCTATTGGACCTTAACTGAACCCATAATGCCTCCATCTACCCTTCCTCCGACTCCTCCCTCGTGCAAGTTATTCCCTCCCTGATATAAACTGCCACCCCTTCCTGACTACCCTGTCCCTCCTGTATAGTTTATATCCAGGGATCACAAGGTCCCAATCATGGTGTGATGTTGCCCATGTCTCAGTTACTGCAGCTGTGTCCACCCTCCTGTCTGATAATAGTGCCTGCAGGTTGTCCATCTTGTTTCCAAGACTCTGCGCATTCAGAGACACCACCCTCCACCTAGAATCTGACCTCTCTTCTTTTCTCTTCCCTCTATTCTATTCACATTTATCCCCCTGTGTGCACCCCTTCACGTACCCTTGTTATGTGTTCCTCACCCCTCCACCCTTTGCTAACTGTGTTCTTGCCCTTCCACCTCCTTCCTCCAGACTTCTTCTGCCACTGGGGGGGGGGTCACTGATCTCCGCCTCTCGGAGTCTGTGGGCCTACACGGCTGTACCCCCACCCCAGTAGTTTAAATTAAGTGTAGTGGTTATGTGTTCCTCCAGTTTGTCCCTGAGTACCCTCAAACCCTCCCTACTGAGGTGTAGTCTGTCTGGTGAAAAGAGTGCTTTGTTTGACCAGGTCTCCTCCCAGTCCCCAATACAGATAAACATCTCATCCCTGCACCATTTCCTCAGCCAGTCATTAAAATCCTCTATTCTTCTTTTCCAGGCTGTGCTGGCCCTTGGTACTGGTATCACCTCTGAGAAGGCCAGTGAATTCCTTCCTCCCTGCAGATCTTCCCTAACTCTCTGAACCTACTTTGCACTACCTGAACCTCCTCCCCAGCTAGGTTGTTGGTTCCCAAATGTATACCTAAATTAGATTTTCCTCCAACCTCCGTTCCCTTATTCTTGGGCCCACCTTCCCTGCTGTTATCCCTGGCATACAAACTACCCTCCTGCTTGCATTTGGGTTCCCTTTCCTTCCCCAGTGAATATCCCCTATGATTGCCAGCCTTCCATCCCCTGCACTCGTGCTCCCTGTCCTTCCTTTCTTACCTTTGGTACTAGCTGCTTCCCCACCTAACTGCCTCCTCTGCACCCTGGTGAACTTATCTCCACATCCTCAATTTATCCCCTTAACTGTTTTTCCATCTCCCACTCTGCCCCTCCCTTCTGACTATCTGTATCTACTTTCAGTTTTCCCTCTGCTCTTCCTTTCCTTTCCTTTTCTCCCCCCCATCCTCCACTCCATTTTGCCTGCCTCCTCTTCCCTGCCCACCCTGATTAGTTCCCTTTTCCCTCTCCCCTTCCCTGTACTCCTACTCTCAGCCCTGGCTCAACCTGACCTCCTGCTTCACCTCCTGCGGCTCCCTCCTTACAGACAGTGGTGCAAATCTATTCAATAAAGGTACCTCTTTAAAATTTTCCACCCCCGATGCTACTCTCACATTCCCACCCCTTCCCCTTACCACTTGCCATTCTTCCACCCTGGGTTTCCTAGTCCTCTAAGGAAGGCATGCTCCTGTATACTGGGTGCTCCTCCCCACTCCCATCCCCTGCCTGATGCCCTCACTTCCCTGGGAATCACCCATTTGCCTTTCCCTCCACTGCTGTGCTCCTCTGACTTCCCGTACCATCCTCCCCAGCTTCCATCTGAGTGGCCTTATTTCAGACCTTAGCTGCTCCAGGCTCTTACACACAGGACAGCCCCCTTTACTCCACAACACCCCCAGAAAGACTGCTGCCACACAGCTGTTGCAGTTTACCACTCTCCTGCTTCCCATACATGTTTCTAATCCCCCCACATCCTCCCAGCCCAGCTTCTCCTTGCCTCCGGTTATATGTAACAATAAACTAACAAATTCAAAAATATATACATTTCTATCTCCCTTTATCATCAGAATGTAACAACAATCTCAATAATCTAGAACTCAGTAGGCTGCTACTTCCAGTGTTCTATCAAAACTAGAACACTATGCCAAGGAAGCTGGAAACTAAACAATAGAGGGACCTTCAAACAACATGAAGTCTTACTGTATTCTGACTATAGCAGTTAGTCCCAGTACTCAAACTGCCCCAGAGAGTAGAGGGTTAATTTTCTATGCAGAGCATAGAACGTTGAGCTCGCGCTCGGTTCAGACCTCTGTCTGCTGCACTTTGAAGCACAACTGTCAGATTCTTTACTCCGCCTAACTGAATGGCCGCTCTGGAGATTCCTCCTTTGCTCACGGTTCGTAAGTCGGTTAAAGTCCTCGGTTTTACCGATTATTTTTCGCAAGTTTCGGTTCAGATCTCTGTCTGTGGTACAGTAAGTACTAGGTAGTGAACTAGACATAGTAAACTTGTGGAAATTGTAAAAACTGATTTTTCGACCGGTTCGACTGAACCAGCCGTTTAGTGATTTATATATTTTGTCTTTGTTTTTAAACTTAGAGTGTGGTTACCGGTCCTTATCAGTTTAAAAAACTGCATTTTCTTGTGGTTTTTTCCAATATCCATGACACGGTTAGAAACCGATAAGGGTGTCTTGCCTGGTTGTTTGCCATAAAAAGGGTAAGTTTGTGGTTAGGATGGCTGTGTCTGAGAAACCCAAAAGAAAAACCATGCCCACTGGATTTCAACACTGCAGTGTGTGTGGGGAGGTCTTTGCTAAGGCTGATCCCCCACACCACCTGTGTTTATTGTCTGGGGTTTGACCACCTCGATTCAGACTGCCAAATCTGTAAAAATTTCCCTAAGTCTACCCTGGAAAAAAGATTCGGTAGGCTCAGGGATAAGGAGGCCGTGAAGTCTGCTGACCCAGATGGCCAGCCCTGTTCGGTTCCGACCGAACCTGAGGGAGTGCCCTCTGACTAGGGCGATACTTCTTCGGGCAAGAGGAGAGCCGATCCTGAGGGATCAGTTCCTACAAAAAGAAAAAGAAAAATCGGCTGATTCGGTCCCAGAGACCCATTTTCCGACCGCCGAAGAGATTGCCAGTGCGATAAGGATTGTAGAATTGCTTCGTCCAGTTCCGTCTGATCTGGCACCTTCTGGCAGGCACTCAGTTCGGTCGGTTCCTCCAGTTCAAGATTATGCCCCTGAAGATTGCTATGAACTGGATTTGGAGGGGGATGAAGATTATGATGATGACGATAGTGTGGGAGGTCTGGTTGAGCCCATTGAACCAGACATCTCCCCAGACAGGCCATCTTGTGTTTCCATTCCTAGATTTTCCGAGTCCCCTTCCCACTACATGTTTTACAGGAAAGTGGCAGAAACCGTCCAGCTCCCTGTGGAAGAAGCTGTAGAGGAACAAGAGGAACCTGATTATGTGGAGATGATGGACATCCCAGAGTCCACGAGACTGTCTGTTCCCCTTCATAAGTCTTTTGGGAAACAGACACAAAAGATTTTAAAAACTCCAGATTCTGTACCTCCTGTAGACAGAAGGATGGACAAAAGGTACACCTTATCAGGTTCTGGTACAGAGTACTTGTATCAACAATGCAGCCATGTTGGGATTGTGCAGGCTGCAGCCTGTGATAAGGCTAATATACCCTTGGCTTCACACCCCCAAGATAAAGATTCTAGGAAGCTGGATGCCATGGCAAAGAAACAGTACATGGCATCTGCCTTGGGACTCAGGCAGGCTAATTGTATGGCCTCTGCAGCCAGGTACCAGAAGTCCAGGTGGGACACTGTACTGGCACTGGCTAAGCAGGCCTCCCCCCAGCTAGCCTCGGAGCTGAAGGGGGTGGCTGCTGATGGGACTGAGGCATCTAAGGTACAGTTCCATACTGCTGTGGACTCCAGTGATGTGTTCTCTAGAGTCATGGCTACTTCTGTGGCTCTTCGGAGAATGGCTTGGCTCAGATGTACTAGTCTCTCGCAGGACACCCAGGCTAAGGTCATGGATTTCCCTGTGGTGGGTAATTCTCTGTTTGGGGAGCAGACAGAGAATTACATGAAAAAGATGGATGAGTATAGGACCACCTATAGGAGTGCACAGTCCAAGGAAAGGCAGGCAACTCCTTAAAGGCAGCAGGCTAGGGGCAGGCCTTTTCATAGGCCTTTCTACCAAGCACAGGCCTCTTCTCCCTTTCCTCAGAGAGGGCTCTTCAGAGGAAGAGGCAGAAGGGGGATGAGCAGGGCTGCACCCATCCCTCAACCTAAGGCTCCTGCCAAGCAGACACACTGATGAGTCAGCCCGGGTCGACTCCCCCATTCCTGTAGGAGGCAGGCTGGCTTACTTCATCCAGGACTGGATGTCTGTTACTTCAGACAAGTGGGTCCTGAAGGTGGTAAGCCAGGGGCTGGTTCTCAGCTTCAAGAAATTTCCAAAGCTGAGGGCCAGATCTTTTCCACCTGCAAGCATCTCCGAAACCATTGCCCTAGAGGCAGATGTTTCATCTTTGCTGGCTGTAAAGGCTGTAGAGAGAGTTCCTACATTGCACAGGGGCAAAGGTCTGTACTCCAGGTACTTCCTTACCCCAAAAAAGACAGGGGAGTGGCGAACCATCCTAAACTTAAGATACCTGAACAAACATCTTTTAAAACCAAAATTTAAAATGGTCACTCTGGGAATAATCCTTCCCTCTCTAAGGCCAGGGGACTGGCTAGCCTCCCTGGACTTAAAAGATGCCTACTTTCACATTCCCATCAGGTGCTCACACAAAAAGTACCTCAGGTTAGAATTGCCTTCAGGCCATTATCAGTTCAAAGCTATGCCCTTTGACCTGCCATCAGCTCCAAGGGTATTCACAAAATGCCTAGCAGTAGTAGTAGTGGCCCTTTTAAGAAGGAAAATTATTTCCATATTTCCATACCTGGACGACTGGCTCATTGTGGGTCAGTCCCCAGACTAAGTCAAGTCAGACCTTCAAGTGACTCAGCAAGTGCTCACTTCCCTAGGATTCCTTCTCAATCTTCCCAAGTCAGTTATCGAGCCTGTACAGCTCCTCACCTTCATAGGTGCAGAGTTGGATACAGTCAAAGCAAGAGATTTTCTTCCCCTGGAAAGGGCAAGGGCTGTTGTAGAGCTGGCTTCTTCATTCCTCCTTCTGGTCTCTCAGCCAGCAAGGCACTTCCTTCAACTTCTGGGCCACATGGCAGCTTCTACAGCAGTGGTCCAAGGGGCCAGATTTCAGATAAGGGACATTCAGTTTCACCTGAGGGCCTTTTGGTCTCAGAAGGAAGATTCTCTAACCAAACTAGTTTCAGTGACCCAGACTCTGATCCAGGCTGTCCAGTGGTGGCAGGATCAGGGCAGCCTCAGGCAAGGAGTCCCATTCGTCACTCAGTCTCACTCTGTGGTCCTAACCATGGATGCTTCTCTATTGGGGTGGGGAGCCCATCTGGGGGCTCTCACAGCCCAGGGACTGTGGTCCCCTCAGGAATCTCTTCTTCATATCAATCTCTTGGAACTCAGGGCAGTCTTTCTTGCCCTTCAAGCTTTCTCTCAGTCAGTGCAGAACAAGGTGGTTCAGGTCAGGACAAACAACAGCACCACCACCGTGTGGTTCATCAACAAGCAGGGAGGCACTCGGTCCATGGCCTTGTGCATGGAAGCCATAAAATTGTGGTCTCTAGCTCATTCTCTGCAGACCTCTCTGATAGCAGTCCACCTTCCAGGGAAGGACAATGTGCTGGCAGATACATTGAGCAGGATCTCCCAGGGCCACCACAAATGGTCCCTGGACCCTCCGGTGTTTAAAGTGATTTTTTTCAAGGTAGGGCACTCCAGAGATAGATCCTTTTGCAGCCCTAGACAATCACCAGCTTCCTCTCTTTTATTGCAGACCTGCAGTATTGGGCTCGGTCCCTCTGGATGCTCTGATTTTGAACTGGGAAGGGAAATTTCTATATGCCTTCCGTTTATTTGCCTCTACTGTTCAAGGTTCTGGTCAAGGTAAGGTCACAACCTTGCAAAGTGATTCTGATTGCTCCAGACTGGGCCAGGCAGCTTTGGTACTCCCTGTTGCTGTCCCTAGCAGTCCATCTTCCCCTGTTTCTTCCCAGGAATTACAACCTGTTAACCTCCTCTCAGGGAGAATTTGGTAATCCAATCTTCGGTCTCTCAATCTCAAGGCATGGCTCTTGAAGAGTTGGAGTATGCAGATTTGCATCTGTCCCAAGGGGTTCTGGATATTCTGAAAACCTCTCGAAAGCCTGCCACCAGAAAAACCTACAACTCCAAATGGAAAAGATTCAGCATTTGGTGTTCCAAGAAGCATATATCCCCAGATACTGCTGAATTGTCTACAGTTTTGGATTATATGGTTCATCATAATGGCCTAGGCCTTAGACCAACTACTCTCAAAGTACATTTGTCAGCTGTTTCTGCTTTTCTGTCAGCAGGAAAGTCTTCCTCACTGCCATCTCACCCTGTATTCTGTAAATTTTTCAAGGGATTGGTTCATACTAATCCCCCCTTTAGGGATCCTACCCCTGCTTGGGATCTTAATGTTTGAGTTGCTCAGTTTATGCAACCCCCTTTTGAGCCTTTGTCTTCAGCAGAGCTTAAGTACTTGACTTGGAAAACTGTGTTCCTGGTAGCTATTACCTCTGCCAGGCGTATCAGTGAATTGCAAGCTCTGGCAGTGGAGCCTGATTTTATCTCATTCCATAGAGATAAGGTGGTCCTTAGAACTAATAGGAGGTTTTTACCTAAAGTGGTTTCAGATTTCCATCTGAACCAATCTATGTCTCTCCCTGTGTTCTTCACTGATCATTCTTCTTCAGGAGAAAGAAGTTTACACAGTTTGGATGTTAAAAGAGCTCTTGGTTACTACATTGAGCGTACTAAGGCTCACAGGTTTGACTCCCTTCAGTTGTTTCTCACTTATGGGGAAGTGGGTAAGGGCAAACCTGCCACTAAGAGAACTATCGCCAGGTGGATTGTCGCTTGTATTGAATTCTGCTATGAGAAGCTAGGCAAAATACCTCCCTCAGGTCTGAGGGCTCATTTGACCAGAGGTACAGCTGCTTCCCTGGCTGCGGCCAGGGATATTCCTTTGCTAGAGATATGTAAAGCAGCTGCCTGGAAAACAGCCCATACATTTGCCAAGCATTACTCCCTGGACATCCAGGCTAGGAGTGATGCTTGGTTTGGTATAGCAGTACTGCAGAGCCTATTCCCAAGGTAGGTTCAATTCCCTCCTCCATGGAGGTACTGCTTGGTAGTCTGCAATAGTCAGAATACAGCAAGACTTCATGTTGTTTGAAGAAAAAAATTACTCACCTTAGTAATTATGTTTCGTCTAATGGAGTCTTGCTGTATTCTGACCTCCCTCCCTACCTCCCCACTCAGAACCTGTTTTTGGGAAGTGGGCTGGCAGGTGCAGTGTTGCGCCCCAGGGGTGCATTTGGGTACTCCCTCCTTTTAGAGAGGGGGAGTGCATTGTATTATTAATTTAACAGTCTTAAGTTGTTCACTGCCTGGTTTTTGATTTTGGATTTCTTGACTTGAGTATTTTGGGGATCCAAAATATTTGGTTGCCATTTGGCTAGTAAAAATTTTACAATTTCCACATAGTAGTTAGTATTAGCTTGTAAGAATCTGACAGTTGCGCTTCAAAGTGCAGCAGACAGAGGTTTGAACCGAGCTCAAGCTCAATGTTCTATGCTTTGCATAGAAAATTAACCCTCTACTCTCCGGGACAGTTGGAGTGCTGGGGCTAACTGCTATAGTCAGAATACAGCAAGACTCGATTAGAAGAAACATAATTACTAAGGTGAGTAATTTTTTCTTACCTCTCAACTGTCCCACATTAGGTGGGATGTCCCTTATAAGTCTGTTAACTTACATAGAATTGGCACTATCCCGTGTTGTATACAGAACTTTTAAAACAAAACTTCCTCATTGCACAATCAACAGTAAACTTGGAAAATAAAATAAGTTAAGTGTCTGAGTTACTAGCACCATTTGACTGGATAGTGATGTGTCCCACATTTTATTTTGTTCTTCTACATTATATCTCACATTTAGGTGACAAAAGGTTATAAGTTATGGGAGGAATTTTGACTTGTAACTAGTTAAACTAGTTGTAACGTGAATGCAGAATCCAGTAAAGTGGATTTATCAAGCTACATTTGTGCCTCCCTCTCAAATGTGGCAAACCTAACATTCACCCACTAATATTTCTGTGCCGCCACTAGAGAAAAAATTGATATAGCCAGATGTTACTACCTGACACAACCATCAGGCTCAGGCTCGACAAATACTTAGAAGAAAAAGGGCTGATGGTATTCCTGAGGGCCAGTGGTAATCTTTCCTCCATAAAGCTGAATGGACGGGTGTATTATGTGATAATCTAATGCATCTCCACAAGAAGGTGGTATAGCCTACTGGTTAGAGTGCACAGCTGTGAATTTTGAGACCTGGGTTTGAATCTCACCACCAACCCCACTTACTGTGTGACCATGAGTACGTCACTTATCCTCTATCTGCTGAACACCCTTGTGGTTTATTTCTCTGTCCTTAACTCCGTGAACATTCCTTACCTCTTTCAATCTCTCTCACCACTCTCTGCACGATAATTGGTTTCCACCAACTGGTCATGCTTAAAAAGGGTTGGGGATACGGACCTGTGGGGTGGCAAGGCACTATAGAACAGCATCCTTCTAAATGCTGTCCTAAACAGTATAAACATTGAGAGTACTTGGCTAAGGTTTGATACTAATGTTCTGATATCTGGATTAAGTTGTAAGCTTAATAAGTTTCCAACCTGACCTGTGCAATATTCTGTAGTGCTCCACATTTCCCCTGTAAAGCAGTGCAGTCCACAGCTTCCTAGGAGATAAGGGTTCCGGAGCAGTTTTAGGGTTTCAGACCTTGGGCTGGTGTGAGTTGGCATATCCAGTCTGAACTGCTTAGTCTTGGGGAGGGGTGAGCCACCATGCATATCAGCAACTCCAATCTGAAGATTGTAGTGTAGCCTCTTTCTTTTATTCCATTGAGATTTTTTTTCCATACCAGTCTTTTTTCCATGGGGATTTTTGTCACATATCAGTCTCATCCCACCTTCAGGCAGTAGCCAGCAACAGTCCAGCCTTATCCTCCACAAAGCCCACCGCTGCTGTAATCTGAGTTTTTTTCATCCATGGCAGTTTACTCCAAGATGGAGCCATCCTCCCCCCAACTCAAGTACATATCAAGCTACATGCAGCTGGGCTGCATGGTGGGGTGCCAATTGTGCTGGCAGTTCTCATTCTGTGTACTGTCTAGGAATTTTCTTTCTCTCTTTATTTTTTTATAATACTTGTTTTAAAAACACAGAGTGTCACATCATACATCAGTATTACAACAGTCATACTGAGTTTCATGGCATCAGTTAATTGAGTTACAGACATCCAGGCATAAAGAATAGTTACAGCAATGCTTCAGCGTAAAGGAAATGGCTTTATTGATATCTTGTGTAAAACCTTTCCCACTGAGTGTTTACTTGTAATATAAATCCCATTTAAATTACTTAATGCATATAGTACTTATTAATGAGGAATTTTCTTTCTTGTTTACGCTACGACTCCTCCCATCTCCCATAGCATGGGTGCAACCACTTGTTGGTCTCGAACATGCAGAGCATGCACCTACAATAGAAGCAAGTTTCCTGGCCCAGTTGCAGGGGTTGCGGTGGTGCTGAATCCCATTGCCAGCCCTCTTCAGCTGAGGTACACTGCCACATGGCAGGTATCTCAGCCTTGGCTGCCTCCCAATGCAAGTGACCGAAGTCCCCTGCAGGACAGCTCAACATGCTGCTGGGTCAACTGGGCAACCTGTGATCACTTACTTGACCATAGGAGTACTGCTGTTGTCTTTGCCTCCTGAAAACAGAAACAAACAGGTAAAGGGGGCTGGTGGAGTACAACAGTACCTTGGAACAAAATAGGGGTACTGCTTTTGTGTAGGGGCTACACAGATTGTGAAGGTTATGTAGATATATGCTGATAGATGTGGAAAGAAAATTGGAAAGGCCTTTGAGGCCTTCTTCAAAAGTAACCTATTGATGAAAAAGCAGTTACCTGCAACCATGGATACTGTACTGTAGTCATATTGATCTACAGTCCCAACATTTGAATTATTGTCCATGTATGTGTAGACCCCTGGAAATAAACTTGACAGCTGTCTTATGCACTTGACCTTATGACGCTCATGCCCCGCCTCCACTGTCACATTAGCACCCAGAAGGAGATCAATGGGAAATTCAAGTAAAGCTCTGATGGGAGAATGAGAAGCACTGTTTGAGTGGGTACCACTAGTAGAACTCATGTAACAGGTGTAACCCTCGTAACTACCTCTACTCAACCCCCGTGCTCTGGTATATTGAAAGCAGTTCCCTGAAAGAAGGTACTAGGGATTGGTGAAGAATGAAGCTCTGTGAGATGGAGTCCCCAAAATTAGCACCGTGCAATAATGAGAAATGAAAGTATGGATTGATGACCTGATAGCATTTTTATAGAGAAATGTTTCTGGCAGGAGTTGCTGAAGTGACTGTACTCCTGGTATAATGTCCTTTTTTAAATAACTTTAAATGTACTAAGAGTACACATTTTGCCACAATTACTGTATAAAATGTTGTTTACATTTTATATGTGAAGCACAAAAGTGGAACTATGACAGTGGCTACCATATTCACGGTAGTAAATCAACTGAGATTTTGGACTCGTCCATTATTCACTAAGGAAGTCATTATTGCTTCATGTAGTGTAGCCGCTGTCACAGTACTCATTGTGTTTATCAAGTAGTGTTCAGAATATAGCAATGGAAAGGAATAAAGTGGTTAAATAAAAAAAAAATGCATATTTCCACATTCAGTTAAGACCGTACCACAGAAAGTATTTGATGTTCAGTTCTCAGCAATGCCTTTTGGTCTGACCACCACCTGAAAGTGTTCACAAGACGCTTGTCAGTGGTTGCAGCTCACCTGTGGAGGCAGGGCATAGTGGTAAATTTTTTTTTTTACTTGGACAACTAGCTAGGGGGTGTGGAAAAACAAAAGAGAAGACAATGTGCTCAGTTCAGTGAGGAACACCCTGCAAAAAGTACAGTTACTTGAGAACTTACCATAACAGTAGATCTTCGAGAGAGGTTTCTTCAGTAGCTCATTACATATAGGACTGGTGCCACCTGGCGTCGGGCCGCACAGCAGACTTTTCTAGCAGTCCGTGACAGGGGGCCACCCACCTGACGTCACGCGACAGACGTCAGCGTGACTTTATATAGTGACCGGTCCCCACGCCCACCCTCCAGTTCTCCCGGTGGAGCCAAGAAGAGGCCTGACAGCAGGAGCGAACAGGATTTGGAGACCCTGTAAAACATAAAATGAGGGGAAGGAGGGAGGGAAAAATATGACCTACTAAAGGAACCTCTCTTGAAGATCTACTGTTACGATAAGTTTGTACGTAACTGTACTATCTTACTTCGAGAGGGTTTCTTCAATAGGTGGTGACATATAGGACTGAGTCCCAAGCAGTCCCTCCAAGGAGAGACCGAGAGAAACTAGGGAGGAGGAAACAACTCCAACGGAAAGGAACTGGAGTCCCGACAGGACCCAGTCTAGGACAGTAGACCCTGCAGGACGGCTAAGCCAAAGCCAGCCCTCCGCCTAGAAGCAATGTCCAGACTATGATGCTTGGTAAATGTATGGACAGAACTCCAAGTAGCGGCAGCACAAATGTCAGCCGTAGAAACATTCCGTAGGAAGGCCGCAGAAGCAGCCATGCCCCTAGTAGAATGACCTCTGATGGAACCCGGCAGAGGTTTATCGTACTTCTGGTAACAGAATCAAATGCAGTTGCCCAGCCATTTGGAAAGGCCCTACTTAGAAACTGGTTTGCCCGTCGATCTCGGGGTGAAAGAGACAAACAACTGGTCGCAAGAACGAAACTCCTTAGTCCAGTGTGTATAACGCCAGAGAATCTGATGGACATCCATCGTGTGAAGGAGTGCCTCACCTCTGTTAGAGGGGGATGGGTAGTACACTGGAAGATCTACCGATTGGATCAGCGTGGCTTCCTACACCACCTTTGGGAGGAACCTCGGATGGGTTCTAAGGACCGCCCAGTCCCGATGGAAAATCAAGTATGGCTCCTTGCAGACTAGAGCGTGAAGCTCCGAAATCCTTCGGGCTGATGTGATGGCCACCAGAAAAAGCGCCTTCCAAGACAGAAAGCGCAGATCACAGCTCATAGCTGGCTCGAAAGGAGGAAGGGTGAGCTTTTCCAGGATGAAGTTCAAGTCCCAAGGTGGAGTTGGGCTGCTGTTGGGGGATTTCAGATGGAGAATCCCTTTCAGAAAGGTTTTCGAGACCTCCAACTGAGCCACGGGTTTACCATCCACTAGCTCATGATACGCTGAAATAGCTGATATATGTACCTTTAAGGAAGAGTGGGACAGACCGGAGTCTGACAAGTGAAGGAGGTATTCCATGACTTACGGGGCCGAGCAAGAGAAGGTGTTCCAGCCCTTTGCAGTCGCCCATATGGACAACTGCTTCCACTTCATGGTGTAAGAGGAATGGGTAGACAGTTTTCTGGCCTCAGTTAGGACCTGTGCAACCCGAGAGGAAACCCCGAAACAGGATATTGCTATGTCTGCAGGAGCCATGCATGAAGATGCAGGGTCCTGAGCCCCGGGTGAGCCAGACGGCCTTGATCCTGAGTAAGGAAGTTGTGAGTCACTGGAAGTGGAACCGGTGGTTCTCTGCAAAGCTGCTGAAGCAGCGGGAAACAGATCTGTCTCGGCCAGAGAGGGGCGATGAGGATCATCCTTGCCCTCTCCGCCTGAAGCTTGAGAAGAACCCTCTGCAGAATGGGAAATGGAGGGAAAGCGTACAAAAATGTCCCTGTCCAAGATAATGACATTGCATCGCTCCAGAAAGCACCTTGCTCTGGAATGAGCGAGCAAAATTTGGGAAGTTTTGCGTTGGATTGGGAGGCGAAGAGGTCTATTTCCAGACGCCCCCAATTTCGGAAGATGGATTCCGCCACTTCCTGATGCAGTTCCCACTCATGAGCTAGGGTTTGAGATTTGCTGAGACTGTCTGCCAGGACATTTAGAACACCCGGCACATGCATGGCCACTAGGGCCAGATGGTGCTGGACTGCCCAGTTCCACACCCTGGTCACCTCCCTGCAAAGAGGGTACGACTGGGTTCCTCCTTGTTTGTTGATGTACCAAACTACTGGCTTCAAACAACATGAAGTCTTGCTATATTATGACAATTGCAGTATGACCGCAGGTTAGAACTGCTCCGGAGGTGAAATAGTTAACTTCCATGTAAGGCATGGAATCTTGAGCGCGAGCTCGGTTAAGGAAGCGCTGTCTGCATGCTTTCAAACCCAAACCGTCAGATTCTTTACTCCGCCTCACTGAACAGTCGCTCCAGAGATTTCTCCTTTTGCTCGGTTCATTTTCGCGGTTTAAAACATTTAAAAAGTATTAAAATTAACCGCAACCGTTCGGTTCAAGCTCTGTCTGTGGTAACGTAAGTAATAGATAGGTTTCTCTTACGATTTCTGTGTGGAACTTGTAAAAGGTTTATCGGTTCGGTTTGAACCGATTAGGTTGCATTTTTAAATTGAATTCTGTGACTAGTCCTTTTTTAGAGTGTGGTTCCCAGTTCCTATCGGCTCTAAAAAAAACGGATTTAATTACGTTTTTTTCCACGACCTGTGACATGGTTGGGATCCGATAGGAGAGTCTTGCTTGGCGGATTGCCATAAACGGGCAAGTTTTTGGTTAGGCTGGCATAATGTCTGAGAAACCCAAAAGAAAAACCGGGCCCACTGGGTTTCAACACTGCGTTGTCTGTGGGGAAGCCTTTGCCAAGGCTGACCCTCACACCACCTGTGTTTATTGCCTGGGGTTTGACCACCTCGATTCAGACTGCCAGATTTGCAAGAATTTCCCTGCTGCCACTGTTGAAAAGAGAGTTGGTAGGCTCAGGGAAAGAGAGGAGAAAAAGTCCGCTGACCCGGATGGCCAGCCCGGTTCGGTGCCAACCGAACCTGAGGGGGTGCCCTCTGACCAGGGCCATACTTCCTCGGGCAAACGAAGAGCTGGTTCCGAGGAGCCAGTTCCTGCAAGAAGGACTAGAAAGACGGCTGCTGTGGAAAAAGTAATTTCCCCAACAGCTGAAGAGATAGCCAAAGCAATACAAATTGTCCAGTCTCTTTCCCTGGTTCCTCAACCGTCCCCATCTGGGAGACGTTTGGTTTACCAACTCCCATCGGTTCAGGATTATGATTTTGAGGAATTTTATGAACCATGGGGGGGGGGAGAGTATCTAGAGAGTAATTATGGTCTGGAGGATCTGGATGCTCCTATTGAGCCAGATACCTCTCCAGACAGACCTTTAGGGGTTTCCCCCCCTAGGCTTTCTGAGTCCCCTGCTCATTTCATTTTTTACAAGAAGGTTGCCGAAACTCTTCAGCTTCCTGTTGAGGAAGCTGTGGATGATCAGGAAGAGCCTGATTATGTGGAAATGATGGATATTTCAGAATCCAAGAGACTGTCTATTCCCCTTCATAAATCTTTCAGGAAACAGACAGTAAAAGTTTTAAAAACTCCTCATTCTATACCTCCTGTGGATAAAAGGATGGACAGAAGGTATACTTTATCAGGTTCTGACATAGAATTTCTCACACAGCAATGCAGCCATGTGGGTGTGGTGCAGGCTGCAGCCTGTGACAAGGCAAATATCCCCCTAGCTTCACATCCTCCTGAAAAGGATTCCAGGAAGATGGATGCTATGGCAAAGAAACAGTACATGGCAGCATCCTTGGGACTCAGACAAGCAAACTACATGGCTTATGCTGCCAGATACCAGAAATCCAGATGGGATACTGTGCTGGCTCTAGTCAAACAACTCCCTGACAAGTTTGCCAGGGATCTGGAACAGGTAGTTTTAGATGGTATCGAGGCATCAAAAATGCAATTTCATGCTGCGGTGGACTCTAATGATGTATCTTCTAGAGTTATGGCTACTTCTGTGGCTCTTCGCAGAATGGCCTGGCTCAGATGTACCACATTGTCACAGGATACCCAGTCAAAAGCCATTGACTTTCCTGTGATTGGCAATTCTTTGTTTGGGGAGCAAACAGAGAATTATATGAAGAAAATGGATGAATAGAGGACCACCTATCGGAGTGCACAGGCCAAGGAAAGGCAGGCCACTCCTCAGAAGCAGCCCCGGGCAGAGGCAGGCCTTTTCATAGGCCTTTTATCAGGCTCAAGCCTCCTCTTCCTCCTTTACCCAGAGGGATTCTTTAGAGGAAGGGGCAGGAGGGTTCAAGCAGGCCTGCTTCCACTCCTCAGCCCAAAGCCCCTGCCAAGCAGGCACCCTGATGGGGTAGCCAGGGCAGCTTCTCTCTCTACCAGTAGGGGCAGGCTGGCTTACTTTGTCCAGGACTGGAAGTCTCGCATCAGACAAGTGGGTCCTGGAAGTAGTAAGCCAGGACTGGTCCTCAGCTTCAAAAATTTCAAGCTCAGGGCCAGATCTTTTCCTCCTGCATCTCCATTGGAGGCACTGCTTAGAGTCAGAGGTCTCCACCCTCCTCGCTCTCAGAGCCATGGAAAGGGTTCCACCCCTACATCAGGGCAAAGGGTTGTACTCCAGGTACTTCCTTACCCCAAAAAAGACAGGAGAATGGCGGCCCATCCTGGATCTCAGATACCTAAACAAGCACCTTTTAAAACCAAAGTTCAAAATGGTGACTCTGGCAATCATTTTACCTTCCCTACGGCCAGGGGACTGGCTAGCATCCCTGGACCTCAAGGATGCTTACTTCCATATTCTCATCAGAAGCTCCCACCGAAAGTACCTCAGGTTCCAGCTGCCTTCAGGCCATTACCAGTTCAGGGCAATGCCCTTCGGACTCACTTCGGCTCCAAGGGTATTTACCAAGTGCCTGGCAGTAGCAGTAGCTTGCCTAAGAAGGCAAACGATTTCCATCTTTCCTTATTTGGACGCTTGGCTCATTGTAGGTCAATCCCCAGATCAGGTCAACCTACATCTTCAGATAACCCAGCAACTGCTTACGTCACTAAGTTTCCTTCTGAACCTCTCAAAGTCAGTACAGGAGCCTGTCCAGCTCCTAACCTTCATAGGCGCAGAGCTGAATACCCAGGAAGCCAGGGCCTTCCTCCCCCTAGACAGGTCAAACACTCTTGTCTCCCTGGCCTCTTCATTCACCCTGCAGGTCTCTCGACCAGCAAGGCATTTTCTGCAGCTCCTAGGGCACATGGCTGCTTCCACAGCAGTAGTGCAAGGAGCAAGGTTTCAAATGAGAGACATTCAGTTCCATCTGAGGGCCTTTTGGTCTCAAAGAAAGGATCCTCTTACCAAACTGATCCCAGTTACTCAAACCCTGATCCAAGCCCTTCAGTGGAGGCAGGATCAGAGCAATCTGAGACAGGGAGTTCCCTTTGTCACTCAGCCTTACTCATTAATCCTTACTACAGATGCATCCCTCTTGGGGTGGGGGGCCCACATGGGAGACCTCACTACCCAGGGACTGTGGTCCTCACAGGAATCTCTGCTCCACATCAACCTGTTGGAGCTCAGAGCAGTTTTTCTAGCACTTCAAGCTTTCTCAGAATCTGTTCAGAACAAGGCTGTGCAGGTCAGAACAGACAACACCACTACAATGTGGTACATCAACAAGCAGGGGGGCACTCGGTCTATGGCCTTGTGCACCGGAGCCATGAAGTTGTGGTCTCTGGCGTACTCCCTGAACACCTCCCTTTTGGCAGTTCACCTCCTAGGCAAAGACAATGTCTTGGCAAATGCCTTCAGCAGGATCTCTCAGGGCCATCACGAGTGGTCCCTGGATCCCCTGGTTCTGGGAGTGGTATTTGCCAAATGGGGCACCCCGCAAATAGATCTCTTTGCAGCTCCAGACAATCACCAACTTCCTCTCTTTTGCTGCAGGCCTCCAGTCTTGGGCTCAGTCCCTCTGGACGCCTTAGCCCTCAGCTGGGAAGGGAAGTTCCTCTATGCATTCTCTCCTTTCCCTCTCCTGTTCAAAGTGCTAGTCAAAATCAGAGCCCAATCCTGCAGGGTCATTCTGATTGCCCCGGATTGGGCCAGGCAACCCTGGCATCCGCTCCTCCTGTCCTTAGCAGTCCATCCTCCCCTGTGCCTTCCCAAGAATCACAATCTGTTAACATGTGCCCAGGGAAGGGTTTGGTACCCGAATCTCAAGTCTCTCAATCTCAAGGCCTGGTTCTTGAAGAGCTAGAATTTGCGGGCCTACACCTTTCTCAAGGTGTAATGGATATACTCAGGGCTTCTAGGAAGCCTTCTACCAGGGCTACTTATAACTCCAAATGGAAAAGATTTTCCATATGGTGCTCGGAAAAGAATATTCCCCCAGACACTGCTGATTTACCCACAGTCCTAGATTATATGGTCCATCTAAATACTTTAGGGCTGAGACCAGCTACTTTGAAGGTACATTTGGCAGCTGTCTCTGGTTTTCTTTCAGCAGGTAAACCCTCTCCTCTTTCATCTCACCCTGTGTTTACCAGGTTTTTTTAAGGGTTTGCTTCACACTAACCCTCCATTCAGGGACCCTGCCCCTGCCTGGGACCTCAATGTTTGCATTGCTCAGCTCATGCAACCTTCTTTCGAGCCCTTGTCTTCAGCTGAGCTTAAGTTCCTGACTTGGAAAACTGTGTTTTTGATGGCTATCACCTCTGCCAGACGCATAAGTGAATTACAAGCATTGTCAGTGGAGCCAGACTTTATCTCCTTCCACAGAGATAAGGTAGTCCCTCGGACTAATAGAAAGTTCCTGCCTAAGGTGGTTTCGGATTTCCACCTTAATCAATCTATTTCTCTCCCTGTTTACTTCACTGACCATTCTTCCTCTGGTGAGAGAATGCTGCACAGCTTAGATGTAAAGAGGGCCCTTAGCTACTACATAGAGCGTACCAAGGGTCACAGGTTTGACTCCCTCCAACTGTTCCTCACTTATGGTGAGGTTGGGAAGGGGAAACCTGCCACTAAAAGATCCATTGCCAGGTGGATTGTCTTTTGTATCCAATTCTGTTATGAAAAGTTAGGTAAGACTCCCCCCTCAGGCCTGAGGGCTCATTCTACCAGAGGTACAGCTGCTTCTCTGGCTGCTGCCAGAGACATCTCCATTCTAGAGACATGTCAAGCAGCTACCTGGAAAACGGTTCACACTTTTACCAAGCATTATTCCTTGGATATCCAAGCTAGGAGTGATGCTCGGTTTGGCACAGCTGTCCTTCAGAGCCTTTTCCCTAAGTAGGTTCTGTCCCTCCTCCTTGGGGGTACTGCTGTGTAGTCTGCAATTGTCATAATATAGCAAGACTTCATGTTGTTTGAAGAAAAAATTACTCACCTTAGTAATGTTGTTTCTTCTAATGGAGTCTTGCTATATTATGACCTCCCTCCCTGCCTGCCCCTCTCAGAACCTTGTTTTCAAACAACATGAAGTCTTGCTATATTATGACAATTGCAGTATGACCGCAGGTTAGAACTGCTCCGGAGGTGAAATAGTTAACTTCCATGCAAGGCATGGAATCTTGAGCGCGAGTTCGGTTAAGGAAGCTCTGTCTGCTTGCTTTCAAACCAAAACCGTCAGATTCTTTACTCCGCCTCACTGAACAGTCGCTCCGGAGATTTCTCCTTTTGCTCGGTTCATTTCGCGGTTTAAAACAGTTTAAAAAGTTTAAAATTCGTCTTTATTTAACCGCAACCATTCGGTTCAAGCTCTGTCTGTGGTAATGTAAGTAATAGATAGGTTTTACATACGAATTCTGTGTGGAACTTGTAAAACATTTATCGGTTCGGTTTGAACCGATTAGGTTGCATTTTAAATTGCTAGTCCTTTTTAGAGTGCGGTTCCCGGTTCCTATCGGTTCTAAAAAAAACGGATTTCTTTACGGTTTTTTCCACGACCCGTGACACGGTTGGTAACCGATAGGAGAGTCTTGCTTGGCGGATTGCCATAAACGGGCAAGTTTTTAGTTAGGCTGGCATAATGTCTGAGAAACCCAAAAGGAAAACCGGGCCCACTGGGTTTCAGTACTGTGAGGTCTGTGGGGAAGCCTTTGCCAAGGCTGACCCTCACACCTCCTGTGTTTATTGCCTGGGGTTTGACCACCTCGATTCAGATTGCCAAATTTGCAAGAATTTCCCTGCTGCCACCGTTGAAAAGAGTTGGTAGGCTCAGGAAAGAGGCCAAAAAGTCCGCTGACCCGGATGGCCAGCCCGGTTCGGTGCCAACCGAACCTGGAGGGAGGCCTCTGACCAGGCCATACTTCCGGGCAAGGAAGAGCTGGCTCCGAGGAGCCAGTTCCTGCAAAAGGACTAGAAAGTCTGCTGCTGTGGAAAAGTCCTTTCCCCAACAGCTGAAGAGATAGCCAGAGCAATCCAAATTGTCCAGTCTCTTTCCCCGGTTCCTGAACCGTCCCCATCTGGGAGACGTTCGGTTCATCAAGTCCCATCGGTTCAGGATTATGATTTTGAGGAATTTTATGAACCATGTGGGGGGGGAGTATGAAGAGAGTAATTATGGTCTGGAAGATCTGGACGCTCCTATTGAGCCAGATACCTCCCCTAGGCTTTCTGAGTCCCCTGCTCATTTTATTTTTTACAAGAAGGTTGCTGAAACTCTTCAGCTTCCTGTTGAGGAAGCTGTGGATGATCAGGAAGAGCCTGATTATGTGGAAATGATGGATATTCCAGAATCTGAGAGACTGTCTATTCCCCTTCATAAATCTTTCAGGAAACAGACAGTAAAAGTTTTAAAAACTCCTCATTCTATACCTCCTGTGGATAAAAGGATGGACAGAAGGTATACCTTATCAGGTTCTGACATAGAATTTCTCACACAGCAGTGCAGCCATGTGGGTGTCGTGCAGGCTGCAGCTTGTGACCAGGCAAATATCCCCCTAGCTTCACATCCTCCTGAAAAGGACTCCAGGAAGATTGATGCTATGGCAAAGAAACAGTACATGGCAACATCCTTGGGGCTCAGACAAGCAAATTACATGGCTTATGCTGCCAGATACCAGAAATCCAGATGGGATACTGTCCTGGCTCTAGTCAAACAACTCCCTGACAAGTTTGCCAGGGATCTGGAACAGGTAGCTTTAGATGGTATCGAGGCATCAAAAATGCAATTTCATGCTGCAGTGGACTCTAATGATGTATCTTCTAGAGTTATGGCTACTTCTGTGGCTCTTCGCAGAATGGCCTGGCTCAGATGCACCACATTGTCACAGGATACCCAGTCAAAACCCATTGATTTTCCTGTGATTGGCAATTCTCTGTTTGGGGAGCAAACAGAGAATTATATGAAGAAAATGGATGAATACAGGACCACCTATCGGAGTGCACAGGCCAAGGAAAGGCAGGCCACTCCTCAGAAGCAGCCCCCCAGGGGCAGAGGCAGGCCTTTTCATAGGCCTTTTTATCAGGCTCAAGCCTCCTCTTCCGCCTATACCCAGAGGGGATTCTTTAGGGGAAGGGGCAGGAGGGGTTCAAGCAGGCCTGCTTCCACTCCTCAGCCCAAAGCCCCTGCCAAGCAGGCACCCTGATGGGGTAGCCAGGGCCGCTTCTCCTCTACCGGTAGGGGGAAGGCTGGCTTACTTTGTCCAGGTCTGGAAGTCTCTCACATCAGACAAGTGGGTCCTGGAAGTAGTAAGCCAGGGACTGGTCCTCAGCTTCAAAAAATTTCCGAAGCTGAGGGCCAGATCTTTTTCCTCCTGCATCTCCATTGGAGGCACTCGCCTTAGAGTCAGAGGTCTCCACCGTCCTCGCTCTCAGAGCCGTGGAAAGGGTTCCACCCCTACACCAGGGCAAGGGGTTGTACTCCAGGCACTTCCTTACCCCAAAAAAGACAGGAGAATGGTGGCCCATCCTGGATCTCAGATACCTAAAAAGCACCTTTTAAAACCAAAGTTTAAAATGGTGACTCTGGCAATCATTTTACCTTCCCTACGGCCAGGGGACTGGCTAGCATCCCTGGACCTCAAGGATGCCTACTTTCATATTCTCATCAGAAGCTCCCACCGAAAGTACCTCAGGTTCCAGCTGCCCTCAGGCCATTACCAGTTCAGGGCAATGCCCTTCGGACTTACTTCGGCTTCAAGGGTATTTACCAAGTGCCTGGCAGTAGCAGTAGCTTGCCTAAGAAGGCAAAAGATTTCCATCTTTCCTTATTTGGACGATTGGCTCATTGTAGGACAATCCCCAGATCAGGTCAACCTACATCTTCAGATAACCCAGCAACTGCTTACATCACTAGGTTTCCTTCTGAATCTCTTAAAGTCAGTACTGGAGCCTGTCCAGCTCCTAACCTTCATAGGCGCAGAGCTGAACACCCAGGAAGCCAGGGTCTTCCTCCCTCTAGACAGGGCAAACGCCCTTGTCTCCCTGGCCTCTTCATTCACCCTGCAGGTCTCTCGACCAGCAAGGCATTTTCTGCAGCTCCTAGGGCACATGGCTGCTTCCACAGCAGTAGTGCAAGGAGCAAGGTTTCAAATGAGACATTCAGTTCCATCTGAGGGCCTTTTGGTCACAAAGAAAGGATCCTCTTACCAAACTGATCCCAGTTACTCGAACCCTGATCCAAGCCCTTCAATGGTGGCAGGATCACAGCAATCTGAGACAAGGAGTTCCCTTTGTCACTCAGCCTCACTCATTAATCCTTACTACAGATGCATCCCTCTTGGGGTGGGGGGCCCACATGGGCGACCTCACTACCCAGGGACTGTGGTCCCCACAGGAATCTCTACTCCACATCAACCTGTTGGAGCTCAGAGCAGTTTTTCTAGCACTTCAAGCTTTCTCAGAATCTGTTCAGAACAAGGCCGTGCAGGTCAGAACAGACAACACCACTACAATGTGGTACATCAACAAGCAGGGGGGCACTCGGTCTACGGCCTTGTGCACCGAAGCCATGAAGTTGTGGTCTCTGGCTTACTCCCTGAACACCTCCCTTTCGGCAGTTCACCTCCCAGGCAGACAATGTCCTGGCAGATGCTCTCAGCAGGATCTCTCAGGGCCATCACGAGTGGTCCCTGGATCCCTGGTTCTGGGAGTGGTATTTGCCAAATGGGGCACTCATAAATAGATCTATTTGCAGCTCCAGACAATCATCAACTTCCTCTCTTTTGCTGCAGGCCCCCAGTCTTGGGCTCAGTCCCTCTGGATGCCTTAGCCCTCAGCTGGGAAGGGAAGTTCCTCTATGCCTTCCCTCCTTTCCCTCTCCTGTTCAAAGTGCTAGTCAAAATCAGAGCCCAATCCTGCAGGGTCATTCTGATTGCCCCGGATTGGGCCAGGCAGCCCTGGTATCCTCTCCTCCTGTCCTTAGCAGTCCATCCTCCCCTGTGCCTTCCCAAGAACCACAATCTGTTAACATGTGCCCAGGGAAGGGTTTGGTACCCGAATCTCAAGTCTCTCAATCTCAAGGCCTGGTTCTTGAAGAGCTAGAGTTTACTGGCCTACACCTCTCTCAAGGTGTAATGGATATACTCAGGGCTTCTAGGAAGCCTTCTACCAGGGCTACTTATAACTCCAAATGGAAAAGATTTTCCATATGGTGCTCGGAAAAAAATATTTCCCCAGACGTGGCTGATTTGCCCACAGTCCTAGATTATATGGTCCATCTAAACACTTTAGGGCTGAGACCAGCTACCCTGAAGGTACATTTGGCAGCTGTCTCTGTTTTTCTTTCAGCAGATAAACCCTCTCCTCTTTCATCTCACCCTGTATTTACCAGGTTTTTTAAGGGTTTGCTTCACACTAACCCTCCATTCAGGGACCCTGCCCCTGCCTGGGACCTCAGTGTTTGCATTGCTCAACTCATGCAACCTCCTTTTGAGCCCTTGTCTTCAGCTGAGCTTAAGTTCCTGACTTGGAAAACTGTGTTTCTGGTAGCTATCACCTCTGCCAGATGCATAAGTGAATTACAAGCATTGTCAGTGGAGCCAGACTTTCTCTCCTTTAACAGAGATAAGGTAGTCCTTCGGACTAATAGGAAGTTCCTGCCTAAGGTGGTTTCGGATTTCCACCTTAGTCAATCTATTTCTCTTCCTGTTTACTTCACTGATCATTCTTCCTCTGGTGAGAGAAGGCTGCACAGCTTAGATGTAAAGAGGGCCCTTAGCTACTACATAGAAGCACTAAGGGTCACAGGTTTGACTCCTCCAACTGTTCCTCACTTATGGTGAGGTTGGGAAAGGGAACCTGCACTAAAGATCCACTGCCAGGTGGATTGTCTCTTGTATCCAATTCTGTTATGAAAAGTTGGGTAAGACTCCCCCCTCGGGCCTGAGGGCTCACTCTACCAGAGGTACAGCTGCTTCTCTGGCTGCTGCCAGGGACATCCCTATTCTAGAGATATGTCAAGCAGCTACCTGGAAAATGGTACACACTTTTACCAAGCATTATTCCTTGGACATTCAAGCTAGGAGTGATGCTCGGTTTGGCACAGCTGTCCTTCAGAGCCTATTCCCTAAGTAGGTTCTGTCCCTCCTCCATGGGGGTACTGCTGTGTAGTCTGCAATTGTCATAATATAGCAAGACTTCATGTTGTTTGAAGAAAAAATTACTCACCTTAGTAATGTTGTTTCTTCTAATGGAATCTTACATATTATGACCTCCTCCTGCCTGCCCCTCTCAGAACCTTGTTTTTGCGCTTGTGGGTGGGCATCACAGTGTTGGCACTCTGTTTTTCTTGCCACTTTGTTGTTTTGCTTCACCCTCCTTAGGGTGAGTGTGTTTTTATTTCATTTTTGGGTCTCTTGACTTGAGTCTTTTTCGAGACCAACAAGTATGTTTGTTAGGGTAGTAGCCAGTTGGCTAGTGTAGGTTTACAGCTTCCACACAGAACATTAGTGAGTTTTAGCTCGAAAATATCTGACAGTTTTGGTTTGAAAGCAAGCAGACAGAGCTTCCTTAACCGAGCTCGCGCTCAAGATTCCATGCCTTGCATGGAAGTTAACTGTTTCACCTCCGGAGCAGTTCTAACTTGCGGTCATACTGCAATTGTCATAATATAGCAAGACTCCATTAGAAGAAACAACATTACTAAGGTGAGTAATTTTTTCTTTGCGCTGTGGGTGGGCATCACATTGTTGGCACTCTGTTTTTCTTGCCACTTTGTTGTTTTTGTTTCACCCTCCCTAGGGTGAGTGTGTTTTATTTCATTATTGGGTCTCTTGACTTGAGTCTTTTTTCGTGACCAACAAGTGTGTTTGTTAGGGTAGTAGTCAGTTGGCTAGTGTAGGTTTACGGCTTCCACACAGAACATTAGTGAGTTTTAGCTCGAAAAGATCTGACGGTTTGGGTTTGAAAGCATGCAGACAGAGCTTCCTTAACCGAGCTCGCACTCAAGATTCCATGCCTTGCATGGAAGTTAACTATTTCACCTCCGGAGCAGTTCTAACCTGCGGCCATACTGCAATTGTCATAATATAGCAAGACTCCATTAGAAGAAACAACATTACTAAGGTGAGTAATTTTTTCGTATTGTCCATTTGGATCAGCAGTGTTCCCTTCGGAAGGAGGGCCTGAAAGGCCTGTAATGCATACAGGACTGCCCTGAGCTCCAGAACATTGATGTGGAGAGAAATCTCCAAGCCGGACCAAAGTCCCTGGGCCTGATGCTCCCCCAGGTGAGCACCTCACCCCATGTTTAAGGCATCCGTGGTGAGGGTAGCTGCTGGTGCAGGATTCCGAAAAGGAAGTCCCAAGGAAAGATTGTGGGGAATCCATCCACCATTGCAAATCTTTCTGAACCGCTGAGGAGATCAGGACCGGATGGTCCAGATTGTCCAGAAGCTGGTCCCACTGCACACGCAAGGACCACAGAGTGATCCTCATGTGGAGCCTTGCTAGGGGAACGGTAGTGATGGAGGCAACCATCAGGCCCAAAAGGCGGAGGACTTCCCGGGCCGGGATAGTCCTGCTGGAAGCCACCTTGCAGGCCTGATGGATAAGGGTCTCCACCCTGTCTGGAGGAAAGAAGGCTCTGCACTGGACCGTATCCAGGACTGCCCCAATAAACTGGAGTTTCTGGGCAGGGATAAGGGATGACTTGGGCACGTTGACCGTAATCCCTAACCAGTTGAAAGAGCCTCCAGCAAGGAATCCCTGGACAGGGCTGCAATCAGCCAGTCGTCCAGGTAAGGGAACACTGCAATACTCCGGCGGCGCAGGAACGACGCTACCACCGCCAGGCACTTAGTAAAAACACGTGGTGCTGAAGACAGACCAAAGGGGAGCTCCCAGAGCTGGAAGTGTTCCCCTTGGAAATGGAAACGCAGGAATCGGCGGTGGCTGAGGAAAATAGGGATATGTAGGTAAGCATCCTGCATATCCAGGGCACAGAGCCAGTGGTTCTCCATGAAGAGAGGAAGGAGGCTCTGGAGAGTCAGCATTCAGAACTTTTTGTACTCGACAAACTGGTTGAGCTGACTCAGATCGAGTATGAGTTGGAAGTCCCCGGTCTTTTCTGGAACCAAGAAAAAATGAGAGTAGAATCTCTTTCCCCTTTGCCCTGAGGGGACGCTACTAACGCTTCTTTGAGCAAGGCGAATTTACCTCCCCTATGACAGCGAAGTGCCTGGTCCCGAGACTACAAGGACTTCTGTGGAGGATTCTGGGGAACTCCAGGACCCCTATGGTGTGCCTGATGGATGCTAGTTGCAGGACCCACTATCGGAGGTAACGCCTCCACTGCTACTGCAGGAGTGGAGTAATCCCCACTTGCTCCCCCTGGCCGCAAGACTGAGGAGGCAGTGGGGCTGGGGAGTCAAGAAGTGGCGGGACGTTCAGGGGAGGGCCTCCTGAATGTCTCTGATTCTTGGAGGCAGGAGGGGTGGCTGTACCCGTGGCCTTACGCTTCACTTGGCGGTGCACCTGAGCGTTCTTCCTCTGCCTCCAGGTCCTTTTCTGAAAGGGCTGCTGCTGTTGTTGTTCAGCGCCCGATCGGTGCATCAATCTAACATACCTAAGAGCAACTCCTTTGTCCTGTAGGTCTGTTATAATATCTTTGGTGTCCCCTCCAAAAAGGACAGAGCCCCTGAAAGGGGCATCTTGAATCGACGACTGGACCTCATTAGGCATCTTGAATTGCCGACTGGACCTCGTTAGCGAGGCCTGAAAGGCAAAGTCAGGAGTGCCATCTAAGGACAATGGCAGTTGCCGAGTTATGTGCCACAGCGTTAACAGAATCGTAAGTGGCCCGCAGAGCATGCCTGCAGGAGATCTTGGAGAGGCGGAGATCCTTGGCAAGTTCCTCCTTGAGAGGTGAAGGATCCATAGATTGGACCTTCGTCTCTAACCTGGCCATAGTTGCTTTTTGGTGGGACACCATGTTGGCCACATAACTGAGGGAGCGAAGGGCGCACGTGGCCGAGGAGTAGACCTTTTTCCTGAACTGGTCCATCTGCCTCGACTCCTTGTCCGGAGGAGTAGTGCTCATGTGCTTAGGAGCAGAGGAGCGATCATGAGCCACTGAAATGACTACAGAGTCAGCCTTAGGATGAGACTTTAAGAAAGGGGCATCCTTCAGCGTCTGGTATAGTCTGTACGCCCGTTTGGGGACAGCTGGAATAGACTGAGGCATCTGCCAGATGACCATGGTGAGGTCTTGATGGGGGTCCATCCATGGAGGAACTGGGATAGGAGACAGAGACTCCAAGTGCAGGTGTTCCGCGAGCCTCTGTCTCATCGGATCCTGTTCCTCTGACTCCCAGTCGAAGTAGTCTCTCAAGGCCCTCAAGAGGTCTGAGAAGGAAGGGTCCTCCAGTGGTGATTTTGGCGAGGCCTTGCCTTTCGGTTCCTCAGGATCCTCCATGATCTCCTCCTCTTAGGAATCTTCCCTCCCATCTGAGGTGTCATCATTTGCCTCCTCAACAGGACAACAAGAAAAATCGGGAAGGGAAACGTCCTGCCGAGTCTTCCCCGAGATGTGGACAGTCGGAAGCGAGCTGCTCGGGGAAGGGGACCTAGGAAGCTGCAGTTGTGGGAGTCTAGTTTCCAGGTCTGAAACCAGCTCCAACCTAGTCCCCTGCCACCAAGACTTTATTAGGGTCTTGAAACCGGAACAACCGGGGAGCCGGCTGAGGCTGGGGAGAAGGAGGAGGAGGAAGGGCGACCGGTTGGGGATAACCCTGAGGTCCCATGTAGTGGGAATAGGGGTTAAATCCTGGATAGAACTGTCCCAGATGACTCCAATCGGGAGTGGAACCCCCCGGGTAAGGATCCCCAGGATACCCATATGGGTAATGGGGGACAGTTCGGGGGTCGGATGTAAATCCCTGTCATCAGCCCTGACATCGGACCTGCCGTGGTGTAAATCAGAGGAGGATCCGGCATCAGGACAGTCCATGTCAGAGGAACTGACGTCGGCACTGGCGCTGCCCGATCCAGCGTCAGAGGGGCCAGCGTTGGCACTGGATGAAGGGGCTCTGATGTCGGGAGTCGGGTCTGGCGTCGGGGCCAAAGGTAGAGGCCAGACTACCGGTCCCGGCAGAGGGACTGTCGTTGGAACTGCCGGCATCTGAGGAGTGGCTGGCAGTTCGCAGTTAAGCTGCAGAGGGGCCTCCACAGAAAGGCCATCCGGCTGAGGAGGAGCCTCCTGCGGCTGGACCCCGGCAGGGGAGTGCAGAGAGGAACCCAACATATCAACAGGTTCAAGGGCGTCTCCGTCCCCATCGCCGGACGTGTCTGCGGAAGAATGCGAGGACACGGGCGAAGAAGAAGGAGGAGGGAGTGGGGCTTTCTCCCTCTGGTCCCGCCGGACGTCGGGTGTGGTGCCGTTAGGCCTCGATGGAGGAACCGAGCCCGTGCGGTTGTCAGAGACAGCCTACTTAACAGGCGGAGTTGGGCAGTCGAGGTGGAAGCCCCGCCAACTTATTGACCAGGACCGGCAGCTGACCCAGCCGGGGAGCAGCTGTCCTACTGCCGCTGGGTCTCCAGAGGAGCAGGGGGACCACTTACCGCTGAGGTGGTATGGTCGCCGAGGAGCCGACGATCGACTTCTCCGCTGGAGTTTTGTCCGACTTACCGTCCGGTTTCTTGGGCGGCAGCTGGGCCTTCCTCGTCGAGGGCCTGACGTTGTCCACGGAGTGAGCCCACTCCCTAGACTTCTCCTTGTGTTTTTTAAAATGGGAAGATTTTTCAGACAAGTCCCTAAACCGATCCATCTTTTTCTCTAGAGAAACTAGGTGGGCTTTGAGCAGGTGGGCCTCCAAAGCCTGCTGTCTCTGTTTTTTCGTGGCCTGGTTGAAGGACTGGCAGTCAGGGCAAGAGGAGACTGGTTGGTCTGGGCCTAGGCAGATGATGCACTTCGGATGACTGTTTTTGTGCGGGATCTGGGTGCCACACGGTGAGCTCTTCTTCTTAGGAGAAGACATCAAAAAATACAGTTTGAAGAATAAAGTAGCGAGGGATTACCAACGCGATGAACTTTCTCGACGATCGCAAATGGAAGTCTGCGGAGCGACTGACACGAGGCGATGGTGGGAAAGAACTGGAGGGCAGGCGTGGGGACTGCCCACTATATACAGTCACGCTAATGTCAGTCGCGTGACGTCAAGTGGGCAGCCCCCCATCAGGGATTGCTAGAAAAGTCTGCTGTGCAGCCCGACGCCAGGTGGCATCAGTCCTATATGTGATGACCTACTGAAGGAACCTTCTCGAAGCAAGATGTTAGGTTTCCTCTTAAACTTAGAAAAGTCACACCTGAAACCCATACAGACTTTAGAGTTCATAGGTGTAGCGTTAAACACAGAACTGGGCACAGCTTTCCTCCCTCTGCTAAGGGCAGAAGCTCTGATTCAGTGAGCAGATACATTCCAGGCAGGGCAAACAAGGACTGCATAAGAATTCTTGAGACTTCTGTGCCACATGGTGTCTACCACAGCAGTGGAGTCATGGGCCAGACTGTAAACAAGGGCTGTTCAGTGCCATCTCAGAAGGCACCAGCATCAAACAAGTGCACCACTGCAACAGCAAGTATCTTTATCAGCAGGTTAGTACAAGTAATGGAATGGTGAAAATAGATTGGCAACCTCAGGCAGGGTGTTCCTTTCCTTAGTCTCTGCCTACAAGGGTTTTTTGTTTTCTTTCGTCAAGCTTTTTTCCCATCTCCAACACAGCTGCTTCCCCCCCTCCCTACCCTGGTCACCTACTGTCCTAGGGACTAACGTGGTGGGAGGTCCCCACCAGAAACACCCCCAGTTGTAGGGTCAGAGGAGGAAGGGCTGTCCTCCCCATCCCTGAAGCACAATCCAGATTCCTCTAGGGCCCTGTAGGTGGTGCAGGGAGGCAGCAGTGACCGGGATATCATCCTGCAGCTGCTGCAGGGGATTTTCCATTTTATTGTAGGTTCCCCCAGGGCCCAGCCCCACTGGGTGGTGATGGTGCAGCAAAATGTCCCCATGCCCCCAAAGGAGACAGCAGTCCTTGTGACACTTAATGCTCCTTTTCCCAGCCATCCTGAGTGACCCTAATCTGCTCCCAAACCCAGGTTGCTGGATTGGCTAGCGGTAAGGCGTCCTACACCGCATCCCTCTATGCCGCCGGGTCGACGTTGCCTACAAGGGTTGTGACCACTCTATGCCACTGGGCCGATGTTGCTTACAAGGATTCTGACCACAGATGCATCGCTACGTGGATGGTAGGGACATATGGAAGGGAGAATAGTAAACAGAATTTGGGCCCCTCAAGAAAGCGTTTGGGCCCCTCAAGAAAGAAAGGAGACCATAAACTTGCTGAAACGCAGAGCTGTGCTCCTTTTCATGAAGTCTTTCTTCCTGTTGCAGGACCAAACAGTCTTGATAAAGACATACAGTACAACAGCTATGTATTACATAAACAAACAGGCATTGGTTCATCAAAACTTTATACAGTTAGGCATCTGGAACATGGCTTACAGCTTAAATGAAACTTCTCTGCAGTACCCCTAGCAAATTCACTTAGCAAAATGGGGCATGTAACTTAAGAGTAATCTCTGAACCAAGTGGTTCTAAATTTGTTGTTTCTGAAATGTTGAGTGTTAGAGATGGAGCTGTTTGCATCTTGGGGGAAAAAAGCTACCCCAGTTCTATGGCTGGCCTGTCTCAGAAGGGACAGTGTCGAGTGATGCATTAGCTCTTCCCTGGAGAAAAAGGTTCCTGTATACATTCACTCCATTTCCTCTGAAGTCCAGAGAGATGTTATCCGTGATGAGGGATGACCCTACTCCCTGGGGACCCCATGGGGGCCAGGTATTAAGTCAGGAGGCCCCTTGAAGAAGTTAGAGTGGAAGAGAGGCACCTCCAGACCACCAGTGCTATCCCTCCTAGGGCTGTATACCAGGGGGCTCACCACACTGTTCTGGGTAGGCAACATTAAGAAACCCAGTAGCACAGTATTAGGGTTTGCACTCACAAAGTGGGGCCAAACCAAAGCCTCCTGCATTTCCCTCATGAATAGCCAAAAGAGGATGTCATCAGCAGCAGAGGAGAGGCAGATGGATGACTTGTCCTACGAGGAGGACATTGAGGGAGAGGAGGCTAAACTGCCATGTGTGGATGCAGGAGGGGGAGACTCTGGAAACAGTGAAAACTATGTTGACTTGGTCTCCCTGAATCAGCACTTCACGTTCTCTGGAGTTGTTGAGACAATGGCCAGGGAACCTGAGGGTGTCCGCCAGCCTATCAGAGAAGACTTGGACACTTGCCTGCAACCTAAAATGGGCAATGGTGGCTTGTGCATCCATCTGACCCGTGTCCAGTCATAGACCCTGTGGCCCATTTGGTGTCCTCGCCCTAGAAGAGAAGCACTGATCCCTGCACCAACGGCATAAATAGTGTAGTAGTCAAGGTTAGTCATGAAAATGGCTGGCATTAAGGGTACTGTTGGTACTGGCGACAGAGTGGTCCAGCACTGAAGGCTACAGGACCGTGTTGGGTGTTTTTGCTGCTTCCAGTAAGGGTTTGCAAGTCCTTCCAACTCTACCACTAAGGGACTGGAGGGAATTGCCCACTGGTCTTCCTGCCTGACCACCTTCTCATAGATTTTCCCTTGAACCTTGGGATGAGCCATCACATCTTCAGGTCTCAGTACCCTGATGTCAGAGACTGAAGACGTAGCAGGCCTTATAGGCTTCCATGTCATGTCTAGGTCGCAGGTAGGTGAAACATAAAATATGCAAGTCTGTGCAGGCACTGTCTTTCTAACACCAGCTTGTCTGAAAAGTGGTCCCAAAGGTCTTGGGGCTATCTTCTTTTTTTTTTTTTTTATTTATTCTTTTTAGTGCCTGCCCCTACTACCTGGCCTTCCACCCAGTCATGGACCCCACGGCTGCAGCATCCCCACATTAACCGCTCTCCCGGGACCCCCTGGATTGTCCCCCAAGCCGGGGATGTGGCACCCGACCCTAAGGTGCCACGAACAACAGGATAGGGCAGGAGTCGGCCTGGGGAGCCAGTTTGCAGCTTGGGTCGGGCATCATTAAGGCAGCGGGGCAGGCATTCGTTTTTTCCCCTGTAGGCAGGGGGTGGGAACGTGCAATGATGCCGGCATCCGTCCTGCCCCCTCGAATCCTTGTTGGCGCTCTGGTGCTGTGATGCCCATGGCCTCCACTACAGGTCCCCATGCACCGTCGACACACCACACCCTCCCCCCGGAGAAGGAGAGCAGTCCATAGGATATTTGATCCTTCTACCCCCAGCCGTCCCTCCCTCCGACAACCCAGGTCCATTCCTGAACCCAGTTGCCGGTGTCGCAAGCGGAAATCCAACCGCTCTGCCGATGGGCCGGCTTGTCTTGGGGCTATCTTCTAATGATAAGGCAGAAGACTTATTGAGATACAGTGTGACTCCCACAGGTGTGCACTTGAAAGTTAAAAATACAGAACTCGGGCAGTTGGGGCTCTCGGCAATACTGGCACATAGTGATGTACATGCGCTGGTGCCGACACTGTCAGCAACAGCACTGACAAACATTTGAAAAAATAGCTGCCAAATGAGGAGCGTGTTCACTCGTGACAAAAACTGCAATCACACTACATTCAGTCACGGAACTCCCCCCAGCTTTTCAAAAAACTGATGTCCAGTGCCAGAATATGCTGTAGACTTGTGCAGTTTAATATTGAGCAGCAAAATAAGAAGCAAAGCAGCGGAACAGTGCTAACGTTTCACCTGTTAGGCTTTTTCAAAGCATACTGCACCCAGTGTATGTCATCAGTTTATACAAACATTATAAGACCTTGTGACCATTAAAATAAAGTGCTACATAGTACATTTAAAGTGCCAGTGCATATTTGTTACATTCACACATGTAAATATAGCATACAATATCATACACTTATAATATCTAGGTGCAAAAGGGAAGAACAAGAAACAAATCTTATTTAAAATTCATATGTGCCCTATATTCAAATGAATGCATTATTGTTGTCAGGAATGAAAAAATTACTCACCTTAGTAATGTTGTTTCTTCTAATGGAGTCTTGCTATATTATGACATATGCAGTATAACCCCAGGTTAGAACTACTCCGGAGGTGAAAGAGTTAACTTTCCATGCAGGGCATGGAACCTTGAGCGCGAGCTCGGTTGAACACTCTGTCTGTTGTAGGTCAAACTTAAACTGTCAGATCTTTACGAGCAAAAACTCACTAAGGTTCTGTGTGGAAGCCGTAAACCTACACTAGCCCACTGGCTACTAACTACAAAAACACATTTTTGTTCTTGATCCCAAAACAAAGACTCAAGTCAGGGGATTCAAGAAAGAAAAATAAGCATAACACCTAAGCACCCTAAGAAAGGGTGAAAATAAAGTGGGCATCTATGAAGTGCCAACATTGCACTGCCCACCCACATCCCAAAAATAGAGGTTCTGAGAGAGGCAGGCTGGGGGGGAGGTCATAATATAGCAAGACTCCATTAGAAGAAACATTACTAAGGTGAGTAATTTTTTCTTCAAACAATGTGAAGTCTTACTATATTATGACATATGCAGATTACACAGCAGTACCTCCATGGAGGAAGGACAGAACCTACTTAGGAAATAGGCTCTGAAGCACAGCTGTGCCAAATCGAGCATCACTCCTATCCCGGATATCCAGGGAGTAATGCTTAGTAAAAGTGTGAACTGTTTTCCAGGTAGCTGCTTGACATATCTGTAGGATAGGGATGTCCCTGGCAGCAGCCAGGGACGCAGCTGTACCTCTGGTAGAGTGAGCCCTCAGGCCTGAGGGAGGAATCTTACCCAGTTTTTCATAGCAAAATTGGATACAAGAGACAATCCACCTGGCAGTGGATCTTTTAGTGGCAGGTTTCCCTTTACCAACCTCACCATAAGTGAGGAACAGTTGGAAGGAATCAAACCTGTGACCCTTGGTACGTTCTATATAGTAACTAAGGGCTCTTTTGACATCTAAACTATGCATTCTCCTCTCACCAGAGAGGAATGGTCAGTGAAGTACACAGGAAGAGACATGGATTGATTAAGGTGGAAGTCTGAAACCACCTTAGGCAAAAACTTCCTGTTAGTCCTGAGGACCACCTTATCTCTGTGAAAGGAGATAAAATCATTCTCCACTGACAATGCTTGCAGCTCACTTATGCGCCTGGCAGAGGTGATGGCTACCAGAAACACAGTTTTCCAAGTCAGGTACTTCAGCTCTGCTGAAGATAATGGCTCAAAAGGGGGTTGCATAAGCTGGGCAATGCAAATATTAAGATCCCAAGCAGGGGCAGGGTCCCTGTACGGAGGGTTGGTGTGAAGCAACCCTTTAAAAAACTTGGAGAACACAGGGTGAGCTGAAAAAGAAGAAGGCTTATCTGCTGATAAGAATACAGACACGGCTGCCAAGTGCACTTTTAGGGTAGCTGGTCTCAGCCCCAAAGAATTCAAATGCACCAAATAATCCAGGATCGTGGGCACGTCAGCAGATTCTGGGGAAATATGCTTACCAGCACACCATATGGAAAATCTTTTCCATTTTGAATTATAAGTAGCCCTGGTGGAAGGCTTCCTAGAGGCCTTCAAGATATCCAACACACCTTGGGAAAGGTGTAGGTCAGCAAACTCTAACTCTTCAAGAGCCATGCCTTGAGATTGAGAGATTTGAGGTTCGGATACCAAACTCTCCCCTGGGCACAGGTTAACAGGTTGTGATTCCTGGGAAGACACAGGGGAAGGTGGACTGCTAAGGGCATGAGGAGTGGGTACCAGGGCTGCCTGGCCCAATCTGGAGCAATCAGGATCATCTTGTAGGGTTGAGATCTGATTTTGACTAGCACCTTGAAGAGAAGAGGGAAGGGGGGAAAAGCATAGAGAAACTTCCCTTCCCAACTGAGTAGGAAGGCATCCAGAGGGACTGAGCCCAACACTGGGGGCCTGCAGCAAAAAAGGGGAAGTTGGTGATTGTCTGGGGCTGCAAAGAGATCTATCTGCGGGTGCCCCATCTGGCAAATACTACCTCCAGTACTAGGGGATCCAGTGCCCATTCGTGATGGCCCTGGGAAATCCTGCTGAGAGCATCCACTAGGACATTGTCCTTGCCTGGGAGGTGAACTGCCGTAAGGAAGGCGTTCAGAGAATAAGCCAGAGACCACAACTTCATTGCTTCGGTGCACAAGGCCGTAGACCGAGTGCCCCCTTGCTTGTTGATGTACCACATTGTAGTGGTATTGTCTGTTCTGACCTGAACAACCTTGTTCTGAACAGATGTGGAAAAAACCTGGAGTGCTAGAAAAACTGCTCTGAGTTCCAGCAAATTGATGTGGAGCAGAGATTCCTGAGGGGACCACAACCCCTTGGTAGTAAGGTCGCCCATGTGAGCTCCCCACCCCAAGAGGGATGCATCTGTAGTAAGGTTCAAGGAGTGAGACTGGGGAATGAAGGTAACCCCCTGTCTCAGATTGCTCTGGTCCTGCCACCACTGAAGGGCCTGGATCAGGGTTCGAGCCACTGGGATCAGTTTGGTTAGAGGATCTGTCCTTTGAGACCAGAAGGCTCTCAAATGGAACTGGATGTCCCTCATCTGAAATCTTGCTCCCTGCACTACTGCTGTAGAAGCAGCCATGTGCCCCAGGAGCTGTAGAAAATGCCTTGCTGGCCGAGAGACTTGCAGGGTGAAAGAAGAGGCCAGAGAGACCAAAGTCCTTGCTCTTTCCAGAGGGAGGAAGGCTCTGGCTTTTTTTGTGTTCAGTTCTGCGCCTATGAAGGTGAGAAGCTGGAGAGGCTCCAGAACTGACTTTGGAAGATTGAGAAGGAAACCTAGAGATGTAAGCAGTTGCTGAGTTACTTGTAGGTGTAGTTTGACCTGGTCTGGAGACTGGCCTACAATGAGCCAGTCGTCCAGATAAGGAAAGATGGCAATCTTTGCCTTCTTAAGTGAGCAACTGCTACTGCCAGGCATTTGTGAACACCTCCGGGGCCGAGGTGAGGCGAAGGGCATTGCTCTGAACTAGTAATGGCCTGAGGGCAGTTTGAATCTGAGGTACTTTAGTGGGAGCTTCTGATGAGAACATGGAAGTAGGCATCCTTGAGGTCCAGGGAGGCTAGCCAGTCCCCTGGCCTTAGAGAGGGTAAAATAATTCCCAGAGTCACCATTTTGAACTTTGGTTTTAAAAGGTGCTTGTTTAGATACCTGAGATCCAGGATGGGCCGCTATTCTCCTGTCTTTTTTGGGGTAAGGAAGTACCTGGAGTACAATCCTTTGCCCTAGTGTAGGGGTGGAACCCTTTCCACAGCTCTGAGAGCCAGGAGGGAAGAAACTTCTGTTTCCAGGGCAAGTGCCTCTGATGGATTTGCAGGTGGAAAGGACCTGGCTCTCATCTTCGGAAATTTTTTGAAGCTGAGAACCAGTCCCTGGCTTACTACTTCCAGGACCCACTTGTCTGATGTTAAAGACTTCCAGTCCTGGACAAAGTAAGCCAGCCTGCCCCCTACCGGTAGTGGAGAATCGGCCCTGGCCACCCCATCAGGGAGCCTGTTTCGCAGGGGCTTTGGGTTGAGGGGTAGAAGCAGGCTTACTAGAACCCCTTCTGCCTCTTCCTCTAAAGAACCCCCTCTGGGCATAAGCAGAAGAGGAGGCCTGGGCTTGGTAAAAAGGCCTATGAAAAGGCCTGCCCCTGCCCCTGACATGCTGCCTTTGAGGAGTGGCTTGCCTTTCTTTGGCCTGTGCGCTCCTATAGGTGGTCCTATACTCATCCATTTTCTTTATATAATTCTCTGTCTGCTCCCCAAACAGAGAATTGCCCACAACAGGAAAATCCATAGCCTTAGACTGAGTATCCTGTGACAGGGCAGTACATCTGAGCCAGGCCATTCTGCGAAGAGACACAGATGTAGCCATGACTCTTAATGAAACATCATTAGAGTCCACTGCAGCATGAAATTGCACCTTGGATGCCTCAATACTATCCGCAGCCACCTGCTCCAGCTCCCTGGCAAGCTGGTCAGGGGCCTGTTTTGCTAGGGCCAGCACAGTATCCCATCTGGATTTCTGGTACCTAGCTGCATAAGCCATATAATTTGCCTGTCTGAGTCCTAAAGATGCTGCCATGTACTGTTTCTTTGCCATGGCATCCATCCTCCTGGAATCCTTTTCAGGAGGGTGAGAGGCTAGAGGAATATTAGCCTTGTCACAGGCTGCAGCCTGCACTACCTCCACATGGCTGCATTGCTGAGAGAGGAACTCCGTATCAGAGCCTGATAATGTATACCTCTTGTCCATCCTTTTATCAACAGGAAGGATAGAGTGAGGAGTTTTTAGAATTTTTACTGTCTGTTTCCTAAAAGATTTGTGCAAGGGAATAGACAGTCTCCTAGACTCTGGAATATCCATCGTTTCTACATAATCATGCTCTTCTTGGTCATCAACAGCTTCCTCAACAGGGAGTTGGAGAGTTTCAGCAACTTTCTTATAGAACATAAAATGAGAAGGGGACTCAGATAGCCTGGGGGGGAAACCCCTGAAGGTCTGTCTGGAGAGATGTCCGGTTCAATGAGCACATCCAGACCTTCAAAATCACATTCACTCTCCTCATACCCCTCCTCCCCTTCCTCCGGTTCATAAAAATCCTCAAAATCATAATCTTGAACCGGTGGAACCGTCCGAACCGAGCGCTTCCCTGATGGTGTCGGTTCGGACGGAACCTGGGAAAGAGACTGGACAATTTGAATAGCTTTAGCTATTTCCTCAGCTGTTGGAGAAAGAACTTTGGCTCCACACTAGCTGACTTTCTAGCCCTTTAGTTGGAACCGCTCCTCAGAGCTGGCTCTTTGTTGCCGAGTAAATCGCCTGGTCAGAGGGCACTCCCTCAGGTTGGTTGGAACTGAACCGGGCTGGCCATCCGGGTCAGCGGACTTTTTGGCCTCCCTTTCCCTGAGCCTACCAACTCTCTTTTCCACGGTGGCAGCAGGAAAATTCTTACAAATCTGGCAGTCTGCATTGAGGTGGTCAAACCCCAGACAATATACACAGGTGGTGTGTGGGTCAGCCTTAGCAAAGGCTTCCCCACAGAGGCCACAGTGCTGAAACCCAGTGGGTCCGGTTTTTCTTTTGGGTTTCTCAGACATAGTGCCAGCCTAACCAAAACTTGCCCGTTAATGGCAATCCGCCAAGCAAGACTCTGTTATCGGTTCCCAACACGTGTCACGGATGCGTCAAACGTAATAAAATCTGTTTTTTTAGAACCCGATAAGAACGGAACCACACTCTAAGGACTAGAAAGTTAATTTAAAACCAATCTGATCGGTTCAAACCGAACCCGAAAAAACGTTTACAAGTTCCACACAGAAGAAAATAAAGTAAGCCCTATCTATTACTTACAAAACCACAGACAGAGCTTGAACCGACCGATTGCGGTTTAATTTGATAAATAAACCGAAATTACACTTTTAACCGACAAACGAACCGAGCAGCAGGAGAAATCTCCGGATGACTGTTCAGTGGGCGGAGTAAAGAATCTGACAGTTTAAGTTTGAGCTACAACAGACAGAGTGTTCAACCGAGCTCGCGATCAAGGTTCCATGCCCTGCATGGAAAGTTAACTCTTTCACCTCCGGAGCAGTTCTAACCTGGGGTTATACTGCATATGTCATAATATAGCAAGACTTCATGTTGTTTGAAACATATCTTTCTCTATTCTGCTTAAAAAGCTGAACAGGGCACACATGTAAATACAGTAAATTATTCCAAAATTTTTTCAATGTATTTACTTACTTATATTCAGGGTATTTAAACAAACAATGCCTCTCCAGAAATAGCATACTATATTGTCTATAAGGCCTGTTACACAAGGGGGAGAAAAGGGAAAGAGGGGGGAGGTTTTGGAAAGGGAAAAATGTGGAAAATGTGTGATGAACCGCAGTCAAAAGGGCAAAGCAGCAGGGCATCTACTGTTCCTAAAGCCAATCCATCTGTGTAGGTCTTAACTCCAGTTCACTTTGGTTCCCACTGTATATGTTACCAAAGTCTGGAGGAAAATAATAAATCCTTTCCAAAAGAGTGTACCTAAAAACACAGAACAGGAATGGTTAGGTTCATAAATACCTACCAATCGAGATATGTACAAATTTCCTGCTAGTCTACTTCACTGTAAGAATGGTTCTAACTCTATTTTATCTTTCAGCCCCTTGCTTGTGATGTGTACCCCCATGATGTGTGTGTGTGTGTGTGTATATATATATATATATATATATATATATATATATATATATATATATATATATATATATATTTTTGAACTTACTATTTAGTCTCCTCCTCTCCTTCCCTCAGCTCTGGTCTCCTCGGGATCACCTAGGAGTCATCCTTCTGCGGTTCGCCTCACCTGATCAACCCTCCTTCACCCATGTAGCCACAGTTTTAACCCCCCTGGACGGGGGCAGGGCAGGCCCCAACACCCAGAACCTCTTGTCTTGTCGGTCGGGAGGGTGCCAGGAGGGCGACCCCAAATCAAAGGCAAGCTCCGGTGATCCGTCTCCACCAGAGCTGGAAGGGCTTTTTCCTACTGTACTAGGGAGTGGCTAGTGCCCTGACGTCAAGGCGTTGCCACTGACCGAGCGGGAATCCCCCTCCATCCTGGGAGAGGAGAGCTGTCCTCCGGACGCTCGATCCTCTTCCCTCCCCTGCCGACCCCCGAAAACTCAGGCTTGTTCCCAAACCTGGGTCACCAGCATGGCACGAGGTGTGGCGTCCAGCGCCTCAACCCTCAGCGCCACTGGGCCAGCCATGATGTACATCTAAAAGTTCTCTCGTTTACTGAGGGCTAATTCCCTATCTCCTCCCCTGGGACCCAGACAGACTTGTTCCAGGCCTCTAAATGACAGTACATGTTGATTCTTGTTCTGTGCCTGCTTCATGTGAACCACCCAGACATAATCCATGTTGCCATTTTCAATGGCCCTTATATGCTCACCAACCCTCTCCTTCAGGCTCCTTTTGGTGCTGCCAATGTATTATGCTTCACAAGTGCACTCGGAGTAATAAATCATCCACATAGTGTCACAATTAATAAATTGTTCTATCCTGATCACTTCTGTATTATATGAATTCAGTACTGTGGTACATGGAAAAATATAGGTGCAATACTTACATCGGCTGCACTGTTTACATCCCTTGGGGAGGGCAGGTAACCAAGTTTTCTTGGCCACAATGGGTTGTACTGATGTCACTCTAAACAGTCCCTTAAATTCATGGCTCTACAATAATCCATTCTGGGCAGTACCCCAGCTGTCTCCTTTAGTCTAGGATCGGCCCTCAGGATGTGCCAGATCTTACTTCGAGGGGGAGCTCTTGCAGCAGGCTATAACCGTTAGGACTAATGCTACAGGCCTTAGGACCCATTGGAAGAAACGTAGCTAGCAGTACCCAGCAGGGACTGCCCCCTGACATCAGCTCCGCCCTAATGTCGGTCATACTACAAAAGAGGGCAGACCCCGGCTCCACCTCGATTCTTCCCTGCCGCAGACCCGCTCTCAATGGGAAGATCTTAGTGCACTCTTGAAGCAGTTCCAGTGAATCTCTTACTATTTTCGACCTTTTTTTCTCCATATTTTTGACCCTGCAGTTCATTTTTTCCCTCTTCTGATCTTGGTACCGTCGCATGTCGTCACCATTGTCGGTCTCCTCCTCCAGTCCCAAGAAGACAAAGTGTGCCTGTGGCTGCCAAATCCCATCTAAAGATGGCCACAAAGCGTCCGTCTTCTGCCTGGGGCCAGACCACGACAGCGCTTCCTGCAAGATCTGCAAGGGCTTCACCAGCAGGACTCGCATCAGATGCCTGAAGGCCCTGAAAGCCCACCTGTTGGAGCAGAAGATGGACATTCTGCAAACCTCTCCAGGGGAAAAAGGAAAGCACCGGGACAAGTCCCGTAAGAGGTCCCGGGACAAGGACCATAGCCGGTCCCGCCATCAGTCCCATTCTCACTCTCCCCAAAGGTCTCCTCTTCCGGCTCATGCTGGTCCAACTGTCCAGAGCATCCAAGGCACGAGGAGAAGTCGAGGCCGGAGCCTCCCACCAAAACACCGACACTGGCCAAGGTGGGACCCTCTTCAGACAAGCCAATGAAGGCAAAAGTCACGCCACTGTATGTAACTTCCACCCGGTGGAGTCCGCCAAGGGCTCTTCGGCGCATGCCTCAGCCCCGCCGAAGAAGGCATCAGTAACAGCCTTTCGTGGTTTGGGTAAACAGCCTGTTAAGGACTGGGACTCCCAGACGAAGGCCTCCACAGGGTCCCATCCCTCCAAACCGGCCAGTTCAGAGCTGGCACTGGTCAAGATGCTAACGCCGGCTCAAGTGCCAAAGGCCGATGAGGCTGCCTGCAAACCTGCGCCGGTCAAGGTGCCGTCACCAGCCCCGGAGTCTTCGACTCCAGAGGGCTCGTCTGTGGGTTCTTTCTCAAAAGCCCTGCTGGACCTCCTGGCTTCTCCTGTCCCCTTACGGGGGACTGCAGTATCTATGTTCTCGAAGGAGGAGTTACAAGAGCTCTTCTCCTTTTGGTGGAGCCAAGTTAAAAAGGAGGAGGCTACACTGAAGCTGGACCCTACACCGGTTCCTGACCAGCTGGACAACAAAGAACCTCAGGGTGCGCCCGCCGGATTGCTGGTTAAGTCCCCCTGAGGAGCGGCGCAAGTCATCCAAATCCCGCTCCCCCTCGGGTGCACGTTCCTGGTCTCGGTCCAGAGAACGTCTACGGTATTGTTCCCGATCGGGCAGCCGTCGCCGGTTTAAGCCCATGAGCAGGTCCTGCAGACGCCATGGAGCTCCTACTTGGCAGGCTCACTCCCCTAGCTGACGCCTGTCCAAGGACAGGCGTCGGTCACTGCTCCGTCGTTGGTCCAGGAGCCGACATTGGTCCTCAGACCGGCACCGGTCCAGCAGTCACCAACGCTTGGGTGAGGGTAGCCCTTACAGACACAGCTTGGACTCTTCCCAATCCAGGAGCAGGTCTTCCTCGTCTTCCTCATGAGTTGGGGGTTCTCCTGGGGAAAGAGATCTACCCTGCTTGCCTCCTGACGATCCAGCTTTCATGGACATCATGAGGCACAGCCAGGCCTCTAACGATTGGGAGACAGAGGACCTGGATCCGGAACGCCAGAGACTGGCTCATTACCTGAGGCAGAAGGAGCCCAAACCCTTGGTGGTGCCGCATTTGGTTGACACTTTCCAAGACCTTACAAGGATAACTTGGAAGCATCCAGCCTCGGTCCTGGCGTTTCCCAAGAAGTCGGACAGGCTATACGAGGCCCCGAGGGATGAGCCTTTCCTGGCTGAGAACCCTCAGGCAGACTCCACAGTGATAGCGCCTGCTCATGACAAATCTAAGCAGCCGAAACATCTCAGCTTCCAGCCCCTCGACCAGGAATCCTGTTACTTGGACCTGGCGGCCAAAAAAAGTATATTCTGTATCCGCCTGCTCCATTCGTTCTCTAAATTTCTTCACGCATATGATCCACTACCAGAATGCACTTTGGGAGAAGGGACAGGAGCTAGCCAATGCCTTGCCAGACTCTGCACAGAAGACTGAGCTTCTGGACATTTTGAAATCGGGCTTGGATGTGGGCACACATGTCCTTCATGCCTCGTACGACACTGCGGATACGGCGGCCAGGGCAGCAGCATCAGGTATCTGTCTAAAGCGCCATGCCTGTCTCAGAGTCTCTAGATTCCACTAGTATCTGCAGGCCGGGATCAGGGACCTCCCGTTACAGGGTTCCATTCTCTTAGGGCAGGAGACCGAGGGTCTTATCTCTCGTCTCCAAGAGTCGGGCAAATCCATCTGGTCTGTCCAACAAATGTATAAGAGGGACCAGAAACATTTTCAGACACAGCCCTTACATAAATCCTCAGGCCAGCAAGCCCGTGGTAACCACCAGGGTCAGAGAGGCGGCTTTAAAAGGAAAGCTGGCAACCAGCAACCTGCAGGTGCTCCTTTTCAAGGTCCAAAGTCCTCCCAGACCTCTCTCCCCACTCCCGGCTCTGCCCAATGACTCCCTGTTGACCCCCTCCTCCGGAGGAGGCACCAAGGGAGGCAGCAGGGAGTCACGTCTCCCTCTATCTGGAGGGATGGAGCACAATCACGGTGGACCAGTGGGTCCTAGACATTGTAAGGAGGGGACATGCACTGGAGTTCACGCAGATTCCTCCAGAAACTCCACCAAGGTCCTCAAGATATCTGCCTTCTCATGTTCCTCTTATAGAAGGAGAAATCTAGGCCATCTTGTGAAAAAGGGCAATAGAACGGTCCCCTCCCCGCAGCAGCAGAGGAAAAGAGTATTACTCCCATTTTTTCCTGGTTCTAAAGAAGACTCAAGATCTTCGGCCCATTCTGGACTTCAGCTCTCTAAGCAATATATCGAATACCGAAGGTTTAGGATGGTGACCCTTCCAGAACTTATCCCTCTGCTGCACCAGGGAGACTGCCTCTGTTCCCTGGACATGCAAGATGCATACATGCACATCGGGGTCTTTCCCCTCACAGGAAGTACTTGAGATTCCACTTCACTATCAATTCTGGGTTCTACTGTTCAGCCTCTCCTTTGCTCCTCGAGTCTTCACCAAATGCTTGGCAGTGGTAGCTGCGGCTCTAAGATGCAAAGGGCATTATGTCTTTCCTTACTTCGATGATTGGCTGCTAGCAGCCCCGTCAAGGACGCACCTAATTCAAGCTCTCGGAGACGCTTATACTCTATTCTGAGAGGTGGGGATCACCCTGAACCTACCAAAGTCTTCCCCAGAGCCTGGCCAAAGACTCATCTTTACAGGTGCGGTCCTGGATGCAGTCCAGGGCATGGCTTTTCTCCCCAGGAGAGGGCAGTTCACCTGCAGGAGGTAGCCGGTTCGGTTCTCGTAAGCCCTCAGGTCCAGGCCAGGACCGTTCTCAGACTTCTGGGGCACATGGTGGTGGTCATCCCTGTAGTTCCCTTGGCCCGCCTCCACATGAGGGTCCCACAATGGATGCTTAGGGTGCAGTGGGACCAAAGCTCAGACAGTCTGGAGCATATGGTCAGGATCTCAGAGCCAGTCAGGAGGACTCTGCTTTGGTGGTTGGACCCTCTGAATTCAGAGAAAGGGGTCCCGTTTAGTCAGGAGCCACCAGGCCAGATTTTGACAACAGATGCCTTCAATTTGGTTTGGGGGGGTGCACCTCAGAGACTGCCGGAGTGGTCCTCCGTGCTCTAAGGGTCTTTCAGGAGGACCTCATACCAGACTCTCTTCTTGTTCAGATGGACAACATGGCAGTTGTCTTTTACATCAACAAGCAAGGGGGGGGACTCACTCCTATCCCCTGTGCAGGGAGGTGATGAGAGTCTGGTATTGGGTGCTGGAGCGTCACATCACTCTGTCCGCCGTCCATGTTCCAGGCACCCAAAATGACTTGGAAGACAGCCTGAGCAGGTCTCAGTCCAAGGCGCACGAATGGGAGCTACTCCAGTCAGTAGCGGACCAGCTCTTCGGCACTTGGGGTCACCCAGAGTTGGACCTCTTTGCGTCTGCACGCAATGCCAAACCGCCAGTTTTCTGCTCGTGAGAGCACGCTCCTGGTGTTTTCAGGCCAGACGCGTTGTCCCTTTGTTGGGCAGGGAAGTTCCTGTACGCCTCCCCCCCCTTCCCTCTCATTCAGAGAGTCTTGTTCAAAGTACAGGCCGAGGAGGCTCAGATGATTCTTATTGCCCCACTCTGACCTTGGCAAATTTGGTTCCCACTACTTCAGCGGTTGTCTTTGGAACCTTCAATTCCGCTACCAATATGCTCGCAGTTGCTGTCCCAGGATCAGGGCAGGCTGGTTCATCCAGATCTCAGGTCACTACACCTTCATATATGGCTCCTGCAGATGTAGTTAGATCCAGATATGGGGTTTCCCAGGAGTTGGTGGACGTCCTCATCCCAGCGAGGAAGCCCTCTACACACTCCACTTATGCTATGAAGTGGAAGCGTTTTTGTTTATGGGCTTCGTCTCAGCACCTGGACCCCCTTTCCTGTCCAGTGAACTCAACATTACAAAACCTCTTCTCCTTATACTATCAAGGCTTGAGCTATTCATTTTTTTTTTTTATACTTTATTTTTATTTATTTTCCAATGTCAAATCAGTGAATACGCATATAGCAGACAGACCACAGTATTATTACCATCTGGGAACATATCCTTTAATACAAGGAAACAGTGGCATTTGCTATATTGAGATACCTCATTAGGGGTATTACTATATTTATTAAAACTACAGTGTTACATTTTCTAAATATTGCAGTGTGAGTAAGTCCAAGAGCAGCATAGCATCAACTAAAATTAGAAAATGTCCAGCATTCAGTCCCAGAGTAGGCCTTGCTCTAAAGAGAGCATATGGCGCCATGCATTAAACATTAAGTTACTTAAAAACACCTCAAAATATTTGTTTGGAGCAAGAAACCCTATACAGGGTTAGTAAACAATCTAAACAGGTAAATTCCCCAAATTATATATCCATCTTCACCCCCAAAATACAAAAATCAAAACATTTTGGCTGAATATGGACAAGCTTCAGAACGATTGTGAATAAGTTGTGAAATCTACAACATGGTGGTTAAAACCACCTCGTGACCAAAACATTAGGCTGTTAACTTTAGCAGTTTTGAAGAGTCATACATACAAGTGAAAAGCCACCAAGTAGCATACAGTCAGTACAAGTGTCCAAGTCCTTTTCATCGGGTGTACTCACAGACTTCGCAGCAAGCCTAGTCGCCCACTTTCCAGCTTCCACCGGATCTCCAAAAAGATAAACTTTCCCCTCATGCACGATGCGGAGGTGAGCAGGGAATATGATGGAGTGCACTATGCCAGCTTCTCTTAAAGAATGTCTAGTCCCATCGAACCTCTTACGACGTTGACGTGTCGAAAAACTAAGGTCTGGGAAAAGATAGATTTGATGATCTTCAACCATTAATGGGGCTGCCCGACGAGCCAAACTCATAATTTTGTGTCTCTCACCAATTCCTGATGTAACCAACATTACTGTGCGAGGCTCCTCTGACTGCTGACGACCACGTGGCGTGATTCAATAAACTTTCTGTAAACCCCTGATTATAATTTGACCTGATGGAATGAGTTTTTTGTTCAAAAGTTCCTCTATGGCCATGCTTGAGCTATTCATAAAGGTGCACAGGTGGGCTATCTCTGCTTATCACGTTCTTTTTGGAGACAGGACCCTAGCTCAGTTGGACGTGGCCCGCACCTTTTTACAGAGCATTTTGCATTTGAGACCTCCATTAGGGATCCTGTCCCTCCCTGGGATCTCCTTTTTGTGTTGAAGAAGCTCACCCCCCCCTTGAGCCTGCAGCGGAATGTGAGCTGCGTTTGCTTTCCTGGAAGGTTTCTTTTTTAGTTGCTGTAACCTCAGCTCGAAGAGTTTTCGAGCTTCAGGCCCTGATGTGTAAGGAGCCTTATAGAATTTTTGACCGGGAAAGAGTTTCCCTTAGAACAAATCCAAAGTTCCTGCCAAAAGTGGTCTCAGAATTGACCCTCAAACAGTCGGTTGACCTTCCAGTCTATTAATCTACCCCTGCCAATCGGGGAAAGGCTCTCCTACACACATTGGACGTCCACAGGGCACTGAGGTACTACCTTCAGTGGACATGGGCTTACTGCAAATCAGAGCAATTGTTTGTGGCCTTTGTGCCTCAGCATGTGGGCAAACTGGTGTCTAAACAGACCATTTCCCAGTGGCTTGTCCATTGCATAGTGTTCTGTTACAACAAATACAACAAGCCTCTACCAGGCATGGTTAGAGGTCATTCCAGTAGAGGAGTTTCTACCTCCTTTGCCTCCTTGAGGAACGTCTCTGTTAAGAGACATCTGTACAGCTGCTACTTGGAAATCAGTGCACGCCTTTGTTAGGCATTACATAGATACATAGACAGTGTTGACAGATAAGGGCCTATGGCCCACCTAGTCTGCCCATTTGAGCTTGTAAGTTCAGTTTATGTTTTCCAAGAAGTCTGTGGCCCCTTACCCCTGACCTCCAGAATTCCTTTATGTCTATCCCATGCATTCTTAAATCCCATGATTGTTTCAGCCCCCACCACTTCTTCTGGCAGGGTGTTCCACTTGTCCACCACCCGTTCTGTGAAGAAATTCTTCCTCACGTTTCCTCTGAATCGTCCTCCCTCCAACTTCATCCCATGCCCTCTAGTCCTGGAACATCTTTTTCGCTTAAAAATAGTGTATTCCTGCACCCTGTTCCTCCCTGTAAGATACTTGTATGTCTCTATCATATCCCCTCTCTCCCTCCTCTCCTCCAGGGAGTACATGTTCAGTTCCTTCAACCTGTCCTCATAGGACTTGTTTTTGTGATTACAGCCTGGACATTGCCTCCAGGCACTGAGCCGGTTTCAGCCTGACAGTCCTTCAGGGACTTTTGTCCTAATGTGCTGATTTCCAGCCTTTGGCTCATCATTTTGACAGTTTTTATCATTCTACCACCCGGGGCTAGTCACTTTCTTTGTGTGGGACTGTTTGGGATTCTGTCCTAATGGTTATAACCTGCTGCAAGAGCGCCCCCTCGATGTAAGATAGTACAGTTACGTAAGAACTTCCTGTAACAGTAGGTCTTGAGAGGAGCTCTTCTGACAGAGCTATCGCCCTCCTTCCCCTGGAGTTTTCAGCACATCTAGGACAAGCTTCCCCTGGTCCACTTGCTAGGGTCCGATCACGGGTCCTTGGTGGGTGAACTGAGGTGGAGCCGAGGTTCACCCTCTTTTGTAGTATGACCGACGTCGGGGCAGAGCCAACATCAGGGGGCAGTCCCCGCTGGGTACTGCTAGCTAAGTTTTTTTCCGGTGGGTCCTAAGGCCTGCGGCATTAGTCCTAATGGTTATAGCCTGCTGCAAGAGCTCCTCTCGAAGATCTACTGTTATGATAAGTTCTTACGTAACCGTACTTTCTTGCAGATAATATCTCTAACCTTCCATGACCTCACACTGTATGTTGTCACAAAATTAATTCTATTTCTAACCTCTTCAGCTCTAGTGGCCCCATCACTATCTTTAACTTTTTCCTAGCAACATGGATTTCCTGCTCATAACATCACAGGTCTGTCTGGATTTCTCAATAATTCCATCTGAATAACCCCTTTCCTTGAATCTTTTGCTCATCAAATCTGCTTCCCTCATGCATGTTTCATGTTGGCTACAGTTCCTTCTGATATGAAGGAACTGGCTCTTAGGGATATTCCTTATGATGTGGGAGGGGTGGCAACTACTGGCCAAGAGGGATACTGTTCCTTTCAGTAGGTTTCCTATATAAACCTGTACTGACAGTCCCATTTCCTTCTTTTGAAATTACAACATCCAGAAATGAAACTTCCCTGTCACTAACTGTGCATGAAAAATGCAAATCTGAATTGCTGTTATGTAGGTATTTCACAAACTCTTCCAGTTCCTCCAAATCCCCCTCCCTCACCATAAGTATATCATCAGTGAAGCGTTTCCACACCTGTATTTTCAACAGGTGTGGGTTGTTTTCACCCCAAATAAATTCCTCCTCCCAGTATCCCACATATAGGTTGGCATAGCTTGGTGCAAATGTGGCCCCCATGGCGGTGCCCTTCTCTTGGTGGTAGAACTGCCGTTTAAATCCAAAATAACTGCCTTCTAGCACCATTTGGGCCATCTCCACCAAAAAATCTGTATCTGGCACCACCCCTGTTCCTCTTTTATTCAAAAAATAACATAAAGCCCTTAAGCCACCTATATGTGGGATACTGGTATAGAAAGCTTCAGCATCTAGGGTTACCAGATATGAGGAATCTTTAACCTTCAGGGATGCAAGCTCATTCAAAACATTCCTTGTATCCGAGAGAAAAGATGGTAGCTTACATACCAAAGACTTGATGGCGTCATCCACAAATTAAACTAAAGGCTCAGTAACCGTGTCAACCCCTGATACAATTGGTCAACCTGGGGGGTGAACTGTGGTCTTGTGGACTTTGGGCAGAGTATAAAACTGTGCCCTCAAAGGTGATTTAACAGTTAAATAATCCTTTTCTTTCTTACATATCCAGACATGGCTATAAGCCCAATCAATAAAACCATCAATCTTTTTCTTTAAATTAACAGTGGGGTCTGAGGATACGGGTCTGTAGTATTCTCTGTTATTGAGCTGTCTATGAATCTGTTGTTCATAACATTCTGTGTCCTGGACAACAACACTGCCCCCAATCTACAGGCTTCACAGTTATACTCATATTACATTTTAATTCCCTCACCGTTGCTCACTCAGCTGCAGTGAGGTTGCAGTACCCAGGAAAAAAATCTTCTTTTCTAAGTGAATCCAGCTCACTTTCACATATCCTTTTAAATATAGACGCTGGCCCATCGGCGCAGTGGTTGGATTTCCGCTTGCGACACCAGCGACCCGGGTTCGGGAACGAGCTCGGGTCGCTGGAGGGCCAGCCGGGGGGAGGCAGCTTGAGCTTCCCACTACTGCTCGCTGTCTTCAGGGAGGGAAGGGGCTGCAACCTGGTGTTGAAGCGACCACTGATGGAGGCCAGGGGTAGAACAACACGTCAGGATCATTGGGGTGGTGCGTGACAGATGTCGACTCTTGCCTTGACGTCCGGACGTCACGCACCTTAAGAAAGCCAGGAAAAATTGCTCACTGGCCACCGGATGACGTCTCTGTGTTCCCTGAGGGCCTCCAGCGTCTTCCCAGGGCCTCCTGTTCCTCAGCAGCATCCCTGGACCCTAGAAATATGTGCTGGGGTCACGCCTCTCCCCCGGTGCCTTCCCCCTCGGAGGAGGGAGACCCACCCGGCGAAGGGATAAGCCGGGATATCCCAGAGGTCAGCTGCAATATGAGGATCAGAGGAGGGCTGGGTAAGGACAGTAGGGGCTGGGGGGGAACTTGGTAGAGCCCGAAGGAGTGGTGGACCAGCGAGCACGGGGGCGGAAAAATAGATCACACCCAAAAAAAATAAATAAATAAATATAGACACTGCTGGAGGTAAGAGGGGACAAAAAGTACTTGGTTTGTATCTAATACGACCTTCCTTTATGTTAGATATTGTTACATGCCCTTCTTCTTCTGTAGAAGGGGAGACAATAACTGATCCCCCCCAACTCCCAAACAGTTATAATGCATTCAGTACCTTCTGTGTAGGTATGGAGTCTGTATTCACAATTTCCTGTGTACTCAGTCCCATCCCCTCTGGGGAGCCAATGCCATCTCTGTTGCACATCCCATGTTGCTATAAAAACACCTAAGGCTTAACACTCAACATAAAAGATTTAAATCAAAGTCTCAAAGAAGTTAATGTCTGTAGTAGGGACAAAGGAGAGTCCTTTATTCAGAACCTGTTTTTGAATGTCAGGGGATGATTATATAGATTCGTTATGTTGTCTACCTGCTTCCTTATCTTGGCTGTTATCTCTGTTTCCTCTTCTGACCTCCTTGACCTCCTACCCCGTCTCCTTCTGTTCTTCCTGCTTGGTACCTCTGTTTCCTCTTGCCGCGTCTCTGATTCCCTTGCTGTAAATTGGGTCTATCTAAAAAAAATCTGATTGGTCTGAATCACTAGTCACGCTGGTCTCAGACGCACTGGTAGATATAACAGTCTCATTAAAATTTGCATGAGTTGCTGGTACTTGCATAGGTGTCTTTAATATCGAGTGTGTTTCAAACCTTACTTTGTTCTTTCCTTTCTTTGGGATCTGATTCTTACTATTTTTAGGCCAAATAAAAATATTTCCCAATTTATAATCAGTCTCATCCCTTAACAGTTTCTTTTTCTTGTTGGCACAGATCTTCCTATCTTGTATTTTGATATATTCCTTTAGTTCTCTCTGAAATTCAGCAAAATCCTTGTCTGTGTGAAATTTATTGACCACTGCCTCCCTCTCATTCATTTCTCTATTAGTTTCTATTTGCTTTTTCTCTGTGTTCTTAATAATCAAGCACATCCACTTGATCGAGGCCTCCTGAGCAATTTCTCTCCATGGGCCAATAAATTCACAATCCTCCACACCAAATGTAGGATCATTAACAATTCTAAGTCCTCTCAGAACTCTGTTAACTTGAATATACTCTTTAAAAGTTTTTATCAACCAGAACTGTCTTCGTGATTTTAATGCCGTTTTCTCCAATAAAAAGAAAGCTGTTTGGATGCCTATACCTTGATTTTGGTTCCATTGATGGTGTTGATTGCCCTGCAGCACAGTCTCCTCTCGCCGCTGTTCCTCTCTTAGCTCCACGAATGGATCCCCTTGCAACAGGCCCAAGAAAATGCTGTGAATGAAAGTTACCGGTTCCCCTCCGCTTATTGTGTTCCCATCCATAGTGTCCGTGCCTCCTTCCACCCTCTGGTTTATATTCCTCTCTCTGCAGCTGGCAGCTGACAATGTGGAAACTGTTCTTTGCTGCTCTTCCCCGAAAGAAATCGCTGGTGTACCTCAAGACATAGTTGAATTAATTACACACTTTTGAAAAAAAGAGCCTCCAAATGAGGAGCGGGTTCACTCGTGACAAAAACTGCAACCACACTACATTCAGTCATGGAACTCCCCCCAGCTTTTCAAAAAAATGATGTCCAATGCCAAAATATGCAGTTTAATGTTGAGCAGCAAAATAAGAAGCAAAGCAGCGGAACAGTGCTAACGTTTCACCTTTTCGGCTTTTTCAAAGCATACTGCACCCAGTGTATGTCATCAATTTATACAAACATTATAAGACCTTGTGACCATTAAAATAAAGTGCTACATAGTAAATTTAAGGTGCCAGTGCATATTTGCTGCAAACATTTTACTCCTGCGGGATCCTAGTGCCTCCTGTCCTAGGACCAAAGAGTGGGACTCTACGGAGAAAATTGATTTTTGGAAGATTGTACGAAACATACAATCAGAAGTCAGAAGGGTAGACCCTGAATTGGACTAATAAGATGAGAAGATGGTTTCAGCTCAGTGGAAACCAGTGTTAACAGGTAAACTAGGACTTCACAGTGTAACATGGAAGAGCAACTGTTATGTACTTGAGTGAATAAACTTACCGTGTAGAAGGCTTATAAGAGTTAGTCCCTTCATTATTTCCTCCAGAAGGTGAAATGACTAGCACTATGACCTTGAAAGCACAGGGGCCGGGTCACCATCACTTTAGACCTTGTTAGTGGATCATACGGTACCTAAGGGAAAGAATGATGAGCTGGGGAATTTGGCATCAGCCAAGGTCCTAACACTTGTTTTTTCATGACACCTTAAGATTAATCACAAGATGATCAAAACCTGATCACGTCAGATTTTCAGGATGGCTGGGGAAGGAGTAGAAAAGGAGCAAAGGCTTAAATGAATCTGCAGTTCCTCTCACAAGATGGATTTTTCTTTCAAAAATGCCCATTTCTTGTGGGCAAGCACAAAAATGAAGCTTTCTGTTTTTACAGATCTTGAATAGATCTGTGTGAAATATCCCCAGTGCCAGAGTGATGTTATTCATAGCATTCTGGTGGAAACCACTCATGAGAGATTGTGCCCAGGCTGCTGAGGCTATTTGCCAAACAGTTCTCGGCCCCTGCTGTATAAAGCATGAACGGCCACCAGACGCATGCTGGTGAAGAACACCTATCTCTGTCTCCAGCATACGTTAACAATCTGGAGCCCTGTGGTTTGTTTGGGTAGGTAGCTAGACTTGTTAGCAGTGGCATTGTCTGTCCTTACCTAAACTACCTCAATGGAGCGGAGGCAGGCAAATCACTCTCAGGTCAAAGTGATTACTATGAAGCAATCTCATTTCCCATGTGTTTCCCCACCCAAACAGGTACATACTGGAGGTGACTTGAAGGGATGGAGAGTACTCAAAAACTGCTACCTGACCAGTAATTTACTTCATTTCAGCTGTGGTCACCAAGGATAAAAGAGTAATTCAAACAACATGAAGTCTTGCTATATTATAGACATTAGCAGTTTGATCCAGCTCTAGAACTGCCCTGGAGTGAAATGGTTAAAACCATTCCAAAATAGAATTTTGGTACGAGAGCAGCTCTATCTGTGTCATTTCAAACTTGAACTGTCAGATTCTTTACTCCGCCTCAGTGAACAGTCGCTCCGGAGATTTCTCCTTCTGCTCGGTTCATTTCTCGGTTTAAAGTGTTTTCTCGGTTGGATTTAACCGAGAATAGTTTTATTTTAACCGCAAAACCGCTCAGTTCAAGCTCTATCTGTGGTAAACTGCAAGTAAATGAAGGTTTTGTCTGTGTGGAACTTGTAAGTTATCGGTTCGGTTTTGAACCGATCAGTGGGTTTAAAACTCATTTAAAACTAAAAGTTACTATTTTAGAAGCGCGGTTCCGGTTCTTATCGGTTCTGAAAAATGGATTTATTACGGTTTTCCAATACCCGTGACATGGTTAGGAACCCGATAAGGTGTCTTGAGCACTGCCGTTAAAAGGCAAGTTTTTGGTTAGGCTGGCATTATGTCTGAGAAACCCAAAAGAAAACCGGGCCACTGGGTTTCAACACTGTGATGTTTGTGGGAAGTCTTTGCCAAGGCTGACCCACACACCACATGTTTATTGTCTGGGGTTTGACCACCTCCAGTCAGACTGCCAGGTATGTGAAATTTCCTGCAGCCACCCTGGAAAAAGATTGGGCAGGCTCAGGGCGAGAGGGCTAAAGTCCGCTGACCGGATGGCCAGCCGATTCGGTGCGGCGAACCAGAGGAGAACCCTCTGACCAGGGCCAGACATCCTCGGAGCAAAGAAAAGCTGGTTCTGAGGAACCAATTCCAGTAAAGAAACAAGAAAATCAGCAGGTCTGGGTCCAAAATTCCTTCTCCAACTGCTGCAGAGATAGCAAAAGCCATACAAATTGTCCAGTCACTGTCTCAGGGTCCGTCCAACCACCACTATCTGGTAAAGGTCGGTTCGTCCAGTCCCAGTGGTTCAGGATTATGATATTGAGGAATTTTATGAACCAGAGGAGGGGAGGAGGATTATGAACAGTATGAATGTGGCTGGGAAGGTCTGGGTGTGCCCATTGAACCGGACATCTCCCCAGACAGACCTTTAGAATCTCCCCCTATGCTGTCTGAGTCCCCATCTCATTTTATGTTTTATAAAAAAGTTGCTGAAACCCTCCAGCTTCCTTTAGAAGAGACTGTGGATGAGCAAGAGGAGCCTGATTTTGTAGAAATGATGGATATTCCAGAGTCTAGGAGATTGTCTATTCCCTTACATAAGTCTTTTAGGAAACAAACAATTAAAATTTTAAAAGCTCCTAATTCTGTGCCTCCTGTAGATAAAAAGATGGACAGAAGGTATACATTGTCAGGCCCTGATACAGAATTCCTTTCTCAGCAATGCAGTCATGTTAGGGTAGTTCAGGCTGCTGCCTGTGATAAAGCTAATATTCCCTTGGCTTCACATCCTCCTGACAAGGATTCCAGGAAGATTGATGCCATGGCAAAAAAACAGTATATGGCAGCCTCTCTGTGACTCAGGCAAGCAAATTATATGGCTTATGTAGCTAGGTATCAGAAATCTAGATGGGATACTGTTATGCAATTGGCCAAGCAGGCCCATGGCCAGCTGGCTAGTGAACTAGAACAGGTGGCTGCTGATGGCATTGAAGCCTCTAAGGTTCAGTTTCATGCTGCTGTGGATGTTAATGATGTTTCCTCTAGGGTCATGGCCACATCTGTAGCTTTTCGTAGGTTGGCCTGGCTCAGGTGTACTAGTTTGTCCCAGGATACCCAGACTAAGGCTATGGATTTTCCTGTGGTGGGAAATTCTCTGTTTGGAGAGCAGACAGAGAATTACATGAAGAAGATGGATAAATATAGGACTACTTACAAGAGTGCCCAGGCTAAGGAGCGGCAAGCCACTCCTCAAAGGTATGCCCCCAGGGGTAGGGGTAGGCCTTTTCACAGGCCTTTCTACCAGACTCAGGCCTCCTCTGCCTATGCTCAGAGGGGCTTCTTCAGAGGCAGGGGCAGACAAGGGGTGGGCAGACCTGCTCCCACCCCCCAGCCTAAAGCTCCTGCGAAACAGGCACCCTGATGGGGTGCCCAGGGCCGATTCTCCTGTACCAGTGGGGGGCAGGCTGGCTTACTTCAGTCAGAATTGGGCTTCTTTAACCTCAGACAAGTGGGTTCTGGAAGTAGTAAGCCAGGGTCTGGTTCTCAGCTTCAAAAGTTTCCCAAGTTGAGAAGCAGACTTTTCTACCTACAAGTGCTTCAGAGACCCTCGCTCTGGAAACAGAGGTCTCATCCCTGTTAGCTCTCAGAGCAGTAGAAAGGGTTCCTCCCTGCATCAGGGCAGGGTCTGTATTCAGATACTTCCTTACCCCAAAAGACAGGAGAATGGCGCCCATTTTAGATCTCAGATATCTGAACAAGCATCTTTTGAAACCAAAGTTCAAAATGGTAACTCTGGCAATGATTTTACCTTCCCTAAGGCCAGGGGACTGGCTAGCCTCCCTGGACCTCAAGGATGCCTATTTCCATGTCCCAATCAGAAGATCCCATCGAAAGTACCTCAGATTCGAACTGCCCTCAGGTCATTACCAGTTCAGAGCAGTGCCCTTCGGCCTTACCTCTGCTCCAAGGGTATTCACAAAGTGTCTAGCAGTGGCAGTGGCCACTTAAGGAGGCAGAGGATTGCTGTTTTCCCTATCTAGACGACTGGCTCATTGTAGGCCAGTCCCAGAACAGGTAAAATCTCACCTGCAGGTCACCCAGCAGCTTCTCACCTCCCTGGGTTTTCTGCTAAACCTACCAAAGTCGGTTCTGGAACCAGTCCAGGTACTCACCTTTATAGGGGCAGAATTGGACACAAAGCTAGCCAGAGCCTTTCTTCCCCCAGAAAGGGTAAGGAATTTAGTGGCTCTGGCCTCTTCCTTCACTCTGCAGGTCTCTCGACCAGCAAGACACTTTCTGCAGCTCCTGGGGCACATGGCTGCATCCACAGCTGTTGTGCAGGGAGCCAGATTTCAGATGAGAGACATTCAGTTTCACTTGAGAACCTTTTGGTCTCAGAGAAGAGACCCCCTTTCCAAGTTGGTCCCAGTGACTCGAACCTTGATCCTAGCTCTCCAGTGGTGGCAGGATCAGAGCAATTTAAGAGCGGGGGTCCCCTTTATTTCCCCTTCTCACGACTTGACTCTCACTACAGATGCTTCCCTTCTGGGTTGGGGAGTCCACATGGGCGACCTTTCCACTCAGGGAGTCTGGTCCCCCCAGGAATCTCTGCTCCACATCAATTTGCTGGAACTCAGAGCTGTCTTTTAGCTCTTCAAGCTTTTTCTGCATCTGTCCCGACAAGGTGATACAAGTCAGAACAGACAACACCACAACAATGTGGTATATCAACAAACAGGGGCACTCGGTGTTGGCCTTGTGCACTGAGGCAATGAAGCTGTGGTCTCTGGCCTATTCCCTGAACACTTCCCTCATAGCAGTTCATCTTCCAGGGAAGGACAATGTCCTAGCGGATGCCCTCAGCAGGATTTCCCAGGGCCATCATGAATGGTCCCTGGATCCTCAAGTGCTGGGGATAGTTTTTGCCAGGTGGGGCATCCCTCAGATAGATCTTTTTGCAGCCCCAGACAATCACAAACTTCCTCTGTTCTGTTGCAGGCCTCCAGTGCTGGGCTCAGGTCCCCTGGATGCCCTTCTTCTGGATTGGGAGGGGAAGTTCCTCTATGCTTTCCCCCCCTTTCTCTCCTATTCAAAGTACTAGTCAAAATCAGATCTCAGCCTTGGGGTGATTCTGATTGCCCGGATTAGGCCAGTCAGCCCTGGTACCCACTCCTTCTGTCTCTGACAGTCCATCTTTCCCTGTGCCTCCCAGGAATCACAATCTGTTGACTTGTGCCCAGGAAGGGTTTGGTATCCGGACCTCAAATCCCTCAACCTCAAGGCCTGGCTCTTGAGGAGTTAGAGTTGCTGATTTACACCTCTCTCAGGGTGTTCTTGAGATCCTAAAGGCTTCCAGAAAGCCTTCCACTAGGGCTACTTATAGTTCTAAATGAAAAAGGTTTTCCATTTGGTGTGCTGGGAAAAATATTTCCCCAGAATCTGCTGAATTGCCCATTTTGTTAGAGTACATGGTACATCCTAATTCCTTGGGTCTCAGACCAGCTACCCTGAGAGTTCACTTGGCAGCTGTGTCTGCTTTTGTGTCAGCAGGAAAGTCATCCCCTCTTTCCTCTCATCCTGTGTTTTCCAAGATTTTTAAGGGATTACTCCATACTAATCCTCCCTTTCGGGAACCGGCCCCTGCTTGGGACCTTAATGTTTGCATTGCCCAGTTAATGCAACCCCCTTTTGAACCTCTGTCTTCTGCAGAGCTTAAGTTCCTAACTTGGAAAACTGTTTTCTAGTGGCTATCACTTCCTGGCAGCATAAGTGAATTGCAAGCCTTGTCAGTGGAGACTGACTTTATTTCTTTCCACAGGGATAAGGTAGTCCTTAGGACTAATAGGAAGTTTTGCCTAAGGTGGTTTCAGATTTCCATCTTAATCAATCTATCGCCCTTCAGTATTTTCACTGATCACTCCTCTTGGTGAGAGGAGGTTGCACAGCCTGGATGTTAAGAGAGCTCTTAGTTATTATATAGTGCATACCAAAGGTCACAGGTTCGAATCCCTCCAACTTTTCCTTACCTATGGTGAAGTTGGGAAAGGCAAACCTGCCACTAAGAGATCAATAGCCAGGTGGATTGTCTCTTGTATCCAATTTTGTTATCAGAAGTGGGCAGAGCCCCAGTTTGAGGGCTCATTCTACCAGGGTACAGCTGCGTCGCTAGCTGCTGCCAGAGATATCCTTTATTAGAAATTTGCCAGGCTGCTACTTGGAAAGCGGTACACACTTTTACCAAGCATTACCCCCTGGATGTCCAGGCCAGGAGAGAATGCTCGGTTTGGCACAGCTGTTCTTCAGAGCCTATTCCCTAAGTAGGTTCTGCCCCTCCTCCATGGAGGTACTGCTGTATTCTGCTAATGTCTATAATGTAGCAAGACTTCATGTTGTTTGAAGAAAAATTACTCACCTTAGTAATGTTGTTTCTTCTAATGGAGTCTTGCTATATTATAGACCTCCCCCCCAACCTGCCCCTCTCAGAACCTCTACTTGGTGGGGTGCGGGCAACTTAGTGTGGGCACTGCTTATGTCCTGTTAGCATTTTGTCCCCTTTGGGACTTTGGGGGTGTGTATGTGTACGCGTGTGTTTTATTATACTTATGTTCCATTTTCATATTATTAGAATGGTGTTAGTATTTCTGGTCCCCTGACTTGAGTCTTGGGTGTTGGGACCATCAATGGTTGTTATTATTTAGGTAGCCATTTGGCTAGTGTAGTTACAGCTTCACACAGACCTTAGTGAGTTTGGCTCGTAAAGATCTGACAGTTCAAGTTTGAAATGACACAGATAGAGCTGCTCTCGTGCCAAAATTCTATTTTGGAATGGTTTTAACCATTTCACTCGGGGGCAGTTCTAGAGCTGGATCAAACTGCTAATGTCTATAATATAGCAAGACTCCATTAGAAGAAACAACATTACTAAGGTGAGTAATTTTTTCTTTTGGACTCCTTTAGTTTTGTCATAATCTCATTTGTCTGAGCTCCAAATGGAGAAGATCAATAAGAGAAGTGATTAGCCACCCACTGTGAAGGGAGAAAGGGACACACACACACACACAGACCCAGGTGTAGTGTCTGAAGTGAACTGAGGAAGTGGCCAATTTGGACTGTGAAATTACTAGTGTCCTAAGCCTTTTGGAGAAGGGAATTGTTTCACTTGGTCATAGAATCAGGACATACTTTCTGACTCATTGCTGGAGCAGAAACGTAAGAGGGCTTCATACCCAAGGAATCTGGTTGTTTAAACTGCTCATAAGGAAGAGACTTGAAAGAGAATTTGGCCTGTATAAAGACCACTAGGGTCTCCAAACCATCTAGGAAAGTGTAACAATTGGGAGCCTTCAGTAGGTGCTGCATGGTGTTTGATGATTCCTTATTGGGGCTAGCTGTTCCTGCCTAGCACCAGGGTGTCTCCATGGCTCATTTGGCAGTTTGTTTTTACTGGATAATGCATTCAGCATTCCTGACTGAAAGGGCCGCAGAAGCTGAAAATCCACAGTGAATAATTCTCATTCACCTAATGGTCCACTGTCATGATTGCTCCATGAATTACAGCTTTGTGTGGCAAAAAGTAATGTTTCTTTTTTAAAGAGATGCAAAATCTGAACTTTTATGATGTTCACATGCTGCTTCCCTCTGAGACACATAGAGTTTACATTTCAGTAAGGAGGCAACCAGAAGTTTGAAATACTGGAGGTGGTACCTGAAGTCCAGGAAGAAAAACATCTGGCCCCTTGGAGTTAAGCCTTTTGAACCTGGTTGAATTAATTAAGGGACCACTGACTATTGGCTGTACTAGTCTAGGTCACTTATGGAAGAAGATTTATGCTAAGTTGACACAGGGAACAGAGTCCAATACTTCTTGTGTCTTGGGTTTCTCATTTCTCTTCTGCGTAGGACTTTTGGTTCAAGGATAGGTGAATTGAGATACTTTAACTTGGAGGCCTTCATTTGAAGGAGGAGAACCAGGGACTTGGGTCTTCATTGCCTGAAGCACTCATATGCTGTCTTCCTTCCAGCATGTTCTGCAGATAGGACACAGTAACTTGCAACCTGAGATCTTAGAGTCACTGACTTCAAAATGATCATAGAAATGAGCCCTGAGGAATCTAGGGGAGAATAAAAAAAACGGAGTCCAGAGCACTGGTACCCATCTTCCTGAGCCTGGGACCAAAGGCCTGCTTACCTTCTGGAGCCTTCAGCCCTGACAAGCACAAAGGAGAAGCTGGAGCCAAGACTGACCTTAAGAAGTCTAGTAAACTGCTGTGCCATTCAACAGCCTAGGTGTTCATTAATCAGGAAAAGGCCACATTTTGTCATGTCATATTCAGACCAAAACATTGCAGTCAGTCTTGAGAGAGGATCTTTCAAAGACATTAGACAGACACTGCTTAAATCCTATTTTACTTGTGTCCCTATGTATGAGAATACTGCCCCAGGACACGTCAGCCATGAGCACAGATGCATGTTAAAAATGTACAGAGGAATTAAACTGATGATGAACAGGTGAGTGAGTTGACAGTCTAGACACAATGAGAAAATTGCTTTTCCCAAAGAATAAAATAGTTGGAGTCTAGTTTCCAGACTGGCTGGGAGTCATATGACTATCACACAGTACTCACATGGGTTGTGTACACTCTGCCATTGTTAATAGCAGGGCTGCTCACAGGAGGAAAAGTGATTTTTTTAAATAAAAAAAATGCAGCTGAGTTGCCTTAACTGCACAGCATAATGCTTGTAAGGTGACTCTGTGGGTGGGTTACTGAACAGTAAACTCACCACATGGGGAACCACACATGCCAGAGGCACGTGGAGGGAGCACCTCATGGTAACCACCATCCCACCCGTCATGCATTACCACTTAACTTTCTCAAATGAACTCACAGAATACACAGAGGGATCAGACAGTTACACCCCAAAAAAACAAAAACCATGAGATCTGATGTTGTGGGACTCAGTGTTGCACATGGGTATTAAAGATTCATACTGTACATGCATGGACAGTATTGGCAGTGTAAGTTGTATTATATAGGTAAAAGTATAGTTAGTGCCGATTATGCTTACTTTTTCCTATGCAGCCTACTCCAGAAGAAGGTGTCATCGTTTAAAAGTACTTCTAGGAGCATGAATGAAGTTCCGATTCATTGGAACGTCTTTAAGCTAGGCTTCTCCCACCACCCGGGCATTATATCCTCTGGCTCTGCCCCATGACATCAGATATTTCTTTCTGCTGGAAGAGTTCAGTCTCCTGTTTCGTAGCTGTGCGCATTGTAGGGTACCTAAAGTGCGGCATTAACAATTTCTTTGTTTTTTCAAAGAGTTTCGCCTCATTTTCAATTTATTTTTCAAGTTGATTTAACACGCCCTTTTTTTGGATAATATCTTGTACAGTATATTATTACTTAGTGTGTCTGTAGTGTTGTGTACCACTAAAGTTGTATACATCGTAATGTTTTATAGTTGGTGTCCCTTCGATTTAAATTAAAAAAATCCCTTATTAAGTCATTACTTGTAATTGTAATTGTTAAATACTGTCTGTGTTTTACTAGTCAAAAGCTGTTGAGGATTTTCAGCTTTGAATCATTCAGAGTCCATCACACCTACTGCATCTTTCTGGAGTCAGTCTCTTCCATAGAACTACATTTTTGTCTTGGGGCCAGAGGCACTGGGACCTTGGATGAACCAGGACCTTTGGAGCTGACAGGGGCACAGACATACTGCACCATGCAAACTCTCACAACATATACTGTATAACAGCACTGACCCCAACTGCCTCATTTCATTTTTTCCCACCATTGTAGCACACAGCTCACAAACAGCCCCAGGTCTAAACTGAAAGCAATTACAGAAAAGTTACCAGAGTCAGCCTCAAAGCAGGATGTGTTAGAGGCTATTATTCAGGGCTTGGAGTCCAGTAACCACCAGATTAGAGCCACCATTGATGTTTCTGATGCTGCATCAAAGCAGCAGGGATCTGTATGAGATGGCACTCCTGGGTCAGACTTGCTGACTTTGCAAACAATGTTCAACTAAAAAATACATATGTACTTTTCATACCTCATTGGCCAGAAAAAGAGTCCGGTGTCAACTGTGAAGGACATGAAGAACATTTACTCCACTTCTTACAGAGGCAGGGGATATGGGTTCTTTAATCACTACCAGCGGCCCTTTGTGGTGTGCCAAACTAAGGGCAAAAGGGCTTTTACCATCAGCGTAAATAAATCCAAGCCCTTCCAATAAAAGGGAAAACCGCAACAAAAACCTGTGCAGCAGACACAAGCCCAGAACTCAGTCCTCTGACAGGATGCTGGCCCCAGTCCCTCTTCTACTGCCCAAGGTGGACGTGGACCAGCTGCAGATGGCTAGGGGGTGTCTGGCCCTGTTCTGTCAGCTGTGGGAGTTCACTCTCACAGACAAGTGGTCCTGGAAATTATCTCAGATAGTTCCACTTAGGTAGTGGTAGAGCGCCCACCGGATCACCTGCCGGGGTAATTGACTCAGCCCCAGGGTCCTGTGGCTGTATGACTATTTCTGGAAATAGTGGGGCTGCTACAAAACAGGGCAGTGAAGATAGGTCTGGAGACACAGAAAGGCACAGGTTTCTACTCCAGGTATTTACTCCTTTCCCAAATAGGTGTATTTGCCCAATTCAAACAACATGAAGTCTTGCTGTATTCTGACTATTGCAGTTAGCCCCAGCCTTTAAACTGCCCCGGAGAACAAAGGGTTAACTTTCTATGCAGAGCATAGAATGCTGAGCTCGAGCTCGGTTGAGGTCTCTGTCTGGAGCCCTTTGAAATCCAACCATCAGATTCTTTACTCCGCCTCACTGAACAGTCGCTCCGGAGATTTTCTCCTTCAGCTCGGTTCGAAAGTCGGTTAAAGTCTCTGTTAAGTTGTCGGTTTTTAACGAATTTATTTCCACATAGTCGGTTCAGTCTCTGTCTGTGGTACCGTGAGTACTAGATAGGTTTTGTTCCGATTTTCTGTGTGGAAATTGTAAAGTGTTAGATTGGTTCGGCTGAACCGATCACTTGTAGTGAATCCTTGTGTTTTACTTTAGAGTTTGGTTACCGGTCCTTATCGGTTCTAAAAATAAACGTGTTTTGAACTTTTTTTTCCAACACCCGTGACACGGTTAGGAACCGATAAGGGAGTCTTACCTGGCAGTTGCCATAAAAAGGGTAAGTTTGGTTAGGTTGGCCATGTCTGAGAAACCCAAGAAAAAAACCGGGCCCACTGGGTTTGAACACTGCAGTGAGTGTGGGGAGGTCTTTGCTAAGGCCGACCCCCACACTACCTGTGTTTATTGTCTGGGGTTTAAACACCTTGATACAGACTGCCAAATTTGTAAAAATTTTCCTAAATCTACCCTTGAAAAGAGATTAGGTAGACTGAGGGAAAAGGAGGCCAAGAAGTCCGCTGACCCGGATGGCCAGCCCAGTTAGGTTCCGACTGAACCAGAAGGAGTGCCCTCTGACCAAGGCGATACTTCTTCGGGCAGGAGGAGAGCCGATCCTGAGGGGTCGGTTCCTACAAAAAGGAAACGCAAAGAAAAATCGACCAGTTCGGATCCAAAGGTTCATGTTCCGACCGCCGAGGAAATAGCCAGAGCGATTCAAATTGTGGAATCGCTTCACCCAGTTCTGACCGATCCGGCACCTTTTCGCAAGGGTCCGGTTTGGTCAGTTCCCCCAGTTCAAGATTATACCCCTGAAGATTTTTATGAACTGGAGTTTGAGGAGGGGGAGTTTGAAGATGATGGTGAAAGTCTGGATGTGCCTGTGAATCCGGACATCTCCCCAGATAGACCTTCTGGTGTATCCCTTCCTAGGCTTTCTGAGTCCCCTTCCCATTTTCTGTTTTACAGAAAAGTGGCTGAAACCCTCCAGCTTCCTATGGAGGAGGCAATGGAGGATCAGGAGGAGTCTGATTATGTGGAAATGATGGATATCCCAGAGTCCAGGAGACTCTATTCCCCTTCACAAATCCTTTGGGAAACAGACAAAAAATCCTGAAGTCTCCCAATTCTGTACCCCCTGTTGACAGAAGGATGGACAAGAGGTACACACTATCAGGCTCAGATACGGAGTTTTTATGCCAGCAGTGCAGCCATGTTGGGGTAGTGCAGGCTGCTACCTGTGACAAGGCAAACATTCCCTTGGCTTCACACCCCCCAGACAAAGACTCCAGGAAGATTGATGCCATGGCAAAAAAACAGTACCTGGCATCTTCCTTGGGACTCAGGCAGGCGAATTATGTGGCCTATACAGCCAGGTACCAGAAGTCCAGGTGGAACACTGTACTGGCACTGGCTAAACAGGCCTCCCCCCAGCTAGCCAAGGAGCTGGAGTAGGTGGCTGCAGATGGGATTGAGGCATCAAAAGTACAGTTTCATGCTGCTGTGGACTCCAATGATGTGTCATCAAGAGTCATGGCTACATCTGTGGCTCTTCAGAGAATGGCTTGGCTCAGATGTACTAGCCTCTCACAGGACACCCAGGCTAAGGTCATGGATTTTCCTGTAGTGGGTAATTCTCTGTTTGGGGAGCAGACAGAGGATTACATGAAGAAAATGGACGAGTACAGGACCACTTATAGGAGTGCTCAGGCCAAGGAGAGGCAGGCAACTCCTCAAAGGCAGTAGTCTAGGGGCAGGCCTTTTCATGGGCCTTTTTGCCAAGCACAGGCCTCTTCTCCCTTTTCACAGAGGGGGTTCTTCAGAGGGAGAGGCAGAAGGGGGATGAGCATAGCTGCATCCACTCCTCAGCCTAAGGCCCCTGCCAAGCAGACATCCTGATGGGTCTGCCCGGGTCGACTCTCCTATTCCAGTAGGGGGCAGGCTGACTTACTTTGTCCAGGACTGGATGTCTGTTACCTCAGACAAGTGAGTCCTGGAAGTAGTAAGCCAGGGACTAGTTCTCAGCTTCAGAAAATTTCCAAAGATGAGAGCCAGATCTTTTCCACCTGCAGGGGTCTCAGAAACCATTGCCCTAGAGGCAGAGGTTTCATCTCTTCTGGCCTTAAGAGCCATAGAGAGAGTTCCTACCCTATACAGGGGCAAAGGTCTGTACTCCAGGTACTTCCTTACCCCAAAAAAGACAGGGAAGTGCCGACTCATCCTAGACCTAAGATACCTAAACAAACATCTTTTAAAACCAAAGTTCAAGATGGTAACTCTGGGAATAATTCTTCCCTCTCTAAGGCCAGGGGACTGGCTAGCCTCCCTGGACCTCAAAGACGCCTATTTTCACATTCCATCAGGTGCTCCCACAGAAAGTACCTCAGGTTCGAGTTGCCCTCAGGCCACTATCAGTTCAAAGCAATGCCCTTTGGTCTAACATCAGCCCCAAGGGTTTTCACAAAGTGCCTGGCAGTAGCCGTTGCTTTTCTAAGAAGGCAAAAGATTTCCATTTTTCCATATCTGGACGACTGGCTCATAGTGGGCCAGTCTCCAGATCAAGTCAAGTCAGACCTGCAAGTGACCCAGCAAGTGCTCACTTCTCTAGGATTTCTTCTCAACCTTCCCAAGTCGGTTCTCGAGCCAGTGCAGCTCCTTACCTTTATAGGGGCAGAGCTGGATACTGTCAAAGCAAGAGCCTTTCTTCCCCTGGAAAGGACAAGAGTTCTTATAGAACTGGCTTCTTTCTTCAGCCTTCAGGAGTCTCGACCAGCAAGGCATTTCCTCCAGCTCTTGGGCCACATGGCAGCTTCTACAGCAGTGGTCCAAGGGGCAAGATTCCAGATGAGGGACATTCAGTTCAATTTGAGGGCCTTTTGGTCCCAAAGGAAGGATTCCCTTACCAAACTGATTCCAGTGACTTGGACCCTGATCCAAGCCCTTCAGTGGTGGCAGGATCAGGACAATTTAAGGCAAGGGGTCCCATTTGCCACTCAGTCTCATTCAGTGGTCTCACTGTGGATGCTTCCCTTCTGGGCTGGGGAGCCCACCTGGGGCTCCCTCACTGCCCAGGGACTGTGGTCCCTCAGGAATCCCTTCTCCATATCAATCTCCTAGAACTCAGGGCAGTTTTTCTGGCCCTGCAAGCTTTCTCTCAGTCAGTGCAGAACAAGGTGGTTCAAGTCAGAACAGACAACACCACCACCATGTGGTACATCAACAAGCAAGGAGGCACTCGGTCTACAGCCTTGTGCACAGAAGTCATGAAGTTGTGGTCCCTGGCTTATTTCCTGCAAACCTCTCTGATAGCAGTCCACCTTCCAGGGAAGTACAATGTGCTAGCAGATGCACTGAGCAGGATCTCACAGGGCCATCATGAATGGTCCCTGGACCCTCTGGTCTTGAAGGTGATTTGTTCAAGGTGGGGCACTCCAGAGATAGATCTCTTTGCAGCCCCAGGCAGTCACCAACTTCCTCTCTTTTGTTGCAGATCCCCAGTCTTGGGCTCAGTCCCTCTGGATGCTCTGATTCTGAACTGGGAAGGGACATTTCTGTATGCCTTCCCTCCCTTTCCTCTACTGTTCAAAGTCCTAATCAAGATAAGGTCACAACCCTGCAAAGTGATTCTGATTGCTCCAGACTGGGCCAGACAGCCTTGGTATCCCTGTTGCTGTCACTAGCAGTCTATCTTCCCCTGTCTCTTCCCAGGAATTACAACCTGTTAACCTCCTCTCGGGAGGATTTGGTACCCCAATCTTCAGTCTCAAGGCATGGCTCTTGAAGAGTTAGAGTGTGCAGATTTGCATCTGTCTCAGGGAGTTCTGGATATTCTCAAAGCCTCTCGAAAGCCCGCCTCTAGGAAGAACCTATAACTCCAAATGGAAGAGATTCAGCATTTGGTGTTCCAAGAAACATGTTTCCCCAGACGCTGCTGAATTGCCTACCGTTCTGGATTATATGGTTCATCTGAATGACTTAGGCCTCAGCCCAGCTACTCTCAAGGTGCACTTGTCAGCTGTTTCTGCTTTTTTGTCAGTGGGGAAGTCTTCCTCACTATCATCTCATCCTGTGTTCTGTAAGTTTTTTAAAGGATTGCTTCACCCAATCCTCCCTTTAGAGACCCTGCCCCTGCCTGGGATTTAAATGTTTGCATTGCTCAACTTATGCAACCTCCCTTTGAACCTATGTCCTCAGCAGAGCTTAAGTACTTGACTTGGAAAACTGTGTTTTTAGTAGCCATTACCTCTGCCAGACGTATCCGTGAATTGCAAGCCCTGTCAGTGGAACCTGATTTTATCTCCTTTCATAGAGATATAGTGGTCCTTAGAACCAATAGAAGGTTCTTGCCCAAAGTGGTTTCAGATTTCCACTTGAATCAGTCTATGTCTCTCCCTGTTTTCTTCACCGATCATTCTTCTTCAGGAGAGAGGAGGCTACAAGGTTTAGATGTTAAAAGGGCCCTTAGCTACTATATAGAGTGTACCAAGGGTCACAGGTTTGATTCCCTCCAGTTGTTCCTCACTTATGGAGAAGTGGGAAAGGGCAAACCTGCCACCAAGAGAACTATTGCCAGGTGGATTGTGTCCTATATACAATTCTGCTATGAGAAACTAGGAAAAAGTCCACCCTCAGGCCTGAGGGCTCACTCCACTAGAGGTACAGCTGCTTCCCTGGCTGCTGCCAGGGATATTCCTCTCTTAGAAATTTGTCAAGCAGCCACTTGGAAAACAGTTCATACCTTTACCAAGCATTACTCTCTGGATATCCAGGTTAGGAGTGATGCTTGGTTTGGCACAGCAGTACTTCAGAGCCTATTCCCAAAGTAGGTTCTGTCCCTCCTCCATGGAGGTACTGCTTGGTAGTCTGCAATAGTCAGAATACAGCAAGACTTCATGTTGTTTGAAGAAAAAATTATTCACCTTAGTAATTATGTTTCTTCTAATGGAGTCTTGCTGTATTCTGACCTCCCTCCCTGCCTCCCCTCTCAGAACCTGTTTTTGGGAAGTGGGTGGGCAGGTGCAGTGTTGCACCTCAGGGGTGCTCCTTTTCACCCTCTTCTTTTTGTTTGGGTGTTTGTTTTATTATTATTCTTATTTGGATTGGTTTTTGGTTTTGGGTTTCATGACTTGAGTCTTCCTTTGGGAATCCAAAACTTTTTGTTGCCAGTTGGCTAGTAAAAAATGTTTCAATTTCCACATAGGATAGTTAGTGAGTTTTTGCTTGTAAGAATCTGACGGTTGGATTCCAAAGGGCTCCAGACAGAGACCTCAACCGAGCTCGAGCTCAGCATTCTATGCTCTGCATAGAAAGTTAACCCTTTGTTCTCCGGGGCAGTTTAAAGGCTGGGGTTAACTGCAATAGTCAGAATACAGCAAGACTCCATTAGAAGAAAATAATTACTAAGGTGAGTAATTTTTTCTTTTCGACCTTAGATATCTGAACCTCTTCCTTATATTCTCGTGTACAGGTTGAGTTTTGCATCGCTACAATTCGGTGCCAAAAAAGAGAGACTCAGTTTATATCCAAGGTTGACTTATGCATGGGTGTTTTTTTTTTTTCTGCTACCTAGTGTCTCTCTCTGCTTTCCATCCCTTATGTGCGAGTGATTTTGCTACTGTTGTGCAGCTTAGTGTCTCTCTCTGCTTCACATCCTTAGTACCTCAGCCTGTCTTCAGCTGCAGCATTTGGCCCCGTCACGAATCTGTCTGCTCCTGTTTATGCTTCAGTCCATGAATCAGGCTGCTGTCACTTGTGCACTCCACTTCTAATATCAGGCTGTGTCAGCTTCTGTTACTTTGTTTCATGGATCAGGCTGCTCACTCATCCGCACCCCACCCACCAGTCTTCCAGTGACATGCCAGGCTGTGTTGCATTCTTTAGCTTGGGACTCCTCCAACTATCGAACTGTTTTCCAAATTTTACCTGAACCTAACATTGGGAGACTCACGGGTCAAATGGGCTAACATTACTCCGGCTGGTGTCTTAAATAGATTTGTAACGTACTAGTACCTTTCATACTTTTACCATTGAAATGTAGGTCACTGGCTCGAAATGAGGTGAAAGGCTTGGGGAGTGGGGGACAAAGAAAGAGAAACTCCTCAATGGGTTCCCATTCTGTTTCCCAGAACCTCAAATGACCATGGCTGTGGATCTGTCCTCCCTGGGTTGGGGCTTGCACTACCAAAGTTTTCAAACTCTGAGCACCTACCTGGTTAGTCATAAAGCAACATCTCCATATCAGTGTTATATATGTGTTGTTTTTGTTAACCAGGTACATTTATTGGCGCGTAGGCTCCATTACAGAAGTGACCCAGAACTTCGTTCTCCGATACGGAGTGTAAGAAATACATTGTAACAACACGGTATGATACATATATGAAGCATAAAAATATCACCACAATTAAAACACACATACAGGTTAAACTGTTGTTAACAATTCTTTTGCCTTCGTTTTAAACTTACCAAAAGAAGTTATTTCTCTTATTGTAAGGGGAATTGAGTTCCAGACATTTGCTTCCTGGACTCTGAATGAACCTAGGTCCACTGTGCATGAAAGGAATGTGTAAATGATTTTCCTTATTCTGTCATGAATTTAATTTGATGGCGTACCAACAAGACAAATAAGCAAGAGAGAGCGTTGTACTGTTTAACAGACCGTATACCAGTTTACCAAGCGTCAAGTTTGAATTTTGTTTAGGGGTAACCAGTTTAGACTTTGATAAATTTCACAGTGATGAACTGTGTTTCTTAATCAAACGAGCAGATTTGATTAAAGAGAACATTTATTTTAGCCAGTTCAACTAAAGGAGCACAATCTTAAACTACTGAACCATGGTTTAAGATGGATATTAAACAATGGTTAGCAATTGGTATATGAACCTCAGGCAAAAACAATTTTATCCTATAAAGTAATCTCAATCTCTGATTCAAGGTTTTGGTAATAAACTCAGTGTGTGTGCCAACATTTAAAGAAGTATCAAGAACACACCTAAATATTTAACATGTTTCATAATATCTAAGACCATACCATACCTTCACTAGTTTTAATTTGAAACATACCTTTTCCCTTATGTAGTGTAGTACTTTTTTAAGCTACTTTTGTACTTGTGCTCGTCTGCATATCTATAATTTTTTGGAGTTATATTCCGTCTGTTGTCCATCTTATTGCTGTATGGGTGCTTACATATTCACCACTCTCATTCATTTATTAGTATAGCACCATACAAATCCTGGTGCTCCTTGATTCTCCTTTCTTTTTAGATAAGGTAAGCTTAGATTAGTACGAACATTAATCTGAGTAATAGGAAAAGAGATGAGTAAGTAGAGTGGAGGAGAAAAGGGATGGGATAGACAGGTGTAGGATAGTCACATAGTTGCAGGAAACAGTAAAATGAGGAATTGTTTGTGAATGTTTAAGAGGAATGAGAGGAAGCAGCTCAAAAGGGCCTTGTCAGTACATAGGGGAGATAGAGGGGTGGATCGGGGGGTAAAGCGGGGAGGGGTTAGAAAAAGTGGTGAGAGTTGAGGTTAACCACTGTTGAGGGAAGCAGGCAGAACCATAGGGAAATAGAAGAGCAGGGAGAGTTGGGCGGCAGATAAGAATACAGAAGTGGGTAGTTATAAGTGCTGATGTTGGAAATAGTCCCTAGGAAAGGACTAGGAGAGTAACAGTCACACATACTTGTTATGGCAAGATGAGCACCGAGTTTTAATTTGAAAGGGCCAAGTTTAGGTTAGGATTGCAGGTCAGCATTAAGAGAGCTGAGCCATGTGGGGGCCCTGTATGCAAATGATGGCTACCCTTGCAGTGTCTGACAGAAGGGGACTTGGGTCGTTTTACCACTGGTTCCCCTAGTTTGCCTTTGCTGAGTGGATGAGCAAAGGAGGTTCTGTATACCAGGTGGTGTAAGGCCTAGGGTGATCTTTTTACCAAGTAGACACATCTGGTACTGGATCCTACTATGCATATTTAGCCAACCAGACCAGGCGTAGAGCTCACAGGTATGGGTTAATCGATGTGCACCTAATATAAGCCTACAGGCTTTGTTTAAGGCCAACCTGATTCTCTTAATTCTCTGTCGGTTCCTGCCCCATAGACCACTAGCCGGTAGTCAGTAATAGACAGGACTGAGCTAGTGACTGTGAGTTTAAGGGCATCATCAGAGAGGCAGTGTCTATGCCTGTATAGTTGGCCAGTGCATGAGCTGGGAGCTTTGGCTACTAGGTCAATATGCTGTGTAAACAGGAGGGAGCAGTCAAGGGTGACCCCCAAGGTGTTTAAAGCTATTGACCATCTCTAACACCTCATCACGGTTGTTAAGAATTTTAAGGTGATAAGACCTAAGTCTGTTATGTGTAGAGGCAAACAGCATAGTCTTAGTCTTCTTGTAATTAAAAAGGAGCTTGGAGCTGATGAACCAGGCCTCCACATCAGTGAAATTTGCCTGCATTTGTTGTTCCAGAACTTTGGGGTTGGAATGACTACTAAATAGTACAGCATTGTCTGCGTACAATAGGACATTGCCATGACATGCCTTAGGGAGGTTGTTTAAGACTAGGTTAAACAGCAGGGGACCCAAGATTGAGCCTTGACGGACCCCAGTAGTTATATTACGGGGATCAGAGAGGACATCAAGTATTTTAACTTTTTGCATGCCCCCTGAAAGGTAGCTCCAGAATCAGTTCACCGATTAACTTTAAAGGCCAGTGTTGGCCAGCTGGGTTAGAAGTAACTCATGGTTGACCATGTCAAAGGCCTTGGTGAGGTCAATGTAGGTAGCCCCCACCAAGAGCCCCCAGTCTAGTGCCTCGTGGATGTAGCCAGTGAATTCAACAAGAGCTGTTGTAATACTGTGTTGCTTCCTGAAGCCATGTTGTTGCTGGCAGTGAAGCTCATATTTGTCTAGATTGTCTACGAGTTGGTCGTAGACAATCCTCTCGCTGGCTTTCGAGAGTGGGGGGAATCGAAATTGGTTGGTAATTGGAGTGACTAGTTCTGTCACCGCTTTTGAAAACAGGAGTGACCACCACCGCTTTCCAGGACTTGGGGAATTTTCCTCTTATAAGGGATAGGTTAAGGATGCTGGTTTGTGGGGAGATTACCTCATCATGGGTGAATGCAAGAAGCTTGAGGTCTAGTGTGCCACCGTAGGTTTTCGATTTCCCAAGAACCTATTTAAGATATTTCTTGGCTTTAGATTTGGAGACAATCCTGAGGTAGAAGGGGGAACTGAGCAATCTGGATGGTTAGAGCTGCGACTAGGGTTAGTACTACTTTTTGGAACTAGAAAGTCAGGGGGGAGCACTCCGCTGAGATCCGTAAAAGCCTTGTTGAAGGTGTTGGCAATTTCTTTTGGGTCTTGGGTAATGATTCCGTTTACATTGAGTAAAGTAGGTGGTGTTTTGCTGGTTTTACCAGTTAGGGACCTAATGTTGTCCCAGAATTTATGGCTTTCACCCCAAGAAGTGTCTAGCTCTGTTTTGAAGTGAAGACTTTTGCTTTCTGGATAGCCCAAGTGCATATATTATGGGCCGTTTTATAATTTTTGATGTCAGTAGGGGACCCAGAACCTTTGGCCTTGTGCCACAAGTTATCTCTATTCTTCATTTGATCAGTAAGCTGCGGGGAGATCCAGGACTTTCTGGTACCCTTTAGTTTCTTTTTCTTGTAAGGTGCAAGTATATTACAGGATGCGTTAAATTTGTTGGTAAATTCATCAACCGCTACATCAACATCTTCGGCAGTGTAGATGGTTGATCTGTCCAGTTGATTGAGGTATGCTTTGAACAAATCAAGTTGTGCTTTTTTTAGTACTCTGGAGAGGATTGTTTTGGGAGGGATTCTAGGGGATTTATTCATCCAAGTACAGAGGATAGGGGAGTGGTCACTGATAACATCAGGAAGCACTGTTGTGCTAGTTATTCTTTCAGGTCGGTTGGTTATTAACCAGTCTTATTAGTATACTAGAGCTTGTTCTGTAGCTCACCCTGGTGGGGGTTCCTGCTAGCTGAGTCATGTTGATTGAAGAGAGGGCATCTTTGTAGGGTACAGCCTCAGAGAATAACCAGTTTGTGCTGAAATCCCCAAACATGAGTACCTCTGTGTTGTGGCTGAGCTCAGCAAGGAACTCAGTTGTTGATTTAAAGGCTGTGACCTGCTGTTTTGGAGGTATATACACAGAGATTACTATGAGGCATTTACCATGGATACCAGGTTGCAGCTTGATCGTTAGCATGTGGGTTTTACAGTCAGTGGTAGGGGGGCGAAAAGGGCCCGCCCTTGAAGAGTATCCCTAATGTATATGGTGCAACCTCCGCCTCATTTAACAGATCTTCCTTTGTCAGTCTTCACCATTCATCACTGTTGGGTGTCCAGCCAGAGAGTAGTACCCGTGGAGTTTTTTTTTTTTTTGGGGGAGGGGCTGGCTGCGCACCCACTGCAGGCCGATGTACTGCGTGGGTGCCTGCGGGTTGGCCAGTAGCATCGTTGGTTCCTCCTTTACGTCAGTTCTGCTTTTCCCACCGTCGAGACAGCACCTTGCCTGCAGCAGCGGAAGAATTGAAGTGCATCTGTGGCCTAGTTTCAGTGCAGCACTACATGTCACTTCGAAGCCGCATTTGACGCCATCTGATTGTAAAACTTTGCCGGTTCTGCCATTCAGTACTTGGCACCGTTTACTTGAAGATCCAGTAAGATCTTTCCTTTTTATTCCTTAAACAGCGCCGAATCTTTTCTGTTTATTGTTTGAGTTACCGCATTCGCATCATACCAGATTCAGGGGACATAGAAACATAGAATTTGACGGCAGATAAGGACCGCTTGGCCTACCTAGTCTGCTCATTTCCCTACCTAACGGATAAGTTGCAAATCCTAGTTAACCAACAGCCTACTTCCTCCTACCCCCCCCAATGGAACTTTCTTATGTCTGTCCCATGCATTCTTGAATTCCCCCACTGTTTTTGACTTTACGACCTCCTCAGGCAGGCTGTTCCATGTATCCACAGCCCTCTCTGTGAAGAAATACTTCCTCACATTACCTCTGAGCCGTCCTCCCTCTATCTTCAAATTGTGCCCCCTTGTTTTTGCACACCTCTTTTTCTGAAAGATGCTACCCTCTTGGACTTTGTTGATTCCCTTGAGGTATTTGAAAGTTTCTCTCATGTCCCTCCTCTCCCTCCTTTCCTCGAGGCTATACATCTTTAGTTCCTTTAGTCTTTCTTCATATGTCTTCTGATGCAGACCCTGCATCATTTTGGTTGCCCTCCTCTGGACACCCTCCACCCTGTCTATGTCTTTGCGGAGATGGGGTCTCCAGAACTGTACACAGTACTCCAGATGTGGTCTTACCAACTGTCTGTACAGAGGGCCAACAACTTCCTGTTTTCTACTGGTGATGCCTCTCCCTATGCATCCCAGTGTCCCCCCAGCACTCCTTACTGCCTTCTCACATTGCTGGCCCACCTTTAGGTCATCTGATATGAGTACCCCAGGTCCCTTTCTATTTTTGTTGTTGTCAGTATCTCACCCCCCATTGTGTACTCTTCCCCTGGGTTTTTGTTTCCCAGGTGTATTACTTTGCACTTTTTTGCATTGAATCTAAGCTGCCATACATTTGACAAGAAGCGTTCTTCGAAAGCGGGCCAGCCTCCTCTGCGTCCATGTCCCTGTGGCCAGCAAATTTCTGTGACAGACTGGCATTATGTCTGCTTAACCTGCCTTGGACCTCAACATGATATGGACAATTGTGACACCTGCTTCTCGACGGACCACCATGTTCTTGAGTACCGCGTGTTTGAAGTCGGCAGGGCTTCACTGACTTTTGGAGGGCGTTGTTGCTCGGAAGGATCCAAGCACAGGTCGCTTCTTCCTTCCTCTGGGTCCCCTCATGGGCCTATACGGTCCAGTGAGGAGGGGTCCTCCTCCTCCTCCTCTAGCCTTGCCAGGGAGGAGCCCTTTTCTGCGGTGCCAGAGCGCTGGTCTGGTTCCCCACCCCCGGAGCCTGGCTGGGAGCACAGCCCTGGCAGTCAACTCCTTGGAGGTGCAGGCTTACCGCAGTATCATAGCCCACAGTTGCTGGGTCCGGCACGGGAGGTTCCTCAGTGCCACCCGCTTCTGCCGTCTTGGATCCTGGAGCCATTTGCGGCTCTGGTGATCAAGACAGTGCCCAGAGGGGCACTGGACCCGCCGAAGGTGGTGGAGTCCCCGGGGTCGCCTGTTTGGAGGTCTTTTGGATCTCCTCCTCTCTGGAGTTGGACAATCAGGAGGCCGACCTGACTCCTCAAAGTCAGTGAGCTCTCCAGGGCCCAGGACCGTTGCACCTTCCCAGGTGCCTCTCCCTGTGACTCTGGTGACTGCGGTTGGCACCGGCTCCCACGTCGAGAGCGGCGCCGGGAGCAGGGCACAGGATAGCTATCCCTGGTCTGATGGGGCAGTGGTTTGGGTATTGGGGGTGGGGTCAGCTGCCATCCCTTCCTCTGAAACTAGGACTGGGACCCCCTCTTCTACGGCTTTGCTTGGTAGAGCCTGTGAAATTGGGCCGGTCCCAGGCACAGGGAATGAGGAAGAGGTCTTCCTCGGAGTCAGTGGGGTTGAGGGGCCAGGGAGAGTGGCAGTGGCTCTCCTCTAGAGCCCTTCAGGGCTCAGGGAGGAGCCACAGCACTGAGCCCAAGTTCTCTCCCTCGTACCCTTCCAGGGAGCCCTTGTTGGGTGGGGTTGGGGTGCTTCTTTCTGGACATATGCGCCCCAGTCCTCATAGGGTGCTTCCTCTCCAGAGCTCAGTCCTGACTGCTCGGGCTGGTTGAGTGCCTTTGACTGAACTGACCTATGGATCCCCTTGTCGTCTGGGATCATCTGTTAGGTCCCCTAGCCCTGGGAGAGGTGCTTCACTAGCTGACAAAAGTTTCTCCCCCTTGCCTCTGCATCCAGACCCTCTTCTCCCAGGTCACGTGGGTCCTTCGGGGCCCTTAACCTGAGAACAGTTCAGATCTCAGACTGCAGAGTTCCCAAGATACTTTAGGGCCATAGACAAGCAGGTCTTTCCCCGTCTCCCCTGCTGCAGCCAAAAGCTGAATCTTCAGATTCTTCGGCCTCCTTGTCTTCCTCTGTCGAGGAAAAGGAGATTCCTGTCCTCCAATGCTGATCAAACGGAGTATCAGTGCTTCCTTGAGAGGCTGGTCAAGACCTGCACATATCACACATAGCAAGATGCAACACCGAGCATACATACACATACCTTCTTAGTGAATACAGTGCGGACCACTTGGTGGTCCCTTCCCTGGCCTATACTCTTCCAGGAGGCATTGTACAGTGCCTGGCAGCTTCCATCCACAGCAACTCCAGCCCCTTCAGAATGCCAGTGTTGGTATCGCACCCCAGGGGTCTCCAGGTACATTGCCTCATCCCTCTGCAGGAGTGATGCTGTTGCAGACACCTACCAGGCATAAGTGCCTGGTCCGCAACCGACCCGCAGATCTGGACTCTGCTGAGTTCGACTGCCTGGGGTGGAGAGTTTTCTCTTCAGCGCGGTGATGCTATATATCGCGTCTCATCAGGTGCACCACGCTGCCTATAACAGGCATCTGTGGGTAATGCTGGTTCAGGTGCTGGCATCATTGCCTGATTCGGAGGCGGCCAGGCAGGCCACAGCCCTGTACATGATAGGCCTAGAACTAGCAAGGCACCAAGCAAGGGCATCTTATGACGCCAGTGAGGTCACTGCATGGTTAGCAGGGATAGCAATCTGCATTAGGTGGACGGCGTGACTTCATCTATCAAAGTTATCACCCTTGGCCCAGTGTAGGATGATTGTATCCGCATTCTAGGGAACCCATCTTTTCTCCCGCAGGACGAGGCGGGGTCTGCAGAGGCATCTTCCTTCAGGGAACGGGGAACTCCACTTCGCCCTGACCAGTCACATGCCTAACTGGCCTGGAGTGGGTCTCCTCCTCCCTTGTTTCCCTCACGGGAGGCTGAGGGACATCTGTCCCTCAGGGAAGTGCTGAACCCCTTCGGGGGGCTCAGTACTCGCCCAGCAGTGATGAATTGTGAAGACTGACACAGGGAAGATATGAAAATTATGTACCTACCGTAGTTCTTGATCTTCCTGTGTATCTTCACCATTCATTACTGGAACCCGCCTGTTTTCCCTCAGAAGGCCTCAGTCCCTGGGCGATGCCTTCTCTCTGCTTGTCCTCCTCCTCAGGGAACCAATCGGGATTCTGCCACTGTAACCATAGGGCCCCTCCTTGTTCCTAGGAGGTGGCGGAGGGGACCCATTTGAAAGGCGGGCCAGTAGCACCTCTCAATCAGGAAATTGAGATGGGGGACTCCAGGTGGGCCCCTCTTCCTCTGTCTTTGGGGGAACCTCCGGGGTCAGTCCACTCCCTTCGGGATGTACCAGCTCCTACTCTGAGTCCCCTGGGATGATGGGAGGGAATGGGGCTGGCAGGGACTCCTCCTTTCCTTTACCCTCTCTGTATTCATACTTCTCTACCTCTTCAATCTCCCTCTCCCTTTCAGGGAGGGAGGGAGGTGTTGTTGAATAGGTGGGATCCTCACTCCCCTCCGAACCCTGTGGGTTCTCCTTTTGGAAGCAGTAGCCAGGGAGAGGAGTGGGGAATCCTGACCAGGGGTGGTTTTCCACCAAGTAGGGGGTTGGAGGAAGTAGAGTGGTACCTTTTCCACTCCATGGATGCTCAGTCTGACCCAAGAAAGGGGCAATATTAAGGCCAGGATGCAGATCCTGCAGCAACTGCCTGTGGGCTAGCTGACTGCCTACCTCTGGAGGCACATCCTTGGTCACTCAAATGATCTGAGTCGGTCAAGGTGCATGGGTAGATGGGTCCCTCCTTCCCTTTTCTCTTTCTTCCCATTATTTCTCTCTCTCTCTCTCTTCTTCTTCTTTCCTGTCTGAATGGCCATCCAGGGACTGGGACCTAATGGCCCATACCCTCCTAGATCATCTTCCTCCTCTGGCCGGCCTATTCCTTTTTTCAGTTTATATCTTTTCCTTATACTGTCCCTTGGGCTCCCTTGCCCCACCCTCGTTTTTCTCTATCCCTGTTTTTCCCTCTGTCTCTCCAGTGAGCAAAACTGAGGCAGAGGAGGAGCTGTAGGCTGTTACTGGCCAACCTGCGAGTGCCACGCAGTTGGCCTTGTGGGTGGTGCCGCCAGCACTGGCTCCTCCCCCTAAAAAAACAAAACTCCCACAGGGTGCTGCTCTCTGGCTGGACACCCAGCAGTGATGAATGGTGAAGATACACAGGAAGATCAAGAATTGCGATAGGTACGTCATTTTCATATCTATCCTGCCTGAATATGTTGTAACCATTTAGCTGGATAGCAAGGTCGGGGACTCTGGGGGGTGAGCCAGGTCTCTGCTATAGACAGAACATCTGATGTGTTGAGTAACCCATACCTGCAGCAATTCATGTATAGTCAAGAGACTGCAGATATTAATGGAAGCAATTGTTAAGACCCCATACTTCGTTATAGGTACAGATGGTATTGTTCCAGGGCCAGGGTTGGGATGGACATTACCAGACAACAGCAACAACAGCCAGGCTAGCCTGATAGTTTGCCATTTTAGATATTTCAAGGCCTGTGAGTGGATGTGTATAACCCTTCTGTTTTTGCCAGTATTCCCTGTAAAAACGTACATGTTTAGCTGGGCTGGGGGCAGAGGGTAGAAACTGCTCTTCACAGGTCCAGACCAAAGCAGCACATTATGTAAAACACAAGGGGCAAAGGTTGCAGCCACTGCAATAATCAAGGGGTCCCAGACAATGCAAGATAGGGTGTCGTTTCCGCCTGGCACATGTATTTTGTTGCCCATATACAAGGAGAGTGGCAGAGCCATCACCAGAAGTAGAGGAACCTTAATTAGGGGTCGTGCCATGATGCTGCGCAGGTTTACTAGCAAATAAGGTACAGGGACAGTAAGAGGAGTTAAAGCAGATATTGAGAGTGGCAGCTGGGGGCCGGGGGTATTTTTCTAGTCGGGCCAAGGGTAGGAGTCCAAGAGGGGTGAAGGAAGAGTTGGGGGAGATAGTTTAGCCAAGGGAGAAGGAAGGAAGGAGCTGGAAGTAAGGGCTAGGGGAAATGTGGGGAGAACAGGTCAGCGAGAAAAGAAAGAGTGCAAAGGGAAAGTGGAGAAGACTGGAAGGGGCAAGGGGCCAGTAGGCGTGGAGGGCAGAGGGTGCCAAGGAGGTAGAAGGCTTGGGAGAAGGCTGACGGAGAGGCAGCCAATCAGTGAGAGTATGGGGGGGGGAGAGGTGGAACCGTTATTGGGAGGAAGTGTATTTAAAGAGTGCCAGGGGTGGGGAAGGGTGGACGGGAGAAAATTCAAAAGCCAGCAAGTCTGGCGAGAAAGGCGGCAGGGAGCTTCAGTCCAAGAGCTGTCTTAAGGCGCCAGGCAGTGGAGATCCTGGTGGCCGGAATGCCATTCAATCAGAGACCAAAACTCTCCCCAGGAAGAGAGCGGTGGAAGGCAGTTCAAAGGACCATACCTGAAGATGTGGAAAGCGGCCTGCAGGTGAGGGGATGGTGGCAGGAGCAAAGCCGCATCCCGATGAAGTAGAAGGTTAGCTTCAGGCGGGGAGCGCCTGTGCAGGGGGCGGCCACCTAGAAAAGAAAGAATAAGGAGAGGGAAGAGATTAAATATGGGCAAGCAATGAGAGGGTGGAGAGCAGACTAACCGAGAGAGACAAGAAAGCAGCAGGGGGTTGGGAGTAGGGGGTAAGTATGAAATGGTAGGAGTGGCTGTGGTGCCTAGCTACGGGGGGGAGAGAAAACTGACTGAGGGGAAAGAGAGGCGAGCGAGAGACAGAGAAAGAGTTATGCAGAAACTAACAGATCTTATCTGTGTCAATCTTCACCATTCATCACTAGTGGGTATAGTGCACGAACTAGGACCCTCGGGAGACTTTTTTTTTTTTTTTTTTAATCATGGGCGGAGTCGACGCAGAGCCGGTGCCACTCGAGGGCCGAAGGCTCCACATGGTTTGAGGGCGGCCGTTAACTGCTGTCGACTACCCCAGCCCCAGTTCAAACAACATGAAGTCTTGCTATATTATAGACATTAGCAGTTTGATCCAGCTCTAGAACTGCCCCGGAGTGAAATGGTTAAAACCATTCCAAAATAGAATTTTGGCACGACAGCAGCTCTGTCTGTGTCATTTCAAACTTGAACTGTCAGATTCTTTACTCCGCCTCAGTGAACAGTCGCTCCGGAGATTTCTCCTTCTGCTCGGTTCATTTCTCGGTTTAAAAAGTGTTTTCTCGGTTGGATTTAACCGAGAATAGTTTTATTTTAACCGCAAAATCGTTCGGTTCAAGCTCTATCTGTGGTAACCGTAAGTAAATGAAGGTTTTGTCTGTGTGGAACTTGTAAGTTATCGGTTCGGTTTTGAACCGATCAGTGGGTTTAAAACTCATTTAAAACTAAAAGTTACTATTTTAGAGTGCGGTTCCCGGTTCTTATCGGTTCTAAAAAAACGGATTTATTACGGTTTTTTCCAATACCCGTGACACGGTTAGGAACCGATAAGGGTGTCTTGCCTGGCACTGCCGTTAAAAGGGCAAGTTTTTGGTTAGGCTGGCATTATGTCTGAGAAACCCAAAAGAAAACCGGCCCACTGGGTTTCAACACTGTGATGTTTGTGGGGAAGTCTTTGCTAAGGCTGACCCACACACCCATGTGTTTATTGTCTGGGTTTGACCACCTCCAGTCAGACTGCCAGGTATGTAAGAATTTCCTGCAGCCACCCTGGAAAAAAGATTGGGCAGGCTCGAACGAGAGGCCAAAAGTCCGCTTGGACCGATGACAGCCCGGTTCGTGCCAACCGGACCAGAGGGAGTGCCCTTCGACCAGGGCCAGACTTCCTGCAAAGAAAAGCTGGTTCTGAGGAACCAATTCCAGTAAAGAAAACAAGAAAATCAGCAGGTCTGGAGTCCAAAATTCCTTCTCCAACTGCTGCAGAGATAGCAAAAGCCATACAAATTGTCCAGTCACTGTCTCAGGGTCCGTCCGAACCACCACTATCTGGTAAAAGGTCGGTTCGTCCGGTCCCAGTGGTTCAGGATTATGGTATTGAGGAATTTTATGAACCAGAGGAGGGGGAGGAGGATTATGAACAGTATGAATGTGGCTGGGAAGGTCTGGTGTGCCCATTGAACCGACATCTCCCCAGACAGACCTTTAGAATCTCCCCTATGCTGTCTGAGTCCCCATCTCATTTTATGTTTTATAAAAAGTTGCTGAAACCCTCCAGCTTCCTTTAGAAGAGGCTGTGGATGAGCAAGAGGAGCCTGATTTTGTAGAAATGATGGATATTCAGAGTCTAGGAGATTGTCTATTCCTTTACATAAGTCTTTAGGAAACAAACAATTAAAATTTTAAAAGCTCCTAATTCTGTGCCTCCTGTAGATAAAAAGATGGACAGAAGGTATACATTGTCAGGCCCTGATACAGAATTCCTTTCTCAGCAATGCAGTCATGTTGGGGTAGTTCAGGCTGCTGCATGTGTTAAAGCTAATATTCCCTTGGCTTCACATCCTCCTGACAAGGATTCCAGGAAGATTGATGCCATGGCAAAAAAACAGTATATGGCAGCCTCTCTGGGACTCAGGCAAGCAAATTATATGGCTTGTAGCTAGGTATCAGAAATCTAGATGGGATACTGTTATGCAATTGGCCAAGCAGGCCCATGGCCAGCTGGCTAGTGAACTAGAACAGGTGGCTGCTGATGGCATTGAAGCCTCTAAGGTTCAGTTTCATGCTGCTGTGGATGTTAATGATGTTTCCTCTAGGGTCATGGCCACATCTGTAGCTTTTGAGGTTGGCCTGGCTCAGGTGTACTAGTTTGTCACAGGATACCCAGACTTAGGCTATGGATTTTCCTGTGGTGGGAAAGTCTCTGTTTGGAGAGCAGACAGAGAATTACATGAAGAAGATGAATGAATATGGGACTACTTACAAGAGTGCCCAGGCTAAGGAAGCGGCAAGCCACTCCTCAAAGGCATGCCCCCGGGTAGGGGTAGGCTTTTCACAGGCCTTCTCACCAGACTCAGGCCTCCCTGCCTATGCTCAGAGGGCTTCTTCAGAGCAGGGCAGACGAGCGGTGGGCAGACCTGCTCCCACCCCCAGCCTAAAGCTCCTCAGAAACAGGCACCCTGATGGGGTGCCCAGGGCCATTCTCCTGTACCAGTGGGGGCAGGCTGGCTTACTTCAGTCAGAATTGGGCTTCTTTAACCTCAGACAAGTGGGTTCTGGAAGTAGTAAGCCAGGGTCTGGTTCTCAGCTTCAAAAGTTTCCCAAGTTGAGAAGCAGACTTTTCTACCTGCAAGTGCTTCAGAGACCCTCGCTCTGAAACAGAGGTCTCTTCCTGTTAGCTCTCAGAGCAGTGAAAGGTTCCTCCCCTGCATCAGGGCAGGGGTCTGTATTCCAGATACTTCCTTACCCCAAAAAGACAGGAGAATGGCGTCCATTTTAGATCTCAGTTATCTGAACAAGCATCTTTTGAAACCAAAGTTCAAAATGGTAACTCTGGCAATGATTTTACCTTCCCTAAGGCCAGGGGACTGGCTAGCCTCCCTGGACCTCAAGGATGCCTATTTCCATGTCCTAATCAGAAGATCCCATCGAAAGTACCTCAGATTAGAACTGCCCTCAGGTCATTACCAGTTCAGAGCAATGCCCTTCGGCCTTACCTCTGCTCCAAGGGTATTCACAAAGTGTCTAGCAGTGGCCCACTTAAGGAGGCAGAGGATTGCTGTTTTTCCCTATCTAGACGACTGGCTCATTGTAGGCCAGTCCCCAGAACAGGTAAAATCTCACCTGCAGGTCACCCAGCAGCTTCTCACCTCCCTGGGTTTTCTGCTAAACCTACCAAAGTCGGTTCTGGAACCAGTCCAGGTACTCACCTTTATAGGGGCAGAATTGGACACAAAGCTAGCCAGAGCCTTTCTTCCCCCAGAAAGGGTAAGGAATTTAGTGGCTCTGGCCTCTTCCTTCACTCTGCAGGTCTCTCGACCAGCAAGACACTTTCTGCAGCTCCTGGGGCACATGGCTGCATCCACAGCTGTTGTGCAGGGAGCCAGATTTCAGATGAGAGACATTCAGTTTCACTTGAGAACCTTTTGGTCTCAGAGAAGAGACCCCCTTTCCAAGTTGGTTCCAGTGACTCGAACCTTGATCCTAGCTCTCCAGTGGTGGCAGGATCAGAGCAATTTAAGAGCGGGGGTCCCCTTCATTTCCCCTTCTCACGACTTGACTCTCACTACAGATGCTTCCCTTCTGGGTTGGGGAGCCACATGGGCGACCTTTCCACTCAGGGAGTCTGGTCCCCAGGAATCTCTGCTCCACATCAATTTGCTGGAACTCAGAGCTGTCTTTTAGCTCTTCAGCTTTTTCTGCATCTGTCCACGACAAGGTGATACAAGTCAGAACAGACAACGCACAACAATGTGGTACATCAACAAACGGGGCACTCGGTCTTGACCTTGTGCACCGAGGCAATGAAGTTGTGGTCTCTGGCCTATTCCCTGAACACTTCCTCACAGCAGTTCATCTTCCAGGGAAGGACAATGTCCTAGCGGATGCCCTCAGCAGGATTTCCCAGGGCCATCACGAATGGTCCCTGGATCCTCAAGTGCTGGGGATAGTTTTTGCCAGGTGGGGCATCCCTCAGATAGATCTTTTTGCAGCCCCAGACAATCACAAACTTCCTCTGTTCTGTTGCAGGCCTCCAGTGCTGGGCTCAGTTCCCCTGGATGCCCTTCTTCTGGATTGGGAGGGGAAGTTCCTCTATGCTTTCCCCCCCTTTCCTCTCCTATTCAAAGTACTAGTCAAAATCAGATCTCAGCCTTGCAGGGTGATTCTGATTGCCCCGGATTGGGCCAGGCAGCCCTGGTACCCACTCCTTCTGTCTCTGACAGTCCATCTTCCCCTGTGCCTCCCCAGGAATCACAATCTGTTGACTTGTGCCCAGGGAAGGGTTTGGTATCCGGACCTCAAATCCCTCAACCTCAAGGCCTGGCTCTTGAGGAGTTAGAGTTTGCTGATTTACACTTCTCTCAGGGTGTTCTTGAGATCCTAAAGCTTCAGAAAGCCTTCCACTAGAGCTACTTATAGTTCTAAATGGAAAAGGTTTTCCATTTGGTGTGCTGGAAAAATATTTCCCAGAATCTGCTGAATTGCCCATTTTGTTAGATTACGTGGTACATCTTAATTCCTTGGGTCTCAGACCAGCTACCCTGAGAGTTCATTTGGCAGCTGTGTCTGCCTTTGTGTCAGCAGGAAAGTCATCCCCTCTTTCCTCTCATACTGCATTTTCCAAGTTTTTTAAGGGATTACTCCATACTAATCCTCCCTTTCGGGAACCGGCCCCTGCTTGGGACCTTAATGTTTGCATTGCCCAGTTAATGCAACCCCCTTTTGAACCTCTGTCTTCTGCAGAGCTTAAGTACCTAACGTGGAAAACTGTTTTTCTAGTGGCTATCACTTCTGCCAGACGATAAGTGAATTGCAAGCCTTGTCAGTGGAGACTGACTTTATTTCTTTCCACAGGGATAAGGTAGTCCTTAGGACTAATAGGAAGTTTTGCCTAAGGTGGTTTCAGATTTCCATCTTAATCAATCTATCTCCTTCCAGTATTTTTCACTGATCACTCCTCTTCGGGTGAGAGGAGGTTGCACAGCCTGGATGTTAAGAGAGCTCTTAGTTATTATATAGAGCGTCACAAAGGTCACAGGTTCAATCCTCCAACTTTTCCTTACCTATGGTGAAGTTGGGAAAGGCAAACCTGCCACTAAGAGATCAATAGCCAGGTGGATTGTCTCTTGTATCCAATTTTGTTATCAGAAAGTGGGCAGAGCCCCTCCCCGGTTTGAGGATCATTTTACCAGGGGGTACAGCTGCGCTCTAGCTGCTGCCAGAGATATCCCTTTATTAGAGATTTGCCAGGCTGCTACTTGGAAAACGGTACATACTTTTACCAAGCATTACCCCCTGGATGTCCAGGCCAGGAGAGATGCTCGGTTTGGCACAGCTGTTCTTCAGAGCCTATTCCCTAAGTAGGTTCTGCCCCTCCTCCATGGAGGTACTGCTGTATATTCTGCTAATGTCTATAATATAGCAAGCCTTCATGTTGTTTGAAGAAAAAATTACTCACCTTAGTAATGTTGTTTCTTCTAATGGAGTCTTGCTATATTATAGACCTCCCCCCCAACCTGCCCCTCTCAGAACCTCTGCTTGGTGGGGTGTGGGCACTACTTATGTCCTGTTAGCATTTTGTCCCCTTTGGGACTTTGGGGGTGTGTATGTGTATGCGTGTGTGTGTTTTATTATACTTATGTTCCATTTTCATATTATTAGAATGGTGTTAGTATTTCTGGTCCCTGACTTGAGTCTTGGGTGTTGGGACCATCAATGGTTATTATTTAGGTAGCCATTTGGCTGGTGTACGTTACAGCTTCCACACAGACCTTAGTGAGTTTGGCTCGTAAAAGATCTGACAGTTCAAGTTTGAAATGACACAGATAGAGCTGCTCTCGTGGCAAAATTCTATTTTGGAATGGTTTTAACCATTTCACTCCGGGGCAGTTCTAGAGCCGGAACAAACTGCTAATGTCTATAATATAGCAAGACTCCATTAGAAGAAACAACATTACTAAGGTGAGTAATTTTTTCTTCTTCACTCTCCTCTCCCCTGCGATTAGGTGGGAGGGGACTGTGGAGACGCATGGGGTGAATCTGTTGGGGTGGTTTATGGAGATTTTGGGGGGGCCCTCTTTTTTCTTCTCCCTTTTTCTGGGGAGTCTGGAAGCGAGGGGGCCCCCTCCTCTCTCCCCCCCCCCCTACTCAAGTGTCTATTATTTAGAGACTCTTATTTTTAGCTCTTTCCCTCTTATGCTTTTGGCTGTTTTAAGTTCCTCATTTTGGGAGGGAGGGGGAGAGCTTGAGACATACCCTCAGCCTGCACCTTCTATACTCTGGTCTTCTAGACATAGGCTGCTTGCAACTTCTGCTTGCCTCCTGAAGCTGAGCTCTATAGTCCAAGGCTAGACTATAGTCTTCTAAATATGTCAGAGTGCATTTTGCTCCTGGAGGTGTGCTACTCTTTTTCCCCCCTCCCTCCCTCTCCTTACCTCTCCTCCCTTTCCTCCTCCTCCTCCTCCTTCTCCTTCCAGAGATTGGGGCCCCTTCTCCCCAATTTCCTGTTTTAATCTATCCTTCTGTCCTCTTAGTCATTTATTTCTCCTTTTTGTTTATTATTCCTTTCCTTTTACCGATCCTTTAGGCTCTCTTGCCTCAATCCACCCTCCCTTCCTTACACTCTCCGGCGTGTCAGAACTGGGGCTGGGGAGGAGTCAGCAGCAGCTAACGGCCAACCCTTCAGCACCACGTGGAGCGTTGGCCTCGAGGGCGGCACCGACTGTGTCGACTCCGCCCATGATGGGAAAAAAAAAGTCTCCCGCAGGGTCCTAGCTCCAGTGCGCTCTACCAACTAGTGATGAATGGTGAAGATACACAGAAAGATCAAGAATTATGGTAGGTACGTAATTTTCATTTTTCTTTTATCTCAAAATGGTGCTATCATTATAACAGAGATCTAAATTTTCTAAAAAGGGTGTAATCACAATAACATTACTACCAGAATACAACATTAAGCAATTGATATTAACAGCAGCAGAAGCGGTAAAATAAAACCAAAAATTCAAAAGCCAAGCCGGCCCGGTGGTGCTGAGGGTTGAGGAGCTGGATGCCTTGCTCCACGCCGGCGACCTGGGTTCGGGAACGAGCTCGGGCTGCCGGGGGTTAGTTGGGGGGAGATAGGCTGGAACATCCGACGACAGCTTGACTTCTCCGGGGGGGTTGGAGGACGCTACAGTCAGGCAAAGCGGTGACCCCTGGTGGAGACTGGGGGTGTGACAGCAAGCTGGAGCCACTAGGGCATGATTGGTCATAGGCGTAGGTCTGGGACCTATCAGCTCCAGGGGCAGCTCCTTTGTGGAAGGAGGGAGAGGGATGTTGCAGACATCGGTGTGCGTGCCTTGCCATGGGTATGCTAATGTCCCACAGAAAATGAAAAAACCTCTAGGACAGTGGAAGGCGGAACGCTGAGCTGGGTCCCTGTGTGCCAGTGCCTGCCTGCAGTCCTGGACCCTGACAAGGACCACAAAATTCGGGGGTTGGTCACTACTCTGACCCCACCGGGGGGGGGGTTCCGAGCCAGGATGGAGGGACCTGGGGTTGTCAGGTAAGGCACTAGGCAGGGACAGGCTTAATTGGCGTCTCCCAATGATGCGGCTTTGAGGGAAGTAGGAGGGGAAAAATAGAAAAAAAAAAATTCAAAAGCCAGCAAGTCTGGAGGGAAAGGCTGCAGAGAACTTCAGTTCAAAAGCTGGCTTAAGGCGCAAGCCAGTGGGGATCCTGGCAGCCGGAGTGCCGTCCAATCAGAGACCAAAGCTATCCCCTGGAAGAGAGTGGTGGAAGGCAGTTCAGAGGGCAGTACCTGAAGATTTGGCAAGCGGCCTGCAGGTGAGGGGACGGCAGCAGGAGCAAAGACATGTCCTGATGTAGCAGAAGATTGGCTTCAGGCAGGAAACGTCCATGCATGGGGCAGCCACCTGAAGATGTAGCAAGTGACCCGCAGGTGATGAGATGGTGGCAGGAGCAAAGCTGCGTCCTGACAGAGCTGAAGGTCGGTTTCGGGCAGAGAGCACCTGTGCAGGGGACGGCAACCTGAAGATGTGGCAAGGGGCCTGCAGGTGAGGGAACAGCAGCAGGAGCAAAGCCGCATCCCGACGGAGCAGAAGGTCGTCTTTGGGTGGGAAGCGCCCATGCAGGGGGTGGCCACCTGATGATGTGACAAGCAGCCTGCAGGTGAGGGGATGGCGGCAAGAGCAAAGCCGCGTCCTGATGGAGCAAAAGATTGGCTTTGGGCGGTGACTGCCCCCTGCACGGGCAGTCACCTGAAGATGTAACAAGCAACCTGCAAGTGAGGATGGCGCAGGAGTAAAGCTGTCCAATGAAGAGAAGGTCAGTCAAGGAGCACCTATGCAAGGGGAAGTCATTGAAGATGTGGGTAAGTGACCTGCAGGTGGGGATGGCGGCAAGAGCAAAGCCACGCCCTGATGGAGCAGAAGATCGGCTTCAGGTGGGGAGTGCCCGTGCAGGGGACAGTCACCTGAAGATGTGGCAAGCAACCTGCAGGTTAGGATAGCGGCAGGAGCAAAGCCGGCGTCGATGGGCAGAAGGTCAGCTGTGGGGAGGCGCCTGCAGGGCGGCCACCTGAAGATGTGGCAAACAGCCTGCAAGTGGGGGTGGGGCTTTGTGGAGGCGAGCAGAGCAAAGCCATGTCCCGACAGAGCAGAAGGTCGGTTTCAGGCAGGGGGTGGCCACCTAAAAATTGCTTTTATGTTTAAAAAAATAATAAATTATCGTATCATTTTTATTTGTATTGTTATTTAGTTCCTACTCTGAGTCAGTTTAGTTGTTAGTTTTTTTTATTGTATTTGCAGTCTTTTCTTCAGTTCCACATCAGTTCCTAGGACTGAGGAAACCACAGATCTTACTTCGAGAGGGCTTTTGCAGTAGGTAATTACATATAGGATTGATGCTGGCCGGTGTCAGGACCTGACAGAAAAATTTCTGGTTAGTAGTCTCTGGCGGGGGACTGCCCCCACATCAGGTGACTGACATCATGCGGCGTCAGTATAAAGGGGTGTTCCCCCACGCCCGCCTTCCAGTTCTTTCTCACCATTAGCTCGTGTCAGCGTCTCGTGGTAAAGTTCAGCGCTCATCAGCTCTGTCGCCGGTAGTATTTACCATCCTTTTTTCAATATTATTCGACTTAATCATCAGCCTTTCATTGGTGTATGTCGTCCCCTACACCCTCCGAGCACAAAAATAAGTGCGACTTGTGTGGCGCCCAACTCCTGCACAAGGACAGCCATTCCCAGTGCCTCTTCTGTCTGGGCCTGGACCATCAGGTGGAAAAATGCCAGCACTGCCTTAAATTTAATGCCGTCACCCACAGACGGAGGCAGCAGTCCCTGGAGGCCCACATCCTCAAGAAGATGTCCTCCATGTAAAAGGAGTTGAAAAAGCTCCGGCAGGCGTCCACTTCCCCCGAAGGCCATCGTAAGAAAAAGGACAAGGAGAAGCATCGGGACAGGGGCTGCTCTTCCACCATGACTCTGGCTGCAGTTGCCATGCTCCAGGTAACGTTCCCTCCGGGGGATTGCTCCACAGTGGCCATCTTGGAGGTTTCCAAGGCGGCAGCGGCCCGCCCGTCTGGCTCTCGCTCGGGCTCTTCGGGCACCTCTGGGCTGTTGGAGGCCTCCGCTCCCGGTAAAGCCGTCATTGTGCGGCCTACTGGTTCGGGCGGCTCCAGTAAGCTGGACATCAGCTCCTCTGATGCCTGCACGGAGACGGCCAATAGGTTACTCGACCCAGAACTGGCCTTGCAACCACTTTTTCTGCCCACGACCAGGCCGCCTCCCTTCGCGACCTGCCTTGGGCAATGGGTCCGCTAAGTCGGATGCAGCTCCTCCCGCCTGCCTGATAAGTCGGACGTCTGGCTGACCTGGCGTCCCTCGCGCGGCTGAGCCGACGTCGGACCTCTGCATCCACTGTTCCTGCTCCCCAGCCTTCGCTGCCCTCCAGGAACTCTGGGTCTCCTCAGCCTGACCCTGGGATTTTTTCCCCCATCCCCGGGTGATGCCGATGTTCCTGCTGCGCCCCCATCAGGTCTCCCTCCTGTTGGGCCGGATGACCTGACGTCGGTTCCACGGACTCCAGCTCCGATGCTGGTCCTGGTGATGCCGGGCGACATCCCCCTTCCGGATGCTGCTCCAACGCTGGGCCTTCTGCTACAGGCCCGCCCGCTGGGCTTCCGGTCAGGCCGTCTGCTCCGTCAGCCCCCCCGGTTCCCGGGTATCCGACTCCGTCTTATCTGGCACCATCTTACCCGGCTCCGCAGTATCCGATGCCCCAGTACCCGGCGCCAGCCTACCCGACACCGCAGTACTCTGTGCCTCACTACCCAATGCTGGGTTACCCGCCGTTGGGTTACAGATACGCACCCTACAGGTACACTCAGTATGCGTATCCCCCTCCTTCTCCATCACCCCCTCAGCCATCGGTGGACTTGAAGGAGACTCTGGCCTCCTGGTGGGCTGAGGCCAAGGCTCAGCTCACCAGAGAGGTGGAGAGTCGTCTCCCGGTGATGGTGCCGGTTCCAGCTCCCGTACGCCCCAGATGACAAACTCCCATCCCACCTCCGGATACCAGGGGCGAGCCTTCTGGTTCCAGGGCAGGGCAGGACATGCTTCCCCGAGGGCTTCCTAAGGGGTCCGTTCCTCCCCCAAGCCGGGAGAGGGAATCTTCTTCTTCTTCCTCTTCCTCCTCGGACACCTCAGATGACTCCGACGTTTGTTCCGACCCGGACGATGAGCCACGCTCTCTGACCAAACCCAGGCCTAGGACTCCTCCGGAGGATCCTTCTTTCTCGGAGTTACTGCGCAAAATCCAGGAAGTTCATAAGTGGCACTCCTTGGAGCTGGACCCACAGCGTAAGAAACTCGTTGAGCACCTGGATCTGCCCGAGACCGCTCCGACCTTGGTGCACCCTGGATTGAGCCTCATGCAGACCTTGTTTCCACCATTTGGAAGCAAAAGTCGGCATTAGTCCCTCTTTCTCGGAAGTCTAATAGGCTATACCAGGCTCCCGAGGGTGTTGACGTCCTTGATTCTCACCCTCAAGCTGACTTGGTTGTGATTAGCACCGCTCATGGCCGGTCAGCTAATCCAAAGCATTTGAGCTCGTCTCCACCTGACAAAGAATCCCGTCTTCTGGACCAGTACGGCAAGAAGATCTATGCTTCTTCCACTCTGGGTGTTACGGCCCTGAACTATGTCGGTCACATGGGGGATTACCAGAAGGCGATTCTTAGTGAGGTGGAATCTAAGTTGGACTCCCTTCCTGACTCTCAGGTTAAACAGGAAGTGGCTGACCTTGTCTGTTCTGCTCGTTCGGCCAGTTGGCACATGCTTTGTGCCAAGTACGATGCAGTGGACACTGCTGGTAGGAGCTTGGCTTTTGCCGTAGGCTCACGGTGTCATGCCTGGCTCCGTGTGTCAGGTTTGGTCCTGGAAGTGCAGTCCGCTATTCAGGAAGCGCCCTTCCGGGGTTCGGTGCTGTTCGGTGGTGATGTCAAGGACATTATCAACGATCTGCAGGAGAAGGGGACTGCACTGAAGTCTGTGGACTCCATGTACAATCCCCCTCCAGTGCAGCGTCGTCCCTTTTGCAGGCGGAGTCGGCAAAGGGCGAAACCACAGGGAAAGCGGGCCAATAAATGTCGGGCCCCTCTGGCTGCCAAACCCCCACTGCCCACAAAAGCAGCCATAGCTTCAGCCGCGATGCTGCCCCACACCACCTGACTCCTTTCCTCTCCCACAGCCTCTGGCGTTTCCAGAGGAACCGGTAGGAGGGAGGTTTTCCCTCCACCTCCCGGGTTGGGAGAGGATAAATTCAGATTCCTGAGTGCTCCAACTCATTGCAGAGGGACACTCAATAGAGTTTCTACAGAAATCCCCTTGACACCCTCCCCCAAGGACGTTGTACTCACAGGAGTATCTTCTTCTGGTCCAGGAAGAGATTTCCTCCCTTCTCTTGAAGGAGGCGATAGAACCTGTCCCCATTTCTCTTCAGGGAATGGGGTACTATTCCCATTTCTTCCTGGTCCTGAGGAAAACAGGGGAAATGAGGCCTATTCTTGACCTCAGCTCCCTGAACTTGTTCATGGAGTACAAGGGGTTCAGGATGCTCTCGCTGCAGAGCCTCCTGCCCCTTCTCGGGCCGGAACAGTAGCTGTGCGCTTTGGATATGCAGGATGCTTACCTGCATATCCCTATCCGCCCTTCCCACCGCAAATACCTGCGTTTTGTGTTCCAGGGGGAACACTACCAGTTCAAAGGCCCTCCCATTTGATCTTTCTCGGCGCCTGGTGTTCACCAAATGCCTTTCGGTGGTAGCGGCCTCACCCATGCACCCAGGGGTGCAGGTTTTCCATTTGGACAATTGGCTTGGGCGGCGCCCATCCAGGAAGGAACCTCTGCGCTACTTTTCCTTACCCAGTAGGTCTTTGCTGCCTGGGTATTACCATCAACCAGGCCAAGTCCTATCTGATCCCGTCCCAGAGGCTTCAGTTTATCGGGGCGATCCTGGACACGATCTCTGGCATGGCCTTCCTGCCACCGGACAAGGCGGCCACTCTCCAGGCCCAGGTCAGCCTGTTGTCCAGCTGCAGGCGGGTCAGCGCCAGGTCAGTCCTTCGCCTCCTTGGGCTAATGGCGGCTGCGATTCCGACAGTCCCTCGCACTCGGCTCTACATGAGAATCTCTCAGTGGATGCTTCGGTCTCAATGGAATCAGCTAGTGAACGACCTAGATCAACTTGTCCTGGTCTCCACTCCCATGGCTCGGGACTTTGAGTGGTGGATGATTCAGGAGAACCTCTGCCGGGGAGTTCCCTTCGGTCTTTCTCCCCCTCGCAGACGTTGACTACGGATGCCTCTGGCGAGGGTTAAGGAGCCCATCTCGGTCCTCACAGGACCCAGGGCTCCTGGTCCAAGCTCGAGAAGTCCCTTCACATCAGTGTGCTCGAACCAAGGGCAGTGCTGTATGCTGTTCAGGCTCTGCATCTCTGTCTGTCTCCCAGTCACCTAGCTGTACAGATGGACAATATGTGTGTGGTCTGGTACATCAACAAACAGGGAGGAACTCATTACTACCCCCTTTGCAGAGAGGCGATGCAAGTCTGGTATTGGGTAGTGCAGCACAACCTTTACCTCACGGCATCTCACGTCCCGGGGGTCGAGAACACGCTGGCAGACAGGCTCAGCCGGTCATCTGCTGTAGCTCACAAATGGGAACTGGATCAGGGGGTCATAGACGACATCTTCCTGCACTGGGGAACTCCACAGGTAGACCTGTTTGCATCCCCTCAAAACGCAAAACTTCCCATCTTCTGCTCGCTCACTCCAGGGCATGGCATTTTTTGGAGAGACGCTCTGTCTCTAGACTGGAAGGGCAGATTCATCTATGCCTTCCCCTTGATTCCACTGATTACGAGGTCTTGCAGGCTTCGGTTCGGAAGGAGACTCGAATGATTCGATCGGCTCCTTTCTGGCCCAGGCAAGTTTGGTTCTCTCTCTCTGCAACAGTACTCAGAGGAACCTCCTCTTCCTCTGTCGCTATTTTTGCTGACCCAGGATAAGGGACCCTGGTCTATCCAGGCCTCAAGTCCTTCAGTTGCACGCGTGGCTCCCGCAGATGTAGCTCAAGCCCAATTCAGGGTCCCCCTCCCCCCTGAGTAGCTGAGATTCTGGTGGAGGCCAGGAAACCCTCAACCAGATCTACTTATGCCATGAAATGGAAGCGGTTCTCTATTTGGGCCGCCTCCAATGATATCGAGCCCTTCTCGTGCTCTGTCGGCTGACTTCAAACACCATGAAGTTTTGCTATATTATGACTAATGCAGTTAGCCACTGCACTTGAACTGCCCCGGAGAGGAAAGAGTTAACTCCAGGGAGTCTGGAGTTCTACAGCGCGAGAGCGCTCATGCCAAAGCTCTATCTGGGCAGTTTCAAATGAAACTGTCAGATTCTTTACTCCGCTTCACTGAACAGTCGCTCCGGAGATCAGCTCCTTCAGCTCGGTTCAAGCGAGTATTTTCAGTTCATTTGAACCGGCCAAAAGTATTTATTTTACCACATTTCGGTTAAAAGCTCTATCTGGTAAACCGTAAGTACAAAAATTAAAGTCTGTGTGGAAATTCAGTTATCGGTTCGGTTTTGAACCGATCGTTTTGCTGAAATTAACGTTTTAAAGTGTTGGTTGGGCTTTTAGAGTGCGGTTCCCATTTCTTATCGGTTCTAAAAAAACCTTGCTTTAAAATTAGGTTTTTTCAAATACCCGTGACACGGTTAGGAACCGATAAGGGTGTCTTGCCTGGCACTGCCATCAAAAGGGCAAGTTTTTGGTTAGGCTGGCATTATGTCTGAGAAACCCAAAAGAAAAACGGGCCCACTGGTTTCAACACTGTGATGTCTGTGGGAAGCCTTTGCCAAGGCTGACCCACACACCACTTGTGTTTATTGTCTGGGGTCTGACCACCTCTGTCAGACTGCCAGGTGTGTAAAAATTTCCCTGCAGCCACCCTGGAAAAGAGATTGGGCCGGCTCAGGGAACGAGAGGCCAAAAAGTCCGCTGACCCGGATGGCCAGCCCGGTCCAGCACCCACTGGACCAGAGGGAGTGCCCTCTGACCAGGGCGAGACTTCCTCGGGCCAAAGGAAGGCTGGTTCAGAGGAACCAGTCCCAGTGAAAAAGACAAAGAAATCAGTAGGTTTGGAGTCCAAAATTGTCTCTCCAACTGCTGCAGAAATAGCTAAAGCCATACAGATTGTCCAGTCACTGTCTCAGGGTCCTGTCGAACCACCAACAGTTGGTAAAGGGTTGGTTCGTTCAGTTCCAGTGGTTCAGGAGTATGATGTTGAGGAATTTTATGAACCACAGGAGGGGGAGGAGGAATTTGATCAATATATATGTGGCTGGGAGGGTCTGGACGTGCCCATTGAACTGGACATTTCTCCAGACAGACCTTTAGAATCTCCTCCTATTCTGTCTGAGTCCCCTTCTCATTTTATGTTTTACAAAAAGGTTGCAGAAACCCTCCAGCTTCCTTTAGAGGAGGCTGTGGATGAGCAAGAGGAGCCTGATTACGTAGACATGATGGATATACCAGAGTCTAGGAGGTTGTCTATTCCTTTGCATAAGTCATTTAGGAAGCAAACAACAAAGATTTTAAAAAATCCTCATTCTGTCCCTCCTGTAGATAAAAAAAAAATGGACAGAAGGTATACTTTGTCAGGCTCTGATACAGACTTCCTCACTGAGTAGTGTAGTCATGTAGGTGTGGTTCAAGCTGCAGCCTGTGACAAGGCTAATATTCCCCTGGCCTCACATCCTCCTGATAAGGATTCCAGGAGGATTGATGCCATCGAAAAAAACAGTATATGGCAGCTTCTTTGGGACTCGGGCAGGCAAATTATATGGCTTATGGTGTAGATATCAGAAATCTAGATGGGACACATAGTATTGCAGTTAGTCAAGCAGGCACATGGCCAGCTGGCTAGTGAGTTGGAACAGGTGGCTGCTGATGGCATTGAAGCTCTAAAGTTCAATTTCATACTGCTGTTGATGTTAATGATGTTTCCTCTAGGGTCATGGCCACTTCTGTAGCTTTCCGTAGGTTGGCATGGCTCAGATGCACTAATCTGTCCCAAGATACTCAGTCAAAGGCTATGGATTTTCCTGTACTGGGTTATTCTCTGTTTGGGGAACAAACAGAAAACTATATGAAAAAGATGGATGAATACAGAACTACATACAAAAGTGCCCAGGCTAAGGAGAGGCATGCCACTCCACAGAGGCATGCTCCCAGAGGTAGGGGCAGGCCTTTCCACAGGCCTTTTTACCAATCTCAGGCCTCCTCTGCGTTTGCACAGAGGGGTTTCTTCAGAGGCAGAGGTAGACGGGGCACAAGTAAACCGTCCCCCTTCCCTCAGCCTAAGGCTACTGCCAAGCAGGCACCCTGATGGGGTGCCCAGGGCCGATTCTCCTGTACCAGTGGGGGCAGTTGGTTTATTTCAGCCAGAACTGGGTGTCCCTAATTTCGGACAGATGGGTTCTGGAGGTAATAAGCCAGGGTCTGGTTCTCAGCTTCAAACAGTTTCCAAAGATGAGAGCCAGACATTTTCCACCTGCAAATCCTACAGAAGCCCTTGCTTTGGAAGCAGAGGTTTCTTCTCTTCTGGACTGCAAAGCAGTAGAAAGGGTCCCTCCTTGCCATCAGGGCAAGGGGCTGTACTCAAGATACTTTCTTACCCCAAAAAAGACAGGAGAATGGCGGCCCATCCTAGATTTAAGGTACCTGAACAAGCATCTTTTGAAACCAAAGTTCAAAATGTTAACTCTGGCAATGATTTTGCCTTCCCTGAGGCCAGGGGACTGGCTGGCTTCCCTGGACCTCAAGGATGCCTATTTTCATGTTCTGATCAGGCCTTCTCACCGAAAGTACCTCAGGTTCGAACTGCCCTCAGGCCACTACCAGTTCAGGGCAATGCCCTTCGGCCTTACCTCTGCGCCAAGGGTATTCACAAAATGTCTAGCTGTGGTAGTGGCTCATTTAAGAAGGCAAGGGATTGCTGTGTTTCCCTACCTGGACGACTGGCTCATAGTGGGTCAGTCCCCAGATCAGGTAAAATCTCACTTGCAAGTCACCCAGCAGCTTCTCACTTCCTTGGGATTCCTGCTGAATTTACCAAAGTCAGTTCTGGAACCAGTTCAGGTACTAACTTTCATAGGTGCAGAATTGAACACAAAGTTAGCCAGGGCATTTCTTCCCTCGGAAAGGGTGGACTGGCTCATTGCCCTGGCATCCTCCTTTACCCTGCGGGTTTCTCGACCAGCAAGGCATTTTCTGCAACTCCTAGGGCACATGGCTGCTTCCACAGCGGTAGTGCAAGGAGCAAGATTCCAGATGAGGGACATTCAGTTCCATTTGAGGGCCTATTGGTCTCAAAGGAGGGACCCCTTTCCAAATTGGTTCCAGTGACCCAAACTCTGATCCTGGCTCTACACTGGTGGCAGGATCAAAGCAATCTAAAACAAGGGGTTCCTTTCATTCCGTCTCCACTCCCTCACCCTCACCACGGATGCCTCCCTGTTAGGGTGGGGAGCTCACTAGGCGACCCGTCCACTCAGGGAGTGTGGTCTCCTCAGAATATCTGCTCCACATCAACCTTTTGGAACTCAGAGCTGTCTTTCTAGCTCTTCAGGCATTTTCAGCTTCTGTCCAGAACAAAGTAGTTCAAGTCAGGACAGACAACACCACAACAATGTGGTACATCAACAAACCAAGGGCACTCGGTCATCAGCCTTGTGCACGAAGCAATGAGTTGTGGTCTCTGGCTTACTCCTGAACACCTCCCTGATAGCAGTTCACCTTCCAGGGAAGGACAATGTCCTGGCGGATGCCCTTAGCAGGATTTCTCAGGGCCATCACGAATGGGCTCTGAATCCTCAGGTGCTGGGGTCGGTCTTTGCCAGATGGGGCACCCCTCAGATAGATCTTTTCGCAGCCCCAGACAACCACCAACTTCCTCTGTTTTTGTTGCAGGCCTCCAGTGCTGGGCTCAATCCCCTGGGCGCCTTTCAGTTGGGATTGGAAAGGAAGTTCCTGTATGCCTTTCCCCCTTCTTCTCTTCTTTTCAGGGTACTAGTAAAATGAGATCTCAGCCCTGCAAAGTGATTCTGATTGCCCCAGATTGGGCCAGACAGCCCTGGTACCCACTGCTTCTGTCCTTGACAGTCCACCCTGCCCTGAGCTTGCCCAGAGTCCACGACTTGCTGGCCTATGCACAGGGAGAGTGTGGATATCGGACCTCAAATCCCTCCATCTCAAGGCATGGCTCTTGAGGAGTTAGATTGCTGACTTACACCTTTCTCAAGGTGTTCTGGATATTTAAAGGCTTCAGGGAAACCTTCCACTAGGGCCACTTACAATTCTAAGTGGGAAAGGTTTTCCATCTGGTGCTCTGAGAAGCAGATTATCCCAGAATCTGCTGATCTGCCCATTTACTGGACTATTTGGTCCATTTAAATTCCTTAGGCCTTAGGCCAGCTACCTTAAAGGTTCATCTGGCAGCTGTCTCTGTTTTTGTGTCAGCAGGAAGCCTGCTTCCCTTTCTTCTCACCCTGTGTTTTCCAAGTTTTTAAGGGTTACTTCACACTAACCCTCCTTTTGAGAACCAGCTCCGCTGGGACCTGAATGTTGCATTGCCAGTTAATGCAACCTCCCTTTGAGCCTCTGTCCTCAGCAGAGCTCAAGTTTCTAACTTGGAAAACTGTTTTCCTAGTGGCTATCACTTCTGCCAGACGCATAAGTGAACTACAGGCCCTGTCAGTGGAAGAAGATTTTATCTCTTTCCACAGAGATAAGGTAGTCCTCAGGACTAACAGAAAGTTTTGCCTAAAGTGGTTTCAGATTTCCACCTGAACCAATCCATATCTCTTCCAGTATTTTTCACTGAGCATTCTTCCTCAGGTGAGAGGAGACTGCACAGCTTGACGTCAAAAGAGCCTTAAGCTACTATTTGGAACGCACCTAAGGGTCACAGGTTTGAACTCCTCCAACTCTTCCTTACCTATGGCGAGGTTGGCCAAGGAAACCTGCCACTAAGAGGACAGTTGCAAGGTGGATTGTCTCTTGTATCCAATTTTGTTATCAAAACTAGGTAGAGAACCCCTCAGGACTGAGGGCTCACTCCACTAGGGGTACAGCTGTATCTCTAGCGGCTGCTAGAGATATTCCCATTCTGGAAATCTGTCAAGCTGCTACTTGGAAAACAGTTCACACTTTTACCAAGCATTATTCCCTGGATATTCAGTCCAAGAGAGATGCTCGTTTTGGCACAGCTGTGCTTCAGAGCCTATTTCCTAAGTAGGTTCTGACCCTCCTCCGTGGAGGTACTGCTGTGTAATCTGCATTAGTCATAATATAGCAAGACTTCATGGTGTTTGAAGAAAAAATTACTCACCTTAGTAATTGCTTTTCTTCTCATGGAGTCTTGCTATATTATGACCACCCTCCCTCCTGCCCCTCTCAGAACTTCTACTTGGGTAGGGGTGGCAAATTAGTGCAAGCACTGTGTCATGCCATTGTAGTTTTTTTCCTTACCTTCTTTTATTTAGGGTTAGGGAACTAGGTTATTTTATTTAGGTAGTATATTGGCCCCCTTCCTGGACTTGAGTCTTTGGGGGAAGGGGGGGTCCTAATGGTGCTTGTCAGGGGGGTAACTAATAATACTATTATTCATTGTTATTATTGTTATTGTTGTTTATATTGTTGTTATTTCTACTAGTAGGTAGCCATTTGGCTAGTTTAGAGCTTTCCACACAGACTTGTTGCTTAGTATTAGCTTCGTAAAGATCTGACAGTTTCATTTGAAACTGCCCAGATAGAGCTTTGGCATGAGCGCTCTCGCGCTGTAGAACTCCAGACTCCCTGGAGTTAACTCTTTCCTCTCCGGGGCAGTTCTAGTGCAGTGGCTAACTGCATTAGTCATAATATAGCAAGACTCCATGAGAAGAAAAGCAATTACTAAGGTGAGTAATTTTTTCTTCTGGATTACCTGCGACACCTCTTCAATCTGGGTCTCAGCCATTCATCCTTAAAGGTTCACATGGCGGCCATTTCGGCCTGTCATGTCCCCTTTGCAGACAGAACGTTTGCTCAGCTGGAGGTCTTTAAGACCTTTTTGAGAGGGGTCCTTCACTTACAACCCCCTATCCGGGTTCCTGCCCCTCCTTGGGATCTGAATTTCATTTTAGAGAAGCTTACTCTGCCTCCTTTCGAGCCGGCAGCCTCAGCAGACCTAAAGTTCCATTCTTGGAAGACTCTCTTCCTAGTGGCCATTACTTCTGCTCGATGGATTTTCGAGCTCCAGGCCCTGATGTGTAAAATCCCGTATTTGATTTTTCACAAGGAATGTGTGGGTCTGCGTACCAGCCCTAAGTTTCTCCCTAAGGTGGTAGTGGAATCGACGCTGAATCAATCCATAGAGTTGCCTGCCTTTTTTACGCAGCATTCTAATCATGGAGAGTACCTCCTGCATACTTTGGATGTTCACCGAATTCTGAGATACTACATCAACAGGACAAAGGATCTCAGAAAGACTGATCAACTGTTCGTCTCTTTTGCTCATAAAAGAGAAGGCAATGCTGTTTCTAAGCAGTGCCTATCAAAATGGTTGGCTCATTGTATCACTTTCTGTTATGACAAGTACAACAAGACCCTGCCAGGTCAAGTTAGAGGCCACTCCACCAGAAGGGTCGCTGCCTCTGCGGCTTGTTTCAAGAATGTGTCAGTGGTTGACATTTTTGCAGCCGCCGCTTGGACTTCTGTCTATACATTTATGAAACATTCCAGTTTGGACATTGCCTCTCGCCGTAGAGCAGGCTTCGGGCTGGCTGTTTTGCAAGGCCTCCTTTCCTAAGGCATTCACAACCAGAGGATCTACTTCTGAGTAGCTTTCCTCCTCCCGTTTGCTACTCCTTGTTCCAGACTGCTTGGGACTCAGTCCTGTATGTAATTACCTACTGCAAGAGCCCTCTCGAAGTAAGATAGTACAGTTATGTAAGAACTTACCGTAACAGTAGATCTTCGAGAGAGGCTCTTGCAGTAGGTAGTACCTTCCCGCCCTCCATCCCCCTAAGCTTTTTCAACTCCTTTTCCAGGAGGGGAAATATCCACTTCTCTCTCGTCTTGCCTTTTGGCCTTTGGCGGAAAGAACTGGAAGGTGGGCGTGGGGACCGCCCTTTATACTGACGCCACATGACGCCAGTCACCTGGACGTGGAAGTCCCCCGCCAGAGACTGCTAGCTAGAAATGTTTCCGTCGGGTCCTGACGCTGGCCAGCATCAGTCCTATATGTAATTACCTACTGCAAGAGCCTCTCTTGAAGATCTACTGTTATGGTAAGTTCTTACGTAACTGTACTTTTTCAACAGTTCCCGGTTTGGGTTCTCACTGTTTAGACTGATTAGAAATAAATGTTCTTTTGTTTCCAATTGGGTTCATTTTTAAATCAGTTTTACTTGTTTCCCAAGTACAACTGAAAATATTTTTGGTGCCCTTTTCAGTCAGTTGGGTATGACTGAAAGGCCTAAGAAAAGAACAGGTCCCACAAGTTTTAAAAAGTGTTTTCCTAGGGGCAGTTCCTGAAAGGGTAGATGGCCATAAACTGTGTTTTAATTGTATGAGCCTGGATCACAATTTTAAAAACTGACCTGCATGTGGACGGGTTGTGGGATAACAGATAGACCAGACACTGAACTTCAAGTTCAACACACAATCTGTGTGTGATGTTTATTCAAAATGCAGGCGATAACCTTTAGCAATGGCATATCTCTTCTTCAGTACATCAGTTTGTAGCAACAGACTATGCAAGTCTTTCCTCTACACTTAGGCAACACCTATTGACTCACTGATCTCTGATCTGACTTATCAGCTGAGATTTAGCCTCCCCTATGCAGGCCTTGTTTGCTTGGGTGTTGGGGGCTCAAAGAAATTATAAAAAAAAAAAATACAAAGACAAAGAACCTCACTGCAGAAACACTGAAACAATGGTTTCCCGAAAGGGCATTGATAATAAGCCACGTTTCAAAGAAACTCAGTGTCACTCATAATTCCATAATGCAAAGCATCATGGGATATATGCAGATCACCATGACATTTCAGATTGGCTCAGTTTACAGCAATTTACAAGCATTTTAAATAGCACAACTAACTTAATTTTAACATACAATCCCCTAGTAACTTTTTACCTTTATCAAAAACACCTAGTGCCATGATATGTTCAGCATGTACAGATTTTATACACATAAGATATATAAAGTATTTTATGACATAGTGCCATTGCATACTAAATCCAACAATGAGGAACACAACTTGTTGTTTTATATCAGCTCAGAGGTCACAACAATAACCTCCCTGTATGAGGACCTGAGAGGGAAAAGGAAAATTAAAGAGAACACTGTAGCATAGTCAAGAAAGGGAAGGGGGTGCTCATAGGTGGCCAACCTTATGGACTAGAAATTGTGAAGAATAGATTAAGATAAGAAACAGAAGAACTGTTGCAACATATTTAAGAAAAGGTCTCTGTCCCTTGCCCCTTGACCTCTCCCTACCCTCCTCTCTCCCTGTCCTCTGTGCTCTGGTCACCTATTATCCAATAACTCAATAAATAAAAAGAAAAGGTTGGTCCTCAAGAGTGGCAGGAGCTCCCTGTCACACCACAGAGTTTTCTTTCACAAAACAAAGAAAAAGAGGGCAGCTAAATGCAAGTTGCTGTCTGCGCCAGCTTCAACCACAATGTTACAACAGGGTTCTCATGTAAAAAGCACAAATACAGGTATGGAGGGGAGGTTCCTCTGATGGTCGGAAGTATGCATCAGAAGGTTTCTTATCCTCGCAGTGGCCGGTGAATATATCAGGGGCTGAAAATGCTACAAGAAGTTGTCTACACAAGAAGACTGGGAAGACTGTTAAGCCATCCTCGAGTCTCGAGTACTGAGCACATGGCATCTGGTAGGGGGAGCACTGGTGCAAATGATGGCAAGAAAAATAAAAGGTAGTACCAGTTGTAGAAGCAGTAGATCTTCCTGGACTAAAGGTCTCCACCACTCATTCACACTAATGGGACTACGCCGGAGGCGCTAGGACCTCGAGGGAGCCCAAACTCTTCAGGAGGGCTGGTGACAGGATAGGACTGCGCATGTGTGGCACCACAAGACTAGCTCACACCATATAGGCTATCTCAGCATCAACCCTCAAACCGTCTCAGTTTCTTATCTCCTGCCGTCGAGTGCGCTTCGATGACGACGTCACTTGCCTGCCGGGAGTTAAGTCTTCGTCTATATGATAGCAGCTATAGCCATTCAGTATTCAATTAATTTATAACTTTTAGTGTTCTTCTCTTATTTAAAAAAAAAAAAAGAGAAGAAGAGGAAGAAATTCTCAGCCTGCCATCAATGGAGTTGACCTTAGACAGTAGTGATGATGGTAGGGAGACTTCATTGAAAGCTGTGATGGCAGTGGGGCTGTGTCCAGTCTGCTGCCCTTGCGGAGGGAGTCCGACCATGGGCAGTCTGTTGCCCGGGGACAGTCCGCCAGGCACAAAGCAGCAGGCCCGTTCCTGAACTTGGATCGGGACCCGCCTGCTCTATCTTCGAGCTCTTCTTCCTCCTGTCGTGGTGGAAGAAGAAACGGTACTGCTAGAGGTCGCCCTCTGGTATGTCTGAACAGGGATCGTCGGTGGTGAGCAGTAGGCCTGACCCGACTTTGGTCGGGTCCTCTATGGCTTTGTTCTGGATGGCCGTGATCTTCAACACCGGGCCCCGTCTCTGTCCTCGATGGAGCTCTGGTGAGCAGTTTCACCTTCGTGCCACTCTTTTAGAGCAGGGGGTACGACGTCTGCCCAGTTGATTTGGCCAGTGGACCCGGTTCCGGGGCCTTCGGGCCTCAGAACCAGTGGGCCGCGGGCAGGATGTGTATGGTGCCTTTTCTGGTGCCAGCGCCATCGACGCTGACCCCACATGCCTACCCCCTCACCTTTTTCTCTGCAGGGGCCAGCAAGGGTACTGCTTTCCTTTTCTCCCTTTTTTCTTCAGGTCTAGGGTCAGTATGCCTGACGCCGCATGTGGTGCCTGCGCCGTGAATGGCGCCGAACTCCTCAATACCATTCCGGGTGGCGGCAACTCTCGTGATTCTGGCCTGGACCTGCCTTTTGGAGGTTCTTCTGAGGTAGAAGTAGATCTGGATGAGTCTTCCCCATTCTACTTTGTCAGAGACACAGCAAATGACTCATTTTAGAGGCTGGAACGCAAGCCTTCTGTATCAGCAGAGCCTGTGATGGAAGATCTTCTTTTCAGTTTTTCCTCGGGGATATGGGGTCCACCATAACATTTCAGACTTCATCTGTGGACCAAAGCAGACTTCTACGTCTGGAGTTCCTACTGGCCTCAGTACAAGTACACCCTGTGGAACATAATAAATTCAAAGGCCGAGAGCCGCTCCATTACTAGGGGCATATAGCCCAATAATCAGCTAAAAGCTTTTATAGACCCTTATGACACTACCCCTAGGGTGGCTACCATTGGCAGCAGGTGATTAACATCTCCTTGGCAGAGATTATTGGTTCTGCCCTCAGTCTGAGCTCTGGAGGGCGCTCAGACTCCTGCTGCCCCTCAGAGGGATGGCACTGTCATCATTCTTGTAACAGGCAGTCCTTTCAAGGTAGAGGCCTGGAAGCCTTTGTCAGGAACCAACTCCTCAACTGCAAAAAAAAAAAAAAAAATCACAGCAGAGGACACAGGGCCTGAAAGCACCTGTTACCATCCTCTTGGATCTGGCCCAGGCCCCACCTCATCTCTCTGAAATGGATGCCTCTCAGCGGTAGTGGGGGGGCATCTGATTTGATTTTATAACTAGTGGAACTCCAATCCAGCAGACGTATGGGTCATCAGGATTGTCCGAAGGGAATACTCTCCCAATTTCACAGAGTTTTTCCCTAGACCCTGGCTGCAGCCCAGTCTGTTTGCCTCTTTGTCAGACCGTCTATCGGGAGACGGGGCCTCAGAGCAGTAGAAGTTGTTCCATGGCAAGTCGGAACACAGGTTCCTACTTCCTTTGCTTGTTCCCAAGGTAACAGGTTCATGCGCCCATTTCTCGAACTTGAAAGGTTAAACAAGTACCTGTTCAGGGAGGAGCTCACTACAACCTCTGTATTCAAGCCTTCACTTCCTGGACATTTAACTCCGAGCCAGCCCATCCGGGCTAGAGTCTCAGGAAGCAGTTGTCACAGCTTCTCAGTCAGTTTCTTCCTGGAGGGGTTTTCTGATTCAGGGAAGGCGCCAGATTCACCTTCCCAGCAGCTCCTTTTCATAGGAGCCCTCCTGGATACCTCCAGGGCAAGGGTTCTTCTTTCCGGAGAACAGAAGAAACGACATCTTCAGATGACTCGTTACTTCACAGAAAGCAACTCTGTCCGGGCCCTTTTTGATGCAGCAGATGCTGGGACTTATGCCTTCATCCGCAACAAATAGTGGTTTCCAACCACGCATCTGCAGTCCTCCGCATAAATGACAGAACTTCGGACAAAATTACATACATGGTAGATGCAGTTGGCCTAGCTTCTGCTAGGTCTGCCCTTACCCTCTAAATCCCTGGTCAGTATCACCACGGTTGCACTCCTGATCAGTTGGGGAGCTCTCTGTCAAGACCACCACATTCAGATGTGGAGCCAGGAGGAGGAGCGTCATTTTCTCAAATTTCTTATAGATGGGAGCTGTCTTATATGCTTTCCAAGTCCCGAAGGAGGTCCTCTGCCACAAAGTGATCCCACTTCGGACGGATGACAGAATTGTGATGATCTTCCTGGACATAAAGTCTCCACCACTCATTCACACTAATGGGATCTGCGCTGGAGGCACTAGGACCCAGCAAGAGCAAACTTTTTTGCTAGAGGGTCGGTGCCGGAGATGGAGCCGCGAGGAGCGACACCATAGGCCCCCAGCTCGTGCAGTAATGACTATCTCTGCATCGACCCTCCAGACGCCTCAGTTCCTTTTTTTCCGCTTATCGAGTGCACTTCAGTGACCACGTCGCTCGCCTACCGGGAGTCAAACTTCAAACAGCATAGTTTTTTAGTTTTATTGTTTTGTAGTAATATCTCGAATAAAGTATCGCTTAGTTTATTTATTCTTATTTAAGGAAGAAGTCTCAGCCTACATTGACGGAGTCGACCATGAGCGGGTCAGGTGACGGTAGGGAGACTTCGTATGAAAGCTGTTCAGTCAGCCAGGCTGGGTCCAGTCCATCGCCTTCTCTGGAGGAGGGGTCTGACAATGGACAGTCCAATGCCCGAGGGGGTGGGCGGTCCCCTCGAAAGCATAAAAGTAAACGGTCGCACTCTCGGCACCGTTCGGCCTCGAGCTCTTCTTCGGCCCACCGGTCAAAAAAGAGAAGGCATCACTCGAGGTCGCCCTCTGATATGTCTGCGTGTAGACGGTCAGTTATTGGGGCTAGTTGCCGGTCTTCTCCTTCGGAGTCGCCGGTTTCTGTTTCTGATAGCTGACGTCTTCGACATCAGAGCCCTACCCTGCCCTCTGGTAGGTCTTCAGATGAGCAGTTTCATCAGTGGGCTGCTCTTATGGAGCAATGGGCTCGGAGGTTGATCCAGCTACCTGGCCTGGTCACTCAGGGGCCTTCGGGCCTTCTGGGAGATCAGGTAGGGCGGTTGAGCCTTTCTAGTCACGTGGTGCCGTCTTCGGTGCAGTGGCCTCCGCGCTTAGGTGTCCCCCCCCCCCCACGGCTGCGGCGCAGTGGGCCACACCGATGCCTCTATCTCCTGGTATTCATCCTTCTTTTTCCTCAAATCCTGTTTTTCAGAGACTTGGGATGTTTTTGACGCCCTTGGCATCGATGGCACGCTTGGCACCATCTTCAGCGCCGATGCATCTGTCTGTGCCGTCCTCGGCGCCGTTGAGTTTCTTGGCCTCGGCGCCGTGCACCTCGTCGGCACCATCCTCGGCACCGTGAGGCTTCTCGGTGCCATGTGACTCCTTGGCGCCGTGCATGTTTTCGGCGCCATGCTGTTCGACGTCGAGACCTGTTAGGGCGTCATCCAGTCTTCAGGACTCCTCTTTGAATCCTTTTCCTTCCTCGTTTCCTTCTGATTTTCACTCCTTTCCTGTTCATACAGTCCCTCCTGGGCTGTCAGGAGATGACATTGAGCCTGACCCAGACCTTAAGCTGGGTGATGATATGGAAGGAACAGGATCTATTCCTGCTGTAGAGCCTGTGGTCGAGGACCTGTTATTTAAGCCTCTGCTGAAAAACTTGAATTCCACTCCTTCTCTCCAAACTACAGATATTGATCCTGGGAAACTGTTAAGACTCCAATACCTCCATGTTCCTGATATCCCTATGGATTTGACTTCTCCAGTACAGCCCTCCTTTGAGATGCTTTCTCAAATGGTATGGAATAATCCTGCTCCCATTCCTTCTGTGGCTAAATCCATAGATAGGAAATATGCTGCCCCCAGGGACCGACCCATTTTGGCATCCCAAGCCTTTGTGGATCCCATTGTAGTCTTGGCAGAGAATGATAAGGTCATCCTTCCCCAGACTTATACAGCTCAACCTATTAACAAAGAATCTCGTAAGATAGACACTTTAGGTGAGAGAGTCTTTGCTGCTTCCACCCTAGGTATGCGTATTGCCAGCTACCAAGGCTATTTCTCTCAATATGAGTATATACTTTGGCATTCGCTCAGACAAATGGTTGAAGCTCTACCGGAATTGGACACTAATTCAGAGCTTCTTCAAACCATAACCAGGGGTATCGAGTCCAACAACCAGCAGGTTAAAGCAGCTATGGACGCCTTCAATACTGCCTCCTGAGCGGTGGCAGCGGGCATTTGTACCCGCCGTCATTCCTGGCTGCGCACTTCAGGTTTCATGAATGATGCCCAGCAACAGGTAACGGCATTGCCTTTCGATGGTGTGTATCTCTTTGGCCCTCAAGTAGAACAGGATCTAGAGGCCACACAAAAGACTAGGTCAGCCATTAAATTGGCTCAGCCTCCTCCCGTCCCCCTTCTCGAGGGGGTGTTAACAAACGCCAGTTTCATAACTGTCAGTCCTTTCGAGGCCAAGGCAGGGGACGTTTTAATAAAAACCAAGCCCCCCAGCCTCAAAAGAAAATGCAGAAGAAGGCGCAAGGACCCAAAGCGCCTAGTGCTGCCTTCTGAGTTGTTGGCCCAAGTCCCACCTCAGCTGCCCGACGGGGACTCTTCCTCAGCAGTGGAAGGTCGTCTGACTCACTTCTACAGTCAGTGGAAGTCCATAATCTCGGGCAAATGGGTCCTCTGGATAATCCGCAAGGGGTATTCCCTCAGTCTTTTGGAGACCCCTCTGGATCGTCCCCCCAGATGACAGCCCAGGCTGTCAGTTCTTCGTCAGAACTTCTCGCCTCCGAGATACAAGGCCTTCTGAACAACAGGGCAGTGGAAGTAGTTCCGCTGGATCAACAGAACACAGGGTTCTACTCCCATTACTTTCTGGTTCCAAAGAAAGGGGGGCATGTGCCCCATTTTGGACCTCAGAAAATTAAATTCCTTCCCAAAGAAAAATTCAAAATGATATCTCTAGGAACCCTGTTACCTTTGCTTCATCAACACGGCTGGTTAGCCTCCCTGGACATGCAGGATGCTTACCAGCACATTCCTATGAACCCAAAGCATCACAAATACCTAAGGTTCATGGCTTTGGGACAGCATTATCAGTTCAGAGTCCTGCCCTTTGGGCTATCCTCAGCGCCGCAAGTGTTTACAAAGTGTTGTGCAATTCTCGCAGCGCATCTCAGAAAAATCGGAATACAAGTGTTCCCATATCTGGACGATTGGCTTCTAGCAAGTCCTTCCAGGCAGGGAACTCTAGACGCCGTAGCCACGGCTTCACACTTTCTTACATCCATGGGAGTCCCGCTAAACCTCAAAAAATCGCAGCTGCAGCCCTCCCAGAGGCTCCTTTTCATAGGAACTCTCCTGGACACCACTTATGCAAAAGCATTTCTTCCAGAGGACAGGAGGAGCGATATCCTTCAGATGGCCCGATACATCAGAGAAAACAGCTCGGTGACAGCTCTCTCGATGCAACAGATGCTAGGTCTTATGGCATCCTCAGTGTTCACTGTGCCCCTAGCACGCCTCCACACGAGAACCTCTCAATGGATGCTCAGTACTCAGTGGTCCCTGACCACTCACCCTCAGTCCTTTCTCATCAAGGTGACAGAACCTCTGAAGAGATCACTCATCTGGTGGTCGCAAGAGGACAGTCTTCTGGAAGGATACCCCTTTGCTCCTCTGGATCATCAGATTTCCATTACCACGGACGCGTCCCTGATGGGGTGGGGAGCTCACTGTCAGACTCTCCACACTCGAGGTACGTGGACTCAGGATGAGTCCCAGCTTCACATAAATGTCTTAAAAATGAGAGCCGAGCTTTATGCAGTCCAGGCTTTGAAGGACATTCTCTGTCACAAGAACATTCTCCTTCAAACGGACAACAAAGCAGTGATGTATTACATCAACAAGAAGGGCGGTGCTCACTCTTGCCCCTTGTGCAGGGAAACAATGAGGGTGTGGGAATGGTGCTTAGAGCACAAGGCTCTAATTCATGTGGTCTACCTGCCTGGGGTGCAGAACGAACTGGCAGACCGTCTCAGCAGAACAGAGATAGATCCTCACGAATGGTCTCTCGACTCAGCCATAGCTCAGTCACTATTCGCAGAGTGGGGAACTCCAGACCTGGACCTTTTTGCATCCGCACTCAACACAAAACTGCCTCTCTTCTGCTCCAGAAATCCAGGGCCTGGCATTTTCTGTCAGGATGCGTTCAGGCTGTGGTGGACAAAACTCTTTCTATACGCCTTTCCGCCTCTTCCTCTAATTCAGAGAGTACTTCTCAAATTCGAGTCCCAGGGGGACAAAATGATCCTCATTGCTCCCTTCTGCCCTTGACAGACATGGTTTCCACTACTCAACAGTATGTCAGAAACTCCTCCAAAACTGCTTTCCCTTCAGATGAACCTTCTGACTCAGGGGCCTGTGGTCCATCCCAATCTGAGGTCACTTCACCTTCACACTTGGCTCCTGAAGAGATAGAAGTGAACAGGTTCAATGTCTTTCGCAGGGTTTCAGATATTCTTCTGGCTGCATGCAAGCCAGCCGCTAGGAAAACTTACACAGCCAAATGGAAGTGTTTCTCACTCTGGTGTGCAAAATCCTCTTTTCATCCTTTTTCCTGCCCACCAGATAAAGTTCTAGAGTACCTTTTAGACCCCTCAAATTCAGGTCTGCAATACTCTACAGTTAAGGTTCATCTTTGTGCCATTTCAGATTCTCATGAGCCAGTACTTTCCTTGTCACTGGCTCAGTTACCTGTGGTTAAGGGGTTTCTTAAGGGAATTCTGCATACCAGACCTCCTATAAGACGTCCAGTCGCAGCCTGGGACATTAATCTGGTGCTAGACATGCTCACTCGAAAACCTTTCGTGCCTCTAGCTACCTGTGAGTTAAAATTTCTCACTTTGAAGACGGCCTTCCTGGTGGCCATTACCTCAGCCCGCAGGGTCTCTGAGATGCATGCCTTGGTCACAGACCCTCCGTATACTGTGTTTCATAAAGACAAAGTAGTTCTTAGGACCCATCCTAAGTTTCTCCCTAAGGTTGTTTCAGAATTTCATCTAAACCAACCCCTGGTCCTTCCATCTTACTTTGCGAACTTCCAAAATGAAGGAGAGCGTTCTCTTCGTTCCTATTTAGATAGAACAAAAGACTTTCGTAAAGCTCAATAACTGTTTGTTTCCTTCAGCGAGACCCAGCTGGGTCAACCTGTCGCTATCAGATGTATTTCTGCATGGCTGGTTGCATGCCTTCGCCACTGTTATTCCATGGTGCAGGTTAAGCTGCAGGGCAGAGTGTGCACTCACTCTATTAGAGCGGTTGAGGCATCCCTAGCGGAATTCCGCAACATGCCCATTGCAGATATTTGCAATGCGGCCACCTGGAGCTCAGTGCACACTTTTGTCAAACACTATGCCCTGGATGTCCATGCCAGACGACATCTTTCTTTGGCAGAACCATCCTTAATGGACTCTGTCCTAAAACTGTGAGCTCTTGGTCTCTTCTGCTGCCCTCTCGGGGGATTATTAGCTCGGTACTCTCCCATTAGTGTGAATGAGTGGTGGAGACTTTATGTCCAGGAAGATATGGAAATTACGTACCCACCGTAATTCTTGATCTTCTTGGACGAGTCTCCACCACTCATTCACACGCCCACCCACCATCCCCCGGGCTCGCCTCTGTTGTTGGTCTTCACTCCCTCAGTCTTTCGGCTGCGAGGACTTCCTTGTTGACGCTTCCTATACAGATCGTCCGGGACTATCTTATGTCCATTTTTTGGTTAGGCTATCCTTCTAGGTTAGTTACGCTGCACCTCCTCGGAAAAAAAGGTACTGAGGCGGTTGGAGGGTCGACGCCGAGATAGTCATTACCGCACGAGCTGGGGCTCGCAGTGCCGCTCCTTGCGGCTCCATCTCCGGCGCCGACCCTCTAGCAAAAAAGTTTGCTCCCACTAGGTCCTAGTGCCTCCGGCGCAGATCCCATTAGTGTGAATGAGTGGTGGAGACTCGTACAAGAAGATCAAGAATTACGATAGGTACGTAATTTCCATTTTTCATCAACAAGCTGGGTGGAGCACTCTCCTACCCTCTGTGCAGGAAGGCCGTGGGGAGATGAGAGTGGTGCCTTGAGCATGTTGCATCAGTTCAGTCATTGTGAAGTCGCTATTCGACAAGTGGGGCAGTCCGGACCTGGTCCTTTCTTTGTCCCCTCTCAGTGCAAATCTGCCTCTATCCTGCTTCAGAAAGCCAGACCCTGGTGTTTTCTGTCAGGATGTATTCACTGCAGTAGACAAAATGCTCATGTACACTTTCCTCCTCTTCCCTTAGTTCAGAGGCTGCTGCTCAAGTTGTAGACAAATGGGGGCAGGATAATTCTCATCATCCCAGGCTGGCCTCGGCAGATATAATTTGTGTAAATAAACAGTCGGTCAGAAGCTACCCCGAGGTGACTCCCTCTATGAGCGGACCCTCTGACACAGGGACTTTGGCCCATCCTTCCTGCGCTCCCCTCATCTGTATGCTGGGCTTCTGAGGAGATGAAAGTGGGCAAGTTTTAGGTTTCCAGACAATCATAGAAATCTTCTTAGCCACGCGTAGGCCTTCCACCTGGAGGACTTGCGCAGCTAAGTAGTTTCACTTTACCATCTGGTGTGCAAAGTTCCATCTGGACCCTTTTGGTTGCCCACCAAGTAAAATTTTGGGGTGCCTCGTGGACCTGTTGAACACAGGTCTGCATGTCTCGGCATAGAATGTTCACCTCTCCACGTTTCTCACCCCAGGAATACTCCAGTATTCCTAACTCTTCTGCAGTGTGCCTTTAAGCCAGATCTGCCTGGAGATAGAACATTATGCTAGTGATAGAATCATTGGCATGTGCCACTTTTTTAAATGCTGCCACCTATCGACTGCCTACATTCTAACCCTCAAATTTCTCTCTCTCCACCTGTCAAGACTAGATGCTCAGAGATTTTCTCCTCAACATCTCGCCTTCAAATACCTAGAAAATAAAAAATATAATTTTTCTTTTATTTTCAACTGCTGCCCTTATCTAGTGTTTATTTGACAACCGTTAGTGTTTTTAGTTTGTTTTTCTCAGTTTCTCATGGTTTGATATAACTGGTGAGAAGAAAAAATTACTCACCTTAGTAATTATGTTTCTTCTAGTGGAGTCTTGCTGTATTCTGACAAGTGCAGTTAGCCCCAGCCTTTAAACTGCCCCGGAGAACAATGGGTTAACTTTTCTATGCAGGGCATAGAATGTTCATCTCAAGCTCGGTTGATGTCTCTGCCTGTTGTAATTTGAACTGCAACCGTCAGATCTTTACGAGCAAAACTCATTAGGTGTTCTGTGTGGAAACTGTAACATTTTTACTAGCCAACTGGCAGAAAAATAATCTTTCGGGTTCTCAAGGGAAGACTCAAGTCAGGAAACCCAAACACAAAAACCAATCAAATGAAATAACATGAGAAACAGAGGGTGTAAAGGGGGCACCCCTGGGGTGCCAACACTGCGCCTGCCCACCCACATCCCAAAAAATCTAGGTTCTGAGAGGGGAGGCGGAGGTCAGAATACAGCAAGACTCTACTAGAAGAAACATAATTACTAAGGTGAGTAATTTTTTCCTCAAACAACATGAAGTCTTGCTGTATTCTGACAAGTGCAGACTATCAAGCAGTACCTCCATGGAGGAGGGACAGAACCTACTTTGGGAATAGGCTCTGAAGTACTGCTGTACCAAACCGAGCATCACTCCTAGCCTGGATATCCAGAGAGTAATGCTTGGTAAAAGTATGGACTGTTTTCCAGGTGGCTGCTTGACAAATTTCTAAAAGAGGGATATTCCTGGCAGCAGCCAGTGAAGCAGCTGTACCTCTTGTGGAATGAGCCCTCAGGCCTGAGGGTGGAGTTTTTCCTAGTTTTTCATAGCAGAATTGTATACAAGACACAATCCACCTGGCAATAGATCTCTTGGTGGCAGGTTTGCCCTTCCCAGCTTCTCTGTAAGTGAGGAACAACTGGAGGGAGTCAAACCTGTGACCCTTGGTATGCTCAGTGTAGTAGCTAAGGGGTCTTTTAACATCCAAACTGTGTAGCCTCCTCTCTCCCGAGGAAGAATGATCAGTGAAGAAAACAGGGAGAGACATAGACTGATTCAGGTGGAAATCTGAAACCACTTTAGGCAAGAACTTTCTGTTAGTTCTAAGGACCACTTTATCTCTGTGAAAAGAGATGAAATCAGGTTCCACTGACAGGGCTTGCAATTCACTGATACGTCTAGCAGAAGTAATGGCTACCAAACACACAGTTTTCCAAGTCAAGTACTTAAGCTGTGCTGAGGACAAAGGTTCAAAAGGGGGTTGCATAAGCTGAGCAATGCAAACATTAAGATCCCAAGCAGGAGCCCTAAAGGGGGGATTGGTGTGAAGCAATCCCTTGAAAAACTTACAGAATACAGGGTGGGATGATAGTGAGGAAGACTTACCTACTGACAGGAAAGCAGAAACAGCTGACAAGTGTACCTTGAGAGTAGCTGGTCTGAGGCCTAGGCCATTGAGATTGACCATATAATCCAGAACCGTAGGCAGTTCAGCAGTGTCTGGAGAAATACTCTTCTTAGAACACCAAATGCTGAATCTTTTCCATTTGGAGTTGTAAGTCTTTCTGGTGGAGGGCTTTCGAGAAGCCTTAAGGATATCCGGAACCCCCTGGGAAAGATGCAGATCTGCAAACTCTAACTCTTCAAAAGCCAAGCCTTGAGATTGAGAGACTGAAGATTGGGGTACCAAATCGTCCCCTGAGAGGATGTTAACAGGTTGTAATTCCTGGGAAGAGATAGGGGAAGATGGACTGCTAGGGACAGCAACAAGGGATACCATGGCTGCCTGGCCCAGTCTGGAGCAAACAGAATCACTTTGCAAGGTTGTGACCTTATCTTGACGAACACTTTGAACAGGAGAGGGAAGGGGGGGGAAGCATACAGAAATTTCCCTTCCCAGTTCAGAATCAGAGCATCCAGTAGGACTGAGCCCAAGACAGGGGGTCTGCAACAATAGAGAGGAAGTTGGTTATTGTCTGGGGCTGCAAAAAGATCTATCTCTGGAGTGCCCCATCTTGAGAAAATCACCTTCAACACCAGAGGATCCAGGGCCCAGGTATTCTACTCAGTGCATCTGCTAGGACATTGTCCTTCCCTGGAAGGTGAACTGCTATCAGAGAGGTTTGCAGGGAATAAGCCAGAGACCACAACTTCATTGCTTCTGTGCACAAGGCTGTAGGCCGAGTGCCTCCTTGCTTGTTGATGTACCACATGGTGGTGGTGATGGTGTTGTCTGTTCTGACCTGAACCACCTTGTTCTGTACTGATTTGGAAAAAACTTGCAGTGCCAGAAACACTGCCCTGAGTTCCAAGAGATTGATGTGTAGAAGAGATTCCTGAGGCGACCACAGTCCCTGGGTAGTGAGGTCCCCCAGATGGGCTCCCCAGCCCAGCAAGGAAGCATCTGTGATAAGTACCACTGAATGAGACTGAGTGGCAAATGGGACCCCTTGCCTCAAATTGTCCTGATCCTGCCACCATTGCAGGGCTTGGATCAGAGTTCGAGTCACTGGGATTAGTTTGGTAAGGGAATCCTTTCTTTGGGACCAAAAAGCTCTTAAGTGGAACTGAATGTCCCTCATCTGGAATCTTGCGCCTTGGACCACTGCTGTAGAAGCTGCCTTGTGGCCCAAGAGCTGAAAGAAATGCCTTGCTGGTCGAGACACCTGAAGGCTGAATAAAGAGGCCAGCTCCATGAGAGCTCTTGCCCTTTCCAGGGGAAGGAAGGCTCTTGCTTTTACCGTATCCAGCTCTGCCCCTATGAAGGTGAGGAGCTGCACTAGTTCGAGAACTGACTTTGGTAGGCTGAGAAGAAATCCTAAAGAAGTGAGCACTTGCTGGGTCACTTGCAGGTGTGACTCTGATTCTGTCTGGGAACTGCCCACTATGAGCCAGTCGTCCAAATATGGAAAAATGGAAATCTTTTGTCTTCTTAGGAAGGCAACAACTACTGCCAGGCACTTTGTGAAGACCCTTGGGGCTGAGGTTAGGCCAAAGGGCATTGCTTTGAACTGATAGTGGCCTGAGGGCAACTTGAACCTGAGGTACTTTCTGTGGGAGCACGTGATGAGAATGTGAAAGTAGACATCTTAGAGGTCCAGGGAGGCTACCCAGTCCCCTGGCCTTAGAGAGGGAAGGATAATTCCCAGAGTTATCATCTTGAACTTTGGCTTTAAAAGATGTTCAGATATCTTAAGTCCAGGATGGGTCGCCACTCTCCTGTCTTTTTGGGGGTTAGGAAGTACCTGGAGTACAGTCCTTTGCCCCAGTGTAGGGTAGGTACTCTCTCTATAGCTCTTAGAGCTAGGAGAGCAGAAACCTCTGCCTCTAGAGCAAGGGTTTCTGAGAGATTTGCAGGTGGAAAAGATCTGGCTCTCATCTTTGGAAATTTTTTGAAGCTGAGAACCAGTCCCTGGCTTACTACTTCCAGGACTCACTTGTCTGATGTAAGAGACATCCAGTCCTGGACAAAGTAAGCCAGCCTGCCCCCTACTGGGATAGGAGAGTCGACCCGGGCAGACCCATCAGGGTGTCTGCTTGGCAGGGGCTTTAGGCTGAGGGGTGGATGTAGGCCTGCTCATCCCTCTTCTGCCTCTACCTCTGAAGAACCCCCTCTGTGAAAAGGAAGAAGAGGCCTGTGCTTGGTAAAAAGGCCTTTGAAAAGGCCTGCCCCTGCCCCCTAGACTGCTGCCTTTGAGGAGTTGCCTGCCTTTCCTTGGCCTGAGGACTCCTGTAAGTGGTCCTGTATTTGTCCATTTTCTTCATGTAATTCTCTGTCTGCTCCCCAAACAGAGAATTACCCACTACAGGAAAATTCATGGCCTTAGCCTGGGTATCCTGTGAGAGGCTAGTACATCTGAGCCAAGCTATTCTCCGAAGAGCCACAGATATAGCCATGATTCTTGATGATACATCTTTGGAGTCCACAGCAGCATGAAACTGAACTTTTGATGCCTCAATCCCATCTGCAGCCACCTCCTCCAGCTCCTTGGCAAGCTGGTGGGAAGCCTGTTTAGCAAGTGCCAGTACAGTGTCCCACCTGGACTTCTGGTACCTGGCTGTATAGGCCATATAATTCACCTGCCTGAGTCCCAAGGAAGATGCCATGTACTGCTTCTTTGCCATGGCATCAATCTTCCTGGAGTCCTTGTCTGGGGGTGTGATGCAAGGGAATGCTTGCCTTATCACAGGCAGCAACCTGAACAACCCCAACATGGCTGCATTGCTGATAAAGGAACTCCGTATCTGAGCCTGAAAGAGTATACCTCTTGTCCATTCTTCTATCCACAGGAGGTATGGAATTGGGAGACTTAAGAATTTTTTGTGTCTGTTTCCCAAAAGATTTGTGGAGGGGAATAGACAGTCTCCTGGACTCTAGGATGTCCATCATCTCTACATAGTCAGGCTCCTCCTGATCCTCCACTGCCTCCTCCACAGGAAGCTGGAGGGTATCAGCCACCTTTCTGTAAAACATGAAGTGCGAAGGGGACTCAGAAAGCCTAGGAGGAGAAACATCCGAAGGTCTGTCTGGGGAGATGTCCGGGTCAATAGGCACATCCAGACTTTCACATCACCATATTCATCTTCCAGCTCTCCCTCCTCCTCAAACTCCAGTTCATAAAATTCTTCCAGGGTATAATCTTGAACCAGGGGAACCGACCGAACCAAGCCCCTGCTCAAAGGTGCCGGATCAGTCGGAACCGTGCGAAGCGCTTCCACAATACGAATTGCTTTGGCTGTTTCCTCGGCGGTCGGAGTATGAAATTCTGGATCCAAACCGGTCGATTTGTCTTTGCGTTTTCTTTTTGTCGGAACTGATTCCTCAGAATCGCCTTCCTTTTGTTCGGCACGCCTGGTCAGGAGGGCACTCCTTCTGGTTCGGTCGGAACCGAACCGGGCTGGCCATCCGGGTCAGTGGACTTCTCGGCCTCCCTTTCCCTCAGTCTACCTAATCTCTTTTCAAGGGTAGATTTGGGAAAATTTTTACAAATTTGGCAGTCTGAATCGAGGTGGTCATACCCCAGACAATAAACACAGGTGGTGTGGGGATCAGCCTTAGCAAAGACCTCCCCACACACACTGCAGTGTTGAAACCCAGTGGGCAGGGTTTTTTTCTTGGGTTTCTCCGACATGGCCAACCTAAACAAACTTACCCTTTTTTTGGCAGCCGCCAGGCAAGACTCCTCTCTATCGGTTCCTGACCGTGTCACGGGTCTTGGAAAAAACATACTAAAACTCGTTTTTTTTTAGAACCGATACGGACCGGTAACCACACACTAAAGTAAAATACAAAATTTACCTGAATGATCGGTTCAGCCGAACCGATCCACACTTTTTACAAGTTTCACACAGAAAACAGAACAAAACCTATCTAGTACTCACGGTATCACAGACAGATACGTGAACCGACTGTGCAGAAACAAAATGTCGGTAGAAAACCGATCGAAAACCGACACTTCAACTGACTTCGAACTGAGCTGCAGGAGAAATCTCTGGAGCGACTGTTCACTGAGGCAGAGTAAAGAATCTGACGGTTGCAGTTCAAATTACAACAGGCAAAGACATCAACCGAGCTCGAGATGAACATTCTATGCCCTGCATAGAAAAGTTAACCCATTGTTCTCTGGGGCAGTTTAAAGGCTGGGGCTAACTGCACTTGTTAGAATACAGCAAGACTTCATGTTGTTTGAAATTGAGGATTTCTTAGCTTTAGCGGGGTTTTCTTCCCTAGTTTACTTTTATTTTCTCAGAAAAAGTTAAAAATTCTTAAATTTGTGGAACTGCTGATCTGACTTCGAGAGGGTTCCTGCAGTAGGTCTTCACATATAGGACTGCGCTCCCTGGCGTCAGGTCCGCACAGCAAACTTGTAGATAACAATCACTAGCGGGACCACCCCAACGCCAGGGCGCTAGACGCCAGCCCGACTATAAAAGGGTCGGCCCCGCGCCCGCTCACCAGTTCTTTCCTGCCATTGCCTCAGTTACGTTCAGCTCGTGTCAGAACAGCAATCTAACATCCACGTTATATTTCTCGAAGTATTTCTTTGCCTCTTGTAAAATTCTCAAGATTCTTCTTCAATTTGATGTCTTCTAAACAGAAGAAAAAGTGCTCTAAGTGCGGTGCTCAAATCCCACACAGGGATGACCATTCCCGCTGCCTCTTCTGCCTCGGTTCGAAGCACGATGTCCAGGAGTGTTCCATCTGCCAGGACTTCAACCAGGTGACCAGAACCAAGCGCAAGAGGACCCTCGTGGGCCCATCTTTTGACCCGACGCTTGGTGTCTATGGAAAGAGAGCTACAAAAACTCAAGAAAAGGTCGTCGTCACCGGCCCCGAAGAAAAAGAGAAGTAAGGACAAGCGCCGGGACAGGTGTCCATCGTGGTCTGAAAGGCCAGCAACCATGAGTAATTTTTTTGGGCGTCCCATCCACTTCTTTGGGCTGGGCCCCTTCTCCCCCTCCTGCTGAGGTGAGCGGGCAGCTGGGGGTTGCCTCTTTGGAGGTGGTACTTGTGTCGACTGATCCTCAAGTGGTCACTCCGCCTTCTGGCGAAGGGGCGATGTGGCTCCGCCAATCAGACTAGCTGGCGGCCTTCCAGCTGTCTCTAGCCCGGCCAGATCTGTTCCTTCGGACGCCAGCTCCTCCGACGCCCACATAGATCCGTCCACTCTTCCTTTGGGCTCCAGTTTGGCCCCCAGCGTTGGACAGAGTGAGGGACCAGTCGACCCGTCGTCTCCCAGGGTCCTCCACCCTAGAGACTTGCCACCCGATCCTTTGCTGTTTGCTTTAGCAAAGTCATGTTCAGACCTGCCATCAGGGGCCCCTTGTGTCTCCCCCCCTCGCCAGGTCTTCCTCCGTCGACAGAGTTCTTTCCGCTGCCGACAGAGGACCCGGGTATGGAGCCTCCACCCCACAATACTTCAGGTGAGCTCCAGGCCCCGATGCCCCCTTCGGGCTCCATGGCACCTCCCCCTGTGGGTCCTTCATCTGGGTTCATTACCCAGGAACCCTCTTTCCCGCCTGTGGGCACCCCCGTCGGTTACTCAGTATCCGACACCGGGCCAGGTGCCTCCATCGCTGGGCTTCCCAACGCCGGGTTTTCTGACGCCAGATTTTCAGACGCCGGGCTTTCCGACATCATCATTCCCGACGACGGGTTATCCTACTCCAGGACATCCCACGCCGGGTTACCCAGGGTACTCGTATCATCCGTCCTGGCACTGTCCTCAGTATCTGGGTTATCCGAGTTATCAGCCACCACCTCCTCCTCCGGTGCCGGAACCTGAGTCCGCCCCTCGATGGTGGAAAGAGGGTAGAGCGTAGCTCGTGTTGGAGTTAAGACAGCTGGTAAGGGAGACACCCTCTGTTAGGGTGACCTTTCCACCGCCTCCTGCTACCAGAGCCTCTACCTCTATGGCGGTAGGCCTTACTGAACCAGACCCTTCTGTTCCTTCTGGCTCTGATTCCTCTGACACAGGTTCCTACTCGGACATGTCGGACCCCAGATCTCCTGTGGAGGTTCCTCCGGAAGACCCCCCAAAGTTCTCTCCAGAGGACCCTTCTTTTGGAGACCTGCTACGTTCTATTCAGGCGGCTGGTGGTTGGCCGTCCAAAGAGGTTGATCCCCAAAGAAAACGTCTTGTGGAGCACCTGGATCTGGCCACCTCGGACCCTATTCCCATTCCACCATAGATGGAACCTCATGAGGACCTTGTTACCACAGTCTGGCAATAACTTCCATTCCTGCGGTCTCCCGCAAAGCTGACCACACCTATTATCCCCCTGAAGGGATTTTTCACCTGAACTCCCATCCTAAGACTGATTCTGTGGTTATCATGGCAGCTCATGACCGTTCAGCCGAGCCCAAACATCTGAGTTCTTCGCCTCCCGACAAGGACTCTCGTCAGCTTGACCAGTTTGGGTACAAAATTTCTTCTTCTTCTTCTTCTTGTGAGATACGTTCCCTTAATTACGTCTCGCACATGGTCGCCTTTCAGAAAACTTCTCTTTTGGATCTAGAAAGGGACCTCCAGAATGTTCAAGATGAAACCTTGAGGAAGAAGCTCTTGGATAAAGTATGGATGGGGAAATCCTTGTGTCGCCACGCCCTTCGGGCTACTTATGACTCACTGGATTCATTGGCAAGAGCAGCTGCCACGGGGAACTGCCTCCGACGCCTCTCCTGGCTCTGTATAGCAGGACTGGCGCAGGACGTGCAGCCCTCTCTGTCGGATGCCCCTTTCAGGGGTTCCGTCCTCTTTGTCGGCGACGCTAAGGACATTATTACTGGGCTGCAGGAGAGCGGGCACCTTCATGGATGTCTGTTTCTTATACAAGACAGGACAGAAAAAGCAGCCCTTTCGCCACCAAAGAAAGTGGAATAAATCCGAGGCTAAGTGTCAGGTTAAGCGTCAGGCAAAGAAACATGCACCTGGATCAGGAGCTCAAACCCCACGGAGTAAATTTCAAAAACAGGCCTCTGGGCCAAAAGCTCCCCTCCCCTCGGTGTCCTTTCCCCTCCTTCCACTACCTCCAGTACATCAGGAAGAACTGGTTGGCGGGAGGTTCGGCCTCCACTTGGAAGGCTGGAGGTCTGTCACCGCAGAAAATTGGGTACTTCAGCTCATCCAGCGAGGTCACGCGATAGAATTCAGTGAAATTCCAACCCCTCAACCACCAGGACGGTCCTTCTATCCCTGGGATCAGGTCCTCATAGTCTCTCAAGAGATTCAGGCACTTCTCCTAAAGAAACCCATAGAGCTTGTCCCATTAAGCCAAATAGGAAGGGGATTCTACTCCCACTTCTTCCTGGTTCCAAAGAAAACGGGCGACCTGAGACCGATCCTGGACCTCAGCACACTAAATATCTTCATCGAGTACAAGAAGTTTCATATGTTGACCCTTCAGGGGCTCCTTCCCCTGCTCCATCAAATCTTTTGGCTGTGCTCCCTGGACATGCAGGATGCTTACCTGCATATCCCTATCCTTCCAGCCCACCGCCGCTTTCTAAATGCCTAGCGGTGGTGGCGGCCTTTCTCTGCCGTCAGGGCATTTATGTCTTCCCTTACCTGGATGACTGGCTCCTCTCAGCACCCTCTCCTACCAGCCTGAAACAGGCTCTCTCTTTCACTCTGAGCTTCTTTGCTTTACTGGGCATAACGGTCAATTTTCCCAAGTCCCAGCTAGTACCCTCACAGAGACTCCAGTTCATTGGAGCTGTACTAGACACAGTTCAGGGCAAGGCTTTCCTACCATCAGATTGGGCCGAGACCCTTACTTCTCAAGCCACACTGGTGGCACAGGCCCAATGGATCCCTGCACACTTGGTGCTTCATTTATTGGGTCTGATGGCGGCCGCCATTTCGACAGTTCCAATGGCCAGACTTCACATGAGGGTCACCCAGTGGTCTCTTCGAGTCCAATGGGACCAGAGGACGGACGACATGAACCAAAGTCATGATCTCCAATAGCCTCCAGAGAGACTCCACGCTAGTGGCAGGATCTCTCTAATTGCTAAGGGGGCTCCTTCCTCCAACAGTTCCAACTCAAATTCTCACTATGGGCGCCTCAGATTTGGGCTGGGGTGCTCATCTGGGGTCTCACAAGACACAGGGGTCTTGGTCCAACCAGGAGCTGATGCTCCACATCAGTGTTCTGGAGACCAGGGCGGTTCTTTACGCACTTCAGGCATTCCAGTCGCTGCTGGTTCCGGGATTGATCTTGGTACAGACGGACAACATGTCCACTGTCTGGTACATAAACAAGCAGGGGGGAACCAGATCATACCTTCTTTGCCGAGAAGCCATGAGGGTGTGGTACTGGGCGATTCAGCGCAGCCTTTATCTGACAACAGTTCATGTTCCGGGCATCTCCAGCATCCTGGCGGACAGTCTCAGTTCGATCAGTGGCCCGGGCCCATGAGTGGGAGCTAAAGTCAGAGGTAGTCAAAGATCTCTTTCTTCGATGGGGTCAGCCAGAGATGGATTTGTTCGCCTCCTCATACAGCACAAAACTACTCGTCTTCTGCTCGCTCATTCCCGGGCATGGTGCTTTTTGGCGAGACGCACTGTCTCTTTCGTGGACAGGGAGGTTTCTGTACATCTTTCCTTCCTTTCCTCTAATTCAGAAGGTCCTGGTGAAACTTCAACAAGAGGGGGCCCACGGCAATCCTGATTACTCTCTTTGGCCATGCCAAATTTGGTTCCCTCTTCTGCAACAATTGGCACTGGAACCTCCAATTCCTCTGTCCATTTCTCACGACCTTCTGACTCAGGAGCAGGGCACCGCCTTCAGCCTCTCCACCTTCATGTGTGGCACCTGTGGACATAGCGATTTCTCGCTATGGGGTCTCTTCGCAGGTTGCGCATATTCTAGTGGAGGCCAGAAAACCCTCCACTAGATCCACTTATGCTGTGAAGTGGAAGAGATTCACGATATGGGCCCAAGCAAGGAGCTGGGATCCATTTTCGTGCTCGGCATCCCAGGTTCTATAGTACCTCGCACATTTGTCTGAGGCGGGCCTTAGCTATTCCTCCATTAAAGTCCACCTCTCTGTGGTGTCGGCCTACCACCTCACGGTGGAGGGAAAAACCTTGGCTCAACTGGAGGTTGCCAAGACCTTTTTGAAAGGCATCCTTCATTTGAAACTTCCGATCCGGAATCCTTGTCTTCCCTGGGACCTGAATTTCATGCTCGAGAAGCTGACCTTACCACCGTTTGAACCAGCTTCTTCTTGCGAGTTGCGCTTCCTCTCCTGGAAGACGTTGTTTTTAGCCGCTGTCACTTCAGCCAGAAGGCTTTCTGAATTATAGGCCTATGTATGTAAAGAATCTTGTTTGATTTTTAATAAGGACCGAATAGTCCTTCGGTCTAACCCTTCTTTTTTGCCCAAAGTTGTTTCAGAAACCACTTTGAACCAGAGCATGGAATTACCGGTATACTACCCACAGTATTCCAACGGGGGGAACACCTCCTGCACACGCTTGATGTGCACCAGATCCTGAGGTATTACACGAACAGGAATAAAGAGTTTAGGAAATCTAACCAACTGTTCGTAGCCTTTGCCCCTCAGTGCCAGGGCAAGGCTATTTCCAAGCAGACCATCTCCCAATGGCTCGCTTAACTGCATCCATTTTTCAGACACTCGAATATGGGAAGTCCTTCGGGGCAGCCAGGCCACTCCACCCGTGATGCAGTGACCTCTACTGCCTTTTTCAGGAATGCGTCCACGGTAGAGATCTGTGCTGCGGCCACCTGGTCGTCTGTTCACACCTTCACTAAGCATCACAGTCTGGACATTGCCTCTGGGCACAGAACTGGCTTTGGACTCGCGGTCCTGCAAGGCCTTCTATCATGATCACTCTTGGCGACTTTTCCTCTTCCCGGATGCACCTATGCCTTATTTTTCTTTGGGACTGCGTGGTATTCAGTCCTATATGTGAAGACCTACTGCAGGAACCCTCTCGAAGTAAGATATAGCAGTTACGTAAGAACTTACCGTAACAGTAGATCTTCGAGAGAGGTTCCTGCAGTAGGTCTAGTTTCCCTCCCTCCTTCCCCCGGTTTTTGGATGCTTTACTTTCCATCCTATCTAGTCCAGCTGGACTAGAGTGGAAGCAGGGTCTTTGGAGTTCACTCTGGTTTTCTCCTTACCTATCTTTAGGTTTCTGTTGGAAAACAACTGGAGAGCGGGCGTGGGACCGCCCCTTTTATAGTCGGGTTGACATCACGACGGCCCGACATCGGATCACGGTTCCGCTGGTGATTTGTATCTAAAGTTTGCTTGCCGGGACCTGACGCCTGAGGGCGCGGTCCTATATGTGAAGACCTACTGCAGGAACCTCTCTCGAAGATCTACTGTTACGGTAAGTTCTTACGTAACTGCTATTTCTCGGTTACTGAACCGCTAATCCCAGTTCCTGTCTCATCGGTTCACGGTTCCGCTCGGTTCTTCGATTGGTTCCTGAACTGACTGCAACCGATAGATTTGTTTTAAAAATTCTTTTAAAGTTTTCTATTTTTTTTGCGGTTGCTGATTTTGTCTACTGTGTCAGAAAAACTGAAGAAAAAGACAGGTGAACCCAGTTTCAAAAATTGCACAGTGTGTGGAGAGGTCTTTGCCAAGGCAGATAATCACAGTTCTTGTGTCATCTGCCTTGATTTTGACCATTTGAATGCAGATTGTGAGGTATGCAAAACTTTTCCTGAGAAGACGCTTGACAAACATCTGGAAAGATTAAAAAAGAAAGCACCTCTTCCTAAGGGTCCCTCTGGCTCTGACCAGCCGATACCCTCTGGGGCTGTGGGTGATACAGCAGTTCCCATTACTTCTACCCCTGATACGAATACAAAAAGAATGACTGAACTGGCTAGCTCACTGGTTCCAGTGAAAAAGACAAAAAAGACAAAGCACACTGAACCCTCTGCTGATCAGCCTAAGGGGACTTCTGTGGTGCCGCCCTCCATGCCTTCTCCTCTAGAAATAGCACATGCTTTTAAAATTCTGCAAGCCTTGCAAGGTCTGCTGCTTGCGGATCCGCAGCCCCCAGTTCAGACCCCTGTTGGTTCCAACCAGTCTTCTTTTCAGGAAGATTTTGGTGAAGAGGAGGAGGAGGGGTGGACCCTGTAGAGCCTGAGGTCTCCCCTGAACAGGAGTTTGGCTTTCCCCCCAGGTCTTCTGAAGATTACTCTTCACATTTTTCCTTTGTTAGGAAAATTGTGGATGCTTTGGACATCTCTACCACAGAGGTGATTGAGGATGAGGAGGAGGCTGAGTATCTTGAAATGATGGGGTTAACACCCACCAAAAAGCTGTTGCTACCTATTAATAAGTTCTTTAAAAGTAATGCTCTCAAGCTCCTCCAGACACCTGGGTCTGTCCCTCCTTTGGATAAAAGGTTGGGTAAAAAATACCAGCTTGACAGGGAGGGGGCTGAATTTCTATATTCACACCCTGACCACCAGGGGGTGGGGCAAGCTGCTGCCTGTGACAAGGCAAAAGTCCCTCTGGCCTCTCACCCTCCAGAGAAGGACTCGCGCAGAACAGACAGTATGGCCAAGAAGGGCTGTTTGTCAGCCTCTCTGGCCATCAGGAAGGCTAGTTTCCAGGCCTGTGCGGCCCAATACCAGAAAACTCTCTGGCAATCTGTGCTGGCTATGGCTGATAAAGCTCCATCTACCTTATCCGCATACTTAGCTAAAACTGCTAGGTTTGGCATGGAAGTTGCCAAATACCAGTTTCAGATGGCAGCAGATGCCAGTGACACTGTTGTCAGGTGGATGGCCAGTACCATTGCTCAGAGGAAGTTTGCATGGTTGAGAGCCGCAAACCTCACACAGGACACTCAGAATAAGGCCCTGGATTTTCCTGTGGAAAGTAACTCCCTTTTTGGGAACCACACAGAGGCCTATATGAAAAAGATGGATGAATATAAACCACTTTCAGGAGCAATTCTGCCAAAGAAAAGTCTACTTCCTCCACAAGGCCCTACAGTAGGGGAGGCAGGGGCAGACAGTTTCACACCAGGCCTTTTTACCAGGCCATGGCTGTACTCCACGTACCTCAATACCCCCAGCAAGGGTATTTTAGAGGTAGGTGCAGGAGGGGTTCCAGGCGTGGCTCCCACTGTCAGCCCCAAGCCAAGCAGGATCCCTGATTTGTTCACTCAGGCACTTCCCATCTTCCAGTAGGGAGCAGGCTGACCCACTATTTCCAGTCATGGAAAAATATCACCATGGACAAGTGGGTCCTGGAGATAGTGGGTCAGGGATTGTCACTAAGCTTCAAGTCCTTCCCCTCTCTAAAAACAAGAGCTTTCAAACCAGCTTCCATTCTGGAGAGGAAGCTGTTGGAAAAAGAGGTTCGAAACTTGCTGCTGCTAAAAGCAGTGGAACCAGTGTCTCCACAGCGCTGGGGAAAATGGCTTTACTCAAGATATTTTCTTACGCCAAAGAAAAATGGGGTATTGCGCCTATCTTAGACCTAAGGGTCCTCAACAGGCAGTTAACAAAACCAAAATTCACAATGTTGACACTGTCTCTGATTCTGCCAGTACTCCAAAAAGAGGACTGTCTGGCATCCTTGGACCGAAAAGATGCTTATTTCCACATCCCCATAAGGGAATCTCACAGAAAGTATCTCGGATTCAGACTCCCTTCAGGTCACTGTCAGTTCTCAGCCCTGCCATTTGGTTTCACCTCAGCTCCAAGGGTGTTCACAAAGTATCTGGCAGTAGTGGTGGCACACTTGCGAAGGCAAGGTGTAGCAGTGTTTCCCTACCTGGACGACTGGCTAGTGGTGGGAAAGTCTCCACAACAGTTAAGGGAACACTTACAGCTTACCCTGCAACTTCCGGAGTCCTTGGGGTTCCTGCTAAACCTAGAGAAGTCAGTTCTTCTTCTTCCAACACAAGTTCTGCAATTCATAGGAGCAGAACTAAATACCAAAGAGGGCAGAGTTTTCCTACCCCTGGACGGGGTTAAAAGCATCTTACAGCTAGCAGGGTTCTTTTAAGCTGAACGTGCCAAGAACCACAAGGCAATTTTTTCAACTCTTGGGACACATGGCAGCTGCCACAAGCACAGTCCTGGGTTCCAGGTTTCAGATGAGACATTCAGTTCCACTTGAGGGCTCATTGGTCTCAGAGAAAAGATTCCCTCTCAAAATTGGTCCCAGTAACGAAAAGGTTCATCAAGGCCCTCCAGTGGTGGAAGGAGGAAGCCAACCTCAGAGAAAGGGGCCCCTTCCAAAGGGAGCTTCCCTCAGTAATTCTCACAACAGATGCGTCCCTGTTGGAATGGGGTGCTCATCTGGCAGAGTACACTACCCAGTGCACTTGGTCAAGTGCAGAGTCTCTCCTATATATCAGTGTGTTGGAGCTCAGGGCACTGTTTCTGGCAATGCAAGTTTTCACACCACTGATACTGGGGAAGGTGGTACAAGTCAGAACAGACAATACCACCACCGTGTATTACATAAACAAGCAAGGGGGAACAAGGTCAAGTCTTTTTTGCACAGAAGCAGTGCGAATCTGGACCTTGGCCTACTCCCTAGGAGTCTCTCTACAAGCCATTCATCTGCCAGGCAAGGACAATGTTTTGGCAGATGCCCTAAGTCGAAACAGCCAGGCTTATCACGAACGGTCCCTAAACAGGCAGGTGGTGGAAACCATATTCAGAAGGTGAGGCACACCAGAGTTAGATCTCTTTGCCTTCTACCTGGGCCACCACCTCCCACAGTACTGTTGCAGGCCTCCAGCAGTGGGCTGAATCCCCCTGGATGCCATCATCCTGGACTAGTCAGGGAAGTACCTGTATGCATTCCCTCCATTCCCACTAGTCTTCAGGGTACTGCTCAAGCTCAGGCTTCAGCCGGCCACCATGATTCTGAAAGCCTTGGATTGGGCCAGACAGCCATGGTACTCTCTTCTGCTTTCCATGTCTGTAGACAAACCAGTACACCTTCCCAGGAGGCACAATCTCCTGACCTCCAACCAGGGGAGGCTCCTACACTCGAACCTCAGGTCACTCAGACTCAAGGCTTGGCTCTTGAGGACCTAAAATACACTGGCTTACACCTTTCTGAAGGGGTCATGGATGTTTTAAGGGGGTATAGGAAACCCTCTACTAAGAAAACCTATGCTGCAAAATGGAAAAGGTTTTCTGTTTGGTGTTCTACCAGGCACATAGTGCCAGCACAGGCAGGAGTGCCACTTGTGCTGGACTGTCTGGTTTACTTGCATTCTCTGGGCTTGCAGCTCTCTAAACTGAAGATCCATTTGGCTTCAGTCTCTGCTTATACCTCAGCAGGCAAGACTACCTCTGTGGCATCGAACCCCATCTTTAAAAGGTTCTTTAAGGGTCTATCCCACTGTTCAGAGAACCAGTTCCAGCATGGGATCTCAACATTTGTATTGCTAAACTCATGGGTCCCCCATCTGAGCCCATATCTTCAGTACCTCTGAAGTATGTTACATGGAAAACAGTATTTTTGATAGCCATCACTTCAGCCAGACGAATCAGTGAACTTCAGGCCCTATGCATTGAGCAGGACTACATCTCCTTTCACAGGGATAAATTTTCCTCAAAACTAATAGGAAATTCCTTCCCAAAGTGGTTTCAGACTTTCATCTAAACCAAACTATTACTCTGCCAGTGTTTTTCACTGAGCATTCTTCTTCTGGTGAACGTAGATTGCATAGTCTTGATGTCAATAGAGCTTTGAGCTACTACATGACAGACACTAAGCCCCACAGGCAGGACAAAACACAGCTTTTCCTCACTTATGGGGATGTGGGAAATGATAATCCAGCATCTAAAAGGTCCATTTCTTGTTGGATTGTTCAGTGTATTCAGTTTTGTTATTCTAAAGCAGGCAAAGAAGCCCCAGCAGGGCTCAGAGCCCACTCCACAAGAGGGACAGCTGCCACACTGGCAGCTGCCAGGGATGTCCCTTTGCTGGATATCTGTAAAGCAGCTACCTGGATGACAGTTCACACATTTACCAAACATTACAGCCTGGATATGCAGGCTAGGGCTGATGCCAGGTTTGGTACAGCTGTCCTGCAGAGCCTGTTTCCAAAACAGGTTCTGCTCCCGCCTCCAAAGGTACAGCTTCTTAGTCTGCAGAAGAGTTAGGAATATTGGAGTATTCCTGGAGTGAGAAGAAAAAGTTACTTACCATAGTAACCTTGTTTCTCCCAGGGAATACTTCAATATTTATAACTCTCCCACCCTACCTCCCCTGCCAGAACCAGTGGCCTCTGCATTCCATGCTGTACCTTAAAGGTATGTATGCCACATTCTGGCTTTTATTGAAACTAGTTTCAGTGGTTTTTCTCCTTTTTATAGTGATTCTGACATTGGAGACTGTATGATTTATGAATATACAGTATATTAATACTTTTCTTTCTCCAGTTGGAGGCTGGTTGTGGAAGTTCTACAATTACTAAATTTTTAATGATTTATAAATCTTTTTGGACCCTGTCTTTCCAGGCGTCCACGAAATCTGAGGGTTAGAATGTAGGCAGTTAATGGGTGGCAGCATTTGAAAAAGTGGCACATGCCAGTGATTCTATCATTAGCATAACGTTCTATCTCCAGGCAGATCTGACTTAAAGGCACACTGCAGAAGAGTTAGGAATATTGGAGTATCCCCTGGGAGAAACAAGGTTACTATGGTAAGTAACTTTTTCTTTCTGACTATCTTGAGTCAGTAGGCAACATGTCACTGGCTCAGTTACTGTTAGTCAAGTTTTGCTACTCCCTACTTACTTCGTTAATTCCAGAATGAAGGAGAACGGTCCCTTTATCTCTCGTAATGTTAAGATGGTTATTCGATTCTATAGCGACAGATCGAAGAGATACACATCCGAGCAACTACTGTATCTTTCCGAATGCCTTGGCTGGGTCAGCCTGTTGCCATGAGGTGTATTTATGGCATAGCTCAAGTTGGAAGGCTGGGTTATCACCACTCTACTGGAGCGGTTGCGGCTTTCCTGGCAGAGATTCGTAATGTACCCGATGCAGACATCTGCAAGCTGGCGAGTTGGAGCTCAGTGCATACTTTGGTAAAGCACTATGTTCTGGATGTCCATACCTGACAGTTAACTTTCTTCGGCAGGACAGTCCTTATGGACTTCTGTCCTGAGTGAGCTGTCTCCTACCACCCTACTTGGGGGGTTGATTTTAGCTCAGCACTCTCCCATTAGTGTGAATGAGTGAGTGAGACTTTTAGTCCAGGAAGATATGGAAATTATGTACTTATCGTAATTCTTCATTTTCTTGGATCAAGTCTCCACCACTCATTCACATGCCCACCCACCATCCCCCGAGCTCACTCGTTCTGTTTTGGTCTTCACTTCCTTGTTGTTCAGGTGTGAAGACATTGTTGAATTGACCCTTCTTACATGAGTCATCCAGGCCTTCACATGCCTGGAAGTTAGGGTTAGGTTTTCTTTCGTTAAGCTGCACCTCCTAGTCCATGAGTTAGTCTCGCGGCACTGCGCATGTGCGGTCCTATCCCGGTACCGGCCCTCCTGAAGATTTTTGGCTCCCACGGGGTCCTAGCTCCTCCGGCGTAGTCCCATTAGTGTGAATGAGTGGTGGAGACTTCATCCAAGAAGATGAAGAATTACGGTAAGTACATAATTTCCATTTTTTATTTCTTAGGTGCTCGATTCCCTCAGGCCCTGGGTACCTTACAAACATATACGACAGTTTATAGCAGCACAATAAATAGATTAAAGATCTTGGAGTCAGATCTCTTTATCCTAATAAATACTGCTTGTCATTGAGGATAGACTATTGAAAATAATTGTATTTTATCCCCCACTTAAATACCTCAGCCAAAGGGGCCGACAAAGTTTGCGGGTCTTCTGACCAGCCATTGTCCTCAGCGTCTGAAAAGAAGAAGCAAAATGAGATACACATCACACTTACTCTGTCCTCAAGGTGGTCAGAGCAACAAGTGCAGCATGCTACGGTTCTTCTGCAGATTCAGTCAGAGCAACCTGCACCAGAGAAAAGGTTTCCCCTCTGTGGAGGACATCAAACAAATGTGGCATTTTTTCCAAACTATGCAGGCGTTGGGATTCTCACCCCAAGAATTCTTCAATGTTCCTAACTCTTGCAGTCAACCTTTAAAGTAGAACTGCCCAGAGATAGAACATTGTGCTGGTTGGAATGATGCAACCATCATTGGCTCATGCCATTTATTCAGATGCTGCCTGTAGCAACTGCCTACATTCTAAACCCCTCATATTTCATTCTCCGCCTGCGAGGTTCAGACATCTCGGAGACTTCTCCTCTCAGTCGTTCCTGAGTGTTACTTTCAAAAAATATAAGTATTTATTTTAGATTTTTCATTTGCTACCTTTATTTTCTGTTATATTTGGTAAACCATTAGTTCAGATAGAAATTTTAGTGTTTTCTTGGTTGGGGATAACTGCTGAGGAACCGGGGTTGTTAGCTAGTTTCCAGGAGTTTTTTTGACTAAAGCTCCAGTAGTTTGTTTGGATTTTTCTTGTTTTTGTGTTTTAGTAAACCAGTAATTCTTACTTAGAAAAACTGATAACCTTGGTTCCTTTTCACCTACTCTCGGTTCCTTTCGGAACCTTTATCGGTTCTTGAACCGACCAAAACCACAAAATAACTTTCAGATTTAAAGTTTGTTTTGCGGTTGTCTTTTTCTTGCTGATTTAAAAAACAATGTCAGCGAAACCTAAGAAGAGAACCAGTGAACCGAGGTTCAAAAACTGTGTTAAGAATGAGAATGTCTTTGCCAGGGCTGACGAGCACGATTTATGTGTTGTTTGCTTTGGTGAGGAACATTTCTATGCTGAGTGTGAGATAGAAACATAGACTTTGACGGCAGATAAGGACCACTTGGCCCACCCAGTCTGCCCATTTCCCTACCTACTGGATAAGCTGTAGATTCTAGTTAACCAACAGCCTACTTCCTGCCACACCCCCATTATAATTGCCTTATGTCTGTCCCATGCATGTTTGAATTCCCCCACTGTTTTAGACCCAACGACCTCCTCAGAAAGGCGGTTCCATGTATCCACCACTCTCTCCATGAAAAAAAATTTCCTCACATTACCCCTGAGCCATCCCCCCTCTATCTTTAAATTGTGCCCCCTTGTTCTTACAATCTCTTTTTCTGAAAGATGCTACCCTTCTGGACTTTGTTGATTCCCTTGAGGTACTTGAAAGTTTCTATCATGTCCCCCCATCCCTCCTTTCATCAAGAGTATACTCTCTTCATATGGTTTCTGATGCAGACCCTGCACCATTTTAGTTGCCCTCCTCTGGACTGCTTCCATCCTGTGTATGTCCTTGTGTAGATGAGGTCTCTTCGCGTAAGTCTTTCCCTCAAAAGATGGTTGAAAAGTGTCGGGAAAGACTGCATAAGAAGTAGGAAAGGGGTGCGTCAGGCTCTGACCAGTCTGCACCCTTAAAAGGTGCAGGTGAAACTGTTGAACCACAACATACCACCCCTGATAAGGGTGATTCATCTACCAGTAAAAGAAACGATGAACCAACTGACTCTCTGGTTCCTTCTAAAAAGCTGAAGAAAATCAAGGACACTGAACCCCCTGCTGAAACGAATAAGGGGACTTCCACTGTGCCTACCAGTTTGCCTTCATCTGAGGAAATTGCTCAGACCTTCAGGGTTATTCATGCCCTACAGGGGTTGGTACCGGTTCCTGGTCCTCAGACACCAGTCCAAACCACACCAAGGCAATCCACTCCCTCGGTTCAGACCTCACTCCAGGAACAGATCAAGTATGAGGAATACGAGGAGCAGATAGGGGAACCGATAGAACCCGAAGTTCCCCTGACCAAGAGTTTGGATCTTCTCCCAGATCGACAGAGGATTATTTTTCCCATTTCTCATTTGTGAGAAGAATGGTGGATCCTTTAGATATAACCAGTAGTGAAGTGGTTGAGGAGGAAGAGGAGGTGGAGTACCTCGAGGTGATGGGGCTAACACCAACAAAGAAATTGTTACTCCCCATGAATAAGTTCTTTAAAAAAGATATCTTAAAGATTTTGCAAACACCAAACTCTGTTCCATCTCTGGACAACAGGTTTGACAAAAAGTACCAATTTGACAGCGAGGGGTCTGAGTTTTTGATTACTCACGCTGACCACCATCGTATAGTTCAGACTGCAGTCTGTGAAAGAGCAAAGGTGCCTTTAGCATCATATCCTCCTGACAAATACTCCAGGAAGATTGCTAGTATGGCAAAAAAGGGCTACCTGTCTGCTTCCTTATCTATCAGACAGGCTAATTACCAGTCTTATGCTGCCCAGTACCAAAAAGCCTTGTGGCAGCCCGTCCTGGCCATGTCCAAGAAGGCTCAGTCTGGCCTCCCAGCTGATTTGGTTGAGACTGCCAGATTTGGCTTAGAGGCTGCGAAATACCAGATCTTACTTCGAGAGGGCTCTTGCAGTAGGTAATTACATATAGGACTGACGTCAGCAGGCGGCAGGACCCCACGGAAAAATTTATAGCTAGCAGTCTCTGGCGAGGGACCGCCCCCACGTCAGGTGACCGGCATCAGGAGACGTCAGTATAAAGGGGTGGTCCCTCACGCCCGCCTTCCAGTTCTTTCCCGCCGTTAGCTTATGCCAGCGCCTTGCGGAAAAGTTTCCTGCTCGTCAGGCTCTTTCGTCGGTATTTTAACAGAGTATTTTCGATTTTTTCCTATCATCCGTCAGGTATTCGTCGGTGTATGTCGTCCCCTACACCCTCCGAGCACAAAAACAAGTGCGACTCGTGTGGTGCCCAAGTTCCGCACAAGGATGGCCATTCCCTGTGCCTTTTTTGCCTAGGCCCCGACCATCTGGTAGAGAAGTGCCAGCACTGCCTTAGTTTTAACGCGGCCACCCGGAGAAGGCGGCAGCAGTCCCTGGAGGCCCATATTTTGAAAAAGAAAATGAGCTCCATGGAGAAAGAATTGAAAAAGCTTCGGCAGGCGTCAACTTCCCCTGAAGGCCATCTCAAGAAAAAGGACAAAGAAAAGCACCGGGACAAGGGCTCCTCTCCCACCGCGACTTCCTCGGGAGTTGCCGTGCTAAAGGTAACGTCCTCCAGGGGACCGCTCCCGCGATAGCCACCTTAGAGGCTTCCCCGAGGCGTCAGCCCGCCCATGTCGCGCTCGGGCCCTTCGGGTGCCTCTGGGCTTTTGGAGGCCTCTGCTCCCAGTAAAGCCGTGGTTTTGCAGCCAACTGGTGCGAGCAGCTCCGATAAGCTGGACATCGGCTCCTCCGACACCCGCACGGAGAAGGTCTGTAAGTCACCCAACTCTTCGGGGCGGCGCACGGCCCCATTCCACCCGACCAGGCTGCCCCTCCATCGCGGCCTGTCTCCGGCGATGGATCCGTTAAGTCGGACTCCGGCCCCTCCGGCACCCGCCCGGATCCCGCTGCTAAGCCACATGTCGGTTCGCCCGATATCCACACAGCGGATGAGACGACGCCGAACCCCCACGTCCGGCTGCTCCTGCTCCCCACAGCCTTCGCTGCCTCCAGGGACCTGAGTCTCTCAGCCTGTCCCGAGGATTTCTCCCCCATCCCCGGGCAATGCTGAGGTTCCTGTTCCACCTCCGACAGACCGTCCACTTGCTGATCTGACCGATCTGACGTCGGCTTCCCGGACGCCGGCTCCTCGGCCGCTGGCTCTGACGCCGGTGTTGCTGACTCCAGGCGACATGCCATTCCCGGATGCCGCCCAGACGCCGGGCCCTCCAGGCCTTCTGCTCCAGAACTGCCCGTGGGGCCTCCGACGGGGCCGTCTGCTCCGGCAGCCCCCAGTTCTCGGCACCTGACCCCGTCGTTATCCGACTCCGTCATGACCAGGACCGCGGTATCTGGCGCCTCAGTACCCGGTCGACTGATCTGCGGAACGAGTACCCGGCGCCTCAATACCCGATGCCAGGCTTCCTGTCGTCAGGTTATGGATACGCGCATTATGGGTGTAGTCCATACCAGTATCCCCCTTCTCCTCCACCGCCCCCCCCCCAGCTGCCGGTGGACCTACAGGAGACTCTGGCCTCCTGGTGGGCTGAGGCCAAGGCTCAGCTCACCAGAGAGGTGGAGAATCGTCTTCTGACAATGGTGCCGGTTCCCGTACGTCCACGATGACAAACTCCCTCCCCACTTCCGGACACCAGGACTAAACCCTCTGGGTCCAGAGAGGGGCAGGACACGCTTCCCCGAGGGCTTTGGTCCATTCCTCCTCCTCATCAGGAGAGGGAGTCTACCTCTTCCTCATCTTCTTCTTCCTCAGACACCTTGGATGCTTCCGAGGGTTGTTCCAAGCAAGACGAGCCACGCTCTCCGCCCAAGCCCTGCCAAGTCTCCTCCGAGGATCCTTCCTTCATGGAGTTGCTGCGAAAATCCAGGAAGTACATAAGTGGCAATCCTTGAGCCAGACCCCAGCATAAAAACTCGCTGAGCATCTGGATCTGCCCATGACAGCTCCCACCTTGGTGCCACCCTGGATCGAGCCTCATGCCGACCTTATTACCACTATATGGAAACAGTCGTGGCCTTAGCCCCACTTCCCAGGAAGTCGAACAGGCTATACCAGGCTCCCGAGGGTGTTGACTATTTAGACTCCCACCCTCGAGCTGACTCGGTTGTGATCAGCGCCGTTCATGGTCAGTCAGCTCAACCCAAACACCTTAGCTCATCTCCACCTGACAAGGAATCCCGCCTTCTGGACCAATATGGCAAGAAGATTTTTACTTCTTTCACTCTGGATATTAGGGCCCTGAACTATGTCGGCCACAAGGGGGATTACCAGAAGGCGATTCTCAGTGAGGTGGAATCTAAATTGGACTCCTTCCGGACTCTCAGCTCAAGCAGGAAGTGGCTGACCTTGTCCGCTCTGCACGTTCAGCCAGTTGGCACATCCTTCGTGCAACCTACGATGCAGTGGACACTGCTGGTAGGAGCTCAGTTTTCGCCATAGGCCTATGGCGTCATGCTTGGCTTCGAGTGTCAGGGTTGGTCCCAGAAGTGCAGTCCGCCATCCAGGAAGTGCCCTTCCGGGGGTTCGGTGCTGTTCGGCGGTGATGTCAAGGACATCATCACCGACCTGCAGGAGAAGGAGATGGCACTAAAGTCTGTGGACTCAATGTATCATCCCCATCAATCGCAGCACCATCCCTTTTGCAGACGGAATCAGCCCAAAGCGAGACCACAGGGAAAGAGAGCCACTAAACATCGGGCCCCCCCCAGCTGCCAAGCCCCCCCCCAACCCAAAAAAGCAGTGGGAGCTTCAGCTGCGGTGCTGCCACACACCACCTGACTCCTTCCCTCTCCCACAGCCTCCGGACTTCCCGGAGGAACTGGTAGGAGGGAGGTTTTCCCTCCACCTTCTGGGCTGGGAGAGGATAACATCAGATTCATGGGTGCTCCAGCTAATTGTAGAAGGACACTCAATAGAGTTTCTGCAGAAACCACCTCATCACCCTCCCCCAAGGTCGTCGTACTCTCAGGAACATCTTCTTCTGGTCCAGGAAGAAATTTCAGCACTTTTGCTAAAAGAGGCGATAGAATCTGTCCCCCTTCCCCTGCAAGGAATGGGTTACTATTCCCACTTCTTCCTGGTCCCGAAGAAGACAGGAAATGTAAGACCTATTCTAGATGTCAGTTCCCTGAACATTTTCGTGGAGTACAAGAGGTTCAGGCTGCTCTCACTGCAGAGCCTTCTGCCCCTCCTGCGCTCGGGCCAGTGGCTGTGCGCTCTGGATATGCAGGATGCTTACCTGCACATATCTATCCGCCCATCTCACCGCAAATATCTCTGTTTTGCTTTCCAGGGGGACCACTACCAGTTCAAGGCACTTCCATTTGGCCTCTCCTTGGCTCCCTGAGTATTTACCAAATGCCTTGCTGTGGTGACGGCCTACCTGCGTACCCGGGGGGGGTACAGGTTTTCCCATACCTGGACGATTGGCTCCTGGCGGCTTCGTCCAGGGAGGAACTTCTGCACTGCCTCTCCCTCACCCAGCAGGTCTTTACCTGTCTGGGTATTCCCATCAACCATTCCAAGTCTTACTTGATCCCATCCCAGAGGCTCCAGTTTATTGGAACGATACTGGACATGACCCTAGGCAGGGCCTTCCTGCCACCTGACAGGGCGACCACACTCCAGACTCGGGTAAGCCTGTTATCCGGCCGCAGGCGGGTCAGTGCAAGGTCGGTTTTTCACCTCCTCGGGCATATGGCGGCTGCTATCCCAACAGTCCCTCGCACTCCGCTCCACATGAGGGTCTCTCAGTGGACGCTTCGCTGTCAGTGGGGTCAGTTGGTAGACAACTTGGACCAGTTCGTCCTAGTCTCCTCTTCCATGATTCGAGACTTGCAGTGGTGGATGGTTCGAGAGAACCTTCTTCAGGGAGTTCCATTCTTCCTTCCTCCTCCCTCTCAGACTCTGACCACAGACGCCTCGGGCGAAGGTTGGGGAGCCCATCTTGGTCCACATCAGACCCAGGGCACTTGGTCCAATCTGGAACAATCACTGCACATCAGTGTGCTCGAGTTTCGGGCGGTGCTCTATGCTCTCCAGGCTCTCCACCTGCATCTTCTTCCAGGCCACCTAGCCGTCCAGATGGACAATATGTGTGTGGTATGGTACATCAACAAACAGGGCGGGACTCGGTCCTACCCTCTTTGCAGGGAAGCGATGAGAGTTTGGGATTAGGCAGCACAACACGACCTTCACCTCACGACAATTCATGTTCCGGGGGTCAAGAACTCCTTAGCAAACAAACTAACTTGCTCGTCTGCTCAAGCTCACGAGTGGGAACTGGATCAGGGGGTCCTAGACGATATCTTCCTATGTTGGGGAACACCTCAGGTGGACCTGTTTGCTTCACCTCTAAACACAAAGCTTCTTGACTTCTGCTCGCTCGTTCAAGAGCGAGGCATTTTCTGGAGAGATGCTCTATCTCTAGATTGGAAGGACAGATTCGTCTATGCCTTCTCCCCGATTCCTCTGATCCCACGTGTCTTGCAGAAACGTGTCTCAAAAGCAGCACGAATGATTCTGATCTCTCCTTTCTGGCCCAGGCAAGTTTGGTTCTCTCTTCTGCAACAATACTCAGAGGAACCTCCTCTTCCTCTTCCGCTGTCACGAATTTTACTGACCCAGGATCAGGGGACCCTGGTCCATCCAGGTCTCAACTCCCTTCAACTACATGCGTGGCTCCTGCAGACATAGCTCAAGCCCGCTTTGGGGTTTCTCCCGAGGTGGCTGAGATCTTGGTGGAGGCTAGGAAACCCTCCACTAGGTCTACTTATGCCATGAAGTGGAAACGGTTCTCAATCTGGGCCACTTCAAAAGGCTTCGAGCTTTTCTTCTGCTCGGCTGGGCGATTGCTGGAGTACCTGCGCCATCTCTTCGACCTGGGTCTTAGTTGTCTCTGAAGGTACACATGGCAGCCATTTCGGCCTACCATGTTCCCTTCGCAGATAGGACATTTGCTCAACTGGAAGTCTCTAAGACTTTCCTCAGAGGGGTTCTTCACTTGAGACCTCCTATCCAAGTTTCCGCTCCTTCTTGGGATTTGAACTTCGTTCTTGAGAAACTTACTTTGCCTCCTATTGAACCGGCGGCCTCAGTAGACATGAAGTTCCTTTCATGGAAGACGCTCTTCCTAGTGGCCATTACTTCTGCTCAGAGGATTTCCAAGCTCCAGGCCCTGATGTGTAAAATCCCGTACTTGATTTTTCACAAGGAACATATGGCTCTGCACACCAATCCTAAGTTTCTCCCCAAGGTGGTAGTGGAATCTACATTGAACCAGTCCATAGAGTTACCTGCTTTCTTTACGCAGTACTCCAATCAAGGGGAGTATCTGCTTCACACTATGGACGTTCACCGGATCCTGAGATACTACACTAACAGAACAAAGGATCTCAGAAAGACTGATCAACTGTTTGTCCCTTTTGCACCCAAAAGAGAAGACAGTGCTATTTCCAAGCAATGCCTGTCCAAATGGTTGGCTCATTGCATCACCTTCTGTTATGACAAGTACAACAAGACCCTTCCGGGTCAAGTAAGAGGACACTCCACCAGAGGGGTCGCTGCCTCGACGGCATGTTTCAAGAACGTGTCAGCGGCAGACATCTGTGCTGCTGCCACTTGGACTTCTGTCCATACATTTACAAACCATTACAGTTTGGATATTGCCTCTCGCCGTAGAGCAGGCTTCGGGCTCACTGTTCTGCAAGGCCTCCTTTCTTAAGGCCTTCACAGCTAGAGGATCTGCTTTGAGTAGCTTTCCTCCTCCTGTGTGCTGCTTCTTGTTCCAGACTGCTTGGGACTCAGTCCTATATGTAATTACCTACTGCAAGAGCCCTCTCGAGTAGATAGTACAGTTACGTAAGAACTCCATCAACGTAGATCTTCGAGAGAGGCTCCTGCAGTAGGTAATACCTTCCTGCCCTCCATCCCCCTAAGCTTTTTCAGCTCCTTTTCCAGTGAGGGAAATATCCTCTTCTGTCTTGTCCGGCCTCTTGTGTCCTGTGGAGGGAAAGAACTGGAAGGCGGGCGTGAGGGACCGCCCCTTTATACCGACGTCTCCTGACGCTGGTCACCTGATGTGGGGGCGGTCCCTCGCCACAGACTGCTAGCTAGAAATGTTTCTGTGGGGTCCTGCTGCCTGCCGACGTCAGTCCTATATATAATTACCTACTGCAGGAGCCTCTCTCGAAGATCTACTGTTACGGTAAGTTCTTACGTAACTGTACTTTTCAAATGGCAGCAGATTCCAATGACACTGCTGCCAGGTGGATGGCCCTCACGGTAGCTCTGAGGAGGTTTACCTGGCTAAGGGCTACAAACCTCACACAGGACACCCAAGTGAAAGCCATGGACTTCCCTGTAGAGAATAATTCCCTTTTTGGGGACAAAACAAAGGCCTATATGAAAAAGGTGGATGAATATAAGGCCGACTACAGAAGCAACTCGGCCAAAGAGAAACCCTCACCTTCCACTAGGCCATATGGAAGGGGAGGCAGGGGTAGAGCTAGTTATAGCAGGCCCTTTTGTCAGGCCCAGGCTGTTCCTCATTATCAGCAGTACCCTCAGCAGACAGGGTACTGCAGGGGCAGGGGCAGAAGGGGATCCAGGCGTCGTTCCCAGGGTTGTCAGGCCCAGCCCCAGTCAAAACAGACTCCCTGACTTTCTTGCCAAGGCTGCCTCCCCACTACCAGTAAGGGGTAGGCTGACTCGCTACTTCCAGGCTTGGAGAAACATTACCACAGACAAGTGGGTCCAGCAAGTAGTAAGTCAGGGTTTGTCCCTAAGCTTCAGTTCCTTCCCAACTCTTAGAACCAGGGTGTTCAGACCAGCTTCCAATGCAGAAAGGAAGCTGTTGGAAAAGGAGGTGTCAAACCTGCTGCTGTCAAAGGCAGTAGAACCTGTTCCTCCACAGCAAAGGGGAAAGGGTTTTTACTCAGGATACTTTCTTACCACAAACAAAAATGGTGTGGTGGACAATTCTAGACAGAAGGTTGCTAAACAGGCACCCTACAAAGCCAAAGTTCAAAATGCTAACTTTGGCACTGATCTTGCCAACCCTCCAGAAAGGAGCCTGGTTGGCATCTCTGGACCTAAAAGTCGCTTATTTCCACATCCCCATAAGGGAGTCTCACAGAACATACCTCAGGTTCAGACTCCCATCAGGTCATTATCAGTTCTCAACATTTGCATTCGGCCTCACTTCGTCCCCAAGAGTGTTCACAAAGTGCCTGGCAATGGTGGTGGCACACCTACATAGGTTAGATGTCACAGAGTTCCCATACCTGTATGATAGGTTAGTGGTAGGAAACTCATCACAGCAAGTAAAGGAGCACTTGCAGGTAACCCAGTAGCTCCTAGAGTCCTTAGTTTTCCTAATCCACCTCAAAAGAATCGGTCCTACAACCTGCACAGGTGCTGAACTTCATAGGAGTAGAGTTGAACACCCTGGAAGGAAGGGCATTTCTGCCTCTGGACAGGGTAAGCAATATCCTACAGCTTGCTGGTTCATTCAGATTCAACAAACCAAAAACTGCAAGACAGGTTCCAAGTGAGAGATATACAGTTCCATCTCAGGGCACATTGGTGCCAAAAGGAGAGATCCTCTATCAAAATTGATTCCAGTAATGTGAACATTACTGAAAGCCCTCCAGTGGTGGAAGGAGGGGGACAATCTCAGGAAAGGGGTACCCTTCCAGCAAGAGCCTTCATCGGTGATTGTCACAGCAGATGCATCATTACTGGGTTGTGGTGCCCACCTAGGGGAGCACACAACCCACAGAACCTGGTCAAGTGCAGAGTCACTTCAGCACACAAACCTGTTAAAACTGAGGGCAGTTCTCCTTGCTCTGCATGCCTTTGCACCATTGGTACAGGGCAGGGTGATAAAAGGTCAGGACAGACAGTACCACAACAAAGTACTGCATAAACAAACGGGGGAACAAGGTCAAGCCCCCTGTGCATACATAGACAATGAAGATTTGGAGTCTAGCTTACTTACTCAAAGTCTCACTGCAAGCTATTCATCTACCGGGCAAGGACAACATCCTAGCAGATGCCCTGAGTCAGATCAACCAGACCCATCACGAATGGACCCTAAACAGACAGGTGCTGGAAGTAGTGTTCAGAAGGTGGGGCACCCCAGAGGTAGACCTCTTTGCATCCCACGAGAACCACCACCTGCCACAGTACTGTTGCAGACCATCAGCCAGGGCACAATACCCCTGGATGCTCTGACTCTGGATTGGTCAGAGAGACAGCTATATGCCTTTCCTACTTTTCCTGTAATCCTCAATGTTCTGATCAAACTCTGATCCCAGCCAGCATTGATGATCTTGATAGTACCAGATAGGCCAGGCAGCCAAGTACTCTCTGCTGCTCTCCATGTCTGTGGCCAAGCCAATACACCTCCCTTGGAGGCACAATCTGTTGACCTCCAACCTGGGAGGATCCTGTACCCGAACCTCAGATCACTCAGGCTCAAGGCATGGCTCTTGAGGACTTAGAGTATGCAGGCCTGCATCTCTCAGAAAGTGTTCAGGATATTTTACGAGGTTACAGGAAGCCCTCTACCAAGAAAACCTATACTTCAAAATGGAAAAGGTTTTTTATTTGGTTCTGCACCAATGATGTGGCACCAGAACCAGCAGGAATTCCAGCATTGCTGGACTACCTTACCCATTTGCATTCTTTGGACTTATAGCCTCCTACTTTGAAGGTCTATCTGGCGTCGGTATCTACTTACATTTCAGCTGAAAAAAGTGTCTCCATGGCATTCAATCCTATTTTCAAAAGGTTCTTCAAAGGTTTGGCCCACCTCCCCCGCCAAAAGGGAACCGTGCCAGCTTGGGACTTGAAAGTTTGCATTGCCCAGCTCAAGGGTCCCCTATTTGAGCCCATGGTCTCAGCTCCTTTGAAGTATGTTAACTGGAAAACAGTGTTTCTCACCCCAGAAATACTCCAATATTCATAACTCTTATGCAGTATGCCTTTAACCCAGATCTGCCCGGAGATGGAACGTTATGCTAATGATGGAACACCATTGCCACATGCCACTTTTCAAATGCTGCCCCTATCAACTGCCTACATTTTAACCTCTCAGATTTCATTCTCCACCTGTCAAGACTAGACGCTCAGAGATCCTCTCCTCAACATCTCGACATGAAGACTTATAAAAAAGATATAAGAATTCCTTATTTTTTCATTTCCTGCCCTTATCATTTGTTTTTAGCTTAACCGCTAACTTATTTTAGTTAAAATTATTGTTTTTCTCGGTTTCTTCCGGTTCAGTATAACCAGAGGGGAACTTGGAATTTTTTAGTCTAGAGCGGAGTTTTGTGAAAGACGCTCCTTTATTTTAGTTTAAATTGTTTAAATAAATGTATTTTGTGTAACCGCTAATACCGGTTACTGAACCGATAACCTCGGTTCCTTTTTGTATTGGTTCTCGGTTCCGATCGGTTCCCCGATCAGTTCCTGAACCAACCGTAACCTCGAACTATTCTTTAAAATTTAAAATCCTTTTGCAGTTTGTGTTTTTCTGCCAAATTGGGCAATATATCAGAAAAACCTAAGAGGAAAACCGGTGAACTCGGTTTTAAAAACTGTACTGAGTGTGGAGAAGTATTTGCCAAGGCAGATAAATGTACTTCTTGAGTGGCCTGTCTTGGTTGTGATCAATCACAGTCTGACTGTGAAATTTGCAAGACTTTTCTTGAAAAAAACACTTGAAAAATGTTTGGAAAGGCTCAAAAAGAAGTTGCCTCCACCAAAGGGTCCCTCAGGCTCTGACCGGCCGGCACCCTCAGTGCCTGTGGGTGAAACCACAGAGACCACTACCTCTACTCGTGATATGGGTACCAAGGTCCTTGGAAAAAGGCCTGCTGAACTGACTAGCTCTCTGTTTCCATTAAAGAAAACTGAAAAAACTAAACACACAGAACCCCCTGCTGGACAGCGTTTTGGGACTTCTGTGGTGACCGAAAGTATGCTTCTCCACAGGGGATTGCACAGGCTTTTAAAGGCTTGCAGGCTTTACTAGGGACGATGTCTGCTGGAAAGCAGCCACCAGTTCAGACCCCTATTAAATCTACCCAGTCTTCCTTCCATAATGATATGGGGGAGTATGAGGAAGAGGGTGAAGGGGAGCCTATAGAGCCTGAAGTCTCCCCTGAACAAGGGCCTCAGATGATTATTCCTCCCATTTCACATGTCGGAAAAATGGTAGATGCCCTTGACATAACTACCACTGAAGTGATAGAGAATGAAGAGGAAGCAGAATATTTAGAGATAATGGGGTTAACATGCACCAAGAAATTATTGCTTCCTGTGAATAAGTTCTTTAACAAGGACATATTTAAAATCCTCCAGACACCTGGGTTTGTCCCTACGTTTTGTCCAGCCTTTTGTCTAAAGGATCAGCTGGACAGGGAAGGGACTGAATTCTTGTCCTTCCACCCTGACCACCAGGGGGTGGTACAAGCTGCGGCCTGTGACAAGGCAAAAGTACCTCTGACATCTCACCCTCCTGAAAAAGATTCCAGAAAAATTGATAGCATAGCCAAGAAGGGCTACCTGTCAGCTTCCTTGGCCATCAGACAAGCGAATTTCCAGGCTTATGCAGCCCAATATCAGAAATCTTTGTGGCAGTCTGTCATGGTTGTGGCAGATAAAGCTCCATCTGGTCTCTTAGCTGAGACTGCTAGGTTTGACTTAGAAGCAGCCAAATACCAATTTCAAATGGCAGCAGACACTAATGACACTTCTGCCCGGTGGATGGCTAATACTATTGCTCAGAGGAGGTTTGTTTGGTTAAGAGCCACAAACCTCATTCAGGATACTCAGGCCAAGGCCTTATATTTCCCTGCTGAGGGTCATTCCCTCTTTGGAACTCAGACAGAGGCTTACGTGAAAAAGGTGGATGAATACAAGGCCACCTACAAAAGCAATTCTCCCAAAGAACGGGCCTCTCTGCCCACTAGACCCTATGGAAGGGGAGGCAGGGGCAGACCTTTCCTCACCCGGTCTTTTTATTAGCCCATGGCTGTACCCCAGGTTCAGCAGTACCCACAGCAGGGGTACTTCAGGGACAGAAGGGGTTCCAGGCATGGTTTCCAGTCTCAGCCTCAGGCAAAGCAAGACCCCTGACATGCTTTCCCAGGCGCCTCCCCACTACCAGTGGGGGGCAGACTGACTCACTGTTTCCAGGCTTGGAAACAGATCACCACAGACAGGTGGGTCCTGGAAGTAATGAATCAGGGTTTGTCCCTAAGGTTCAAAACCCTTCCCACTCTAAGAACCAGAGTGTTCGTGCCAGCTTCCAATGCATAAAGGAAGCTGCTGGAAAAGGAAGTATAAAACCTACAGTTGTCAAAGGCAGTGGAACCTGTACCCCCACAACAAAGGGGAAGGGGTTTGTATTGAAGATACTTCCTCGCAGCAAAGAGAAATGAGGAGTGGCAGTCTATCCTAGACCGAAGGGCGCTAAACAGGCACTTATTAAAGACAAAGTTCAGAATGGTCACCTTGTCACTGATTCTGCCAGCACGCCAAAGAGGAGATTGGCTGGCATCTCTGGACCTAAAAGATGCTTACTTCCACATCTCCATAAGGGAGTCTCACAGAAAGTACCTCAGGTTCAGACTCCATTCAAGTCATAACCAGTTCTAAACCCTGTCATTCGGTCTCACTTCAGCTCCAAGAGTGTTCACAAAGTGCCTTTTAATAGTTGTGGCACACCTGCGAAGGCTAAGTGTCACAGTTTTCCCCTTACCTGGACAACTGGTTGGTGGTCAGAAAGTCACTACAACAGGTAAGGGAACATCTGCAGCTCACCCAAGGACTTCTAGTGTCACTGTTTTTTCTGATTAATCTCAAAAAGTCAGTCCTTCTCCCTGCACAAGTGCTGCAGTTCATAGGAGCAGAATTAAGTACCCAGGAGGGCAGAGCTTACCTACCACTGGACAAGGTAAGAAGTATTCTGCAGATGGCAGGCTCCTTCAGCCTGAACAGACCAAAAACTGCAAGGCAGTTTTTACAGCTGCTGGGCCACATGGCAGCCGCCATTGGCACAGTCCTGGGTTCCAGGTTCCAGATGGGAGACATCCAGTTCCACTTCAGGGCACATTGATGTCAGAGAAAGGATTCTGTCTCAAAGCTAGTCCCAGTAACAAAAACGTTACTTCAGGCCTTTCAGTGGCGGAAAGAGGAAGCCAACCTCAGGGAAGGGGTTCCTTTTCAAAAAGAGTCTCCATCCAGTGATTCTCACAACAGATGCATCACCACTGGGGTGGGGTGCCCATCTAGGAGATCACACCACTCATGGCACTTGTCCAGTGCAGAGTCACTACTGCATTTAAATCTGCTGGAGCTCAGAGCAGTGTTGCTGGCACTCCAAGCCTTCACACCACTGGTTCAGGGAAGGGTGGTACAGGTCAGAACAGACAATACCACTACAATGTACTGCATAAACAAGCAGGGAGGAACAAGGTTGGATCCTCTCTGCACAGAAGCTATGAGAATTTGGACTCTGGCCTACTCCCTAGGAGTTTCCCTTCAGGCCATTCATCTGCCAGGCAAGGACAGTTCCCAAGCAGATGCTCTGAGTCAGATCAACCAGGCCCATCACAAATGGACCTTGAACAGACAGGTGGCGGCAGTTACTTTCAGAAGGTGGGGCACCCCAGAGATAGATCTCTTTGCATCCCACAAAAGTTACCACATGCCACAGTATTGTTGCAGACCCCCCCCCCCAGCTCAGGGAACAATACCGCTGGATGCTCTGGTTCTGGACTGGTGAGGGAAGTACCTATATGCATTACCTCTTTTCCCCCTGGTGTACAGAGTGCTACTCAAGCTCAGGTCCTGGCCAGCTTCAGTGATCTTGATCTCTCCAGATTGTGCCAGGCAGCCATGGTACTCTTTATGTCTGTAGTTGAGCCAGTACACCTTCCTCAGAGGCACAACCTGCTAACCTCCAGTCAAGGGAGACTCCTGCACCCGAACCTCAAATTCCTCAGGCTCAAAGCATGGCTCTTGAGGACCTAGAGTATGCAGGCTAGCATCTCTCTGAAAGCGTTCTGGACATTTTAAGGGGGTACAGGAAACCTTCCACCAAGAAAACCTACGCCTCAAAATGGAAAAGGTTTTCTATCTGGTGCTCCACCAGGGATATGGTGCCAGCTTAGTCAGGGGTTCCAGCTGTGCAGGACTACCTTACTTATTTGCATTCACTGGGCCTGCAGCCCACTACTCGAAAAGTCCACCTAGCTTCAGTGTCTGCATACACCTGAGCTGGGAATAATGCCTCTATGGCATCAAACCCTATCTTTAAGAGGTTCTTTAAAGGTCTAGCTCACTTGCACCCCCTCACAGGGAACTGGTGCCAGCCTGGGACCTAAATGTGTGTATTGCCAAGCTCATGGGTCTCCCCTTTGAACCCATGTCTTTAGCTCCTTTGAAGTATGCCACATGGAAGACGTTTTTTGTGATGGCGATCACTTCTGCTAGAAGGATCAGTGAGCTCCAGGCTCTCTGCATTGAACAGGACTACATTTCATTCCACAGGGACAAAGTGGTCCTGCGAACAAACAGAAAATTTCTTCCTAAGGCGGTTTCGGACTTTCATTTGAACCAGTCCATTACCTTACCTGTTTTCTTCACTGAGCATTCAAGCTGTGGGGAACATAGACTGCACAGTCTTGATGTCAAGAGAGCTCTTAGCTACTACATGACTGTCACTAAGGCCCATAGACAGGACAGAAAACAGCTGTTCCTGACCTATGGGGATATGGAAGAAGGAAGTCCGGCATCTAAGAGGTCCATTTCTCGCTGGATAGTTCAGTGTGTTCAGTTTTGCTGTTCAAAAGCTGGAAAGGAGCCCCCAGTAGGGCTGAGAGCCCATTCCATAAGGGGAACCGCTGCTACTGTCACAGCTTCCAGGGATGTTCCACTGGTGGACATCTGTAAAGCAGCTACCTGGAGAACAATACACACCTTCACTAAGCATTACAGCCTGGACACACAAGCTAGGGGTGATGCCAGGTTTGGCACGACTGTCCTGCAGAGTCTATTTCTAAAATAGGTTCTGTGCCCATCTCCAAAGGTACTGCTTCTTAGTCTGCATAAGAGTTTGGAATATTGGAGTATCCCTGGGGTGAAAAGAAAAAAAATACTTACCATAGTAATCTTGTTTCTTCCAGGGGATACTCCAATATTCATAACTCTCCCACCCTGCCTCCCTTGCTATTACTGGTGGCCTCTGCACTCCATGCTGTATAATCAGTGATATGAATGCCACACACTGGCATTTCTGTTAAAATGGTGTTTTCATTGGTTTTACCCTTTTCAGGTGATTCTGACATTTGAGGGGGTGCTTTGGTGTTATTCCCTCCTGTTGGGGGCTTTTTGGGTATTGTTGTTATTATTATTACTATTATAGTGTTATATGGGTATTTCCCTCGTGGGGCCTGTCTTGTCAGGCGTCCATGAAATTTGAGAGGTTAGAATGCAGGCAGTTGATAGGGGCAGCATTTGAAAAGTGGCACGTGCCAATGGTGTTCCCATCATTAGCATAACGTTCCATCTCCGGGCAGATCTGCTTAAATGCATACTGCTGAAGAGTTATGAATATTGGAGTATTCCCTGGAAGAAACAAGATTACTATGGTAAGTAATTTTTTCTTGTCTGACACGACCTCCCTCCTGTGAATCCATGTTGCCTTGGATCCTGAGCTCCACTGGATTCCAAGTGTGTCACTATTCTTTCCTTCAGCAGTGCCTCCATGATCTTGCCTACTACTGAAGGGAGGCTGACTGGCCTATAGTTTCCTGCCTCCGCCATACTACCGCGGTAGTGCAGAGGGACTACATGTGCCCTCTTCTAGTCCTCTGTAACCACTCCTGTGTTGAGTGACTCTGTGAACAAGGCTGCCAGAGGTGCTTCTGGTTCTCTCCGCAGCTCCCTTAATATTCTCGGGTGCATGCCATGTGGCCCCATTGCTTTGTCCACCTTCAGCTTTACGAGCTCCTCCAGGACTCTCTCCGTTGTGAACGGACTTGTTTCTACCTCCCCTCCCCCCCTTTGCATCTGTTACCCAGCTGTGGTCCCTGCCCATCCCCCTCTTCAGTGATTACTGAACAGAAGTATTTGTTCAGTTTTTCCGCCTTGTCTAGGTCCCCCTCATTACACTCCTCTGTGTGCCCTCTGAGCCTTACAATGCCTCCCCTGGCTTTCCTTCTTTCCATGATGTACCTATAGAATGTCTTGTCCCCTTTCTTCACAGTCTGTGCTAATCTTTCTTTGGTCTGTGCCTTTGCGCTCCTTACAGCCTTCCCTGCTTCTCTTATATTCTTTAGGTACCCCTCCCTGTCTTCCTCAGTTTGTGTCTCCTTATACTTTTTGAAACATGCCTTTTTGGCCCTTACCTTGTCTGCCACCTTCCTTGAGAACCATAGTGGTTTTCCTCCTTTTTTTTTTTTTGCCTTTGTTCACCATCTTGAACGCATTGGCTCATCTTATTCACCAATAAAGAGATGTTGGCTGGTTGGAGTTAACTTTTGTTTTAGAGTATATGACTCTTATTTCTAGAGACGTGAATATGGTGTTATATCCACACTTTCAAACAACATGAAGTCTTGCTGTATTCTGACTATATGCAGTTAGCCCCAGCACTTGAACTGCTCCGGAGAGGAAAGGGTTAACTCTGTGCCAAGGCATAGAAGGTTGAGCGCATGCTCGGATTTCAAACCTCTGTCCCAGATACTCCTCAGTGTAACTGTCAGATTCTTTACTCTGCCTAACTGTGAAGTCGCTCTGGAGAGCCTCTTCTTCGCTTCGGTTCGGTTCAAGTAAAAATCGGTCGGTTTTATTAACCGTTCATTTATTTTTCAGTATTCAGATCTCTGTCTACGGTACAGTAAGTGTATTTAGTAGGTAGTTTAGAGCTTTGTAGGTAGAAATTGTTTTTTGTTCAGTTTCTTTCCGGTCGGTCCAGTTGGGAACCAAAGCAAATTCTGTAATGGGTCGTCTTCGTATTTTTTCTACCTTTTGTACTGTGGTTCCCCGGAACCTATCGGATCCTAGAAAAACAACATTTTCTTCATTTTTTTTAACTGACCTGTGACATGGTTGGAACTGATAAGTTTGTAGTTGCCTGGCTTAAACGATGGTAAGGGTAACTTAATATTATACAGACATGTCTGAGAAACCCAAAAAGGAAACCGGTCCCACTGGGTTTCAGCACTGCACCAAGTGTGGGGAGGCCTTTGCTAAGGCTGATCCCCACCTCGTCTGTGTTTATTGTCTGGGGTTTGACCACCTCAAAGAAGACTGCCAGATTTGCTAAAACTTTCCTAAAGCCACTTTAGATAAACGTTTAAGTAGGCTTGAAGGAAAGGAGGCTGAGAAATCCGCTGACCCGCATGGCCAGCCCAGTTCGGTTCCGACCGAACCTGAGAGGGTACCCACTGACCTGGGCGATACCTCCTCGGGCAAAAGGAGAGCCGATTCTACGGAATCAGTTCCATCTAAGAGAAAGCGCAAGTCAGCTGGTTCAGATCCTGGTTCCCATGTTCCAGCCGCTGAAGAAATAGATAAAGTGATTGCTATTGTACAGTCGCTTTGCCCAGTTCTGACCGAACCGACACTGACTCAAAGACGGTCGGTTCGGTTGGAAGTTTCTGCTTCTGACTATGATCCTGAAGCTTTTTATGAGGGCGATTGGGAAGGAGAAGAAGATTATGAAGAAGAAGATTATGAAGGCCTAGATGAGCCAGTAGAGTCTGACATCTCCCCAGACAGGCCTTCTAACATGTCTTCTCCCAGACTTTCTGAGTCCCCCTCCCATTTATTGTTCTACAAGAAAGTGGCTGATACTCTTTAGCTTCCTGTGGAAGAGGATAAACAGGATCAGAAGGAACCTGACTAAGTTAAGATGATGGAAGTACCAAGTTTGATCGACAGTAAATCTGTCGACCACCAGCACAGCGATGGCACGACACAGACGCAGGTTTTGTGCCGCCCAAGCCCCCAGTGTTTTCTGTGGGGGGCTGCGCCCCCGTGCCCCCTGGACTTTAGGATTCTCAACTTCAGGTCAGAGTTGGTCCGGGGAGGGGGCAGGAAACTGGGGGAAAGCAAAACACGGAAACGGACCATTATAGCGACTGTCGCTGTAGTGGTCATTTTCCGTGTTTCGCTGTCGGGCAAAAGGGGGCTACCCTGAGATGATGGATGTCCCGGAGTCCAAAAGGGTGTCTATCCCTCTGCATAAATCCCTGGGGAAACAGATACAAAAAAATTCTTCAGTTTCCAACATCCTTACCCCTTGTGGATAAAAAGATGGACAGGAGGTATACCTTGTCAGGTCCTGGGACAGAATTCCTTACAAATCATTGCAGCCATGTTGGGGTAGTGCAAGCTGCAGCCTGTGACACGGTTAACATCCCCCTGGCATCTCACCCCCCCCAGATAAGGATTCCAGGAAAGTGGATGCCATGGCAAAGAAACAGTACTTGGCATCCTCTTTGGGGCTCAGGCAAGCTACTTACATGGCATATACAGCCAGAAATCTATGTGGCTAAGAATGCTCCTCCCCAGCTAGCCAAGGAGCTGGAGAAGGGGTCTGTGGATGGTATTGAGGCATCAAAGGTCCAGTTTTCATGCTGCTGTTGACTCGAATGATGTACATTCTAGGGTTATGGCTACATCTGTCTCCCTGATGAGATTTGCTTGGCTCAGGTATACCAGTTTATCACAGGATATCCAGACCAAAGCCATGGGTTTTCCTGTCATGGGTAATTCTCTGTTTGGGGAGCAAACAGAGGCTTACATGAAAAGAATGGATGAATACAGGACCATCTATAGGAGTGCTTCAGCCAAGGAAAAGCAGGTCATTCCTCAGAAGCAGCAATCTAGGGCTGGCAGGGACAGGCCTTTTCATAGGCCTTTTTACCAAGCCCATGCCTCGTCTTCTTTCCAGCAGAGGGGGTTCTTTAGGGGAAGAGGCAGAAGGGGGATGCCCAGGACTCTATCCTCCACTCAGTTTAAGCCCCCTGTCAAACAGACACCCTGAGGTGTCAGTTAGGGTCACCTCCTCAGTTCCAGTAGGGGGCAGGCTGGCTCACTATTTGCAGGCCTGAAAGTCTATTACTTCAGACAGACGGGTCCTGGAAGTAGTGAGCCAGGGACTTGCTCTCAGTTTCAAAAGGTTCCCAAAAATGAGAGCTAAGTCTTTCAGTCCTCCCTCTACCTTGGAGACGAAGGCCTTAGAGGCAGAAGTCTCCTCTCTACTACTTCTGCATGGAGTAGAGAAGGTACCTCTTTATCACAGGGGAAAATGACTGTATTCCAGATGCTTCCTCACCCCAAAAAAGACAGGGTAGTGGTGACCCATCCTAGTTCTAAGATACCTAAACAAACATATACTAAAGCCAAAGTTCAAAATGGTGACTCTGGGAATAATTCTTCCCTCTCTGAGACCAGGAGACTGGCTAGCCTCCCTGGATCTCAAGGGTGCCTATTTCCACATACCTATCAGACATTCCCACAGAAAGTACCTCAGGTTCGAGTTGCCCTCAGGTCACTATCAGTTCAGAGCAATGCCTTTCGGCCTAACATCTGCTTCAAGGGTGTTCACCAAGTGTCTGGCAGTAGTGGTGGCCTTTCTCAGGGGACAAGGCATCTTAACTGTTCCCTTACCTGGATGACTGGCTTATAGTGGGTCAGTCCTCAGACCAAGTCAAGTCAGCTCTAGAAGTCACTCAAAAGCTTCTGGATTCCTTAGGATTCATCCTAAATCTAGAAATGTCTGTTCTGGAACCAGCCCAGCTTCTCACATTTATAGGGGGGGAACTGGACACTGTCCAGGCAAAGGCCTTTCTTCTTCTTTCAAGGGTACAGTCCCTCATCACCCTGGCTTTCTCTTTTCGTCCACTAGTGTCTCGGCCAGCCAGGCACTTCTTACAGTTGCTAGGCCACGTGGCAGCTTCCACTGCAATAATGCAAGGGTCAAGATTTCAAATGAGAGATATTCAGTTTCATCTAAAATCTTTTTGGTCTCAGAAAAAAGACCCCCTTTCCAAGTTAGATCCAGTGTCTCAAACTCTAGTTCAGGCTCTCCAGTAGTAGCTGGAGGAGGACAGTCTAAGACAAGTGTCCCCTTCCTCGGTCAGGCTCCAACAGTGATTCTCAACACGGATGCTTCCCTACTGGGATGGGCAGCCCATCTGGACCAGCTTACTGCTCAGGGAACATGGTCTCATCAGGAGTTTTCCTGCACATAAATCTTCTCGAACTCAGAGTTGTTTTTATAGCACTTCAGACATTCTCAAACACAATTCAGGGGAAAGTGGTGCAGATCAGGACAGACGACACCACAACCATGTGGCACATCAACAAGCAGGGGGCACTCGGTCCCCGGCCTTGTGCACCGAAGCCATGAATATATGGTCACTAGCTTATTCCCTTCAAGTTTCCCTGATAGCTGTGCATCTCCCAGGGAAGAACAATGTACTGCGAGATGCTCTTAGCAGGATTTCTCAAGGTCGCCATGAATGGGCCCTGAATCCTCTAATTCTTCAGGTCATTTTCAAGAGGTGGGGTACTTCAGAGATAGTCCTCTTTGCAGCCCCGGGCAATCACCAGCTTCCCCTATTCTGCTGCAGACCCCCTATTTTGGGATCTGTTCCTCAAGATGCTCTCCTGTTGGATTGGACAAGCAGCTTTCTGTACGCTTTTCCTCTGATATTCAGAGTTGTGGTCAAAATCAGATCTCAGCCTTGCACTGTGATTCTAGTGGCTCCAGACTGGGCCAGGCAGCCTTGGTACCCCCTACTATTGTCAATGTCAGTGACAATTCCACTTTGTCTTCCCAGACAGTACAATCTCCTTACCTCCTCATAGGGGAGGATACTGTATCCCAACCTTCAGACTCTCAGACTCAAAGCTTGGCTCTTGAGGAGCTAGAATATGCAAGCCTGCATCTTTCCCAGTCAGTCTTGGACATTATTAAGGTTAGTAGAAAACCTTCTACTAGAAAAACTTGCAGTTCCAAATGGAAGAGATTTTGTTTCTGTGTTTTCAGAGGCATATTCAGCCAGATTCAGCTGACATTGCCACTGCTTTGGACTATTTGGTGCATCTTAACGGTTTAGGCCTCAGGCCTACCACTCTCAAAGTGCATTTGGCAGCTAACTCTGCCTTCCTTTCAGCTGGGAAGGGCTCTTCCGTAGCCTCCCATCCAGTTTTCAAGAAATTTTTCAAAGGTTTGGTTCATATCAATCCTCCCTTTAGGGACCCTACTCCTGTTTGGGATCTGATTATCTGTATTGCACAGCTTATGCATCCACCCCTTTGAACCATTATCTTCAGCTGAGCTGAAATACTTGACTTGGAAAACTGTGTTTCTGGTAGCCGTTACCTCTGCTAGGAGAATCAGTGAATTACAGGCTTTATCAGTGGAACCTGATTTCATTTCATTTCACAGGGAGAAGGTGGTCCTTTGAACAAACAGAAAGTTCCTCCCCAAGGTGGTATCAGTCTTTCATTTGAACCAGTCTGTGTCATTGCCTGTATTTTTCACTGTCCATTCTTCTCTAGTGAGAGAAGACTACACAGTCTTGATGTAAAGAGCGCCCTAACACACTAAGGCCCATAGAAATGACTGTTCTCAGTTGTTTCTCACTTTTAGAGAAGTGGGAAAAGGTAAACCTGCCACTAAGAGAACTATTGCCAGATGGATTGTCTCCTGTATCCAGTTCTACTATTCAAAATTGGGGAAAGAGACACCCTCAGGCCTAAGGGCTCACTCCACCAGAGGTACAGCTGCTTCGGTCGCAGCAGCTACAGACATACCCTTAGTGGAAATCTGTAAAGGAGCCACATGGAAAACTGTTCACACATTTACCAAGCATTATTCTCTTGACATCCAGTCAAGAAGTGATGCAAGTATTGGCACAGCAGTGCTGCAGATCCTGTTCCCAAAATAGGTTCTGCAATACACTCCTCCAAGGGGGTACTACTTGGTAGTCTGCATATAGTGAGAATACAGCAATACTTCATGTTGTTTGAAGGAAAAATTACTCACCATAGTAATGTTGTTTCTTCTAATGGAGTCTTGATGTATTCTGACCTCCTTCCCTGCCTCCCCTCCTAGAACCTAGTTGTTTTGGGATGTGGGTGGGCAGGCGTAGTGCTGCACCTCAGAGGTGTACCTGGGTCACCTCTTCTTTTAGGATGGTTTTTTGTTGTTATGATTTTAAATATATATTGTTAACTTACTATCTGCTTGGATTCTTTTTGGAGTTCTTGACTTGAGTCTTTTGGACCCTAACAATCTGTTTATTGCCTTTTGGCAAAATATTTCTAAAAAATAATTTCTATTTAATAGTTAGTTAGCATAGTGCTCGTAAGAATCTGACAGTTACACTGAGGAGCACCTGGGACAGAGGTTTGAAAACTGAGCTCAAGCTCAATGTTCTATGCCTTGGCATAGCATTAACCCTTTTCTCTCCGGAGCAGTTCAAGTGCTGGGGCTAACTGCATATAGTCAGAATACAGCAAGACTCCATTTGAAGAAACAAAATTACTATGATGAGTAATTTTTTCTTCTGGCAGTTGCCTTTCTCTGTAGTTCTGGTTGGAACATCTTCAAGCTGGCTCCTCCCACCCACCAGGGTGTTAACTCCCTCGGCTCCGCCCCGTGATGCCAGATCTTCCTTTCTGCTGGAAGAAGCAGGTTCCCTCCTTATCGCTCTCAGTGCTGAGTAGGCCCTTTAGCTCTGAATCTTTGGATTTACTTCCAAACCATCAAAAACTTTGTCTCCAGGCTCAGTCTTCGATTGTGACCGTGATGAGCTACAACAAGTCCGCTCCGGGGTTCCGCCGGTGCCTTTGTGGGCAGAAGATGTCCCAAATAGATCCAGACATCGCATGCATCTACTGTTTAGGCCATGAGGACGATCCTCAGGCCTGCGACATATGTTGTTCCTTCCATTTCTCCTTTCTCGGGGACCACTACGCCTGCCTTGTTCTTGGGCGACCGGATGAACAGGACCCACTGGTCAAATCTAAAAATGACCGTCGGTTTGTCTCCATGGCTGCGGGGTCTGCCGACCAGCTTGTGAAGTTTTTTGGAGGTGGTGGCCCAGGCTGCGGTGCACACCTCCTCAGTTTTGGCCTTTATTCTGCTCTTGCTGGGCGCCTTGTTCTCTGGATCTTTTAAAGGAGTTGTGCCTGTCCTTGCCAACACGCAGTAAAGGATCGTCCTCGGGGCTCAAGTCCAAGTCTAAAAAAAGAGGCAAAAAAACGGTTTTGCGTTCAATCGTGGGATTGGGAACGCTCTTGGTTGAGGACTTCTGATTCCTGCGTTTCTCCTGATCTGACTTCAGTCAGATCTTCGGCCCTGGTCACTGACTCCATGGTACCCACATCGGGCTAGTCGACCGAGACACTGGTCGATCTTCCAGACAGGATTTTTCTCAGTCTGGTTGACCAGTTGTCGATTGAGGAGACCAACACTTCACTTTCCAGGACTCCAATCCTGACTCAGACTGTTGGAGGGACGGATCAGTCTGCTAACCTTCTGGTCATGGACCAAGACCCAGAGGTGCCTCGGCTGTCTCCGGCTCCCTCTGATTCCCGTCGCCGGTCCCCTCGACGGTTGCGGTCCAGGTCTCGGTCATACTCCTGTGGGTCGAGCGGTTCCCACCGACGTCGGTGCTTCCACTCTCGACACCATGGGAAGCACGCCGTCACTACTCTTCATCCTCATCCTCCTTGGGTGAAGAGAGGCTTCAGCACAAGCTGCGTCGACGCTATGAAGATCTTATGTGGCAACAGATGACGTTCTCCAGTATGAAGCCAACTCCGGCTCCTACAGTGGCCATCACTTGGCTCTCACTTCAACAGCCGACGCCTTCTCCATCTCAGGAGCTGACCAAGATGGTCTCACCCGCTTCTGGCATCTCCACTGATTCCTGTGGAGCTGCCACTTGTACAGCCAAAAACCGGCACTCCAACTAAGGAGTCTCGGCTGACCAAGTTCTTCCCTGTCAGCTGTCAGTCACCGTCACCCCTGACTGTCCGCAGAAGGTCATCTGGGACTCTGGCAGTCGACCCCTCTTTAATTACTCCTTGGAGTCGGAGGGTTCCTCCTTGCACTCCCATCCAGTCAACATGGAGTCAGTTGGGGGTCTGTCGATGGACAAAGGCCCTACTTTTTTATTATGGGCCTTCTCTGCCTGATCTCGGAGTCCACGGATATGAAAATGGAGCTTGTCCAGAAACCGGCTTGATAACCTTTGACTGAGATCCTGGACCGGGGAGATGCTCCTAGGGAGGCCTTCCCAGTGGCAGAAGCCATCCTTGGCGCTACCTTGGAGCTTTGGTAGCACCCAGCTTCATGCCCTGCGCCCTCTGCCCAGATGGCCTGCAAGTATGCGTTATCTACCGGTTCCCTGAGAGGATTCACAGAACACTCTTCGGCTGAGGGTCTGGTGGCTGATTCTGTATTCAGGCACTCTGGCAACACTGGGGACATTGACAAGCTGCCCGACAGAGTCCAAGAAGTTGGATCATGCAGCTAAGAAGGTCTACACTGCCTCCTTACTTGGTCTTCGCCAGGCGAGCTCAGTCCTCCTTATGGCCCACTTCTCCCATACCCTGCTGGTCACCCTGGATGAGGTGCTTCCTCATCTGCCAGCAGACCTCCAGACCATGGTCAAACAGGTCCAGGACCAGGGCTGGGCTGTAGCTAAGCAACATCTCTAGACAGCCATGGACATTGGGGACTCCTGTGCCCACTCCATGGTGGCCGCAGTGGCCATGTGCTGCAGGGCTTGGCTGAGGATCTCGACCTTCATGGCAGACACTCAGCACAAGCCGGCAGATGTTCCTTTCCTGGGCACCAACTTGTTCGGGCCCAGGTCGAGGGCCACCTCACCCGTAACGAGAAGTCCAGTGCCACCTTTGACTGTGTGACATCTGCCCAAAAGGACCCCAAGGGCTCCAAGCAGCAGCAGAAAAGGAAGCCCTTTCAGTCCACCTCTACTCCTGCGGCCAAACCAGCCCAGACCCAGGCTAGTCAGCAAGCCCAGGCCTGGTGACGTCGTCCTAAATCAGTGGCTTCGGTCATCTGTAAGCCTGGGAGGAGATGCTCTGGTGGCTCCTCAGCCAGACCCTCCTCCTCCTCCTCCTTCAAGCTTGCTCAGTGATGGAATGAGGGGTGCCTCCCTCATGCCCGTCCACCTCCCATGGGGGGCCGGCTCTGCCACCTCCTTTCCGCCTGGTCTCCTGTCACCACGGACAGGTGAGTCCTCGAGTTGGTGGGTCAGGGTCTGCCTCTAGAATTTGAGCAGTGCCCTCCTTGCCGAGCCCATGCCCTACGAGAGGATTTGGTATCTGCAGACATCCTGTCGGCGCTTCGGGACATTGCCCAGCTCCTCCCCAAGGAGGTCTTGGTTCCTGTTGCAGATCCTCCGTAACACCCAGGGTTTGTCTCCAGGTACTTCCTGGTGCCAAAGCGGACGGTGGGGGCTAGCGCCCCATTCTAGATCTGCATGACCTGAACAAGGTTTTCAAGTTGCGCACCTCCATGATGGTAACTCTGTCCCAGATCATACTATCTCTGGAGTAAAGCGTGGATCTTATGTGTGTCGGTCTTCACCATTCATCACCTTTGGGTAATGTGGCGGAGGTCACGACCACCTTGAGGCGTTTTTTTTTTTTGGATGAAGTGGTCGGCACGCACATCGGTGCAGCCCTCAAGGCTGACGCACTGCGTGGCTCTGGCGGGTTGGCTGTTAGTTGTCGTGTCGTCGACCCTACCCTTCCGCCAGTTCATCTCCCGCCACAGAGGTCGCATCTCAAGTGGGGCTGCTGCGCAAGAGGCCTAGTTTCCTCCAATTGACACCAAAAAGTCTTGATGCCAAAGATCTCGCGACGCCGTCTGTTTATTTCTGCTGGTTCCGTTTTCGCCACCACTTGACACCACTGTGGTAAGACTGTTCTTTTTCTTTATTTGTCAGCGACAGCGAGTCTTTTGTGTAGCTTGTATTGCTGTGGATCATGTCTCGGTCGGGGGGCAAGAAATTGTTGAAGACAGGGCGTCTCCCTATGTGACTGTGCCCGTGCGGCCGCAAGTACTCCGTCACCGACCAGCATGACAGTTGCCTCGCATGTCTTGGCCCACTTCATGACATGGATTCATGTGACGCCTGCTTCTCCATGGACCGTCATGCCATCTATGTAACTGCGATGTGGAAAGTTGGACCCGAGCTCCGCCCGACTTTCGGTAGCCTTTTCGTCGGGCAAGCAGCGAGGTCTTAGTCTTTCTTCCTGGACCGTGGAGGAGGCTTCTGCTCTTAGTAGCCCTCGCCATTGCAGAAGCCCCTTCCGCGGTGCGGGAGGCCCAGTCTGTCCCCTGAGGAGGGCGGGAGCACCACACTAGCAGTCACCCCTTCAGGGGTGAAGGCTTCCCCGGTGTCATCTCCTCGGGCTGGGAAGCCTGGGTCGGCATCGTCCTCGACGCCATCCATTGGTGTTGTCCTGAGCTGCGGCGCTGTGGGCCCTGATGGTGCTGTGGTCGGCACCAGTCCATCGCTGGGTGCCATCTCCGCTGTCGACGCCGTTTACAGCGCCGATGGTGCTACGGTGCCGTGGGAGGCTCTACAGTGCCATCTTTGACCACTTCTCAGTTGAGCATGGTGCCATGTCTAGCTCTGGTGATGCTTGCAGCACAGAGCGAGGACAGAGTGCCATGGAGGGTGTCATCCGACACCGAGGGAGCTGTCAGTGCTATCATCGGCGCTGTCCCTGACCTTGGCGCCACTTGCGGCGCCATGGGTCTGGATGGTGCCGTGGCAGACATCGACTCCGCTTCTGCTACTGCCCTCAGTGCCGTGTCTTCTTCAGGCACCATTCACGGTGCAATTGGAGACTTCGGCGCCAGCTCAGGTGCAGACAGCCGGACTGGTACCCCCTTTGGTCGGGATGGCAGCGGACGTCTGCGTACTGTCTGGCATCGGACTTAAGTCTCTACCTCCTCGGAGACGGAGTCGGAGTCTGATTCGGACAAGCTGTCTGACTCTTTGGAGTTGGCTGCCTATGTGGACACCCTGGTAGTTTCCTCAACTGACTGGAGCCAGCCCCCCTCTGAGGAGCGGGCAGTTACCCCCATGTCCAGGGTCAGGGGTGCTGACCACCAGCAGGCAGTGGTGCAGGCCACTATTGCTCTGCAGCCTGGGCTCGGAGGGTTTTCTGCCCCCTCAGTGGTGGTACCCCCTCAGGTGGTGTGCCTGGATCGCCCAACCTTAGGGCCAATCAGAGCACCTACAGGAAGGGAGGGTGGTACTCCCTGGGTGGTCCCTTCGGGGACTGACCAGGGTTGTCAGCTGTCTAGGCTGGTGTTTGCAAGGAGGGGGGCTCTTTCGGACTCTGAGGGGTCGGGGTTCGATGTGGTGACTCTTTTCTGGGACCCACCCGGGTTTTGGGAAGTAGTTGTAGTGCAGACCTCCGTCCTTCCTTCTCGGTGTCCTCGAGAGGGCCCTGTTCTTTGGAGGTAGGGGATCGTCCTTTTGGAGTTTCCCGGTCACCTCACAGGGGGGGAATCTTCAGGGTGCAGCCTAGGCAGTTCCAGCATGGTTGATTGGCTGTTGGCTGTTGAGTTTTCTGGAGCTCCCGCTTCCCTTGGGGCTCCAGGTGCGCTCTTTCGCCTGGACAGAGGACAGTCAATTCCTGTTGTTGGCTGTGCCCCCACTCAAATGTCATCTTCTCCTGCTCTTCCAAGCATTCTTGGCCCTAGTGGACCTCTGTCGCGTGAGCAATTCATGGCTGTGGCTGCTCATTTCTCTTCGTATGCCAGGGTCATGGACAGGCAGGTATTTCAACCTCCCCCTGAGAAACCAGCCACTGAATCTCCAAGGTCCTCCGCTTCCTCATCCTCCTCTTCAGGAGGAGAGGAGCCCTCTGTCCACATCTCCCCTGCTGCTGATCTCACAGAGTATCAGCATTTCCTCGTGAGGATATTGGAGGACCTGCATGTCACCCAAGCCACTCAGCATAATCCGGAGTATTCGACGTGCACCTTCCTAGGTGATTTCAGTGCGGGCACCCTTGTGGTGCCCCCCTGGCCTGCTCCTGTACAGGAGGCATCGTTACATTTCTGGCAAAGACCCTTTTCCGGAGTCCCAGCCCCTAGGGATCTGCGCCAGAGGTATTGTGCCCCAGAGTCTTCAGGTAGTTTGCCTCATCCTCAGTCAGGACTGATGCAGCTGGACACTCCCGATGGGCTTTGCATCCTTCACCGTGACCAGCCGCCAGATGCAGATTCCATGGATTTTGACTTTTGGGGGGAGGAGTACTTTCTACTCAGCACAGTTGCTTCTTTCCATTTCTGCACATCAGGCCCACTATGCTACCTATGATAGGTTCCTGTGGTCTAAGCTAGGTCAACTCCTAGCCTCTACGCCTGATTTGGAGGTAACCAGACAAGCCATTGCACTCTCTGCACATGGCCTGAAGCTAGCAAGGCACCAAGCGAGGACATCTTACGATGCCAGCGAGGTAGCTTTCAGGGTCGTAGGGACAGAGATCTGCACTAGGCGGACAGCATGGCTGCGTCTTTCCCGGTTGTCACCCTTGGCCCGGCATAGGGTGATTTCCTCCGCATACCGGAGAACCCATCTTTTCTCCCGTAGGGTGAGGCGGCGTCTGTCGGGGCAACCTCCTGCCCCCTCCGGGGGTCCTTGTCTCGCTCTCCCCAGTCTCGGGCCTCTCCAGTCCCGTGAACGTTCTCCCTCCCAGTGTGTCACCCACTGAGAGCTAAGGGACTCAGTCCTTTAGGGTCCAGGGCCCCCTTCGGGGGGGCTCAGTACTCACCCAAAGGTGATGAATGGTGAAGATTGACACAGATAAGATACGAAAATTACGTACCTACCGTAATTCCTGATCTTTCTGTGTATCTTCACCATTCATCACAATCCCACCCTCCATCCCCCTGGGGCCTCAGTCTCTGGGTCCCCCTCCCTCTGTGTGCCCCTCCCTCCCTCTTCCTTTCTGATGGTCAGGAGCAGGGTGACCTTGGGCGCACAGGGAGATTTTTACTCCTGACAAAAGGGGAGAGGGAGCAGGGGAGGGGGCACTTCTCTCCTCAATGCTTCAGCTCCACCCCTTTGGGGTGGGAGTTGGTGGTTGCCCTCTTTTCTTCTCTCTCCCCTCCTCTATCCTACTCCATTCTCGTCCTTAGGGACTCATCTCTCAAATTAATTTTAGAAACTGTTGTTCAAACAACATGAAGTCTTGCTATATTATAGACATTAGCAGTTTGATCCAGCTCTAGAACTGCCCCGGAGTGAAATGGTTAAAACCATTCCAAAATAGAATTTTGGCACGAGAGCAGCTCTACCTGTGTCATTTCAAACTTGAACTGTCAGATTCTTTACTCTGCCTCAGTGAACAGTCGCTCCGGAGATTTCTCCTTCTGCTCTGTTCACCTTTAAGGAGCAGGATGGACTTCAAGCTAGCCAGAGCCTTTCTTCCCCAGAAAGGGTAAGAATTTAGTGGCTCTGGCCTCTTCCTTCACTCTGCAGGTCTCTCGACCAGCAAGACACTTTCTGCAGCTCCTGGGGCACATGGCTGCATCCACAGCTGTTGTGCAGGGAGCCAGATTTCAGATGAGAGACATTCAGTTTCACTTGAGAACCTTTTGGTCTCAGAGAAGAACCCCTTTCCAAGTTGGTCCCAGTGACTCGAACCTTGATCCTAGCTCTCCAGTGGTGGCAGGATCAGAGCAATTTAGGCGGGGTCCCCTTCATTTCCCCTTCTCACGACTTGACTCTCACTACAGATGCTTCCCTTCTGGGTTGGGGAGCCCACATGGGCGACCTTTCCACTCAGGAGTCTGGTCCCCAGGAATCTCTGCTCCACATCAATTTGCTGGAACTCAGAGCTGTCTTTTTAGCTCTTCAAGCTTTTTCTGCATCTGTCCACCACAAGGTGATACAAGTCAGAACAGACAACACCACAACAATGTGGTACATCAACAAGCAGGGCACTCGGTCTTGACCTTGTGCACCGAGGCAATGAAGTTGTAGTCTCTGGCCTATTCCTGAACACTTCCCTCATAGCAGTTCATCTTCCAGGGAAGGACAATGTCCTAGCGGATGCCCTCAGCAGGATTTCCCAGGGCCATCACGAATGGTCCCTGGATCCTCAAGTGCTGAGGATAGTTTTTGCCAGGTGGGGCATCCCTCAGATAGATCTTTTGCAGCCCCAGACAATCACAAACTTCCTCTGCTCTGTTGCAGGCCTCCAGTGCTGGGCTCAGTTCCCTGGATGCCTTCTTCTGGATTGGGAGGAAGTTCCTCTTGCTTCCCCTTCCTCTCCTATTCAAAGTACTAGTCAAAATCAGATCTCAGCCTTGCAGGGTGATTCTGATTGCCCGGATGGGCCAGGCAGCCCTGGTACCCTCCTTCTGTCTCTGACAGTCCATCTTCCCCTGTGCCTCCCCAGGAATCACAATCTGTTGACTTGTGCCCAGGGAAGGGTTTGGTATCGGACCTCAAATCCCTCAACCTCAAGGCCTGGCTCTTGAGGAGTTAGAGTTTGCTGATTTACACCTCTCTCAGGGTGTTCTTGAGATCCTAAGGGCTTCCAGAAAGCCTTCCACTAGGGCTACTTATAGTTCTAAATAGAAAAGGTTTTCCATTTGGGGTGCTGGGAAAAATATTTCCCCAGAATCTGCTGAATTGCCCATTTTGTTAGATTACATGGTACATCTTAATTCCTTGGGTCTCAGACCAGCTACCCTGAGAGTTCATTTGGCAGCTGTGTCTGCTTTTTTGTCAGCAGGAAAGTCATCCCCTCTTTCCTCTCATCCTGTGTTTTCCAAGTTTTTTAAGGGATTACTCCATACTAATCCTCCCTTTGGGAACCGGCCTGCTTGGGACCTAAATGTTTGCATTGCCCAGTTAATGCAACCTCTTTGAACCTCTGTCTTCTGCAGAGCTTAAGTATCTAACTTGGAAAACTGTTTTTCTAGTGGCTATCACTTCTGCCAGGCGCATAAGTGAATTGCAAGCCTTCAGTGGAGACTGACTTTATTTCTTTCCACAGGGATAAGGTAGTCCTTAGGACTAATAGGAAGTTTTGCCTAAGGTGGTTTCAGATTTCCATCTTAATCAATCTATCTCCTTCCAGTATTTTCACTGATCACTCCTCTTGGGTGAGAGGAGGTTGCACAACCTGGATGTTAAGAGAGCTCTTAGTTATTATATAGAAGCGTACCAAAGGTCACAGGTTGAATCCTCCAACTTTTCTTTACCTATGGTGAAGTTGGGAAAACAAACCTGCCACTAAGAGATCAATAGCCAGGTGGATTGTCTCTGTATCCAATTTTGTTATCAGAAAGTGGGCAGAGCCCCCAGTTTGAGGGCTCATTCTACCAGGGTACAGCTGCGTCTCTAGCTGCTGCCAGAGATATCCCTTTATTAGAGATTTGCCAGGCTGCTACTTGGAAAGCGATACACACTTTTACCAAGCATTACTCCTGGATGTCAGGCCAGGAGAGATGCTCGGTTTGGCTTACGCTGTTCTTCAGAGCCTATTCCTAAGTAGGTTCTGCCCTCCTCCATGGAGGTACTGCTGTGTATTCTGCTAATGTCTATAATATAGCAAGACTTCATGTTGTTTGAAGAAAAAATTACTCACCTTAGTAATGTTGTTTCTTCTAATGGAGTCTTGCTATATATAGACCTCCCAACCTGCCCTCTCAGAACCTCTACTTGGTGGGGTGCGGGCAACTTAGTGTGGGCACTACTTATGTCCTGTTAGCATTTTGTCCCCTTTGGGACTTTGGGGGTGTGTATGTGTACGCGTGTGTGTGTTTTATTATACTTATGTTCCATTTTTATATTATTAGAATGGTGTTAGTATTTCTGGTCCCCTGACTTGAGTCTTGGGTGTTGGGACCATCAATGGTTGTTATTATTTAGGTAGCCATTTGGCTAGTGTAGGTTACAGCTTCCACACAGACCTTAGTGAGTTTGGCTCGTAAAGATCTGACAGTTCAAGTTTGAAATGACACAGATAGAGCTGCTGTCGTGCCAATATTCTATTTTGGAATGGTTTTAACCATTTCACTCCGGGGCAGTTCTAGAGCTGGATCAAACTGCTAATGTCTATAATATAGCAAGACTCCATTAGAAGAAACAACATTACTAAGGTGAGTAATTTTTTCTTTCTTACCTCCAAATTTGGTTTCAGGGGGAGTACAACCCTGTATCCTGTCTTTTCTTCCAGAATAGCCTTTTCTGCTTATGTCAGAGTTTATCGCCAATGATTCTGTGCCTCGAATTCTGGCAGTGCAGCCTTCTGGCTGCTCCTTCGCAGTTCCTATACAATCTGGAGGCAGGTCAGAAGTTCAGGGTATGTCCTCCCCCCTTCCTATTTCTAATTCTTCCCTTCCTCCCTCTTCTTCTACTTCCAGAGGTTGGGGACCCTTCCCAGTCCCCTTAGATTTCTAACTCTCCTGTCCTCTCAGTCATTTATTTCTCCTTTTAGTTTGTATATCTTTTCCTTTGTCTGTCCCTTGGACTTTCTTGTCCCTCCCTCCCAACCCTTTCTTACTCTATGGCAACTCAGAACTGGCGGGAGGGCGGGGTCGATGACACCTAATGGCCAACCCGTGAGCACCACGCTGTGCATCGGCCTCGAGGGTGGCGCCGATGGTGCGTCGACTCTGCCCATCCAAAAAAAAAAGCTCCCTCATGGTCGTGACCTCTGGCCACATTACCCAAAGGTGATGATTGGTGAAGATACACAGAAAGATCAGGAATTACGGTAGGTACGTAATTTTCATTTTTGCTCACTGGATCTCCAGGACACGTTCTTTCACGTCCTGATCCGTCCATCTCACCAAAGGTTCCTCCACTTCTGAGTGGAGGGAGCCCTCTATGAGTTCCAGGCCATGCCATTTGGCCTGTCCTCAGTCCCCAGGATCTTCACCAAATGCATTGCAGTGGTGGCAGCTTATCTGAGGCGTTGAGGGGTCCGGTTTGCCCTACCTGGATGACTGTCCGACCGTAGGTCCCTCCAGGAAGAAGATGGAGTGGTCCAGGGACCTGGCCCTCCAGATCTGTGTCTCCCTTGGACTCCTGGTCAGTGAGGCCAAGTCAGAACTCGTGCCTTCACAGGCAATCAGCTTCATCAGGGCGGAGTTCGACAGCTGCAGAGCCAGAGCCCGGCTCCTGGCAGACCTGGTGGAGGCTCTCTCCTCCTTGGCCTGATCATTTCCGGTCTAGCAGTTGCATCATGCCCGGGACTTACGCGCTCTCTGCAGTGAGAGCTGACCAGTCAGTGGTTTCAAAAGGTCACTGTGACCCAGCGGATGTGGAACACTCTGCAGTGGTGGTTAGTCCCAGAACATCTGCAGGAAGGGATCCCGTTTGTCTGCCCAGAGCCGATGGTCATCCTGATGACCAATGCCTCTCTCATGGGCTGGGGCTCTGGACCCCCGAGAAATCACAGTGCCACATCAGCCTGCTGGAGCTCCGAGCAGCTCGGCTGGTGCTGACTGCCTTTGCTCCTCACATTTGGGGTCAGATGGTCCAGGTCCAGATGGACAACACCTTAACCATGTACTACCTCAACAAACAAGGCAGAACACATTCAAACACCATGAAGTCTTGCTATATTATAACAATAGCAGTCAGCCACTGCAGCTGAACTGCCCCGGAGAGGAAGGAGTTAACTCCAGAAGATCTGGAGTTCTACAGCGAGAGGGCGCTGTGCCCAAAGCTCTATCTGGCAGTTTCAAATAAAACTGTCAGATTCTTTACTCCGCTTCACTGAACAGTCGCTCCGGAGAGCAGCTCCTTCAGCTCGGTTCATTCTCGGTTCAAGCGAGTATTTTTCGGTTCATTTGAACGGCAAAGTTATTATTTTACCGCATTTGGTTTTAAAGCTGTATCTGGTAACGTAAGTACTAAAATTTAAGTCTGTGTGGAAAATTAATTATCGGTTCGGTTTTGAACCGATCGGTTGATTTTTCTGCATTTTAAAAGTGTACAGTGGGTTTTAGAGTGCGGTTCCGGTTCTTATCGGTTCTAAAAAGCGGAATTATAACGTTTTTTCAAATACCCGTGACATGGTTGGGAACCGATAAGGGTGTCTTGCCTGGCACTGCCATCAAAGGGCAAGTTTTGGTTAGGCTGGCATTATGTCTGAGAAACCCAAAAAGAAAACCCGGGCCCCACTGGGTTTCAACACTGTGATGTCTGTGGGGCGCCTTTGCCAAGCTGACCCACACACCACTTGTGTTTTATTGTCTGGGGCTGACCACCTCCTGTCAGACTGCCAGGTGTGTAAAATTTCCCTGCAGCCACCCTGGAGAGAAGATTGGGCTGGCTCCAGGGCGAGAGAGACAAAAGTCTGCTGACCGGATGGCCAGCCGGTCCAGTACCCACTGGACCAGAGGGAGTGCCCTCTGACCAGGGCGAGACTTCTCCGGGCAAAGGAAGGCTGGTTCAGAGGAACCAGTCCCAAGTAAAAGACAAGAAATCAATAGGTCTGAGTCCAAAATTGTGTCTCCAACTGCTGCAGAGATAGCTAAAGCCATTCAGATTGTCCAGTCACTGTCTCAGGGATCTGTAGAACCACCAACAACTGGTAAGGTTGGTTAGTTTCAGTCCCAGTGGTTCAGGATTTTGAAGTTGAGGATTTTTATGAACCACAGGAGGGAGGAGGAATTTGATCAATATATGTGTGGCTGGGGGGTCTGGACGTGCCCATTGAACCGGACATCTCTCCAGACAGACCTTTAGAATCTCCTCCTATTCTGTCTGAGTCCCCTTCTTTCTTTATTTTTTACAAAAGGTTGCAGAAACCCTCCAGCTTCCTTTAGAGGAGGCTGTGGATGAAACAAGAGCCTGATTATGTGGAAATGATGGATATTCCAGAGTCTAGGAGGTTGTCTATTCCTTTGCATAAGTCATTTAGGAAGCAAACAACAAAGATTTTAAAATCCTCATTCTGTCCCTCCTGTAGATAAAAAATGGACAGAAGGTATGCTTTGTCAGGCTCGGATACAGACTTCCTTACTGCGCAGTGTAGTCATGTAGGTGTGGTACAAGCTGCAGCCTGTGACAAGGCTAATATTCCTCTGGCCTCACATCCTCCTGATAAGGATTCCAGGAAGATTGATGCCATGATGAAGAAACAGTATATGGCAGCTTCTTTGGGACTCAGGCAGGCAAATTATATGGCTTATGTAGCTAGATATCAGAAATCTAGGTGGGACACAGTATTGCAGTTAGCCAAGCAGGCCCATGGCCAGCTGGCTAGTGAGTTGGAAAAGGTGGCTGCTGATGGCATTGAAGCCTCTAAAGTTCAATTTCATACTGCTGTTGATGTTAATGATGTTTCTTCTAGGGTCATGGCTACTTCTGTAGCTTCCCGTAGGTTGGCATGGCTCAGATGCACTAATCTGTCCCAAGATACCCAGTCAAAGGCTATGGATTTTCCTGTAGGAAATTCTCTTTTGGGAGCAAACAGAAAACTATATGAAAAGATGGATGAATACAGAACTACCTACAAAAGTGCCCAGGCTAAGGAGAAGCATGCCATGCCACAAAGGCATGCTCCCAGAGGAAGGGCAGGCCCTTTTCCAGGCCTTTTACCAATTTCAAGCCTCCTCTGCTGTCTACAGAGAAGGTTTCTTCAGAGGCAGGGGTAGGCGTGGCACAAGTAGACCGTCCCTCCCCTCAGCCTAAGGCTGCTGCTAAGCAGAGCACCCTGATGGGGTGTCCAGGCCGATTCTCCTGTACCAGTGGGGGCAGGTTGGCCTATTTCAGCGAACTGGCTGTCCCTAACTACGGACAGATGGGTTCTGGAGGTAATAGGCCAGGGTCAATTCTCAGCTTCAAACACTTTCCAAAGATGAGAGCCAGGCATTTCCACCTGCAAATCCTTCAGAAGCCCTTGCTTTGGAAGCAGAGGTTTCTGCTCTGCTGGACTGCAAAGCAGTGGAAAGGGTTCCTCCTTGCCATCAGGGCAAGGGGCTTTATTCAAGATACTTTCTTACCCCAAAAAAGACAGGAGAATGGCGGCCCATTCTAGATTTAAGATACTTGAACAAGCATCTGTTGAAACCAAAGTTCAAAATGTTGACTCTGGCAATGATATTGCCTTCCCTAAGGCCAGGGGACTGGCTAGCTTCCCTGGACCTCAAGGATGCCTATTTTCATGTTCTGATCAGGCCTTCTCACCGAAAGTACCTCAGGTTCGAACTGCCCTCAGGCCACTACCAGTTCAGGGCAATGCCCTTCGGCCTTACCTCTGCGCCAAGGGTATTCACAAAATGTCTTGCTGTAGTAGTGGCTCACTTAAGAAGGCAAGGGTTACTGTGTTTCCCTACCTGGACGACTGGCTCATTGTGGGTCAGTCTCCAGGTCAGGTAATCCACTTGCAAGTCACCCAGCAGCTTCTCACTTCCCTGGGACTCCTGCTAAACTTACCAAAGTCAGTTCTGGAACCAGTTCAGGTCCCTAACTTTCATAGGCGCAGAATTGAACACAAGGTTAGCCAGGGCTTTTCTTCCCTCAGAAAGGGTGGACAGACTCATCGCCTGGCATCCTCCTTTACCCTACGGGTCTCTCGACCAGCAAGGCATTTTCTGCAACTCCTCGGGCACATGGCTGCTTCCACAGCTGTCGTGCAGGAGCAAGATTCCAGATGAGGACATTCAGTTCCATTTGAGGGCCTATTGGTCTCAAAGGAAGGACCCCTACCAAGTTGGTCCCAGTTACTCAAACTCTGATCCTAGCCCTCCACTGGTGGCAGGTCCAGAGCAATTTAAGACAGGGGTTCCCTTCATTCCCATTTCTCACTCCCTCACCCTCACCACGGATGCCTCCCTGTTGGGGTGGGGGCTCACCTAGGCGACCTTGCCACTCAGGGGTATGGTCTCCTCAGAGTCTCTGCTCCACATCAATCTTTTGGAACTCAGAGCTGTCTTTTTAGCTCTTGGTGTTTTCAGATTCTGTCCAGAACAAAGTGGTTCAAGTCAGGACAGACAATACCACCACAATGTGGTACATCAACAAGCAAGGGGCACTCGGTCTTCAGCCTTGTGCACGGAAGCAATGAAGTTGTGGTCTCTGGCTTACTCCTGAACACCTCCCTGATAGCGGTTCATCTCCAGGGAAGGACAATGTCCTGGCGGACGCCTCAGCAGAATTTCTCAGGGCCCATCACGAATGGGCTCTGAATCCACAAGTGCTGGGGTCTGTCTTTGCCAGATGGGGCACTCCTCAGATAGATCTTTTCGCAGCCCCAGACAACCACCAACTTCCTCTTTTCTGTTGCAGGCCTCCAGTTCTGGGCTCAGTCCCTCTGGACGCCTTTCTGTTGGACTGGAAAGGGAAGTTCCTGTATGCCTTTCCCCCCTTTCCTCTCCTTTTCAGGGTACTAGTAAAAATCAGATCTCAACCTTGCAGAGTGATTCTGATTGCCCCAGATTGGGCCAGACAGCCCTGGTACCCTCTGCTCCTGTCCTTGGCAGTCCACCCTGCCCTGAGCCTGCCCAGAGTCCACGACTTACTGGCCTGTGCACAGGGAGAGTGTGGTATCGGACCTCAAATCCCTCCACCTCAAGGCTTGGCTCTTGAGGAGCTAGAATTGCTGACTTACACCTTTCTCAAGGTGTCATGGATATTTAAAGGCTTCAAGGGAAGCCTTCCACTAGAAGCCACTTATAATTCTAAGTGGAAGAGGTTTTCCATCTGGTGCTCTGAGGAGGCAGATTATCCCAGAATCTGCTGATCTTCCCATTCTACTGGACTATTTGGTCCATCTGAATTCCCTAGGCCTTAGACCAGCTACCCTGAAGGTTCATCTGGCAGCTGTCTCTGCTTTTGTGTCAGCAGGAAGCCTGCCTCCCTTTCTTCTCACCGGTGTTCTCCAAGTTTTTAAAGGGTTACTTCATACTAACCCTCCTTTTAGGAACCAGCTCCCGCCTGGGACCTGAATATTTGCATTGCTCAGTTAATGCAACCCCTTTGAGCCTCTGTCTTCTGCAGAGCTCAAGTATTTAACGGAAAACTGTTTTCCTAGTAGCTATCACCTCTGCCAGGCATAAGTGAGCTACAGGCCCTGTCAGTGGAAGAAGATTTTATCTCTTTCCACAGAGATAAGAGTAGTCCTTAGGACTAATAGAAAGTTTTGCCTAAGGTGGTTTCTGATTTCCACCTGAATCAATCATCTCTCTCCCAGTATTTTTCACTGAGCATTCTTCCTCAGGTGAGAGGAGACTGCACAGCTTGGATGTCAAAAGAGCCTTAAGCTACTATTTAGAGCGCACCAGAGGTCATAGGTTCGAATCCCTCCAACTCTTTCTTACCTATGGCGAGGTTGGCAAAGGGAAACCTGCCACTAAGAGAACAATTGCAAGGTGGATTGTTTCTTGTATCCAATTCTGTTATCAGAAACTGGGTAGAGTACCCCCCTCAGGATTGAGGGCCCACTCCACCAGGGGTACAGCTGCGTCTCTAACGGCTGCTAGAGACATCCCCATTCTGGAGATTTGTCAAGCTGCTACCTGGAAGACAGTTCACACCTTTACCAAGCATTATTCCCTGGATGTCCAGTCCAGAGAGATGCTTCAGTTTAGCACAGCTGTGCTTCAGAGCCTATTTCTAAGTAGGTTCTGACCCTCCTCCATGGAGGTACTGCTGTGTAATCTGCTATTGTTATAATATAGCAAGACTTCATGGTGTTTGAAGAAAAATTACTCACCTTAGTAATTGTTTTTCTTCTCATGGAGTCTTGCTATTAACCACCCTCCCTCCTACCCCTCTCAGAACTTCTACTTGGGTAGGGTGGCGAATAGTGCAAGCACTGTGTCATGCCATTGTAGTTTTCCCTTACCCTCTTTTCCTTTGGGTTGGGGATCTAGATTGTTTCATTTAGGTTATTTATATTGCCCCTTCCTGGACTTGAGTCTTTGGGGAAGGGGGGGTTCATATGTGCTTGTCAAGGGTGGTAAAACGAACCATAATACCATCAATTTTTGTTATTATGGCTCTGAGTGTTTCTTTGTTCTTTATATTGTTGTTATTACTACTAGTAGGCAGCCATGGGCTAGTGTAGTTTTTTCCACACAGACTTTCCGTCCTTTGATGTTAGCTTCGTAAAGATCTGACAGTTTCATTTGAAACTGCCAGATAGAGCTTTGGGCACAGCGCCCTCGCGCTGTAGAACTCCAGATCTTCTGGAGTTAACTCCTTCCTCTCCGGGGCAGTTCAGCTGCAGTGGCTGACTGCTATTGTTATAATATAGCAAGACTCCATGAGAAGAAAAGCAATTACTAAGGTGAGTAATTTTTTCTTCCCTGCCACTGTACAAGGAAGCTCTCCGTGTGTGGACCATCGTGTGCAACCTGGAGGCCGATCTCCTAGCCATCCATGTGGCAGGGGTCTCCAACCAGCTGGCGGATGCCCTCAGCCAGGTGAGCGAGGTCTCTCACAAGTGGTCTCTCCACCCAGAGGTAGTACTCAGTCTGTTCTCCCAGTGAGGCACCCCTCAGGTGGACCTGCTCACTTCCAGGAAGAAAACAAAGTTGAGGCTGTTTTGTGCCCACCCCCCTCAGCAGAGAACGCTGCAGGGGGATGCCTTCTCAAGGCCCTGGACCCAAGGCCTCTTCTGTGCCTTCCCTCCTCTTCCCTTGATCCACAAGGTGCTTCTGAAGGCCAGGAGGGACAAGGCACAGGTGTTACTGGTGACTCTGGACTGGCCACGCCAGTTTTGGTACCCTGATCTCCTCAGCCTCAGCAGTAGGCTTCCGAGGCACCTTCTTCTTGGCCTGGACCTGCTTTCCGTCAGTCAGGAGAAGATGCTCCACCCAGACCTTCAATCCCTGCACCTGACAGCCTGGTTCCTGAGCGGCTAGAGTTCCAGGCTTTGGGTCTCTCCGAAGATGTCCTCATCGTTGTGGAGGCATCTAGAAGGAGTCGACCAGGAAATGCTATGCCTTCAAGTGGAAGTTCTCTATTTGGTGCCAGGGCAAAGGATTGGACCCCTTGTCCTGTCCAGTGGCTAGCATCCTTGACAACCTGTGGTCCCTCTCTAAGTTGGGTCTTTGGTCAACGACCTTTAAGATGCACCTGGCAGTCATCTCTGCTTATGGGCATGGGTCGGTCAACAGTCGGTGGTGCAGGAGAAGGTGGTCTGACACTTTTTCAAGGGCCTTGACCACATTTCACCTCTGTTGTGTGAACCACCACCACCTTGGGATCTGCTGCTGGTTTTGGCAAAGCTCATGGGCAAGCCATTTGAGCCTTTGCACACGTGTGAAATGTCTCACCTGTCGTGGAAGACTGCCTTCTTGGTGGCTATCATGTCAACCAGAAGGATCAGTGAAATCCAGGTGCTTTTGGTAGTCTCTCCTTACCTGGTCTTCCACAGGGACAGGATTGTCCTTCGCCCCAACCCAAAGTTCCTCCCGAAGGTTATGTCAGAGTTTCACCTTAACCAAGTGATCAGTCTTTGTGGGGTATTTCACCAATCACACCTCTGAGGCAGAGCACAGGCTCCATACTCTGGACCTGAGGTGAGCACTCGCATATTACAAAGATCACACGGCTGGAGTTTGGGAAGAGGTTCACCAGCTGTTTATCACCTACGCTGAAGCCACACCTGGCAGACCGGAAGCCAAGCTGATGATTGTCAGGTGGATTGTATCCTGCATCGACCTCTGCTATATAGGTTGGCGGGTAGGGTGCCTCCCGTATTGCTAAGGGATTATTCCACCCGTCATACCGCTGCCTTGGTGGCTGCTTCCAGGGATGTCCCTATCCAGGAAATCTGCAGGGCTGCTACCAGGAGGTCAGCACACACCTTCTTTTCCCATTACCACATCGACCTTGAGTCATGCTAGGATGCTGGTTTGGGGGCCTTAGTTCTCCACTCTCCGTTCCCTAAGTAAGGGGTGTGCGCCTTACCTCCCTCCTCCCGGAGGACTGTTAGGAGTCTGCCAGAAAGTGTGGATAAGTACACCATATCCACATCCCTAAAAAAACAAGTTTCTCACCTGTAACAGTAGTTCTAACCCCAGGAATCACTCATTACGATTAAACTTAATGCAGTCAGCCTCCTGTGTTGAACTGCCTGGAGAGATGGAATTTTATGTAAATTATGGAACTCTCAGTTGGCTCATGCCACTTTCAAACTGCTGCCCTAGCAACTGCTGCACTCTGAGTGCTTCAGATTCTTATGGAGCCTAACTGGGCAAAGACCCACTAACTAAAAATTAACAAACCGTAAAAATAATATTTTTTGCCCTTTCAGGTCAAAACATCCTTAACCAACAAACCTAAGAAACTTCAGACTACCTGGACACCAACTGGCTAAACAAAGTGAGTCTCTATCTTAGCCTATATAGGAAAAAGAAAAAAAACCAATGCAGGGATGCAGAGCAACTTCTATAGGTTCTAGTAGGGGAGATATGGAGGGTCTTTAATCATAATGAGTGATCCATTTGAAGAAACAAGATTACTATGGTGAGTAATTTTTTCTTCTAACCCCAGGAATCACTCATTATGATTAAACTTAATGCAGACTACCAAGCAGTACCTTTGGAGGTTGGGCAGAGAACCTATTTTGGAAACAGGCTCTTCAGTACTGCTGTACCAAACCTAGCATCACCTCTGGACTGCAAGTCCAGGCTGTAAGGCTTTGTGAAGGTGTGTACTGTTTTCCATGTAGCTGCTTTACAGATTTCCAGTAGCGGAATTTCTCTTGAAGCTGTCAGTGAAGCAGCTGTGCCCTTGGTGGAGTGTGCTCTCAGGCCCAGAGGTATCTGTTTACCCACCTTACTATAACAAAACTGTACACATGCCACTATCCAGCGAGCAATTGTACATTTTGTTGCAGCTCTGCCCTTAACCAACTTCACCATATGTGAGAAAGAGCTGTGATAGACTTGTCCTGTAAGATTTGGTTCTGTCAGTGTAGTGGCTGAGAGCCCTTTGGACATCAAGGGAGTGAAGTCTCCTTTCTGGAGAACTGGAGTTGTCTGTAAAGAAGACAGGTAGAGTGATAGACTGATTTAACCCCATTACCCCGACATGCACTGCCGCCCCCCTCCCGGAGTTGAGAATCCTTAAGTAGGGGGTGCAGGAAACAGAGAAAACCAGTCGCCGGTTTTCTAGTCGCTACGAGTGTACATCGCCATAATTCATTTTCGGTGATGTACACCCTAACAGCACCCTAACAGCGATCGCTATTCCGTGATCGCCGTTATGACATAGAACCCCTGAGGATACTTCCAGCTCTGTCCAGAAGCCTAGCCCAAGTGGCAGGGCCCATTCTGTTGAGCTGAGTACTGTGAGGTCAAGGTCGGCAGCTCACTCCTTGTTCAGGGTAGGTGGCAGCTCTGGCGGGAGTCGCAACTGACTTGGAGCTCTGATCTTGCCAGAACCATGTGGCCCTGTCAGTGATGGAGACCGGAGCCGCCATGTTGGACCTTTCCAGCTCCGCTTTCCCCACCTGAGTGATTCCCCCCAAGGGCACCACCTCAACTGCTCCTCGGCTGTTGAGTGTTTCCTGGTGGACAAGATTACCAGACCTTCCCTTTGGGTGAGGTCCCCTGAGCATTTCCATAGCACTTGTGGAGGTCCTGGCCTGATCCTTCATGACCCTCCTCCTCTGCTTCCTCCTCCTCCTCCTCGTCCTCTCCTGGGCATCCTGGGTCAGTCCAAGGTGGCTGCCAGTGCTTTTCCCCAGTGCCTCAAGCCCTTAGATCAGCCTGAGGCCCCTGCACTGCCACCCCCTGGACTCCAGCTCCTTCTCATCTCCGACTTCCTCCAAGAGGACATCGCCCTGCACTTTTCCTTTGATGCTGAGTACACCCGGTACCAGCAGTTCCTGACAGAGATGATGAGGGAGCTTAGCCTTGACTACTTCACAGGCTGCAGTCCTGCTAATGTGGTGTTATAATTCCTTGCGGATTACAGCCATGACTCTTCAGTCATCCCTCCGTGGCCTAGAACTTTTATGGAGGCAAGCAGGAGTGCCTGGCTCCATCCCTCTGCCCCTTTTCCAGCTTCAAAGGATGTCCAGTGCAGGTGTACATCCATGGGGTCTCCAGGAGCCATGCCACATCCATCTTGTGGGATCCAACTCCGAGATTCCCCCACTGGGCATAGATGCCAGGTGCTTGACCATCCCCCAGACTCAGACTCTGCTGAGTTTGATGCCTTGGGCCATAGGGTTTTCTTGGCGGTATGCATCATGCTGTCCATTTCTGCACACCAAGCATATCAAGGGACCTAATGCAAGCAGCTGTGGATGACTCTGTGTCAGCTCCTAGCATCTTTGCCAGATTGTGAGGTAACCAGACAGGCCATTTGTCTTTTTGCTTAGGCTCTGGAGCTGGCAAGGCATCAAGCAAGGGCATCTTATGACAACAAGCTGGCTTCCAGGCTGGCAGGAACTGCGGTCTGCATTCAACGAACAGCATGGCTTCATCTGTCCCGGTTGTGACCCTTGACCTGGTGTAGTATGATTTCCTCGAAGTTCCAGGTGACCCACTTCTTTTCCCGCGGGGTCAGACACGAGTTGGTGGGACACATTCCTGCTCCAAGACCACGGGAGCCTCCACCTGACCCTGACCACAATCTGATCTTGTCATAGCCATAAGGGGTCCCTACCTCTTCAAACAACATGAAGTCTTGCTATATTATGACAGATGCAGTTTGTCCCACCATTAGAACTGCTCCGGAGGTGAAAGAGTTAACTTCCATGCAGAGCATGGAACTTAGAGCACGAGCTCGGTTAAAGAAGCTCTGTTAGGGTGGTTTCAAACCGAAACCGTCAGGTTCTTTACTCCGCCTCACTGAACAGTCGCTCCGGAGATTCCTCCTGCTGCTCAGTTCATTTCCTCGGTTTAAAGCGTCTTTTCTCGGTTGAATTTAACCGCGATATTATTTATTTTAACCGCAAACCGATCGGTTCAAGCTCTGTCTATGGTATTGTAAGTAATAGATAGGTTTTCTGTGTGGAACTTGTAAATGTTTATCGGTTCGGTTTGAACCGATCGAATTGTATTTAAACTTGGTTTTGAAGCATTTTAAGGCTTGTTAGAGTGCAGTTCCCGGTTCTTATCGGTTCTAAAAAAAACGGATTTCATTATGTTTTTTTCCACGACCCGTGACACGGTTGGGAACCGATAAGGGTGTCTTGCCTGGCACTGCCATCAAAAGGGCAAGTTTTTGGTTAGGCTGGCATTATGTCTGAGAAACCCAAAAGAAAAACCGGGCCCACTGGGTTTCAACACTGTAGTGTCTGTGGGGAAGCCTTTGCCAAGGCTGACCCACACACCACATGTGTTATTGTCTGGGGTTTGACCACCTCAATGCAGACTGCCAATTTCCCTGCAGCCACCCTAGATAAGAGAGTTGGTAGGCTCGGAACGAGAGGCCAAAAAGTCCGCTGACCCGGATGGCCAGCCCAGTTCAGTGCCAGCCGAACCGGAGGGAGTGCCCTCTGACCAGGGCCAGACTTCCTCGGGCAAACGTAAAGCTGACTCTGAGGAGCCAGTTCCAGCAAAGAGAACTAGGAAGTCAGCAGGTGTGGAGTCAAAATTCCTTCTCCAACTGCTGCAGAGATAGCCAGGCAATACAGATTGTCCAGTCACTGTCCGGTTCCCTCGAACTGCCACTATCTGGCAAAGGTCGGTTCCACGGTTCAAGAATATGATATAGAAGAGTTTATAGAACCAGAGGAGGGGAGGATGATTATGATCAGTGTGAATGTGACTTTGAAAGTCTGGATGTGCCCATTGACGGACATCTCCCCAGACAGACCTTTAGGTGAATCTCCCCTAGGCTTTCTGGAGTCCCCTTCTCATTTTTGTTTTATAAAAGTTGCTGAGACCCTCCAGCTTCCTTTAGAGGACGCTTTGGATGAGCAAGAGGAGCCTGACTATGTAGAGATGATGGATATCCCAGAGTCCAGGAGATTGTCCATCCCCTTACATAAATCTTTTAGGAAACAAACAATAAAATTTTTAAAAGCTCCTAATTCTGTGCCTCCTGTAGATAAAAAGATGGACAGGAGGTACACTTTGTCAGGTCCTGATACAGATTTTTTTTCATAGCAATGCAGTCATGTTGGGGTAGTTCAGGCTGCAGCCTGTGATAAAGCTAATATTCCCCTGGCTCACATCCTCCTGACAAGGACTCCAGGAAGATTGCGCCATGGCCAAAAAACAATACATGGCAGCATCTTTGGGACTCAGACAAGCAAACTATATGGCTTATGTTGCGAGATCCCAGAAATCTAGATGGGATACTGTCATGGCCTTAGCCAAACAGGTCCCTGGCCAGCTTGCAAAGGAGCTGGAGCAGGTGGCTCTTGATGGTATTGAGGCATCTAAGGTGCAATTCCATGCTGCAGTGGATTCTAATGATGTATCCTCTAGAGTCATGGCTACATCTGTGGCTTTTCGTAGATTGGCCTGGCTCAGGTGTACTACTTTGTCACAGGATACCCAGTCTAAGGCTATGGATTTTCCTGTGGTGGGAAATTCTCTGTTTGGGAGCAGACAGAGAATTATATGAAAATGGATGAATATAGAACCACTATAGGAGTGCACAAGCCAAGGGCGGCAAGCCACTCCTCAGAGAGCACTCCCAGGGGTGAGGGAAGGCCTTTTCACAGGCCTTTACCAGACCCAGGCCTCCTCTTCAGCCTATGCTCAGAGGGGTTCTTCAGAGGGAGAGGCAGGCGAGGCAGTGGAGCCTGCTCCCACCTCTCAGCCTAAAGCCCCTGCCAAACAGGCACCCTGATGGGATGCCCAGGGTCGGCTCTCCATTACCTGTGGGGCAGGCTGGCTTACTCGTCCAGGACTGGGAGTCTTTAACATCAGACAGGTGGGTCCTGGAAGTAGTGAGCCAGGGTCTGGTTCTCAGCTTCAAAAATTTCAAAGATGAGAGCCAGATCTTTTCCACCTGCAAACCCTTTAGAGACTCTTGCTTTGGAAACAGAAGTCTCAACCCTCCTGGCTCTCAGAGCTGTAGAAAGGGTTTCTCCCCCACACCAGGGCAAGGGTCTGTACTCCAGGTACTTCCTTACCCCAAAAAAGACAGGAGAGTGGTGGCCTGTCCTGGATCTGAGATATCTGAACAAGCACCTTTTAAAACCAAAATTCAAAATGGTGACTCTGGGAATGATTTTACCCTCCCTAAGGCCAGGGGACTGGCTAGCTTTCCTGGACCTCAAGGATGCCTACTTCCATGTTCTTATCAGAAGCTCCCATCGAAAGTACCTCAGATTCGAACTGCCCTCAGGCCATTATCAGTTCAGAGCAATGCCCTTTGGCCTTACCTCTGCCCCAAGGGTGTTCACAAAATGTCTGGCAGTAGCAGTTGCTCATCTAAGAAGGCAAAAGATTGCCATTTTTCCCTACCTGGACGACTGGCTCATTGTCGGTCAGTCTCCAGACCAGGTCAAATCACACCTGCTAGTTACCCAGCAGCTGCTTACCTCTCTGGGCTTTCTTCTCAATCTTCCAAAGTCAGTTTTGGAACCTGTCCAGGTACTCACCTTTATAGGCGCAGAACTGGACACAAAGCATGCCAGAGCCTTCCTTCCCCTGGAAAGGGTAAGGACCTTGGTGGCCCTGGCCTCGTCCTTCATTCTGCAGGTCTCTCGACCAGCAAGGCATTTCCTGCAGCTCCTAGGACACATGGCTGCTTCCACAGCTGTAGTGCAAGGAGCAAGATTTCAGATGAGGACATTCAGTTCCATTTGAGAGCTTTCTGGTCTCAAGAAGAGATCCCTATCCAAGTTAGTCCCAGTGACTCAACCCTGATCCAGGCCCTTCAGTGGTGGCAGGATCAGAGCAATCTGAGACAAGGGGTGCCTTTCATCCCTCTGTCCACTCCTTGACCCTTACTACAGATGCATCCCTCTTGGGATGGGGAGCTCACATGGGTGACCTCTCCACCCAGGGGTTATGGTCCCCTCAGGAATCTCTGCTCCACATCAATCTGTTGGAACTCAGAGCTGTTTTTCTAGCACTTCAGGTTTTTCTGCATCTGTTCAGAACAAGGTGGTACAGGTCAGAACAGACAACACCACTATAATGTGGTACATCAACAAACAAGGGGGCACTCGATCTTCGGCCGTGTGCACCGAGGCAATGAAGTTGTGGTCTCTGGCTTATTCCCTGAACACTTCCCTCATAGCAGTTCACCTCCCAGGCAAGGACAATGTCCTGGCAGATGCTCTCAGCAGGATTTCCCAGGGCCATCATGAATGGTCACTGGATCCCCTAGTATTGGGGATAGTTTTTGCCAGATGGGGCACTCCTCAGATAGATCTTTTTGCAGCCCCAGACAATCATCAACTTCCACTTTTTTGTTGCAGGCCCCCAGTGTTGGGCTCAGTCCCCCTGGATGCCTTTCTCCTCGATTGGGAAGGGAAGTTTCTCTATGCCTTCCCTTCCCTCTCCTGTTCAAGGTACTAGTCAAAATCAGGTCTCAGCCCTGCAAGATGATCCTGATTGCTCCAGACTGGGCCAGGCAGCCCTGGTACCCTCCTTCTGTCCTTAGCAGTCCATCTTCCCCTGTGTCTCCCCAGGAACCACAATCTGTTAACCTGTGCTCAGGGGAGAGTTTGGTATCCGAATCTCAAATCCCTCAACCTCAAGGCCTGGCTCTTGAGCAGTTAGAGTTTGCTGATCTGCAACTTTCTCAAAGTGTTCTCGAAATCTTGAAAGCTGCTAGGAAGCCTTCCACCAGGGCTACCTATAACTCCAAGTGGAAAAGGTTTTCCATATGGTGTTCTGGGAAGCATATTTCCCCGGAATCTGCTGATTTACCCACTGTATTGGATTATATGGTCCATCTTAATTCCTTGGGACTGAGACCAGCTACCCTGAAAGTGCACTTGGCAGCTGTCTCTGCTTTCATTTCAGCAAGGAAGCCCTCTTCTCTTTCTGCTCACCCTGTATTTTCCAAGTTTTTAAGGATTGCTCCATACCAATCCTCCATTCAGGGACCCTGCCCTGCTTGGGATCTTAATGTTTGCATTGCTCAGCTGATGCAACCCCCTTTGAGCCTCTGTCTTGGCAGAGCTTAAGTATTGACTTGGAAAACTGTATTTCTAGTAGCCATCACTTCTGCCAGGCGCATAAGTGAGTTACAAGCTTTATCATTGGAGACTGACTTTATTTCCTTTCACAGGGATAAGGTAGTCCTAGGGACTAACAGGAAGTTTTGCCTAAGGTGGTTTCGGTTCCACCTTAACAATCTATTTCACTTCCAGTGTTCTTCACTGACCATTCCTCCTCTGGTGAGAGGAGGCTGCACAACTAGATGTGAGAGGGCCCTAAGTTACTACATAGGCGTACCAAGGGTCACAGGTCTGACTCCTCCAACTATTTCTCACTTATGGTGAGGTTGGAAAGGGACCTGCCACTAAGAGATCCATTGCCAGGTGGATCGTCTCTTGTATCAATTTTGCTATCAAAAACTGGGTGAGGTTCCCCCTCAGGCCTGAGGGCTCACTCTACCAGAGGTACAGCTGCATCTCTAGCTGCTGCTAGAGACATCCCTATCTTGAGATATGTCAAGCAGCTACTTGGAAAACAGTACACACTTTCACAAGCATTACTCCCTGGATATCCAGGCCAGGAGGATGCTCGGTTTACAACACACCGTGCTTCAGAGCCTATTCCTAAGTAGGTTCTGTCCCTCCTCCATGGAGGTACTGCTGTGTAGTCTGCATCTGTCATAATATAGCAAGACTTCATGTTGTTTGAAGAAAAATTACTCACCTTAGTAATGTTGTTTCTTCTAATGGAGTCTTGCTATATTACCTCCCCAGCCTGCCCCTCTCAGAACTTCTACTTCGGGTATGGGGTGGGCAGTCCACTGTTGGCACTTATTGATGCCCCCTTTTATGTTTGGGTGTTGTGTTTTATTTAGTTATTTTATCTTATTTTTTCTGGTCCCCTGACTTGAGTCTTGGTATTGGAACCAGGAAAATGTGTGAATATTTTAGTAGCCAGTTGGCTAGTGTAGGTTACAGGTTCCACACAGAGCCTTAGTGAGTTTTGCTTGTAAAGATCTGACAGTTTCGGTTTGAAACCACCCTAACAGAGCTTCTTTAACCGAGCTTGCGCTCTAAGTTCCATGCTCTGCATGGAAGTTAACTCTTTCACCTCCGGAGCAGTTCTAATGGTGGGACAAACTGCATCTGTCATAATATAGCAAGACTCCATTAGAAGAAACAACATTACTAAGGTGAGTAATTTTTTCTTTGTGGCTATCCCCAGCAGGAGGCTGAGGGAATTACCATTTCCCTCAGGGTGAGCACACTGCCCTCTTGGGTGGTAAGCTAGGTATTCTGACCCGTATTTGGGAACAGGTGGTGAAGACTGATTCTTGGAAGATATGAAAATTATGGTATTCACTGTAATTGTTGATCTTTCAGAATATCTTCACCACCTATTCACACGCCCGCCATCGCTTTGCTCCATACGAGCCAGGCATCCGGGCAGCTCACCCCTTCTTTCTCATATATCCCTTTCTGCCCTTTGGCTCGCTTGCCCGCTTTCTCTTGTTTGTTTTTTTAAGGGGGGGAGGTTTCTAAAAATATAAAAGGGGGGAGGGTTCTCAAAAAAAAAAAAGGACTTTTCTGTTCTTATCTTGCCCTCCTCCCTTCTTCCTTAGGCACTTTCTTAGATGATCCCCTGCACAAAGCTTCTATTTTCTCAGGCCTGGCCTAGACCCAGTACTTTGGGTCATTACATCAGTTTTCCTCATCTCTTCTCCTATAGAATGGCAAGGGCAGCCCCATTTAAAAAAAATAAAAAACAAGCAAACTTGTTTTACCTGCAGGGGGTCTGTGTCTCATTGCTCCCAAACTGGTTGGTTTACCCTGTATCTGTAGTATTTTTCCTATGTTTTTTTTCCTGTAGATTACATTTTTTCTTTGTAAACAAAATCTTCTGATCCTCATCAGGTCACATCTATGGAACTTAGCTGCAGGCGCTAGGACTACACAGAAACTTTTCTAGCTAGCAGTCTGGGGGGAGCACCCACAACAACGTTATACGTAGATGACGTCCCTGCCGTATAGGTGTGGGCAGCCCTGTGCTCCCTCAGTTCGTTTCCTGCCGTTGACCTATGCATATAGAGCTCTCTAGAGACTCTGCAGCTTCAGTCGACCACTAATTCTTTTTCCTTTATTTTCCTGTTGTTTCTTTTCCAAAACAAAAATCTACAGAATGCTTCACAAGAGAACCTTCTGTGATCTTCATTGGATTCCCATGCCTTCGTTGTCCACCGCTCCCTTCCTGTTTCCAAACCAATGGGTGGTGGCCTTTTTCTGAGCGGGCCTCTGGTGGTCTTGGCTCCCCATCCTCTGCTTTTCTTCGTCGCAAGCTTCAGGACCCTGCAATCAGTGTCCTGGACATCTCTTTGACTTCCTTTCTTAATGGATTGTGGATTGCTCCGGGGGACTTGGGCCCCCCCGCCACCATGTCCCTGGGCCGCGCGTCCCCAAGGAGCAGCTTTGGTTTCTCCTGGTGGCCACTTCTAAAAGGGTGCTAACCATGATTGTGACATTGTCGTCTCTGGCGATGCAGCGGCCTGCCATCCAGTACCCTATATCTCCACAGGATACGGCTCTGGCAGTGCCTTCCTACTGGGCCTCCTTCGGCCAGTGTGAACCCATCGGGAACCCGTTGGTTCCAGTGCTGTGGACCCCCTGGCCGATGTTGCCTCCCCGCCTTGCCTCCTGTGCCCTCTCCTTTTCAAGTGTGCCTTGGCAGGCAATCCAGTGGGCCTTTTCCTCGCCCCAACAAAGATACTGTCACTGCTGCCCACTCCCCCTTCCCTTTACTTGGGAGCAGTGGTCAGGGAGTTTCACTGACTCCGCCTTGGCCAGTGTTACCTGAGCACTGGGCTTCAACCCCCGCCGCATGTCTACACCAGCCACCCGGACCCCTTCTTGCTTAGGGGCCATTGACAAGAAATTCAGCGGGCCTGATTCAGCCTGTTACAGCCTGGTGTAGTCGGGTTCCAAGACCCCCACCCGACTGACCTCTTCTGCGCTGGGGGTTGTCATTTCTCTTGCTGGCCCCTCCAGCTCTCAGATGAGTGCCAGGGGCCTTGGCCCTATGCTTTGCCATTTTCGGGCTGGCTGCAGACACCGGGGAGTACCTCACCCAGTTGACATTGTGCAGAGCTCCAAGGATGTGGTCCCTTCAGCGCCTCTTCCCTGCTCCTTCTTACGATCTCAAGCACGCCCCCCCCCCCCCATGATGGGGACCAGGGTCGAGGTAACACTTAGGGCTTAAATCCATCAGGCCCTTGCTACCAGCTGGTTCTCCTCAGGCAGCGCAGCCCGAGCTGAGTATGCACCCCTCACTGTCCTCCCATTTCTTCTAGCATACCAGTTTTACTGAGCCTTGGGGAGATGATGCTCTGGCAGGTCTATTCCCCCTCCATCGACATCCTTCCCCTCTGCACAACATCTAGTACCCCTGGTGCCCCAGGCAGTGTTTCTCACCGGACGCTCCTTCTCAGCCTTACAGGTCTTTGTATTCCTTTGGGCAAGGTGTTTGGGCCTGTTTCATGGTCTGCCCCCTCCCAAGCCTGCCATCAGGCTCAGGAATGTACCTTCTCCCCTCCTTTCATGTTTTCATCCCACTGCATCTCTTCAGAGTGCCTCCGCTGCACTGGCCCTTTGGGTCTCGAATTCTGTAGCTCACAGGGTCACATGTCAGACTACCCCCTGGACGCAGGCCACAGTGGCTGCTGGGCCCTCCTGGAGCGTCCAAGGGGATGCTTAATGCCCTCCAGACTGGGGCTGACATTGGCAAGCACCTCCTGACGTCTGATTATGGTGCTGCTGATGCCTCTGCTTGAGCTGCCAGAGTGGGCCTCTTTTTGGGAGAGACATTTTTGGCTTAGGGTGTCCAGCTTTGCCACAGATGTGCACCAGCCAGACCATCTTGGATGCACCCTTTACAGGCTCTAAGCCCTTTAGCACAGTTATGCCGGGTATTCTATCTGCGATGCTGGCCTCAGGTGAGCTTTGAGGGCCATCCCTGTCTTCTACCACACCCAGCGGTCCAGGGCTCAGAGGATGCCCTTTCGTTAGACCTTTCACAAGCCCGAGCCAGCCTCTAGGCCCAGGGCATATGTCGAGCCACCTTGGCCCTCCCTGCCCCTTCCTGTATCACTGAGAAGGCACGACCCTGGCCATAGGGGTTACTTCTGTGTGGCTCCTTGCCCAACCCCCACTCTCCAGCTGTGCAGGAGGAGGTGGTAGGGTGTAATTTCTCCCAAAATCTACAAGGGTGGCAGGTGATCACAACAGCTGATTGGGGGCAGCTCATAGAGTGAGGACTCATTCTATAGCTTCTGGAGTGGTCTCCAGGAGTCCACTGACAGCGAACCCCTGTGCGCAAAGATCATCACAGCGACTGGAATCGGCTGACAGTCGCTCGTCGCTGTGATGGTCTCTGCTGGTGCCGGGACTTCCTCGCTGGTGTATCGCCCCCTCCCCCGAGACAACCCTGACCTGGAGTTAGTAATCCAGAGTCCGGGGGGAGGTGAGGGGTTCCGGGGGCGCAGCCCCCCATTAAAACAAAGATGCATCCCCGATAGTGCAGTGCCAACACTCGGCATTGCGGCTGCCGCTGTCGGGGATGTCGGCGCTGCGGATGTCGCAGCACCATAGTAAAACCATCTCCAGGTCCACCTCCAGTTTATTCAGGCTACCCTTTAAACCACATTACGCGCTGCAGGGGGAAGTCCATATGTTGCTGCACAGAAGGCCCGTAGAACCTGTTCCCTCAAATCTAAGGAACAGGTGGTTCTGTTCCTACTTTTTCCTGGTCCCCAGCTCCACAGAATATTTGCGGCCCAGTCTAGCCCTGCTGAACCTGAACTTTTACATCGAGTACAAGAAGTTTGGGATGGTGCCCTGCAAGGCCTGCTACCTGTGCTGCATCAGGGGAACTGGATTTACTCTCTCGTCATGCAGGATGCATACCTGCGTAGTTAGGTCTGTGCTCCGCACTGGCAGTACCTCAGCTTCTAGTTCCAGGGGGAGCACTACCAGTTCAGAGCTTTGCCCTTTGGCTTGTTCTCTGCTCCTCGGGTTGTTTCCAACTGCTTGGCAGTGGTGGCAGTGGCCCTCAGGAGAGAGGGGCTAAAGTTTTTCCCTTGCTAGGATGACTGGCTGTTCAAAGTACAGTCCAGGGAGCAGATGTTTCAGACTCTAGAACATACCATGCAGCTGTTCTTACCCTGGGGATCACAGTCAATTGGCCCAAGTCAGTTTTAACCCCTGCCAAGGTCTGCAGTGCATTGCAGCGGTACTGGACGTGACTCAGGGCTTTGCGTTCCTACCACAAGACAGGGTGGACTGCCTGATAGCCCAGGCTCAGTTGGTCTACCACTGCAGGTATGTCACAGCCAGACCCTTCCTGAGGCTCTTGGGACTGATGACTACAGCCATCATCACAGTTCCTCTAGCCCGGCTGCACATGTGGACCCCTCAGTGGACATTAAGGGTCCCGTGGGACCAGTGTACTGCCGACCTAGAACAACAGGTTCTAGTCGCCTCTATGGTCAAAAAGGTGCAGTGTTGATGAATGGAACCCAGTGACCTGTTAAAAGGGGTTCCATTCCTCTTTCCTTCCCCTCTGCACTTTCTTACCACAAATGCTTAGGGGTTGGGCTGGGAGGGCTCATCCGGGGCTCAAGGGACATGGTGTAGAGTGGAGGCTGCTCTCCACATCAATGTCCTGGAGATGATGGCAGTGCTGTATGTTTTGCAAGCTTTCCAGACCCAGCTGTCCCTGGGCCATCTGCTGGTGCAGATGGACCATACCAGTGTAGTCTGCTACATCAACAAGCAGAGTCAGAAAGCATGGAGGGACCCACCCGTATCCTCTCTGTTGGGAAGTGATTAGGGTCAGGTACTGGGCTCTAGAACACAGTCTAGTGGTGTCGGCCGTCCATGTTCTAGGTGCCCAAAATGCCATGTCGGACGTGCTAAGCCGGTCACAAGTGGGAGCTGCTGACCTTGGTTGTAGCCCACCTGTTCATTCATTGGAGTCACCCAGAGTTGGACTTTTTTGCGTCCCCACTCAGTGCAGAACTACCATGTTTCTGCATGCTCGCTCCAGGGCCTGAAGTTTTTCTGGTGAGATGTGTTGTCTCTGTCTTGGAAAGGGAGGTTCTTTTGTGCCTTTCCTCCCTCTTTCCCCTAATACAAAGAGTGCTAATCAAGTTCCAGATGGAAGGACCACCATGATGCTCATTGCCCCCCCCCGGCCTCTTCAGATGTGATTTCCCTTACTGCAGCAGTTGGCAGTGGAAGTTCCAGTGATTCTACCCTTGTGCACTGGCTTGCTTTCCCAGGAACATGGCACCCTGGCCTATCCAGACCTCAAGTCTCTGCGTCTCCATGCCTGGCTCCTGAGGGCACAGTGATGGCCAGGTTTGGGTGTGTTCCCCAAGGTGGCTGATGTCCTGGTGGTTGCCAGGAAGCCCTCCACCAGGGCGACTTATTCCATGAAGTGGAAGCACTTTGCTCATTGGGTGACTGCCCATCAGCTGGACCTGCTCACTTGTCTTGTGAATCAGCTTTTGGAGTATTTACTGTTCTTTTCAGAGTCTGGTCTGAAATACTTCTTCCTTAAGGTGCACCTGTCCACTATTTCTGTCTTCCAGGTGCCTGTTGGTGGCTGTATGGTGGCACAGCTTGAGGTGTCCCATATCTTTCTGAGAGGCATCCTTCATTGGAAGCCTCCTGTCCACAATCCAGTCCCACCTTGGGACTCGAGTTTTGTGTTGGGCAAACTTACTTTGGCACTCCTTGAGTCGGTCATAAGTTGTGAGCTACACTTTCGGTCATGGAAAGTGTTATTTTTTTAGTTGCTATTACTTCCACTTGACGCATTCTGAGCTTTAGGCTCTGATGTGTAAGTCTCCTTATTTGATTTTCCTTGATGACAGGGTGTCTTTGTATATGAATCCTAAGTTTCTCCTTAAGGTGGTGTCTGAATTTGCCTTAAATGCAACTATCCACCAGCCTGTTTATTATCCAGAGCATGCCAATCCAAGGGAAGCATTGCTCCATACCTTGGATGTGCTTTGAGTTCTGCATTACTATACACACCGTCCTAAGGACTGTAGGAGGTCCTCATGGTTGCTTATTTCATTGACCTCTGAGGAAGAGGGTGTGCCAGTTTCCTAATAGTGCCTGTCTAAAGGGTTGGCTCACTGTATTACCTTTTGCTGGCTGCAGGGAGTACAGTAAGGAACTTCCTGGGGTTGTGCATGACCACTCCACCAGAGGTATGGCCACTTCTGTTGCCTGTCCCAGGAATGTGTCAGTCACTGAAACTTGTGCCGCTGCCACTTAGAGTCCTGTCCACACCTTCACTAAACACTGCAGTCTGGCCTTGCCTCAAGGAGAAGGGCAGGCTTTGGCCTGGCTGCGCTCCAAGGCCCTCCTATTTTAGGCCTATAATCTCCAGCCTCCCAGACTGTCTTTCGGTCTGTAACTGCTTGGGACTCATTCCGTAGGTGGGGCCTGATGCAAGAGAAATACTCGATGAGGATAGTACAGTTACGTAAGAATTTACCATAACAGTAGATCCTCGAGAGAATCTCTTGCATCAGGCCATGCCATCTCTCCCTCCGTCCCCCTTCTCTCAGGGTTTTCTGTGTCTGTCTGTCTGTCTCCAGGGTGGTTAACACCTGCTGTTTCACTTTCTTTCTGGTGGGAACCTCTGCCTCCCCTCGGTTCCCCGGCTGGAGATCCTCTGTTAGGGGTCTCAGGCAAAAGAATTGAGGGAGCACGGGGACCCTCCGCTTATATGGCAGTGACGTCACCTGTGTATGACGTCATCGTGGGTGGCCCCCCTTTTGGACTGCTAGCTAGAAAAGTTCCCGTGTGGTCCTAGCAACAACTGCGGCTGTAAGTTCCATAGGTATAGCCTGATGCAAGAGAGTCTCTCAAGGATCTACTGTTATGTTAAGTTTATACGTAACTGTACATCTAACTTCGAGGGGGCTCTTGCAGTAGGCAACACCATTAGGACTATGCCGCCAGGTGCCAGAACCACACGGAAAAATTCTAGCTAGCAGTCTTCAACGGGGGACCACCCCCCTGACCTCAGCATGTCGACATCCAATCTAGTATAAAAGGGGCAGCCCCCACACCTACCTCAGTTCATTTCCAGCCATCGACCTGCACTTGTCAGACCTTGTGGAACCTTGCTACAGTCGACCGCCGTTTTCTTTATTGTTTTGTCGGATATTAGTTCGCCTTCAACTCCACGCCATCTCCAACTTCCTCTGTGAACTCCCACAAATTGAAGTGCGCCTGTGGAAAGCAGCTCCCTGAAAAGGACGGCCACACAGCGTGTGTTATTTGCCTAGGCCCGAACTATGACACTGAAGCCTGCCAGAAATTCAGCCAAGTCACGTCGAAAAGGTACCAGAGGGTTTTTGGAGACCCACCTCCTTTGGCAAAGATTGGATGCCTTGGAAAAAGAGCTGCAGACCCGGGCCACAGCAGGGGCTTCTTCGGAGACTTTATCTTCAAAGAAGAAGCATAGAAAGCATCGGGACCGGGATCAGTCCGTTACAGAGTCGCGGTCACCTCCAGAGGACAGATACTGAGTCTTCCTCCCACGACAGGGCGATCTCTTTTTTCTACACCGGCCCTTCTTCCTTCTGGGCTGTCTGTGGACAAGCCTCCCGCCACTATTTCTGTGGCAGGTAGTGCTTGTGTGGGATCGGAGGATTCCTCTTTCATCCTGTCATCCCTGTTGCTCAGGCCAGTCCTTCGCAAAGGTCCTGAGACAGGTGGCCAGGCCGGTTCCTTGGGTGAAGCGTCATCTGTTTCCACCCTCCCAGCCTCAGCGTCTTTGCCAGACCCCGCTTCGGGGCCAGGTGATGCTCAGTTAGACCAATGCCCGCTGCCGCCTTCTAGGCTGCGGCCCACATCTTCTGTAGCTTCAACACATGGTGCCTTTGGCTCCTCAGCCGTCACTGGTGGTTTCCTCTCAGGACATTCCCCACCAGACCCCACCATGGCTTGCTGCCACCGGTCTGCAGTCCCACTCTCCATCGGAGCTGGCGTCCCCGGCCTCACCACCACTGGTAGTCGCCTCGTCTCACCAGGAGCCGGTCCCTATCCCGGAACCTTCGGAGTTCTTGCCCAATCAAGCGCAGCAGCCAGTTGTGACCTCGGGTTGATCTTTGGAACCTTTGATCACTAACTTGGACCTTCAGTCTATGCCTTCTGGGCATTCAGGCTCATCAGGCACGGCGTCAGGCCCCGTCTGCAGTCTCCTGACACAATATCCGGTGTTAGGTTGCTCCTTTCACTGGACACTCCTTTGCCAGACGTCAGCCAACTATAGCACTCTCCTTAATGCCTGGAGGGCGTCTGCCCAAAGGCCGAACCCTACTCAGTTACTGGCACTGGATTCTGCTCCGCAGAGTGTCTCCCCTCTACCGGCTACAGAGGCTCCCCCTTCTGTTCTAGGCCACCAGTTGGGTGTGGGTACAGTCACGACCTCTGGTATGTCACCTCTGCCACACTCGGCCTCAGATTCTGAGAGGTCATTACATGTTGTCTCAGACTCCTTGGAGTCCCTGACCTCTCCATCGCATTCGCCCATAGGGGATATAAGGATCCAGGGCACCGCTTAGCCTGTGCCCCCCGAGGATCCTTCGTTCCTGACAATGATGAAGACCATCCAGGCTTCCCAGGGCTGGCGCACTGAGGAGCAGGACCCTCAACAGCACCGTCTGGTGCAGTATCTGCACCTTACAGAGGTGGAATCCATAGTTATCCCCCCCTTGGTGGGTCCACATGATGATATTTCATCTACAGTATGGCAGCAGCCAGCGTCAGTCCCTGCCACTCCGCGGAAGGCCGACCCGCTATATCATGCACCGGATGGCACTACTCACTTTGACTCCCACCCCAAGGCTGACCCCTCTGTATTTTCTGGGGCCCAGGTGGAATGTGAAGAGTCCCATCATCAGTATTACCCTCCGGATAGGGAGTCCAAACATTTGGACATTCTAGGGTGCAAGATCTATGCCTCTTCGACCCTGGCCTTGCAGGCTCAGAACTGCCTAGTGCACATGCTCATGCATCAGCAGTCCCCTTTTGGGCAGATAGGGGATCTGTTTCAAACCATGCTGGAGTCCCCTGCTCGGTCCCAGATGGAGCAACTCCTAGATTCTGCCTCTAACGTCGGTTTTTACACCTCCGTGCTTCATACGACATGGTGGACTCTGCCACCTGCAGTTCGGCCTCCGCTGTCTGTATCGGGCATCACGCTTGGCTTCGTCTGACTGACTTTATTCCAGTGGTTCAGGCTTCCATTCTGGATGCACCTTTCCAGGGATCTGTGTTGTTCGAAGAAGACTTTCAGGCATTGCTGTCCTCCCTGCAAGACTCCGGAACTTCACTTCATACCGGCTCCCACGGTCATTGGGGCCAGTCACACTTACCTTCAGTCCACCTTCAAGGGCAGCACCCTCCACTCTCTGGGAGATGGGGCAAGTGCCAGGCCTCTTTGGCCACAACTGCCCAGCTATTAAAACCCATAGAGCAGAGGTAGCGGCGCCATTGGCATCTGCTACCTCCTCCTAAACTCTGATGACAATCTCTCCCCTCCTTTTTGCGATAGGTTGGGAGGACCAGGGGAGGAGGGAGAACCACACAGAGAGGGGACACTCCCTCTTTCCTTTGGCATTTGTTGAGTTCTCCTTTTATTGTTTCCCACCTAGGGATGTCTCTATGTTGGGCATTGGCCAAAGGTGATGCCTGGCGTCTGGGCCTAGGCTCTCGGTTACATTTTTTCAGGAGGATCGAGCTCTGCCCTCCTTTTTTCCATGGCCACCAGGCCTTATGCTCCTCTAGCCAGGCCATCCACACCCTTCGTTCAACCCAGATAAGAAAGTGGGCCTATTGGCGTCGGGCCTGCGCTTTTTGTCCCCGTCTTTACTTGAGGGGGACGGCATCACTCTCAATGGAGGTTAGACCTGGAGCGAACCCCTCTGATTATCCCACCATGCCTGGGCGGGGTCTCCCTTTCCTCCAGGCTCCTACCGACCTTTCTTAAGGTCAGTTAGTCTCTCCGGTTTCGGGTTGGGATCCGGCGTCAGCCAATCAACCACCTTTTTTTATTTGTGTTTGTCAAGGCGACATGTATCACTTATGAGGTGTTGAGCTTCCCACTTTTACGTCGGTTGCCTTCTTTATGGGCAGTGGCACTCTTTCATAAACTTATGCCTGGTGCTGCTGATTGGGGCCACTATAAGATCCCCTTTTCCCTTCGGACTCTCACTCTGGGTCTGCAGCCCGACAGGCCTCCAGCCTTGGCTCTAACCAGCTCTTCCAGTTGTGGTTAGGGTTTCTTTAAGTCTCCCTGGCCCCTCCTCGGTATGGACATTCTCCTGTGTTAGTGCAGCTTCATTTGTGCGGGCCTCTTTGGATGAGCCTCAGGTAGACCTCTCCTTGGGTGATGGTTCCGATGTCCACCTGAGTCAGGGAGTGCCCATCTCAGGTCCTTTTCATTGTGTGGCTTAAAGCCTTATGGTTAAGCTTTTGCTTATTGTCCCTTCTGTCAACAGATGCATTGGGCGGCCTGTCCAACACCCCCCGGGTTTTTCAAGCATGGGGTGTGTTCTTTACAAGAGCCTTCTTGTGTCCATTGGATCAGCTGGCTTCCCTGTTCCTCCCAGGTGTTGAGAGATAGCTTTATTATTCAGACCCCTGCAGGACCCCCCATTTCTTTTTTTCCTTGGGGAGGGCTTCTTGTGTTTCACTGACCAAGGGTCCTTTAATCTAGGCCTGTGCCATCTCTTCCATATCTTGTCAGTTTTTTCCTAGGGTTTCCCTAGGTACTACTTGATATGGAGAGTGTGGCATGCATTTGTGGGACTTTACTGTCTCTATCCTGTCAGGGTGAGACCCAGATGACCTTGACTATGAGCGTGGGGCCCAGACCCCACTCCGAGATACGCCTCATCTTGCTCTGTCCCTCTGTGTTGCAGACTAGCCAATTTATGCCTTTAATGCTAGGGTTCCATTTGTGCATGCCAGCCTTCTGTTGACAGGTACCCAAGGCCGCCTACCTAGCCCCCCCCCCCGAGGCTTTCTCAGGGTTGGGATGTGTCTTTTGCTTATCTTCCTCCCTCCGCTCCTCTCTATAACAACTTGTTGCCTTATCCCACTCAGGAGTTTGGGGGGGGGGCGCCCTGAGAGTGGTCACCAACTCTCGCTTTTAGAATGTGTCACCATATCGCCCGGTGTTCATCGGACGATAGCAAGACTTTACTCCTTCAAGCCTGACATCGGCCCTTGTTATTCTTGTGACACTCTGCCATCTGCTTATGGTTATATGTATGATAGTTGTAATAAAAATATATGGTATGTGATTGTCTGCCTAGGACAAGCAGCCAGGTGTGAGAGACTTGACCTTTGACCTTCAAGGTGTCAGTGAGGGTGTCATGAAACTGACCAGTGAAACCTAATTAAATGCCTTCCTTCTAGAGGGACAATTTATTACCCATTATAACCTGCTCCTGCCTTTTTTTTTATTATTATTTTTTTTTTCTCTCCACCTCTACTGCCCTCCAGCTTCCACTCAATCAGACCTCTAAGGTGCGTCACACCCACGACCCTACCGACCTACAGGATCTGCCCCTAGAGTGCCTCACCCAACTCCCCGAGACCCTTGATGGCCCAGGTTACCCCCCCAGGCAGGGTGAGGAGAGAACCCTTCCTCTATTCCCGAGGAGTGAGCTGCTCAGCGAGGTCTACCCTGTTCTGTTGGCAGGTGGCGAACTGGCACCAGAGGTTGTCACCTAGGAGGCATGGAGGGACATTTTTCCTCCATGTAGTGATACTCGATGCTGGCGTGCAATGAGGAACAAGGAGTCAGGCATACGCGGAGACGCACATCAACTCTAGTCCTCTGCCAACGTCAACCCTTGTGTTGCGGCGTCCCCCAGCTGCACCGACATCCCCTGAGTTCCCCAGCAGGTGGCGGGGAATGCATCTTGTCCCACCCTGGAGAAGGAGAGCAAGCCATTGGGCCATTGGGCGCTCGATCCTTCTACCTCCCGGACGACCCCCGGTGACCCGAGTCCATTCCCAAACTCGGGTTGTTGACATGGCGCGATGTGTTGCGTTCAGCGCCTCAACCCTCAGTGCCACCGGGCCTCCTACTCCTGCTTTTGAAATTGGTTCCCATGTATGCATTTTATGACATAGCAGGAAGGGAAGTAATTTGGCTGATTCCTCTTGGTTTTCTCACCTAGAAGGGGACTAGTGACAGGATGTGGGTTTATGAGCCATCAAAGGAACCTGCTTGCAAAGAATGTCACATATTATTTTTTTAATGGTAACTACTGATTCCAGCCAGCAGAAGAATAATATCCTTTTTGGATATCCCTACTCAGATTACAGATTTATCACAGATCTAACAGTGACCTCATGAGTGACATCACCAGGAGGTGGAGAAAACTGACTTTTGAATATTGCTTGCAGGAGAAGTTTGTGCAGAAGGACGCTCTGAAAATCAGAGACACAATTAGTCTGTGGACTGTTAACTGGGCACTTTAGACAGATAATTCAACTGGAACTTAAGTATATTTTTTGTTAGGCGTTTGTGTTCTGTGACTTCCCATTTATTTTATGTGACTGTACATTGTTGATATATTTGTTCTATGTTTGATATTTTACCTATTTTATAATTTTTAGAAAACCAGTATTTTCTTTGAAATACTGCCTGTGCTTTTTCTCAGTTTCTTTTGTATGTGAATGCTGTATCAGTGTTTAAGTCTGACAGCTGTTAAGGGCTTGAATGTGTTACTAATCTTGAAGAAGGTAAGAATATACCTAGGTCTCATATCAAGTCGTAAGGGTACATTTTGGAAACCTGGCTGGGTGCCACTGGGCGAAGGATTGTACTGCATTCCCAAAGAGGGTACATACCTGAGCTTAACAACTGGGTATGCAAGCATAAGGTTCATATTTTGACCCCCAGCACTCGAGGCTAGTAGGTGATTCGGACCCAGAACAGACAGGAGGGTTACCCTGTCTGTCCCCTGTTCACACTGTTGCACTTTGAGGTTGGCACTGGGGGAGCAGAGAGCCTGACCTGCGGAGCGTGTTTGTGACGATTCTTACCTGGGCCCTTCATGTTCAGCCTGAGGGGGCAACAGTCTGACCTATTGGTCTTTACCGTCCCCTGGACCTCCCCCACTTCTTTTCCCTACAAGGGATGAGACCCAAGGTCCCTTCGAGGGGTATCTTTCCTCCAGGGGGAACATCAGAGGAGTGTTTATTTCTTTACGTCTCACCCAGTCATTTTGAGGCTTCTTTCCAGGACACCCCGATCCTTCTCATTTCATAAGGCATCCGGGAGTTGTGTCCTCCCAGGGTCTCCGAACACTTTTCCGGGAAGAAAGGGCCCTTTTGTTTCCCTACAGACACTTTCTTCTTTGGTTAGCCTTCAGCTTCAGCTTTCATTTGAAAGCAAGTATCTTCTGGTTACCCTATTTCCTGCCTCTTTTCAGAGGTGCAGTCTCCTTACCTCTTTAAGTTCGTTCCTCCCGGGGCCCCCTGATCCTTGACTTTTCTACCCTGAAGTTCTCACAGGAGTTAGGGGAGTTTCTTGGTACTAAGGGAAGGGCCATTTTGGCTTCAAACTAGGACTGATGTTGGGGAAACCCTGCCCGGGCCCAGTTCAGTCCTTTCATGTTCTCTGTTTTTTCCTCAACAAAACAAGAGGTTTTCTCCTTCGGAGAGCTTGCCCTGTCTGTTTGGCAGCTGATGGCTCCCATCACCCTTGGGTCTGTTTTCCTTTGGCCTTCTTTTTGTTGGCCACAGCCTGCCTCCCAGGGCATTTACCTGGCTGCCCTCCACTTCTTTTTTTTATTCTATTTTTGCTCCCTCCCAGCTCTGGGCTGGCCTCTCCTTCAGGCCACCTGTGCTTTCCGAGCTGCACTGCCTCGGATCAGCCACCTCGTCACCCCCACATATGCAGCTCCCCGGATGACTCCCGGATGTAACCCTTTGCTGGGTGGGTCCCCCTCCTCCGAGGGGGACGGCACCAGTGGGGTGGCCTGTGCCAATCCCGTTCCGGGTGCTGCTGGGGATGGTGCGTGCACTGTCCTTGGACTTGCGGCATTGGGAGTTGGCGACCGTCATCCAGTCGGCTACCGGGCTGTTTTCCTGTTTGTTCCCCGTGGGACGTGGTGTGCCACGAACGTAACGCTTGACGCCAACGTTCACCACGCCCCCTTAGTATCTGAGACCTCGCAGATTGCTCACCCCCAGCCTCCGCTAGGGGTCAGCAATCACCGGTCGCGCCCCTGCCCTCCCTCCGAGAAGGCGCAGCCGCCAGCCGACGCCGTTCTCTCTCTCGCTGGCCTCCAGTACCCGTAGTCTGTTCCCAAACCCGGTCGCTGGCGCCGTGAGCGGAATCCAACCGCTACGCCGACAGGCCGGCTGCCTCCTTTGAGGGCGGGCCTTAGGCTGGGATTTGATTGGGCCTCCTTGCCCCCTCCACTTATTGCAGTTCTCTTTCCTCCTCCCGGGGTTTTTTCCCTCCAGGCATTGCTTGGGACTCAGTCCTAATGGTGTTGCCTACTGAAAGAGCCCCCTCGAAGTTAGATAGTACAGTTACGTAAGAACTTACCATAACAGTAGATCTTCAAGAGGAGCTCTTGCAGTAGGATTGTTTTTCCTTCCCTCCATATCCCTGCGCTCTTTCCATATCAGCCTTTCTTGGCTACAGGAGTCCTCTTTTCCTCCTGTTGAACCTTGTTTTCAGTGTCTCCAGCAGGAGGAACTGAGGTGGGTGTGGGGGCCACCCCCTTTATACTAGATCGGACGTCAACGTGCCAACGTTGGAGGGTGGTCCCCCGTTGTAGACTGCTAGCTAGAATTTCTCTGTGTGGTCTTGGCACCTGGCGGCTTAGTCCTAGTGGTGTTGCCTACTGCAAGATCTCCTCTCGAATATCTACTGCTATGGTAAGTTCTTACGTAACTGTACTTTTTCCTTTTTCCCTAACACAAGTCTGTGGGAAGTAATTGTTTTGTAGGGCTCTCTCGGCCCTGTGAATGCAGGAACCTCATAGATCTGAGAGACCTGCTGATACCCCTCTCTCCAGAGCATATGGCCTTTGCAGCCCCTGCCTTCATCTGCCTGCCCAGATGGCCTTGGCCCCTTGTCTAAACCCACTACTCTAGGCCACCCTCTTCCACCCTTTCTCTAGTAGACGGGTTTTATTTATTTGTTTACTTTATATACTGTATCCTTTTCTCTGTCCCTTTGGATGATGTTTAGCCCCTCTTCTTTCTTTTCTTTCCCACTTTGTTTCTCTCCTGGCTACAGAACTAAGCTGAGCAGGGGTCCGGCATAGGGAATTTTAGCCCCTCTTCTTTCTTTTCTCTCCTGGCTACAGAACTGAGGTAAGCAGGGAGCTGGTGTCGGTTATTGCCTGTCCACGAGCGCCATATCATACATGTGTCTTGTGAGCAACACCATCACCGACATTGGCCCCGTAGCTCTAAAATGCAAGAGTTTGCTCCCACAGTATCCTAATGCCTCCGGCATGGACCCATGAGTGGGAATACATGATGAAGATATTTTGGAAGATCAGCAGTTACAGTGAGTATGTAATATTCATTTCTCTAGAGTTGGTGAAACTGGACTGGACACCAGGCATCGAATTGGATGCCCAGCTCACCTGGAGAGTGGATCCACTGTCATTGGCAAGACAAAGGATTTTGAGATATGGCAGTCCACCTGTACTGTCCTGTCTCCTTAGAGACAAATTTTAATGTTAAAAAAATCATTGCCCAGCCATCCAACCCTGTAATTCATACTGAAGGGCTAGGTTGTACAGTGTAGCGGGCTCATTCAGGCCAAAACTTAACTATGAGCATCTTGGACAAAGATGGGCATGCTGGAGGCTTACTACTGACTTCCTCCTTGTAGTAGAAGTGTGGGATTCAAACATAGACACCAGTTGAAGTGCAAAATCAAACAGCTTTTATTCAGCAAGTTCCAACAAAAATTGGCTTTAAGCGTACTGTACAACTAAAAAAAACTGGATTCATGCATCCAAATAAACTTAGGAAACCGAACTTCACAGGCACCATATGTAGGAAAAGAAATAACTGGAAAGAACCAGTGAGATAGAGGACACAGCCCCTTGCTGAGCCCAAAACGAACTAACTAGCCCTAGAATTTGTCATTCCTTTATAGTGCTAGGATACCATGTGATACAGGATTCTCCTCCCCTATTTGCATAAGCATCCTAAAAACTATTTATTAGATTGTATTGCCATGTTCTAATATTAAACAGTTTCAAGCAATATAACAACAGTAGTAAAGCACTCAGTATCTATTATTTACTTGGCTAACATAATTTTAGTGAAAAACGACACTCTGTGTCAATCATAGACAAACCCCTCCCCTTTAAGCCTGCCTATAAAATTGGGAAACAGTCGGCCGGCCAGCTCTATAGAGCAGCAGTACAACCCAGAGGGAGCCACAGCATTAGCGCTGAGCGGAAAAAACACAAAAAGGTACAGCTCTGCAATATACTCTTTTTTTCTCTGTCTCAAAGGCAATATTTTATCAGTTTACAAAAGCTACTAGGGCTGGGCTGCAACGCTAACATGCAGGGAGCTAACCGCTAATGTTTGGGAGTAAAATGAGTTTTGAGGCAGGATGTTAGTGCTTTACAGGTTCTACGAGGGGGAAAGACTTATATTTGAACTCCATATTTCAATAGGTGACAGTGCCTCCGAGAATGGGACTGGAAAAAAAGGCTTGTTTGGTTCCCAACTCCTGAGAACTTTTGGCAGTAAATAAGAGACAGCATCTGTGCCAAAGAAAAGCGTAGGGGACAGAAATAACAAGAGGAACATTAAGCTTTATTCAATAGGGCATTGAAACTCAGCCCATTCACAGCATCTAAATAAAGGGGTTACAGCTTTGTTTTTACAAGGAGGACTGTAACGACTTGTGTTACACATCTCATTGGGGGAGGCGGATACCGAATACCAGGCAAATTACAGCAGGACTTTATGTTTTACATTCGGACTCGCCATAGCCTTCATTCGCACAGGCAATGTGCGATATTCGCAGGAGAATAAAGACATCGGGAGGAGGCGATTGTGCGACGATCGAGAGTGTATGCAGCGTAGATATACAGTTATGCATTGACAGAGTCCACCAAGGAGGGACAGTAAGAACATTAGGCAGGTGGCCTACCTGCCTAAGGGGAACACAAAGGAAGAGTCAAAAAGGACAGAAACAGAAGTGCTATTGCAACAGACTTTTTGAGAAAAGGAAAAGGGGGTCTCTTAATTGTTACTGCAACCCTGCTACACCCCTCATGCAGCCTCCTTGCCACCCTTACCACTTCCACAGCAAGCATCTCATGCTGAGGATACCAGTGGAATGGTGCTCAGCTGTTTGTGGATGTGCCAAGGCCCCCTCTTGTCCCTGCCTTCTCTATGAATGCTTTTTTTTTTTTGTCATTTTTTTTCCATATAACTTTTTACACCCCTGGATGGCTATCGGCCCCTGTCCCCCCTCTCCCAAGGCTGGCATCCACCTTCCCTGGACTTACCTGTGAGGTAATCCCCCACAGATTGCCCCTTCCCCGAGCTACATATCCAGATGCTTTAAGTGTCTGGGGGGGGGGCCTGGGAGAGGCACAGGGCTTCATGTAGTCCTAGGGTCCCTTGTTTCATTTTCTTCTTCTTGAGCCACAGCAGCACAAGACTGTATGTGCACATGGAGGCGCACATATGTCCCTGAACTATGACGCCGCCCACCCCGATAGACGTCTGCAGCTCATGTGGTAGCGCTGGCCCCAGCCCTCCATCATTTGGCAGCTAAGAGCCAAGTTAGCATACCACCCCTATCCGGGAGAGGAAAGCTGCCTGGTAGCTGCTCAGTCCACTCCCAGCTCCCCCACCCCGTCGACCCCCATCAATCTGAAAAATCTGGGTCACCAGCATGACAAGAGGTATGGTGCACAGCACCTCAGCCCTCTACGCCATAGGGCCGAACCCCCCATGAATGCTTTTATGGGTACTTAGGGTTTTGTACATCGGGTCCTGAGTAGCCATCTTGACTCTTCTTCCAGACTATAGGAATCATTCATTTTGAAGTTATGGATTGAAGGTTCAGTCCCAACCAGTTGAAGCCCCCCTTTCCTTTGCACTTTAGACAGTCCTGTCTGTAACATGTTTCACACCAGTTGTCCTGGTAATGGCATGCTTGAGGAGGGTTTTTAAAGTTTTAAACAGTTACTGATCATCCTCAAGCACTACTATGTTAATACAGCAGATGAGGGCAACCTTACTGTTGTAAGAGTGGTCTCATTTTCACTCTTCATGTATGCGAATGACACTGTGCTATACAGCCGTCAGTCGGACCCTGTAGCTATTGAGGCAGGACTCAAAGCAGACTTCAGTCTTTTGGAATCCTTGTTCAGGGCTAACAGATTCCTTCTAAATGCTAAGAAAACAATGTCTGTCCTCTTAAACCGTCATAGGCCCAGACAAGATTGGAATTAACTTCTAAAAAACTGCAAACATAAAGATGACACCATTGAGACTATTGTTTCAGGGAACTATTTGGGAGTCTTACTGGACCAAGAACCCACATTCATGCCGCATGCTGACTGGCAGAACCAGTTGTTCAACTAAAAAATAGGATTACTATATAGGTTCAGCATCTACCTTACTGCTAAAGCTAGAATATCCATAGCTAACAGTGTTTTGCTCCCTGTCCTATTATATGGTGCCCCAGTCCTATCCTGTTTTAAAGACACCAAGATCTCTAAACTCAAGGTGCTGTACCACCATGTTGATTGCTTTGCAACCAGTGCTGGTAGGCGGGAACACAACTGCAAGATTCTCTCCACCTTAGACTGGCTTCTTCTTGAAGGGAGGATACACTACTCTGTTTTCTGCCTGTCACATAAAATTGTGCACCCTCCCCCCAACCTAGCCTCCATCCTGGAGTTAAAACTCAGGAAAAGGAACCTTTGGTCCTCCTAGATGCTCCTGACAGTCCCTAGAACCTTTTTGCATCTGGCAGGAGATTCTATGCCTCATTTGCTCCTAGACTGTGGGATAGCCTTCTGGCTAATGTCTAGGCCTGCTCCAGTTTCAAGGCATTTGAATCCTCCCTCAAGGACCTGCTTTTTAAGTTATCAGTGTACGTTTTCATTGAGGCCTTCTCGTAGTTCGACAGCTGTTTATCTTGACTCTGCCTTGCCTAAAATGTTTTACTGCTATTGCAAACTTGCGCTCCCTATGCAATGTATTGTTAAAATGTATGTATTTTGATGTTTTTATGGACTTGTATGACTTGGCAGTTTTAGTTATCACATGTGAACTCCAGTGTATTCTGTTGTCTTTAGAGGCTGTATGTACTATGAAACCAATGATTGTGTATGTAATTAATTCTGGGTAGCTCCTGAAAAGAGACATAGTCTCAGCAAGTTATCCAGTTAACAAAATCCAAATAAATAAATACACAAATAGGGAATTAGAACAGCTCAGCTTTGGTTTGCAGTTCTAATATCCTAATAATGCACGAGATTATGCCAACAACCATAAGAGTGCCTTTAGAGGCCTTATTAACATAAATTTAATACAGAGTATCACTTCACGTTAATCTTTTTTATTTCTCTGTTTGTGTCATACACAAGAATCAATATCTAACTATAAACCTCATGTTTTTTCAAAGTATTTAAAATGCCTTGTAGTATGTCAAACATTCTGAATATCGGGCTCCGTTGCCCTCAGTTTTGGGTGTTGTGTTTTAAGTCAGAAAACTCTCTAGTTTTGATATTTCTCAGTTTGGTGTGTTGAGACACTGTTCTTTCTTTTCTTTGGTGGGGGTGTTAGTTATTGCTGTGATGAGCTGTAAGTTCTCATCTGCGACAGCAGGACACTGGTTTTGCAGCCATCACTCACTGTTCCCCGATTCCCCCTTTACTTTGTACTCCTTACCACGTAGTATCATAGCGGTTTACAGTGGAAGAGTGTGAGGCAGGGCAGCTGCATACTTCCCCCACACTGTTCAGTAGGGAGTGGCAAGGTTCAGTGGGAATGATCTCTGGTTACAAATTTCCCCTTCCTTGGAAAGGAACTGACAGTCACCTCACCACTGCTTCTCTGACTGCTTTGAGCAAGCCCATTCATTCAGCCGGATAAGCAATTCTGTATTTTTCTTGAGTCACAAAGAACTGGGCAGGAGAAGCCTAACAGCTGGTTAGATAATGATCACCTGCTATCAGTCCCTAATGGATGGGCAGCTAATTTACCAGCTTTGCGAACCAGTGTGTGTAAAGCTGATTCTTTGCCTTGGAAACTGACCACTTGTAATTCGGGGGATTGTGCTAGTGGGGATGCTGTATCTTACGGAAACACTAATGAACTCCCAGTGTGAATGCTCTAAATGAGGCAGAGAGCTGGACTAATACCTCAGTAACTACATCCTTCTCAGGGTTACATACCGAGGCAGGCTCCATGGGGCCAGCATTTTTTACATACTTCTCACCAAGTCCCATTCAGACTGCTCACTCCTCTACTTGGAGGGCTTAATTGAGACTGGTCTTCTTCTAATCATGTACAGTCATTTTGAGGAGGCAGCAGAGAATGCTGTTAGTCACATTTTGATCCAAAGTTTTGAAATGAAATGCAGTTACATAATGTCCCATTTAATTAACCCTGCTTGAAATTTGTACAGAAATCTCTGCAAGAAAATTATACACAAAAAAAGCCAGGTCACATTTTTTTTTTCCTCATGTGAAATGGTTTTGGTTCTGTCTTCACCATTTGGTGCTTAGCTTTGTGTTTTAGTTTATATGAGAGGACCAAACCAGATACCACCCAGTGTCAGTAGATAGGTCAAATGGGATGCAGATGGTGGTGGCACTGCTGCTGATTGTAATTCATTGTTTGTTTTATGAATTTCTGCAGAGGACTGAAGTAGCAGCCAGACTGAAGGACACCACAGTTGAGAGACTAAAGAAAGAAAAGTTGCTGCATTTAAGAATGACATCATGTTATTATGGGTAGCTAGAGTCCTAGGACAGGGTCACACTGCTGGTTCACCGAACAGTTAGTACTACTAACTTTTTCTAAAGAAATACCCTCTAGATTTATTGTGTGACCCCAGTAGCAAAGATTATTTAGCAGGTACTAGCTGGTCTGAGACTCATGTTGCTGCTCGCACCTTACTGATCTTACTTGTATTTCTGTTTTTTGTTCTTTCTGCATAGTGCCTTGAGAAATTCCCGGTAATCCAGCACTTCAAGTTTGGCAGCCTCCTCCCCATCCAGCCTGCCAAATCTTAAAGGAGAAGCACCCATAGAATGAATAAAGCAAGCAGCAAGACCAATGAACAGACAGACGAAAGAGCATCTACTTGGAATAAACACCAACTACCATTGCATTCAGGAACACACAGCTTTCTGTCATTGTCTTTAATATTATTATAATTTTTTTATTTCTCATCATTTTGTTGGATTTTGTTTCAAATAAAAGAGTGTCGGAAAAAATATTTATAGGCCCTGCACTGTGGAATGTGACTTATACCGATTTATCTCCTTCTTTTATAACCAAAAAAAGTCTCTCCTCCCCCACCCCCATGCTACAATATCCCCCTTGAGTACTATAATGTGCCTATGATCAGGGGTGCAGCCAGGCATTATATATATGTACACAAGGTCCGTGTTTGTTGCCCCATTTGCCACACTAAATACAGCTTTTGTACCCCATGACACTGGTTGTTGCCTCCCCCTCCATGCATGGTTAAATACAGATGCCACACATTGCTCCCTCGAACACCAACATACCACCCCAGAGTCTATAAAGCTGTATAGTCCTTGGGATACAAAGACAGTATCAGGGACCAATCCGGACAATCCTTCTAGTTTTGACTCCCATGAATAAAATTATAGAAAGGTTTAGCTGGTTCTATGTTATGTTTTCATGGACAAAGAAAACAGTTCAGACCCTGTTTTCTGCCCCCTTAAATAAAATTGTACACCATGGAGTACATGGAGTATGCCTGGCTACACCCATGCCTATGATATCCCTTCCCGGGCTGTCCTCTGCCTGAACTCTCTCTCCTTGTTACTGTGCTAAGACTGTGACATCTTCCCCTAAGTGCTATGATGTGCCTGTGATATTCCCACGTGTTGGCTTTATATTTGAAGAGCACTGGGGTAGTCTTGTTTTAAAACTGAGCCCTCTGTTCTAATCATGACAGTGATATATGAACAACAGGGGCTTACTTAGAACCACCAGGTCTAATATTTCAAAACTGGCATTTCCCGCACACACACAGTGTACTCTCCTGTGCCCATGACCAGCCTCAGACCTGTACTAAGCATATGATGCACAGAAACTAGTCAAAGATAACCTGTTGGGCCATCCCACTGGCGCAAGCAGTAGAGCTCCAGCTTGTGACACTAATGACCCAGGTTTGGGAAGGAGCCTGGCGCACTGGAGAGTCGGCCAGGGCAAGGAGGATCGAGCATCCAGCGGACAGCTCTCCTCTTTTGGGGTGGGTATGTTGCGGTGCTCGGCGATGGTCCTACCCCTGGCAGTGGCTGGGAGTTGGTGAGCCAGACACCACAGGAACAAGGGGATTAGAGGAGAGACAGACATTGGTGCGTCAGGTGTGGGAGCTCGTTTGAAGTCACCAGGACATCATTGCACATCCTTTCTTCCAGAATGGAAATCGGGGTAGAAAACAGCTGTCTGATGAGAGGGTGACACCGTTACTGCCCACCACATCCTCCGCCGGATCCAACCTGCTCTGGGGGGAACGAGTGAAGAGCTCTGGCCATCAAGTGTGTTGTGGGTGAACCAGGGGAGCCCAGTGCCACAAGCAGGAGGGTCTCAGTCAGACAGGATATGGCATTGGAGACAGCCGAAAGAGATCTTGTGCACCAGCAAGAGGAGGGAAAAATGAAATTGGGGGGGAAAAAAAAAGATGACCTGCTGGGCTGCCTAGAGAGAAATGGGATCCAGGATAGAAAGCAGCATGGGTTGGTGGCAGGGAGATCTTGTCAGACTAACCTGCTAGAGTTCTTTGACTGGATAACTAGGACCGTGGACACCTCAAATGTCAGATACCTCACAGGTATAAATAAAGTTTAAGAGGGAAGCATTTTTCAGAAAAAAAGATGCACAAGGACATGGGGACGTGCTATGAAGCTGGGGGGGGGAACTTGGGAGATGTGAGGGAGTACTTCTTCACAGAAAGAGTTGTGGATGCCTGGAACAACCTCCCAGCGGAGGTAGTGGGGCAAAAATGATAATAGGCTTCAAGAATGCATGGGATAGGCATAAGGGAACCTTAGAGGTGGGGGGGGGGTAAAGCCAGAGATCAAGTAGGGTCTGCAGTGTTATATATAGTAGGTAGGGAAAATGAGCAGACTAGGTGGGCTAAATGGTCCCGATCTCTCGTCAGCATCTGTGTTTCCATGAGACAAGCAGTGGATTTACTTTTATTTTGACTAGCTCGGCATTCGACTCAGTACCACAAAGGAAGTTGCTGAGAAAGTTAAAAGGTCTGGGTGCAACAAGGAACCTTGTTAGATGGGTGTGTGGCTGGCTGGGGAGGGAAAGACCGCAGATGGTGGTGATAAACAGGGTCACGTCAGGGGAGAGGGAGGTCACGAGTGAGATATCACAGGGTTCGGTCTTAGGTCTGGTCCTTCTCAATATGTTCATCAGTGACGTAGGAGAAGGAATACAAGGCAAGATATGTCTCTGCAGATGACACTATGCTCTGTGGCAGGGTAGATAGTGAGGAAGGGGTAAGGAGAGCTCTTCACCAAGGATATCTACTCCATTGGACCACACCTTTGGAACTGTAAGCTGTCTGCATCAGGACAACTCATAAGCTTTTTCTAGTCGAGGACCGTCCATGATGACGCACAGTGTCTGCATATATAATTGTGGGCTGCCCAATTCCTCTCCAGTTCTTTCTCCCGCCATTGACCACCCATCAGACCCGCAGAGAAACTATGTCATTTTCTTCAACTTTATTATTTTCTACACTTTATCAACATCATTCTGTGCTGCTATCGAAAGGACCTTTATTTAGGGTTTGTACTTGTGGTTACAAGCTGTACAAGGATGATGCTCACATAGTTTGTTTTTGCTATTTGGGCCAGTCCCACGGCGTCAGGGCCAGCAGTGTCCTCCAGAGATTCAAAAAGACCACAAGGAGATGCCAAAAGAAGGCTCTAGAAGCCTTCATCATCAAGGACATGGAAACTCAAGCCAAGGCTGTGGGCTTCAAACCATATTCTCCCTCTCACTTGACCACCTCGGAGAAGGATACTCCACGGCGTTCGGCGACACTGTCACCAACATGGTCACTGAGGACAAAGACGAGGAAAAATCATTGAAATCCTCCTCTTCCAGTCATCAGCACAAGGAAGGAAAAGCTCATGCTTTTACGGTGAGGTCAAGGTCTCCATTGAAGGAGAGTAAGTTGTCATTCACTATGGCAGTGACAACTATAGCCCCCAACTGTTGATGAGACACCAAGCTCTGGCCCTGGCCCTTCCTTACCTAACACGGATGGTATGCCACACTCGGGTTCTACCTCCTGGATGTCAGTAGTCCTGGGCCTTTTACAGGGTGCCGACAACTCCCAGGTTGTGTTGTCGTCATTCTCTGAGCTCTTTCACTGACTGTTACTATCACTTCCACCAATGATGACAGGCTAGCCAGTCGACGAGGCCTCCCCGTCAGCACTGTCATCATCGGTAGGATCAAGAAGCACACACCTATTTCTCCATCCCAGCTGGCTCTGACTTTTCCTCCCATTGTCATCCCAGGCAACGATAAAGAGGAGTATAATCCCAATCTCCTCAATATGGACGAGGATTTGGAGAATGAAAAAAGGAACATAATCCCTTTGAGGGGATACCTTCCAGCTTTACCCTCTCCTTATGCAGTGAGGACCCTGTGGTGTGTACTTTCAGGTCTCCATATTAGTATTACTCTTTTCAGGCCTTGGTCAAATCCAGGACTTTACGGGATTTCAAGCTGAGAAGGAAGACTTCACTGAGAAAAATGTAATTGACTACTGCACTGGACTCTCTGTTTACAATGGGACCAGCTAACTGACGAGTTGGAACAAATGGTCCTGGTCATGTCCACCGTCCACCAGGTTCTAGTATGGTAGATGGACCATGCAACACCTGTTACAGGGCATTTCATTCTTTTTCCCAGTTCCCATGCAGATCCTTACAACAGATGCCGTGTGGTCTCAGATCATATCAGACTCAAGCATTCAGGACCGTTCTGGAGTCAGATCGCCATATCAGTGTCCTGGAGATGAGAGCTGTCTACTAGGTCTCCAGGCTTTCCAGGAGCATCTCAGCCCATGTCCCTTGCTGGTTCAGCAGACAGTGCACTATATAAACAAGCGAGAGGGCACTCATCCCCTGTGCAGGGAAGTGATAAGAGTGTAGTACTGGGCAATGTCCCGTATCCTCCAGCGGTTGGTAGTGTTTCTTCCAGATGTGCAGAATGTCTTGGCAGACAGGCTAAGCAGGTCTCAGTCCCTGGTGCATGAATGGGAGCTTCTACACTCTGTGGAACATGACCTCTTCACAAGATGGGCCATCCAGAGTTGGACCTTTTTGAATTCCTACTGAATGCAAAACTACTGCTTTTCTGCTGACCTGCTCCAAGGCATAGAGTTTTTTTTTTTTTTGTGAAACGTTGTCATTCTCCTGGAAAGGGAAGTTCCTTTACGTTTTTCCTTCAATCCCTCTCATACAGATGGTTCATAAGCTGTCATTGTGGTGGCTCCCTTCTGGCCTTGCCAGAATTGGTTTCCCCTTGTGCAGTATCTGGCAGTGGAGCCTCTTCTGTTTAGTCGTCCCTTTGTCAGGATCATCTTTCCCGGGTTCAGGGGTCCCTGGTCCTTCAGGCCCTGCGGTCTCAGCATCTGAATGCATGGCCCCTGAAGATACAGCCATTGCCTGTTTTGGGGTTTCACCCAAGGTGACTGATGTCTTGATCTTATCTGTGTCAGTCTTCGCCATTCATCACATTTTGGTTTCATGGCTGGAGGTCATGACCCCGCAGGATTTTTTTTTTTTTTTTTTTTTTGGTAGGTGGAGCCGATGCATTGCATGGCACTCGCGGGTTGGCCATTAGGTGCTGTTGACTCCGCCTGCCTGCCAGTTCTTCGTCTCCCGCCGTTGAGGTCACCTCGTGTGGAAGCTCTGCAGAACTTGAGGCCCCGACCACGCAGTAGTCATTCCCGCCTATTATCTTCCAGCCGTAGTCCGCCGGCTCCTTTTCTGCCGGTTCTAGTTGCCTTACTCAACGCCGCTTGGCAAGATCTTTTTTATTTTTATTCTTGGTGACATGAGTCTGTTTTTTGGTGTTTTGTTCCGTGAGGTCATGTCTCGGTCGGAGGGCAAGAAGACTTCAAAGAACGGATGGCCCCCATGTGACGGTGCCCTTGCAGCGTAATTTTTCCTCAGCAACCAGCATGGCCGTTGCCTCATGTGTCTTGGCTCGTTTTACTATACATAGATTTGTGTGACGCCTGTTTCTCCATGGACCGCGGGTCATCGAACAATGCTACGTGAAAGTGGGCGAACTCATGACTTTCGGGGTAGTGCAACTCATCGGGCCAAGCCACGTACTTTCGGCCTTTCCTCTGGGTCCCCTCCCATTTCTACACGGACCGAGGAGGAGGGAGCCTCGGCTTCTAGTAGCCTGGCCATTGCCGATGCTCCTTCCGCGGTGTAGGAGGCCTGTCTCGCTCTTTTTGGGGGCAGGCGAGAGGTGCCGCCAAGGCAATCGCCCCTTTGGGGGTGAAGGCTCCCCCGGTGTCGGACCCGAAGGTTTGCAAGGCCCGGGTCGACGCCATTAGTTAGCACAGTTTGGGCCTCGGGGCGTTCCGCGGCACCGTGGGCTCTGACAGAGCTGGCGTCGGCGCCGGTTGTCACCGGTGCCGTGGCTGCTGATACTGCTAGCGGCGCTGTGGAGTTTCTTATGGCGCCGCTTTTGTCTTCTTTCTCGCCTCGGCGGCATTCAGTGCAGACCGAGGCTGAGCATAGCCAGTGTCCGCCCCGAGACTTGGTGCTGTGGGGCATTGATTCTGCTGTCGGCACTGCCATCGGCACCGCCCCTGCCCTCGGCGCCGTTCGTGGAGCCGGGTGGCGCCATCCATGGCGCCGATGGCAGCATCTGAGTCGTCCTCGGCACCATGGGGCCAAATGGCACTGTGACTGGTTCTGACTCTGGGGATGCTGTTTGGGCCAGAGCCATGTCCTCTGCGGATACCACTCATGCTGCTGTGGTGGTTACTGACACTGGCTCAGGCGTGGTCTCAGAATCCAGCACCCCATTTGGCAGGGATGGCACTGGGCACCCGCCTACGGTCTGGCACAGGGCCTCAGCCTCTACCTCTTCCGAGGCGGAGTCAGACTCTCAGTCAGATGAGCAGGCTGACTCCTTGGGGTTGACTGTTGGTGTGGGCCGCCCTGTAGTGTCCTTAACAAGCCAGAGTCAGCCCCCTTCTGAGGTGGGGTCAGTGGCTGCTGAGACTGGGGTCAGGGGTGCTGACCAGCAGGCAGTGGTGTAGGCCACCATTGCTCTGCAGCCCGGTCTTGGTGGGTTCACTGACCCTTCAGCAGTGGTACCCATGCCTGTGGTGTGCCTGGATCGCCCAACTTTGGGGCCGATCAGGGCTTCTACGGGTGGGGAGGGTGCTGTGCCCTGGATAGCTCCCTCGGGTGCTGGCCAGGGCTGTCGGCTACCTAGGCTGGCCCTCTCGAGGAGGAGGGCTCTTTTGGACTCTGAGGGGTCGAGGGGCATGGGGTCTGCACGGCGACCTTTTTCTGGGGCCCACCCGGGCTCTGGAAGAAGCCGTAATGCGGATCTCCGCTCTTCCTCCTCGGTCTCTTTGAGAGAGCTCCATTCTTTTGAGGTAGGGGACCGTCCTTCTGGACCTATACGGCCCCCGGTCACCTCACAGTGGGGATTCTTCCGGGCACAGCCAAGGCAATACCAAAATGGTTGTTCAGCTGTCGACTGTGGAGTCTTCCGGAGCACTTTCTTCTTCAGGTGCTCTTGGTCCGCTCCTTATCCCAGGTGGAGGTCAACCGACATCTCTTCTTGATTCTGTCCCCATCCCTCTGCCGCATTCTCCTGCGCTCCCAGGCATCCTTGGTCCTAGCGGGCCTCTCTCCTGGGAGCAGTTCAGGGCTGTGGCTGCTCAGTTCCCAGTTTACGTTAGTGCAATGGACAGACAGGTTTTTCAACCACCCCCCGAGCAGCCGGCCTCTGAGCAGTCTGTGCCCTCCAACTCTTCATCCCACTCTTCTGGGGGAGCGGAGCCTTCTGTTCACATCTCTCCAGCCGCTGATCTCGCTGAGTATCAGCGTTTCCTCGTGAGGATGTTGGAGGACTTGCACCTCACCCCTTCCACTGTAAGCAATCCAGAACACTCGGCGCATGCTTTTCTAGAAGATTTCAGCGAGGCCACCCTTGTGGTGCGCCTTTGGCCTGCTCCCTTTCGGGAGGCGTCGTTGCGCTCCTGGCAGAAGCCCTTCTCCAGAGTTCCTGCCCCTAGGGATCTCTGCCAGCGGTATTGCGCCCCCCCCCCGGAGTCTCCAGTTTCAATGCCTTATCCGCAGTGCAGATTGATGCAGTTGGACACTCCTGATGAGCTTCGCGCCCTTCACCGTGACCGGCTTCCAGATCAAGATTCCTCGGATTTTGACTTCTGGGGTAGGAGGGCTTTCTACTCGGCACAGTTGCTTTCCATTTCTGCACATCAGGCCCACTATGCAGCCTATGACAGGTTTTTGTGGTCCAGGCTAGGTCAACTCCTAGCCTCGTTGCCTGACATGGAGCAAACCAGACAAGCCATTGCACTCTCTGCATGTGGCCTGGAGCTAGCAAGGCACCAAGCGAGGGCATCATATGATGCCAACGAGATAGTTACCAGGGTCGTAGGGACAGCGATCTGCACTAGGCGGGCGGCATTGCTGCGTCTTTCCTGGTTGTCGCCCTTGGCCCCTTCGTAGGGTGATTAACTCTGCTCACCAGAGAACCTATCTCTTCTCCCATAGAGTGAGATGACGCTTGTCGGGGCAACTTCCTTCCCCCTCTGTGGGGTCCCCATCTCAATCTCCCCACTCTCGGGCCTCTCCAGGCCCTGAAGGTTCTCCCTCTTAGTGTGTCACCCACTGAGAGCTAAGGGACTTTGTCCCTTAGGGTGTAAAGAAAACCACCTTCGGGGGGGGGCTCGGCACTCACCTAAATGTGATGAATGGTGAAGATTGACACAGATAAGATATGAAAATTACGTGCCTACTGTAATTATGATCTTTCTGTGTATCTTCACCATTCATCACATTCCCGCCCTCCATCTCCCTGGGGCCCCAGTCTCTGGGTCCACCTCCCTCTCTGTGCCCAACCTCCCCCTCCTTTCTTTAGGAGTGGGGTGAACAGGGGCACATAGGGGGATAAGGTTCTGGGGAGAGTGGTCAGCAAAGGGGGCACTCCTTCCCCAGTGCGTTAGCTCCACCCCTGTGGGGTGGGAGTTGGCAGTTTCCCTCCATCTCTCCTCCTTCTTTTTCCCCGTCCATCTTATTTTTCCTTGTCCTTTGAACCACCCTTTATTAAAAAAAAATTTTTTAAATCCTTTTCCGTTTTCACCAAAAATCTTTCCTTGAGAGGGTGTTAATTCTCTGTGCCCGGTCCTTCTTCCAGAATAGCCGACTCTGCTCATATGGAGTTTTTGCCAGCTATTCTGTGCCTTGAATTCTGGCAAGAAGCCTTTGGCTACTCCTTGCAATTCCTGTACAATCTGGAGATGGACCAGGGTCTGGGATATGTTTCCCCTTTTCCCTCTTTTCCTACCTTCTAAATTCTTCACCCCCACCCTACCTCCCTCCTCTGTTTTCAGAGATTGGGGCCCCTCCCAATCCCTTTAGTTTCCAACTTCTCTCTTTCTGTCCTCTCAGTCGTTATTTCTCCTTTTAGTTTTATATCTTTTCCTTTTTCTTGTCCCTTGGACTTCCTTTTCCCACCCTCCACTCCCTTCCTCTTACCTCTCTGGCAACTCAGAACTGGCAGGTGAGTCGACAAGCGCCTAACTGCCAACCTGCAAGCGCCATGCAATGGGCCGGCCTCGAGGTAGCGCCAGTGGTGCGCCGGTCTAATCCTATCAAAAAAAAGACTCGCTGGGTCGGACCTCCGCCATGAAACCCAAATGTGATGAATGGCGAAGACACACAGAAAGATCATAATTACGGTAGGTACGTAATTTTCATTTTGTGCTAAAAGGCTTTCTATGAGACACAGACACTCTTTGAAGTAGAAGCAATTTTCCATATGGTGTGCTTCCCGTTCAGTGGATCCTTTCTCATGTCTTGTCTCTACTGTGCTGGACTACTTTCTGTCTCTGTCTGACTCCAGTCTCCACTACTTGTCCATTAAGGTGCACTTCGCTGTCGTTTTGGCTGTCCATGCCCCTGTTGACGAGTGTGCAGTGGCACAATGAGAGGTGTCCCATATGTTTCTAATGGTTATTCTGCACATGCATCCCCTGATTTGTAAACTGGTTCCGCCTTGGGATCTGAATTTCATACTTGAGAAATTGAATTTGGCTGTGTTTGAGCCTGCTGGGACCTGTGAAATGGTTTTCTTTCGTGGAAAACACTGTTTTTGGTCACTATAACTTCTCATAAGATTTCCGAGCTTCAGGCTCTGATGCATGAGCCACATTATTTGATTTTCCACAAGGACAGGGTGTCTTTGCTGACCAGTCCTTGTTTCTTCTGCCAAAGGTGGTCTCTGATTTTACATTGAATCCGATCATGCAACTTCCTGTGTGTTATCCAGAACATGCATTGCTCCATACACTTGATGTACAAAGAACAGTATGCTTCTATCTTAATCACACTGAAGGCTGCAAAAAGTCCTCTGCGCTTTTTGTTTCTTTCGCCCTGGGAAAGAGGGCACCCCTGTGTCTAAACAGTGCCTATCCAAATGGCTGGCTAACAGTATTTTGTTTTGTTATGGGAAATAAGGTAAGGAACTTCCTGGTGCTGTGCATGACCATTCTACATGTGGAATGGTCACTTCTAACCCCAGTAATACTCAGGTATTCAAAACTCTTGCAGTGACCCTTTAAGACAGAACTGCCTGGAGAGAATGGAACACATGCAAAAGATGGAATTCTTGGCAGGTGCCAACTTTTCAAATGCTGCCTTCTAAACCCCTCAGATTTCACTCTGCCTATCAAGTCTAGACGCTCAGAGTTCCTCTCCTCAACATCTATTTAGGACATGGAAAACTTATAAAAAACATCTGAGTATCTTTTTTTTCTTTCATTTGCTGCCTTTTACTTATTGTAGTTTTAAGTTAAACCATAGTTTTAGTGTTAAATTGTTGTTTTTCTCAGTTTCTCCCGGTTTGGTATAACCGGTGGGGAACCAAGTTATTTTAGCTTATATCGGAGTTTTCTGACTAAAAAACTCCATTAGTTTCGTTATTTTTGTTTAAAAACCTTTATTTTAGTAGTCACTTAATCGGTTACTGTACTGATAAACTTGGTTCATTTTTTTTCTTTGGTTCCCGGTTCCAGTTGGTTTCTTTATTGCTTCCGGAACCGACTGCAACCGCTAAATAATACTTAAATTTTAAAAGCTATTTTGAGGTTTCATTTTTTATCGGTTTTCCGATAAAATGTCTGAAAAACCTAAAAAGAAAACCGTTGAACCTGGTTTTAAAAACTGTACTGAATTTGGGGAAGTATTTGCCAAGGCAGATAAGCACAGTTATGTGTTGCCTGCCTTGGCTATGACCACTTAAATGAGAATTGTGAAATTTGTAAAACTTCCCCAGAAAAAACTGTGGAGAAACGCCTGGAACGGCTAAAGAAAAAACGTCCTCCACCTAAGTGTCCCTCAGGTTCTGACCAGCTGACACCCTCTACTGCTGTGCGTGAAACCACTGCAGTTTTGCACTCAACCTGTGATACGGGTGATAAAGTGACTTCTAAGAGGCCTGCTGAACTGGCTGACTCCCCGATTCCCTCAAAAAAATCAAAGAAATTGAGGCACACAGAACCCCTTGCTGGACAGAAAGAGGGAACACCTGTGGGTTCTCTGGCTCTCCCCTCTCCTTAGGAGTTGGCACAAGCTTTTAAAGTGGTACAAGCCTTGCAGGGACTGCTACCTCCTAGCCAGCAGCCATCTGGGCAGACCCCAGCCAGACCGGCCACTCCTCAGACCAGTCCTCATTTATTGAACAGGAGGAATATGGGGAGTGTGAAGAGGAGGAGTGGGAACCCATTGAGCCTGAGATTTCCCCCGAGTAGGAGTTTGGCTCTCCTCCCAGAGCTACTGAGGATTATTCCTCACATTTCACTTTTGTGACAAGGATGGCTGATGCCCTTGACATTACCATAAGTGAGGAAATGGAGGATGAGGAGGAGGCTGAATACCTTGAGATGATGGGGCTAACCCCCACCAAAAAGCTCCTCCTCCCAGTTAAATTCTTCAAGAAGGATGCTTTGAAGATTTTAGAGACTCCAAACTCTGCCCCCCCAAGAGACTGGACAAGAAATAGTTGGACAGGGAGGGTGCAGATTTTCTGTTTTCCCACCCTGGTGCAGGCGGCAGCCTGTGACGAGGCCAAAGAGCCCCTGGCTTCTAACCCACCAGACAAGGAGTCCAGAAAAAGTGACAGTATGGCCAAGAAGGGTTACTTGTGAGCCTCCTTAGCCATCAGGCAGACTAATTTTTCAGCCTATGCAGCACGGTACCAAAAGTCACTGTGGCAGTCTGTCTTGGCTATTGCGGACAAGGCCACATCACCCTTGTCAGCTGATCTTGCAGAAACTGCTAGATTTGGCTTGAAGGCAGACAAATACCAGTTTCAAATAGCTGCTGATACTAATGATACAGCAGCTAGGTGGATGGCCAGTACTGTGGCTCAGAGGAGGTTGGCCTGGCTAAGAGCCACAAACCTTACCCAGGACACACAGATAAAGGCCATGGATTACTTTTGGAGGGTAATTCCCTTTTTGGTGACAAAACAGCGGCTTACATGAAGAAGGTAGATGAGTACAAAGCCACCTTCAAGAGTAATTCAGCCAAAGAGAAGGCCTCCCCATCCACCAGGCTCTATGGGAGGGAAGACAGAAGCAGGTCCTTTCATAACAGGCCTGTTTTCCAGGCAATGGCTGCACCCTAATAGCAGTAGTATCCCCAGAAAGAGGCAGTGGAGCCTGTTCCAGCTCAGCAGAAAGGAAAGGGGTTTTACTCAAGGTATTTCCATACCACAAAGAAAAATGGGGAGTGGTGGCCTATATTAGACCTCAGGGTACTAAACAAGCATTTGACAAAGCTAAAGTTCAAAATGGTAACATTGGCATTGATTCTGCCAATACTCCAAAAAGGGGACTGGTTGGCATCACTGGACCTAAAAGATGCATCTTCCCTTGTCAATCTTCACCATTCATTACTGCTTGGGTTAGTGCTAGAGGCGCGCACCCGCTACGGGAGTTTTTTTTGTTTTTTTTTAAATCGGCTCCATGCGCCGCCTCGAGCGATATATTGTGTGTCATCTTGAGCGGCGCGTTGAGTGCGCAGAACCTCCTCTGTCTCAGTTCTGTTTCTCCCGCCATCGAGGCTGCAACCTGCTGCGCGGTAGTGATAGTATAACGTTATTCATATTCGTTCAAAACTCCTCGTTTCTTCAGTGACTCGCTCGACGCCGTATACCGGTAAGACCGTTCTTTATTTTCTATCGACGGCGCCGAGTGCTTTATTGCTGTTTTTTGCCTTGTTTAGTTCGCATCATGTCAGGTTCGGGGGCAAAGCGTAAGTCGAAGGCGGGCCGTGCCCCTATGCGTCGGTGCTCCTGTGGCCGGCATTTCTCCGTCTAGGACCGGCATGATGTCTGTCTCCATTGCCTGGGACCCAACCACGACATGGACACGTGCGACGCCTGTTTCTCCATGGACCATCGTGTCCTCGAAGTCCGCGCGTTCAAGATTGGCAAGGCCTCGCCGACCTTCAGGGGATGGTGTCGCTCCAGGGATTCCCAGGTAAGGTCTCTAGGCCCTTCCTCCGGGTTCCCTCCCAGGCCTATACGGTCCGTGGAGGAGGAGGCTTCCTCCTCTTCTCTTGCCAAAGAGGAAGCCTCTTTCGCGGTGTCGGAGGAACATCGTGGTCCCTTCCGGGGCCGCGACGGGGACACCTCGGCAGTCACCTCTGGAGGTGCAGGCTCCGCCAGTAATGCGAAGCGCGCCTGCTGGGCCCGGTACCGGTGGACCCTCGACGACGCTGTCCCCGGTGATTGAGCGGGCTGTAGGCGCGCTGCTCTGGCCTTCAGTGCCGCAGGCCGGTTTGCGCTCTCGGCGGCGCCGGGTTGGGTTCCGACGCCAGGGGCAGCGCCATAGGCCTAACTGACGCTGCAGGGGAGCCAGGGCTAGCGGGTGCGGGTGGGCCAGGGTCGTCCGGCACCGTCTCTGGCACCGGTGCCATTCACGATGCCGTTTCTCCAGGGACCCCCGGGGTTGCCAGCATCGTGGTTCAGCTGGTCTCTTCCTCTTCAGAGGTCGATGACTCAGACATGGACCCATCCTGGCAACCTGACTCTTGGAGTTGGGGTCCCGGTGGCAGCGTGGTGCTAGGCTGCAGCAGGCCCCTCGCTGTCCCTGCCCATCCTCCCCTGAGGGCCCTCGGGCTAGGGGTGGCCCGGGTCCTGGGGGGCGATAGAGTGGGGGCCGGAGGAGGGGCTCCTCCTGGGGCCTGTGACAGCTACCCTTCCGGTGCTGCTACCGCCTCGGGTGGGAGAACACTGGAGTCGAGGAGGAGGGCACTCGGAGTCCGAGGGGTCGAGGGGCAGGGACGGTTGTCACGGTCTCTGCCGCACCCCCGGGGTGGCTAGAGCCGAGAGCTGGGCCCCGCCCTCTTGGACCCCGGGGTCCCCTCCAGTGGCGCTATGGACTGCCCTTCTGGATCCATGCAGTCCCAGGTTCACACAGGGAGAATCCTCTGGCTCTTCCAGGCTCGTGATCCCCAGGGTTCTGTTTTGCACCTGGTCTGTTGTCCAGAATCCCGCCAGCTCGGCTCCTTTCTCCGGATTTCAGAGCCCTAGCAGAGGTCAGTTGCCTCTTCATAGGTGCCCATCTCCAGTGCCTCTGCAGCCACCCCAGCTCTTCCAGGCCATGATGCGGTCCCTCGGGCCCGTTATCCTGGGAGCAGTTCAGAGGTTCTGCGGCGGCCTTCCCTCATATGTCAGGTATATGCATGAGCGGGTCTTTCCTCCTCCCACCGCCACAGGAATCTTCTGGACACTTTGAGCTCTCCATCATCCTCGTCTCCCTCCTCTGAGGGAGAGGAACCCCTTGCTCATATCTCCTCCGATGCTGATTTCACTGAATATCAGTGATTCCTTTCAAGGATGGTGAGTGATCTTTGAATCTCCTACATTAGGCGAGACAATACCGAACGGGAGATGCGCGAATTCCTTGGAGAATTCAGTGCCCAGCACCTGGTGGTACCTTCCTGGTCTATCCCCTTCCAGGAGGCGTCTGTCTGTTCCTGGCAGTCGCCAGCTGCCCCTTCTCCAGCCCCGGCAGACTGTCGACGTAGGTATTGTGCCCCTTCAGAATCCCTGGGTACTCTTCCCAACCCGTCCTCGGGTTTGGTATACCTAGAGACTCATTCCGGACGCCGCCGCCTGGTGCACGACCGTCCACCGGATTCGGATTCCCTACAATTCGACCGGTGGGGGTGAAGAGTGTTCTCCTCCTCTCGTGCGATGGCTTGCATTGTGTCACATCAGGCTCACCACGCTGCCTACAGTAGGCATCTGTGGTCGATGCTCTCTCAGCTCTTAGCATCATCCCTCCCATCTCGTTCCTCTTCCTTCTTTTGGCCTTTATGCCAAAAAAAAAAACTTTCTGTTTTCCATTCTTAATGAATGGTCTCCCTTTTCTCCTCAAGGTAAAGAGGAACGAACACGGTGTTCCTTTATCTAAATTCTGAGGGAACTCTTTCTGACCGCCCTTAGGGTGCGATTCCTAAAATACCTTCTTCAGGTTATGCAGTTTCACAGCCTAAGAGGCCATGCTCTGACTTGGCCTCGGCGAAGTCTAGAATCCTCCTGGCAGGTATTATTTTGAGCTCTTCTAGCTGCTGATTGGACTTGTCAGCTCTGAGCGTCCACTTGCCTTGCCTTAGGGAGTCTGATTGAGTTCCACTCTATCTTTCGTACAAAACTGCCTTCGAGAAGGCATAGTCTTTCCCATACACTACTGTGTTAGCACTTAACAGGGTGCTAAGGGACTTAGCCCCCTTCCTGGTTGGGCGCTCTACCCGGAACAGGTTCTGCCCGGGCAGTCTACGAGCCCTCAGCTAGGATGAAGGGACTTGGCATGTTGAGAGTTCAAAGAGTCTGCCCTCATTCGAATCTGTTCACGTGGTTCGGTTGAACCTCCCCTCAGTCCTAGCAACTGGGATTCTTGCTCCCTTGTTACTCTCGAGCCTATAAGCCTCTCAACCAATGCTCGATGGGCACTGTTCTCCCTCTCAACATGCCTCTTTTTCTTCTTCTTCTACTTTCTCTTCCTTCTCTCTGTTCCTCCCCTAGAGCCGCCCCGGAAAGGAGGCCCTGCAGTCCCTTAGGGTAGGAATCCTTCTTCTCTGTCTATTCTCTACCGGCTTATTCCTTTTTCAATTTATATCCTTTCCTTTTCTGTCCTTCGGCTCTTTGCCTCGCTTCCTTTTTCTTACCTTTATTTCGCCTCCGCTACCAGAACTGCGATAGAGGAGGAGTCTGCAGCACCTAACGCTCGCCCCTCCCACATGTGCGCACGTATGTGCGAGGCGCTTCCGTTGAGCCGTCAAAAAAAAAAAAATCCCAGAGGGTGCGGACCTCCGCATAACCCAAGCAGTAATGAATGGTGAAGATAAGAGAAGATCAAGAATTACTGTAGGTACGCACTTTTCATTTATGTCCACACCCACAAGGGAGTCTCACAGAAAGTACCTCACGTTCAGACTCCCATCAGGTCACTACCAGTTCTCAACCCTGCCATTCGGTCTCACTTCAGCTCCAAGAGTGTTCACAAAGTGCTTGGCAGTGGTTGTGGCACACCTTCAAAGAAAAGGTGTCACAGTGTTCCCATATTTGGACGACTGGCTGGTGGTAGGAAAATCACCAGAGCAAGTCAGACAGTACTTGCAGATCACCCAGATGCTTCTGGAGTCCCTGGGGTTTCTGATAAACCAAATAAAATCTGTCCTCCTACCTGCACAAGTGCTGCAGTTCGTAGGGGCAGAGAACAGCACCCTGCAAGGCAGGGCCTGCTTGCCTTTGGACAGGGTAAGAAGTATCCAGCTGATTGCAGACTCATTCAGCCTGCACAAGCCAAAAACTGCAAGACGGTTCCTACAGCTCCTGGGCCACATGGCTAGGTTCCAGGTTCCAAATGAGAGACATCCAGTTCTACCTCGGGGCACACTGGTGTCAGAGAAGAGATCCTTTCTCAAAGCTGATCCCAGTAACAGAAACCTTGTTACAGGTACTTCAGTGGTGGAAAGAGGAAACCAATTTAAGAGAAGGGGTTCCCTTTCAGCAGTACTCCCCATCAGTTGTTCTCACAACAAATGCATCTTTATTGTGGTGGGGTGCCCACTTGGGGGACACACACAACCCAGAGCACTTGATCAAGTGCAGAGTCACTCCAGCACATAAACCTGCTGGAACTCAGATCAGTGTTTCTGACACTAAAGGCGCTCACAACACTAGTACAGGGAAAGGTGGTACAAGTCAGGACGGACAGTACCACCACAGTGTACTACATAAACAAGCAGGGAGGTACAAGGTCAACTCCCCTCTGCACAGAAGCTATGAAAATCTGGAGCCTGGCATGCTCTCTGGGAGTTTCCCTACAGGCAGTCCATCTGCCAGGGAAAGACAGTACCCTCACAGATGCTGCAATTCGAATCAACCAGGCCCATCACGAATGGACCATGAACAGGCAAGTGGTGGAAATGAGTTTCAGGAGGTGGGGCACCCCAGAGGTAGACTTGTTCGCATCCCACCAGAACCACCACCTGCCACAATACTGTTGCAGACCACCAGATCGGGGAACAGTCCCTCTGGATGCTCTTGCTGTGAATTGGTCAGGGAAGTACCTGTACGTTTTTTCTTCCTTCCCTCTGGTTTACAGGGTGTTGCTCAAGCACAGGTTCCAGTCAGCATTAATGATCTTGATAGCATCAGACTGGGCCAGGCAGCAGTGGTACTCTCTGCTGTTCTCCATGTCTGTGGCCGAGCCAGTACACCTTCCTTGGAGGCACAACCTCCAACCAGGGGAGGCTCCTGTACCCGAACCTCAGGTCATTCAGGCTCAAGGCATGGCTTTTGAGGACCTAGAATATGCAGACTTGCATCTTTTTGAAAGTGTCTTGGACGTTTTAAGGGGTTACAGGAAGCCCTCCACTAAAAAAACCTACGCTTCCAAATGGAAAAGATTTTTCTATTTGGTGTTCAACCAGGGAACTGGTACCAGCACATGCTTGGGTCCCAGCTGTACTTGACTATCTTACCTACTTACATTCACTGGGCTTGCAGTCCAGCACCCTCAAGGGCCACCTGGCTGCAGCATCTGCTTGCATATCAGCTGGACAGAGTGTTTCTGTGGCTTCAGATCCTATCTTCAAAAGGTTCTTTAAGGGCCTGGTCTATTTGCACCCCCTCACAGGGAACAGGTGCCAGCATGGAACCTAAACGTGTGCATAGCTAGCTCATAGAAACATGTCACATGGAAAATGGTTTCCTAGTGGCAGTGACTTCTGCAAGAAGAATCAGTGAGCTCCAGGAACTCTGCATTGAGCAGGACTGCATGTCATTCCACAGGGACAAGGTGGTCCTGAGAGCAAACAGGAAATTTCTCCCTGAAATGGTTTCTGATTTCCACTTGAACCAAACCATCACCCTACCTGTCTTTTTCACTAAGCACTCTACTTTTGGTGAAAGGAGACTCCACAGTCTGGATGTCAAAAGAGCTCTTAGTTACTATCCAACAGCCACTAAGGACCATAACATAGAAACATAGAATTTGATGGCAGATAAGGACTGCTTGGCCCACCTAGTCTGCCCATTTCCCTACCTAACGGATGAGCTGTAGATCCTAGTTAACCAACAGCCTACTTCCTTTTAACCCCAATTAGAATTGCCTTATGTATGTCCCATGCATTCTTGAATTCCCCCACTGTTTTTGGCTCTATGACCTCCTCAGGAAGGCTGTTCCATGCATCTACAACCCTCTCTGTGAAGAAATACTTCCTCACATTACCTCTGAGCCATCCCCCCTCTATCTTCAAATTGTGCCCCCTTGATCTTACTTTGAGTGGGAGCTCTTGCAGCAGACTATAACAATTAGGACTATGCCGCAGGCACTAGGACCCTCCGGAAAACTTTTCAGCCAGCAGTATACAGCAGGGACCGCCCCCGACATCGGCACCGCCCCGACGTCAGCCCTGGTACAAAAGGGGGTGGACCCAGCTCCACCTCAGTTCTTTTCCCGCTGCGTCCCACATACGTGAGAAGAAGCCTTCATTTCCAACTTGCCAGAAACAGCTAAACAACTGTATTTAACCCGTTTTTGTACCGTTTTTGACGGTTTTTCTAAGTTCTCGACGGATATTTTCACCGTCGTCGGTCTCTCCAGAGCAACACCAGAACAAGTGCAACTGTGGAAGGCAGATCCCTGCTAAGGATGGGCACAAGTGCTGCGTCTTTTGCCTTGGGCAAGACCATGACACCGCGGCCTGCTCAGCCTGTCAGGCGTTCACCAGCCGGACCTGGATCTGACGTCTCAAGGCCCTGAAGGCGTTCCTTTTAGAAAAGAAGATGGATCTGCACTCCTCGGAGGGGAAGTGCAAGCAGAAGACCAAGCACCACAGGAAAGACCGTAGTCGGTCCCGGTTGCGGTCCCGTTCTCGCTTGCGGCCTTCTCCTAAGAAGGCTTGTGTTTCCTCAAGCTCAGACGAGCATCTGAAATCTTCTAAGGCCAAGGCCGGCCCATTGGGGGAGAAGCCGGCCAAGCCTAAGGTAACCCCGCTAAGGGTTACCACCAAGCCCTTGGAGGAAAAGCTTCAGCCCTACCTCCCAAGGCATCGGCGCCGCCTGCTAAAAGCATGCCTCCGGAGCCGAAGGACTCTCCGGCGGCGCCCCATCATCAGTCCCACCACCAACGCCAGTTGAAGGGCGAAGGGTGCGGGCGTGGCCACGGAAAAGCCAACATCCCCATCTCCCAAGTTCTCCTCCCCCCTGGGCTCCCAAGAGGGCTCTCCTTCGCAGGCCGACATCCCAGATACTCCCTTTCGGGGCCACGCTGCTGAAGTTTTCTCGAAGGATGAGCTGCAGGAGTTGTTCTCCTTTTGGAGGGGACAGGTCCAGAAGCGGAGCCCCCCTTGCCGGCCAGACACCGGTACCGGACTCAGCGGGCAAACCACAGCCTGGAGGTGAGCCTTCCCCGAGGAAGTCCCCAGAGCGGCCGCCTACACCTCTATCCAGGGCTCGTTCCCGCGCCCGGTCTAAAGACCACCACTACACTCCAAAGACTCTGGAGACCGTCGCCAGTCCAGGTCTCACACTTGCAGCCCTTCTTGATCTCCTAGCTGAGAGCGCTCCTGACGTCAGTCCTCTGACAGACGGTTTTTGCTCCGTCGCCAGTCTCGGGATCGGAGCCGGTCTTCGGACTGACATCGGTCCCCCAGCTACCGACGACAAAGGGAGTCTGGTCACAAGGAGAGATCCGAGTGTTCCAGACCTAGTAGTCGATCTCCCTCTTCTTCGTCTACATTTTCTTCCTCTCTCGACTTGGAGAGGTCCCCAGGAGAGAAGGACCAGCCTGGCTCGCCTCCAGACGATCCGACCTTTATGGACGTCGTGAGGCATATCCAGGCCTCCAATGAGTGGGAAATGGAGGACCAGGATCCGGAACGCCGAAGGTTGGCCAAATACCTGAGGCAAAAGAAGCCGAAACCATTGGTGGTCCCTCCTTTAGTGGACACTTTCCAGGACCTGACTCGGACTACCTAGAAGCGTCCGGCTTCCATCCCAACTGTTCTCAAAAAATCGGACAGGCTGTATAAGGCCCCGAGGGCAGAAGCCTTTTTAGAAGAGAACCCTCAGGCGGACTCTTCGGTCATCATGGCTGCCTATGACAAGTCCAGGCAGCTGAAGCACCTTAGCTCACAGCCTCACAGCCTTCCGATCCGGAGTCTCGGTATTTGGACCAGGTGGGCAAGAGAGTTTATTCTGCCTCCACCTGCTCCATCCGGTCCCTTAGCTTCCTGATGCATATGGTTCAGTACCAGAATGTGCTGTGGGAGAGGGGACAAGAGCTGCTGAGACCCATGCCAGATTCCAAGCAGAAGACGGAACTTCTGGATATTGTTAAATCGGGCTCCGACGTAGGTTCTCATGTCCTGAGAGCCTCGTACGACACTGCAGATATTGCAGCCAGGGCAGCCGCTTCTGGGGTGTGCCTTCGGCGCCACACCTGGTTAAGAGTTTCGGGTTTTCACCAAGATCTGCAGTCCGGTATCAGGGATTTGCCATTCCAGAGTACCGTGTTGTTTGGGCAAGAGACGGAAGCTTTGATTTCTCGTCTCCAGGAGTCGGGCAAGTCCATCTGGTCGGTCTGCCAAATGTACTGCGGCAACCAGCGACGGCAACAGAAACAGCCATTTTGCAAGCCCTCTGGTGGTCAAGGTGGACAAGCCCGTGGTAATCAGCAGGGTCAGAGAGGCGGTTTTCATAGGAGAGCCAGTAACCTGGAGGCGCTCCTAACTGTGGGCCCAAGTCTTCCCAGGCCTCTCTGCCTACTCCTGGCTCAGCCCAATGACTCCCTCCCCCCCTCCAAAGGAAGACTCCAGGGAGACGGTCGGGGGCCTCTTCTCCCTTCATCTCGAAGAGTGGAGGAAGATAACTGCAGACCAATGGGTCCTGGACATTATCAGGAGAGGGCACACGCTAGAGTTCATGGAGTTCCCTCCAAATATTCCACCAAGGTACTCCCAATATCCTCCTTCTCACATCCCACTGATAGAAGGAGAAATTCGGACCCTCTTGCAAAAAAAGGCAATAGAGCGAGTCCCCTTGCATCAGCGAGGAAAGGGGTTTTATTCCCACTTCTTCCTGGTCCCAAAAATGACGCAGGATCTTCGTCCCATTCTGGACCTAAGCTCTCTCAATCTCTTTATAGAGTACAAAAGGTTCAGGATGGTGACCCTTCCAAGGCTACTCCCCCAAACTGCACCAAGGAGACTGGCTCTGCTCCCTAGACATGCAAGATGCATATATGCATATCGGGGTCTTCCCTCCCCACCGGAAGTTTCTGAGGGTCCACTTCCAAGGGGAGCACTACCAATTCCGAGTTCTTCCGTTTGGCCTCTCCTCTGCTCCGCGAGTCTTTACAAAATGCTTGGCAGTGGTGACTGCGGCTCTAAGGCGCATGGGGCACTACATTTTCCCTTACCTCGATGATTGGCTGCTTACAGCCCCATCCAGGTCAAGCCTACTTCACGCACTCTGAGACACCTATACTCTGTTCCGAGAGCTGGGGATCACCCTGAACCTTCAGAAATCGTCCCCTGAGCTCAGTCAAAGACTCGTCTTCAGTGGAGCGGTCCTAGATTCTGTCCAGGGCATGGCTTTCCTACCTCTGGACAGGGGCGATCGCCTGCAAGAGATTGCCGAATGGATCTCAGTAACTCCTCAAGTTCCAGCACGGGACTTCCTCAGGCTACTGGGGCACATGGCGGCGGCCATTCCAGTCACTCCTCTGGCCCGCCTCCACATGCGGGTCTCACAGTGGATGCTCAGGGTACAGTGGGACCAGGGCTATGATGATCTAGACTTTCTGGTCAGGATCACCGAGCCAGTCAGGGAAACTTAGCTTTGGTGGATGGACCCCTGGAATTTGAAGAAAGGGGTCAGGTTTCATCCGGAGCCACCAGGTCAGACTCTTACAACAGATGCATCGGATCTGGGATGGGGAGCGCACCTGGGTGCTCATCAAACGCAAGGGGTTTGGACACCCAAGGAGCAATCTCTCCATATCAATGTATTGGAGATGCGAGCGGTTCTGTGCCCCTTACAGGCCTTTCGAGAGGACCTGGTGCCAGGCTGTCTTCTAATTCAAACAGACAATATGGCAGTCGTCTTCTACATCAACAAGCAAGGGGGTACTCATTCGTATCCCCTTTGCAGGGAGGCGATGAGAGTCTGGCACTGGGTGCTGGAGTGGCACATTCTGCTGTCCGCAGTGCACGTTCCAGGCGTCCTGAACAATCTGGCCGACAGCTGAAGCAGGTCTCGTTCCAGAGCGCACGAGTGGGAGCTGTTACAGTCCATAGCAGATCAGCTCTTCGACAAGTGAGGTCATCCAGAGCTGGACCTCTTTGCATCACCATGCAACGCCAAACTGCCAATTCTTTGCTTGCGAGAGCATGCTCGTGGAGTTTTCTGGCCAGACGCGTTATCCCTTTGCTGGGCAGGGAGGTTTCTCTATGCCTTCCCACCCTTCCCTCTCATTCAGAGAGTCCTGCTGAAGTTACAGGCTGAAGGGGCTCGAATGATTCTAGTAGCCCCCAGATGGCCTCGGCAGATTTGGTTCCCACTCCTGCAGCGGCTATCCCCGGAACCTCCAACTCCACTGCCCATATGCTCGCAGTTGCTATCCCAGGAACAGGGGTCGCTGGTCCATCCGGATCTCCGTTCCTTACATCTGCATGCTTGGCTCCTTCAGACGTAGCTCAACAGAGATACGGGGTTTCCCCGGAGGTGGCGGCAGTCCTAGTGTGGGCAAGGAAGCCCTCCACCCACTCCGCCTATGCTATGAAATAGAAGTGGTTTTGTTTATGGGCCTTGTCACAGCATTTGGACCCCGTAACCTGTCCAGTGAACTCAGCGTTACAGTACCTCCTCTCCTTGTACCAACATGGCCTGAGTTACTCCTCTATTAAGGTGCACATGTGGGCTGTCTCCACCTATCATGCTGTGATTGGAGACAAGGCGTTAGCACAGTTGGATGTAGCCCGCACCTTTCTGAGAGGAATTTTGCATATGAGACCTCCCATTAGGGATCCTATCCCACCCTGGGATCTCCTTTTTGTGTTGGAGAAGCTCACCCTTCCTTTGAGCCGGCAGCGGATTGTGAGCTGCGTTATCTTTCCTGGAAGGTGTGTTTGTTGGTTGCTATTACCTTACCTCGAAGAGTTTCTGAGCTTCAGGCTCTGATGTGTAAAGAGCTGTATTTGGTTTTCCACAGGGAAAGGGTTTCCCTTAGAACAAATCCTAAGTTTCTTCCGGAAGTGGTATCGGAGTTGACCCTCAACCAGTCGGTTGACCTTCCAGTCTATTTTCTTTCCCCATCTAATAGAGGGCTCCTTCCACGCATTGGATGTCACAGGACTTTGGTATTACTTCAAAGGGCGGCTATGCCGTCAGTCGAGCAACTCTTTGTGGCCTTTGCACCACAATGCTTGGGCAAACCGGTGACCGAGCAGATGATTTTGAAGTGGATCGTCCACTGCGTATCCTTCTGCTATGAAAAGCACAATAAACCCCTACCGGGTCCGGTCAGGGGTCACTCCACCAGGGGAATGTCTGCTTCTTTTGCCGCCCTGAGAAATGTCTCTATAAGGGACATATGTGCGGCCGTTACCTGGAATTCGGTGCATACCTTTGTCAAGCATTACAGCTTGGATATTGTCTCCAGGCACGCCATGCTGGTTTTGGTCGTGGCTGTTTGCAGGGACTTTTTGTCATAGGCCTCTGGGTCAGTATATTCCACCTCCAGGGTCAACTACCTCTTTGGCGTGGGACTGCTTGGTATTCAGTCCTAATTGTTATAGCCTGCTGCAAGAGCTCCCACTCGAAGTAAGACAGTACAGTTACGTAAGAACTTACCATAACAGTAGATCTTCGAGAGGAGCTCTTGCAGCAGGCGTTACTTTCCCACCCGCCTTTCCCCTCGAAATGTGCAGATCTTCATCGAGTGCTTCGTCTCCTTCTCATCAGGGCTTGTTCACAGGCCTTGGCGGGGGAACTGAGGTGGAGCTGGGTCTGCCCCCTTTTGTACCAAGGCTGATGGCGGGGCCAATGTCGGGGGCAGTCCCTGCTGTATACTGCTGGCTAAAAAGTTTTCCGGAGGGTCCTATTGCTTGCGGCATAGTCCTAATTGTTATAGCCTGCTGCAAGAGCTCCTCTCAAAGATCTACTGTTATGGTAAGTTCTTACGTAATCTGCTTTCTTGCACATCTTTTTTGAAAGATGCTACCCTCTTGGACTTTGTTGATTCCCTTGAGGTATTTGAAAGTTTCTATCATGTCCCCCCTCTTCCCTCCTTTCCTCAAGGCTATACATCTTAAGCTCCTTTAGTCTTTCTTCATATGTCTTCTGGTGCAGACCCAGCACCATTCTGGTTGCCTTCCTCTGGACAGCCTCCACCCTGTCTATGTCTTAGCGGAGATGGAGTCTCCAGAACTGTACATAGTACTCCAGATGTGATCTTACCAACTGTCTGTATAGAGGGCCAACAACTTTCTGTTTTCTACTGGTGATGCCTCTCACTATGCATCCCAGTATCCCCCCAGCCCCCCCTTACTGCCTTCTCACACTGCTTACCCACCTTTAGGTCATCTGATATGACAACCTCAGGTCTCTTTCCATTTTTGTTGTCAGTATCTCACCCTCCATTGTGTACTCTTGCCCTGGGTTTTTGTTTCCCAGGTGCATTACTTTGCACTTCTTTGCATTGAATCTAAGCTGCCATACATTTCACCATTCCTCCAACCTTGCCAAGTCCCTTTTCATCCTTTCCACCCCACCTTGTGTATCAACCCTGTTGCAGATCTTTGTGTCATCTGCAAAGAGACATACCTTCCCCTTCAGTCCCTCAGCAATGTCACTTATAAAGACATTAAAAAGGACCGGCCCCAGTACTGAACCTTGCGGTACCCCACTAGTAACCCTCTTTTCTTCACTGTGGACTGCATTTACTATTACCCGCTGTGTCCTGTTGTCCAGCCAGTGTTTTACCCAGACTACCACCCTGGGACCCACTCCCAGGCCGGCTAATTTGTTTATTAATCTTTTTGACTGTGTCAAATGCCTTGCTAAAGTCTAGGTAGGCCATATCCACAGCCCCTTCCTGGTCTACTACTTTGGTCACCCAGTCAAAGAAACCAATTAGATTTGTTTGCCATGACCTTTCTGCTGTGAATCCATGCTGCCTTGGGTCCTGTGCCCCACTGGCCTCTAGGTACTCAACAATTCTTTCCCTCAGAAGTGATGCCATCATTTTCCCTACCACTGAGGTCAAACTGACAGGTCTGTAGTTTTCTGCCTCTGTCTTGCGCCCACTTTTGTGAAGGGGAATCACATCCGCCCTTCTCCAGTCCTCAGGTACCACACCATCCTCCCATGATTTATTAAAAAGGGTAGTCAGTGGTGTTACTAGTTCTTCCCTTAGTTCTTTTAGAATTTGGGTAAATCTCATCAGGCCCCATTGCTTTATCCACCTTCAGTTTTAAGAGTTCTTTCAGAACCCTTTATTCTGTGAAAGGACTAATATCAACCCCCCTATCCAGAGTGCTTCTATTGACTGGATTAGGTCTTTCCCCCTGCTTTTCCATTGTGAATACTGAGCAGAAATATTCATTCAGTATCCCTGCTTTTTCAGTTGTTCTCTGCCCAACCATCTTCCTCTTTATTCAGCCTCAGTATCCCTACCTTCGTCTTTCTTTGCTCCCTAATGTACCTATAAAAGGTTTTATCTCCTTTCTTAACCAAGTTGGCTGTCTTTTCCTCAGTTTGGGCCTTTGATATTCTGACTGCCTTCCCTGCTTCCTTCTGCTTTAAGTGGTACAGTTCTCTGTCCTGCTCCTTCTTTGTTTCCTTATACTTGCTGAATGCTATCTTTTTCTCCCTTACCTTTCCCGCCACTTCTTTTGAGAACCATAGTGTTTTTTTCTTTTGTTTTGATTTATTTGCTTCACACAAAGGCTTGTTGCCTCTATGATGGCAGTTTTGATGTTTCCCCATTGTTGCTCCACCCCACCTTCTTGCCTGTTTGCTAGTGCTTTTCGGAGGCACTCTCCCATTTTGACAAAATCAGCCCTCCTGAAGTCCAATACCTTCACTTTTGTGTGACTTGACTCTACAGCTAAGTTTATCGTGAACCACACTGTTTGGTGGTCGCTTGTTCCCAGATGGCTACCCACTTCAAGATCAGAGATCCTCTCTCCTTCCCGATTTGAGAATACCAGGTCTAAGATTGCTCCTTCCCGAGTGGGTTCAAAAAGTAGCTGTCTGAGGCATGCCCCCTGTAGGGCATCGAGAATGGCCCTGCAGGATGTGGCTGCAGCAAAGGTGCTCCCGTTAACATCTGGCATATTCAGGTCCCCCATTAGCAGGACAGAAAACAGCTGTTCCTGACTTATGGGGATGTGGGAAAAGAACCCAGCATCGAAAAGGTCCATTTCTTGCTGGATAGTACAATGTATCCAGTTTTGTTACACTAAGGCTGGAAAGGAACCCCCAACAGGATTGAGGGGCCCATTCCACAAGAGGCACAGATGCTACCATAGCAGCTGCCAGGGATGTTCCATTAGTGGACATCTGTAAAGTAGCTACCTGGAAAACAGTACACACCTTTACAAGGCATTACAGTCTGGACATCCTGCAGAGTCTGTTTCCAAAGTAGGTTCTGTGCCCACCTCCAAAGGTACTGCTTCTTAGTCTGGAAGAGTTAGGAATACTGGAAAATTCCTGGGGTGAGAAGAAAAAAAATACCATAGTAATCTTGTTTCTTCCAAGGTATTCTCCAATATTCACAACTCACTCACCCTGCCTCCCCTTCTAGAACCAGTAGCTTCTGCACTCCTAAATACTGTGTGCCCAGGGGTATGAGTGCCACTTCCTGGCACTGTCTTTCTATGTTCACAGTGGTTTCCCCCTTTTTCAGGTGATTCTGACATTTTTGGGGTACCTCTTAATGTTTTACCCTCCAGTTGGAGGGTTTATTTGAGTGTTAATGGTGTGATTATCATTATTATTGTTGTTATTTACTATACTTAGTCCTCGCGGGGACTGTCTTTCCAGGTGTCCAGGAAATCTGTGGGGTTTAGAACTAAGGCAGTTGGTTCAAGGCAGCATTTGAAAAGTTGGCATGTGCAAAGCATTCCATCATTTGCATGTGTTCCATTCTCTCCAGGCAGTTATGTCTTAAGGGTCACTGCAAGAGTTCTGAATACCTGAGTATCACTGGGAAGAAACAACATTACTATGGTGAGTAATTTTTTCCTCTCTTGCTTGCTTTCAGAATGTTTCTTCAGCTGATGCATGTGTTGTTACCACATGGAGCACTGTGCATACTTCCACTAAGCACTGCAGGGTAGACATCATCTTGTCCAAGATGTGCTGGTTTTGGTGTTGTGGTGTTGTAAGGCCTTCTGTCCGGAAGTCATATCAGACTTTACCATCCTCCCTTAGTATCTTGAGTACTACTTGGGAATTTTTCCAAATGTGTGGTCCAGTGGAGGATATACCCTCAATGAAAATAAACAGTTACTCACCTTAACAGTAGATCTTCAAGAGTATCTCCTCCATTGGGTCATAGCGCACCTACCCTCCTTCTTTGTTACTGAGGTATAAGCTGGCAGGTTTGTCCACTGCCTTGTTTGGAAGCAAGGGCCTTATGTTTGCTATGTTTCCAGTCCCATGCCTCTCCTTGTTTGCCTGGTACTGATTTGGTCTCCTGGTTCCTCACTATAAGAGGCCCTCTGAGCTTATATCCAGAGAGGAACTGAGGAGCAGTGGGCCACCCAAGATTATATAGGTACCAACATTGCATGTCATCGTGGGCGGCCCCCAACTAGCAAAAGTTTCCAACTGGTCCTAACGCCAACGGCATACAGTTCCAATGGCGTAGCCCAATAGAGGAAATCTTTCAAAAGTCTACCATTATGGTGGGTAACTGTTCTTTCTAGAGAGGCGTGGATACAGTTAACTATCCATACTCTGGCAGTTCCACTAGAACAGGCTTTCCGTTGGACATCTTTGAGCTAAGCTTCTCCCACTACCCAGGCAGTATATCCCTCAACTCTGCCCTGTGACATCATATATTTCTTTCTGCTGAAAGAACAGTTTTCCTCCTTAGCAGCTCCTGCTTTGGTTTGTAGAGCTTTTGGTGATTGAAGATTTTTTTTTCTCTGTTTCCCTCAAGTCACCTTGACCTCACAGAGATGTAGCCATGCAAAGAGGGGTTCAGATTTTGCATTCAGTTCTGCCAAAAGTTGTCGGTCATCGACATGCCTGTACCGTCTTGGCGGGCAGCATGATATGGCCAGATGCAGTTTATACCTTTCTGTGCTTCCGGAATCCCTTGAGGATTGGAAGCACTGGCTCAGTCTCGGTTGGTGTTCAGAAAGAGATCCAAAGATCTGGTATAAAGGTCAAAAGCAGGTTTTGGCAGTTGCTGGGTTGGCTGCTCAGCTTGTGGCTTTAGAGGAGGAAGTAGTCATTGTAATGGGCACCTCCTTGGCCTCGGTGCTTCTCCCAGCTGGGTCCAGCATCATAGGGTCATTCACGGATGGATTCTGTGAGATGTGCCTGGCCCTCCAGACCTTGAAGGAAAGCCCAGTGCACCATGGCAAGAAACACAAGTGCTGTCGATGCTGGTTGGGGGACCGATAGAGGTCTATCCTCCCGGTCCTTCGACACCCTCAACCTCTCTCAACTTTGGTTGAGACTCCTTTGGTTGAGTATAGGGTCAGGAGCCCATCAGCCTACTTTCGGATAAGATGAAGGACTTGATCTCCTGGACCCCAGTTCTCTTAGTCCTCACTCAGGAGGACATGGCCCGATCGGTGTCCCTGGCCATGTCACCTCAGGAGAGGCCATCACCAGTGGTTGAGCCTCCAAAGCTTCTTTTGCTAAATGTAGTGAGGCATGTGATTTACCATGACAAACCGGAGGCTTTCCCTCAATGTCGACTGTCAGGTTGACAGTCGAGGTCCAAGTTGAGATCTTAATCGAAGCATTCCCTCACTTGATCTTGCTCAACCAGGAGGCACGCCAGCAATGCTTCTCAACCTGCTTCTCCTTGGGCGAGGAGAGGCACTAGTGGAAGATGCGCTGGTGCTACTAGGAGCTCCTCTTGTGACAGTAGTCCATTGTGGGGTGGGGTAGGGCTGTAGCCCTAGGTCTGCTGACCCACTTGTAGATGCCAGTGATGCCCTCGCTGTTCTCTGCAACTGCTACTCCAGCTCTGAGAGTGGAGCCTCGGCCACCACAGCCAAAGATGGGTGCTCCAACCAAAGAGGCCCACTTGGACTCTGGCTTGCCAGGCTGGTTTTCGGTGGAGATCACCAAATCCAAGGATTCTCGAGTGGTCCACAGCAAGAAATAGTCAAGATCCATTTTTGAGGAGTCCTCAGACAACTCTCATCGGTCATTCATGTGTCTTCCAGGACTCGTACCTTTGCCTGGGGCTCATTTGAGAAGCTGACCACCGACCATGGGCCAGTGTCATTTGGATCGCTTGTCTGACTCATGTTGGAGACCATGAATGTCCCACTAGAGTCTCTCCAAAAGAGGGCTATTACCCTGTTACGGACATCCTGGATAGGGTCGATTCCCCGGGGTTACCTTTCCCATGGCTGAGCGATCTTGTGACCAGTCCTGGTGCTTTGATAGCATACAGCATCCTGCCTGGCACCCTTTACCCATAATGTCCACAAGTATGCGTTCCCTGCTGGGCCCTTTTTGGGGTTCTCAGACTACCCCTCGGCCAAGTGGTTGGTATCTGATTTGGCCTTTTGTAAAACTGGGGATCAAGGGGACATGGATAAGCCTCCAGACAAGGATTCGAAGAAGATTGGCCAGGCCGCTATGCTGCGGTGTCCCTGGGTCTCTCTCAGGTGAGTTACTCCCTCATGATGGCTGACTTTGGGCAGCCCCGTTGGGAGTCCTTGATGAGATTCTCCCTCACCTGAGATCTTGATCGAGGCATTCCCTCACTTGATCTTGCTCAACCAGGAGGCACTTTTAACTCCTACAAAACACTAGCCATCTCTAAATTAAAAGACATATGTAGGTGCTACTAGGCCCCCAACACCAAGTCAACTTCCTAGGTACCAACTGGCCCTCTACTTATTAAGCTGAAATGTGTTGCATAATTTAGGGCAAGGTTAAAGCTGGAATGTACTACGTATATAGCATAAGGACTTCTATTGTGTATACCTCTTGTATTGTATATTTTTTCTTTGTTCTACATTTTACATCTCCTGTCTATGTAATTGCAAACTGTATGTGTATGTGCCACAGGACCTCCTTGTGAATGTGCTTGCTCAACGGAGTCTTTCCTGCAATAAACTTGAACTTGAACTCACCTTCCTGCTGGCCAGCAGTTGCCATTGAAGTTGGTCCAGGACCAGACAGTCTTGGACATGGGCGACTCCTGCACCTGTGTCATGGTGGTAACCGTCTCCATGCATCGCAGGGCCTGGCTACATCTGTCCACCTTTACAGTGGACATCCAGCATCAGCTGTCTGATGTCCCTCTTTTTGGGCACCAAACTCTTTGTCCCTGGAGTGGAAGGACATCTGATGCATATAGAGAAGTCCAGTGCCTCCCTTGACTCTGTGGCATCTTCCCAGAAGGACCAGAAACAGAAGCCGAATTAAAAGACTTTCAAGTACTGGTTCTTTCAGCCGCAGTCTCCTCGGCTGCAGCCCCAGCAAGAGCAATATCAGACTTGGCGCCCAAAAGCCAAGTATGGAAGCTAGGGCCTAAGCAAAGTGAGGGCAGGAGTGGTGGTTCTCTTCCAGCCTGATCGGCCACTGCCCCCACCAAGGCCACACAGTGACAGGGGGTGTCATCCCTCCATCCGGCCCTTCCCTGTCTGCATTCCCAGTTGGGGATCAGCTGCGTCATATCTTGCCCCAGTGGTCTTCTGTCACAATGGACAAGAGGGTGCTAGAGGTAGTAAGCAGAGGGTTGCCTCTGGATTTCAAGGCTCTCCTGCCTTACCGACTCCATACTCCTTTGGAGTCCACGGTGTTACAGGACATGCTGTCCGCCCTTTGGGAGGACATCACTCCGCTCCTCGGGGAAAGAAGTCATAGCACATGTCTCGGATACTCTGGCCAGTCAGGGTTCCGTGTCCAGTTATTTCTAGTTCCAAAATAGATGGGGGTGGCGCACCATACTGGATCTCTACAGTCTAAACCCATTCATGTGGAAGTGTAAGCTCCGGATGAGCACTCTGAATCAGATTATTCCTTCTCTGGAGTAGGGCATGTGGTTCTGCTCCCTGGACCTCCAGGATATATTCTCCCACATCCTAGTCTGTCTGTCCTACCTCCGGTTTCATGCTGAAGGAGTACTGTACCAGTTCCAGGCCATGCCCTTTGGTCTCTTATCTGTGCCTAGGGTATTCACCAAGTGTATGGCAGTGGTGGCAGCCTTCCTGTGGTGCAAGGTTGTCAGAGTGTGTCCCTACCTGGATGACTGATAGCCGGGCAGTCCACGGAGACGGCTGAGAGGTTCTGAGATCTGGGCTTGCAAACCTTTTGCAGCTTGGGCCTGTTGATCAACCTGGACAAGTCCAAACTGGTTCCCTCATAGATAATCAAGTTCATTGGGGCAGAACTACACTCCTGTGGGCCAAGGCCTTTCTCCTGGTGGACCAAGCACTGGATCTTACCTCCTTTGCCCAATCATTTCAGGTTGTGTTCTTATGCCATGCTTGGGATTTCCTTCAGCTGCTGGGGTAGATGGCGTCCTGCACCAGCATGGTCTGTTGGGCCTGCTAGTGGGTGCACCACCTGCAGTGGGAGTTGTCCCAATGCCTAGGCTATTTGGATCAGCCAGTCACAGTGACCCAGGTAGTGTGGGATGCCATTCAGTGGTGGCTAGTCCCAGAACGTCTGGAAGAAGGCATCCCATTTGCCCACCCAGAGTCGTCTGTCACACTCACAATGTGTCACTGGTGGGGTGGGGTGGGGAACACACCTTGGAGACCTCAGGGCCCATGGTTTCTGGTCACCCTGTGAGTCCCGTCATCAAATCAGCTTACGGAGCTCTGTGCAGTGCAAGTTGCTCTGATGAAATTTACTTTTTTTTTTTTCCCCTGCCGTCGGCCACTTGGTTCCTCAGCCCGGTCATGGACTCCCGCTTCCAGTTCCACATCGGTCGCACCTCATCGATACCCCCTGGCTTACCTCCACAGGGCGGGGTTGTGGCACCAGCCCTAGAGTGCTGCAACATTGGGATAGGTTGACAGGCCGGCGTGGGAGCTATTGAAGCTGAGGGCGTGCTTCATTCAGGGTAGCTGGTGGCATTTATTTTCCCTGGTGTGTGGGGGAAGGGATGTGCAATGACGACCAGCATCTGCCCCGCCCCCCCTGTACAAGTGTCGGCGTGCTCAGTACACCCAACCTCCGCTAGGTGTCCATGTTGCGCTAAACACTCTACCCCCTTCCCCCCAGAGAAGGAGAGCAGTCCTCAGGATGCTCAATCCTTCTCCCCCGGCTGGCCCTCCGACGTCCCAGCTCTGATGGAACTTGCTCCTATAGTCAGGGGTCAGGTCATGCAAGTTTAGATGGACAACACCATGACCTTGTTCTGCCTGAACAAGCAGGGTGGAACACAATTCTTTCCCATGTCAGGAGGCTCTCTGCACCTGGACCGTCATGCACAGCCTGGGTGCTGACCTTCTGGCAATCCATGTCCCAGGAGTGAACAGTCAGTTGGCAGACGCTCTCAGCTGCATAGGAGAGACATTGCACGAGTGTTCCCTAAATTAGGAGGTGGTCAACCACCTGTTCTCTCAGGAGGCAAACAGGAGAGCACCAAACTGAGGCTGTTCTGTGCCCACCCCCACAGTTCAGGACACTGTTGTAATGCCCTCGCGAGGCCCTAGACTCCCGGCTTCATGTATGCTTTCCCTCCCTTCCACTTGATCTGCAAAGTAGTGGCCAGGGCCCAGAATGATGAGGCACGGATGATCCTTATAGCTTTAAACTGGCCCAGGTAGATGATCTTCAAGGATATCTCTTGCAGCAGGTCACACTTTAGGAACTATAGACATCAGGCACCAGGACCATACAAAAAATTTTTTGCTAGCAGTCTAACTGGGGCTGTCCACAGCGACGGCATCATGTCGGCATCCTCCCTGTATAGCCGTGGGCAACCCCACACCCTTCTCAGTTCTTTTCCCGCCATCAACAGTCGCACTTCAGACTCCACGGAGCACCGTCGCTTCAGTTAAGCACCATTTTTCTGGAATATTCCTTTTTTTTATTTTGTCACCCTAGTTTTTCAATCACTTTATTTTTTGTCACCCTAGTTCTTCAATCACTTTATTTCCTAAAGTGATTTCCCTATTTCTTTTCATTTTTGCCTGGATCTGACAATCTTTTCCGTCATTGCAGCTGCAGACCGATCTGTAATAAAGAAGACCTTGTGGCCTGCGTCTGCTGCCTTGGCACCAACCATGACATTAAGGCCTGGCGGGGTTCTGTTAGGGCTTCCAAGCAAGCTATTCGGTGGCAGCGCTGGAAAGAACTAAAATCCTTCCTAATGGAGCAGAAGGATGCTGCCTTGGAAAAGGAGCTTCAGGCTAGGAGCTCCTTCACTTCTTTGACCTTTTCCACTAGCTCTCTGTCCGCCAAGACCTGGAAGAAGTCATCGGGGAAGCACTGCCACCAGGAGAAAGGTCTTCTGGAGAACATTCTTGGGTGCCGCTTTCAGTGCCGACCATTACGGGGTCATCGAACAGACCAGCAGCGACCTCCGCTGCCACCCACACCCTCTCTGCTACAGGGTCGGCCTTGACAGCTTTTCAAACAACATGAAGTCTTGCTATATTCAGACTAAATGCAGTTAGCCCCAGCACTTGAACTGCCCCAGAGAGTAAGGAGTTAACTCTATGCAGAAGCATAGAACGTTGAGCTCGAGCTCTGTTTTCAAACCTCTGTCTCTAGCACTCTGAAGTGTAACCGTCAGATTTTTTACTCCGCCTAACTGTGAAGTTGCTTCGGAGATTCCTCCTGCACTTCGGTTCAGTATCAGTTGAAATCGGTCAGTTTTACCTAACCGTTTCTTTATTTTGGTCTTCTTATCTCTGTCTCGGTAACAGTAAGTGGTAGTAGTAGGTAGTTATTGTATTATTGTGGAAATTGTTTTTTTGCCTTCAGTTCTTCTCTGGTCAGTCTGGTTTGGAACCGAACCCCATTCTATTTCTGTTTTGTTTCTAAATATTTCTGTGGTTTCCTGTACTCATCGGTTCCTAACAAAATTCTGATTTCCAGGTTTTTTTAACCGACCCGTGACACGGTTGGAACCGATCAGTTTTTAGTTGCCTGGTGTAATAGCTGGTAAGGGTAACTTTTCTGTATTCCGGCATGTCTGAGAAACCCAAAAAGAAAACCAGTCCCACTGGGTTTCAGCACTGTACTGAGTGTAAGGAGGTCTTTGCCAAGGCCGACCCTCACCTTGTCTGGGTTTACTCTGTGGGGTTTGACCACCTCAAAGAGTTCTGCCAAATCTGTAAAAACTTTCCCTAAGCCACTCTGGAAAAATGTTTGAGTAGGCTAAGGGAGAGGGAGGCCAACAAGTCCGGCTGATCTGATGTAATAGGCCCAGTTCAAGGCGTTGCCGAACCTGAGGGGGTGCCCACTGACCTGGGTGATACCTCCTCGGGCCAAAGGAGAGCCGATTCTGCAGAATCGGTTCCTAGCAAAAGGAAACGAAAAACAGCCAGTTTGGATCCTACTTCCCATGGTCTGTCCGCTGAGGAGATTGCTAAAGCGATTTCTGTTGTTCAGTCGCTTTGCCCGGTTCAGTCGGACATAGTCGCTTCTGACATTGATCCAGAGGCTTTCTATGGGGGTGATTGGGATGGAGAAGAAGAGTATGATGAAGAGGAAGATGAAGGCCTAGATGAGCCTGTAGAGCCTGACATCTCCCCAGACAGGCCTTCCAGTGTGTCTCCTCCCAGACTTTCTGAGTCCCCCTCCCATTTCTTGTTTTACAAGAAAGTGGCTGACACTCTTCAGCTCCCAGTGGAAGAAGCTGAACAGAATTAGGAGGAACCTGACTTTATGGAAATGATGGATGTCCCAGAGTCAAAGAGAGTGTCTATCCCTCTGCATAAATCCCTGGGGAAACAGACACAAAAAATTTTGCAGTTTCCAACGTCTGTACCTCCTGTGGATAAAAAGATGGACAGGAGGTATACCTTGTCAGGTCCTGGAACAGAATTTCTTATGACTCATTGCAGCCATGTTGGGGTAGTGCAGGCTGCAGCCTGTGATAAGGATAATATTCCCCTGGCATCTCACCCCCAGATAAGGAGTCTAGGAAAGTGGATGCCATGGCCAAGAAACAATACTTGGCATCCTCCTTGGAACTCAGACAAGCCAATTATATGGCATATACAACGAGGTACCAGAAGTCGAGGTGGGATACAGTTCTGGAACTGGCTAAGAATGCCCATCCCCAGCTAGCCAAGGAGCTGGAGAAGGTGGCTGCAGATGGTATTGAGGCATCCAAGGTCCAATTTCACACTGCTGTTGACTCAAATGATGTGCATTCCAGGGTCATGGCTACATCTGTCTCCATGAGGAGATTAGCTTGGCTCAGATGTACCAGTCTGTCACAGGATACCCAGACTAAGGCCATGGATTTTCCTGTTGCTGGTAACTCTCTGTTTGACGAACAAACAGAGGCTTACATGAAGAAGATGGATGAGTACAGGACCACTTATAGGAGTGCTGCAGCAAAAGAGAAGCAGACCACTCCTCAAAAGCAGCAGTTTAGGGCTGGCAGGGGCAGGTCTTTTAACAGGCCTTTTTACCAAGCCCAGGCTTCTTCTTCTTTCCAGCAGAGGGGGTTCTTCAGAGGAAGAAGCAGACAAGGGATGACCAGGACCCCAGCATCCACTCAGTCCAAGCCCCCTGCCAAACAGACACCCTGAGGTGTCAGTCAGGGTTGCCTTCCCAATTCCTGTAGGGGGCAGGCTGGCTCACTATTCCCAGGCCTGGGATTCCATTACCTCAGACAAATGGGTCCTGGAAGTAGTGAGCCAGGGACTTGTTCTCAGCTTCAAAAGGTTCCCAAAGATGAGAGCAAGATCTTTCACCCCCTCCCCCTTGGAGACAAAGGCCTTAGAGGCAGAAGTCTCCTCTCTTCTGCTCATGTGAACAGTAGAGAAAGTACCTCTTTGTCACAGGGAAAAATGACTTTATTCCAGATACTTCCTTCCCCCAAAAATGACAGGGGAGTGACGACCCATCCTAGATTTAAGGTACCTCAACAAACACTTAACAAAACCAAAGTTCAAGATGGTGACTCTGGGAGTAATTCTTCCCTCTCTGAGACCAGGAGACTGGCTAGCCTCCCTGGATCTCAAGGATGCCTATTTCCACATACCCATCAGACATTCCCACAGAAAGTACCTCAGGTTCGAATTGCCCTCAGGCCATTATCAGTTCAGAGCCATGCCTTTCGGCCTAACATCAGCTGCAAGGGTGTTTACCAAGTGCCTGGCAGTAGTGGTGGCATTCCTCAGGAGACAGGGTATCCTTCTGTTCCCATACCTGGACGACTGGCTCCTAGTAGGTCAGTTCCCAGGCCAAGTCAAGTCAGCCTTAACAGTCACCCAAAGGCTCCTGGAGTCCTTGGGCTTCATTCTAAACCTAGAAAAGTCGGTTCTGGAACCAACTCAACTGCTCACTTTCATAGGGGCGGACATACACACTACCCAGGCAAGAGCATTCCTTCCTCTTTCAAGAGTTCAGTCTCTAGTCACTCTGGCTTCCTCTAGTTTCTTGTCCAGCCAGACATTTTCTTCAGTTACTGGGCCACATGGCAGCCTCCACAACTGTGGTCCAGGGAGCAAGGTTTCAAATGAGAGATATTAAATTTCATCTCCGATCTTACTGGTCTCAGAAAAAGGACCTTCTCTCCAAATTGGTTCCAGTGTCCCAGACTCTAGTTCAAGCACTCCAGTGGTGGCTGGAGGAGGACAACCTTCGGCAAGGTGTCCCATTCATCAGTCAGGCTCCTTCAGTGATTCTCATCACAGACGCCTCCCTCCTAGGCTGGGGGGCCCATCTGGACCAGCTTACAGGTCTCACCAGGAGTCCCTTCTTCACATAAACCTTCTGATGTTGAGGGCTGTCTTTCTAGCTCTGCAGACATTCTCAATTGTAGTTCAGGGGAAAGTAGTACAAATCAGGACAGACAATACCACAACCATGTGGTACATCAACAAGCAGGGAGGCACTCAGTCCTCGGCCTTGTGCACGGAGGCCATGAAGGTATGGTCTCTGGCTTATTCCCTTCATGCTTCCCTGGTGGCTGTACACCTACCAGGGAATGATAACATCTTAGCAGATGCTCTCAGCAGAATTTTTTAGGGTCATCACAAATGGACTGTGAATCATCTGGTCCTTCAGGTTATCTTCAGCAGGTGGGAGACTCCAGAGATAGATCTCTTTGCAGCCCCGGACAATCATCAACTTCCTCTTTTTTGTTGCAGGCCTCCTCTACTGGGCTCTGTACAACAGAAGGCTCTACTATTGGATTGGGCAAGCAGGTTCTTGTATGCATTTCCTCCTTTCCCTTTGATCTTCAGGGTTCTGATCAAGGCCTGATCTCAGCCTTGCAGAGTGATCCTAGTGGCACCAGACTGGGCCAGACAGCCATGGTATCCTCTACTACTGTCATTGTCAGTGACAAGGCCTCTGTGTCTTCCTAGACAGTTCAATCTGCTGACATCCTCTCGGGAGGAACCTCTATCCCAATCTTCAGGCTCAAGGCCTGGGTCTTGAAGAGTTAGAATATGCACATTTAAACCTTTCTCAATCAGTTTTGGATATTCTGAAGGTTAGCAGGAAACCTGCTACCAGAAAAACTTACAATTCCAAGTGGAAAAGATTTGTTTTTTGGTGTTCCCAAATACCTGTTCAGCCAGAATTAGCTGACATTGCTACTGTATTGGACTATTTGGTACATCTTAATAGTTTAGGCCTTCAGCCCACTATGCTTAAGGTGCATTTGGCAGCTGTGTCTGCCTTCCTTTCAGCTGGGAAGGGCTCTTCCTTAGCCTCTCATCCAGTTTTCCAGAAATTCTTCAAAGGTCTGATGCATGTTAATACTCCCTTTCGAGCCCCTACCCCTTCTTAGGATCTGAACATCTGTATAGCACAGCTTGTGCAGCTCCCTTTTGAGCCTCTATCTTCAGTGGAGCTGAAATACTTGACATGGAAAACTGTATTCCTGGTAGCCATTACCTCTGCCAGGAGGATCAGTGAGTTACAGGCTTTATCAGTGGAACCTGATTTTGTTTCTTTTCACAGGGATAAGGTGGTCCTTCAAACTAACAGAAAGTTTCTTCCCAAAGTGGTCTCAGACATTCATCTGAACCAATCTATGACATTGCCTGTGTTTTTTACTGACCATTCTTCCTCTGGGGAACAAAGATTACACAGACTTGATGTGAAAAAGGCCCTTAGTTACTATGTGGAGCATACTGGATGTTCTCAGTTATTTCTCACCTGTGGTGAGGTGGGAAAAGGCAAACCAGCCACCAAGAGAACTATTGCCAAGTGGATTGTCTCCTGTATCCAATTCTGCTATTCAAAACTTGGGAAGGAACCTCCCTCAGGCCTGAGGGCTCATTCTACCAAGGGTACAGCTGCTGCGCTCGCAGCAGCTAGGGGTATACTTTTAGTGGAAATTTGTAAAGCAGCCACCTGGAAAACTGTTCATACATTTACCAAGCATTATTCTCTGGACATTCAGTCTAGAAGTGATGCTAGGTTTGGCACAGCTGTGCTGCAGAGCTTGTTCCCAAAATAGGTTCTGTGACTCCCTCTCCAAGGGGGTACTGCTTGGTAGTCTGCATTTAGTCAGAATACAGCAAGACTTCATGTTGTTTGAAGAAAAAATTACTTACCATAGTAATGTTGTTTCTTCTAATGGAGTCTTGCTGCATTCTGACCTCCCTGTCTTCCCTCCTAGAACCCAGTAGTTTTGGGATGTGGGTGGGCAGGCACAGTGCTGCACCCCAGAGGTGTACTTGGCTTGCCCTGTCTTATGGGTTTTAGTTATGTTTAGCTCTCTACCTACTTTGGTTTTATATTTAGCTTTCTTTTTGGGGTTCACGACTTGAGTCTTTTGACCCTAAAAACAATTTGTGCAGCCATTTGGCTTGCAAGAGTTGAAATAATTTGCACCTATTACTTTTATTAGTGCTCATAATAATCTGACGGTTACACTTTAGAGTACTAGAGACAGAGGTTTGAAAACCGAGCTCGAGCTCAACGTTCTATGCTTCTGCATAGAGTTAACTCCTTACTCTCCAGGGCAGTTCAAGTGCTGGGGCTAACTGCATTTCGTCAGAATACAGCAAGACTCCATTAGAAGAAACAACATTACTATGGTAAGTAATTTTTTCTTCCTGCTGGAGCTCCTCTGCCCGGTGTTGGTTCATCATCGGCTTGCCTTCCCCTACTCCCGCCATTGATTTCCACTGCCTCCCTCACCCTTTTTTCCATGGGGGGGACTGTGGCAATGATGCTGTCGGTTTCTCCTATACGGACACAAGCCCACTGTCGGATTTTTCTTTACCTCCGCCGAAGCATCTGCCCTTGCTGAACACTCCCCTGCCTCCTCAGGGGCCACAGTCAAGGAGCGATGCCGGGCTGGTTGTGGCCAGCGATGGTCATGCGTCGGGTTCAGGCTTCTTCAACTGATGCCCCTGACTGTTCCTATGATGTTGGGGATGCAGGACCCTCAGCTGGTACGTCAGCCTGCCCCATCCGTCGCTGCTTTAGCCTTCCCTGCCATCACCTGGGCCTCAATGCCCCTGGTTTCTGCCACAGGACTCCCTATCAACGCCGGTGACCATCGACGTCCAGTCCCTGCTTTCCTGTGTCTGGGACTTCATGCAGAGAGTTGCACCACCTCAGGGCTTTCTCAGCTGGCATTGGTGCCTTCACACCATGCGTTGTCGTGACCAGTCCCTTCTCGGTCATCAATGTCTTTGGTGCCTGTTTCTGAGCCAGGGGTCGACGATAAGTATCATCCTGATTTCCTGCTGTCTAATGATGAAAATGAGGAGGATGAGGATGCTGGGACCTTGACTTCCCCTAGCACCTCCACTGTTTCCTCAGCGAGGAAGGACTTCTCAAAATACACCCCGCGGTCCCCCTCCCCCCGGATGAGCCGTCTTTCATAGCAGCGATGCGGCAACTCAGTCCTCTAAAGGGTTTTATGCTGTGGAGCAGGACATTACTCGATGGAATCTGGCTGATTACTTTAACCTGCCAGATTCCCCTTCCCTCATCATCCTGCCTATGATCAATGCACACGAGGATTCCACTATGGCCACATGGTACAGGCCTAACTCGATTCCCCCTATGCCCAGAAAGGTGGACAAGCTGTACCAGGCCCCTTGTGAGAAGCCCTTTTTTGCAGGGCCCCTACAGGCAAATTCTGTGGTGATCAATGCAGCCTATGATAGATCCAAGAGGCCCCAACACCTCAGCTCTCCCCTTCCCCCAGACAAGGAGTCCAGAAAGTTGGACCTTATGGGCAAGAGGGTATTTGCCTCTTCTACTTTGGCAGTAAGGATCATTAATTATAAAGCGGCCAGTCTGCAGCCCAGTCGCTTCCAGAGGGCCCCCTAAATAGGAGATGCTCAAGACCCTCCAGCGGGTGTAGATGTGAGCAAGCACCTCTTGCGGGCCACCTAGGATGCCCTAGATACCTCTGCGGTGGGAATTTGCCTGAGGAGGTAGTTCTGGCTCAGAGTGTCCAGTTTTGCCTCTGACATCCAACAATCCATCCTGAATGCTCTCTTTAGGGGCTACAAGCTCTTCGGGGCAGATGTGCAGGGTATCTTCAATGACCTGTAGGCCTTGGGGAGAATGCGGCGGTCCATTCACTCCCTCTACCACACCCATCAGAAGAGTGGACAGAGGATGCCCTTTCAGTGTGCCACCCATCAACTAGATCTGGCACCAGACAGCCAGGCAAGTGTAAACCTGGAATGGCCTGCCTGCCCCTCCTCCATCACAGGGAAGTCCTCAAGAGGAGGAGGAGTGCCCCCCGCTGCAGGCTCAGCCTCAGCCTGACTCTTTGCCTGACCCCCTTCATTCTCAGGATGTGGTGGTGGGGGATCATTTCTCCCTCCATCTGGACAGGCGGATGGAGATCACAACTGATGCCTGGGTACTGCAACTCATAGAACAAAGACACGCTCTAGAATTTGTGGAGATGCCTCCAATCCTCCTTCCGAGGCATTCCACTTACCCTTCAGGCCACGTACCCATGATACTGGAGGAGATCCCTACGCTGCTGTGGAAAAGGGCCATAGAACCTGTCCCTGAGAATCAATGGAACACGGGGTTCTACTCCCACTTTTTCCTCGTTCCCAAGCCCACAGGGGACTTGAGGCCTATCCTGGACTTGTGAAACCTGAACTACTACATCCAGGACAAAAAGTTCTGGAAGGTCACTCTCCGAGGCCTGTTGCCCTTGCTCTGGAAGGGAGACTGGATCTGCTCTCTAGATATGCAGGATGCATACCTGCACATCAAGGTCTGCCTTCCCCACAGGAAGTACCGCAGGTTCCTGTTTCAAGGGGAGAACTACCAGTTCAGAGTCCTCCCTTTTGGTTTGTCTTGAGTGCCTCGGGTCTTCACCAGATGTCTAGCTGTAGTGGCAGTGGACCTCAGGAGGGAGACACTTTACGTCTTTCCCTGTCTGAACAACTGGTTGCTCAAAGCTCAGTTCAAAGAGCAACTGTCTTTTACTGTGGCGCATACTATGCAGCTGTTCAGCCATTTGGGGATCACAGTCAACCTGTCCAGGTCGGTGTTGACTCTCGTCCAGTGTCTCCAGTACATAGGAGCTATTCTGGACACAGCCCAGTGCTCCACCTTTCTGCCCCTGGACAGGGTGGAGCGCCTAATGGCACAGGACTGGGAACTTTATCACAGCCATGACATATCTTAGACTGCTGGGCATGATGGCTGCAGCCATTGCCATGGTTCTCTTGGTGAGGCTGTGTAAGCACATCCCTCAGTGGACTTTGAGGGTACAGTGGGATCAGTGAACCGATGATCTGGAGCAGATGGTTCTAGTTTCTTCGCTGTTAAAGAAGGTTCTCCTGCGGTGTATGGAATCCAGCCATTTGCTTAAGGGGGTTCCCTTCCTCATACCCTCCCTTCACCAGATCCTCACCACGGATGGCTCAGGGATGGGCTGGAGCACACATCTGGGTCATTACCAGACTCGGGGGACATGGAAATCCACTCGAGGGCTCGCTCCATGTCGGTGTCCTCAAGATGAGAGCTGTCCTCTGATTGGATCTGTTGTGGCTGAGATAGTCCGGAGTTTCTTGAGGAGTGGGTTCTTCCCATTGGCTTTGAAAGAGGCCTTGGTTAGACCTCTATTAAAGAAACCCTCATTGGACCCCGACTGTCTCGGCAACTACAGACCGGTCTCTAACCTCCCATTTTTAGGGAAGGTTGTAGAAAAAGTGGCAATTCAGCTCGAGGAATGACTTGCCTCATCCTCCATCAATGAGGTTTTCCAGTTGGTGTTTAGGGGTGGGCATAGTATGGAGATCACCTTGGTGAAGGTGCTTAATGATCTCTTAATAGTGAGAGACAGGAGAGAGCATACTGTCTTGATCCTCCTGGATCTTTCGGCGGGATTTGACACTGTGGACCATGAGGTGCTGCTTGACCGACTGCAGTACTGGTGTGGCCTGCCCGGTAAAGTCATTAAATGATTCAGGTCATTCTTGACAGGCAGAGTGCAGAGGGTGGTGATGGGGTTAGCCTTATCTAGCCCGAAACCTCTGACCTGTACTGTCCTGCAGGGGTTGGTCTTGTTGCCCTTGTTGTTTACAGTGTATTTGCTGCCATTGGGAGACATTATCAGGCAGTATTGGCTGGGTTTTCACTGCTATGCAGATGATACCCATCTGCAGCTTGGGAACTCAAGCTGCAGACTGGTAGGACAGAGGTCTGGGGTTATATTCTGTTTAACTGAAATATTTGAATAGTTTGTAAGTGGGACTGTTGTTTGTCAGGGTTAATTAGAGGGAAATTTAAATGTGTTGTTTGCCTGGTGTTAGGGGGAGGGGACATTAGCTGCAATTACCTTGTCTTTAAACAGGAATTACCCTGGCCTCCATTGTTCACTTGGGAACTCAAGCTACAGACTGGTAGGACAGAGGTCTGGGGTTATATTCTGTTTTAACTGAAATATTTGAATAGTTTGTAAGTGAAATTAGCTCTATGTGTTAAAAAATTATTACCTTGAATTAGAACTGTTACTTGGGCTGTGATATTGTAACTTTGGAGGCTTGGGGACTGTTGTTTGTCAGGGTTAATTAGAGGGAAATTTAAATGTGTTGTTTGCCTGGTGTTAGGGGGAAGGGACATTAGCTGCAATTACCTTGTCTTTAAACAGGAATTACCCTGGCCTCCATTGTTCACTTGGGAACATACCTCTCAACTGCACCGGATTTTCCGTGATGTACCGTTTTCAGCCTGTCCCAATAAGCCTGTTCCGCCATCCCGCATAGCACATTTTATTTCCGCGCCGAACACCATGCGCTGGTCATTGTTCCCTCAACACTTAAAAACTTCCTGGTTTCCTTTCGTGCACTGACCAATGGAGTGCTCGCCCCCACCCCTTACCTGAAGCCCGCCCTTGCTCCATCAGTCTCTTCCCTGCTCCCAGATTAACTCTTTGACTGCCTGGCTGGTCCCCTCAGATCCGCTCCCATACAATAAATCAGCTAGGTGGCCGGAGGGGGGAACCATAGCTTCCGTGAGAATTTCCCAAGGACAGTCGGAGAGAGAAGGAACAATGCACCACCGCAACACATCACTCTGAGAGCGTTAGCAGTGCATCCAGGAAGAGCGGAGCAGCCTGTCAGCCGCCGCACCACGGAGGAGCTTAGATGGGAGCTTAGAAGGGAGCCAGAGCCTGAGGAAATGCGCCGCCAGTCTCTAGTATCACTCAAGGTGAGACTGAGAAATTAATTGTCTCACAGTCTGAGGAGGTTTTGGTCGCCGGACCCTCAGCGCATGGTGGAGTGAGCCTTGGAGGAGTTTGAACTGTCTGCCTGTCTCCCAAGTCGGAGAGACGGAGTCACTGCTTCAGTGGTGCAGCAGAACAGCCTGCCTGAGCTGGGAAGGGAGGGGGGCCAGGGCAAGAAGAAGGCACTGAAGCAGCAGCAGATGGACCACCTGGTTTACCCCAGCACTCCAGTAGAGACTATGTGTCTGAGTTGGACCCACCCGGGGCCACCGCTGGATGCCCAGTGCTCACTCCTGTTCACTGATCCAACATCCCGAAGAGTGTGCAATGCTGTCCTTTTGTACCATTTTAACCTCTGTTGGCAGAGTAGAATGTGCATGTGTACAGTGAGAGGCCAACTTTTCAGTTCTTTGGGGGATTTACTAATATTAAAAAAAAATCTTTGAAATCTGTGGTGAGAGGAGCCTGTGTACAGCCAAGCAGCAGTGATGGGAATGAGCCTGGGACTGGGAGTTTGAGCTCTGGAGGAGGGAGACAACCTAGTCTCTGCTGCCTGGCTGGTGCCTTGGGAGGGGTCTGGGTCTGGGATGGGTCTGCAGTGCACACAAGGCAGTTCAGGCTGGGCTTGCCTACAGATTTTCCCTAAGTTACTTGCCAGCCCAGCACAGTCGCTGGTGGTGCATGCAGTTCTCTGTGTGTTACTGTGACTCTGTGCGTGCTGATGTGCAACTGCTGTCACTTTGCTACTAGTTTCTCATTGCTTGTAAATCACTTTGGGATATAATGTGTATCAAACTAATTCTTTTTTTTTTATATATACATAGATCTCTCTCAGACTACTGCTCGACTCGGTATATTTATAGATTAAATCAATAAAATGTTAACACACATTTAGGTTTTTTATCACTATTTTAATTAAGGACACAGACACAGCACATTTTCATTTTCTCTTTAATTTGCAACACAAACCACATGCCAAGCATACACACAATAGTTTTACTGTGGTAAAATCAGTTTTATTTATTTTACGTGAAAATGCCACAGTGCGCGACTCTGCGCGCTGAGAAAAATCAGGCATCCCACATTTTTGCCATTTGTCACACATTTTGTAGCCCTCTGTCACACACTGGCAAGTTGGGAGGTTGAGAGGTATGCTTGGGAACTCAAGCTGCAGACTGGTAGGAGAGAGGTCTGGGGTTATATTCTGTTTTAACTGAAATATTTGAATAGTTTGTAAGTGAAATTAGCTCTATGTGTTAAAAAATTATTACCTTGAATTAGAACTGTTACTTGGGCAGTGATATTGTAACTTTGGTGGCTTGGGGACTGTTGTTTGTCAGGGTTAATTAGAGGGAAATTTAAATGTGTTGTTTGCCTGGTGTTAGGGGGAAGGGACATTAGCTGCAATTACCTTGTCTTTAAACAGGAATTACCCTGGCCTCCATTGTTCACTTGGGAACTCAAGCTGCAGACTGGTAGAACAGAGGTCTGGGGTTATATTCTGTTTTAACTGAAATATTTGAATAGTTTGTAAGTGAAATTAGCTCTATGTGTTAAAAAATTATTACCTTGAATTAGAACTGTTAGTTGGGCTGTGATATTGTAACTTTGGAGGCTTGGGGACTGTTGTTTGTCAGGGTTAATTAGAGGGAAATTTAAATGTGTTGTTTGCCTGGTGTTAGGGGGAGGGGACATTAGCTGCAATTACCTTGTCTTTAAACAGGAATTACCCTGGCCTCCATTGTTCACTTGGGAACTCAAGCTGCAGACTGGTAGGACAGAGGTCTGGGGTTATATTCTGTTTTAACTGAAATATTTGAATAGTTTGTAAGTGAAATTAGCTCTATGTGTTAAAAAATTATTACCTTGAATTAGAACTGTTACTTAGGCTGTGATATTGTAACTTTGGAGGCTTGGGGACTGTTGTTTGTCAGGGTTAATTAGAGGGAAATTTAAATGTGCTGTTTGCCTGGTGTTTGGTAAGAGCCTTCCCACCCACCCTGTTTTGTAGGCTTTCTTAAATACTGAAAAGCCACTGGGGGTTGGGATTGAAGGGCTGAGTATTTCTGTTTTGGGACTGAAATTCGAAGCAACAGGAGCTGGTGGGCCTGTGACATCATACGGTACTTGATGTCTGCTTACACACACTGTTAGTGGGACCGAACACACACTGGACTGTATGTGTTTGTGAGACTTGGGAACTTTATTGGTGGGGTTGAAATTGGGTTTGTAAATAACTACAGTCAGTATTGAGAGAAACTGTATTCCAGGGGAAAGGGACTGAAAAATGTGTGTGCCATTATAAACAGAGGGGATAAACAGGGTGGCCATATTCCACCATGGCAGGCATCTTCGAAGGGTTGTAGGCTGCACAGGCTGTGGGATGGCATAATTCTAAATTGGGCTGAGAGGAGGCTGCCCACTCTGTAGACAGCTATCTTGTATCAGGAGTGAGGTATATTGGTTAAGGAGTAAGCTGGGGGTGTCCAAGGATAAGGGTGTGGATATGGGCAGCAGAAGGTGGGGCTGAGGGGAGGCTGGGGCAACGCCTGAAATTACAGGACGTTATGTTACAGCAAGCAGGAGGGGATATTAGGACAGAGGACCCTAAATAGGGAAGTTGATGCTAAGGGAAAGTATACGGGTGAACATTCTGAATACAAAGAGAGTGGAGGGGAAGAGTCAGAGGGCTGTTGTGCAGAAGCCTAAACAGCAGACAGTGGAGGGAGCCCAAGGTGAACAGAGCAAGAGGAGAAGAAGAGGGTCAGTTTGAGGTGCAGTCAGGGAAACTCGGGTTACTTGATGGAGGCTGACATAGAGTGTCACAATAAATTTGAGCTACTACAACCCTAGAGGGGGAGGAAGGTTGTGGAAATGAGAAACTTATACAGAGGCGGGGAGGGAGTCGGATACCCATAGGGCATCACAGACCAGCATGGAAAGGATAGAAACAGTCCCAGAGGAGAAGGGAAACATATATGTTAGCAAATGGGGAGATGCAACGATTCCAAACATGAGGGAGGAGAGCATGATTGGAGAGAACTGGGAGACAAGGAGGTGGAGAGGAGCCCCCTTCAGCAGGGGGGTCAGTACCAAGGATGGGGCCCTAGCCAAAGGGGACCAACAGAGAGCCTCTGGAGGCAGGGGTACTATTACAAGGGGGGGGGATGGTGGTGTGGGGGAAGGGGAAACCATCAGGGCCAAGATAAATGGTTCGGATAAGAGAGGGTTTGAGTTAAGTGGGCAAAATAGCAAGGGAGGCAGAAAGGGGAGGGTGACAAGGGGGTCTCTAATAAGGCAGGAAGACTCCCACGAAATTGAGATCATGAATAAAGGTGGGGAAGGGGTACTGAGAGGGCATAGTGGAGGTAACCATAAGGATGATGACGGTGTTAAGGTTCTGTTATTGGGAGACCCGATGATTAGGGTATCCAGTGGAGGGACAGGGAGGTGGATGCCATAGCCAGGTGAAGGTAGTGAGTATCTCTGGGCTGACAGTGCACAGAGCAAAGTTCATGGTGTATGAAATAAGATACGGATTGTGGAGGGAAACCGGATTTCTGGCATTTGGGAACTAATGATCTAGAGGGAAATAGCATTTTGGAAATCCAAGCAAGGTTCCAAGAACTTGCCAGAGTCTGTCGATAATGGATGCAACATTTCTTTCGGAATATTGCCAGTACCAAAGGCCCCAGTGGAAAAAAATGAAGCTCACAGAGGGTAATGACTGGCTCAGGAAGTGGGTGAAGAGAGTGGATTGGGGTGTTAGGGAACTGGAATGGAGTTTGGGAGGATAGGACTATATGCCAAGGACAGGTTTCATCTTGCCCCATTAGGGAAGGAAGTCCTTAAACGGGATGGCTGACTACATTCAAGAAAGGTGGGGTTTAAACTTGTGAGGGGGAAGGGATAAGGAGGGGCTGACCAGAAGCCTCTCCTCCAGATGAGGGAGTAGCCTTCAAGCCCAAGGGGAAGGGGAAACAGACTGGGGTGGAGGTTTCAGGAGGAGCAGAGGGAGGATGGAAGTATAAGGAATCTGGGTGGGTTCAGCAAAGAGGATCAGGGATAAGGGGTGGGGTTGGTGTCAGTAAATGCCAGGAGCTTGGAAACAAGTTGCTAGAGTTCCAGGCTCATGCTGTTCGGGGTGGATGGGCGGTCACGAAACGGGCAACAAAAACATGACTGGGACCTAAATGTAACGGGGTACACTATGCTTAGGAAGGATAGAAAGGAGGGCAGAGGGGTGGAGTGGCTATGTTCATTAGAGATGACATAGAAATTGCTAGGGTAGAAGAGGCAGAGGGAAACGTGGAGGCCTTATGGGTCACCTACGATCCCCAGCAGGAGATAAGGTCAAGCTGGGTAGTATATAGGCCCTCGGGATGAGTGATGTTCTAGAGGATGGTTTGCTGGACAAACATCATTGCTCAGTGTGGACCAAAAGGGAAGGAGTGGTGTTGATGGGGACCTTAATATGCCAGGTACAAACTGGGAGAACCGTGTCCTCTAAGGTGACCAAGGAGCAGAGGCTGCTGGATGGCTTCCAGGATGTGTTCTTAACACAGCATGTGATGGAGCCACAAGGGAGGGGCATGTCCTGGATGTGGTTCTGGCAGATGGGGATCTGGTAAGGGACATAGTTGTACAGACCCCTGACTGGAGCGACCACAATACTGTCTGGTTTCAAATAAGCATGGGGAGGGATCTAGGACACTGGCAGTGGACTTCTAGGGGCAGACTTTATGGGCATGGGAAATATTCTCAAGGATCACTTGAAGGGGATTACCTCAATGACAAGTGTGGGAAAGGAGATGGAGGTCATAAACGGGACTTCATGAGGCAGTCAGGATCTGCGCAAGTTGAAACGTAAGGGAGCAAGGTCACATAAACCATGCTGGTGGTCCAGTGAGGTACAGGTAACAGTCAGAGAAAAGAAGGCAGCCTACAAAAAATATAAAACAACAAGAGGGGATAGGGATAAGGAAATGTACCATCTTGCATCTAGAAAAGTCACCTGTATGGTGAGGGGAGCAAAGTCCAGTAAAGAGCAGCGGCTGGCACAGGGGATACATGGAGGGGAAAAGGGGTTCTTCCGGTACATTGGGGAGCGGAGAAAAACTAAGGGCCATCTCAGCAGATTGAGATCAGAAGGAGGGTGGGTGGAAGGCGAGGACCAGGCAGAGGTATTTCATGAGTACTTTGCCTCTGTGTTCACTAGGGAGGATGGGATATCTACAAAGCAAGGCACCGAAGGGATAGAAGCATCAGTAAGTGGGATCGAGGAGCACAGAAATGGAGCAAGAGGAGGAGAGGTACCCTAGGGTGTCACATTTGGGTAAGGATAAAAGGCCAGTAGGTGGAGGGGACGGATGATGCTATCTCTGCCAAAGGGTGTGGTTAGCCCTCAAGGCCCTAAAGAAAGACAGATCTCCTGGGCTGGATGGCATTCATCCGAGAGTACTATGGGAATTACGGACATATTGGCTGCACTCTGGCGGAGCTTTTCAGCAGGTCACTTGAGACAGGGAGGGTACCTAGGGATTGGCGAGAGGCACATGTGGTACCAATCCATAAAGGGGGGTCGAGGGAAGTACCAGGTAACTATAGACCCATCAGTTTGACCTCGGTGGTGGGAAAATTAATCGAGAGTATACTAAAGGAACGATTGGGGGTGTACTTGGAGGAGGTGGGAGGTCTGGATAGTCGGCAACATGGGTTTGTGCCAGGTAGATCATGTCAAACCAACCTTGTGGAGTTCTATGAATGGGTAACATCAGAACTGGACAGGGGTAAGCCTGTGGATGTATTATTGTTGGAGTTCAGCAAGGCGTTTGACTCTGTCCTCCACAATGGTCTGGTGGAGAAACTGATGGGGTTAGGAGTAGGCCCTTTGATGGCCAGATGGATTGAAAACTGGCTAGCTGGACGCACTCAGAGAGCAGTGGTCTGTGGGGAGCTCTCGAACCCCAGAGAGAGGTTGGTAGTGGGCACCGTAGGGCTCGGTCCTGGCTCCCATCCTGTTTAATGCATACACATCGGACATCAGGAGGTATAGGTGTGAAATGAGTCTCTTCGTGGATGACTCCAAGATGGGAGTAGTAGTTGAGGGAGAAGAGGAGGTTGGCCTGCAAGGACCTGGACACCCTGGAAAGCTGGGCTCACACATGAAATAAATTTCAATATCACCAAGTGCAAGGTGTTGCATCTTGGTCGGAAACTTAAACACAGGTACACCCTGGGAGGGCGCTGGGAGGCCTCAATAGGGGAAAAAGACCTAGGGGTCATGGTGGATGCATGTATGAATAACTCTGAGCAGTGCAGGAGAGTGGCTAGCAAGGCAAACAGGATGTTGGGATGCATCGTGGGGGATCACCTCTAGGAGCAAGGAAGTGATTCTGCCACTGTACAATGGACTGGTTAGACCACACCTTGAGTACTGTGTACAGTACTGGAGACCACACTTGAAGAGGGACATACAGCTCCTGGAGAGGGTACAGGAGGGCCAACTAAGATGATACGAGGCTAGGGGATTTGGCGTATGAGGACAGACTTAAGGAGCTCTGCCTGTTTTCATTGGAGGAGAGGAGAGACAGGGGGACATGATTGAGGTCTTCAAGCACCTCAAGGGAATAAATAGGGTAAACATGGAGGGATCTTTAGACTAAAGCAGGAGGTATCACCAGAGGGCATGGTTTGAAGTTGGAAGGTGGAAGGGTGAGGGGGAAAAGAGGAGGAGGTTTTTCACTGAGAGGGTGGTGGACCCTTGGACTGCACTGCCTGGTGAGCTGGTTCAGAGATCCACAGTGGAGGGCTTCAAGAGAGGGTGGGACAGACACAGAAAGTGGATGTATCAGATGATGGCCTGTCCCAGGGGGGTGGGGATGGATGATAGGGGTTTCTGGAGCACAAGGGATGGGAGGGTCTCGGCACCCAACTAAGGATCTAAGGTTCGAGCAGACTCGATAGACCATAAGGCCTAATCTGCTGGCAAATAGTATGTTAGTATACCTGTCCTGTGCACCAAGTAACCAGATGGTAGACTCGTTATTTAACAACTGCCTGTGTGAGATCCAGACTTGGATGACTCATAACTGGTTAAGACTCAACCCAGACAAGACTGAGGTGCTGGTGGTGGATCCAGGTCATTGTGGGGTGGGAGGGGAGTTTGTGGGATCCCCCTGGCCTTGTACGGGGGGGGGGGTGCTGCCGATCCTATCCATATGGATGAAGAACCTGGGTGTGATACTCGACGACAGCCTGACATTTGATGTCAGGTGTCGGCCGTTGTTAAGAGTGGATTTTACCATCTGAGGAATATTGATCGGATTCGGAACCTGTTACCCCCTGAGGACCTAACCTTACTGGTACATGCTTTTGTCATGTCCAAGCTGGATTACTGTAATGCCCTGTACCTAGGGCTATCTGGAGGCAACCTCCGCCACTGCAGCTGGTGCAGAATGTGGCAGCAAGACTATTGACCGGCGCACGTAGGTATGATCAGATTACATCTATCCTCTGTGAACTGCACTGGCTGCCGGTTAGGTGGAGGATTGCCTTCAAGGTCAGATTTCTGACCTATAAGGCCCTACACGAGTTGAGACCAGTCTGCCTGAAAGATCTCCTTGTGCTTCACCGTCCATCCTGGGCTGCCCGTTCCACTGAGTGTTGCCTCTTTAGTGTTCCCAGAGTTAGGTTGCGCCACTCTGTTGATGGAGCGTTCTCGGTGGCTGCACCTACCCTGTGGAACTCTTTACCTAAACAACTGCGGGAGGCACCCTCAGTGAAAACCTTTAAAAAGGGATTAAAATGTTTTATTTAACCAGGCTTTTAATGGATATTTATAAAATGGGTAGGGTAAATCCTGTATTTTGATTGGTTGCCAGCCGTGCATTAGAAGTGTCTTATGCATGGCTAGCAACAAATTCGGGTCCACAGCTATATTTAAAAAAATTAGTATTAAGAGCCAAATAGAGCATTCATTTTGTTAGTAAATTATTTTAAGCACACTCACATTTCAGGTACACCGCAGCACATCTTACTTCGAGAGGGCTCTTGCAGTAGGTAATTACATATAGGACTGACTTCAGCAGGCGGCAGGACCCCACTGAAAAATTTCTAGCTAGCAGTCTCTGGCGAGGGACCGCCCCCACGTCAGGTGACCAGCATCAGGAGACGTCGGTATAAAGGGGCGGTCCTTCACGCCCACCTTCCAGTTCTTTTCCGCCGTTAGCTTATGCCAGCGCCTTGCGGAAAAGTTCCCTGCTCATCAGGCTCCTTTGTCGGTAGTTTTACCGAGTATTTTCGATTTTTTTCTCAGCCATCGTCAGGTTCCCATCGGTGTATGTCGTCCCCTACGCCCTCCGAGCACAAAAACAAGTCGCGACTTCGTCACGGCCCAACTCCCGCTGCAGACGGCCATACCCCTGTGCCTTTTTTGCCTAGGTCCCGACCATCCAGTGGAGAAGTGCCAGCACTGCCTCAGCTTTAATGCGGCCACCCAGAGAATGCGGCAGCAGTCCCTGGAAGCCCACATTTTAAAAAAGAAAATGAGCTCCATGGAGAAAGAACTGAAAAAGCTTCAGCAGGCATCGACTTCCCCTAAAGGCCATCGCAAGAAAAATGATAAGGAAAGGCACCGGGACAAGGGCTCCTCTCCCACCGTATCTTTCTCAGGAGTCGCCGTGAAACAGGTAACGTCCCCCCCCAATCGGCCCACCCGTTTGGCTTGTGCTCGGGCCCTTCGGGCGCCTCCAGGCTCGTGGAGGCCTCCACTCCCAGTAAAGCCGTGGTTTCGCGGCCTACTGGTGCAAGTGACTCAGTGAGCTGGGCGTCTGCTCCTCTGATGCCTGCACGGAGAAGGTCAGTAGATTTGACGCCGGGTGGCGCGCCCCGTTCCCGCCCGACCAGGCCACCCCCATCGCGCCTGCCTCCGCAAATGGTCCATTAAGTCAGGACGCCAGGGGCTGGCGTCTGCCCGGATCCCGCTGCTAAGTCGCACGTTGGTTCGTCCGACGTCCGCACAGCAGATGAGCCGATGCCAGATGCCAGACACCCCCCCCACATCCGGTGTTCCCGGCTCCCCGCAGCCTTCGCTGCCCTCAGGAGACCCTGAGTCTCCTCAGCCCGACCCGCGGTATTTCACCCCCCCATCCCCGGGTGACGCCGAGGTTTCTGGTCCACCTCCATCAGACCGTTCAACTTCTAGTCCGACTGATCTGACGTCAGTTCCCCAGACGCTGGCTCCAATGCCGGTATTGCTGACGTCAGATGACATCCCACCCCCCGATGTCGCCCCGACGCCAGGCCCTCTGCCCTCCGGGTCTTCCGCTCCAGAACTGCCTGTAGGGCCTCTGGCCAGGCCGTCTGCTCAGGCAGCTCCTCCAGCTCCCGGGTACCCGGCCCCATTGTATCCGACGCCGCCATACCTGGGACCGCAGTATCCAGCGCCTCAGTACCCGGCGCCAACATATCCGACGCTGCAGTACTCGGCTCCTCAATACCCGACGCCGGGCTTCCCACCATCGGGTTATGGATACGCGCCCTTTGGGTATAGTCCATACCCGTATCCCCCCCTCCTCCTCCACTGCCCCCTCAGCCGCCGGTGGACTTGCAGGAGACTCTGGCCTCCTGGTGGGCTGAGGCCAAGGCTTAGCTCACCAGAGAGGTGGAGAGTCATCTTCTGATGATGGTGCCGGTTCCCATACGTCCACGATGACACACTCCCTCCCCACCTATGGACACCAGGGCTCAACCCTCTGGGTCCAGAGGGGGGCAGGACATGCTTCTCCGAGGGATTCCCAAGGGGTCCGTTCCTCCCCCTTGTCGGGAGAGGGAGTCTACCTCTTCCTCATCTTCTTCTTCCTCGGACACCTCGGATCCTTCCGACAGTTGTTCTGAGCAAGACGACAAGCCACACTCTCCTTCCAATCCCCAGCCAAGGACTCCTCCAAAGTCCCCTCCGGAGGATCCTTCCTTTACGGAGTTGCTACGGAAGATCCAGGAAGTACATAAGTGGCAATCCTTGGAGCCAGACCCCCAGCGTAAAAAACTAGCTGAGCATCTGGATCTGCCCGTGACAGCTCCCACTTTGGTGCCACCCTGGTTCGAGCCTCACGCTGACCTTATCACCACTATATGGAAACAACTGTTGGCCTTAGCCCCAGTTCCCAGGAAGTCGAACAGGCTATACCAGGCTCCAGAGGGTGTTGATTTTTTAGACTCCCACCCTCGTGCTGACTCGGTTGTGATTAGTGCCGCTCATGGCCGGTCAGCTCAACCCAAACATCTTAGCTCGCCTCCACCTAACAAGGAATCCTGCCTTCTGGACCAGTATGGCAAGAAGATTTTTGCTTCTTCCACTCTGGGTATTAGGGCCCTGAACTACGTCGGCCACATGGGGGATTACCAGAAGGCGATTCTTAGAGAGGTGGAATCGGAATTGGACTCCCTTCCGGACTCTCAGGTCAAGCAGGAAGTGGCTGACCTCATCTGCTCTGCACGTTCGGCCAGTTGGCACATTCTTCGTGCGACCTACGATGCAGTGGACACTGCTGGGAGGAGCTCAGCTTTCACCGTAGGTTTACGGCGTCACGCGTGGCTCCGTGTGTCAGGGTTGGTCCCGGAAGTGCAGTCCGCTATCCAGGAAGTGCCCTTCCGGGGTTCGGTGCTGTTCGGGGTGATGTCAAGGACATCATCACTGACCTGCAGGAGAAGGGGACGGCACTAAAGTCTGTTGACTTTATGTACCATTCCCGTCAATCACAGCGCCATCCCTTTCACAGACGGAATCGGCCCAAATCGAGACCAAAGGGAAAGAGGACCACTAAATGTCAGGCCCCCCCAGCTGCCAAGCCCCCCTGCCCAAAAAAGTAGTGGGAGCTTCAGCTGCAGCGCTGCCCCACACCACCTGACTCCTTCCCTCTCCCACTACCTCTGGGCTTCCCGGAGGAACCGGTAGGAGGGAGGTTTTCCCTCCACCTTCCAGGCTGGGAGAGGATAACATCGGATTCATGGGTGCTCCAGCTAATCGCAGAAGGACACTCAATAGAGTTTCTGCAGAAACCACCTTGTCACGCTCCCCCAAGGTCGTCGTACTCTCGGGAACATCATCTTCTGGTCCAGGAAGAGATTTCAGCACTTTTGCTGAAAGAGGCGATAGAACCTGTCCCCCTTCCCTTGCAAGGAATGGGTTACTATTCCCACTTCTTCCTGGTCCCGAAGAAGACAGGAGATGTAAGACCTATTCTAGATCTCAGTTCTCTAAACCTTTTCATGGAGTACAAGAGGTTCAGGATGCTCTCACTGCAGAGTCTTATGCCCTCCTCCGCTCGGGCCATTGGCTGTGCGCTCTGGATATGCAGGACACTTACCTGCACATAGCTATTTGCCCGTCTCACCGCAAATATCTTCATTTTGCTTTCCAGGGGGGACCACTACCAGTTCAAGGCACTTCCATTTGGCCTCTCCTCGGCCCCTCGAGTTTTTATCAAATGCCTTGCGGTGGTGGCGGCCTACCTGCGTACCCGGGGGGGGGTACAGGTTTTCCTGTACCTGGACGATCGGCTTCTGGCGGTCTTGTCCAGGGAGGAACTCCAGCACTGCCTCTCCCTCACCCAGCAGGTCTTTGCCTGTCTGGGTATTACCATCAACCATTCCAAGTCTCACTTGATCCCATCCCAGAGGCTTCAGTTTATTGGGGCAATACTGGACACGACCCTAAGCAGGGCCTTTCTACCTCCGGACAGGGCAGCCACACTCCAGACTCAGATAAGTCTGTTGTCCGGCTGCAGACGGGTCAGTGCAAGGTCAGTTCTTCACCTCCTCGGGCTTATGGCGGCGGCTGCTATCCCGACAGTCCCTCGCGCTCGGCTCTACATGAGGGTCTCTCAGTGGATGCTTCACTCTCAGTGGGATCAGTTGGTAGACGACTTGGACCACTTGGTCCTAGTCTCCCCTCCCATGATTCGAGACTTACAATGGTGGATGGTTCGAGAGAACCTTCTTCAGGGAGTTCCATTCTTCCTTCCTTCCTCCTTCCTCCCAGACTCTGACCACAGACGCCTCAGGCGAAGGTTGGGGAGCCCATCTTGGTCCACATAGGACCCAGGGCTCTTGGTCCAAACTTGAGCAATCACTGCACATCAGTGTGCTCGAGCTTCGGGGGGTGCTCTACGCTCTCCAGGCCCTCCACCTGCATCTTCTTCCAGGCCACCTAGCCATCCAGACGGACAGTATGTGTGTGGTATGGTACATCAACCAACAGGGCGGGACTCGGTCCTACCCTCTCTGCAGGGAAGTGATGAGAGTCTGGGTTTGGCAGCACAGCATGACCTTCACCTCACAGCAGTTCATGTTCCGGGGGTCGAGAACTCCTTAGCAGACAAACGGTCGCTCGTCTGCTCAAGCTCACGAGTGGGAACTGGATCAGGGGGTCCTAGACGATATCTTCCTACGTTGGGGAACACCTCAGGTGGACCTGTTTGCTTCACCTCTAAATGCAAAGCTTCCCGACTTCTGCTCGCTCGTTCAAGAGTGAGGCATTTTCTGGAGAGACATTCTGTCTCTAGATTGGAGGGACAGATTTGTCTATTCCCCCCCCCCACCCCGATTCCTCTGATCCCGTGTGTCTTGCAGAAACTAGGTTCAGAAGGAGCACAAATGATTCTGATCGCTCCTTTCTGGCGCAGGCAAGTTTGGTTCTCTCTACTGCAACAATACTCAGAGGAGCCACCTCTTCCTCTTCCGCTGTCTTGGATTCTGTTGATCCAGGATCAGGGGACTCTGGTTCATCCAGGTCTCAAGTCCCTTCAATTGCATGCGTGGCTCCTGCAGACATAGCTCAAGCCCGCTTTGGGGTTTCTCCCCAGGTGGCTGAGATCTTGGTGGAGGCTAGGAAGCCCTCCACTAGGTCTACTTATGCCATGAAGTGGAAAAGGTTCTCAATCTGGGCCACTTCAAAAGGCTTCTAGCCTTTCTTTTGCTCAGTTGGGAGACTGCTGGAGTACCTGCATCACCTATTCAACCTGGGTCTTAGTCACACGTCTCTGAAGGTACACATGGCGGCCATTTCAGCCTACCATATTCCCTTCGCAGATAGGATATTTGCTCAACTGGAAGTCTCTAAGACTTTCCTCAGAGGGGTTCTTCACTTGAGACCCCCTATCCGAGTTCCCACCCCTCCTTGAGATTTGAACTTTGTCCTTGAGAAACTTACTTTGCCTCCTTTTGAACCAGCGGCCTTGTCAGACATGAAGTTCCTTTCATGGAAGACTCTCTTCCTAGTGGCCATTACCACTGCTCGGAGGATTTCTGAGCTCCAGGCCCTGATGTGTAAAATCCCATACTTGATTTTTCACAAGGAACGCATGGCTCTGCGCACCAATCCTAAGTTTCTCCCCAAGGTGTTAGCGGAATCTACTTTGAACCAGTCCATAGAATTACCCGCCTTCTTTACGCAGTACTCCAATCAGGGGGAGTATCTACTTCACACTGTGGACGTTCACCGCATTCTGAGATACTACACTAACAGAACAAAGGATCTCAGAAAAACTGATCAACTTTTTGTCTCTTTTGCCCCCAAAAGAGAAGGCAATGCTGTTTCCAAGCAATGCCTGTCTAAATGGTTGGCTCATTGCATCACCTTCTGTTATGACAAGTACAAGACGACCCTTCCGGGTCAAATAAGAGGTCACTCCACTAGAGGGGTTGCTGCCTCTGCGGCATGTTTCAAGAATGTGTCAGCGGCAGACATTTGTGCTGCCGCCACTTGGACGTCTGTTCATACATTTACAAAACATTACAGTTTGGATATTCAGACAACATGAAGTCTTGCTATATTATGACTATTGCAGTTTGCCCCAGCCTTAGAACTGCTCCGGAGGTGAAAGAGTTAACTTCCATGCAGAGCATGGAGCTTAGAGCGCGAGCTCGGTTCAGAAGCTCTGTTTGGCTGGTTTCAAACCGAAACCGTCAGATTCTTTACTCCGCCTCACTGAACAGTCGCTCCGGAGATTCCTCCTGTTGCTCGGTTCATTTCTTCAGTTTAAAGTGCTATTTCTCAGTTGAATTTAACCGCGATTTCATTATTTTAACCGCAAAACCGATCGGTTCAGGCTCTGTCTATGGTAATCGTAAGTAATAGATATGTTTTTTCTGTGTGGAACTTGTAAAAGTATTATCGGTTCGGTTGAACCGATCGAGTTGTAGTTGAATATAAGTTTAAAGCCTTTTAAGGCTTTTTAGAGTGCGGTTCCCGGTTCTTATCGGTTCTAAAAAAAACGGATTTCATTACATTTTTTCCACGACCCGTGACACGGTTTGGAACCGATAAGGGTGTCTTGCCTGGCACTGCCATCAAAAGGGCAAGTTGGTTGGTTAGGCTGGCATCATGTCTGAGAAACCCAAAAGAAAAACCGGGCCCACTGGGTTTCAACACTGTAGTGTCTGTGGGGAAGCCTTTGCCAAGGCTGACCCACACACTACATGTGTTTATTGTCTGGGGTTTGACCACCTCAATTCAGACTGCCAGATTTGTAAAAATTTCCCTGCAGCCACCCTGGACAAGAGAGTGGGCAGGCTCAGGGAACGAGAGGCCAAAAAGTCCGCTGACCCGGATGGCCAGCCCGGTTCGGTGCCAACCGAACCGGAGGGAGTGCCCTCTGACCAGGGCGAGACTTCCTCGGGCAAACGAAAAGCTGGCTCTGAGGAGCCAGTTCCAGCAAAGAAATCTGAAAAATCAGCAGATTTGGAGTCCAAAATTCCTTCTCCAACTGCTGCTGAGATAGCCAGGGCAATACAGATTGTCCAGTCCCTGTCCCCGGTTCCCTCTGAACCGCCACTGTCTGGCAAAAGGTCGGTTCAGTCGGTTCCAGTGGTTCAGGATTATGATATAGAAGAGTTCTATGAACCAGAGGATGAGGATTATGATCAGTGTGAATGTGACTTTGAAAGTCTGGATGTGCCCATTGAACCGGACATCTCCCCAGACAGACCTTCAGGTGAGTCTCCCCCTAGGCTTTCTGAGTCCCCTTCTCATTTTTTGTTTTATAAAAAAGTTGCTGAGACCCTCCAGCTTCCCTTAGAGGAGGCTTTGGATGAGCAAGAGGAGCCTGACTATGTGGAGATGATGGATATCCCAGAGTCCAGGAGGTTGTCCATCCCTTTACATAAATCCTTTAGAAAACAAACAATAAAAATTTTAAAGCTCCTAATTCTGTGCCTCCTGTGGATAAAAGATGGACAGGAGGTACACTTTGTCAGGTCCTGATACAGATTTTCTTTCACAGCAATGCAGTCATGTTGGAGTAGTTCAGGCTGCAGCCTGTGATCAAGCTAATATTCCACTGGCTTCACATCAAGGATTCCAGGAAGATTGATGCCATGGCCAAAAAACAATACATGGCAGCATCCTTGGGACTCAGACAAGCTAACTATATGGCTTATGTTGCAAGATACCAGAAATCTAGATGGGATACTGTCATGGCCTTAGCCAAACAGGTCCCTGGCCAGCTAACAAAGGAGCTGGAGCAGGTGGCCCTGATGGTATTGAGGCATCTAAGGTGCAATTCCATGCTGCAGTGGATTCTAATGATGTATCCTCTAGAGTCATGGCTACATCTGTGGCTTTTCGCAGATTGGCCTGGCTCAGGTGTACTCTTTGTCAAAGGATACCCAGTCTAAGGCTATGGATTTTCCTGTGGTGGGAAATTCTCTGTTTGGGGAGCAGACAGAGAATTATATGAAGAAATGGATGAATATAGAACCACTTACAGGAGTGCACAAGCCAAGGAACGAGCAAGCCACCCTCAGAGGCAGCTCCCCAGGGGTAGGGGTAGGCCTTTTCACAGGCCTTTTACAGACTCAGGCCCCTCCTCTTCAGCCTATGTACAGAGGGGGTTCTTCAGAGGGCGAGGCAGATGGGGTTCAAGCAGGCCTGCTCCCACCCTCAGCCTAAAGCCCCTGCCAAACAGGCACCCTGATGGGATGCCCAGGGTCGGCTCTCCACCACCTGTAGGGGGCAGGTTGGCTCACTTCGCCCAGGACTGGCAGTCTTTAACTTCAGACAGGTGGGTCCTGGAAGTGTGAGCCAGGGTCTGGTTCTCAGCTTCAAGAAATTTCCAAAGATGAGAGCCAGATCTTTCCACCTACAAACCCTTTAGAGACTCTTGCTTTGAAACAGAAGTCTCAACCCTCCTGGCTCTCAGAGCTGTAGAAAAGATTTCTCCTTCACCAGAGCAAGGGTCTGTACTCCAGGTACTTCCTTACCCCAAAAAGACAGGAGAGTGGCGGCCTATCCTGGATCTAAGATATCTAAACAAGCACCTTTTAAAGCCAAAGTTCAAAATGGTGACACTGAGAATGATTTTCTCCTCCTAAGTCCAGGGACTGGCTAGCCTCCCTGGACCTCAAAGATGCCTACTTTCATGTTCTTATCAGAAGCTCCCATAAAGTACCTCAGATTGAACTGCCCTCAGGCCATTATCAGTTCAGAACAATGCCCTTCGGCCTCACTTCGCCCCAAGAGTGTTCACAAAGTGTCTGGCAGCAGCAGTCACCTAAGAAGGCAAAAGATTGCCATTTTTCCCTACCTGGACGACTGGCTCATTGTGGGTCAGTCTCCAGACCAGGTCAAATCACACCTGCTAGTTACCCAGCAGCTGCTTGCCTCTCTGGGATTTCTTCTCAGTCTTCCAAAGTCAGTTTTGGAACCTGTCCAGGTACTCACCTTATAGGCACAGAACTGGATACAAAGCAGGCAGAGCCTTCCTTCCCTTGGAAAGGGTAAGGACCTTAGTGGCCCTGGCTGCCTCCTTCACTCTGCAGGTTTCTCGACCAGCAAGGCATTTCCTGCATTCCTAGGGCACATGGCTGCCTCCACAGCTGTGGTGCAAGGAGCAAGATTTCAGATGAGGGACATTCAGTTCCATTTGAGAGCTTTCTGGTCTCAAAGAAGAGATCCTCTATCCAAGTTAATCCCAGTGACTCGAACCCTGATTCAGGCCCTTCAGTGGTAGAAGAAGAAGAAGAATCAGTATTTATATAGCGCTTTTCATACATCCAAAGCGCTTTACAAGCAATGCTAGACTGGTAGTGAAGTGACTGAATGTGTGGTGGCGGCCATATCGCACATCATCACCCACACACAGCCTGGATAATTGCATGAACCGGTTTATGGGAAGGGGAATGTTGGCCAGGACACTGGGAATGTTCCCTACACTTTGCGAAGAGTGCCCTGGGTTCTTTTACTTCCACCTGGACACCCACCAGGACAACACCAGGATGGGTAGAAGGGACCTCGGTTTAACGTCTCATCCGAAGGACGGCACACCCCAGCAGTACAGCACCCCCCAATACTGCACTCGGATGCCAGCGATTTTTAGGTGCAAGTCCAATCCCGGTGTGGGACGAGAACCCACGACCTTCTGGTCCATAGGCGGATGTGCTACCAACTGAGCCACGCTGACATCAGTGGTGGCAGGATCAGAGCAATCTGAGACGGGGTGCCTTTCATCCCTCTGTCCCATTCCTTGACCCTTACTACAGATGCATCCCTTTTGGGATGGGGAGCTCACATGGGTGACCTCTCCACCCAGGGATTATGGTCCCCTCAGGAATCTCTGCTCCACATCAATCTGTTGGAACTCAGAGCTGTTTTTCTAGCACTTCAGGTTTTCTCTGCATCTGTTCAGAACAAGGTGGTACAGGTCAGAACAGACAACACCACTACAATGTGGTATATCAACAAACAAGGGGCACTCGGTCTTCGGCCTTGTGCACTGAGGCAATGAAGTTGTGGTCTCTGGCTTACTCCCTGAACACTTCCTCATAGCAGTTCACCTCCCAGGCAAGGACAATGTCCTGGCAGATGCCCTCAGCAGGATTTCCCAGGGCCATCACGAATGGTCACTGGATCCCCTAGTACTGGGGATAGTGTTTGCCAGATGGGGCATTCCTCAGATAGATCTTTTCGCAGCCCCAGACAATTATCAACTTCCACTGTTTTGTTGCAGGCCCCCAGTGTTGGGCTCAGTTCCCCTGGATGCCTTTGTCCTCGATTGGGAAGGGAAGTTTCTTTATGCCTTCCCCCCTTCTCTCTCCTGTTCAAAGTACTAGTCAAAGTCAGGTCTCAGCCCTGCAAAATGATCCTGATTGCTCCAGACTGGGCCAGGCAGCCTTGGTACCCACTCCTTTTGTCCTTAGCAGTCCATCTTCCCCTGTGTCTCCCCAGGAACCACAATCTGTTAACCTGTGCTCAGGGGAGAGTTTGGTATCCGAATCTCAAATCCCTCAACCTCAAGGCTTGGCTCTTGAGCAGTTAGAGTTGCTGATTTGCAACTTTCTCAAAGTGTTCTGAAATCCTGAAGGCTGCTAGGAAGCCTTCCACCAGGGCTACCTATGACTCCAAGTGGAAAAGGTTTTCCATATGGTGTTCTGGGAAGCATGTTTCCCCAGAATCTGCTGATCTACCTACTGTATTGGACTACATGGTCCATCTTAATTCTTTGGGACTGAGACCAGCCACCCTGAAAGTGTACTTGGCTGCTGTCTCTGCCTTCATTTCAGCAGGGAAACCTCTTCTCTCTCTGCTCATCCTGTATTTTCCAAGTTTTTTAAAGGATTGCTTCACACCAATCCTCCATTCAGGGACCCTGCCCCAGCTTGGGATCTTAATGTATGCATTGCTCAGCTAATGCAACCCCCCTTTGAGCCTCTGTCTTCGGCAGAGCTTAAGTATTTGACTTGGAAAACTGTATTTCTGGTAGCCATCACTTCTGCCAGGCGTATAAGTGAGTTACAGGCTTTATCAGTAGAAACTGACTTTATTTCCTTTCACAGGATAAAAGTGGTCCTCAGGACTAACAGGAAGTTTTTGCCTAAGGTGGTTTCAGATTTCCACCTTAACCAATTTATTTCACTCCCAGTGTTCTTCACTGACCATTCCTCCTCTGGTGAGAGGAGGCTGCACAACTAGATGTTAAGAGGGCCTAAGTTACTACATAGAGTACCAAGGGTCACAGTTTGACTCCCTCCAACTGTTTCTCACTTATGGTGAGGTTGGGAAAGGGAGACCTGCCACTAAAAGATCCATTGCCAGGTGGATCGTTTCTTGTATCCAATTTTGCTATCAAAAGCTGAGTAAGGTTCCTCCCTCAGGCCTGAGGGCTCACTCTACCAGAGGTACAGCTGCATCTCTAGCTGCTGCTAGAGACATCCCTATCTTGGAGATATGTCAGGCAGCTACTTGGAAGACAATACACACTTTCACCAAGCATTACTCCCTGGATATTCAGGCCAGGAGGGATGCTCGGTGTGGAACAGCTGTGCTTCAGAGCCTATTCCCTAAGTAGGTTCGTCCTCCTCCATGGAGGTACTGCTGTGTAGTCGTTGAATAGTCATAATATAGCAAGACTTCATGTTGTCTGAAGAAAAAATTACTCACCTTAGTAATGTTGTTTCTTCTAATGGAGTCTTCTATATTATGACCTCCCAGCCTGCCCCTCTCAGAACTCCTACTTTGGGGTATGGGTGGGTAGTCCTCTGTTGGCATTTATTGATGCCTCTTTCATGTTTGGGTGTTGTGTTTATTTAGTTATTTTATCTTAATTTTCTGGTCCACTGACTTGAGTCTTTGTGTTGGGACCAGTGAAAATGTGTTAATATATTAGTAGCCAGTTGGCTAGTGTAGGTTACAGCTTCCACACAGAACCTTAGTGAGTTTTGCTCGTAAAGATCTGACGGTTTCGGTTTGAAACCAGCCAAACAGAGCTTCTGAACCGAGCTCGCGCTCTAAGCTCCATGCTCTGCATGGAAGTTAACTCTTTCACCTCCGGAGCAGTTCTAAGGCTGGGGCAAACTGCAATAGTCATAATATAGCAAGACTCCATTAGAAGAAACAACATTACCAAGGTGAGTAATTTTTTCTTGTCTCTCGCCGTAATGCAGGCTTCGGGCTCGCTGTTCTGCAAGGCCTTCTTTCTTAAGGCCTTCACAGCTCGAGGCTCTGCTTTGAATAGCTTTCCTCCTCCCGTGTGCTTCTTCTTGTTCCAGACTGCTTGGGACTCGGTCCTATATGTAATTACCTACTGCAAGAGCCCTCTCAAAGTAAGATAGTACAGTTACGTAAGAACTTACTGTAACAGTAGATCTTTGAGAGAGGCTCTTGCAGTAGGTAATACCTTCCCGCCCTCCATCCTCCTAAGCTTTTTCAGCTCCTTTTCCAGTGAGTGAAATATCCGCTTCTCTCTCATCCGGTCTCTTGTGTCCTGTGGCGGGAAGGAACTGGAAGGCGGGTGTGAGGGACCGCCCCTTTATTACCGATGTCTCCTGATGCCGGTCACCTGACGTGGGGGCGGTCCCTCACCCGAGGCTGCTAGCTAGAAATTTTTCCGTGGGGTCCTGCCACCTGCCCACGTCAGTCCTGTATGTAATTACCTACTACAAGAGCCTCTCTCGAAGATCTACTGTTATAAATTCTTACATAACTGTACTTTTTCCTGCCACCTGTCCTCTTGATCAGTCACAGGCTTCACAGCTTTAAATAGTAACGTGCTTCCTCGCTGCCAGTCAAAAAATGAGCTCTGTGCTCACCTCTGCTTACCACTCAGTCCTGGGAATAATTCTGCTTTAATAAAAAGAAAAAAGAAAATACCCGTATCTCCTACACTGTGTTTAAGCGCTCCACTTTCAGCACGTCCCACCTCGCCCCTATTTCCTGATGACCAATCGCTTGCTGACTCATAGGCAGGCTCTCCTAGCACTCCTCGCATGCTATCCTCTCTGTTAGTAACAGCGTTCCTACTTTAGTTTTGGTTGCAATGACACTGACAGTCCTGCAACAGCAGGTTAAACAAACAAGGAAAATTGATCACCAAAACCCGAAAGTACAGAGACACCAGTAGTAAAGTAAAACTGATTTCCCTGCCCTTCTCCAAGTACATACATGAACCACATGCTGACCGCTCAATTACTCCCACCCTCTGCTCTCTCTTACATGCTGCTCATTTCCCAATGACACTGACAGTCCTGCAACTGCAGATTAAACAAACAGCAGCAATTCGGAAGCTGGTATAAGTTCTTTCTGTTTTTCTTTTTAAAAATCCCTTATCAGCATTCCAAATGTCGTGCCTACATCTTCAGCTACACCTAATGAACCAGCGCTAGCTCACTCCTTACTGTCTGCATTTTCCTTCATTTTACAAATGTAAAAAAGTAAACGAATAAATTAAATAAAAGAATACACACAGACGTTTGTGTAGTCGAGTGTTGGGGGGGGGCTCACTTGCTAACGATGGCAACCAACCTCAGCTACAGTGGCACAGAATTTCTATGGGCAAAAACAAAAATGCAACAAAGTGTTGTAGGCAGAGGAACTATTTTATATGAAAAGACAGGAAAGATTTTAATTTTTTTTCTATTTAAGCATGGAAATGATGACTTTTACATGCATGTAATATGCAAATGCCCATTTTATAAGCACAATAAGTCACTCTGGGGGTGTGCATTAGACATTTCTAATGCACGAGCCAGGGGCTGAAGGCACTTGACATGCGGCCTCTTGCTTCACTATACCCCTGGCCGTGTGTTAGAAATGTCTAATGCACACACCCTCATGTCTTATTGCTTACATACTCTGAATTAGATCTTATTGTTTGGATAGATAGTTTTTATGTATAGTGCTGCTTGCTCCAACTTTATTATTAATGAATGATTTTTAAAATTGTTGTATTGTGTTTTAAACTGTGAAGCACTCCGAGTCCCAGAAAAGGGGTGCTATAAAAATTATCTGTCTGTCTGTCTATATCTATGAGAGCTGTTCTGTATGGTCTGCAGGCCTTCCAGTGCCACCTGTTCCCAGGCCATCTGCTAGTGCAGACAGACAATATCAGTGTAGTACACTACATTGATAAGCAAGGGGGAGGCACACACTCTTTCCCCCTGTGCAGGGAGGGGATGAGGGTTTGATGCTGGGCTCTGGACCACAGCCTCCAACTGTTGACCATCCATGTTCCAGGTGTCCAAAACATCCTGGCAGACAAACTAAGCAGATCACAGTCTGGAATGCACGAATGGGAACTGCTCACTTCTCTGGTCAAAGACCTGTTCAACAGGTGGGGCCACCCAGAGTTGGACATTTTGCATCCCAACACAATGCAAAACTGCCACTTTTCTGCTTGCTTGATCCAGAGTCTGGAGTTTTCTGGTGAGAGACATTGTCCCTCTCTTGGAAAGGGAGGTTTCTTTACACCCCCCTTCCTCTGATTCAGAATGCTAATCGAGCTCCAAATGGAGTGTGCCACCCTGAATCTGGTGGCCCCCTTTTGGCCTTGGCAGATTTGGTTTCTGCTGTTGCAACAGCTAGCAGTGGAGCCTCCAGTGCCCCTTCCCCTGTGCCCGAGCTTGCTGTCACAGGAACAGGGAACCCTTGTCTATCCGATCCTCCGGTATCTTAACCTGCATGCCTGGATCCTGAAGATGTAGCCATTGTTAGGTTTGGTGTCTCCCCTAAAGTGGTGGCCACCAGAAAGCCTTCCACCAGGGCAACTTCCATGAAATGACAGTGCTTTGCTTTGTGGGCGACTTCCCATCACCTAGACCCCTTCACCTGCCTGGTGAACCAGATTCTAGAGTACTTGCTGTCTTTGTCAAATGCTGGACTGAAATACTCTTCACTAAAGGTGCACTTGTCTGCCATATCAGCCTTCCGTGAGCCCATTGAGGGTCGTGTGGTAGCTCAGTTAGATGTGGTCTGTACCTTTCTGAGAGGCATCCTGCACTTGAAGCTTCTTATCTATAACCCAGTCCTGGTCTGGGACATGAATTTTGTTTTGGAGAAACCTATTTTGGCTCCTTTTGAGCCTGCCACAACTTTGTGAGCTACGCTTTCTCTTATGGAAAGTGTTATTTTTAGCTGCTGTTACCTCTGCTCGGAGGATTTCTGAGTTGCAGGTGCTCATGTGTGAGCAGCCTATTTGATTTTTTCACAAAGACAGTATCTTTGTGTACTAACCCTAAGTTTTTGCCAAAGGTGGTATCTGAATTTACTTTGAATAAAACTATCCACCTACCTGTTTATTATCCGGTGTATGCCATTTCCGCAGCGAAATCAAAGTACATTACAGCGGCAGTCGCTGTTGCCGCTATAATGTACCCATGGGACCCTGGCACTGCTTTCTCGACGTCTTGCACCCCCTCTCCAAATCAACTCTAACTTGATTATATTTGTTATGGGGGTGTCACTCCCCAAAAAGAAAGTTTCCTGGAGGGGTTTATGCCAACCGCAGTTGCGGTCGATATAAATCTGTCACTGTAAGGTCGCGCCCCAGTCAAGTTGTCGCTGCAGCATCGTAGATCCATTATCCGGAGGATGCCAATCCAGGGGGGAAGCATTGCTCCGTACTTTAGATGTACATAGAAAACTCAGACATTATGTTCATCACATGAGGACTGCAGGAAGTCCTCATAACTGTTTGTTTCTTTCATCCCTGGGAAAGGGGGTGTACCAGTTTCTGAACAGTGTCTGTCCAAATAGTTGCCCAACTGTATTGTTTTCTATTATAGGAAGTATGGTAAGGAACTTTCCGGGGCTGTTAAGGGCAACTCTACCAGAGGCATGGCTACTTCTGTTGCCTGTTTTAGAGGGGTTTCAGCAGCTGAGATCTGTGTGGCTGCAACTTGGAATACTGGCCACACTTTCACAAGGCACTACAGTCTGGACATTGCCTCAAGAAGGAGGGTAGGTTTTGGCCTAGCAGTGTTATAGGACATCCTCTCAAAGACCATTGCCTTCCAGTCGTCCAGACTGTTCTCATCTACAGTACTGCTTGGGACTCGTTCTTAAGGTGTGACCTGCTGCAAGAGATATCCTCGAAGAAGATAGAAGTGTTATATAAGAACTTACTGTAGCAGTAGGTCTTCGAGAGAATCTCTTGTAGCAGATCATACCATCCACCCACCCCTTCCCCCTTGTTTCTGAGTTCCACCTTTCCTGTCCTCTCTTTTCCAGGATGGTAAGCCTTCTGCCTTCCATGCTCCTTCTGGCAGGTCTCTGGCTGTTCTACGGTTCCCTCGGGAGCATGTCCTCGGTGGATGGTCTCTGGCAGGGAACTGAGGAGGGTGTGGGGCCACCCACTGCTATAGAAGAAAGACATAGACATGATGATGTCACCGTGGCCAGCCCCAGTTAGACTGCTAGCAAAAATGTTTCTGTGTGGTCCTGGTGCCTGATAGCTATAATTACTAAGGTGTGACCTGCTGCAAGAGATTCTCTCGAACATCTACTTTTGCAGTAATTTCTTATGTAACTGTTCTTTCTGGTGTCTTGTTCTCCTCAGCCTCAGCAGCAAGCCTGTGTGGCACTTGCCTCTTCACTCGGATCTGCTGACCAGACAGCAGGGGATGGTCCTGCACTAGGACCTGACATCCCTGCAACTCTCATCCTGGTTCCTGAGCATATGGAGTTCCAGGCCTTATGTCTGTCAGAAGTGCTCCATGTTGGGGCGGTCTCCTGAAAGGAGTCGACTCACAGTTACTATGCATTTTGGAAGAGGTTCTCGATCTGGTGCCAGGGCAAGGAACTAGATCCCCTTGTCTGCCCTGTGGTAAGAATCTTAGGGTACCTCTGGTCCCTCTCAGTTGGGTCTCTGAGCGATGACCCTTAAGGTGCATCTGGCAGCCATATCTTTACTGGGTGCCGGCTGGTAAGTCCACGGACCAGGAGAAGGTGCTATGGCACTTTTAAAGGCCTGACCCACTTGTCCCCTCCGGCGTGTGAGCCTCCACCACCTTGGGACCTACTACAGGTGCTAGCTATGCTCATTTATGCCTATGCTGAGGTGTGAGATGCCTCACTTGTCAATGAAGATGGTCTTCTTGGTGGCTAGCATGTCCCCAGAAGGATGAGTGAGCACCAGGTGCTCTCTGTGGAGTCTTTTTACCTAGTCTTCCACAAGGACAAAGTCGTCCTTCACCCCCACCGAAAGTTCCTCCCAAAGCTTGTGTCGGAGTTTCACCTTAATCAAGTGATCAACCTCCTAGTATATTTTACTTTTTCAGAGGCCGACCACAGGCTCCATACTGTGGACCTGTGAAGGGCATTCTCATTATAAAGAGCACATGGACGAAGTTTGGGGTGAGACTCACCAGCTATTTGTAACATACACTAGAGCTGCGCCTGGCAGACTGGCTTCAAAGCAGGCAATTGGCAGATGGATAACATCTTGCATCAACCTCTGCTATAGGTTGGCTGGTAGGAAGCCTCCTGTAGAACTTCAGGCTCATTCCACCTGACATACTTCTGCCTTGGTGGCTGCATCCAGGGACATTCCCATCCAGGAAGTCTGCAGGGCTTCTACTTGGAAGACAGCACACACCCTCATATCCCACTACAGCATCAGCCTAGAGTACCTGTTGGTATGGTGCTTTTGGGACCTCGGTTCTCCATTCTGTGTTCGCCAGTTAGGCATGTGCACTTTACCCCCTCCTTCCAGAGAACTGCTAGGAGTCTGCCAGAGTGTGGATAATGAACTGTATCCATGTCCCTAGAAAGATGAGTTATCCACCTGTAACTGTTCTAGGAGGGGTATACAGTTCACATCCACAAAAACAAACAGGCCTCCCTTGTCAAATGGCACATGGATCCCTGCTTTCGGCGTGCAAAGATCTGATGTCACGGGACATGCAAAGATCTGATGTCACGGGACAGAATCCGTGGATACACTGTCTGGGTGGTGGGAGGAGCTTAGCTTAAAGACAACCGATAGAAAGCCTGTTCTAGTGGAACTGCCAGTGTGTATGTTAACTGTGTACCACTCCTGGAACAGCAGTTCCACATGAGTAACCTATCTTTGCAGAGGGACCTACAAAGGTTAGAGAAATGGTGCAAAGTTTGGCAGTTGAAATTCAACACTAAGAAGTGCAAGGTGAAGCTCATGGGGAACAAGAACCTTAGGACAGAATATTGGATAGGTATTGAGTTCCTAAAACAATCTAACTAATGCAACAAGGCCTACAGCAAGTCAACCAGAATGTCAGACTGTATTGATGGGGGTTTGACAGCAGGGATAAATACTGTAGGTAATACTACCTCTCTGTAGCTCATTGATGAGGCCATAGCAAGAACACTCCTAAGGAAAGACAAAGACAGGCTGGAGTTCAGTGTAGAGTAACCAAAATGATTTGGGGCCAGCAGGGCAGATCCTGCAAGGATCGGCTTAAGGCTGTGAATGTGTTCTTGCTGGAGACCAGAAGAGAGAAGGGCAGTGTGATGAGTCATTCAAACCCCAGTAGTCACTCAGTATGCTTAAACTAATGCAGTCAGCCTTTGGTGTTGAACTGCCATGAAGAGAATGGAATGTATGTGAATGATAGAAATCTCATTGACTCAAGCCAATTTCAGACTGCTGCCCTCTACTAACTGCTGCATTCTGATCAATGCTCAGATTCATTTCTCCACCTGCCAGTTTAGACACCTCGGAGAGCTCGCCTCAACTTTCTGGAAATAACTCATTTTCGTGAAGTTACGTTTTTATATTCATTTATTTGTATCTGCTGCCTCTTCTTAGGTTAGTTAATTAAGTTTAGTGGGTTTTTAGTTCTTTCTGCTGTTCTTAAGTGGTTCTGCAGAACTGAGGGGAACCGTTCGTCTCAGTGTTCATCTTCCCTGTGTCAGTCTTCACCATTCATCACTGTTGGGTGTAAGTCGGAGCGCAGCACCCAACGGGAGCTTTTTTTTGTTAGGGGGAGGAGCTGGCACCGCTCACGAGGCCGAAACACTGTGCGGTGCTCATGGGTTAACCAGAAACGCCGTTGGCTCCTCCTCCTCCTCCTCCACCACCTCAGTTCTGCTTCTCCCACCGTCGAGGCAGCACCTCGCCTGCAGCAGCAGAAAAGATAGCATCATTGCGGCCTAAGTTTCGGCACGACACTGACCTCCTTGGAGCCGCATTTGACGCCGCCTCAGAGCCGCATTCAACGCCGCCTAGTGAAATCTTCGCCTCGGTTCTGCCTTCTGGTACTTGGCATCATTATTGAAGATCCAGTAAGATTTTTCCTTTTTATTTCCTTAACGATGATGAGTCTTTACTGTTTATTGTCTAAGTTACCATTTGCATCATGCCAGGTTTGGGGGACAAGAAGCGTTCTTCAAAAGCGGGCCGGTCTCCTATGCGTTGGTGTCCTTGCGGCCAGTAAATTTCCATGACAGACAGTCATGATGTCTAGCTAACCTGCCTTGGACCTCAGCACGGTATGGACAACTGCAACGCTTGCTTCTCGATGGACTGCCATGTTCTTGAGTACCGCACATTCAAAATTGACAGGGCTCTGCTGACTTTCAGGGGCGGGATCGCTCATGAGGATCGAAATGCATATCACTTCGTCCTTCCTCTGGGTCCCCTCCTGGGCCTATATGGTCCAGTGAGGAGGGGGGGCTCCTCCTCTTCTAGCCTTGCCACGGAGGAAGCCTCTTCCTTGGTGCCGGAGGACTGGTCTAGTTCCTCCCAGAGCCAGGCCGGGACCTCCTCAGAAGTGCTGGCTACCCTGGTGTCGCGGCCCATGGTTGCTGGGTGCGGCACGGAATGTTCCTCGGCACCACCCGCTGGCGCCATCTTGGATCCCAGCACCATCCGTGGCTCCAGTGATCGAGACAGCATCGTGAGAGGCACTGGGCCTGCCTGCAGCACCAAGGGTGGGAGAACCCCCGGGGTCACTAGTTTGGAGGTATTTTGCATCTCCTCCTCTCCGGAGCTGGATGATCAGGAAGCCGACCCGGATTGGCGGCCGGACTCCTCAGAGTCGGTGGGTTCTCTTGGGCCCAGAACCATTGCTCCTTCCCAGGTGCCCCTCCTCACAGCTCCAGTGTCTGTGGTTGACACCGGCTCCCGCGCCAAGGGCGGTGCCAGGAGCAGGGTGCAGGATAGCTATCCTGGGTCAGAGGGAGTGGTGGTTCCGGTGTTGAGGGTGGGGTCGGCTGCTGTCCCCAGTACCATTCCTCCCTTTGACACTGGAACTGGGACCCCTCTTCTATGGCTCTCCTTGGGGAGCCTGTAGAAGTGTGCCGGTCTGAGACACTAGGAATGAGGAAGAGGTCTTCTTCAGAGTCCGCAGAGTTGAGGGGACAGGGTGAGGGGCTGCAGTGCTCCTTTGGCGGCCCTTCAGGGCTTGGGGCAGAGCTGTAGCGCTGAGCCCAAGTTCTCTCCCTCATCCCCTTCGAGGCAGTCCTTGTTGGGTGGGGTTGGGGTCTGCCTTTCTGTACACATGCGGCCCTGGTCCCCTCATAGGGGTGCCTCCCCTTCAGAGCTCAGTCCTGGCTGCTTTGGGCTGGTTGAGCGGCCTTTGACTGATCCAACCTATGGATCCCCTCACAGTCTGGGATCGCTTACTAGGTCCCCTAGCCCTGGCAGAGGTGTTTCACTTACCGAGAAAAGTTTCTCCCCCTTGTCTCTGTGTCCAGCCCCTCTTCTCCCAGGCCATGTGGGTCCTTCGGGGCCTTTGACCTGGGAACAGTTCAGATCTCAGGCTGCATAGTTCCCAAGATACATTAGGGTCATGGGTGAGCAGGTCTTTCACCTGTCTCCCCCACTGCAGCCAGAATCTGAATCAATAGGTTCTTCAGCCTCCTTGTCTTCTGTCCACCTGTCCTCCAGTGCTGATCAGATGGAGTATCAGCACTTCCTCGTGAGGCTGGTTGAGGAACTGCACATTTATATGTGGCAAGACGCAACATCTAGTGCACTACACTCGCCTTCTTAGGCGAATACAGTGTGGACCACTTGGTGGTCCCTTCCTGGCCTATACCCTTCCAGGAGGTGTTGTTGTACGGTGCTTGGCAGTTTCCTTCTGCCCCAGCTCCAGCCCCTGTGGATTGCCAGCGTCGGTATTGCGCCACTCCCTGGGGTCTCCAGGTACATTGCCTCATCCCTCTCTGGGAGTGATGCAGTTGGACACACCTACTGGGCACAGGCGCTCATTCTGCAACCGGCCCCTGAATCTGGACTCTGCTGAGTTTGACCACTTGGGGCGGAGAGTTTTCTCCTCTGTGCAGGTTATGCTTTGTCTTATGTCTCATCAGGCACACCATGCTGCCTATATCAGGCATCTGTGGGCGATGCTGGGTCAGGTGCTGACATTGTTGCATGATTCGGAGACAGCCAGGCAGGCCACAGCCCTTTCCACGATAGGCCTGGAACTAGCAAGGCACCAAGCAAGGGCATCTTATGACACCAGTGAGGTCGCTTCACAGCTAACGGGAACAGCAATCTGCATTAGGCGGACGGTGTGGCTTCACCTATCAAGGATATCACCCTTGACCCAGCATAAGGTGACTGCCTCCACATTCCGGGGGACCTGTCTTTTCTCCTACAGGGCAAGGCAGGATCTGCAGGGGTGCCTTCCTTCCTCCAGGGACTGGGGGACCCCACCTCATCCTGACCAGTCACAGGCCTAACTGGCCTGGAGTGGGTCTCCTCCTCCTGTGTTTCCCCCATGGGAGGCTGAGCAACATCTGTTCCCTCAAGGAAGTGTTGAACCCCCTTTGGGGGGGCTCGGTACTCACCCAACAGTGAGTAAGTAAAGTAAGTGTAGTTATTAATCGCTCATTTGACCTTTTCACATATAAATATATAAAATCAAAATCCAACATTTTGATATTTCACAAATAGTAAATAATCAAGTACAAAGACATTTACAATAGATAAATGCATATCAAACAGCATTTATAATATACCTCCCTGTGCAGACTTTTTTAAAATAATTTAAGTATTTGTCTCACACATTTCTAATTATTATTTTGCCCCATCATATCTATATCGACTGTCCATAGATGACAGAATACTCATTCTAGCGCCACTTACTAACTGTACAGCTAATCAAACTAGCCACAGTCCCGCCCATTTAGTCTATTAGTCCTGTGCCAGAGACGGATTCCGGCAATGTTAACTAGATATTTAGCTACTGCTTTAACACTTAAAACAGCATCAGTGGTAAAGAATATTTTTAGCAACATACCCAAATCCAAAAGGACAATTTGTCCCACTCCTCCTTTAAATCAGCACTCCTCTCTCACCTCCTAGCACTTTATACTTGTGTCTGTCCCCTTCCTGCCTCATCCAAGCTGACTTGATTTTTGTTTTGCCTTACACTTGTATGTCTTCTAATTGTGCCTGACATTATAAAACATCCCTACGTGGATGGACCTGTTGTTGTAAAACACTATGTCTATCCCTGTAGGAATATCTGTTGCAATTGTTTGAAATGCCTGTATGTTCCAGTGAATGTTTCCTGTAACTGTATCTTGTACTGTCCCGGGTCATGCTTGGAAAATAGGCAGGTATATTGCCTAATGCACTTACCCACTCATCAAAGGCTAATAAATAAATACATCTGAAGTTAATATTGAATTACATAACGGTAGAATCCATTTCTCTCTTGGAGTCTTACACCAGCTACAGACAAACATAACATGCATTAAATCTTCAGTCGTGTTCGACAAACAGCAACATAATTTTGCCTGTTTAGAGCTATTCTTCTTATAAATAGCATCACATATGTTGCTAGGAAACAGCTCTAACCTTTATTTGGTGAAATGTACTCTTCGTGTTATATCTGTTAAGATCTCATAGTGATACCTAAGAAAATGTACATTATCATTTATCCTGAACCAAGGTGAAATTTTCAGCCTGGTATTACTTTCAAGATCCTTATATTTATAATATTCAATAATTTTATTTGTGACATATTGCTGGTATTTAAGATTAATTTTGATGCCAGCTTTAACATAGTTCTCCAAATAAGTTAGATCCGTCTCCTGCAAAATCTGAAATACCAAAGCCAGCCACTTTAATTTCAAATGCCCCAGGTCCAACCATGTATATTTCTCTTTCAGACATAGTGAAGTAAACCTACTTTGTTTATGTTGTAGGATTTTTATCCAATAGTTGACTTTCCTAATTGAGAAAAATGCCTTTATACTGGAAATCCCTAGTTTTGCCCTTACTAAGGAAACTGGGACCGAGTTGCCTAATCCCAGGCTCCTTCTGAGCAGAATATTTAAGGGGACTTCAGGTTTATCCGGTTCTCTTGGATGCCATACTTCGCCATTATACAGGGCTTGGGTGTTATATTTAGCCTTAATTGCTGGTAAAAGGGCTTTAATAGAGTTCCCTCCATATTTTTTATTGAATATGTATAGGGACATAGCTGTTTTCTTTCAATTTGGGAATTAAATTTTGTATCTGTTTTGTCCACTTCCCATCATTTGATAGTTGCAGACCCAGATAAGTATAATCCCTTACCGTATTTCATTTTTATTACCCATCCTCCACTTTTTCAACCTGTTTTGTCCTCCAAACACCAATATTTGACTTTTCTGATCATTTACCTCCAACTCATGTTCTTTTTGCATAGTTGTTCAGTATATTAAATTTAGTCTACAGTCCAGCCTGAGTAAGAGAAAACAAGACCAGCCATTTGCATATGCTAGCACCGCATAATGTTTACCTAGAATAATTGGTGAATTGGTTAATGAGCTGCCAAGTTCCAACAGAAGACTGTCAATATAAATACAGAATAGAAGCGGGGCCAAAACACAGCCCTGTCTAACTCCTTTATTGGTAGAAAAAGTGGAGGATAGCTATCCCTCAGAGCCCAGTTTAATCTGAGCCCAAGTTTCCGTGTATAGTTCTCTTATAATAGCTATGATTTCATGGGAAAAACCCTTTTTACTCATTATTCCCCATAATTTATTACATGATAGACTGTCAAATGCAGTACTAAAATCAATAAAAGCTGCGTATAATTTCTGCTTACGTAAGGTAATATATTTCTCATACATTTGTTGGATTACAAAACAGTTGTCTGTAGTGCAGTACCCTGAACTGAAACCTGCCTGGGCTTCTGTTAAGTCCCCTAAATTAATGAGTTCCTCCCTAAGTCTGTTCAATAATATTTTAGAAAAAATATTACCCATGTGATCCAGCAGTAATATAGGCCTGTACATAGCGAGGTGTGCTCTGTTACCCTTCTTGTATATGGCTATTAAAATAGCTCCTTTCCATGACACAGGGAAATTTGGGCTGCTACAACAATTATTAAAAAAAAACTAAGATATTTAGCCCATAATGAAGGAGAGTCCAAATACACCTCTACAGGTATCTGATCAGGGCCTGGTGCCTTTTTGGGTTTTAATGTAACAATAGCAACGTAGACTTCTTGATTAGAAAGTGGTGTAAAGCAACTCATATCATAGTGAGAAACCTTAATTCTACACATATTCTTGTTACTGTAAAATTTAGTAGAATAATACTTTATTCAATTTTCTGGCATTATGTATGTGTCAATTTCATATTTAACACTATTTGACCCTTTGGCCACTAAGAGCCAATATGACTGGAAGTCTTGTTTATTAATAATTTCCAGCATCTCTTTCCATAATTTTTGCGGATAGACCTCACTTTTCAAAGTCAAGAGCTTCTTATATTCTTCTCTTTTTTTATTCAATTCTTTATACGCTCTTCTACTTCTGTTTTTAGTAATCCTCTGATTATTCTGTTGAGGTCTTTTTTTTGCTTTACAGCACTCTTCATCAAACCAAGTTATATTCTTTTTAACAATGCCCTGAGTAGAACATGAGAGCGTGGACCTTATTTTTTTTTAAACATCTTTTCATATTTTGCTTTAAAATCATACTATTACTTCCCATCTGTATATTCAATGAGCATATTAACTACTATTTCCTTTATTGGACTAGCGGCATTTGATTTCCATTTAATTTTAGTATTCCTAATCTCAATATTAAATGGCTGTGGCTGGATAATTGGCTGTTTGTCTATCACTCTTGATTTTAACTTCAAAGGAAAATGATCAGTTTCAACCTTTGTTGGAATTATTAAAGCATCCCAAAATTTAATATCTCCATTCCAGATGTAATAATCTATTATTAAAGGGCATCTTGGTGCTAAGTGAGTATAATTCCCAGTTAAGTCTCCTTGTATTCTGCCATTTAAGGGGGCCAGGTCAAATATAGTTAATATCTCTTCAAGTTTCTGTCCCAAACTATTTGTAGCACTATCCTTTGTGACCTTTAATTTATCCACTGCTTCCCTATGTACCCAATTATGAAAATCATTATCTGCATAACTCAAATGTACCAATCCTTGTGCTGAAATCCCCACATAGGAGAAATGCCTCGCATTGAGTAACCACACAGCTTTTATACATCAAATCTTCAATTTGTTCCCAAATTGAGGGATCATAATATTTTGTATTCTTAGGTGGAACATATACATTAGCCAAGCATCATTCTTTACCCTTAAAACATAGAAATACTATTATGTTCCTAGTACAATATAGTAGTTCTACATTAATAGCTTTGTCTATTTTAACCCATACTACTAGCCCACCTGCCAATCTACCTTTTTTTGCTTCCTTTACTCCAGCTGACTGAAACATTAGATGTCCATTTAATATCACCTCTGTCTCTAAATTATGCCATGTTTCTTGGAGGCAAATTACGTTGAAATTTAATATAAACTCCTTCCATTCCTGATCCACAAATTTATCAGTTATACCCAAAATGTTCCAAGAGACCAGCTGTAACCTGATTTGGTCCCATTTTCTAGATGTATTATGCTTCATCAGAAGTAAATTTCCCTGAGAACCTAGTGCCTCAAACATATTAGAGGTTGAGATATTATACACAACTGTTCCTACATTTTTATCTATGCTATGTTCTCCACTTTTTAGCTCTGTATTTTCTGGGGCACTACTGTTTTTAATGCTGTGATGTAAAACAATCTCTGCAGGTACTATATGCAATCCCAGGGAATCTAACAGACCTACATTCTCTAGGATCTTACTAAATAGACTCAGATAGCTAACCTTGATATACACCATATCACAGTCCATATCAGTGTTCTGTCTACCTACAGTTATTGCATCAGGGTTTTCAATTGAAACATTTAATAGTTGTTCAAGTATATCCGTTATTGTATTCTTAAGTTTAGTACTATTTTCATTGCTTGTTCTACCTAGCCCATAGAGATGAAGTGTGTTGAAACTCTTACCTTCCCTAACTTCTCCTCTATTCTGTATAACAGTTAGTTTTGGATTGTCTAAAATGGTGCTGTCTATTATATGCACTCCTACTTCATCCAGCATTGAGGCTTTGCTCAGTATGGTTTCAGCCCTTTCTGTACTTCGTATGAGTACATCCACACGGCCTAGTTTTGTGTCACTTATTTTTCTCCATACTTTAATAATTCCCAGATCTCTTTCAGGGATTCTTAATACATGTGTGAACAAATTATTCAGTGTACCTTTCAGTCTATTAATCATCTCTTTTGGTGATGTTTTAAGGCCAAAGATAGAAATCTGCATTGGTTGGCTCTTAGCTGTTTCACTACCACTATTCATCTTTTTTCTGTTGATATATTGAATCATATAGCCAGATTTTTTCAACGCCCCACGGTTTAGCCAAAATTGATTGGCTATACGCGGAGCAACACAGAAGATAAATATACATTCCACACCATCCACATCCCTATCTTCCCATATCTGTACAACATCTGAGTTTATAATATCTGCTCTAGTAGCTGCCCTAAACAGGTGCACAGTCTTTTCTCTAAGCACATCAAATGACCACTCCTTATACACTTGGAAACCATAAAGAGTCAAGATGGTACAGTCAGTGATGTTAACCCCTGTATACCCCCTTCTCAATATTCATTTTTATATGTAGTGCATAATTCTGTCTATCTGCTCTTTGTTGCTTATCTTCTTCAGTCAGCATCTCTAGTTTCCCCTTTTTGATTCTCTCTATCTTCCCTTCGGTAGTTTAGATTTTGCTTTACTTTATCGGATGAACCAAATCTATCTCATTTAAAGAAGACCAAGTGTTCTGAGATATTTCTCTAGGGGTTTTTGCCATCTGTTCCTTCTTTATTTCCCTATTTGCTTGCATCTTATCTTCCTTCAGCACAGATGACTGAACCTCTTCAGCTTGCATCAAAGTATTATCCAAGGTACTATCCATCAAATTTGATTTCTGTATACTTTTTTCTTATTCTTGTTCTTATTCCTTCTGTTCATCCCTCTGCGAACACTTTATCTTCATTTTTATTATTTTCTGCACTGAAGATTTAGACATCTCAATAGAGGAAAAATCCAGTCTGATTTGAGGGATAGCTTCCTCAGTAATAGACACTGACTTTTCTGATGGGGCAGTTTTATTTAACTTTTAAAGTATATCCTCAAGTCTTTCTCCATTAATAGCTATATTTTCTTTAATAGTATCCATTTCATATTAATTAAGTGGTCAAGAATCATCAGATGCGCTCTGTATGGGTTGCACATAAACTTTTTTAATTCTTCACTTAATAAGAAGGGGTATTTAGCTGCAGATTCACTTAGTATTGGATCAGATGTCTGACTAACCCTTATTTGGCCTGGTGTTGAAAATTGCTTAAGGCCCTTTATGATCTCCTGCAGTTCAATGGCAATATTTTTTAAGTCATGTTGCCAGTTTGGGTTCAGGTTAGATTCATAAAAGTAATCAGAAGAACATTCTAATGATTGTGAAACACTAGGGGGAGGCATCAAAATTCACGCTGTCTGATGCTTCTAATGTAGTTTTATTTTATTTTAGTTGTTTAACCAGGTGAGACACCTATTGTTCTTGGCTGCGGCTCTCATTAACACCCCCCCCAAGTCTGCCTGTAACACATTTATTGATGCATTTCCCTCATCTTCAATAATGTGAATGCTATTTTCTTTACTTGTAACAAAATCCTTATTTAAACCAGCATTTCCTTCTCCAACATCAATTTCATCATTTTCATCAATCTTAGCTCAGTTATTAACTGAACTGCAGGAACCTAGCCTTAAAAATGATTCTTAATATTTGTTTGTTTTGTCAAGTTCAAATTAGTACTTTTTCTAATTTATTTTTATTTGGTGGCACAGTATGACTTGTGTTTTTCTCATTTGTTTCTGAGTTTTTGTTTGATTTAAATGGATCTGTCAGATCTCTTTTTTCTTAGTCCCTCTCCTTTTGATACCTCCTCCCTCTAATAGAGGAGTGGAGTGAGAGTCTACAACATCCTGACTGAACTCATTAAACAAGTCTATGTGTTTTGGCTCTAACTCTCTTATAACAAGTTGTTCCAAGCTATCATGTCTTTCTACATTGTTACAATGGTTTCCTAGATTTCCTAAATTTCTTAGGGTTCTTGAATTGAGAATTTTCCCCTCACTCTTCTCTAGTCGTTGTTTCCTAGTTCTCACAACATATTCACTCTAGCTGTTGCTAAATGCAACACCAATCAAGAATATCTAGTTTAACTGAGTGAGCTAATTAAACTAATTAAGTTGACTCAGTGGGTTATCCCACACAAGTCACACAAGTCACACAAGCCACACTAATTCAAACAACACCCCTTATTTTTCAAGAGGCGAGGTATGAAAAAAACTTAAATGTTAAAATAGATGTGTAAAATATCAGAATAAAGAAAAACTTGTCATACAACAAAAGTCTCAAGTCCTTTTTTAAAATATGAGTTCATATAGTATAAATTGTTCATCATGTAAAAAAAAAAACAGCTGTAGTTCCTTGGGCCTTGATCCTTAAGTGTAATAGCTGCTTATGAGAAAATAATACAAAGGCAGTACACACTGTTTAGCTCAAATTTAGCTCAGATTATCTGGTCACCAAAATATAATAAAAAAAATTGCTTCAAACCATCCAAGAAGTTTATTAGATCCCTGTGTCCATCATCCAGCACTGACAGATCTTCTTATTATTCTTATGCTTCTTATCCTGTATTAATTGTATAAGACAAGACCTCTCTGAAGTGGCTTACTACCAACTCATATCATGCATTGCTTTAGCTACCAATTGTATAGGTCTTAACCACTCATTAGGTAAATATATTGATAGCTCTGCCCTGTTTTAGCTACCAAATGTATAGGCATTAACCCTGTGCTCATTGTATTTGTGTATGTATAATTGCTCACCCACATTTATTCTATGTATGTACTGTATGAATGTCTTATGTTTTATTCTGACGTATTCTGGAAATGAGTCTATGACTCAAAGGGTTGTAATTCCGATTTCCTAAATAAATAAATAAGCCTTTCAAATTATGGTTTCTTGATTAATCCAAAATAACCAGGTACACCAGGAACGTCAATTACACCAAATATGCCAGGTTTCAAATCAGGACGCTATGTGACGTCCTTCGCTCCACAGGATCACAAGGTACACTATACAGAAAGAAAATACAACACTAAGTCGCCTTATAAAAAAACATTTTTTTGCTATAACTATTTAAAAATATCCACGACTATTGAGAACAGCACTGAAAAATACTAGAAATGGGCAGCTGCTTGTTTCTGTTTCTGTTTGGACCCAATTAAATTACTCTCAGCACTTTTCATATGCAACAATTCACTCCCTCTAAAGCTGCACAGTGAGGCTAAGATTTACTAAATTGCAAAAAAAATTAGTGAAATTTTAAAAAGAAAGATAAAAACTGAAACCAACTTAAAAAGTAGGCTCCACTTACTTGCTCTATTTAAATGTAATCTGTTTAGTTATGTTCCAATGGGGAGTACAATTATACCCAGATAGCCACCTCTTGTAATATTCTCTGGCAGTTGCAGCGTTCGCCACTGTCTTACTTTAAAATTTTTACCAAATCTGCCTTAAAAGCCTGGTACTAAGGAACACCACCAGGAAATGCGACCACAAGTGCTCTAAATAAATCTAAACTCTCTCATATTTTGCAGAGCGCTCAAGAATCTGTAACCTCCGTAAAGCACAGCAGACACTGTTTCACTCAGAATGAATTCAGGCAAACTAAAGCAAGAGACGTCGAGAGACACTGAGTCACTGGGAACATTTCTATCAGCAGACTATCTGCAGCTTTAATCAGTCAGCATAATGAACACACTCGGCCACTGTTTTTTTATATTGTAAGTTAGCACTAGTCACCCAATTAAGTAATTAGTTAAATCATCAATTAATAAAAAATATTATTTCCACAGCTTGCATACAATCTCAATCTCAGTCCTTCAAACCCTAGCAATGCGAAAAGAACAGCAAGGCAATAAACAATACACTGCCAAAATAGCAGATAGCAGATCATTAATAGCAATTACCATGAACTGCTATGACCTGCTGTAACCCCCGTCTCATTTAGTATCTATGTAATTTAGGAAGCACTATTGGATCTTAAAAGGAAGCCACTTATGTCTGGATACCTAAACCGGTATATAAAAAAATAAAATAAAAAGTGTAAGTCTGTAAGTTTATAACTGACACCCAGAAGGAAACTTTTTAAAAACAGAATAAATTACAACTCAAGACGTTTTATAAAATGTTGATAAATAAGTGTAAATATACACATTGAAATTTATGCAGAGTCAGAATATGTTCCTTTAATTGATGGTCAGGTAGTAATCTCTGGGTTACTCTTGCTCTCTCCTCTCTGTCCGACCAGTTTCTCTCTTTAGCTATTTGGTTTTGGCTTTCTAGTGCTTGCAAGATCCTGGAGTGTGCTCAAGGCTCTGAAATACATGGCCCACCAGAATGGTTTGCTCAACCTCACTTCAACCAGCAATGTTATCACTCCATCCCTGCAAAAAAAGAAAGACAGGACAGGGCAACCAGACCAACCAAAGACTTAGGAGCAATAAGATGTTCTGGGAAGGTTACATGCAAACAGCCATATTTTCACAAACTGTGAAATCTGTAAGACTTTGTGCTCTAAAACTTTAAAAAAAGACATAAAAAGTTGGAGGAAATGGCCACTCCTGCCTCTCCCTCAAAATCTGCAGAGGAGACTTCCTCTTCAAAAAAAGAAAAAAAAAGAGTCAATGGATCCTAAGCCTACGGATAAACCAGACTCTTCTAAGGCTAACAGGCCAGTGGAACCAGTTCCAGCAAAAAGCAAACATAAAGAAAAGCATACCCCACTGCACCTCCTGCTGAAAAAGCAAAAGAGTTGTCAGTGGACAGGCCAGCAATGCCCTTGGCTGAGGACATTGCCAAGGCCCTGCAAATTCTGCAGGTCATTCAGGCTGTTGGCCCTCTGACCCCCCCATTGGTTCCTCTGGATCTTCTTCAGGGGTATCTCAATCATCAGATTACACTGTAGGAACTTCACCGTCAGTGAATGGGGAATCCATACACAAGATTTTTAGCACTACAACTGGGCCCATCTACGCAATCGACATTGACGCAGCCAATATCGCCAACCCTATAAAGGTGTAGGCAGGCCCATGCCCTCCTCAGTTCTTTCCCGCCATCGACTTGCAAGCCAGTCTCCACAGAAGAGCCATTGCAGTGTTTGTGCCTTTTTGCGGCCTACAGCCTTCTTTCTACACAACCCTCACAAATCCCTTTTCAGAGATTTATTTTTGTTTTTTCTTTTATGTTGAGAGTTAAACCTTCAGCTTCTCTCTTCTGTCGCTGCTGCTGTGGAAAGAAGATTGCCTCCAGCAACAAGCACTCTATGTGTGTTTGCTGTCTTGGGTCTGATCACGAAGCCTCGGACTGTAAGCTCTGCCAACAGTTTAACCAGACCACCCTTAGGCGATGCAGAAAGGCTTTCTGTACCTTCATGGAACAGCCGGTAGCCAGCTCTGAGCTGGGGTCCTCTGTGGTGCCAGCCAACCAGTCACCCTCTGGGTCCAAGAACTCCAAGGTCTCCCACACCAAAGACAGGTCTTCAGGGAAAAGTCATAAAAAAGACCGGGATCCTGACCGCTCCCTCCAGCATCCATCCCATTCCCCTTTGGCCTCTTCTTTGGGGGCTCTTTGTCGTTGTCAGCTGCCCCGACAAAGAGACCTGCTGTCCAAGTCCTGGTTCACTCCAGACCCATACCGACAGCTTCTCTGCCCAACTCTCAGGGCACTTGGCCATCAACCTCTGGGTTGTCTGCCACTTCTCCATCAATGACGGGCTCATCATCAACAGTGGCCTCTTTGAGACCCAACCCTTCCTCGTTGAAGGCTACGGGCTCATTGGGCATGCACTCAGGTTAGGTGACATCAGTGCCGTTGACCCCTCCTCCGGTGACCATGGACTCGAATGAAGCTTCACTAATGTGATTGTCCAACAGTTTGCTGCCTTTAACAAGCCTTCATCACCAGCACCTTTGCTGGTGCCTTTGTCATCGACTCCTGTTCATCGGCCCCAGGAGCCAGTCTGAGGATCATCGACAGAGCACCTGACGCCAGACCCAGATGAAGAGGTCAACATAAAGGAGGAATACCACCCTGACCTCATATTTTCAGATGAGGTAGAGGAGGAAGGGGAGGAAGAGCAGTATTACACTTCAGATAAGTCCTTTGCCTCCTCTGTCGGTGAAGAATCTGTCAAGCATACCCCAGGTCTCTGCCTGAGGATGCTTCATTCTTCAGCATTATGACACAACTGTCTTACACTATGGGGTTTCAGACAGAGGAGGAGGAGGATGCCACCATGAAGGACCAGGCGGATTACCTGGTGATCCCTGATTAAAACCCCAGGAAATCTTATTGTATTCTGACAAATGCAGTATGGTCTCATTATAGGACTGCCCCGGAGCCGAAATGGTTAGTAGAACCTATGCTAATAGTGGAATGTTAGGCTCAAACTCTTTTTTCAAAGAACTGTCCCTGGTTGCACTTCCTGCAGCCGTCAGATTCTTTACTCCGCTTGACTCAGTAAGACGTCTCCGGAGAGTTCCTTCACTTTCACTGATGAAATTTATTTTCTTGCTTTTTTCTAAGTCCGTTGTTTATTTCTGGTTTCTGAAGCACTGTCCTTGGTTCACAGATAGAATTAGTCTAGATTAGTGAATATTTGGTGACTTTCTTCTGTTCCTACTCGGTTTCTCCAACTGGGAAGGAACCAATATTGTTTCTTTATTTTTACAATATAATTTAACTCTATTGCTGTCCAGTAAAGCAGTTTAAAAAAAAAAAAGTGTTTTTTATTTTTTTTACCGGGGTAACTGTCAGTCTTTTGGTCTATCTTCTATTCAGTGTCACAGACCAAGAAACGAACAGGCTCTACAGGTTTCCAACATTGTACAGAGTGTGGGGAACCATTCAATAAGGCAGATCCTCTTTTAATTTGTGTTTTTTGTTTGGGGTTTGATCACCTTCAAGAGGACTGTGATATTTGCAAAAACTTCCCTCTGTCGACACTTAATAGGCAACTTAAGTGACTGCAAGAGAAGATGTCTGATAAGGCTGCTGAACCAGTTAAGGACAAACCGGCCATGGGCCAAGTCGAACCAGAGAACCAGCCCTCCAACCAGGGTGATGGTTCTTCTACCAGAAAGCACCCCGCAGATCCTGCCGCTAACCCGGCAACTCGGGGAAAAAGAAAGAAAGCATGTAATGGTCGAACTGCAACCGGAAGGGGTAGCGGTTCCGACTGCTGAGGAGATAGCAAACGCTATCCGGATAATTCAGGCTTTGCAACCGAGCACTCTGGTTCTGGTTGGGAAGGCCTCTTCAGCTCCTCCTACACCGGTTCCCGATTCATTGGAAATTGAACAGGAATGGTTAGCTGATGATGAGGAGGAGGGCCCATATGATGATGATGAGGATGAGGATGATGCGGAGGTTATTGAACCAGAGGTTTCCCTGGATCCTCACCATTCTGACTCCCCTGATAAAGAACATGAGGATTTTACCTCTCATTATGCCTTTATTAAACAGGAGGCTCAGTCTCTTGATCTTCCTATACAGGAATCTACTGATGAGGAGGAAGAACAAGACTATAGAGAGATGATGGACGTACCTGTCTTGAAGAGGCTGCTGGTACCTATCCATAAATCTCTTAAGAGGCAGGTTCATAAGATCCTGCAGACTCCTACCTTTGTGCCACCAGTAGATAAAAAAAGTGGACAAAATATTTTGGGTTGACAAGGCTGGGGCAGACTTCCTGTTCAGACACCCTAGCCATAACGGAGTGGTACAGGCTGCTGCCTGTGACAAGGCTGGCATTCCCCTGGCTTCCCATTATCCTGATAAAGATTCAAGGAGGATGGACACAATTGCAAAAAATACATATTTGGGATCCTCTCTCCTTATCAGACAGGCCTCTTATATGGCATACATAGCCAGATACCAGAGGACCTTGTGGGACACGGTTATGGAAATTACTAAATTTGTGCCAGCCCCTATGGCAGCTGATTTATAAGAAGCTGCAAAGAGGGGCATTGAGGCTTCTAAAGCATAATTCAGAATGGCTGTAGATAATAACGACACTGCAGCCAGACAGATGACATCCTCAATTTCCCTCAGAAGATTTACTTGGCTTAGGACTACCAACCTGACCCAAGACACACAGTCCAAGGCTTTGGACTTCTCTTGTGAGCCCTCCTCTCTGTTTGCTCAGCAGACGGAGGCTTACATGAAAAAAATGGATGATTACAAAACAGCCTACAAAAGTGCTGCAGCCAAGGATAGGGCCTCCACCCCTCAGAAGAACCAAGCAAGGGGAGCTAGAGGTAGGGGTCAATATAGGCCTTATTTTCAGCCACAGGCCTACCCTCAGTATGAACAGCAGAGGGGCTATTTCAGAGGTAGAGGCAGAAGAGGTGGAACCCAAACTAGCCCCAGTCACCAACCAGCATCCCAGTCTAAGCAGACACCCTGAGGTATCTGTCCAGGTTGCCTCCCCAGTCCAGATAGGGGGCAGATTGGCCCAATACCTCCATGAATGGAAAATCATCACTACAGACAAATGGGTTCTGGAGGTGATGGGCCAAGGACTGACTCTCAGTTTCAAGCTACAACCAAGGCTGAGAGCAAGAGTTTTCAGACCATCTTCCCCCTCAGAAACAAAGTTGTTGGAGGAGGAAGTACTGAATCTGCTATATTTGGGAGTAATAAAACTAGTTCCCCTAGCACAGAGAGGAAAGGGTCTCTATTCAAGGTACTTCCTCACACTGAAAAAAACGGGAGTTTCGACCCATATTGGATCTCAGGCATTTAAACAGGCATCTACTGAAGCCAGAGTTCAAAATGGTAACTCTGAGCACTATCCTCCCAACCCTAAGATAAGGGGATTGGTTGGCATCATTGGATTTAAAGGATGCTTACTTCCATATACCCATAAGACAGTCCCACAGAAAATTCCTGAGATTCAGACTGCCATCAGGCCACTACCAGTTCAAGTCAATGCCTTTCGGACTTACTTCTGCTCCAGGGGTGTTCACAAAATATTTGGCTGTGGTTGTGGCACACCTCAGAAGGCAAGGAGTAGTAGTGTTTCCTTACGTGGACGACTGGCTAGTCGTAGGGCAGTCTCCACATCAGGTGAAGCAGTTTCTGCCATGGACACAGGAGCTCCTCCAGTCTTTAGGGTTCCTGGTCAATCTGAAAAAGTCAGTACTACAACCAGTGCAGCTACTGGAATTCATAGGAGCCGAGCTGGACTCAGTGAAGGGAAAAGTTTTCTCCCATAGTCAAGAGCAAATACCCTGGTTCAACTGGCAGGCACTTTCAAGGCCCAAAGCCTCAGGCCTGCCAGACACTTTCTACAGCTGCTGGGCCATATGGCAGCTTCAACAGCCAGTGTCAGGAGCCAGAGTTCAAATGAGGGATGTCCAGTATCACCTCAGATTGTACTGACATCAGAAATACGATCCATTGTCAAAACTGGTTCCAGTCACGCAAACCCTCCTGCAAGCACTGCAGTGGTGGTTGGACATAGACAACCTCAGACAGGGAATTATTTTCCTTCAGGAGCTTCCTTCCCTGGTGTTAACCACAGATGCTTCCCTACTAGGGTGGGGAGCACACTTAGGGGAGCACACTGTTCACGGTACATGGCTCCAACAGGAATCACTGCTTCACATCAACCTGCTAGAGCTCAAGGCAGTCTTCCTAGCACTTCAGGCGTTTGCCAATCTGTTACAAGGACAGGTAGTGCAGGTCAGGACAGACAACATGACCACAATGTACTACATAAATAAGGGGGCACAAGGTCTACACCCCTATGCACAGAAGCCATGAGAATGTAGGGTGTCACAGGGCGCTGTGGAGCCCGAGCAGTGTGCAGCAACTTCTGTTGAGCTCTTCAAGAATATATCTCTCCAGCCTTGAACACCATTTTACCAACAGTACCTCAAGAACCTGCAAACAAAAAAATATCTCTGAGCCCAGAAAATTCTAGTCTCAAATGAATACGCTTCTAAAGGGACATTACACGTAAAATGTCTGTGACATTGTTGCAGGTGGTGTATGCCACAGGAACCCACAAGGCGCTGCTAATGCCTTTAATGTAATTCTCACTGATCTTGACAAATATAAGGTTCACCCCTGCAGCTCTAGACAGACATCCCTTGATGACACAGAGGATCCTCCCCTGTCACCTAACTTCCACCTTAAGTTGGTGTCTAAAACTGAGGTCCTAAAGCTGATCAGGAACATTAAGGTTACTGGTTCTGCAGGTTGTGACAAACTAGAACCCAGATTACTCAGATTAGCAGCCAAAGAAATTACCACACCAATCATGTGGTTATTCAACAGGTCGCTGATGGAAGGTAAAGTTCCCATAGCCTGGAAAACTGCCGTGGTTACCCCCATCCCCAAAGGGGGGCCAAGTGAGCTGGTTGAGAATTACAGACCGATTTCCATACTCTGCACACTAAGCAAAATGCTTGAGAGAATGGTGTACCAACAAGTCCAGGAATATGTTGAACAACATAACCTCCTTACTCCCTGACAACACGGATTTAGAAAACTACATGGCACAGATACCGCCTTGGTTAGCCTTACGTCTGACATCCTCGCAGCCCAAGATAACAGCCAACTAACTGGTGCAATCTTCATAGACCTTACCAAGGCCTTTGATCTGGTGGACCACCAACTGCTCATCTTGTAGCTCAGATCCCTTGGATTGGACAACCACTCAGTGCAATGGTTCATAGATTACCTGCATGGTAGATCTCAAATAGTCAGATGGCTGGGGGCGAAGTCAGACAAACACTCCATCTCTGAAAGGGTCCCCCAAGGTTCAATATTGGGGCCCCTCCTATTCTCCATATTCATCAATAACTTGCCTAAGCACTGTGGAGGTGCCAAGGTGACCCTTTATGCTGATGATGCTGTGTTGTACAGATCAACTCCGGATGCAGCACAACTAAATCAACTTCTGAACCAGGACCTCTCCATATTGGAAAATTGGTTCCTGACTAATCGGCTAGTCCTCAATGTGAAAAAAACCAAAGCCATCCTATTTGGACCCAAAACACTAGGCCCTGATAGATCATGATTACTGTCCCCCTGCCTGTCCAGTGGTTCTCCTATAGAGGTTGTGGATTGCATTAAATACCTGGGCGTGTATATCAATCAAGACTGTTCCTTCAAGGTTCATGTTGATCAACTAACCAAGATGCTGAACCACAAGCTTGATCTCCTGTATCGTCTGAGCCCTTTTCTCACTCAGACATCAAAGTTAAGGGTAGCCACCGGCATGCTCTTGCCCACCCTGTTCTATGGGGCCCCAGTGCTACACTCACTGCGAAACACAGAGATGTAAAAACTGAAAATATTGTATCACAGAGTCGAGCGCTTTGCCCTGGGTGCTCTGCCTCTAGAACACCACTGTAAAGTATTACACTAACTAAATTGGGCTTCCCTTGAGGGCAGACTGATGTACCCTTCACTATGTCTGCCCTTCAAGCTTCTACAAACTAATGCCTCCCACCAGTCTCAGTTGCACCTTAACGCTTAAACAGCCTGGAAGAACCTTAAGGTCCTCTGATCAGCAGCTCCTCCATGTCCCCAGAGTCCGGACATGTCAAGGTCATCGTTTTTTCGTGGCTTACATTCCGTCTCTCTGGAATGGCCTTCCTAATAATCTCCAAGATGGCAGCTCCCTTCGTGGCTTTAAAAAAGGCCTCAAGATCTACCTGTTGGGGCTAAGCCTCTGTGCATGCTACCGCTGATGATCAGAACACTCCATAGGACTTCCTCTGTAGCTACTGTCAGCCTCCTGGCATGCCTTTACTCCCATATTGGGACCTTTACCATTTGATGAGCCATTTGTAACTGTAATTTTTGTGAAACTGTTCCGTTTCAATGAACAATGTGTGACTGTCATTCTTATGAAACTGTTTTACTTCTCATAATAATCTTCAATTGTTCGTAGCCTGCCTGTGAATTGTACATGTCCTGATTGTAATGTCTGTATTACTCTATTTGAGTTGTTCCTGCTGTTTATTCTCCTGTAGCCTGTAATTAATCCCGGGTTGCCCCTGAAAAAGGGACTGTAATGGTCTCGGTGGACCTACCTGCTCACCAAAATTTTAAATAAATAAATAAAAAAATTTAGAGGCTTTAATTCTAATTTTCAATTAGATTTTCGAAAAGAACGACCTCCCTTTACTCGGAATGGGTAATCCAAAAAAAGATAAGACAGTTTGGTGGTGGAAAAAACAAAGGAAATACCGGGGCTTTGTAATTTAGAAGAAGCCTGCTGAGGCATCGGGCTCAGGAGAAACCATCGACTCCTTGGGTCATAAACTGCAAATGCTGATCCAGTTGGTTTCCTCCTTAAGTGTCAAGATGGATGATTACAATGGAAGGGTAGTGGTTCTGGAGAAAACTGTTGTCGGATTGAAGGGAGAAGTTCCTGACATCAAAAAACAAGCCGATGCCTCTACAGGAACCACCACGTTGATGGTAAAAGAAAATCAGCACATTCAAGCCAGACTTAAGGTGCTAGAGAATTAATCCAGGGCTACAAACATCTGGATCATTGGCTTACCCAAAGTATTGGAGGGGGATAACCCTTCAATGTACATTAGAGAATGACTATCAGAGAAATTGTTACCTGAGGGAGCTGAGGAGACCTGGGATATCCAGAAGATCTATCGGGGCAACCCTCGTGGTCGGTCTGCGAATTCTGAAGAACCCTGTATGCTTATGCTTGTCACCGCAGGCATGGGGAATCGAGATAAAATTTTCAAATACTCAGAGCATTTCCCACATCAGGACAATGTACAGATTCATTTTCCCCTGATATAAGTTATGCCACTTTCGTCAAGCGCAGAAAACGCTTTGATTGCGTCCGTCGGCAACTTCGAGGAATGTAAATCCCACACACCATGACATTTCCCGCTCGACTTAGACTTGTCTATCAAAGTAAAGTTTTCATTTTTTCAGATCCGGTGGAAGCGGGTAAATGGGCTGATCGCAAGGCTATGGAGCTTCGTTCTCATGTAGATGATTTGGGAGAGGAAGAAGAGTCCTTAAATCTTACCTGACTTTCTCTGAGAGACTAATGGGACTTGAATTATTAAATAGCTATGGGTAACCTACTTTAGGAGAATTTTCTTTTTCCTTTTGCCTACTGTATAGTGGGACAGTGTTTGCTCACGTAGCATAGTAATTGTGTCTGTTAAGTATTCTGTTGCCAGTCTCTCCCGTTTTTGCCTTTTTATGCCCATTCTTAGTTTATTGGGATCTCAGAATGCATCATATTAAACAAATGATAATATTAGTGCTGGGACAGGGCTTTGGAGAGAAGACATTAGTTTAAAATTACTGTTAAATGGAGTTATCCAATGTTGCTGCATTTCATATCTGGGGGTTTTACATTTAGCTTTGAACATGGCACCAATATATCCCTCATAGAGGGGGGTTATGGATTACTAGGAAGGGAATTGCTGGACAATCCTTTAACATCTGATTTATAGCCATGTGGCTCATGGACTGCCATTAACAGCACATATTAGGTTACAATTTTGTAAAAATAAGTTGTATCCCCTGAATGTTGTACCTCTGTATGGCACGTGCATGTATATCCTATATCTCCGAGATCAATAGTCTCAGTGGTGTAACTCTCTGTTGGACTGTGTGTTATATGTAACATGATCCATTGTCATGGATTATGATAAAAGAAAAAATAAAGTATAAAAAAAAAAGAATATGGGGTGTCCTTATTCTCTGGGGGTTGTCTTGTCAGCAGTGCAACTTCCAGGGAAAGACCATGTGTTAGCAGATGCACTGAGCAGGATAAATCAGAACCATCATGAATGGGCCCTGAACAGGCAGGTGCTACAAGTGGTATTCAAGCGGTTGGGCACTCCAGAGATAGACCTCTTTGCAGCCCCGGACAATCATCAGCTTCCCAAATTCTGTTGCAGACCTCCAGTCTGGGGCTTATTCCCATTGGATGCACTCATTTTGGATTGGACAGTGAAGTTTCTATATGCCTTCTCCCCCATTTCCCTTGCTACTGAGGGTTCTGAACAAGCTCAGATCCCAGCCTGCCACAATGATCCTCAATGGTACCTCTTAGTCCTGGCATTGTCAGTGTCCAGCCCAATCAGCCTCCCCAGGAGGCACAACTTGATGACTTCTTCCCAGAGCAGGATCCTTTACCCCGGCCTTCAGTCCCTCAGGCTCAAGGCATGGTTCTTGAGGACCTAGAATATGCTGATCTGCACCTTTTAGAAGGGGTTATGGAGGTCCTTAGGGTTTCTAGAAAACCCTCCACCAGGAAGATTTACACGTCCAAGTGGAAAAGATTTTCCATTTGGTGTCGAAAGAGAGGTCTGGCTCACACTCAGACGGGTTTGCCAGTAGTCCTGGATTACCTGGCACACCTCCATTCCCTCAGCCTCTGGCCTTCTACACTCAAGGTGCATTTAGCTGCTGTATCAGCCTTTCTGTCTGCAGGTAAGGCGTCATCACTGGCTTCAAAGCTAAACCTGCCACAAAGAGGTCCATAGCACGGTGGATTGTGGCATGTATCCAGTTTTGCTATAGCAAGGTGGGCAAACAACCCCCTCAGGGTCTTAGGGACCACTCTATGAGAGGAACAGCTGCATCCATAGCAGCCTCTAGGGATATTCCTTTGTTGGAAATCTGTAAAGCAGCTACCTGAAAGTCGGTTCACACATTCGCTAAGCATTACTGCCTCAATATTCAGGCTAGAAGTGATGCCAGGTGTGGCACAGCAGTTCTGCAGAGCCTATTTCCCAAGTAGGTCCTCTGCCTGCCTCCAAAGGCACTGCCTGAGTAGTCTGCATTTGTCAGAATACAGTAAGATTTCATGGGGTTTGAAGAAAACATTACTTACCACAGTAATCTTGTTTCTTCTAAGGGAATCTTACTGTATTCTGAGCTCCCACCCGTCTCCCCTGCTAGGACCTACAAGGCACTGCATACTGTCTGTACGACTAAAGTTGGAAACCTGTGGGTACCTAGTAGTTTATTGGACATCTGTGACTTGAGTTTTAGTGATGCCCTCTGTTTTTTAAGGGATGTTTTTCCCCCCCAACAGGGGTTCTACTAATTGTTAGAGTAGCTTTGTTAGATAGTGCCTTTTTAGCTTCTGCATGCTTCATAAGAATGTGACGGTTGCAGGAAGTGCAAGCAGGGACAGTGATTTGAAAACCGAGCTCGAGCCTAACATTCCACTATTAGCATAGGTTCTATTAACCATTTCAGCTCCGGAGCAGTCCTATGGTGAGACATACTGCATTTGTCAGAATACAGTAAGATTCCCTTAGAAGAAACAAGATTATTATGGTAAGTAGTGTTTTCATCTCCCCCAAAGATTATTCCTTCCATGTTTCCAGCCCTCAGGAATGCTACCACGGCAGCCTGGCACAAACCAAATATGGTACCAGCTATACTCCACAGAGCTGATAAACTCTACAGTGCCCCTCAGGACATTCCTTACTTGGTTGCTCAGGCCGAGACTGACTCAGTCGTCATCAAGGCAGCACATGACAGGACTAAGGTGCCCAAGCACCTTAGTTCCTTGCCCTGGACAAAGAATCCTGCAGGATAAATCTTCAGGGCAAAATCTTATGCTTCTCTACCCTTGGCCTGAGGATAGCAAATGACCTGTCTCACATGGTGAAATTCCAGAACAGCAATGCCAGAAATGGCAAGACGGCTGCCCAAGCCCTTCCTGATGGTGCCCAGAAACAGGAATTGCTCCAATGCTTCCAAATCACAGAGAATGTTGGGAGGCATCTTCTGAGAGCCATCTGCGATTGATCTGATACTATTGCCAGGGTAGAGGCCACTGGCATCTGCCTCCATAGGCATTCTGGGCTCAGGGTTTCTGGGTTTGCTGCTGATGTGCAAAACTAGGTTCTGAATGTGCCCCTTTTAATGGCACTAAACTCTTTGATCTGGATGTCCAGGACATCATAAATGATCTGCAGGCCTCAGGTACGGCCATTAAATCTGTTCATTCCCTCTACCACAGTCAACAGCATGGTAGTGGGCGCCCTACTTTTTGGAAGCAAGTTAACAGACCAGGCTCCAGCTCCATCCTCAGGGCAAATGCAGAGCCCAGGCCTTCTTATCTGCCTCCTCTGATACTGGAGTGGCAGCCAAGTGTCCCAGGACTGAGGGTACAGCCTCCTCCACTGGCCCCGCCTCAGTCTGACTCCTTGCCAGACCCCCCTCCTCCTCTAGTTCAGGCCCAGGAGGTGGCGGTCGGAGGTCAGTTCTCCCTCCTGTTGAATCCATGGAGAACCATAACATCAGACGCCTGGATCCTGCAGATCATAGAGTGCGGTCATACTCTGGAGCCCATCCAGCAACCTCCAGATACCCACCACCTCCCTCAAATTACCCTATGGCTCATCAGTTTGTTCTCCGGGAGGAAGTGCAGCCTCTCCTGCACAAGCAGGTGATAGAACTGGTGCCAAAGAGGCAGAGAAACCAGGGGTTCTATTCAAGATTCTTCCTGGTTCCCAAAATGACCGGAGATCTGAAGCTAATCTTGGATCAGAAAAACCTCAATCTTTATATCCAGTACAAAAAGTTCTTAATGGTAACCTTACCAGGCCTGTTCCCCCTCCTGAAATCCGGGGACTGGCTCTGCTCACTGGACATGCAGGACACCTACCTGCACATTGCAGTCTTCCCACCTCGCAGGAAGTTTCTCAACTTCACCTTTCAGGGAGAACATTACCAGTTCAAGGTATTGCCCTTTGGCTTATCTTCTGCATCATGTATCTTTACGAAGTGCTTAGCAGCGGTCACAGCAGCCCTCAGAAGAGAGGGACTGTATGTCTTTCCATACCTGGATGACTGGCTTCTTAAGGCCCCATCCAGGGAGCAGCTGATCTTACCCGTGTCAATCTTCACCATTCATCACTGGCGGATGGGTGTCTGCCAGAGACAGGCGCCCTGCAGGAGACTCTTTTTTTGGAGGAGGGGCCAACGCTATCAGCGCCGCCCACGAGGCCGATGTACTATGTGGCACTTGCGGGTTGGCTAGTAATGGCCATTTTGTCCTCCTCCACCTCAGTTCTGCTTCTCCCGCCATCAAGACAGCACCCCAGTGAATTCTACAGACTTCTGCAGCCTACTTCTACGAGCATTAGTTCGACGCCATTATCCTCGACACTGCCTTGGTTCTGCTGCTTGTCGCCACTAATACCTTTTGTTTTATTTTTGGTGGCAGAGTTAAGTCTTTTCTGATTTTAAGTTTAGTTACCATTCTGTCATGTCTGGTCATCTGGACAAGAAGCGATCCAAAAAAACGGGTCGGACCCTTATGCGTTGGTGTCCCTGTGGCCGGTAGATTTCCATTACTGTAGAACAAAGGAGCAGTGCGCTTACTATATGACAGGACTGCTCTACCAAAGAAGAGTTTAGTTTTAACCACTCATTTAAATAATCACAAGGATCCAGAAAACAAATGGTGAGCAAATTACGGGTGGTCTTATGATAGAAAAAATGCACCAAGACACTTCAAATATGCAAAACTACAAAAATATTTATTTTCCAATCAAACGTTTGCAATAAAGTGCTCTGTATACACTTGCTTGTCATGTTCTTGTGACCAGAACTATTCAAAGTACCTTCTATCACATAATAAATTACAATACCTACCCCAGTCCAGTGCGCCAGCCACTACAAATCCTTGCGTTTTGCCAGTATGGCTTCCTTAGGGGATGCAGTTTCAATGCCCCTTCCATCTATAGATACTCCCAAAGTGCATGTGCAAACTAATTATAATCAATTAAATATTCTAGCAGCAGTCTTAAATCACTCTATTACATATTCTATGTAAACATCTTACTTTTTAACTAATGTTTTACTGTTATTGCATATACAAGATATGTGCGATGTATGCTTAATCTTATAATTAATCAATTACTTTTTATGCTCGTAAAATAAACTTATGTTCTAAAGCTATGTTAAATCACTATTTCCTAGCTTAATGCCTGACAACACATGAAGTTACACGAGCTAAAGAATCCCAGCAACAAATTGCAAAATATATTCATGCCAGACATCGTAATACAGATGTTTACCCAACTTGAAATAGAATATTTAATAAAAAAAGAAACTTATTATTTTGGCTTGTATATAAATATTATTTGCTATTTAAAGCCAATCATTCTTTTAATGTTGTTGAGTGGGCATCCACGCATCAATTATCAGCAGCAATCCATCATGAAATTCTAATGAGTGCGGTGTCAGCCTACTACCATCCGTTGGAGGGCCAAACCCTAGCCCAGCTAGAGGTTTCCAAGACTTTCTTTTATTTTTTTTTCACTCTGTTTTATTCGCCTTGTACCATCCCTGCCCTCCACTAAATCAGATCCCCCCATACCTCGCTTCATCTCTCCCTTATGGCCACGTGAGTCTGCTCCTTAGAGTGCAACCAATCACTCTTGCCCCTTAATACTCTCGGATAACCCCCTGGGCAGGGCGAGGAAAGGTCCCTCTCTTTACCTTATCCACGAACCATGGTTGAGCAGTTGGCACACATTTGGAGTCTGCCCCTGATGACAACTCTGGAGGGTGTGCTGACGGCTTCTGGAGGGGTCGTCACCTGGAAATGATAGGGTCCATTTTCCATTTTTCTAGTGCCCCACAGACACGGCACTCGAGGAGAGCCAATTGGGAAGCACGCGTCAAGACGTAGCTCTTCCCAGGGCTCTCGGCTAACATCTGCCCCCTTTTTTCCTTGCTTGTCCTGACTGCACTGCCAAGCCCAGGTTCACCTGGGAGATGGCAGTATTGCAGCGAGACTAGCACTAATCCCTTCCAAAAGAGGGAGAACCGACTCTAGGCACTCAATCCCTTGCTCCCCCTGCCAACCCCCGGTGGCCCGAGTCCGTTACCGAACCCGGGATGCCGGCATGGAGTGAGGTGTGGCGTCCAGCGCCTCAACCCTCAGCACCACTGGGCCAGCTTTTCCAAGACTTTCTTGAAGGGAATCCTTCACATCAAACCTCCAGTCCGGAACCCTTATCCTCCTTGGGATCTTAATTTTATGTTGGAAAAACTTACTTTGTCCCCTTTTGAACCGGCAGCAAGTTGTGAAATGTGCGTCCTGGCTTGGAAGATGCTGTTTTTGGTTGCAGTTACTTCAGCTCAAAGGGTTTCAGAGCTTCAGGCTCTTGTTTATAGAGAGCGTTATTTAATTTTCCACAAGGACTGGGTGGTCCTGCAGACTAATCCTTCTTTTCTTCTGAAAGTTGTTTCAGAGATGACTCTCAGTCAGAGTGTTGAACTACTGGTTTTCTTTCCATAGCATTCCAACAGGGGGAATATCTTTTGCACACCCTTGATGTACACAGGATTCTGAGGTACTGTACCTCGCGGACTAAGGAGGTTTGAAAGTCAAACCAACTCTTTGTGGCCTTTGCCTCCCAGTGCCAGGGCAAGGCTACCACTAAACAGACTCTATGTTTCTGGCTAACTGTATCCATTATACTTACCAGAAATACAGGAACCCCCTTCCAGGAGCAGTCAAAGGTCACTCCACCAGGAGCGTGGCCACTTCTACCACCTTTTCAGGAATGTGTCCACTGTGGATATTTTTTTTTTTAACTTGAAAACATTTTATTGTTAAGTAACAATACAAAAGGAATGGAAGTTACAAGTTTGTATTCCAGAACCATGTCTCTTATGCAAAAGACATTTCTTTTTTTTTTTTTTTTTTTTTTTTTAATTTTCATCTTTATCCCTCCTTACTCCTCCGTGCCCCTCCTTCCGTCCGCTCCTTGTCCCCCGGTACCTACCTTCAGGGATCTGCCCCTAGAGTGCCCAACCTCCTCTCCTTTGCACATCGGGGTCTGTCCTATCGGTGGTCCGGGCGGACTTAGGGCGGACTTCATCTAGGGCTGCCGGAGGGTATTTCCGGTTTTCTCCCCTGACGTCCCCACTCCCCCAGGGCGCCTTGCGCTGGGGCGTCGTCCCGAGTGGTGGCGTGCTTCGCCGCAGACCCTCATCTGCCCGAGGGCGTCCCCCTCCCGACTCCGACAAGCAGGCGCCTCCACCTTCCTCTGCGGTGCTTCCACCGGCTATGGAAGGGAGTGTAGAAGGCGATGCGCCTGGTAGCCCACCCTGAGGGAGGAGAGCATCCGCTGGGATGCTCAATCCTCCTCCCAGCCCGATCCCGACGACCCGAGTCCGTTCCCGAACCCGGGTCGCCGGCGTGGTATGAGGTGTGGCGTCTAGCGCCTCAACCCTCAGCGCCAAAAGACATTTCTTAACATTAATGTTTACCAATTACAATATTTCAACAAAGTTCACTCAATAGTCCATTTTGTTTCTTTCTTGGAGTCCATTGCTGTGAAGACCGAAGAAGTAAATGTCTCTATGGTTTCTGCAAACCAGAGTAAATTCTGGTTCTCTGGGATTGTGATTACCTTCTCCTGACGGACAATTGAAAATGAATGCCTTTATTTGAATGATAATCTAATAAAAAAAAAAATAAAGAATAAAAACTACCTGTTCTCCATGTCTTTAGTTGTTGTTATCAAGACTCATTTCCCTGTTTACTATGCAGGAACTTACCCCAAGAGTCTCCAGTATCTCCCCATAAGTTATTACAGTTTAGGTTTTTACAATACCATTGGACTGTAATTACAGTCAGACAATCTCCACTTTTGCACAGAGAGATGAGGGCACAGGGAGAGGGGTACCAGGGTCTCACCTACTTTACATTATACTATTTCCTATACTCATAATGTTGTCCACTTCCCCCTCATTATGAATGACAGAGTCCCTTTTTTGTATGTCATTTTATTTGTGTTTGGGCCAACTATAGCCTCTTCCTCTATCTCCCCCCTCCCCACACACACACACACCCTCAGGCCTGCAACAGCTGCTCCAGGACTGGAATGCCTTCTTTTTCCTCCAAGTATTCAAAAAGGGGGAGCCATCTAGCATTACATTTCTCTGTAGTCGGTCTTAGTCGTGCCATAATGGCCTCCATACTTTGAAGCTGGTTAATAATATGGAACCACTGGGTTGTCATGGGAGGATCCTCCCTAAGCCATTTCTGGGTAAGTGATTTAAGGGCGGCTGCCACCAGTACATAGAAGAGGTATTTCTCTGTCTGCCTTTTCATTTCTATTGGAGGTAAACCATGCACCAAGTTCTCAAAGTCCAATGGTGAACTCAGAGACAATATTTTAGTTATTTCTTTGGATATTTCTATCCAAAAGGATGTAATTCAGGTGCAGGCCCCAAAAATATGGTGATGTGTGCCTCTGGACCCACATTTCCTCCAACACTTATTGGATGAAAAGGATGCTTAGTAATATGAGATTGTTGGGGTCCTGACATAGCGAATATTGATTTTCCATCTAAATTCCCTCCAGGAGGGGGAACCTGTTGTTTTATGAATTCCCCTCCAAATATCCTTCCACTGAACTTCAGAGATATTATGGTCTGTTTCGGCATTCCAGCGATCTGCTACCCTCTGAACCGCCAGAGTGCCTCTGTCCTCCACCAATATTTTATATATTTGTGAGTTGTATGTCCCAGTATCTTGTGTAATGCCCTTCTGATGGGTTAACGCTACTGGGGCTGCTGGGGTCTGAGCCAGCTCTATTGACCCTATATTGTTCTGTATATAATGTATGCATTGATTATATCGAAATGCATCTGTCTCACTTAGAGTAAATTCTCTCTGTATTTCCTCAAATGATTTGAGGCAGTCCACCCCCAGGAGTTGCTTTGGGTATTTAAGTCCCTTGATCGCCTACGCAGTCAGGAAAACATCCCCTCTGTGAACAGGGAGGTCCGGCAGGCTATACAGCAGTAGATATTCCCATACTGGTCTCAGTATCTCCCACTCCTGCCTGGTCTTCAGCCACATTGACATGGTATGGCTTGTTAGGGTGTTTTGTAGTTGTTTTAGATCCTTAGGGAGAATCCTCCATGGAAGGACACTCAAGGGACCCATGTGGCAATCCTGTTCCTCTATCTCCCGCTACCCGTGGCTCTTCCCACACATCAGCATTACGAACATATGAACATATGAAATTTGCCAGCAGATAAAGGCCTAGAGGTCTATCAAGTCTGCTCGAATGTGCAGCTAGCACCCCTTAATCTGCAGCTGCTCTTCCCTTCCCCTTCATTAACCCTCTCCCTTGTCCTGTCCCATCCCCTTTTGAAGCAGTCCACTGTTCTACTGCATACCACTTCTGCAGGTAACGCATTCCACCCAGCTACCACCCTCTCTGTAAAAAAGTGTCTCCTCATCTTCCTCCAGTCTCATATCATGGCCCCTGGTGTCCCTCCCCTCCCTTACTTTGAACAGCCCCTCTGTACCTGTCTTGTTTATTCATTTCATGTACTTAAAGGTTTCAATCATGTCCCCCCGTCCCTCTTCTCCTCCAGTGAGTACATGTTCAACTCCCTCAGCCTCCTCTCGTATGATAAGTCCCCCAGCCCCCTGATCATCTTTGTTGCATCGCTGCCCCCTCCAGTAACTAATGTCCCTCTTCAGATAAGGGCCAGTACTGAATGCAGTACTCCAGGTGCGGTCTAACTAATGACCTATACAGTGGCAGAATCACCTCCTCCTCCTCGAGGATATACCCTTGCAATATAACCCAGCATTTTGTTGGCCTTTGCAGCTGCCTTCCTACATTGTGCTGAGTTGTTCATTGACCCTGTAATGAGCACACCCAGATCCTTCTCCTCCTTTGTCTGGGCTAGCTGCACTCCACCCAGCTGGTAACTCCTCCTTGGGTTCTTCATCCCAAAATGCAGCACCTTGCACTTTTTGGCATTAAAGCCCAGTTGCCAGGTGTCTGACCAGGTTTCAAGCTTTGCCAGATCATCCTGCAACCCCTGCCATCCCCTAGGTCATCCACCACTGCTCCTACCTTGGTATCATCAGCAAACAGACTGATCTTGCTCTTGATGTCCAATGATATGTCTGCAGTGAATATCCCAAACAACACTGGTCCCAACACTTGAGCCCTGCTGGAACACCGCTCGTCACTACCCTTGGGGTGAGAGCTCCCACCCACCACCACCCCTCTGTTGCCTTCCCTGAAGCCAGTTTCCTACCCATCTCACCAGCTTTGCACGCCCTGTGCCTACTAACTACTTCCCAGCCTTCCATGCGGCACTGGGTGAATGCCTTACTGAAGTCCAGATACAGGACATCCACAGCATGGCCCCTGTCCAGTTGCCTAGTTACCCAGTCATAGAACTCCACCAGGTTGGTTTGGCAGGATCTGCCCCATATGAAGCTATGCTGTCTGCTGTCCTGTAGTCCTTTGGCCTATAAGAGGGCCACCAGCCTCTTCTTCAGGATAGTCTCCATCAGCTTACCCATGATGGATGTGAGGCTCACTGGTCTGTAGTTTCTCGGTTCATCCTTGGGGCCACTCTTGTGGAGGGTCACTGCATGAGCCATCCTCCAGTCCTGAGGTACACACCCTGAATGTAGTGAGGCATTAAATAGTTCTGTCAAACGTTCTGCAAGGACCTCTGCCAGCTCCTTCAGTACCCTGGGGTGGATGCCATCTGGGCCTGGCACCTTGTCCACACTCAGTGCCTTCAAACCCTCCCGAACTCTACCCTCCATGATTTCCCCATCTGTCACCCCTTCCCCCCTGTTTCTGCCATTTCTCCCACCTTGGGTGTCACCCCCCTCTTCTCTTTAGTAAATACTGAGCAGAAGTACTCATTTAGTGCTTCTGCCTTATCGCACCCTGCTTCCACCCAACCCCCCTCCTTCCTAATCCTTACTATGTGGTCCTTACAGCTCCTTTCCTCCCTGATGTACCTAAAGTCCTTCTCCCCCTTCTTAATGCCTTGTGCCAGCCTGAGTTCCGTAGATGCCTTGGCTCCCCTTACTGCCCTTGTCACCTCCTTGACCCTGTCAAGTACTCCTCCCTGTCCTCCCCTCCCTGTTTTCTTATACTTCCTAAGGCAGCTCTTTTCCTCCTTACCTTTTCCATGACCTCCTTGCTCAACCAGCTCGGTTTCTTAGCCCTAGCTTCTTGCTCTGGGCCTTGCAGCAGGTTTTGGTTGCCTCCACTATGCCCAGCTTTATGAGCTCCCACCTCTGGTTAGTGTCCATACTAGATTGAATTCTGGCCAGGTACCCTTTTACCACTTTCCCCATCCTCCCAAAGTTGGCACTTCGAAAGTCCAGCACTCTTGTGCCAGATTCCACTCCTTCCTTGCCCATATCCAATGTGAGCCATATTGAGTGGTGGTCACTCCCTAACAGAGGTTCCTCCACTGTAAGTTCTCTCACAAAGTCCCCATTTGCCAGCACAAGGTCAAGGGTATTCCCTAACCTGGTTGGTTCACTGACCATTTGCAGCAGGAATCTGTCCTGGAAGGCATCCAGCAGTACCTGCTCCCTTCTGTTCCTGGTTGTTGGGGTACTCAGTCCACTCCTGGCATGTTGAAGTCCCCCACAATCACCACACTACCCGTCTCGCAGGTCCTCCTGATCTGTCCCACTAGTTCCCTGTCTAACTCCTCCGTCTGAGATGGCGGCCTGTACACCACTCCCATTCTAAGAATCCTGTTCTTGGAATCCTGGATTTGCATCCAGAGTGACTCGGTACTACTATCCTCCCCTTCCTCCCTTACACACTTCAGTCCTTCCTTCACATATAGTGCCACGCAACCTCCTTTTCTAATCACCCTGTCCCTATGAAATAACCTGTACCCTGGTACAGACAGGTCCCAGTCATTGTATTGGGTGGCCCATGTTTCTGTGATGGCTGCAATGTCCACCTCTCCCTCTGCCATGAGCACCTGTAACTCTGCAGTTTTCCTCCCAAGGCTCCTAGCATTAAGGGTAACCACCTTCCACCCCCCCCCATCCTGCCCTTTACTAGCATTACCAATAGTACTTGCCATTTGTCCCTTGTCACTGTTATGGGGGGTTAGCTCATGTGGTTTCCTAACCTGTGGTCTCTGCATGTCTCTTGCCCAATTGCCACCCCCCGCTCCTAGTTTAAATTCCCAACTTCCTCTATGTACTCCTCCATCCTCTGTTTCAACACTTTCTTTCCCTCCTCACTCAAGTGTAGTCTGTCCTTGGCATAGAGACTTCTGTCCTCCCAGGTCCCTCCCACCCCCAACAGCCTATACCCTTTAGCACAACACCAGGTTCTTAGCTATCCGTTAAATTCCTCTATTCTCAGCTTTCTTCTTGTTCTTGCCTTCGGCACTGTAAGTGTCTTTGAAAAAGTTACTGATCTTCCTGCCCCCTCACATAATTGTGCTAGTTCCTCAAACCTCCTCTGGACTATATCTACTGTCTTGTCAGCCAGGTCGTTCGTCCCAAGATGTATAATTAAATGAGGCTTGTCCCTACCCCTTCTAGCATGTTTCAGAACAGATTGCCCCACCCTTTCTGCTGTCATTCCTGGCATGGCCTCCACCCAAATGTGACTGTGCCTCTCCCTCTTGCTACCCCATCTGACTCCTCTTAGTATTGAGTCCCCCAGCACTAAGATTCCACCACTAACTCCCTGCTTGCTTCCATCCATCTCCCTCTCTCATTTCCAGCTCCTCTTATTCCTCCTGCACCTTATTTCCCCCTTTTGCCCCTGTTGCAATTCTCCCAGCAGAACTTCCCCCCGCTCCAGTTTGGTCCAGGCATTTATCAATTACTCCTCTAATTTCATCATTTCCCTCCTCCACCTTCTTCCTCTCTAGCAGTGCAAAACTATTTTCTGAAAACCCATCACAAATGCCCGCTCCCTCTCTCTTCATAGTAAACTGTTCTCTCCTTTCCACTCCATGACTTTTGCCACTTCTTCACCTCCACTCACAAGTCCCTATCTCCTTCTTCCATTTGTCTTTTGTCTCCTGACCTAGTTTCCCCGGCAATCATTCTTCCTGGCCTGGCATTGTAATAACTGGTAGTAGTTGGGTGGCTAGGTAATATTTGGGGAAGTCAGGGAGTCCCATTCCTCCTTTCTCCCTTTGTTCTATTAGTATATCCCATCAGACTCTAGGTCTCATTCCTGCCCATATAAAATCTGATAACTTTTTCTTGAGGTCTTTCCAGTCTCTGTTAGGAATTGGGAAGGGGAGGTTAATAAAGAGGAAGAGGAAACGAGGAAGAATGTTCATTTTAATTGTCTCTATTCTGTTTGTGAATGATAAAGGGAGGATGGACCATCTCTTTATATCCACATATACTTGCTGTTTCAGGGTTCCATAGTTATATTTGTAGAGTTGATTTCCCTCTATGGAATTTGTATTCCCAAATATCTGATTTTAGTATCCACCCATTTGAAAGGAGTCATTTCTTTCAATTTCTGATCCTGATCTCTCCCCAATACCATCACCTCTGACTTTTCTTTGTTAATCTTAAACCCCGAGATGTCCTGAAGTCCCTCAATAGATCCAGCAAGTGTGGAAGGGAAGTCTCAGGATTACCCAGATAAATTAGGGTATCATCCGCATACAGGGAGATCTTATGGGTTGTGTTTTGGACCTTTACTCCTTTTATTTCCCTCCTCTGTCTGATGGCCTGTGCCAACGGTTCCATGCTGATTGCAAAGAGTAAAGGTGAGAGGGGGCATCCCTGCCTAGTTCCTCTTTGAATTTTGAGTGGGGAGGGACAGTGTACCATTTACCCTTACCCTAGCCTGGGGATCCTGATAGCACAACTTCACCCATTTTAAAAAATTCCCTTCTAGCCCCATTTTTTCCAGCACCTGGAAAAGATATATCCAGTTCAGCCTATCAAAGGCTTTTTCTGCATCTAGGAAAATTGACAAATCTGTATATATATCAAAGGTTTTTTTCTGAATAATATTCAGAAGTCTCCTTATGTTATCACTAAGTTGACGGTGTGGGATAAACCCAGTTTGGTCTGGGTGAATTAGTAATTCTGTATATTTCTTGAAGCCGAATAGAAAGTATTTTTGTGAATATCTTCAAGTCCTGACTAAGTAGGGGGATAGGTCGAAAAGGGGCGCATTTTGTATTATCTTTCCCTGGTTTAGGGATTACTGTGAATAGGGAGTGGGTCCAGCTTTCCGGAGTTTTACCTTCGTCTAAACATTTATTAAAGCCCTCTGCCAGCAGATGGGCCACTGTAGGGCCCAACGCTTTGCAGAATTCACCGCTGAACCCATCTGGGCCTGGGGTCCTCCCCCCTGGTAACTGTTTAATCACTGTCATTTTCCCTTCTACCGAGATGGGGCGATTCAGCTCTGTTCTCACTGACTCTGATATTCTCGGAAGGTTTATGGAATCTAAGAAGGTTTTGGTTTTGTTTCTGGCTGTGGCCTCATCTTTATCCTCTAGGTAAAGCTCTTGGTAGAACTCTCGGAATTGGGCCGCTATTTCCCTGGGGTCCTCCCTTTTTAAACCATATGGCCCTGTATCCTGTAAAAAGGGAATGTATCTATCCACTTGAGCTTTTCTTAACTGAAACGCTAATAGCTTCGAGGCTTTTCCCCCTACTTTTGTGGTTTGTGAATCTTAAATGTCCCTCCACTTTTTTGTTCTCAAAGTCTTGCAGGGTCTTTCTGATTTGGGTCAGTTCCTTTTGGATCTGTCTGTTATGGGGGTTGGCCTTGTGTCTCTTTTCTACGGAGGCTAGCTCTGTAGTTAGCCTGTCGTAGGTTAAGTATTCGAGCTTCTTTTGGGCAGAGGCAAAACTGATTATGTCCCCCCTCAAAACTGCTTTAAGGGTGTCCCATTTGAGCATTGCAGAGTGGGTAGTTGGGGTGTGATTTATTTGAAAATCTTTGATATTTCCTCTTAATTTTTCAACAAAGGTTTTGTTGTTCAGTAGAGAGACATTTAGTCTCCACAGGGTCTGTCTGTCTCGCGGTATGAGAGCTACACTCATTGAGATTGGAGCGTGGTCTGATAGGGTTATGTTGTGTATTTTAGAGCTCTTGACCCCATGAAGACAATTTGCATTTGTATAGAATAGGTCTATTCTAGAATAGGATTTTTGTGGGTTTGCATAAAAGGTGTAGTCTCTTTCCTTCAGGTGTTGGGCCCTCCAGATATCCACTAAACCTAATTCTCTTGTCAGGCTGATTAAAACCTTGGACACAGTTTTATTTGTTGCTATTGCCCCTGAGGAACGGTCCCTTAGTGGGTGAGGAGCAGTATTAAAATCTCCTCCTAGTATTAGCCTACCCTGTGGTAGTTCTGTAATTTTCTGAAAGACTGTTTCAAAGAAAACTTCCTGTTGCATGTTTGGTGCATAGATATTAACAAAATGGAGGCGCTTACCATGAATTTTGGCTGACATCCTCACATATCTCCCTTGCAGACCCCCCCCCCCCGTTGATTCTACTGTCAGATGCAATCCTTTGTGCGTTAATATCGCCACTCCTACCCTTTTCGATCTGGGGTGGGAAGCCGCCACCACCTTGTCCACCCATGCTCTCCTTAGTTTTAGATGTGCTGGCATTGATAAGTGTGTTTCTTGAAGGAAAATCACATCCCCCCTCAGTTTTTTAAGTTCTTGTAACATTCTCATATGCTTTACTGGAGAATTAACTCCCCTCACATTGTAAGAGCAAATGTTTAACCAAGTCATTGTATAAGATTTAGAAATTCTTGTGGGGAGGTGGAGGCAGCATCCCCCCATGTGTGTGTCTTCCCCTGGATCTTCGCACCCTCCTCCAGTCCCAGATTGCTGTTTTATCTTTCTTACCCCATAGTACTTCAGTCTTACTGCTCACAACTGTAAAGACCAAGAACAATGTAAGAAATAAAAAAAGGGTAGAACAATTAACCCTTAACATAGGGTGATTAACAACCATTAACATCTCTATTAGACCAACAGTGGTCTCACACAATAGCAGCTTTGTTAGAAAAAAATCCCCAACAAACTTTATAGTTTTTTCAGTTGTACCTTTCTTTTAATACTGGTGTATTATATCTGATAATCTAGTGTTGCTTCCTAAGTGTTTCCCCTGGTTCCAATCTCTTTAAGAAAAAAGAAAATTTGAAAGAGAAAGGGCGAGGGGGTTGCCCAGCTACACTTGTGGTGTGTGGTGTTATTTTACACCCACTGTCTCTAAATTAGAGACTCAGAGCTATTATAATATTTGCTCTGAATTACCTGACATGTCACTGAACGCAGAAACCCTATCCCTTCCTCTAAGACCCGTCCGTCTGTTTTCCTTTCTATGGTCGTTACCTTGAGTCCCCGAATAGCCCCTAACAGAAATGGCCACCTCTATAAATGAAATAAGGCAATTCCTGGCTACAGTTTTCCAGGGAGAGGTTTCCGGCACTCTGAGATTATCAATCCCCAGATACTTCCCCCATGTCATTTTTTCCCTCCATCCCTGAATTTGGCCTTCCCTTTGACCTTCACCCCGAGGGAGTTACTGTGAGGCCTAAATTGTAAGTTCCCATTAAGAAAAGAAATTTCCCCCGGAGTAGGTTTCCCCTTTTCCTCTGATATGAGCCAGGGTTGTTGTAACTAATATTAGTACTTACCCGAAGAAAAGTCCCCCTATTTTCTTCAACTCTCTGCTTAGTTATTATATCAACCTTGAGGACCTTCTATACATTTAGTGACCCCTTTGTTAGTTTAACCCTCCCTTTTAATAGCCCCTATATTTATCTCTTAATGATTCCTTTTATTTTAACATATTTTACATAGATACATAGACAGTGTTGGCAGATAAGGGCCTGTGGCCCACCCAGTCTGCCCATTTGAGCTTGTGAGTTCAGTTTATGTTTTCCTAGAAGTCTGTTGCCCCTTACCCCTGACCTCCAGAATTCCTTTATGTCTATCCCATGCATTCTTAAATCCCGTGATTGTTTCAGCCCCCACCACTTCCTCTGGCAGGGTGTTCCGTATCCACCACCGTTCTGTGAAGAAATTCTTCCTCCACGTTTCCTCTGGATCGTCCTCCTCCAACTTCATCCCATGCCCTCTAGTCCTGGAACATCTTTTTCGCTTAAAAATAGTGTATTCCTGCACCCTGTTCCTCCCTGTAAGATACTTGTATGTCTCTATCATATCCCTCTCTCCCTCCTGTCCTCCAGGGAGTACATATTCAGTTCCTTCAACCTGTCCTCATAGGACTTGTGATGCAATCCATGTACCATCTTTGTTGCCCTCCTCTGAACCTTCTCTACCCTGTCTATGTCCTTACGTAGGTAAGGTCTCCAGAACTGTACACTGTACTCCAGGTGGGGCCTCACTAGTGTCTTGTATAGTGGAATTATGACCTCCCTTTTCCTGCTGGTGATGAGAGTTAGGAGTTTGGAGAGTTAGTTCAGCTATCTTTACCCCATTGTGATCCTAGGGGATTTCACTCCTTTATTCTGGCCCTCCTTCCTATTTCGCCCCCGCCCCCAATACATTAAAGGCTCATCTGGAATGATTACAGCCCTTTTTAAAGGGGAAGAAAGGACCTGCTCTCAAACAAGCAACTTATCTGCTTAGTTTTCTAACCGTCCATAATTCGTTTGTCTTGTGGCTCTTCGTCGATCTGTCAACCGCTGCCTCCTCCGACGTGAGTGTGGCATGAATCCTCCTCAGCGATTCGGCGATGCTGCAGTGAGAGGACTGAGGTCTGGACGTTTTCCTTCCTTCCTTCTCTGCTCTCTGGATAATCTTCTCTGCCTCTCTCAATAGCGTTTTCAGTAGTGTACCCGGCCGTGGTCTCTTGAACCCTCTGCCCACTGTGTGCCATACATTTTGCTGCAATTTGCGTTCAAACACCTCCCTCTCTAGATCCGGCAGCGCGATGCCCCATTCTTTTAACAGTGGGGTTGCTTCCAGCAGACTGTCAAAGGTTTTGGGGCCTGATTCCACCTGGAGCCTCGGCCTGGCCGGGAATAGTAGTTGTGCCTTGATCTTCTTCTTGTCCCTGATTTCCTTCAATACCGCTTTCACCTTTAATCTTTCAGCCTTCAGCGCTGGGGAAAAGTCCTGCTTGAGAAAAATGCTGTTTCCCTGGTATTTTAAGTCTCGAAGTCGACACGCTTTTCAGAGAATCCATTCTTTGGACTGTAACATCACCATTCTTACTACCCATGATCTGGGCTTTTCCTCCGTGTTGGTGGGCTTCGGAACTAAGGAACGATGAGCCCTATCCAGGGTTAGGTCAAGGTCAGGTGGGATTTCAAGTGCCGATCACAATAGGTGTTGCATAAAATCGATGGTGGTCGCAAATTCCTCCTCTGCGCCCTCCGGAACTCCGTGAACACAAAAATTGTTACGATGGGAGTGGTTTTCGATATCCTCCAGTCTGGCCTGGGTCTCTCACTCTTTTTGCAGCAAATATAGTAGGACTTTATTTTTGGTGTCCTGCAACTCCGATATCTCTGAGATTTTGGTAGTATTTTCGGCCACCTTGCCATCAATTTTCTTTACGTCGTGTCTCAAGTCTGCGAGGGAAGATTCAATTTTCTGCACAGATAATAATATCTTTTGGAGGGTCCATTCTGCCTTTCTGGGAAGTAGAAGTTCGCTGTCTTCCGTGTCCACTGAGGACTCCGAGAGGTTGCGATCGCGCCGTGTGCAGGCCGCAAACCCTCCATTTCTGCATCCAAAGTAAGTTGTTTTAACTTTGTCTGGGAATTGTCGTTTTAGCCATTTTGACTTGTTGCTTCTAGTAGCCATTCTGGAATGGACACTTAGTTCCTGAACTTAAATATTTGATAGCTTTGGGGGGGGGGGGATTATTCTTGATTTTGTAGACGGATCTTGGAGCCCTTAAAATTAGCTTCCCATCAGTCTCGTGATGTCACCGGAAGTCCCCACTGGATATTTGTGCAGCGGCCACTTGGTCTTCTGTCCACACCTTCACTAAGCACTACAATCTGGACATTGCCTCTAGGCATCGAGCTGGTTTCAGCCTTGCAGTTTTGCAAGGTCTTCTGTCTTAAGGCAGACCCTTAGTTGGCAGACATCTTCCTCCTCCTGGAACCTTGTCTCTGACTCCTTCTTTTTGTTAGACTGCTTGGAATTCAGTCCTATATTTGAAGATCTACAGCAGGAACCCTCTCGAAGTAAGATATAGCAGTTACTTAAGAACTTACCGTAACAGCAGATCTTCAAGAGAGGTTTCTGCAGTAGGTCTAGTTTCCCACCCACCTATCCCCCAGCTCCTGGAGTTATTTCCTTTCTCCTGTTTATCTCTCTGGTTCAGCCAGTGCACAGGGTCCCAGGAGTTGTTACTCCATTTTTCTGCTCCCTATCTCTAGGTCTCTGGTGGAAAAGAAATGGAGGGCGTGCGCAGGACCACCCCCTTTTATAGTTGGTCTGACGTCGCGTCACCTGACAATGGGGGGTGGTCCCCAGTGATGATTGCTAGCTACAAATTTGCCATGCAGACCTGATGCCAGGGGGCATGTTCCTATATGTGAAGACCTACTGCAGGAACCTCTCTCGAAGATCTACTGTTACGGCAGGTTCTTACGTAACTGCTATTTTCTGCATCCCTGCTGGTCACTGGCTATTTATATTTGTTCCAGTTAATGGTTGAGTTTTTAGACCAGTTGACAGTCACTGTTGTCTCTTTTTTCAGGGACAGTGTTTTTTGGGTATCATTAAGGTGGGTTAAAATTTAATAGTATAGCTAGCTAGAGGATCTTCAGCCTGTTAGGCTTCATAATGAATCTGGGCATTGAACAGAATGCAGCAGTTACTAGGGGGCAGCAATTTGAAATTGGCACGAGCCAATGAAAGTTTCATCATTTACATACATTCCATTCTCTCCATGGCAGTTCAACACTGAAGGCTGACTGCATTAGTTTAAGCATACTGAGTGATCCCCTGGAAGAAACAAGATTACTATGGTAAGTAATTTTTTTCTTATGGAGGGTTTAGACTACAGGCAGGGGAATGTAGTGCTGCAGTCAAAAAAAGTAAATACAAGTGAAAGTCAGTGAAGACCGGCACCTACTCAAAGGCACGTTAATTAACAATACTGCCAATGTAAAACGAGAACTATGGACCAGGCAGGAATTTTCATTCATTATTAAAAACTTCTTTTCTTCACAAGGTCCAAACAGTTTGTTTCAACGTGCTCCCAGCCCACCTCAGGAGATGGATGCCTGTGTCCCTGAGGTGGGCTGGGAGCACATTGAAACAAACTGTTTGGACCTTGTGATTTTTGTACTACCAATGGTATGTGTTTGGACTTTCCTGTTTTGCACTGATGAAGAAAGCAAGAATTTTTTAATAATGAAAGAATAAAGAGGAATTTTTAATTGAAAAGTCCTGCATGGTCCACAGATCTTCCTGGATTAAAAGTCTTCACCACTGGCTGGCCCAGTGGCACAGAGGATTGAGGTGCTGGATGACACATTTCGCGGCACACCGGGAACCCGGGTTCGGGAACGAACCCAGGCCATTAGAGGCTGGCACTGGGTGGAGGGCAGAGCTGGATGGAGCTGCCAGCAGGCAACTCTCCTGTCTAGGGTGGTGAAGCGGCATCCCTCGGCTAATGGCTGCCCCCTGGTGGAGGCCAGGGGGACAGTGCAGGCTCTGAGGGTGCCAGGCATTAGGCTAATGGGGTGGGCAGAAGGGGGTCGGTACCGGGGCTGTAAGGCACATACGTCCTTCTCCTGGGGCCCTCAGGAGAAAAATGGAGGAAAAATCACTGGTGGCAGGATTGACTCCCCACAGACACCGCTCCTGGGCCGGGCATAAGGTAAGCTCCAGTAATTCTGGGTGACGGGGCTGGGGGAGCCAATCAGATGGGGGCTGTCGGTGGGGGGTGGTGGAAAAACAGAGAAAAAAAGTCTTCACCATTTATTCTTACTGCTGGGTTACAAGCCAGAGGCACTGGGACCCTGTGGGAGCCAATAATCTTCAGGAGGGTAGGACCGTGCATGCGTGCACTGCAAGACTGGCTCGTACCTGTGTAGGCTACTTCAGTGTTGACCCTCCAACTGCCTCAGTTCCTTTTTTCCTACCGTCGAGTGCGCTTCAATGATGATGATGCTTTTCTGCCAGGAGTCAATCTTTACATCTGTATGAAAGCAGCACATTCATCTTAGTGTTTTATTATTCTGTTTATTTGATAAAAAAAAAAAAAAAAAAGAAAGAGAATTTTGTTGTTTTCCTCTCAGACCTGCCAGTCAAAAGAGTTGACCATAGATGGTGGCAGTAAGGACTCTCCATTAGAAGGTTGCTCCGGCAGCGGGCCTGTGTCCAGTTCGCCGTCCTCTCCAAGGGGGGGTCTGACCATGGCCAGTCTGGTGTTCGGGAGGGAGGACAGTCCTCCTGTAAATACAAAAAGAAGTGGGCCCATTCCCAATCCAGGTCAGGGACCCGGCACCACTCGACCTTGAGTTCTACCCCTTCCCGTCAGAAGAAGAAGCGGTACCGCTCGAGGTCACCCGCTGGTATGTCTGCCAAGAGGTCCATGGTAATTGAGAGTGCTAGGCCATCTCCGACCCTGCCTGGGTCCCCGGTGGCTTGTGTTCTCGACAGCTCGGACTCTTGACACCAGAGCCCCTTCCTGTCCTCCTATGGGTTTCCAGTTGGCAGTTTCATCACTGGGCAGCTCTTATGGAGCAGTGGGTACAGCGTCTGTCTCATTTGCCCCTTCCAGCAGACCTGGTTCTGGGGCCTTTGGGCCTAGGAGCCTGGGGGCTGCAGTTGGGTTCTTTGGGGCAAGTCGAGTGTTCAGTGTCGGCAACGGAATTTTTTCCCCTGCTGGTGCCTGCACCTCCGATGCTGGTTCCACGTGCCCTTCCCTCTCACTCGGTCTTTTCACAGGGGCCAGCACAGGTACCATCCCTTTTCCCCTCTTTGTCTTCTAGGTGTGGAGCGGATCTTCGGGCGGCACTGTCCCAGTAGACATTATCTTCGATGCCGCATTCAGCGGCATCAAGTTCAACACCAACTTTCGCAGTGCGGTGCTGTGTCCTGCGGTGCCACGTGCAGTGCTGCATCCTGTGATGTTGGATTTGATGCCGGGTCCTACGGTGCTGGCCCCGATGCCAGTTCCAGTGTTGCCTGTTTACCCGTTGCCCAGACCAGGCAGTGGCTTCTTGGGGGAAGCTCTGGATCCCTCTGAGGCTGATCTAGAACAGGATGAGTTTGATTCCGACCTTATCATTTCTGAAGAAGGCGACGAAGACTCATTCTACAGTTTGGATGGTAAACCTTCGCTTCCAACTGAAAATCCAGTAGAAGACCTTTCTTCCCAGTCTCTTCTAAAGAATATGAGAGTAACTTTGGCCTTGCAGATGTCTTCTGTTGTCCCAGGTAGACTTTTGCATCTCGAGTGGTATCATGTTCCTAGTGTCCCAGTGAACCTTACACCACCTATTCCTCCGCCCTTTGAGACCTTGTCTGAAGCTGTGTGGGCAAGGTTGGCTCTTATTCCTTCTGTCTGCAAATCCATAGACAGAAAATATGTTCCTCCCAAGGAAAGACCCATTTTAGCCTCACAACTTGTCGCGAATGCACTGGTTGTCCTCGCTGAGAATGACAAAGCTGTCCTTCCTCATGAAGTTTTAGCGCATCCTATCAATAAAGAATCTTGTAAGATAGATACTTTGAGAAAAAGAGCATTTGCAGCCACAACTCTGGGCATATGTATTGCCAGCTGTCAGGGGCACTTCTCCCAATATGAATATGCCCTTTGGACCTCCCTTAGATCTCTTGTGGATGGTCTTCCAGAGTCTGACTCCAAGCTGGAGATTCTGCAAACCGTTACACAGGGTATAGAATGTAATAGCCATCAGCTTAAAGCCTCTATGGATACTTACGACACAGCTTCCAGGGCAGCCGTCACTGGAATCTGTATTAGGAGGCATTCCTGGCTCAGAACATCAGGGTTTTCCTCTGATGCTCAGCAGTAAGTCATGACTGTCCCCCTTTGATGGTACATATCTGTTGGCCGACAGGTGGAACACGCTCTGGAGGCCTCTTAGAAGACTAGGACTGCCATCAAAACAGCCAGACCGGCTCCTTCAGCCTCTCAGAGGGGCAGGAACCACCAGTTTTTTTGTAACAGGCATCCTTTTTGAGGATGAGGCAGAGGAGCCCCAAACAGGCACCAACTTCCTTGGCCACAAATGAAAATGCAGCAAAAGGCACAGGGGCCGAAAACACCCAGCACCACCCTCTCAAAGCCTGGCCCCGGTCTCACCATAGCTGCCAGAGGTGGACTTCTCCAGAGCAGTGGGAGGTCATCTGACTCAGTTTTATAGCCAGTGGAAGTCTGACACTACAGACAAGTAATAAACAATAATAAATAATAAACAATTTATAAATAATAATAAAGGGGAAGGAATGTGGGCAGAGGGTGACAGTGAAAAAGCAGGGATACTGAACCAATATTTCTGCTCAGTATTCACATCGGAAGAAGAGGGGGAGGTACCTAAATCAGACTAGAGAAACACTCTGGATAGAGGGGTCGATAACTAGTCCATTCACTAAAGAAAGGATTTTGAAAGAACTCTTGAAAATGAGGGTGGATAAAGCAATGAGGCCTGATGGGATTCACCCCAGAATTCTAAAAGAACTAAGGGTAGAACTAGTAACACCACTGACTACTCTTGTTAACAAATCATGGGAGGATGGTGTGGTACCTGAGGACTGGAGGAGGGCGGATGTGATTCCACTTCACAAAACTGAGAGCAGGGCAGAGGCAGGAAACTACAGACTAGTTAGTTTGACCTCAGTGGTAGGGAAAATGATGGAATCACTTCTGAAGGAAAGAATTGTTGAGTACCTAGAGGCCACTGGGGCACAGGACCCAAGGCAGCATGGTATCACAGCAGGAAGGTCATGTCAGACGAACCTAATAGATTTCTTTGACTGGGTGACCAAAGTAGTAGACCAGGGAGGAGCTGTTTATATGGCCTACCTAGATTTTAGCAAGGCATTTGACACGGTCTCACACAAAAGATTAATATACAAATTAGCCAGCCTTGGAGTGGGTCCCAAGGTGGTAGCCTGGATAAAAAATTGGCTGGACAACAGGACGCAAAGGGTAATAGTAAATGGAGTCCACAGTGAAGAAAGATGGGTAACTAGTGGGGTACCACAGGGTTCGGTACTGGGACCGGTCCTCTTTAATATCTTTATAAGTGACACTGGAGAGCACCTGGAAGGAAAAGTATGTCTCTTTGCAGACGACACAAAGATCTATAACAGGGTTGATACACAAGGTGGGGTGGAAAGGATGAAAAGGGACTTGGTAAGGTTGGTGGAATGGTCAAATATATGGTAGCTCAGATTCAATGCAAAGAAGTGCAAGGTAATGCTCCTGGGAAACAAAAACCCAGAGGAAGAGTACACAATGGGGGTGAGATAATAACAAAAATCTAAAGAGGCCTAGGAGTAATTATATCAGATGACCTAAAGGTGGGCAGGCAATGTGAGAAGGCAGTAAGGAGGGATTGGGGGATACTGGGAAGCACAGGGAGAGGCATTAACAGTAGAAAACAGGAAGTTGTTATCCCTCTGTATAGACAGTTGGTGAGATCCCATCTGGAGTACTGCATGCAGTTCTGGAGACCCCAACTCCACAAAGACATAGACAGAGTGGAGGCTGTTCAGAAGAGGGCAACCAAAATGGTGCAGGGTCTGCACCAGAAGACATACGAGGAGAGACTAAAGCAGCTTAATATGTATACCCTTGAGGAAAGGAGGGAGAGGGGGGACATGATAGAAACTTTCAAGTATCTCAAGGGAATTAACTAAGTGCAAGAGGGTAGCATCTGTCAGAAAAAGAGATGTGCAAGAACAAGGGAACATAATTTGAAGATGGGAGGGACAGCTCAGAGGTAATGTCAGAAAGTATTTTTTCACAGAGAGGGTTGTGGATGCATGGAACAGCCTTCCTGAGGAGGTTGTGGAGGTGGGAACAGTGGGAGAATTCAAGAACGCATGGGACAGACATAAGGCAATTCTAGTGGGGGGTAGGAAGAACTTAGGAAGTAAACTGTTGATTAACTAGAATCTGCAGCTTATCCTGTAGGTAGGGAAATGGGCAGACTAGGTGGGCCGAGTGGTCCTTATCTGCTGTCAAATTCTATGTTTCTGTGGGTCCTCCGGATCGTTCAAGAAGGATACTGTCTCAGCTTTGCAGAGATTCTTCCGGACCTTCCACCCAAGCAGCAAAACATTCTGTCAGCACATCAGTCAGACCTTCTTGCTTCAGAAATACTGGGCCTTCTCAAAAACGGGGCAGTGGAAGTAGTTCCCTGGGCAGAGCAGAACACAGGGTTCTACTCCCATTACTTTCTGGTTCTGAAGAACACAGAGGGCATGCGCCTCATTCTCTACCTCAGAAAGCTAAACAAGTTCCTCTCTCAAGAGAAGTTCAGGATGGTCTCCTTAGGAACACTCCTACCACTTCTCCAACAGTACCACTAGCTGGCATCCCTGGATATGCAAGACGCCTACCAGCACATTCTAGTACACCCAAATCACCACAAGTATCTTCGCTTTGTAGCCCTGGGTCAGCATTACCAATTCAGAGTCCTGCCCTTTGGGTTCTCCTTGGTGCCTCAAGTCTTTACCAAGTGTTTTACAGTCCTCACTGCACACCTTCAAAAACTCGCCATTCAAGTCTTCCCCTACCTAGATGATTAGCTTTTGTCAAGTTCGTCAAGGCAGAAGACACAGGAAGCAGTGTCCATGACATCTCAGTTCCTCACCTCTGTTGGGGTCCTACTGAACCTGGAAAAGTCACAGCTTCAACCCTCTTAGCAGCTGCTCTCCATAGGAGCCCTCTTGAATACTACCAAGGCATAGGCTTTTCTCCCAGAGAACAGGAGGAACTACATTCTCCAGACGGCACACTTCATTAGAGAGAACAACCCCGTACAAGCTCATTCCATGCAACTGATGTTAGGCCTCATGGCTTTGTCCGTTTTCACAGTGCCTCTAGCTTGATTGCACATGAGGACCACTCAGTGGATGCTCAGCATGCAGTGGTCCCCTATAACACATATGCAGTCTTACTCCATCAAGGTGACAGAGCCTCTGTGAAGATCACTTGCATAGTGGATATAGAAGGACAACCTTCTACAAGGTCTGTCCTTTGCCCCACTGGAATCTCAGATTACTATCACCATGGATGAATCTCTGCTTGGCTGGGGTACTCATTGCCGGGACCTTCACACTCAGGGAGTGTGGAACCTGGAGGAATCTCATCTCCACGTGAACGTTCTGGAGATGAGAGAGAGGTCCTGTACACTCTCTGAGTCCTAGAAGACATTGTTAGTCAAAAAATAATCCTTCTTCAGATGGACAACAAGGCGGAGATGTACTACCTCAACAAGCAAGGTGGGGCACATTCCTACCCTCTATGCAGAGAAGCCATGAGGGTATGGGAGTGGTGCCTCAACCACAATGTTCTGATACAGGCATTCTAGCTGCCGGGAACTCAGAATGACCTGGCAGACCACTTCAGCAAGATGGAAGCAGATCCTCACAAGTGGTCCCTTGCTCCAGACGTCATGCGCTCACGCTTCAATGAATGGGGCAGCCCAGTCCTGGACCTTTTTGTGTCCCCACTCAACACAGAACTGCCTAAATTCTGCTCCAGAATTCCAGAACCTTGCATGTTCTGTTGGGATGCATTCAGACTGTGGTGGACAAAACGTTTTCTGTACGCATTTCCTCCTCTTCCGCTAATTCAGAGGGCGCTGCTCAGATTGGAGGTGCACAGTGGCAAGATGATTCTCATTGAACAGTACTGGCCTTGACAGATCTGGTTTCCATTGATCAACAAGTTGTCAGAGGCCCCACTGAAGCAACTGCCTCTACAAACGGACCTCCTGACAGGGATCCCGGTTCATCCCAACCTGCTCTCCCTTCATCTCCACACCTGGTTAATGAGGAGACATAAGTGGGCAGGTTTAATGTTTACCAGAGAATCTCACAGATCCTCTTGGCAGCAAGTAAGCCCTCCAACAGGAAGACTTGCACCGCTAAATAGAAGCACTTTTCAAAATGGTGTACTAAGATGTACCTAGGTCCATATCAGTGTCCTCTGGACAAAGTGTTGGAGTACCTGTTAGACCTTTCAGATGCAGGACTGCAATACTCAGCTGTAAAGGAGTTCCACCATTCTGGGCACTGACGGCAGTGTGCCCAGTAATTAGGATGCCAGCCGCACCAGCCATGTGGGGGGCTGTACCCCCCCACACCACCACCCTTTCTAAATATACCAATCTCCCACAGGCTGAATTCGGCCTCTGCCACTCTCCACTATAGTACTTCCCACCCTCCTCTGAGAGGCGCCCCCTTACCCACTTATCCATTAGCTCCCTCTCTTGTAGCACTTGGATGACCCCACATTATTCTTGCCCTGACCTCTGGGCACGCAACTGTAGGGCAGTACTCTCCCTTCAGTTCGAGCCAGACTCCGCCGTGGTGGTCCTCCGGCTGTCCCCCCGCCCCGCTAAGTACCCTGCTGGCTTACTGCACTATCTACTGTCCCCCTTGCCTGTTACCTGTCAATCACCCAGATAGTGCACTGCTTACACTCCCCCCATGGTTACCTGTTAATCTCCTGCCTCCCCATGCTCCCATGTTACCCTGTGGTTATAACGTCTTACTTAACGTATAGACAAGATGCAATGTTCCTCTCTACCTTTTAATTATAGTTGTAGTTGTATCATGTTGCTATTTCTGACTCTGTACCATGTCTATATATTGTACTCTGGTCCCACCTGTATGTGGGCACGTATGTTACTATGACAATGTACCATGTTCTCTGTATTGTAATCTCTCTGGCCCCACCTGTATGTGGGCATGTATGTTACCATGACAATGAACCATGTTTTTCTGTATTGTAATCTCCCTGATCGCACCTGAAAATAGGCACTTGCTGTCTAGTGTGCTTACCTGGTTAACAAAAACAAATAAATAAACTCGGGGTGGACCTTGGGGAGGGAGTAGCAAATTTCACTATTTTGCACCCTAATGACAGGTGCACTGCCGCTGGTGCCTTGAACGGGTGCAGTGCTGTAAAGGTACACTTCTGTGCACTGTCTGCCTATCATGAGCCAGTCCAGAACATGTCTCTGGCTCAGTCACCACTGTTCAAAAGATTTCTCAAAGGCATTCTCCACACAAGGCCCCCGGTTAGAAAACTGGTAGCTGCCTGGGATATTAATTTTGTGCTAGACATGCTCACACGTAAATCCTTTGAGCCTCTAGCCACGTGTGATTTGGAGTTTCTGACCTGGAAGACCGCTTTTCTGGTGGCCATCACTTCTGCTGTTAGGGTCTCTGAAATACGTGCCTTGGTCACAGACCCTCCATATATCACCTTTCATAAAGACAAGGTGGTCCTCCACACTCAGCCAGAGTTCCTGCCCAAAACGGTTTCGGATTTCCACCTCAACCAGCCCTTGGTTCTTCCCACTTCTCTAACTTCCAAAATGAAGGGAAACGTAACCTTCATTCCCTGGACATTAAAAGGGCTTTACAATTCTACATAGAACCGGAGATATCCATCAAGACAAGCAGCTCATTGTGTCGTTCAGTGCGGCCCAGCTGGGCCAGCCAGCATCCATCAAATGTATCTCTGCTTGGATAGTGGCATGCCTTCGCCATTGCTACTCTATGGCGCAGGTCAAGTTGGAAGGCCAGGTGCGTACCCACTCTACTAGAGTGGTTGCTGTGTCCCTGGCAGAGAACCGCTCTGTCCCCATTGCTGATATTTGCAAAGCAGCTACTTAGAGTTCAGTGCACACTTTTGTAAAGCACTGTGCTCTGGATGTCCATGCCAGACAGCATGCTTCCTTTGGCAGGACAATCCATAATGGACTTCTGTCCTGAGTGAGCTCCTACCACCCTGCTCAGGGGATTTGGTTGTAGCTTGGTACTCTAACCCAGCAGTGTGAATAAATGGTGAAGACTTTTAGTCCAGGAAGGTATGAAAATTATGTACTCACCGTAATTCTTGATCATCTTGGGCAAGTCTTCACCATTTATTCATACGCCCGTCCACCATCCCCCAAGCTCATTCAGTCTGGTTCTGGTTTTCACTCCCTTGTTTGGTTTGGGCTGTGAAGACATTGAACCATATCAGAAAGGTCAAGTTTAAAAATCTGGCAGTCTTATGCCCTTATTAGGGTAGGTGTTTCTTAGGTTATATTTTGCTGCACCTCCTTGGTAAAAAAGGTACTGAGGCGGTTTGAGGGTCAGCGTCGAGTTAGCCTACACAGGCACGAGCCAGTCTTGCTGCGCCACACATGCGTGCACCTACATCGGTGCTGGCCCTCCTGAAGATTTTTGGCCCCTGCAGGGTCCCAGCATTTCCGGCTTGTAACCCAGCAGTACAAATAAACAGTGAAGACCTGTCCAAGATGATCAAGAATTACAGTGAGTATGTAATTTGTATTTCTTGTTTTACACTAGAAGTAGCGTTAATTCAAACAACATGAAGTCTTGCCGTATTCTGACTATTGCAGTTAGCCCCAGCACTCAAACTGCCCCGGAGAGTAGAGGGTTAATTTTCTATGCAGAGCATAGAACATTGAGCTTGTGCTCGGTTCAAACTTCTGTCTGCTGCACTTTGAAGCGCAGCTGTCAGATTCTTTACTCAGCCTAACTGAACGGCTGCTCCAGAGATTTCTCTTTTGCTCACGGTTCGTAAGTCTTACAAAAAGAAAAAGAATAGAAAAATCGGCTGGTTCGGTTCCAGAGATACATTTTCTGACCGCCGAGGAGATTGCCAGTGCGATAAGGATTGTAGAATTGCTTCATCCAGTTACGTCTGATCCGGCGCCTTCTGGCAGGTGCTCGGTTCGGTCGGTTCCTCCGGTTCAAGATTATGCCCCTGAAGATTTCTATGACCCTGAGCAAGTCACTTAACTTCCTTGTGCTCCCAGGTCTCTCCTGTAAAAAAGCTTTCAGCTTAGTGTGCTATTCCTGGTTAAACAACTAAATTAATAAAAAATAAAAAAAGTCAGTTAAAGTCCTTGGTTTTACCGATTATTTTTCGCAACTTTCGGTTCAGATCTCTGTCGGTGGTACAGTAAGTACTAGGTAGTGAACTAGACATAGTAAACTTGTGGAAAGTGTAAAATTGATTTTTTGACCGGTTCGGCTGACCTGCCGTTTAGTGATTTATATATTCTGTCTTTGTTTTTAAACTCAGAGTGTGGTTACCAGTCCTTATTGATTCTAAAAAAAATGCATTTTCTTGTGTTTTTTTTCCAATACCCGTGACACAGTTAGAAACCGATAAGGGTGTCTTACCTGGTCATTTGCCATAAAAAGGGTAAGTTTGTGATTAGGATGGCTATGTCTGAGAAACCCAAAAGAAAAACCAGGCCCACTGGGTTTCAACACTGCAGTGTGTGTGGGGAGGTCTTTGCTAAGGCTGATCCCCACACCACCTGTGTTTAGTGTCTGGGGTTTGACCACCTCGATTTAGACTGCCAAATCTGTAAAAATTTCACCAAGTCTACCCTGGAAAAAACATTAGGTAGGCTTAGGGATAAGGAGGCTGTGAAGTCCGCTGACCCGGATGGCCAGCCCAGTTCGGTTCCGACCGAACCTGAGGGAGTGCCCTCTGACCAGGGCGATACTTCTTTGGGTTAGAGGAGAACCGATCCTGAGGTATCGGTTCCTACAAAAAGAAAAAGAAAAGAAAAATCAGCCGGTTTGGTTCCAGAGACCCATTTTCCAACCACCGAAGAGATTGCCAATGCGATAAGGATTGTAGAATTGCTTCGTCCACGTACGTCTGATCCGGCACCTTCTGGCAGGTGCTCAGTTTGGTCGGTTCTTCCGGTTCAAGATTATGCCCCTGAAGATTTCTATGAACTGGATTTGGAGGGGGTTGAAGATTATAATGATGGTGTGGGAGGGCTGGTTGAGCCCATTGAACTGGACATCTCCCCAGACAGGCCCTCTGGTGTTTCCCCTCCTAGGTTTTCTGAGTCCCCTTCCCACTACATGTTTTACAGAAAAGTGGCAGAAGCCCTCCAGCTCCCTGTGGTAGAAGCTGTAGAGGAACAAGAGGAACCTGATTATGTGGAGATGATGGACATCCCAGGGTCCACGAGGCTGTCTATTCCCCTTCATAAGTCTTTTGGGAAACAGACACAAAAGATTAAAAAAACTCCAAATTCTGTACCTCCTGTCGACAGGAGGATGGACAAAAGGTACACCTTATCAGGTTCTGGTACAAAGTACTTGTATCAACAATGCAGCCATGTTGGGGTTGTGCAGGCTGCAGCCTGTGATAAGGCTAATATACCCTTGGCTTCACACCCCCCAGATAAAGATTCTAGGAAGCTGGATGCCACGGCAAAGAAACAGTACATGGGATCCACCTTGGGACTCAGGCAGGCTAATTATATGGCCTATGCAGCCAGGTACCAGAAGTCCAGGTGGGACACTGTACTGGCACTGGCTAAGCAGGCCTCCCCCCAGCTAGCCTCGGAGCTGGAGGGGGTGGCTGCTGATGGGACTGAGGCATCTAAGATACAGTTCCATGCTGCTGTGGACTCCAGTGATGTGTTCTCTAGAGTCATGGCTACATCTGTGGCTCTTCGGAGAATGGCTTGGCTCAGATGTACTAGTCTCTCACAGGACACCCAGACTAAGGCCATGGATTTCCCTGTGGTGGGTAATTCTCTGTTTGGGGAGCAGACAGAGAATTACATGAAAAAGATGGATGAGTATAGGACTATCTATACGAGTGCACAGGCCCAGGAGAGGGAGGCAACTTCTCAAAGGCAGCAGGCTAGGGGCAGGCCTTTTCATAGGCCTTTCTACCAAGCACAGGCCTCTTCTCCCTTTCCTCAGAGGGTGTTCTTCAGAGGGAGAGGCAGAAGGGGGATGAGCAGGGCTGCATCCATCCCTCAACCTAAGGCTCCTGCCAAGCAGACACCCAGATGTGCCAGCCCGGGTCGACTCCCCCATTCCTGTAGGAGGCAGGCTGGCTCACTTTGTCCAGGACTGGATGTCTGTTACCCCAGACAAGTGGGTCCTGGAGGTGGTATGCCAGGGGCTGGTTCTCAGCTTCAAGAAATTTCCAAAGTTGAGGGCCAGATCATTTTCACCTGCAAGCATCTCCGAAACCATTGCCCTAGAGGCAGAGATTTCATCTCTACTGGCTCTAAAGGCTGTAGAGAGAGTTCCTACATTGCACAGCGGCAAAGGTCTGTACTCCAGGTACTTCCTTACCCCCAAAAAAGACAGGGGAGTGTCAACCCATCCTAGACTTAAGATACCTGAACAAACATCTTTTAAAACCAAAATTCAAAATGGTGACCCTGGGAATAATCCTTCCCTCTCTAAGACCAGGGGACTGGCTAGCCTCCCTGGACTTAAAAGATACCTACTTTCACATTCCCATCAGGTGCTCCCACAGAAAGTGCCTCAGGTTCGAATTGCCTTCAGGCCATTATCAGTTCAAAGCTATGCCCTTCAGCCTGACATCAGCACCAATGGTATTCACAAAATGCCTAGCAGTAGTAGTGGCCTTTTTAAGAAGGAAAAATATTTCCATATTTCCATACCTGGATGACTGGCTCATTGTGGGTCAGTCCCCCGGCCAAGTCAAGTCAGACCTTCAAGTGACTCAGCAAGTGCTCATTTCCCTAGGATTCCTTCTCAATCTTTCCAAGTCAGTTTTTGAGCCTGTACAGCTCCTCATCTTCATAGGGGCCGAGTTGAATACAGTCAAAGCAAGAACTTTTCTTCCCCTGGGAAGGGCAAGGGCTATTGTAGAGCTGGCTTCTTCCAAGGAGCCAGATTTCAGATGAGAGACATTCAGTTTCACCTGAGGGCCTTTTGGTCTCAGAAGAAAGATTCTCTAACCAAACTAGTTCCAGTGACCCAGACTCTGATCCGGGCTCTCCAATGGTGGCAGGATCAGGGCAACCTCAGGCAAGGAGTCCCATCCATCACTCAGTCTCACTCTGTGGTCCTAACCACGGATGCTTCTCTATTGGGGTGGGGAGCCCATCTGGGGGCTCTCACAGCCCAGGGACTGTGGTCCCCTCAGGAATCCCTTCTTCATATCAGTCTCTTGGAACTCAGGGTGGTCTTTCTGGCCCTGCAAGCTTTCTCTCAGTCAGTGCAGAACAAGGTGGTTCAGGTCAGGACAGACAACACCACCACTATGTGGTACATCAACAAGCAGGGAGGCACTCGGTCCACGGCCTTGTGCACGGAAGCCATGGAATTGTGGTCCCTAGCTTATTCTCTGCAGACCTCTCTGATAGCAGTCCACCTTCCAAGGAAGGACAATGTGCTAGCAGATGCATTGAGCAGGATCTCTCATGGCCATCACGAATGGTCCCTGGACCTTCTGCTGTTAAAAGTGATTTTTTCAAGGTGGGGCACTCCAGAGATAGATCTCTTTGCAGCCCTAGACAATCATCAGCTTCCTCTGTTTTGTTGCAGACCCCCAGTATTGGGCTCAGTCCCTCTGGATGTTTTGATTTTGAACTGGGAAGGGAAATTTCTATATGCCTTCCCTCCCTTTCCTCTACTGTTCAAGGTTCTGGTCAAGGTAAGATCACAACCTTGCAAAGTGATTCTGATTGCTCCAGACTGGGCCAGGCAGCCTTGGTACCCCCTGTTGCTGTCCCTAGCAGTCCATCTTCCCCTGTCTCTTCCCAGGAATTACAACCTGTTAACCTCCTCTCAGGGGAGGATTTGGTACCCCAATCTTAAGTCTCTCAATCTCAAGGCATGGCTCTTGAAGAGTTGGAGTATGCAGATTTGCATCTGTCCCAAGGGGTTCTAGATATTCTCAAAGCCTCTTGAAACCCTGCCACCAGAAAAACTTACAACCCCAAATGGAAAAATTTCAGCATTTGGTGTTCCAAGAAGCATATATCCCTAGACACTGCTGAATTGTCTACAATTCTGGATTATATGGTTCATCTTAATGGCCTAGGCCTCAGCCCAGTTACTATCAAAGTACATTTGTCAGCTGTTTCTGCTTTTCTGTCAGTGGGAAAGTCTTCCTCACTGTCATCTCACCCTGTATTCTGTAAATTTTTCAAGGGATTGCTTCATACCAATCCCGCCTTTAGGGATCCTACCCCTGCTTGGGATCTTAATGTTTGCATTGCTCAGCTTATGCAACCCCCTTTTGAGCCTTTGTCTTCAGCAGAGCTCAAGTACTTGACTTGGAAAACTGTGTTCCTTGTAGCTATTACCTCTGCCAGGTGTATCAGTGAATTGCAAGTTCTGTCAGTGGAGCCTGATTTTATCTCATTCCATAGAGATAAGGTGGTCCTTAGAACTAATAGGAGGTTTTTACCTAAAGTGGTTTCAGATTTTCATCTGAACCAATCTATGTCTCTCCCTATGTTCTTCACTGATCATTCTTCTTCAGGAGGAAGAAGTTTACATAGTTTGGATGTTAAAAGAGCCCTTAGTTACTACATTGAGCGTACTAAGGCTCACAGGTTTGACTCCCTTTAGTTGTTTCTCACTTATGGGGAAGTGGGTAAGGGCAAACCTGCCACTAAGAGAACTGTTGCCAGGTGGACTGTCTCTTGTATTCAATTCTGCTATGAGAAGCTAGGCAAAATACCTCCCCCAGAGCTGAGAGCTCATTCGACTAGAGGTGCAGCTGCTTCCCTGGCTGCAGCCAGGGATATTCCTTTCCTAGAGATATGTAAAGCAGCCACCTGGAAAACAGTCCATACGTTTACCAAGCATTGCTCCCTGGACATCCAGGCTAGGAGTGATGCTCGGTTTGATACAGCAGTACTGCAGAGCCTATTCCCAAGGTAGGTTCGATTCCCTTCTCCATGGAGGTACTGCTTGGTAGTCTGCAATAGTCAGAATAAAGCAAGACTTCATGTTGTTTGAAGAAAAAATTACTCACCTTAGTAATTATGTTTCTTATAATGGAGTCTTGTTGTATTCTGATCTCCCTCCCTACCTCCCCTCTCAGAACCTGTTTTTGGGAAGTGGGCTGGCAGGTGCAGTGTTGCACCCCTGGGGTGCATTAGGGTACTCCCTCCTATTAGAGAGGGGGAGTGGGTTATATTATTAATTTAACAGTCTTAAGTTGTTCACTACCTGGTTTTTGATTTTGGATTTCTTGACTTGAGTCTTTCAGGGATCCAAAATATTTGGTTGCCATTTGGCTAGTAAAAATTTTACAATTTCCACATAATAGTTAGTATTAGCTTGTAAGAATCTGACAGTTGCGCTTCAGACAGAGGTCTGAACTGAGCCCAAGCTGAACGTTCTATGCTCTGCATAGAAAATTAACCCTCTACTCTCCGGGGCAGTTTGAGTGCTGGGGCTAACTGCAATAGTCAGAATACAGCAAGATGCCATTAGAAGAAACATGATTACTAAGGTGAGTAATTTTTTCTTAATGCAGTATGATAAGAGACCTTCTGAAAGGAATAATCGTGATAGACTGCGAGAAAATACTCACCATGAATGGCACTTAAAAATACTGGGACATGAGTGGAAGCAGGTGAGGGAGGGATTCAGCAGGGACATGAGAAAGCTTTATTTTATAGAGAGAGTGATTGAGCCGTGGAACAGGCTGGAACAGAGGTGGTGGATGCAAGAGCTGTTAATGGTTTCAAACACAGCTAGGACCATGTAAAAGGCTTAATAGTTACTCAGGGGATAGCAGTAGGGGAGGGGGCAAATACCCCAACTATACAGTAGGCAGTGGTGGAGGAGTGTACCAAAAAGTGGAGGGTCAGAATTGCATAGAACACCTTAGCCCAGGGCACTGTTCAATTCAATGTATGGCCCTTCAGCTACAAAAGTGAGGGGTCGCCTGACCCTCTGACCCCCCAGTTCCGCCTCCTATGATGCCAGCAGGTCCTGTGTTAAGATATGGTATAACAGGGCAGACAGATTGGACCAGTGGTATTTTTCTGCTGACATTTTCCCATATTACTGAGAAACTACGCTTTGAGGTCCCCACCGTCAGTTAAGCCTTGCATTAAATGAAATAATTGCCTGCAACTTAGGAACCGATACGCATTTGTTGTGGTCACCTTTTTAATCCCTGACATGAATACCAAAATGAGTAGGTTTCATAGCCTTGTTCTTTCATTCTGCTCCAGATTCTAACTGTAGGCTACCTAAAAATGTGCTAACACTAGTGTTTCCTGTTACTGCAGTGGTGTACCAGGATTGTCACATAGGTAGTGCAGTAATATACGTTAAGTGGTAACATACTTTCCTACCTATCCTTTGATAGTTACCCTGGTATTAACTGCCTTTTCACTGAAGAGGGAACATTGGCATGGACACAACTGTACTGTATACAGCACAGTACAAATTGAATAACATTAGGGACACAGCACTGTGAATTCTTCATTGTTTAAACTTTATTACCATTTTAAAACCAGCAATAATCTCAAAAATGTTATAGTTGATGCCATGATATTGCACTTAATTACAAAACAGTCCCCACTACTGTACAGTTCTGCAGTCAGAATTTCTTATTGAGTGTGAACCCCCGGTAACACCTTAAGGCTACTTTGGGGATTTTAATTACGCAGCTCTCTCAAACCATTCCCATTTCTTTTCCTTTTTTAGTTTTTGCCCCCAAGTGCTGAAGTTACAGCTAACATAATCTTTTGCTTTGGATGATTCACTGTAACAGGTGGCTTAGATATGAAATACTGTCTTAAGTCTTCCAAGTGAGTAAAAAAAGGAGTCTCTTTGAATTGTGTAGGTCCTTCTGTAGGTGCAGTGGAGGGTGATGCACTTCATAATTTGAGCTTGTTTACATAATCTTAGCCTGGCCTGGAGTGTGGGGCTATTGTCCGTCAGCCACAAGCTAGTTATGATTATAGCTGCAGCAGTAAGTAATATTCTCCACAGATCTTCCAGGAATCAATCTTTTCCATGGAATCCCACTTTCTGGTCTTAGCACTAGGGGTGGTAGGACCCTACAGGAACCAGAACTTTTTCTGAGGCTGGTGGCACAGGTACGAGGATCCATATGTGCACAACATCAGCACAATCCTGGTTTACAGCAGCACCGGCCCCAACTGCCTTAGTTCCTTCTCCTCAACGTCTAAGTGCAGTCTTTCTCACTTTTCTCATCAGGGACAAGAACTTACAGTTTGCATTCCAATAGCATTCTAGTCTAGCTTGTTGTGTTAATTCAGGTGCATTGAGCTAGTGTTTCTTTTTTTCACAGTTTGTTTTAGTGTTTCTGCAAAAAATTTTCTTCACAGCCCTACCTCATTCGACATTCAACTCTTTTACCAGCTAGAGCACCTGAACAGACATTTTGCTTTGACAACAAGGTTGTGTCTAACCACCACTCCTCTCTGAACAGGTGTTCTAGTACCAGGCGATCTGACACCCAGGAAGAAAGACAGTCCTCCTGGAGCTGCAAAAGGAATAGTGCTGACCCTGTTCATGCTCAGCACTAGGTTCCAGGGACTGCTTAATCTTGACCTTGACTTCTCAAAGTAAACGAAAAGGAAAGAGAAAACACAGGTCACGGTCAGGCTCATGCCACTGTGCACCAAAGAATTTGTATCCCATGGGCCAAGATTTTTCCACGTCACCCGAGAGCCTTCTGGTAAGCAGTTTTCTTGCCAGGCTGCTATTATGGAGTAACAGATTCAGTGCACTTTGATGTTGGAGGGTTCCATTGGTGGTGTTAGCTTCAGTTCCAATGACCTCTGAGTTGTCTGTGTCATTGTTGGCGCCACCTTTGGTTTTATTTTATTTATTTATTAGATCATCGCTTTACAGACCTTTGAGTCATAGACTCATTTACAAAGGCACCTCGTCAAGAGAGCAATACATTACAGCAAACAAACAGTACAGTACAAAATGCTTAAACTAAAAAAGCAACCAGTATTACAGGCATTCACTGGTGATACACGCTTGGTAATAGGTAGATCACAGTAGTCATGATATAGGTACACGAGTACCACGTCAGGTAGCAACCAGAGATATTTTATTACATTAGTCAGCAGATGTTGCATGAGACCCCAGGTATATACAGCAAAAGTAGACAGGGCAGACCCAGCTTAGGGGTGAAGGTAAGGGGCAGGTGGGGGATTATGTGCAGTTGCAGCAGCGAGTGCTTGTCAGATGGCTTCTGAGGGAGACCTTGAAAGGACCAAGCTTAGTAGAGTCAGCTATATTGGCTGGGAGGGAATTGAACCTGGAACCATCAACATGGTTCCATCAACGTCAACCATGCCAGTCCCGGTGTTAGCACTGAAGCCTACACAGACTTTGCCTGTGGAGTTGCTGTCTGCACCATTGACTTCTGTGCTGGAGGTAGTACGGCCTGCTGTTAGTGCTGCAGTCAATGCTGACTCTGGTGTTGATGCCATCGTGCTGACCCTGCTGCTGCCACCATTGCTTTTGACATAGCACATTTTACCACTGTCTCCATTTCATCCCACTGAGGATATAGACTGTGATCCAGACTTTCATTTTGGAATCAGATTCTGAGGAAAATTATCGCCTGGAGTTAGTAGAGCCTGCACCTGTTCAGCAGGCCAGGCCCCTCAGGATGACTGCTCCATTCAAGCATTGCTCAAAAATCTTCAGAAGACTTTGAATAATGAGACAGTATACACTGGTGAGGCTAGAAGGCTTCAGCTTGAATATTTAAGTGTAACTACTATGCCTGTATCTCTGGTACCTCCAGTTTAGCTTGCTCAAGAAACCCTCATAGAGAAGGCCTAGAGCAGGCTGACGTCTATTCCTGCAGTCCCTTGACTTCCAGATTAGAAGTATTTAGCACCCAAAACAAAACCAATGCACTTCACCCAGCCTATAGCATATGCTTCTATGATTATGGCTAATGACAAAACAATAGCCCCTAAAGAAGTAACTGCACAGCCTGACGATGAGTCATGCAAGACTGACATGAGCAGAAGGGTATTTACTTCAACCACACTAGGCCTACAAACTGCAGGTTACCAGGCCCACTTGTTGAGGTATGAGTACTACATATGGAACAGGCTGTAGCTGAAAGCAGAACCTCCTAGCAGCTATTACTCAGGATTTTGGGCCCAATAACCACCAGCTGAGGGTTGCTGTGGATTTGTCCGATACATCAGTATGTACTGCCACAGGGATTTGGATCTAGCAGTATTCCAAGCTATGAACCACTGTATTTGCTTCCAGTATTGGACAGCAGATAATGAATTTTCCCTTCAGTGGGACTTATCTCTTTGGACAGTATGTTGAAGAAGCACTTAAGGAGTCAAATGAAAAGAAAACAACTCTTAAGAGTTGTGAAATTTAACTAGTTTAATCTTCAGGAGTTAGGGACATCAGTCTTTTCATCTTTAGGCCTGGCTTTTGAGGAGATAGATATCAACAGATTTCATGTTTCTCAGACAGTCTCTGAGGTCCTGTTGGCAGCTTGTAAGCACTCTACCAGAAAGGCTTATGGTGCAAAATGGGAATTTTTTTTTCCATTTTTTGTTCCAGAAACTCTGTGTACCCCTTTAAGTGTCCAACACAAAAAGTTTTGGAATATCTTCTGGACCTTTCAGATTCTTGTTTATAGTATTCCTATATCAAAGTCCATCTGTTAGCTGTGTCAGCTTATCATTCATTATGTGGGAACCCTCACCTTAGCTCAGCTCCCATTTCAGAACATTCCTAAGGGGCATCTTGCATAGGAGACTCTAGTAAAGAAGCCCTTTACTCTTTGGGATCTCAGTCTAGTACTTAACTTTCTCATGTACAAGCCCTTTGAGCCTACAGCCAAGTGTGGTGTCGGGAGTTCCACTTGAATCAGTTGCTGATTCTACCACCCTACTTTGCCAATTTTAAAAGGTGGGAGGGAGAACTTTGCACTCCCTTGATGTGAAAAGGGTCCTTAGATTTCACCTGGACAGAACCAAGGGCTACAGAAAGGCAAGCAGCTTTCTGTCTTTTTTGACCACAAGACAACAGGACTACCTGTCACATCAAATGCATTTCTACATGGATTAAGAATTGCCATCACCACTGCTACTCTATAACAGGGGCACGTCTAGAGGGCAAGGTGCATGTCCACTTCACCAGAGCAGAAGTCACTTCTTTGGCAGACATACAGTCAGTGCTGATTGCAGAAATCTGCAGGGCTGCAACATGGAGCACAGTGCACACCTTTACCAAGCACTGCCCAGAATGCCTCATGCCAGGCAACATTCCACCTTTGGCAGAACCATTCCGAATGGATTATTATTCTAAATGAGTCCTAGGCTCCAGCATCCTTAGTCCAAGGGACTTTCTTTGAGCTTAATACTCTGACCTATTTGGGGGAATGTATAGAGAAGACTGAGCCTTGGAAGATAATGAAATTTATGTACTTACAGTAACTGTTGATCTTCCTGAATTTCTTCTCCATAGATTACCACGCCTGCCCACCATCTCCCAGATTCACTCTAGTATTGTGTTATTGTCACTTACCCTTTTCTGTTGGTTTGGGCTGTGAAGACACTGTGTCACTAATATTGGTGACTCTTCTTACACAAACCATCAGGGTTATCTTGTGCCCTTAGTTAGTGCATAGGCTGCTTATTAGGTGTCAGCCGCTACCTCTGCTGGTGCCGCTGTGCACCAGCAGGCATTTTCCAGCCTGTGCACGTGAGGGCTACTTGCATCACCAACCCCCACCAGAAAAGTTCTAGCTCCTGTTGGGTCCTATCACCTCCTATCCATTAGTGGTAATCCATGGTGAAGATATTCAGAAATATCAACATTTGTGGTAAGTACGCAGGGGATAGGCATAAGGGAACCTTAGTGGTAAGAAAAAGGGGGGAAAAGCCAGATATCAAGTAGGGTCTGTAGGGTTCAAGTAGGTAGGGGAAATGAGCAGACTGGGTGGGTCAAGCGGTCCTTTTCTGCCATCTATTTCTATGTTTCTATGTTTCACTTCTGCCTGAAACTGGAAGACTTCTTGCTCAAAATGTTCTGCTGTTAGTCCTGGAATATGGATTCATTTCTTATGGGTCTGCCTCACAGTTGACTTTACATAAAATTATTAATTTTGCTTATCAGACACCCATGAATATGCATCACTGTGATCTACTGAAGTTGGGCAAAGTTTGTCTATAGAACAGCGCTTCAGATTTATCTCTGTATGTTTCTTGTTTAAAGCCTATTTTACTCTTTTACCAACTTCAGTTAGCTCTCATTTCTAGACAGTCTAGGTTTAGTCTTGACTAGACAGGCTAACAGATTGATTTTTGAAGTGCCATTGATGCACATAACCTCAGGGTAGTGTTCCATGGGCTATCAGGCCTCTTCTTTCTCTAATTCTCTACCAGCTAAGAACTTCGTATGCAGATCCTTCAATGGTCTCAAATGCAGTCTTAAATATTTGCTTGACTGTAATGTTTGTACTTGTTTTTTGTAAAGATAAAGATACTGTGAGTACTGTGTATGGTAATTTGAATTACATACCTACTAGTACTTTGTATAATAACCATCTGCATAATATCTACTTTTGTATACTTGAATATTTCAATCCTGGGCAGCCATGAAAATGGACAATTTGCTCATGGTCCTACTAGGTCTTTTAATAAAACTGAATTGATATAAAGTACACTGCCTAAATTGGATTCCTTTAATTAAGGTGCAGTTCCCAACCAATGGGAAGGTACCTAGTGAGGAACCAGCTAAAAGGCCCCTGATGTGAATTCTCTGTTTTATAGATGTATTCCATAAAGCGGCAGCTCCCCTAATGAAAAAGTCATTTAAAGTTTGAGAATGAGCAAGGGATGAGCTGCTGATTTTGTGTTTGTGTTATGCTTGGGAGATGAGTGACTCTTTTATTAGTGGTTTCCTCACTAGTTACATGCCCATTTGTTTGGCGTTGCATCTAAATTAAAGGACACCAATTTAGCCAGTGCAGCTTATATAAAAGAAGCCAGTTCAGGCAGTTACATTTTAGAATAGGGAGTTAGGGACATAGCTACTGGGTGGTCTGCCTTGATGATTGGTAGCTGTGCAACTTCACAACAGGGTCCCGATGTGAACACTAGAAGACCCCCACACCTGTTGGAGATAAAATCAGTAAGGGGCCAATCCAGGCAGAAAGAATATTATATTTGTATTCTGGTTGATGCCCAGGTGCTGGATAGACTTTTGGATGCTTTACCACCTGGGCATGAGGCTGATTTAGAAGATAGAAGGCCAAGGAAGGATTGTTTATGGACAAAAGGTGGTGTGGTAGGCAAAAAGCTGAGATTATGCATAACAAGGAGCTTCGCACTAGTATTACATCCTAGAATGACTCATACTACAAGATAATGCAGAATAAAAAAATATTTCTATTTACTTACATAGAAACATAGTGCAATAACGCTATATGGTGCAACCCCACGTAGCTTCAAAAAACACCCTGACGCATTTCATATCTTGCTCAGGTACTTTATTAAGGAGAATGACAATTAAGTGTGAAACATGCCAATGAAATAGTGCAATTCATGGTGACATCATCAAAGTGGTCCCATTCATATTTAAAGTGATAGTGAAATAATCTCTTATTAAAAGGAACCATACAGAGTTCTAAATCACTATCTATACATAAAATATCCTAATTAACACATACATAAAAAAAGAGGTAAAAAAAGCTGTTGCCACAAATATCCAGCATTTTATGAATTGCTCCAAATATTGTGCTGCAGATTTAATATATGAATCAGCTAAATATTAGATTTTAGGATTTAAATTAAATACCACGGCATTCAGTCATAAACTAAACAAAATGCATTCTGTATATCCTTCATAGTAAAGTCCATTTCCATATTACAAAAAGTAATCCAGTCCGGATTTAAAGGGATGAACGTTCTGAGGATGGCCAGTCCTGGTAGCTTTCTTGGAATGGTTAGTAGATCTTTGTTTATGACTGGTCTGATGAATATGGAGCTATAGGCAACAGTCCTGAAGGTCCCACAAAGAGTATCACATGTATCTGATGTTTATAGAGAAGACAAAAAGAGAGAAACAAAATTAATCAACCTATTATGCCTTATTCTGTGTGTGTGTTTCTGTGTGTATGTATGTGACAGATAATCCACTACAAATGGGGTACTGCAACAAATAGATACCTCTGCAAATCTACTAAATAAATACTTTGTTGACATGCATGACTTGAAACCCCCACAAATAAATGAAGTAAAGAGTTAAAGTTAATAAAGGAAGAAGGGATGCAAAATGAAAATATACCTAGGTTTAGATTTTGTAAAGTTCCTACTGCTGAAGTATTTAAGATTATAAAAGGTTTACAGAAGAAAAAGGCCAGCGGCATGAATGGTATTGAAAATAGCTTATTAAAGGAATCAGCATTAGAAATTTCCCCAATAATCAGAGATATTATAAACTGGAGCTTGTGTGAGGGAATTTTTCCTCAGAGTTGGAAGACAGCTAAAGTTATACCAGTTGCTAAAGGTGGAGATCCTACAGATCCAATAAACTATCGTCCCATAGCTACAGTATGTTATCAGAAGTCTCAAAGATTCTTGAAAGAATAGTTCATAGTCAACTAATTGAATGTTTGGAGAAGTATGAAAAGGTGACAAGATATCAATCTGGTTTTAGGAGAGGCAGGTCCATGGCCACCACGCTAGCAGACTTTTTGGATACAGTAGCTACTGCCTTGGGGAAGGCAAAGTCCATTGGTGCGTGTATGTGGACCTGTCAAAAGCATTCGATTTGGTGGATCACAATATCTTAATGGGAAGATTAAGAAATATAGGACTGACAGATGAATCTTGTCAGTGGTTTAGCTCGTATTTAAATGGAAGAACACAGGTAGTAACAGTAAATGGGCTTGAGTCAGACATTTTACCGATAACTCGTGGTGTGCCCCAGGGATCGATCCTGGGGCCACTACTATTTAGTATTTACATTAATGGTCTCCCAGATTGTGTGGAGCACTCCTGTATCCATCTTTATGCGGATGACACTGTGTTGGTGGCTGAAGGGGTAAGCCCCAAAGAAGCCAAAATTAAACTGCAGCAGGATTTCTTGGCAGTGCAGGAGGCTTTGCCTCTCTGGGTTTGATCATTAATAGTAAAAAAACACAAACAATGTTATTTAGATCAAAGCGATCCAAATCAAAAAGCTCATGTCTGCAAATAAAGACAATGGAAGGGAAATGTTTGTGACAAACAGCGACTTACAAATATTTAGGGGTTTACTTTGATCAGTATCTAAACTTTAACTGCCATATTTCAGACCTTGTAAAAAGACCAAATGGGAGTATAAGGGTGGCAAGAAGGCTCACAACAAGTACAACAAAATCTGTACATTTAACAATAGCAAACCAGTTCATTTTGCTGATGATTGATTATGGGAACCACATTTACAAACACACAAGTAAACAGCAGTTAGAAAAACGTGATCATCTTTATAATAGACTGGCAAGATTTGTTTTGAGGTGTAGTTATAACACTCACCACTGCACAAAGTACAACAAGTTGGGCTGGCGTTCACCTGATTTAAGACGAAAGAATACTTGAATTAATTTAGTCTGGAGTATGCTCAGAAATAAAAAAAAACAACATTTGATAGAGAAACTACAAAAACCTAGACACAGCTTAAACCTAAGAAAAAACGGGGCTAGGGGCTTGACACAGCCTAAGATTATTAACAGTTTCGATAAAATGACATTTGAGTTTAGCATTGCCAGTACATGGAATGCACTACCTCCAGACCTGAGAAATCTAGATTTCACAGAACACAGTTTTAAAACAAAGGTTAGACAGTTTCTTAGCTTTAAATGTGAGTGCAATAGATATAGTGTAACATAGCACTAACATGTTTATCATAGTTTGTATGTTTAGTGTAGTTATTGAGGACTGGTGTTTAGTAATTTATAAAAAAAGCTCGCTGAATGTTTGTGCTTTTACTTTTCTTACATGCCAAATTACTTTTATGTGTACTGACTTTTTTTTTTTATAAGTTTGTTTCATTGTTATGTGAGGTAATATAAACTATGTATTTACTGCACAGGTACACCTTGTAAATAGGGCGTAAATTGTCCTAATGGTGTTATACTGTATAAATACATTTTATTACTACTACAGGGCATGCAGTTATGCATTGATACAGGCACACCTTGGTGTGTGTTGTGAGACATAAGGCCACAGGCCAAGTGCATTCAACTACCCTAGGCATGTGTATATCAGAGCACAACCACATGCCATGTAGTGGATCATCTGTCATATAAAATGGCCAAAATTGTTTTGGTAGGGGTGAAAAATAGAAAGAGGTGCAGGCATGTAGTCATCATGGGATAATGTACAATCATGTGGTGTGTTTTGTCCTATCAGGAGACAGCATTTTTACTGATTTTACATTTGCATTTTTTATACTGGAATGGCATTTGTTTCATAGATAGTCCCACTTGTCCTGTACATGCCATGTCTGTCAATGTGTATATGGTAAACAAATGCTTAGGTTCTGGTCGGTGTCTACTGAGATTTTAGGGACAACATAAATCTGATATGGTTTTTGCTCCCACTACCTCTGCTGGTAGACTGTTCCAGGCATCCAGCACTCTTTCAGTGAAGCATTACTTTCTCACATCCATCAGAAACTCCCACCACTTCCAGCTCCATTGCATGCCCTCTTGTCCTGGTGCTCTTCCTTATTTGAAATAAACTCCCCTCCTATATCCTGTTCATTCCTGTGAAGTATTTGTAGGTCTCTATCATGTCCCTCCTCTCCCTCTTCTCTTCTAGGGTGTACATATTGAGATCCCTCAATCTCCTCATAGGGCTTTTGATGCAACCCTTGCACATTTTAGTTGCCTTGCTCTGGACTGCCTCCAATCTGTCTATAGGGTCTCACCAGTGATCAATACAGTTGTACCACCACCTCCCTCCTTCTGCTGGTGACACCTCTCCCTGTGCACACAGGCTTCCCACTGGCCTTGCCCACTGCTTTATCACACTGCCCAACCACTTTGAGGTCATCAGATGTGATAACCCCAAGGTCTCTTTCCTGCTTAGTGACCATCAGTATCTCCCCCCATTTTACTAACATACTAACATACTAAAATGCCAGCAGAATAGGCCTAACGGTCTTTCGTGTCTGCTCGTTTGGTCAGTCCCCAGCCTGGGTGCTGACCTTGCTGTCCCTCTCGCCTTCTCTGGCTTCTTCCTTCCCAGTTCCGGATATTCTTGCCATTGGATTTTGCTTCCAGAACCTTCCCTGTACCTGTCCCACCCCTCTTGAACCCTCCACTGTCTCTGCCTCCACCAGCCCCTAGGCAGTGCATTCCATGGCTCCACCACCCTCTCAGTGAAGTAGCACCTCCTCCTTTCTCCCTGATCTCCCCCAGCTTCCACCCATGCCCTCTAGTGGCCCTTCCTCCTTCCTTGAGCACCCTGACTGTTCCTCCCTATTTATCCTCTTCACGTACCTAAAGACCTCTATCATGTCCCCGGTCCTTCTCTCTTCCAATGTGTACATATTTAGCTCTTGAGCCTCTCCTCATAGGTCCTGTCCCCAAGCCCCCAAATCATTTTGGTTGCCCTCCTCTGGACCCTCTCCAGGAGGTTAATGTCCCGCTTTAAGTGTGGCCTCCAAAACTGCACGCGTAGTACTAAGGTGCGGCTCACTCAAGAAGTATATACAGAGGGAGTATCACTTCCTCCTTCTGGAGGTGATCCTAGTGATGCATCCCAGCATCCTGTTGGCCTTGGCTGCTGCCCTCCTACAAGTCTCAGAGTTGTTCATCTTGACATCCACCACCACCCCAGGTCTCTCTCAGCCATGAGACTTGTAGCATTTCCCCCAGGTGTACACTTGGCCTGGGTTTCTGGTCCCCAGGTGGAGTACCTTGCATTTCCCTGCATTGAACCTCAGCTTCCACTTTCTAGACCATCTTTCCAGAGCCTTCAGGTCCCCCTGTAGGGCCACCCTCCCTCCTCCCCATCCACCACCGCCCCAGTTTTGAGTCATCTGCAAAGAGACTCATCTCACTCCTGATTCCTGTCCTTATGTCAGATACATAGGCATTGAACAGAAGGGGCCCAAGGACTGATTCCTGTGGGACCCACTAATGACCCTCCTTGGGGATGAGACTATCCCACCAACTACGACCCTCTGGGTCCGGTCCTGGAGCCAATTGCCTATCCATCTGATCATCTGGTTCCCCACCCCCATTTCTCCCAGCTTATCCAACAGGCCCACATGAGGAACAGAGTCAAATGCCTTGCTGAAGTCTAGAAAGAGGACATCCACTGGTCTGCCCAGGTCCAAGGCACTTGTCACCCAGTCATAGAACTCCACCAGGTTTGTCTGACACGATTTCCCTGGGATGAATCCATGCTGTCTATCGTCCAGGCACCCTGACTTATCCAGGTCCCCCTAGCCTCTCCTTGACAATGCCCTCCATCACTTTGCCCACCACCGATGTCAGGCTGACAGGCCTGTAGTTCCTGCCACCTCCCTTGATCCCCCCTTGTGGATAGGCACTATATGCGCCACCTTCCAGTCTTGGGGCACCCACCCTGTCCTCAGAGAGATGGTGAAAAGCTCTGCCAGGGGTTTTGCCAGGACATCTGCAAGTTCCTTCAGCACTCTGGGATGTAATTTATCCGGCCCTGGTGCTTTCTCCGTCTTAAGGGAGCTGAGGGCTTCCCTCACTCTCTCTGCTGTGATTTCCACTTCCGGTACCCCTTCTCCCTGCTTAGCCCTCCCCCCACCTGCCAGTGATGCCTCCCCCTCTCCCCAGACCTGCCGATCGGTAAGGGTCCCCCCCTCCTCAGTATCTCTGTCTCCTCCCATGTATGATGCAGCACCCCCATTTTCCCTGGTGAAAACTGAGGTGAAGTACTCATTTAGTACCTCAGCCTGCTCCCCGGTCTTGTGCCCATCTCTCCCTGATTTAATCCTGCTAATCTGCCCCTTCACCTTCGTTTTTCCCCAATGTATCTAAAGAACCCTTGTTCTCTCCCAATTCCCTGGCCAGGTTCTGCTCCTTCCTTGCCTTAGCGCCCTCACCACTCTAGTGGTCCTTCTAGCCATCAGCTCATACTCTCCTCGATCCCTTTCACTCCTTGAGCACTTGAATTGCTTATAGGCTGCTTTCTTTCCCGCACCACCTCCTGGACCTCCCTGGTCCCACCAACAGTTTTGGGCCCTACCGCATTTAGTCTTACTCTTGCACAGGTGCTGGTAGCATCCCACCCCTCCTGATGATTTCCCACCTACTATTAGTGTCCATGTCTGACCCAATCCCATCCAAATGCTCCTTAAGGATCCTTCCCATTTCCTTAAATCCGCCCCTGAAGTGAGTTACTTCCGTCTTTGTGCAGCCTTCTACCCCTCCTAGGTCCAGGCAGAACCAGACCGTGGCATGGTCACTCCCCGCCAATGGGTCCCTTACCTCCAGGCCCCCAATCTGGTCACTGTCTGCCAGGACCACATCCAGTACCCGTGCCTCCCTGGTCGGTTCCCTCACCTGCTGAGTTAGGAACGCATCTTGAAAGACATCCAACAACCTCTGTTCCCTGGTCACAGAGGATGTCATAGTCTCCCAGTCTGTTCCTGGCATGTTTAAGTCCCCCAACACCACCACCGTTCCTCTGCCCAGTCTGCAGTGTCTCCTAACATCTGCCACCAGACTGTCCTCCAGCTCCTCCGCCAGGGCAGGGGGTCTATACACCACTCCTATTTTTACTCTCTTGCCCCCCCTTGTTATCAAGGTGACCCAAATCGCCTCCCACGGTTCCCTCCGCCTCCTCTACTCCCCTATGCCAATGCAGTTTTGACTATCATTGCTACCCTCCTCCCTTCCCTCCCCTGTCCTTCCTGAACATAGTGTATCCTCCAGGTTCAGGTCCCAGTCATGTCTTGCAGTGGCCCAAGTCTCAGTGACCGCTGCCACATCCACTGCTCCCTCAGTTAGCATCGCCTGGAGCTCAGGCATTTTATTGCTCAAGCTCCTGGTATTAGCTGGGACTACCTTCCACCCTTTCCTATAGTTCTATTTCCCTGCTCGTGTTCCCATGGGGATTCTGTTTCCCTGGCCTGCACTTTGCCAGTTGGCTTTTCCTGCTATCCTCCTGGTCCCCAGGGGGTGGAGACAGTCCCTCCTTTATCGGCACCCTTGTCAGCCTTTTTCTCCCATCCCACCCCCCTTCACAAGTTTAAACCCCACTTTTCACCAATGAACCCCTCTATTTTCAACTTAAGGATTCCCCTCCCCTCCAAATTGAGATGTAGTCTATCTCTAGCATACAGCTCCTTATCCTCCCAGGTCTCCCCCCAATCCCCCATCAACCCATACCGTCTGGCCTCACACCACTCCCTGAGCCACTGGTTTATCTCCCTAATTTTCCTTTTGTGTTCCCCACTAGCCCTTGGCACTGGCAGGATTTCTGAGAAGGAAACTGTGCATCCTATGTCATGACAGACCCTGGCGAGCTCCCTGAATCTTGCCTGTATCTCTAGCTCGCTATTTCCCTCAATGTCATTTGTACCCAGGTGGACCAGTATGTCTGGGGAACCCCCACAATCCTTTGCCAGCTGATATACCTCGTGCTTAGCCCTGTGCACTGTTAGTCCAGGGAAGCATCTTGTTCTAACTGGCCAGGCTTCTCCCTCCCTATCCCATTTGATACCCCTGATCATAGAATCCTCCAGCAGGAGCACTCTGACCACTCCTTTTCCTCCATTCCCCTTCCATGTCCCTCATCCTTTCTACAGGCCCCTCCACCCAGCTGGCTCCGTGTTCCTCGCCCTTTCTGGGTGCCACATGCCACCCCCTCCTTATTTACCATGGCCACCCCCTCCCCTCCAATCCTATGCCTCTCCTCCTCCTGAGTATCCTTCTGTTCCTTGCTAATTCCCTCACTGCCTGCAACTGGGTCCTTCTCCCCATCTGCTAAACTAGCCTGGCTCATCCTCCCTTCCTTCCTGTCTCCATTTAGTTCCTCCCTCAGTCGTGGCCCCCTGGCCTAAACCTCAGCCCTTTACTGAATCCTCCTTGTACTTCTGGTCCTTCTTTACTTTCCTCCCAACTGGTCCTTCTCCTTGCGCTTCCTCCTCTTCCCCAGCCCTCCTGCTCTGATTCACTGCTCCCCCATTCTCCTGCATTCCAGGTCCCCCTGTTCTTCCTGGTATCTGCCCTGCCTCCTGCCTCCCACTCCCTTTCCATCTCTAACTACCCCTGTCGTGGCTACATCACCCCCTCATCCTTGAGCAGAAGAAGAATTGAAGCGGTTACTGAGTGTGAAGGTCTGATCCACCTCCCGCCTTGCTTCCTTCTGTCCAGCCCTGGCCATCTGCCTACTTCCCTGAGAATGTTGTCCTCCGTCCCCCTTTGTGAGGCCCCCAGTTACCTGCCTGCTTCCTTGGTAGTGTCCTTTTGGACCCCTCTGCCAGGTTCCCTTTGCGACCCTAGTATTCTCCTGCACTCCTTTCCTATGACCCCACCCCCAGTGCTTGGTGCAACCCTGTGGGAGATTCCAGCCTTCCCAACCATACCACCCCCTTCCCCAGCTTTCTCCTAATCCCCGCAACCTCCTCCCTAAGCTGTGCTAGCTGGTAGCACACTGGGCAACCACCGAACTTCCAAACCCAGTCTAGTATCATGGCTGCTCCACACCCTGTGCACCCCACCACCCTCCCAAAGATGCCGACCCTAATGATGTGTGGTTCCATCCCCTTCCAAATAGGTTTCCTTGGGTGAGCCACCAGGTTTCCCCCTAGTCCAAGATACCCCACTGCCTAATCAGGTCACCCACTAATCTTAGAGACAGTCCCACTGTACACCAGTAACCCTGTTACTAGGTGCAGTACAAAACATTAAACTTATAAGGGAAATGAACAACTCCCAAAGCTCCTCTCTCCCAGCCTTTAAATCCTACCCCCAGTGGCTAGAACTACATGAGCTGCACCTGCAGCCTTTTCCTCCAATTGCAGGGCAGGTGTTCCCCTATAAATTCGCAGACTTCTGGGGAGGGTGGGTCCTGGGTAGACACCTGACTCGAGAGAGAGTGTATCAGCCCTGTGTCTCCCCTCCAAGCCCAGCAGCCAAAGAACCAGGCCCAAGCAAATCCCACCGAATAGGTTTTAAATCAGAAGAAATAGGCCTCTACCAGCGCAGCCTGTTACACAGTGAAACATCCACAAAATGAGCCCCACTTACAGCCACCAAATCAGTTTACAAACATCCAGCAGCACCCAAAACAATACCCTGCTAGCCCCTTAGCAGTAAGAAAGAAAATAACTAACCTACCAAGTAAAATCTACAAGAACCCTGTGAAAACAACAGCAGCAGCTACTGTCCTGGAACACAACTGATCCTGTCCCCTTCCAGTTCTTTTTTATATTTAGGTCCTGGATTTCTATGCCCTAGGTACAAGATTTTGCACTTTTTGGCATTGAACCCCACCTGCTATACCCTTCACCACTCCTGAGTTTTCTCAGATCTCTACTTATTCTCTCCAGCCCTTCCTAAGTGTCCACCCTATTAAAGATTTTTGTGTCATCTGCAAAAAGGCATATCTTCCTTTCCAGCTGCTCTGCAGTGTCACTTACAAGGACATTGAAGTGGACCTGTCCCAGTACTTACCCCTGTGGCACTCTGCTGGTTACTCTGTCATCATTAGAGTGAGTGCCATTTACCACCACCCTCTATCGCCTATCCATCAACCAGTTTCTTACCCAGTTCACCTCCTTCTTGGATCCCAACCCTAGAATGCCCAGTTTCCTTATCAGTCTCCAGTGTGGCACAGTGTCAAAGGCCTTACTGAAGCCTAAGTAGGCCATATCCACTGCCCTTCCTTGATTTATTTCCTGGGCCACCCAGTTGAAGAAATCCATCAGATTCATCTGGCATAACCTCCCCTGTCCTGTGAATCCATGGTGCCTCTGGTCTTGCAACCCATGGGATTCAAGATGCTCTACTAGCCTTTCTTTTAACAGGATTTCCATTATTTTCCCCATGACTGATGTGAGACTGAGCTGCTTATAGTTGCTAGCCTCCTTTCTGCTACCACTGTTATGTAGTAGGACTATATCTGCTCTCTTCCAGTCCTCTGGAACCACTCTTGTGTGCAGTGAGGTATTAAATAAGGCCATCAGTGGTGCAGCAAAAACCTCCCTAAATTCTCTTAGCGCCCTTGCATGTATCCCATTTGGTCCACTTTCAGATTTGCAAGTCCTTTGAAAATGGACTTGTGTCCACTTACCCCTCCCCCGTGTTCCTGCTGCTTCTTGGTGGTCCTTCTTCCTCTTCCTCCACAGTGAAGACTGAGCAGAAGGACCTGTTCAGGATGTCTGCTTTTTCCTGATCCTCCTGTGCACCATCTCCCTCTGCTGTCCTTCTTATCCTGACTATCCCGCCCCTTGCCTTTCTCTTTTTATTTATGTACCTGAAGAAAATCTTTTCCTCTTTAGCTACCCTTTTTGCTGTCTTGTCCTCTGTTTTCACTTTTGCTCCCTTCACTGCCTTACCTGCAACCCTCTGTTTTTCCTGGTACACCTCCCTGTTCTCCTCCCTCTGCATTTCTTTGTACCTCCTGAGTAACACCCTTTTTTCCTTCACATTTGTGAACCTCTTCCTTAGAATACCATAATCATTTTTTTCACCTCCTGCTTTTGCTCACTTCCTTCATGCAAAGACTGGCTGCCTTCACTATGCCTTCCCCTAATTTCCTTCGCTGTTCCTCTACCCCCACCTGGCAATCCACCCCTCAGGCTGCTTCTGAGGCAATCTCTCATTTCTTCAGTCTGCTCTCCTAAAGTCCAGGACCCTCATCTTTGTGTGGTTTGCCTCTGTTGTCATCTTAATGTTGAACCACAGTGTATGGTGATCAGTGGTCCCCTGTGGACAGCCTACTGTGGAAGAACTGTCCCTTTATTAAAGGCCCTTGATAAAAGGACAGTTGTTCCAAAACACATTGGGCGTTATATAAATAACTTTGCTATTACTTCAACTGGAACCTGGTGTATTCCTTAATATGTGGCGGTGACTGCTCAACTATTTTGTCTGCTACAATTTTTGGATGCCATGAAGCACCACTAATCTAGTGCGAACCACATTGTGACTGTGTAATTATTAGGACTGAAGCCTATTTTGTCTCCCCCCCCCACTGCTCAGTGGTAGTAGTTCAAATAATCTTCCTGGTTCATGTATTGATCAAGCAAATTTTTAAATCTGTCAATGTTAGTACTCTCAATCAAATTGGCAGGTAGAGGGTGCATGCGTGAGCCGCTGAAGTGAATGGCAGTGTAGACGAGTAGCTCCATGCCACCCAACTTTTTATTCAGCATTTGTTTGTGCATATCTGTGGCTTTCAATGCCAAACTAATACCTACAGCAGGGATAAATCCATATCTTACAAATTTTGAGCCCTCTAAACGAAATTCCACTCACAGACCAAGTTTTCAGTCAAAATCTGCAGCGGTCCCTGGCAGCTGTCGACATCTTGAGTGGCTACGGAAGGACATGGCAACGATGGCTCTGGTCAGTAAGGCAGCAGAGACTAAGTCTCTTTTGCAGCAACTCCTGTGGGAAATAGCCACTTTTAAAAGTTCAGTGGCTTCCCTGGATGATAAAGTACATGACCTACAATGTAAGGCGTGGAACACAGAGTCATATCTGTCCTATATAGATGATAAGGACAGGAGTCATGATGCCCACATTCAGGAACTGGAGCACCTGGTCAGTGACCTTTGGAACCAGGTAGAAGATGCAGAGAACCACCACACTTTCTGGCCATTAGAGTGCTGGCACATCAGGGCACTGATTATGGGATTCGCGCCCCCTCCCCAAGGTCAACCCATCCTCGGAGTTAGAATAATAGCAAAGGGGGGTGGGGATGCAGACCCCTGCAAAAACGGGGATCAGTGAAATCCCAACTTGGCGCCCTGATGACCGGGCACACTAACACCGGCGCTCTGAATGGATGGAGCCGAGAAACACAGCCGATGCAATAATTTGCACTTTATGGGCTTTCCAGGAAAGGCAGAGAGTCAGGACGTAGTCGTTTTTCCTCAGCAAGGTGGTCCTGGAGCTCTGGCAGCACAACTGGAAGACTGAACGTGAAACTGACTGAGCCCACAGAACTCCTGGACCAGTGGCCAAGGAGGGGGAGTACCCCTGACTGATACTGGCATGCTTCCTCTGTTATACCAACAGGCAGAGGCTCCTGTTGTTAGCCAAGGACCTGGGCCCCTGTCCTGACAGGGACACAGAATTTACATTTTTGCAGACTTCTCAGCCAAGCTGGCCCAAAAATGCAAGAGATATGATGCTACTAAGAAAATCCTTCAAGAGCGGGGTATTCCCTACAAGCTCCTGTATCCTGCCAAGTTACAGGCTAACCGCAATGAAGTTTCCCATATTTTCAACACTCCAGAAGAAACGTGGGGCTTTGTTTCCAGAAACTGGCCTTCTGCAGTTAAAGATATATAGCAACCCCTAGATACACGGGACAGAGGAAAACGTCTCACCCAACCCCGCAAAGAGTGGCATCGGCAGGCAGAGGACCACGAAAAACAAGAATGACATGGATTGGCAGATCACTAGGATTAAATGGAGGGGCCAAGACAAGCACTGATCTAGATGGAAGGATGGGGCTGTACGCAGGACTGGCAGCTGGGACTCTGGTGACTCCATCGGCAGCAGTTTTTCAGGGGAGCTGGCACTAAACACCCAGGAAAATCAAACTCCCCTTCACAAAACACTTCACTGTAGGCTTCCTCAATCACACAAACTCAACTCCACCAGTCGATGGTGAAAACAAAAATTGCACCTGGGTGGAGAATGTGGCAACGGACCCAGGGGACATGCACCCTTACAACAAAACTTTATTCTCTTGGACTGCTGTGACTCCACAACATGCTGCTACCTGAACACTGTTGTAAGACTCTTCTCTGAGGCATCTTGTCACCCACCAGGCATATGAATTCTAACTTCTGTGTTTTCTTTTTAAGGTGTCATGAGTTACTATTAACCTTTGTCTTATTTTAATAGATCTTCCTGGACATAAAGTCTCCACCATTCATTCACACTAATGGGACTACGCCGGAGGTGCTAGGACCCAGCGGGAGCCAAAAATCTTCAGGAGGGCAGGCGCCGTGGTAGGACCATGCATGCGTGGCACTGTGAGACCGGTTCGCGCCATATAGGCTACCTTGGCGTTGACCCTCCAACTGCCTCAGTCCCTTTTTTCCCACTGTCAAGTGCGCTTCAGTGATGGCATTGCTTGCCCGCCAGGAGTCAAATCTTCACGTCTATACGACAGCAGCTATAGTAGTTCAGTACTGATTAGTTTTTATTTATTTTAGTAATTCAGTACTTTAAAAAAAAAAAATTCTCATTAGCGAAGAAGTCTTCAGCCCACCTTCGACAGAATCGACCATGAACTGGGTCGGTGATGGTAGGGAGACTTCGCATGAAAGTTGTGTTTTCAGAAGGGCTGGGTCTGATCCGCCACCTTCTATGGAAGGGGGGTCTGACTACAGGCAGTCCGGTGCTTGGGTGGATGGGCAGTCCTCCCAAAAGCACAAAAAGAAGTGGTCCCATTCTCGATCTTTGTCGAGGACTTGGCACCGCTCACCCTCGAGTTCTTCTTCACCCTCCCGATCGAAGAAGAAACGGTACTGCTCAAGGTCGTTCTCTGGTAAGTTTGCGCATTGCTCGTTGGTGGCAAGGGGCAAGGGTCCGATTCCAACTCCTCTGGGGTCTCCTATGGCCTTTGTTCCTGGTCAACAACTTCCACAACTCCGGAGTCCCTCCCCACCTCTGGGGGGGGCCTCCAGTGAGTAGTTTCATCATTGGGCCGCTGTTATGGAGCAATGGGTTCGGCAGTTGTCCCACCTGTCCGAGCCTGCAGGTCCATCTCCAGGGCCTTCAGGCCTAATGGTTTTGAACCTGCGAGCAGGGCAGTTGGGACTTCCTAGTCTTGTGGCACCTTCTCCGGTGCCGTTGATGCCGCACTCTGGTGCTTTTCTCCCTCATGTGGCTGTGGTGCAGGGGCCAGCACAGGTGCCTTTTTCTTCTTCTGATTTTCTCAGATCTTCCTTTCTGATTCTGAGAATGGGGTTGGGACCCTCTGGTGCTTCTGTGGTGCCTAGAGTGGTGCTGACTTTGACTCCTGTCTTGGTGGCACCGACCCGGTGCCACTCCCTAGGCCGATGTTGTCTTCTCTTTCAGCACTGCACCCTGTGTCAGTGCCATCTGAGCATTCAGCACTTCCTAGGGCACCGGGGTTTTCTACTCAGATTCATGGAGTGCCTCCTCCTCCTCTTTGTCCTCCTTTTCCTATTTATACTATCCCTCCGGGGCTAGTAGGAGACAATATTGAGCCTGATCCTGATCTTCAATTAGGAGATGACTTTGATGATAATTCTTCTCTCAGAGTGGCAAATAAACCTTCTCCTTCAGCAGAGCTTCTGGTTGAAGATCTTTCCTTTAAGTCTCTGCTAAAGCACACAAATTCCACTCTCTGTCTCCAGACTTCAGAGATTGATCCAGATAAATTGCTGCGTCTGCAGTATCTGCACATTCTGGATATTCCTCTGGAATTGACTCCTCCAGTGCAGCCCTCTTCTGAGACACTTTCACAAATGGTGTGGGATAATCTGGCACTTATTCCTTCCATGGCTTAGTCCATAGATAGGAATCATGCTCCCCCAAGGATCGACCTATGTTTGCCTCTCAAGCCTTTGCTGATGCCATAGTTGTCTTGGTAGAGAATAATAAAGGCGTCCTTCCTCAGGAATCTATGACACAACCAGTAAACAATGAATCTCATAAGACTGACACCTTGGGGAAGCGAGTTTTCACTGCCTCTACCCTGGGTATGCGCATTGCTAGCTACCAGGGTTATTTCTCTCAGTATGAATACACCCTCTGGCATTCACTCAAAGCCACTATGGAAGCTCTTCTGGAGTCGGACATCAGCACAGACCTTCTCCAGACCATTACTAGGGGCATTAAGTCCAACAATCAGCAACTTAAGGCTGCTATGGATGAATTTGACACTGCTTCTAGGGCAGCAGCAGCTGGAATATGCACCCATTGTCACTCATGGGTTACGAACATCGGGATTCACAAATGATGTCCAATAGAGAGTTATGAGTTTACCATTTGATGGAACTTATCTGTTTGGCCCTCAAGTCGAGCAAGCACTAGAGGCCACACAGAAAACTAGAACGGCTATCAAAACGGCCAGGCCGCCCCCTGCTGCCCCTCAACGGGGTGGGAATCGGCAGCAGTTTCATAACCGTCAGTCTTTTTGAGGCAAAAGCAGAGGGGGCTCAACAAAAGTCAAGCCCCCCAGCCACAAAAGAAAAGATAACAGAAGGCACAGGGCCTAAAAGCACCTAGTGCCATCCTCTGCGATTCCGGCCCAAGTCCCACCTCAGCTGTCCGAGGGGGACTCTTCCTATGCAGTAGGAGGGTATCTGACTCAGTTTTACAACCAGTGGACTTCAGTCACATCAGACAAATGGGTGCGCAGAATAATCTGCGAAGGTTACTCTCTAATCTTTCGGAAACCCCTCTGGATCATCCACCCAAACGACAGCCCAAGCTGTCTGTCTCTCAGTCAGACCTTCTTGCTTCAGAGATTCAAAGTCTTCTGAACAACAGGGCAGTAGAAGTAGTTCCTTTGAAGCAATGAAATGCAGGTTTCTACTCTCATTACTTCCTAGTTTCAAAGAAAACAGGCAGCATGCACCCTATTCTCAATCTAAGGAAGCTAAACAAATTCCTTTATAAGGAGATATTCAAGATGATATCACTCAGCACTCTGTTACTCCTGATTCATCAAAATGATTGGCTGGCCTTCTTGGACATGCAGGATGCCTACCAACATGTTCTCATACACCCAAACCACCTCCGATTTGTGGCGTTGAGTCAGCACTACCAATTCATGGTCCTGCCCTTTGGGCTATCCTCGGCACCTCAAATCTTTACATAGTGCTTTGCAGTTCTCGCAGTGCATCTCAGGAAACTCAGAATTCAAGTGTTCCCATATCTGGATGACTGGCTACTAGCAAGCCCTCCAGACAAGAGACTCTGGAAGCCGTGGCTACAGCTACCAAGTTCCTCGCATCCTTGGGAGTTCTGTTGAATATAGGAAAATCACAACTACATCTCTCCCAATGGCTCCTCTTCATAGGAGCCCTTCTGGATACCTCCAACGCAAAAGCCTTTTTCCAGAAGACAGGAGGAATGACCTCTTTCAGATGGCCAACTTCATCAGAGAGAACAACTCAGTTCGAGCCCTCTCGATGCAGCGGATGCTGGGCCTCAAGGCATCCTCAGTGTTCACTGTGCCTCTGGCTCATCTTCACATGATGACTACTCAGTGGATGCTCAGTACTTAGTGGTCCCCGACCACACACCCCCAGTCCTTTCACATCAAGGTGATGGAACCTCTAAAATGGTCACTCACCTTGTGGACTCAGGAGGACAACCTTCTGAAAGGGATTCCCTTTGGCCCATAGGAATCTCAGATGTCCATCACCATGGATGCATCCATACTCGGATGGGGAGCTCACTGTCAAGATCTCCACACCCAAGGTCAATGGAATCAGGATGAGTCTCAATTCCACATAAATATCCTGGGAATGAGAGCTGCCCTGAGCTCTGAAGGACATTCTCTGTCACAAGATCATCCTCCTCCAAACAGACAACAAAGCAGTGATGTACTACATCAACAAACAGGGTGGAGTGCACTCTTACCCCTTGTGCAGAGAAGCGATGAGAGTGTGGGAGTGGTGCCTGGAGCACAAAGCCCTGATTCAAGTGGTTTACCTTCCAGGAGTGCAGAATGATCTAGCGAATCGTCTCAGCAGAATGCAAACGTATCCTCATGAGTGGTCTCTTGACACAAGCATCATGCAGTCACTCTTCAAAGAGTGGGGAACACCGGACCCGGACCTTTTTGCATCCCCACTCAATGCAAAACTGCCTCTGTTCCTCTCCAGAAATCCATAACCTGGCATTTTCGGTCAGGATGCATTCAGACTGAGATGGGCAAGGCAATTTCTATATGCATTTCCTCCTCTTCCCTTAGTTCAGAGGGTACTGCTCAAGCTGGAGGCACAAGGGGGCAGAATGATCCTCATTGCCCCTTTGTGGCCTCGTCAGGTTTGGTTTCCATTAATCAACAGATTGTTGGAAACTGCACCGAGACAGCTTCCACTTCAAATGGACCTGTTGACCCAGGGCCCAGTGGTCCATCCCAACCTGAGATCCCTTCACCTCCATGCATGGCTCCTGAGGAGATAGAAGTGAACAGGTTTGGCATTTCTCGTAGGGTCTCAGACATTCTCCTGGTGGCACGCAAGCTGGTTACTAGGAAAACTTATACGGCAAAGTGGAAGCGGTCTCCATCTGGTGTGCACAGTCCTCCTTGGACCCCTTCTCCTGCCCACCTATCAAAGTCCTGGAGTATCTTCTGGACCTATCAAATACAGGACTGCAATACTTAACCATGAAGGTTCACCTCTGCATGATCTCAGTGTACCACAAGCCTGTGCACTCCATGTCTCTGGCTCAGTTGCCTTTGATCAAGAGGTTCCTTAAAGGTATACTTTATACCAGACCACCAGTCAGAAGACCGGTAGCCACCTGGGACATTAACCTTGTGCTAGACATGCTTACCCGTAAACCTTTTGAGCCCCTAGCAACTTGTGAGCTGAAGTTCCTGACCTGGAAAACCGCCTTCCTTGTAGCCATTACCTCCTCTCATAGAGTGTCTGAAATACATGCTTTGGTTACGGTCCCCCGTATACTGTATTTCACAAACACAGGGTGGTTCTTTGGACTTACCCTAAGTTTCTCCCTAAGGTAGTCTCGGAATTCCATCTGAACCAGCCCTTGTTTCTTCTGACCTACTTCGTGAACTTCTAGAATGAGGGACAGCGTATCCTACATTCTCTGAATGTTAAAAGGGTTTTGTGGTTCTACATAGACAGGACTAAAGAGATCCACAAATATAAGCAACTATTTGTCTCTTTCAGCATGGCCCGGCTGGGTCAGCCTGTTGCTATCAGATGTATTTCGGCATGGCTAGTGGCATGTCTTCGCCAATGCTACTCCATGGCACAGATTAAACTAGAAGGCAGAGTATACGCTCACTGTGCCAGGGCAGTCATGGCATCTCTGGCAGAAATTCGAAATGTGCCCACTGCAGACAACTGCAGTGCAGCTACTTTGAGCTCCGTGCACACTTTTGTGAAGCACCATGCTTTGGATGTCCATACCAGACAGCATCAATCCTTTGGCAGAACAATCCTTAATGGACTCCTGTCCTAAGTGAGCTCCTCTCTCCTGCCGCCCTTCTCGGGGGATTATTTTAGCTCAGTACTCTCCCATTAGTGTGAATGAGTGGTGGAGGCTTTATGTCCAGGAAGATATGAAAATTTCATACCTACTGTAATTCTTGATGTTCAAACCCCAGGAAATCTTACTGTATTCTGACAAATGCAGTATGGTCTCACCATCCGACTGCCCCGGAGATGAAATGGTTAATAGAACCTATGCTGATAATGGAATGTTAGGCTTGAGCTCAGTTTTCAAATCACTGTCCCTGGTTGCACTTCCTGCAACCGTCAGATTCTTTACTCCACTTGCCTCAGTAAGATGTCTCTGGAGAGCTCTCCTTCACTCTAACTGAAGAGATTATTTTCTTGGTTTATTTTTAAGGCCATTTACTTTATTTAGATTTTTGAAGCACTGTCCTTGATTCACAGGTAGAATTAGATTAGTGTAGTTTGGTAAGTCTTTTTGATTCCTCCTCATTTTTTCCAACCGAAAAGGAACCGATATTATTTTGTGTCAATTATTAAGTTAATTTTATTGTATACTGTAAGGCTTTTTTTGATAGTTTAAATTTACCGGGGTAATTCTTGGTTTAGTTCGGTTTTTCACAACCGATCAATGTCACAGACCAAGAAGTGAACAGGGCCCACAGGTTTCCAACATTGTGCAGAGAGTGGGGAACCATTTGCAAAGACAGATCCTCATCTTGTATGTATGTTTTGCTTGGGGTTTGACCACCTCAAAGAGGATTGCGAGATCTGTAAAAACTTCCCTCAGTCAACGCTTGAAAGGCGCTTAAAATGACTGCAGGAGAAGATGTCTGAGAAGGCTGCTGAACCGGCTGCAGACAAACCGATTTTGGGCCAGAAAGAACCGGAGGATCAGCCCTCTTAAAAGGGTGACAGTTCATTGGCTAAGAAGAGACCTGTTGACCCTGCCACTAACCCAGCAGCCACAGGAAAGCGAAAAAGAGAAGAAAAACATTCAGCAGTTGCACCACAACTGAGTACCTCGGTTCCAACTGCTGAGGAAACAAATGCAAATGCTATTAGAATAATACAGTCGCTTCTGCCAGTATCTCCGGTTCAGGTTCTGCAGCAGCCACATCTGGATCCTTCAAGTTCCACTCTGGTTCCCAGTTCCTTGGAACCTGAGTTGGACACTTTTGTGGAGGAATATTATGACGATGCTAATGAGGAAGAGGATTATGGTGAATCCATTTATCTGGATATTTCACCAGATCCTCATCGTCCTGACTCCCCTGCCAAGGGAACTGAGGACTTTACCTCTCATTTTAAATTTGTGAAATAGGTGGCTCAGTCCCTGGACCTCCACACACAGGAATCAACTGATGAGGAGGAGGAACAAGGATATAGAGATATGATGGATATTCAGGCTCCTAAAAGAGTTTTACTGCCCATCCATAAGTCCCTGAAGAAGCAGGTTGTGAAAATCCTGCATACCCCAACTTCCATATCACCAGTTGATAGAAAGGTGGATAAGAAGTATTGGGTGGCTAAGGGTGGGGCCGAGTTCCTCTTTGGTCACCCTGGCCATGAGGCTGTAGTACAGGCCTGTGATAAAGCAGGCATTCCCCTGGCATCACATCCTCCTGATAAAGATTCCAGAAAGCTGGATTCTATTGCAAAGAAGTAATATCTGGGTTCTTCCTTGGCAATTAGGCAGGCTTCAAACATGGCCTATGTTGCCAGGTATCAAAGGACACTCTGGGATACTGTGCTGGAGATCACACAATCTATGCCAGCACCAATGGCAGCAGACCTGGAGGAAGCTGCTAAGAGAGGTGTAGAGGCCTCCAATGTTCAATTCAGGATGGCATTGGATAGCAATGACACTGCAGCCAGGCAGATGGTTTCCTCAGTGTCTCTTAGGAGATTTGCTTGGCTGAAGACTACCAATCTTGTCCAAGATACCGAGTCCAAAGGCATGGACTTCCCATGTGAGCCTTCGTCCCTGTTTGGGCAACAGACGGAGGCTTACATGAGGAAGATGGATGAATACAAAGCAGCATACCAGAGTGCTGCTACTAAGGATAAGGCTCCTACCCCCCAAAAGCTGTATGCCAGGGGTCATAGGGGCAGACCTTACAGGCCATTTTTCCAGCCTCAAGCTTATCTACAATATCATCAGCAGAGAGGCTACTTCAGAGGCAGAGGCAGGAGAGGCACCAACCGAACCAGCCCCAACACCCAGCACCCAGCCAGCACCTCAAAATAAGACACCCTGAGGGATCTGCTCGGGTCACCTCCCCAGTTCACCTTAGGGGGCAGGCTGACCTACTACCTCCAGGAATGTCAGTCCATCACCACAGACTGGTGGGTGATGGAGGTAGTGGGTCAGAGCCTTACACTCAGTTTCAAACTCAGACCAAGACTGAGGGCAAGAGTTTTTTGACCTTCCTCCTCATCAGAAACACTCTTACTGGAAAGAGAGGTGCTAAATCTACTCTCATTGGGAGCAGTGGAGACAGTTTCTCTCTCACAGAGAGGAAAGGGCCTCTACTCAAGATACTTCCTTACAACCAAGAAAACGGGAGTGGCGACCCATACTGGATCTTAGACACCTAAGCAGGCATTTACTGAAACCAAAATTCAAAATGGTCACTTTAAACATGATTCTGCCAACCCTAAGGCAAGGAGACTGGCTGGCATCTCTGGATTTAAAAGGTGCTTACTTCCATATCCTAATAAGGCAGTCCCACAGAAAATTCCTCAGATTCAGACTGCCATCAGGCCACTATCAGTTCAGGGCAATGCCTTTTGGCCTTACTTCTGCTCCAAGGGTGTTCACAAAATGCTTGGCTATGATTGTGGCAGACCTGCGAAGGCAGGGAGTGGCAGTTTTTCCATATTTGGAAGACTGGCTCTTAGTGGGGCAGTCTCCCCAGCAGGTCAGGCAGTCTCTGGAGTTGACACAGGAACTGTTACAGTCCCTAAGGTTCTTGATAAACCAGAATAAGTCAGTGCTGCAGCCAGTACAGCTCCTGGAGTTTATGGGAGCAGAACTGGATTCAGTCAGAGGAAGGGCCTTTCATCCTCAGCTAAGGGCAGACACTCTGATACAGCTGGTGGGCTTCTTCAAGCCTCACAGCCTCAGACCGGCCAGACAGTTTCTCCAGTTATTAGGCCACATGGCAGCCTCAACCGCCACAGTGTCAGGAGCAAGATTTCAGATGAGGGATATTCAATATCACCTCAAGCATTACTGGCACCAGAAAAGAGACAGGTTATCAAAGCTGATCCCAGTCACTCAAACATTCATGTAGGCACTTCAGTGGTGGCAGGATCTGGAAAACCTCAGACAGAGAGTTCCATTCCTCCTAGAGCAACCATCTCTGGTGCTCATTATGGATGCATCCCTACTAGGGTGGGGAGCACACCTAGGGGAGCATACTGTCCATAGTACGTGGCTCAAACAGGAATCATGGCTGCACATCAACCTGTTGTTGCTCAGGGCAGTGTTCCTAGCACTTCAGGCATTCGCCAGCATGCTGCAGGGAAAGGTGATTCAGATCAGGACAGACAACATGACTACTATGTACTACATCAACAAGCAGAGAGACACAAGGTCCACACCCTTCTGCACAGAAGCTATGAAAATATGGACCCTGACCTATTCCCTGAACATTTTGCTGTCAGCAATCCACCTACCAGGGAAGGACAATGTGCTGGCAGATGCACTGAGCAGGATAAATCAGAACCATCATGCATGGTCCTTAAACAAGCAAGTACTACAGTTGGTGTTCAAAAGGTGGGGCACTCCAGAGGTAGACCTCTTTTCTTCCCCAGACAACTGCCATCTCCCTTGGTACTGTTGCAGACCCCCACTGAAGGGCACAGTACCCCTGGATGCATTGACCCTGAATTGGACAGGGAAGTTCCTGTATGCCTTCCCTCCCTTCCCATTGTTGCTCAGAGCCCTGAACAAGCTCAGGTCCTAGCCAGCCACGATGATCCTCATTGTCCCAGATTGAGCCAGACAACCATGGTATTCCCTGGTTCTGTCCCTATCAGTAGCCAAGCCAATCAGCCTACCCAGGAGGCACAATTTGCCTACCTCCTCCCAGGGCAGGATCCTCTACCCTAACCTTCTATCCCTCAGACTCAAAGCCCGCTTCTTGAAGACCTAGAGTATGCAAATCTGAATCTTTTGAGAAGGGGTAATGGAGGTCCTTAGGATATCCAGAAAACATGCTACCAGAGAGATCTATACTTCTAAGTGGAAAAGATTTTCTTTCTGGTGCAGGAACAAAAACCTAGATCATAACCAGGCTGGGTTATCAGTAATCCTTGACTATCTCACCCATCTTCACTCCCTAGGCCTCAGGACCTCTACTCTGAAGGTGCATCTGGCTGCAGTGTCTGCTTACCTGTCAGCAGGCAAGCCATCCTCTTGGCCTCTAATGCAGTGTTTTGAAAGTTTTTTAAGGGGCTACTGCCTTTGCATCCTCCCCATAGAGTACCTACCCCTGTGTGGGACTTAAACATTTGCACAGCACAGCTTATGCAGCCCCCTTTCGAGCACATATCATCAGCTGACCTTAAGTATATGACTTGGAAGGCTGTGTTTTTAGTGCCCATTACTTCTGCCAGAAGGATTAGTGAGATTCAGGCTTTGTCTATGGAGCCCAATTATGTGGCTTTCCATAGGAACGAGGTGGTCCTCAGGACAAATGATAAATTTCTTCCTAAGGTGGTATCTGACTTTCACATTAATCAGTCCATCACCCTGCCAGTCTTCTTTACTGATCATTCCTCCTCAGGTAAGCGTAGACTACATAGCTTGGTTGTCAAGAGAGCTATTATACTACCTAGAGCACACGAAAGGTCAGAGAGGGGATAGAACCCAGCTCTTTCTGACCTATGGAGAGGTAGGCAAGGGTAAACCTGCCACAAAGAGATCCATAGCAAGATGGATTGTGGCATGTATCCAATTCTGTTATGGCAAAGTGGGAAGCAGCCCCCATAAGGGCTTAGGGCCTATTCTACTAGAGGGACTGCTGCATCAATAGCACCTTCCAGAGACATCCCTCTTCTGGAAATCTGTAAAACAGGTACCTGGAAAACAGTTCACACATTTACTAAGTATTACTGCCTGGACACCCAGGCTAGGAGTGAAGCCAGATTTGGTACAGCAGTTCTGCAGAGACTGTTTCCTAAACAGGTCCTCTGCCCGCCTCCAAAGGCACTGCTTGTGTAGTCTGCTTTTGTCAGAATACAGAAAGATTTCCTGAGGTTTGAAGAAAACATTACTTACCATAGTAATTTTGTTTCTTCTAAGGGAATCTTATTGTATTCTGAGCTCCCAGCCTTCCTCCCATGCTAGGACCTACAGGGCTCTTCTCACTCCTGTATCACTGATGTTGGAAACCTGTGAGTACCTATTAGTTTTTTTTTGGCATCTGTTGACCTGAGTCTTAGAGATGCCTCCTGTTGTTTGGAGTTCTGTTCCCCTAGTAGGAGTATTTAGGGTTAGTAAACTTAGTTTGGATAGCTAGTATTTAGCTTCTGCATGCTTCATAAGAATCTGATGATTGCAGGAAGTGCAACCAGGGACAATGATTTGAAAACCGAGCTCGAGCCTAACATTCCACTATTAGCATAGGTTCTATTCACCATTTCAGCTCTGGGGCAGTCCTATGGTGAGACCATACTGCATTTGTCAGAATACAGTAAGATTCCCTTAGAAAAAACAAGATTACTATGGTAAGTAATGTTTTCTTCTTGGATGGAGTCTCCACCACTCATTCAACACGCCCACTCTCCATCCTCCGAGCTCACTTGTCTTGTTTTTGGTCTTCACTCCCTCAATGGCTGGGCCGTGAAGACTCTGTTGTGTTGACCCTTCTTATACAGGTCATTCGGACTATCTTATATCCAACATAGGTTAGTTTCACTTGGTTAGTTTATGCTACACCTCCTTGGTAAAAAAGGTACTGAGGCGGTTGGAGGGTCAATGCCGAGGTAGCCTATATGGCGCGAGCCGGTCTCATGGCACCGAGCATGCATGGTCCTACCTTGGCGCTGGCTTTTGTGAAGATTTTTGGCTCCCGCTGGGTCCTAGTGCCTCTGGTGTAGTCACATTAGTGTGAACGAATGGTGGAGACTTCGTCCAAGAAGATCAAGAATTAGGGTAGGTACGTAATTTTTATTTTTTTTTTTTTGTCAGAGGATGTTTCAGTACTTCTGCACATTTGGCAGTTATGGCAGGCTCCAGGGTTGGCTCCTTTTATGCTTCTGGGGATCCCTCTGTATTTTTACCTGCTGTGAGTGTGCCATGACTATACTGGGGGAGTGGTAGGGGTGAGCGGGGAAGGGTATGATAAGATCCCTCTCTGTTTCCCCATTCAGTCCTCCTACAGATGCCATTCTCCACCTGCACCCCCATCCTTGTATTCAGATTTAGTGCTGGGACCCTGCCCGGAAGAGAGAGAGGGCTGAGGCGAGAGAGGTGTGAAGACTGACATCACCTTGGTTAAAATCTGGTCTCCTGTCAGGAAGGAGCCTTCTGTCGGTCTTCCCTCACTTTTTTCCTTTCCACCTTTGCAATGGCTGGGAAACCCACCTCTGAATGTTCCTGCAGCAGCATTCGAGCTGCCACCACACAGACTGTGGTCTTGAGGCAACCACTTTCTCACAGACTACAAATCGCTCTAAACTTGCCACCGCCCTGCCTCCATGGACAGATGTTCTAGTAATATTATTGTGTCTGATGTGGGAATCCCGAATAACTCTCTGTCCCAGGACGGGAAGCTCTTACTATTACTCTTATTACCCCTCATCATTTATAGGTGACTGAGTCCAACAACAGAGGAGAGAGCCTGGCCCACCTATGAAACAAACTCTTACAGTTGGTGCCTAAGCTCAGCAGAATCCTAGAGGAAGTGCAGCTTTCAACCCACTTCTCTAACCACAAGCTCCTAGACAAATTCCAGTCTGGATTCCAATCCTATCATAGTCCTCTACTGAGCCTGTCTTTCTGTAGGTTATTAAAGAGCCACTGTCATGAGGTAACTTACACAAAGCAGCTGATGGCCAGGGGGCTTAAATGAGCTCATAAATTAATTTGTTTTGGTTAATTTGTAAGTATTATAACTTACAACAGTCCCTGGCAGTTTCTGGCTTTCATGGTGCTCCTAAGCGATACTGGGTCATTATGTCGCAGACTAAACCACGCATGAAGAACCCCGTGGTCTACAGTGCATAGTGCTTCAGAGCGACAGGGGTATATGCGTGATATGCAAGTATTGCGAACCCTGTCGCTCTGCACAGGAAGGGAAAGTGGATGTAACCACTGCCAGTCAGGTGCTAGGTTAAGCCGCTCCCATGGTGGAGTGACAAGAGCACCCAACCCAGCAGTGGAAAGGTGAGGAGGGCCAGGGTTTGATTCCCTGCTAGGGAACCTTTTGACTTTTTTTTGGTTCATGCACCAAGGACAAGTGCCGATTTGGATATTCTTCATGCTCCTGTGTCCACACCTCCTCAGAGTTGATTATAAGAATTCCAACAGGTGTCGGGGGTGAAGCCAAACAAAGAGACCATTCAGATGTGCGCTGTTTCTGTTGCAGCGGCATTATGTGCCGCCGCTCTGTTGCTGCACGCTGTTTTCCATGCGTGAGTTTGACGTGCGCAGTTTCATTCATGACATAATGACCCCGTGCCCTCCTAAGCTGACCTGTATGGCCCCACCAACAAAATGCCTTTGATGATACTACATTGGAAATGGGGCTGCAGACCTGTGATTTGCACATGATTGAGATTGGGGGGGGGGGACTATTTACACTTCACAAAACTTTGCTGCACACATTTCATGTTTAGGGGGGACTATATGAACTTAATATTAAATATAGAAAATGAATGAAATGCAAGCTAAATTATATCTGACAGTCATATTTTAGAACCCTTTTCTGGACCCTTGAAATATGCTTTGATGCTAATATAGCTGACCTTTTGTCATAAACACACACCTAAGTTAGCCATATGCTCTTAACTGTGGAGTAAGAATAAGTCCATGCCAAATTTTGTATTTCGGGAATGTGCCAAAGTTGTCACTTTTACCTTAGAGTCAGCCCCAAAAGTGTTGGGCCACTTCAGGATCATTTTGACCTTTGGCCAGTTAGTCCTTTTCAGGTGGTCAGCACTAGTCCCATGACCACCCTTCTGGCCACTCCTGTCATTCCCCACCCTCTTCCTCCCTTCCCAGACATCTAATTCATTTGCACCCTTACAGCACTTCCTGTGTTCGTGAGTGGAGCAGTACAGAACTGAATACAGTTGGGGAAAGGAAAGAATTCCCCAGTCACGCGAAACAAAAATATCTACCTCCGAATACACCTCTTTTCCCCCCTTTACCTGTTAATTTCTCTTCACTAAATGGGGAAGCTTTCCACACTTGCTTCCTGCCCACCTGCCCTCCCTGTTCACCCCTCCCACCCCCAATTGCTGCTACCACTGCATTTGGCAAATGGGCTTGTGACTGCATACACTATGTAATGTTTTATTGGGCTATGACATGCCTTGGGATTGGGCAGGGTGGCCGCTGATTCTTGACTGGGAAAGTTACTCTGTCAGTCATAGTCACCCTTACCCCCACCTCAAGTTTCCATGGGCCAAATACAGATTGCGGACACACCTCCTTTCTAACAGGGGCAACCTCCTTCGATCACACGGTATCTGCACCCCATTGCATAGCTGACTCCAAGGGAAGCATCATTGTGCAATAGTGGGTCTTGGGAGGTAACAGTGTGCCATGCTTGCCTGTCTCCGATAAGCTGCTTTGATTGCGCACTTTTACAGAAGGAGATCATACTGCTAGAGCTCCTAAACTACCCCTACTTCACAAGCTGAGCATGTTGAGGCCGTTGATTTTTTTCTCAATAAAAATTTTCATTTAAGATTTAGAAAATACGGACAACGTCCATATTGGAAAAATATCAGCAATCAAAGTATTTCATTAGATTTCTACTCAAATACATATCATTTGCATCCCTATTAGGGTGTTAATTAACAAAAATGACATTAAGAAGGTTAGTGCTTCTAAAATATCTCAACAGAATCCTTAACAGCATTAATGTTAAAGGAGGGTAAATACCTCTATGCTCTATATATCTTAGTAAAACCATCCTTTAAACATTTTAATAACTTTATGCAATTAATCTATGTAATACATTTAATTTGTTGAATTACTTTCCCCTGTTATACTCTTTCAGGAGCAAAAACCAAGAAAAAGAAAAAAAAGGGAAAGGAAAGTTGAAAAAAGGAAAGATGTAGATATAAGCAAAGGATAGGTACAGAGAGAAGAAAGAAGCTAAAATCAGACAAGTCTGCTAAATAAGAACATTTACAAGAAAAAAAAAAGGCCGTTGATAGTGGCCTCGCCACCCCGATCCTTGAATACTGCTCAACCACTGTTTGGCACCCACTGCCGGGTGACTGCCATCATACTAGGCACCTGGGTGTCACCCATACCACCCAAACACTATGTTTGCTGTACCACTAGCATGGCTACATATAATGTATGCCATGGGTTGGAGGGGCAGGTGATTTGAGGGACTCTACTCTCGTGTAGCCATTGGCCCCCCAACCCCATCAACAGTGTACTGCATTGTGTTCACAACAATGTATTCTTAGCTATATGGATTTTACTTTTAGTGTTCTGATTTGCAATGTTACTAATCTGTATCTTGTATTGTTTGAATATGCTTATTTGCTATGCAACACCTTCTGCAGGGTCTGCATTACTTTTTAAAACCTTTCTTGGGCAAGCGGATCCTGTGGTCACCGTTTCTAGGAGGACCAGAACCTGTAGCTTGCTGCAGTTTAATTGGGACCCTTGTGCTTTGGTTGTAGTGACAGACATTGTGCGTGGAGTCAGTGCATCCTCAATTTACCCTGTTTTCTCTAACACAAAATTCCCTAATGACAACACCAATCAGATTCATATCTTGGAACGTTAAAGGGATCCATTCTCCCATTAAGAGAAGGAAATTGCTTGATCACCTCCATAGGGAAGTGCTTGGGTGACTTTCTTGAAGGAAACCCACCTCACATCTTTTGAGATGGATAAACTCAAAATGGAGTGGGTGTCCCAGGTCTGTGGAAGCTCCTACACCTCCAAGATTAGAAGGGTCGCTATACTGATGAATAAGAACTTTTCATTCACCTGCCATAAAGTGATTGTGGACAACAAAGGGAGATATGTAGTTGGCCAAGGCACTCTAAGTGGCCGTGAGATCACCTTATGCAATATGTATGCCCCAAATTGCATAGATGCAAACGTCTTCCTCAACTTTGCCCAGTTACTCATAGAAAACCAGTGGGGCAACATTATTCTTGGGAGAGATGCTAATGTGATGGACAGATTCCTAGATAGATCTATGCCACCCGCAAGGTCCCCATCTCGGCAGCAGCAAAGGCAATCAGGTAGTTAACAGAGGACATGGGCTTTACTGACATATGGTGCCTAATAAATCATATAGCTCGAGATTACACATTCTTCTCCCCTCCACCCCAGTCCTACTCCAGAATAGACTATTGGCTGATCACAGCTCCTCTGTTCCCAGAGGTTGTACAGGCAAATATCAGACAGATCATCATCTGCAACAGTGCTCTGGTGTCCTTCACCTGGGTTCCTGCTGGAGTGCCTACCCCTCCACGCGGTCACTGGAGGTTTAACACCTCCTTCATGTCATCCCTCAAAGAAGATATAGAGTGTTTCCTAGAACTTAATAAGAGAGGGGACACCTCAGCAGCCAATTTTTGGGACTCAGTAAAGGCCTATATATGGGGCCAGTGTATCAGCTACACCTCCCATGTTAAGAAAGCTAAAGCCCAGGAGTTACAGGCTCAGCTACATAGGCTTAAAGACCCGGAGACTCAGTACAGTAATACCAATCACCGCAAGCCCGAACTGCTGGCATAAATCACAGGGATGAGGTACAAGCTTAAAACTTATCTCCATCAAAAGGTGGAATATAAGCTTTTCCGTCTCCGCCAATCCTTCTAGGAGGCAGGGGAGAAACTGGGAAGACTGCTGGCCTGTCAGCTTAAAAAGAGGCAAGAGAGAGATCACGGATCACAGGTATAAAAGACTCTAGTGGAGATATAAAGACAGACCCACTAGATATTAATGCAGCTTTCCTACACTTCCACCAAAGACTTTATGCTAAGGAGAAGACTAATAACTCCGCTGATCTAGATAACTTTACTACCCCACTTGCCTTACCCTGTCTTTCCATGCAACTTAAAGAGCTCCTGGAAAAGTCCTTGACACCTGAGGTACTGAATGATGCTCTTCATGAAATGCCTACAGGGAAGGTGCCTGGTGGATATGAGCTACCCACAGAGTTCCCGTCTGCCTTCTCCAAACAACTCCCACCACCCTTGATGAGGTCTTGGAGGAAGCCTGCACTGTGGGGCAGCTCCCAGCATCCATGCAGACAGCTAAAAGCACTAATTCCTAAACCAGGGATGGATCCCTTGGCCTGCAGCGGTTACCGTCCAATCTCCCTCATCTGTGCTGGCTGCAAAATCTTCGTCGAGTTCCTAGTAGTACGGTTGCAAGCGATAATTGCTGACTTAATAGACAGGGACCACGTGGGGTTCTTGCCTCACAGAAAGGGATTGGAGAACACTAGATGTCTTTTGAACCTCGGATCTGATCCTCAGGCCAAACCAACCTGCAGTTTTGGTATCACTGGATGCAGAAAAATCATTTGACAGGGACAGGGTGGAGTGGGATTACTTGTTTCACACCCTGAAAGTCTTTGGCATTGGGGACACGTTTATCCATTGGGTACAGATAGTGTACAAAGGTTCTCAAGTCAAGGCCTTACCAATTCAGTGGAATTAGAAGCATTCCTTCTGGGGAGAAGAACCCATCAAGGATGCCCCCAGTCCTCGCTGCTATTTATTCTTGCCCTGGAATCACTGCTGCAAGCTATCCAACACGACAGAAACATTGTGGGAGTCTCAATGGGGCAAGAACACAAAGCCCTGGCTTACACGGATGACATCTTGCTTGCATTATCACAGCCTGAAATATCAGTCCCTATGCTTTCATCCCTGCTACAGCAGTATGGCTAGTTATCAGTATACAAAGTGAAAGTTGTCAATTCCCTCCTACTACCCTATGGTCAAGAGACCTTGGTCCTTCCAGGCTTTCACAGGGGTCTGCTCCCTGTAAAGGAGCAGATCAAATACCTGGGTATTAGCTTCTCCTAGTCTATGAGGAAGTTTGCCCAACTTAATTTCCCCTCTCTCCTGGCATCGCTTGCTTTGGATCTAGAGAGAGTAAAATCCACTTACCCCACTGGGGTAGATCACGTGCATACAAAATTATGTCTGTCCCCAGAATACTCTATTTTCTGGTTAATCTACCTATCACTCTGAAACCAGAGCTCTTTCAAACTTTACATAACATGCTTCGATTCTTTTGGGGCACTGGGCCCAGGTACCTAAACTTTCAGAAGCTGGTTAGACCTAAATGTAAAGGAGGCCTTTCCCTATCCAACTTTGCCTTTAAATGAGATGCCCTTATGCTCCTCCAACTAACCCAAGCCTTTGGAAGTGGATCAGCCTCCTATCATCCCAAGTGGGTTGATTGTGAAGAAGCTGTGTTGGGGACTAACATAGATAAGGCTATCAGATTCAGCAGAATCTCCAAGGAAACAAAACAACACCCCGCCATTGCTGCAACATGGTGGGTGTGGTAGCAATGGGTGATTAGAACCTGTTGGGACCCTCATCTTTCACCAGATTTTCCCCATTGGGGGAATGAGAGCCTCACCATAGATAACTGACCAGTTGTTTGGCCGAATTGGATTTCTAAGGGGACCCTTTATTTGGGTCAGTTGCTGGAGCCTGATTTGGTCTTCTCAAGACTTTTACCCAGCTACAAAGATAATTCACATTGGCAATACCTCCAGTTGTGGAATACCCTGAGGACCCAACTTCCAAAAAACAGGAGAGAATCCACTAGATGACCTCCTGCACCCACAGGATAAACACCCACCAAAAAGCAGTACGATTTACTGCAGTTTAGTGGGCTCTGGGTAGGACCCAACAGACTCCTTCAAACAAAAGTGGGAAATGGAACTAGGGTGTGGTATAGCAAACAATGCATGGAAATGGATTTGGCTTCAACTTCCCACAGTCACAAAGACGAGAAACTACTTCACGCAATTTAAGATCCTCCATCGCTGGCACAGGACCCCGCAACAGCTGCATAAATGGGGTTTTATGGACTCAGATAAATGCAGATGTTGCAGGACAAAGGCAGGGATCAAAACCCACATTCTGTGGAGCTGCATGAAGCTAAATCATGTCTGGCAAGTGGTCCAAGCAGTCCATTCCTATGTTTTGGGGGCCCTGATTCCACTCCTGGCTCCCCTAGTAATGTTGGGACACATGGAGCATCCTCCCCACTTGGCCAGAATTCAAAAGCTGACATTCACTGGTTGTTGTACACACTAGAGACTGCAAAATGGGTCATATTGAGGCATTGGAGGTCATCACTGCCACCGGATATTTCGGAATGAATTCAGGAACTGAACATCATGGCCAGTTTTGGGAGAGTCCATTACTTGAATATGGAGCTTCTAGATCAGTACCTTGAGCTTTGGGGAACCTTCTTAGACTCCTTGTTTTGCAAAATACCTGTAGGATATCATATGCCTTCCTATTTAGTGAAACAGCAGTAGCTATGTATATAACTTTTTTGGATCCTTCTTCCGCATAAGATTTCACCTCCATTTACCATACATGTAGAATGATTCCTGACTTTCCATTTTAGCTTAAGTTATTATTTCTAATACGTTATTATATTTATACTTGAAATCCTTTATAGACTGTTGATAGTTGACTTCAAAGCTTTTCACTGTTATGATATCAGACATTAATTGTGCTTTGAACACTTTTAATCTGTACATCCAAAGGGTTATTTTATTAATTCAGGCTAGGTTAAGTGTGTTATAAGAAATGTCTTTTATTCTGTAACCTGTTCAATTGTTTATTTATTATAAAACCAATAAAGTATTAATTATAAAAAAAATTGGCAGGTAGAGTTCCATGGATTTATGACTTGTTGAGGAAAGTAACATTTTGTGGCATTTGTTTTGAAGCTTTTAACTGTCGGTTGTTTACTGTGACCCCTCATACCATATGTAACTATCTTTTTATTCGACCCAAAGGAAGACAATAATTTGTCATCATCAGTTATTTTATATATAAACAGGATGTCACCCCTAATCCTGCATAGTTGTAGCTTATGCAACCCCAGATATGCTAATCTGTTCTCATAGGTCTTAGCTTTTTATTTATTTATTTAGTTTTTGTTGACCGGGTAAGTGCACTAGACAAATCCTGCCTATTCTCAGGCACGACCTGCGGGAGGGGGATACAGATGAATGCCAAGTGACCTTGAACCATTGGTGGCATTTTTAGTGAGGGAAAATTTGGCCAGGGCACCGGGGAAATTCCCCTACTCTGCTGGGGACAGCAGAGGGCGTTTTGTCATTCTGAGATGATGGCAGACAGTGTTTGGATTGAGAAGGAGCAGGACATGCAGACTTAAGCTCTGCAGGATGCTTTGCATGAGTTTGAAAGACAGGCTTTGCCTGCTACAACTTTGTCGACATCAGAGAACTCTGGAGATCTGCAGGCGACTGAGCGTGCAGTCGGGAGGAATTTTTCATCTATGGAGCCTATGCAAGTGGCATTAGAAGTGGAAAAGGTTGGAGATTTGGAAGTTTCTGCAAGTGTTCTGCCTGCAGCTGCAAGTTGCACTGTAGCAGCCGGGAGGGTGAATGGCAAGGCGGCTGACGTGCATCCCGTCATCACTACAGCTGACTCAGGGAATGCGGAAGTGTCAGCGTTATCAGAAACGGCAAGGAGCTCTAGAGACGGGTGGTCGGCTGCTGAAACGACTATGGCGTGGTCCAAGGAGTCTGCTTTGTCTCAGGCAGGCTGGATAAAACAGCCGGATGGTCGGTGGGTTCCGGACCCAACTTGGCTTACGTTTTCACCGGAGGAACCAGGGCTGTCATGGACAGTATCTCAGGATCGCAGCAAAACTGCTTTTGCAGGTCAGACTATGTCTTTTCTGGCTCATATTGATACTGTAGAACCGGAGATTGACTTAGAGACTGCCCCCTCATCTGATGGTCAAAAATTGCACTCTCCCCTACAGTCACCTAGGGGTCAGAACTCGAGAAGGGGCCCACATTTCTCGGACTTGTTTAAAAATAATAAACTGGAACAAGCTCCTAGAAGAAATGCGGTCCGGCTCAGGTATAGAGGAGGGTTACCTGAACACCCTGACAGGGTGTACGTTGCAAGAAAATTACTGATGGACTCCATGCAATTTTTGCCTACGGACATTTATGCCTTGATTAATATTCAGGTGGAAGACATGTTTGATATCAGTTTTAAACATTTTTTGGGATTAGATAAATTTTGGCAAAAATATGAGTGTTGTAAATCCATGCCCTTATGGTTACCTTTCTGGGCAATACCAATCACTAAACCTTTATTCAAAACTATCAACATCATGTTTAGAAATGAGGGGGCGAATGTAGGGGATATTCAGTACTGGTTGGAACATAAATGTACAGTTTTGGGCCCTCCTGAACTCATACTAGATACTGAAGGGATTTGGACTGGGGCCTGGCGTTTTAAGGTTAAATTGCATATTATAAATAATGAAGTTATGCATGTCCCAAATAGTTTCTTTTTGGGTAAAGACAGGGGGGTTTGTTTCTACCCTGGTCAACCTAAGGCCTGCTATCATTGTGGTAGCCATCGTCATTTAAGTAGTGCATGTGATAAAGTTAAATGCGCACTTTGTGGGGAATTTGACCATGATAGTGAAGTTTGTTGGAATGTTTTTAAATGTAATCTCTGTGATGAAGCTGGCCATGCGTATCACCAATGCCCGTGGGCAGGCCAGAATAGACAGGGTGGCCCAAATAAGGAGGAATTAATAAACCAGGCCCAAGGCAGATACAAGCCTCAGACAGCCACTCCCGCACACAGGGGCTCAGACTTCACCAACCAGCCTGGACGAGACAAGGCTCAGGATATGTTCCCTGATAAACAGCAACCAGCAGTTGAAGTAACTGGGCAACCAGAACCCTTTGCTCAAAAACAGGCAGTGGTTTCATCTGAGGATCCTCCTCTTAGTAAGGTTCTATCCCGCCAGTTTGCAACCTCCCCTGAGGGCCCATTAGTGGTAGCTTCTCCAGAAACTGACTTTCAAACCCCTAGAAGGGTTACTCGGGCAAGTAGTCGTCATGTAGGGGTGATGGGGGCTTGCCCTACTCAAAATTCCTTTCATCTATTAGCAGACATGGAGGGGGATTCAGGCCCAGATATAGCAAGACCTGATGGAAATTCAGAGATGGAGGTGGAAGATGAGGGTGGAAAAGACCTTTTAGACGTAAAAAAAAAAGAAAGGGAAAAAACGAAAACAAGATAAACCTTGAAGTTTAGCCTTTTATTCTTTATGGCCTGCTTAAAGATGATATCTATTAACTGCTGTAGTATAAAAAACTACAAGAGATGTTTAATTTATTTTCAGCAATGCAGGGATTTAAGGTAGATATCATCTTTGTGCAGGAAACTCACTTATCCTCCTTAGCTGAGGTGACCCAAGTTAAAAAATCATGGTGGGGAGGGCACTCCTTTTGGTCCTTTGGTTCAGATTCAGCAGATGGGATAGAAATTCTTTTTTCCTCATCCCTCAGTACAAGTTACGAGGCTGGTGGATATTCTGCCAGGTAGAGCTTTACTTTTGGACTGTTTTTTTCATGGGTTTTGCCTTAGACTGATTAATACCTATGCACCTCAAGTAAAAACTGCAAGGATTGATTTGTTTCAACAGATCAAACCTTATTTATTTACTTCCAAGCATGTGGTTTGGGGAGGAAATATGAATTGTAGTCTTGATGTCCGTATAAAGAATAATGTGCAGCAGAAAAAATATTGTGATTCACATGCACTTTCTCAAACAGTGGCCGTGGCTAATATGAGGGACGCCTATAGAGGGCTTCAAGCGTCAGATGGTTTCACCTACAGTATAGAAGGGCTTCCTTTCAAACTAGGATTGATTATCTTTTCCTTTCTCAGTATTTAATAACCCAAGATTGTTTTGTACAACATTGTGATTTTTCAGACCACAATTTTCTATATTGTATGGTTGGACTTCATCAGATCCCCACTATTTTTCCTGCTATCAATAGATGATGGAAGTTAAATTCACGGCTATTGTATGATGTCCCTTTTCTAGACCAACTTCGTTTTTTTCTAAATCTTAGAAAATCTGTCGAGGAATTTTATGATGATTGGGTATCCTGATGGGCGGATTCTAAACTTGCTATTAAGGATTTTTTTATCTCTTATGGTAAAAAAAAAAGGTTCATCTGATTATTTACAATACATAGATTATAGGAATCAGTATTATAAATTACAGTCCCATCCGAGGGTAGCAGATTTAGAAATCCAAACGCAGTTAGGGATTATACAGGAAAAAACGAAACACTATCAATATGAGAGAGCAGTCTCTATACATGCAGAATTAAAGTTTGGTACCCAACAACAACCATTTAAAGATCTGTATATTGCATGTAAACAAAAACTGGATAAAAAACCTATGATGGGTCTCCGTAATTCTACAGGCCAGCTGAAGACATCACTAGCAGAAATGCTAGACATTGTGGAACAAGATGTATCCTCGGTCTTTAGTACTAGGTTTACTCCAACGGTCGCATGGGAAGATGTGCTTCATTTCCCAGTTCCCCATATTTCCCAGTTGGAAGCAGATATATTGCAAGAGCCTATTTCCCCTTCGGAAGTTCTAGCAGTTAGCACTCTTCGAATAGGGGTTTCACCAGGAACAGATAGGCTCACAAACGAATTTTATAAATCCTTTAAAGAGGACATGTGTGTAATTTTAGCTGAAGTTTATAATGATATTTTACAATTTGGTTTCAGGAATACAAAGTTTAATCTCGCACTTCTAACCTTTATTCATAAAAAAGGGGATAGTACTGTTTTGGGAAATTGGAGACCGATCAGTCTACTGAACACAGACTATAAGATTCTTTCTACTTTACTGTGTAAGAGGCTTCAAATTGTTGCACAAGGGGTGCTCTACCCGGCACAGACTTGTTCTATTCCCCGTCATTCTATTCAGCAAAATTTAAAGTTTCTTAGAGATATTTGTGAATTTGGTGCTCAGAATAAATTATCAGGTTTTATTTTAGCTCTTGATCAGTCAAAAGCTTTTGATAACGTTTCTCATTCTTTTCTATTTCAAGTTTTAGAAAAGTATGGGATTCCTCAACCCTTTCTTAATAATATTGGCATATTGTACTCTCAAGCGCACTCATGCCCTTTAATTAATAATCTGTTGGGTAAAGAAATTGAGTTAACGCAGGCGTTAGACAAGAATGTCCTATTAGCCCTCTGTTATACTCTTTTGTGTTAGATCCCCTTTTAAGAGAAATTGAACATAATAGAACTATTCAGGGTTTGTCTCCATCTTATGCCATACCGGACCAAAAAATCTTGGCGTATGCAGATGATTTATGTTTATTGGTAGCAGATGTTCATTCAGGAGTTGAGGCGTTAAGGGTTATTGAACATTTCTCAGCTTTAAATGGACCTAGGTTGAATTATAATAAATGTGGGTGCATGGCGGCAGGCAGGACCTCAACAGTTAGTGACATTGGAGGAATTCTAGTTACAAACTCCCTTAATATCTTAGGACTCCTTTTTGGGGGTTGGGATCTGGCTCGTTTAAATTGGGAAAAGTACCTGTCGGTGAAAATAAGGTACAGCAATGGAAAACCTGGGGTTTTTCCAAAAAAAAAAGGGTATTGGTGATAAAGAAATTTTTACTACCAGTCTTTTTACATGTTTGTTCAGTTTTTCCGGTCCCAATTTCTTTGAAACCAGACTATATAGTTGTTTTTTCAAATGATATGGGGTAGTCGGTTAAATCCCATCAAACGAGCTTTACATATTTAAAGTTTGTCAAGAGGTTTGGGGATGATAAATCCTATAGTTTTTTTAACTCCTTTTTTATGGTAGCCTCATTTCAAGATAAAATCCTGCCTCAGGACCATCCATGGTCTGCATGGACTCAGCTTTTATTTTATCCATTTTTGATCCAATGGGAGGGTGGGGGTATACCTAAACAAAACACGAAAGGCGCTGCACCTTCATATGCAGACTCTGCAGTACGGAAACTCAGGGAATGGAAATTGGGTAAAGCACAATTGGTTTCCCGGAAAGAATTTTATGTTGAACATATGGGTAATATTTTCTATGTTCAAATGGATTTTTCTTTTTGTGTTCCTACTAAGCTTTCTCGGGCTTTACGGCTTTCAGTGGATCATAGGGTGCCGCCCCAAATGTGGGATATCCAATGGCTCAGTTGCCATGGTAAGTTGGGCGTCCGGGGAAATTTAAAGCATAAACCCATTACTGATAGACTTTGCATTCGACCTGAATGTACTGATCAAGTAGAAACTCTAGAACATTTTTTTCTGTTATGTCCCCATACTGTCACATTTTGGTCAGATCTGGCCTCACGGTGGCAATGGGGTATTGTACACCACATCTCATATCAGAGTCTTATTTTAGAGGATTATTCTGTTTTTTTAGGGAGGTATCATTCCGGTACACTTACTTTGATTTTTGCCTGTATTAAATATTACTTATGGCAAGCTAGATGTCAGTTTTCTTTGCAACATACTATCCTTCCTAACATTGTTGTGCTAAGATGTATTGAACAAGTTTTAATTAAACAAAAGATTTTGGAACAAGAATCATTAGATAATCAAGTGTTTCTAAGTTTTTGGAAACATATTAACTGGCTTAATTGAATTCCTGTGATTTTTTTTTATTCTTTTATTGACTTAATTATGATAGAGTTGATGTTTGGTATTTTTACAAAACACAACTTGAAACTGTTTGTTTATCTGCATTAACTGTGTTTTCTTTATCCTTTTATTTCTGGATAGTTATATCTACTTTCTTTTCTGATGTATGGTCTATTTTCTAATAAAAAATTCCCCTACTCTTTTTTTTTGAGAAGTGCCATCGGATCTTAACATCCACCTGAACTACCACCAGAACAGGCGGACGGGACCTCGGTTTAATGTCTCATCCGAACAACGGCACCTCAGGAGTACAGCACCCCTCTCATGCTGCACTACAGTGTCAGTATTGGGATATTAACCCAAGTGCCTGGTGTGTGTATAGAACCCACAGCCTGCTGATCTCCCAGCCTCAGAGGCGAGTGTGCTACCTGCTGAGCTTTTATATTACTAATTAATTTAGTAGCCCTTCCCTGAATTATTTCTATTATGCTGCAATTAATGATCATTGTTGGTCCCCAAAACTGGTTACAATAATTAGTGTGTGGCCTAAGATAGGTTCGATACAATGGCATGATAACTTCTAACTGCAGGAATCCACTAATATTATTACTCTTGCAGTGCTCCCTTAAGTCAGCATTGCCCCAGAGAGACTAGAATGCTATGCTACTCATGGAATGTTTAGCTGATGCATCTATTTTCAAACTGCTCAGTGTCAACTGCTTACTTTCTACCTTAGATTTCTTCTCTCTGCTGCAAAGTTGAGATGCCCTGGAGATCTCTCTCAATCAAGACAGATTCCTGTAGTGCATACAGCAAAAAAACTTAAGTATTTTTGTTTTATTTTTCATTATTGCCTAGTGTCATTGTTCTTTAGTGTTTTATAACTCATTAGTTTTAAATTGAAACTTGTTTATTGGTTCCTTGTGGTTACTTTGAACCGAGGGGCAACTGACCTTTTTTTTTATTTAATCGGAACCTTTTTAGAAGGTTCTGGTTACTTTATTCTTTAATTTTATTTAATTTTAACCACTTTTGAACCGAGGTTTATCAGTTTTTCTCAGCAGTTTCTTGGTTCTGGATCCGATCGGAACCGATAGTTTGTTCACTTTATCGATTTCTGAACCGACCGTTATTCTATTGAAACCGACTGCAAATATTTAAATTTAGTCGCTTTGTTGGTCAGTTACTGGTTCCTGTTTTCTATTATGTCAGGCAAGCCTAAAAAGAAAACAGGACCCCCTAGGTTCAATAATTGCTTGAAGTGTGCAGAGGTGTTTGCCAAGGCAGACAAGCATGATCTTTGCTTGATCTGCCTTGGGCAACAGCACTTCAATGAAGACTGTGATATTTGTAAGTCTTTCCCTGCTAAGAAAGTGGAAAAACGCAGTGAGAGGCTTAAAAGAAAACTAGAGGGAGGGGTCCATGAGCTCTAACCAGTCCACTCCCCCATGACTTGGCAGTTCCTTCCAGAGCCTCTAAATCCACCCCTGATATGGGTGAGGGCTCTGGCAGGAGAGGCAATCAACCATCTGACTCCCCGGTGCCTGCCAAAAAATTAAAGAAAACCAAACACACCGACACCCTGGCTGAAATGCCTCAAGGGGTCCCTCAGGTGCCTATTAATGCTCCTTCACCTGCTGAGTTGACACAGGCTTTCACCTTACTCCAGGTGCTGCAGGGTTTATTAACCCCTCAGCAGCCTGTGATTACTACTGCCGAAAAAGCAACTGTTGTTTATTTTTTTATTAGCTTTTGGTAACCAGGTAAGTGCATTAGACAAAAAACCTGCCTATTTTCAAGCACGACCCGAGAGTGTACAACAATGCAGAAGTCAAAATTACAGAGGACAGTCTGGTATTAGCACCAAAACACAGAACCACCACGCAGGGCGGACTTACAAGGGTACAAAAATAACAAGCACTCAGGTGTGGGTGCGTAACAATAAAACATCCTGGAGATTACTTAAGGTAAGTATTAAATACAATAACAATATTGGGCATAGGGTGGGCAGAGGAACCAGAAAGGGATTAGGGACAACTACAGACACCAGTGGGGCTCAAATACGAAAAAAGTGCTTTTTTGAAAGGGTGGTGAGATGGGGAATGCTTAATGTCAGTAGGAAGAGAGTTCCAGTATTTAGGGGCAAGGTGTGAGAAAGCTTGCTCGCCATTTTGTGGAGAGCAGGGAGGAGCAGGCAGGAGGGCAGTGATGACCTACAGGAGGCGAGCTGAGGGTAATGGGTTGAAGCATAGCTGCAAGCGCGTCAGGACATGGTGGATGTGATAAGGAATCAATAAGGTTACCCAGAGTGTAGGAGCGCGTGCCATCAGGAGACTACCAGTTCAATGTACAGTAGAGACGGCAGTGATGGGTGAGCTGGGGAACAGCCAGAGCGAATCTGCAAATGTTGTTGTATGTGGTGTCCCATTTATGTAAGTCTGCTATTTTAGCCTGAGAGAAAACAGGAAGAGCATATGTCAGCTCCGGAAGAAGGACCCCCTGGGCTACAGAGACACGGGCAGAAGCAGTGAGTGAGTGAATGATGAACCCTGTAAGCAGCTCCAATCTTCGAGTTGATGTGTTGGCAAATCCCTTTGATATGTGAGGTGAAGTGGAGTTGCGGGTCAAGAGTCACCCCTAAATATTTAAAGGTCTTAGTGTTGGTTAATACAGATCTGTCTGGGCATTGGACCCTCAGGTGATAGGATTCTGCATTGGCCTTCCTTAGAGACCCAAAGAGCATAGCCTGAGTTTTGGGTAGATTAAGAATTACTTGGTTGGAGGAGAGCCAGGCCTGGATCTGAGTAAAGGAGGATGATAAGTGGTCATTGATATCAGTAATAGATGCAGAAGTAGTATAAAGTAGCAGGTCGTCGGCATACAAGATAGACTTACAGTGGGTAGTGAGGGTTGGGATAGAATTGACAAAGATGGAGAATAGCAATGGGCCTAGTATTGAACCCTGAGGAACACCGCGGGAGATAGCAGAGGGAGATGATTGGGCTTTGCAGAAGGAGGTAGTTTGGGAACGACAGCCTAGATAGCTTTTGAACCAGGACATGGTGGGCTGGGTAGCTCAAGGTCCAGTAGTTTGCACAGCAGAAGGGATGGCTCACAGGTCGAATGCTTTTGTAAGATTAATAAATACAGCCCCGGTGAGTTGTCCGTTATCCATGTTAGTCTTAACATCACTCGTAAATAGGGTAAGCACCGTGGTGGTACTGTGTCCAGGCCGAAAGCCATGCTGGATGGTAGACAGAAGATTAAATTTGGTCAGCTGAGAGATAAGCTGGCCATGGATTGATTTTTCTAGCAGTTTGCTTAGGGTAGGTAGAATAGCAATGGGCCTGTAATCAGTTAGTCTACTAGGGTCACCTTTTTTGAACACAAACCTTTGTTGTTACCCCTCTTTTGCCTACTGCTACAGTGGCATATGAGGAGAATGACCAAGATGAAGAGGGAATTGAACCTCAGGTGTCACCAGAACAGGATTTTGACTCCCCTCCCAGACCCTCAGAGGGGTTCTCTTCCCATTTTTCTTTTGTTAACAAAGTGGTAGAGACCCTGGATCTGCAAACAGCTGAAGAGATCGAGGATGAAGAGGAGGCACAGTACATGGAGCTTATGGGGCTGACACCCTCAAAGAGGCTCCTTTTGCCTATTTACAAATTCTTTAAGAAGGATGTTTTAGAAATCCTAAAGTCACACCCACAGATAAAAAGTGTGACAAGAAGTATCAGCTGGAAAGATATGGTGCTGAGTTTCTTTTTAGTCACCCAGACCACCAGGATATTGTACAGCAGGCTGCCTGTAAGAAAGGCAAAATTCCCTTATCCTCTCACCCCCCGAAAAGGATTCGAGAAAGGTGGACAGCATGGCAAAAAAGGGGTACCTTTTGGCATCCCTGGCAATCCGTCAAGCCAGCTACCAGGCATATGCAGCCCTTTATCAAAAAGCTCTCTGGCAGTCAGTAGTGGACAATGTTGAGGCTAACCCCTCTTTAACAGTGTCAGAGCTGCTAGACACAGCAAAACTGGGCTTGGAGGCTTCCAAATACCAATTTCAGATGGCAGCTGACACCAATGATACAGCTGCAAGGTGGATGGCTGGTACCATTGCTCTAAGAAGATTTGCCTGGCTGAGGGCTACCAGCCTCACTCAGGACACCCAAACTAAGGCAACAGACTTTCCTGTCAAAGGCCACTCTCTTTTTGGTGCCCAGACTGAGGCATATATGAAAAAAGTAGATGAATATAAAGCTACTTTTAGGAGCAACTCGACCAGAGACAGGCCCTCTACTTCAACTTCATCTTATTCTAGGGGAGGCAGGGGCAGGTCCTGTTTCAGGAGGCCTTTCTTTCATGTACAGGCTGTGACCCAGCAGCAGTGCCAACCACAGAAGACTGGATTTTACAGAGCTAGAGGTAGAAGGGGTTCTCAGAGAGGATCCCAGTCTGCTCAGCCTCAGCAGCAAGCAAAACAGAACCCCTGATTTTTCCCTTCAGGCTGCCTCTCCACATCCTGTAGGGGCAGACTCAACCACTATTTCCAGGAATGGTTAAAAATAACCACAGACAAGTGGGTCCTGGAAATAGTGAGTCAGGGTCTCTCCCGTTCTTCAAGTTCCTTCCTCCTCCAAGGTTAAAACATTTTGCACCAGCTCTCTTCTCAGAAAGAAAACTACTGGAGCAGGAGGTACAGGCCCTACTGCTGACAAAAGCAGTGGAGACTGTCCCCCACAACCAAAGAGGGCAAGGGTTCTATTCCAGATATTTCCTAACAACAAAAAAGAATGGAGAGTGGCAGCCAATACTAGATCTCAGACTGCTAAACAGGTACCTGGTAAGGCCCAGGTTCAAAATGGTCACAATGGACATGATTTTGCCAACTCTGCAAAAAGGAGACTGGCTAGCTTCCTTGGATCTAAAGGATGCATATTTCCGTATTCTCATAAGGGATCACACAGAAAGTATCTCAGATTCAGACTCCCCTCAGGTCACTACCAGTTCTCAACACTTTCCTTCGGCCTTACCTGTGCACCAAGGGTCTTTACCAAGTGCATGGCAGTAGTAATGGCACACCTCAGAAGACTGGGTGTCACAATTTTTCCTTATCTGGACGATTGGCTGATCATAGGGAAATCCCACCAACAGGTGTCAGACCACCTTCAGGTAACCCAGGATATGCTGCTTTATCTGGGATTCCTTCTTAATACCAAAAAGTCAGTCCTGACCCCTTTGCAGATTCTGCAGTTCATAGGTACAGAACTGAATACAGTAGCGGGAAGAGCTTTTCTCCCTCAGGAGGGGGCAGAAAGCATTCAGCTTCTGGCAGGCTCATTTGCCCTGGGCAGGCCAAAGCCAGCAAAACAGTTACTTCAACTCTTAGGGCACATGGCTGCAGCAACAAGCGCAGTCATAGGTGTCAGGTTTCAGATGAGAGATATTCAGTTCCACCTCAGAGCACACTGGTGCCAAAGGCGGGACCCCCTCTCAAAGCCAGTACCAGTTACACAAACGTTACTACAGGCCCTCCAGTGGTGGAGGGAACAGGAAAATTTAAGGGAAGGGGTTCCATTTCTGCAGGAGCCTCCCTCCCTGGTTTATTTATTTATTTATTGAATTGATTCACCAGGAAAGGCACACTGAGCAAAACAATGCTCATCTCCCGGTGTGACCTGGGGAAGGGTTACAAAGGGAGGATAACACACAGGTTATCACAATAACAATTAGATCAGATATACAGAGGAGAATGGTAACACTTGGTTACAGCATTGGTTAACAGTCAACTACAAGCATATACCAGAGGTATACATACAACTTACATACATACATAGAGTACAGATTGATGCTGTAGATTAACACTTAGGGCTAAATCCAGGCAGGATAGAGACAAGAGTAGGTGAGTAAGTGTCATGGTTGTTTTTTTTATAAGCCAACTTCCAAGGATAGGGCGGTGCCGCTGGTCAGGCAGTGGGAATTTGGAGGGGGGTCATTAGAGTTATTGAGTGCAGGCACAGTTTACCGTGAGGTAGTTTGCCAGCGCAGTTGATAGGGAATGGGTGGAAGAAGAGTGACGAATTTGAGGGGGGAGAGCATTCCAGAGTTTCGGGAATTTGTGCGAGAAGGCTGTTTGTCCAGCAGAGGTCTTTCGTCTGGGGATATTCAGTAGTCGTGTGTCAAGGGACCGGAGAGCATGAGGGGGAGTGGGAGCCAACAACAGTATGGAGGAGAGGTAGGAGGAGAGGGCGGCAAGCCAGAATTTTGAAACAAATTTGGAGCAGTGCAGTTGTCAGTGATTTTCGAGAGATGGGAAGGCAAGGGAGTGGTAGAGGTCACAGTGGTGGGAACAGGGGGGCCTCGAGAGTGAAGTAGTAGAAGGCGTTGAAGAGGAGGTCTAGTTTAGATAAGGTGGATTTAGGTGCAGCGCTGTAGACTATGTCACAGTAGTCTAAGGAAGGAAGGATCATCTTCTGCACTAGTTCCCACCTAACCTTAAAAGGGAGGCAAGAGCGGTTTCCGTACAGGCACTTTGCTTGGGGCGCAGTTTTTTATGATTGCATTAATGTGGTTGGAGAAGGGAGTGTGAGTGCCCAGCTTGCCACCTCAGATACCAGAAGAAAGCAACGTCCTCCAGGGTTGTCCCATCCTGAGTGTGGAAGGAGGGGAGAGAGGGGAGTTTGGATAGCTTCTGTCTCATGCCGAAGGACATGGTGACAGTTTTTTTAGCATTGAGAGAGAGCTGTTGCGAACTGAACCAGAGTTGAACTTTATTGAAGTCGGACTGGAGATTGGATATTACTTCTTCCGGGGAGGAGCTGGAAGTGAATAGGATGGTGTCATCCATGTACGTGTGTATAGATGTAGCTGTGCAGATTTGTGGCAGGTTGTTGAGGAAAATGGAGAACAGGATTGTGCCAAGTACCGACCCTTGGGGACACCAATAGTCATGGGGAGGGGGGAGGATGTGGCATCTGCAATTCTTACTGATTGAGTTCTTCCTGAGAGGTAGGCACTGAACCAGTTACTGGCTGAGATAGTGAGGCCTGCATCTGAGAGGCTTAACAGCAAGGGGTTGGAAACAGTGTTGAATGCTTTAGCGAGGTTGACAAATATTGTGAGGAGGTCAGCCCTCTATCCATTCCGGAGAGGATGGTGTCAGTTTGTCTTAACAAGGAGGATGCAGTGGAGTGGCGCTTTCTGAAACCAGACTGAAACAGCGTGAAGAAGTTAGATTCAGAGAGAAAGGAGGTAAGTTGGGTGAGCACCAGGTGTTCTTGTAGTTTAGCAAGGACTGGAAGGAGAGAGATGTGGTGGTAGTTTGAAGTGGAGGAGGGGGAAATCCCCTTTAGGAAGAAGAATGACAGTGGCATGTTTCCAGGCCTGGAGGACAACAGCAGTGGTAAAGGGGAAGTTTAGGAGATTGGCAAGAGGTGTTGCTATGGCTGGTGCAGAGAGGTGGAAGAGTTTGGTGTCCAGCCCGTTGGGGGAATTACCTTTAGATGGGTTTAGAGCCAGTAGGGCCTTGAGGGCTTCAGTTTGTGTGATAGCTTTGAAGGAGAAGGTGCAAGGCCCTAGTGAGTTCGAGGCTCCCGCGGTAGGGTCGAGTGGAGCAGTGGGAGGCAGGGAGGAGAGGAGAGTTGAGGCACAAGAGGTAAAATATTTGTTGAACTCTGCAGCCACTGCCCCTGGGTCAGAGAAGAGTGAGTTGTTTACTTTTAGGAGCGGTGTGGGATTTGCAGCAGGAGGGGAGAAGAGGGAGTGGATAACCTTCCAGAATTTGGATGGGCTATCTAGGTTTGACTGGAGGGAGCAGTTGAAGTACTCTGCTTTAGCGAGCTGAGTTGCTCTGGTGCATTTGTTACGCAGCACACGGTACATGGTGAAGTCTTGTGGGAGACGCAAAGATTTATGTGCTCGCCATGCTTTGTCACGGGCATTTTGGCAGGTTATAAGTTCTTGGGTGATCCAAGGCAGGTGGTCACCGCGTACCTTTGAGCAACGCAGTAGGGCATGCATATTCCAGACATTGAGGAACGTGTCTTAGAAGTGTATGACGGCATCGTCTATGGAGCAGACTGAAGAGGGTGGGGTCCAGTTAGCGAGGGCTAGGTTTTTGAGCATGGTGGCGAGGTTGAGGGATTTATAGGACCATTGGATAAGAAACTTTGGGGCAGATGTGGGGCAGTGAATTTTTCTGATCAGGTATATAATGTGGTGGTTACTCAGAGCAGACCAGCTTGGGTGACCCAGCGGGGGTGGGTGTTCAGTGCCCAGTCTATTAATGAGTGGTTCCCAGATTTGAGGTTTAGGCGGGTTGGCTCGGTGATGGATTGTGACAGGTTTAGTGCCGAAATGTCGGTACGGGTTTTACTGAGAGAATGAGATAACCAGTTGTGGTTAAAATCCCCCATAATATACAGTTCCTCCATCGAGGTTAGGGAGGAGATTTACATGTGTAGGTTGGTGACAGACAATGCTGGTGTGCCCGGCCGGTGGTATACACTGGCGATGTAAATAGGGAGTGAGAAGGGTAGATCCAGTTGAACCAGTATAAGTTCATGGGCTTTAGGTTTGGACTTGGCTGTGACTACGGAGAAGTGTAGTTTGCATTTATATAAATGGCCACACCGCCACCTCTGTTAGCCCTGTTCTGACGGGTCATGGTGTAACCTGGGATTGAGACCGAGGGCTCAGAGATATTTTTGTTTAGCCATGTCTTGGACAGAATGATGATGTTGGGGGCATAGTGGGCCACAAGTACCTGGAGAGAGTCGAGTTTGAGGGCTATGCTTCTCATGTTTAGGTGCGAGAGGCGCAGGCCACATGGGAGGGGGCTGCCACTGGGGTTCCAACTGATGCTTCCCTGCTTGGTTGGGGTGCTCACTTAGGGGATCACACCATCCACGGTACTTGGGAGAGTGCAGACTCACTCCTGCACATAAACCTGCTGGAGTTAAGAGCTGTTTATCTGGTCCTTCAGTATTTCTCTCATCTCATACAGGGAAAGGTAGTACAAGTCAGAACAGACAGTACCACAACAATGTATTACATCAACAAACAAGGAGGGACAAGGTCCACTCCTCTGTGTACAGAGGCAAAGAAGATATGGAGCCTCGCTTACTCTCTGAATGCCTCTCTACAGTCAATTCATCTGCCAGGGAAGGACAACACCTTGGTAGATGCCTTCAGCAGGATAAACCAGGCTGATCATGAATGGGTATTGAACAAGCAAGGGGTGAATACTCAATTCAGGAGGTGGGGGACCCCAGAAATAGACCTTTTTGCTTCCTCCAAAATCACCACTTATTTCTTTATTGCTGCAGGACCCCAGTGAAGGGAACAGTTCTAATGGATGCCCTGATTCTGGATTGGACAGGCATGTACCTCTATGCCTTTCCTCCTTTTCTTCTGATACTCAGGGTGCTCATCAAGCTCAGGTCAAAACCAGCTTCGATGATTCTGGTAGCCCCAGATTGGGCAAGACATCCTTGGTACTCCCTGCTGCTCTCAATGTATGTGAGCAAACTGATTCACCTCCCTCAGAGGTACAATCTACTGACTTCCTTTCATGAGAGGATAGTGTACCCCAATCTCAGATCTCTCAAGTTCAAGGCCTGGCTCTTGAGGACTTAGAATATGCAGATTGCCAATTATCTGAAGCAGTTTTAGAAGTCCTTAAGGGTTACAGGAAGTCTTTCACCAAGAAAAACTATGCCTCGAAATTGAAAAGATTTTCCATTTGGTGCAGTGACAAGGGTGTAGTTTCAGCTCAGGCTGGGATCCCAACCCTTCCTGATTATTTGTCTCATCTGCACTCCCTGGGGTTGCAGCACTGAACTCTGAAGGTGCACCTGGCTTCAGTTTCAGTATACCTTTCGGCTAGAAAGGATACCTCCCTGGCATCAAACCCTATATTCAAAAGATTCTTTAAAGGGCTATCTCATTTGTTTCCCCTTCACAGGGAACTAGTGCCAGCATGGGACCTTAATATTTGCATTGCCCAGCTTATGCTTTCGCCCTTTGAGCCTATGGCATCTGCAGACCTTAAATTTCTTACCTGGAAGGTAGTTTTTCTGGCAGCAATAATTTCTGCCAGAAGGATAAGTGAGCTACGGGCCCTCTGTGTGGAAAAGGGCTATGTTTCTTTCCACAGGGACGAGGCAGTGTTGAGAACTAATAAGAAGTTCCTCCCCAAGGTGGTTTCTGACTTCCATTTGAACCAGTCTGTAACATTGCCAGTTTTCTTTACTGAACACTCTAGTTCAGGTGAGCGTAGATTGCACAGCTTGGATGTAAAAAGAGCACTGAGTCATTACATGATTCATACCAAAGATCATAGGCAGGACAGACAACAACTGTTCCTCACCTGTGGGGAAGTAGGTAAAGGTACTCCTTGCTTCAAAAAGGACTCTCTCTCTCGATGGATAGCCCAGTGTATTCAGTTTTGCTACTCAAAGGCAGGCAAGGTTCCTCCCTCTGGTCTTAGGGCCCACTCTACAAGGGGCACAGCTGCCACTATTGCAGCTGCCTGAGAGGTACCGATAATGGAAATATGTAAAGTAGCTACCTGGAGGTCAGTCTACAATTTCACTAAGCATTATAGCGTGGACACCCAGTCTAGGAGTGATGCCAGATATGGCACAACAGTCTTCCAGGGTCTTTTTCCTAAATAGATCCTGGCCTACCTCCTTGAGGCACTGCTGCATAGTATGCAAGAGTAATAATATTAGTGGATTCCTGGGGTTAGAAGAAAAAATTACTCACCTATAGTAATCTTGATTCTTCCAAAGGGATCCACTAATGTTATTACTCCCTGCCCTTGCCTCCCCTTTCAGAATCAGTAACAAGAAAAATCCTCTCCACAGCTGGCAAAATGTACAGTTGGAGTGACATGCCACCTGCTGGCACCTTCTAGTAATGTCTTAACGTGTAGGTTCTTTTGTAAAGGCATATCTGACTTCAGAAAAAAGGGGACACTTGTTTATACTAGTCCTTTGGTTAATGTTATTTTCCCAGTTGGGCATTATTTTCTATAATTATTTAAATAGTGATTCACATGTTGTTATGGCCTCTTTGCAGGCTTCTAAGAAATCTGCAGTAGAATGTAGGCAGTTGACACTGGGCAGTTTGAAAATAGATGCACCAGCTAAACATTCCATGATTAGCATAGCACTCTATTCTCTCTGGGGCAGTACCGACTTAAGGGAGCACTGCAAGAGTAATAATATTAGTGGATCCCTTAGGAAGAAACAGGATTACTACAAGTGAGTATTTTTTTCTTCCTAAGCTCAACTGACAAATGATTTTTAATACAGAATATTTGGTTGAATTTTTTTAAAGGTGATAGGAAACAGTTTTTACTCCTCTAGATGCCTTCCAGTTGTTCGTTTATTGTCTACCCAGTATTCTGATATGTTTTTGACTTTTTTTGTTACAGTAATAATCTGATTTTGTTGCCTTTGTAAGGAATCCCTCTCTTCTCAGCAGTTGCTGCTCTTTTTATTTTCTGTCCGGTCCCATCCTTTAATGGGAACTCTACTCCTACCCAGCACATCGTCCTCACCATGCCCAGGCTTATCTCCCTGGGTGGGGCTGCCGGCAAGCACCCTCCGATGGTCACATGTAAACTAGCCCTGGCTTATCCCCCAGGGTGGGGCCATGAGAGAGGTACCCCAGCAGACAATGGTGACAATGGAGATGGAGGCTGAACAGGGCATCATGGCCAGGGCCAGAATTTTTTGTGGATTGTCCCCCTGGAGGCGGGACATGCTATGATGGCTGGCATCTGTCCTCGCCTCTGATGTAAACTGGCACTGGTTGTTGTGTGGATCTCCTGGCCTCCACCAGGGGACACTGACACACCCTCTCCCTCCCAGAGAAGAAGAGCCTCCCCGTGGGCGTTCAGTACTTCTCCACCTGACTGGCCCTCCAACTCCCCGGTCCATTCCCAAACCTGGGATGTCGGCATCACATGCAGACACCTTGGTGCTGTGCTAACTTCTGCTCTCTCTTTTTATACTGCCTGAACATTCTATGACATCAGTAACACCATTCCAGGCCATTCAGATGAATAGCATGGAATGGGAGTCACTGATGTTATAGAATGTCTTAGAAATATGGAAAGAAAAAGCAGTAGCTGGTGGGGAGAGTGGAACTCTATGTAAATCTGAGGGCATCCAAAATCTAGATTATGTATCAAAACATCATCAAAATCATCAAAGCATATCAGAATATGTACTGTAACTGGCATGGAAAGGAAGCTGAAAGGGCAGTTAACTATGTAAACATAATTTGCTATCTCCTTTAAACACTGGAAGTCATACACTTGCATCCATTTTCAGATGTGAGTGTCAAATCTGTCCCAGGAGTTAGACCACGAAAATCTGGTCTAACTCCTAGGATGGAATTCCACATTTCATCCGAAAACCAGTTTAGATTCCTGCAGTTGCAGCAGAAATTGCCATAAACTGCAGGAATCCTTGCAAATGCATCCAGATGTCTGTGAATAGGATGCTGACATTTGAACGCATTTGTCTGGATGCAGCATGCATCCGAAATACGGATGCAAATGCTGTGTCCAGATGATAGAAAATCTCTCCCAGAATTTGTCTGTTTTGTGTTTTTTAAATAATTTGCTATAGTCATGCCAATAAAAATGCCTTACAATTCACTTTAATAGCAGTTAGTGAAGGCAAACACAGCAAAGGTACATAGAAAATTAATATAAATTATTCAGTATATCTATACACCATAGTATAAAAGTAGTGAAAAGGTGCCACTGATAAAGCTCCGTGATGGGGAGCAAAATGCTGCCAGGCTTCTAGTTAGTGGACTGCAGGGGTGGCACCTTTTCCCTACCTTTATACTATGGTGTATGGATATAGTGAATAAATTATATTAATTTTCTATGCAGCTTTGCTGTGTTTGCCTTCACTAACTGCTATTGGGATGAGTTGAGAGGCTTTTTTATTGGCTTTACTGAAATTTACTAGCCCAACGCAACCAGAGCTGGTGGGTGACCTCCTCTTTGGATTGTGTTTGTTATGGTTACCCCTAGGCCTTGTTCCTCGTTGAGTCCCTTATCTATATTCCTTCTAATATGTAACTATGTTTATGGTTGTTTTTGCCCATGTGCATAAGACATAATGTATTGATATTAAACCTCATATCCTCTGTTCTAGCCAGTACTCCTACTTCAGGTAGATCTTTGTGTAACAATCTGCAGTCATTTTCTGATCTAATTTGCCTACCAATATTAGTATTATCAGTGAATTTTGAGCACCAACTGCAGATATTTGAGAGGAGGTCACTTATAAATATACTAAATAGAGCCGAACCCAAGACTGACCCCGAGGCACTCCATTCATCACGTTTCCCTTGCTGGAGTATGAGCCATTGATGACCGCCCTCTGACTTCTACACAACCACTATTGCGTCCACGTTGCTCGTAAGTTTATCATGATTTACATTATCGAACACTTTGCTGAAGTCGAGATATATTTAATTAAATTTTCTATTTTTATACTAAATGATCTGTGGGAAGAGGCCAATTTTCACAGATGACCAGTGTAACAAGGACAGACAATATACAAAACATACACATTATACAAAGTACAAAAGACAAATAAATACATACAATTGTATAAGTTAATTATAACAATTACACTCCAAGTTTGTAAGCATATGACTCATTAAAAGTTTCTTAAAAACAAACATTTTAGAACAGCTAACAATTATACTGGGAAGCTGGTTACAGAGAATAATAGGGGAGAAGGTTATTGAATTCTGAGCAAACCTAGAATGATATAGAGGAACCATAAATGACAGTCTGCTTTTCATTCTCATGTTACATTGTAATGAAAGGTCATTTTTTGGAAACAGGGTACTGATACTACTGGGAAACAGGCCCAAATAAATTTTATGAAGGGACAATAAGGAACAAAAATTAAAATGTCCCATCAATGATAAACAATTGAATGTTTTGTAGAGCAAATGATGATTAGTGGATTTCGGATAACCAATAGCAAAACAAACAGTACTGTTGTAGGTGGTCATCTGCTTAGCCAACATTCCTTCAGAAGTGAAGGAATATATGACAGAGCCATAGTCCAGTACTGACAGTGGTAAACTATGTGTTAACATGTCTAACTTCTACTGTAAGATTTTTCTGTATTCTAAAGAGGTAACCCAGTCTCCTGTGCAATTTACTAATTAACTCAAAAATGATGTCATGGCAACCTCTTGAAGCATATATTATATCAACAGGACAGGCGTTATCCAATGATTTGGTGATAGGCTCATAAAGGATATCAAATTTGTGGTATATGACCTACTACATTTGAAACCATGATGGGTTATATCCTCTGCTCCAATATTGCCTACATGCACACTAATGTAGTCTTTGATATGATGCTCCAAGATTTTACAAACTTGACAGGTCAGGCTAACAGGTTTCAAGTTACCCATATTAGATTGACTTCCTTTTTTAGAAATGGGGGCCACATTAGCATTTTCCCAGTCCACTGGCATAGTACCCATAGATAACATAGAGGATAATGTATGGTCTTTGGTTAATAACCACACTGTAAACACTTAAAGTGTTTGCCAAAACAGCCATCACAGAGGCAACAAGCCTTTGTGTAAAGCAAATCAATAAAACACAATGAAGGAAAAAAATGCTATGGTTCTCAAAAGAGGTGGCAGGGAAGGTTAAGGAGAAAAGGATAGCATTCAGGAAAAATAAGGAAACACAGAAGGAGAAGGACAGAGAACTTTAATAGTTAAAGCAGAAAGAGGCTGGGAAGGCAGTCAGAATAGCACAGGCCCAAACCGAGGAAAGGATAGCCAGTTCTGTTAAGAAGGGGGATAAGACCTTTTATAGGTACACTAGGGAGCCAAGAAAGACCAAAGGGGGATACTAAGGCCTAATAAAGGGAGGGGGAAGTGGGTAGAGGGTGACAGTGAAAAAGCAGGGATACTGAATCGAATATTTCTGCTCAGTATTCGCAAAGGAAGAGGAAGGGGAGGTACCTAAACCAAACAAGAGAAACACTCTGAAGACGGGGTCGATACCAGTCCATTTACAGAAGAAAGGGTTCTGAAAGAACTAATAAAATTGAATGTGGACAAAGCAATGGGGCCTGATGGGATTCACCCAAGAATTCTAAAAGAACTAAGGGTAGAACTAGTGACACCGCTGACTACTCTCTTTAACAAATCATGGGAGGATGGGGTGGTACCCGAGGACTGGAGGAGGGCAGATGTGATTCCTCTTCACAAAAGTGGGAGCAGGACAGAGGCAGGAAACTACAGACCAGTTAGTTTGACCTCAGTGGCAGGAAAATTATGGAATCACTTCTGAAGGAAAGAATTGTTGAGTACCTAGAGGCCAGTGGGGCACAGGACCCAAGGCAGCATGGATTCACGATGGGAAGGTCGTGTCAGATGAATCTAATAGATTTCTTTGACTGGGTGACCAAAGTAGTAGACCAGGGAGGGGCTGTGGACATGGCCTACCTAGATTTTAGCAAGGCATTTGATACAGTCCCACACAAAAGATTAATACACAAGTTAGCCAGCCTTAGAGTGGGTCCCAAGGTGGTAGCCTGGATAAAAATTGGCTAGACAACAGGAAGCAAAGGGTAGTAGTAAATGGAGTACACAGTGAAGAAAGGAGGGTTACTAGCGGGGTACCACAGGGCTCAGTACTGGGACAGGTCCTTTTTAATGTCTTTATAAGCGACATTGCAGAGGAACTGGAAGGAAAAGTATGTCTCTTTGCAGACGACACAAAGATCTGTAACAGGGTTTATACACAAGATAGAGTGGAAAGGATGAGAAGGGACTTGGTAAGGTTGGAGGAATGGTCAAATGTATGGCAGCTCAGATTCAATGCAAAGAAGTGCAAGGTAATGCACATGGGAAACAAAAACACAGGGGATGCGTACACAATGGGGGGTGAGATATTGACAACAGTAAAAATGGAAAGACACCAGGGGTAATTATATCAGATGACCTAAAGGTGGGCAAGCAATGTGAGAAGGCAGTAAGGAGGGCTGGGGGGATACTGGGATGCATAGGAAGAGGTATCACCAGTAGAAAACAGGAAGTTGTTATCCTCTGTACAGACAGTTGGTGAGACCCCATCTGAGTACTGTGTGCAGTTTCTGGAGACCCCATCTCATAAAGACATAGACAGAATGGAGGCTGTCCAGAGAGGCAACCAAAATGGTGCAGGGTCTGCACCAGAACCTCTGAAGAAAGACTAAAGGAGCTTAATATGTATACCCTTGAGGAAAGAAGGGAGAGGGGACATGATAGAAACTTTCAAGTACCTCAAGGGAATCAACAAAGTCCAAGAGGGTAGCATCTTTCAGAAAAAGAGATGTGCAAGAACAAGGGGGCACAATTTGAAGATAGAGTGGGGACAGCTCAGAGGTAATGTGAGGAAGTATTTTTTCACAGAGAGGGTTGTGGATGCATAGAACAGCCTGCCTGAGGAGGTCGTGGAGTCAAGAACAGTGGGGGAATTCAAGAATGCATGGGACAGACATAAGGCAGTCCTAGTGGGGGGTAGGAGGAAGTAAGGTGTTGGTTAACTAGGATCTGCAGCTTATCTGTTAGGTAGGAAAATGGGCAGACTAGGTGGGCCAAGCGGTCCTTATCTGCCATCAAATTTTATGTTTCTATGTTTGCCATGACATCATTGTAAACCTCGAGAGCACAGCTCAAGAGGTTTTCAGATGTCACGGCAACCTTGAGAAGTGTTTTCAGTGCGGTTGTTAACCAAAGACCATACATTGTATTTTATAGTGTATGGGCTACTAAGATTGTGTAATCGTGGATTGAATTACTTTACTGAATTGCTTTATGGAACATTGATTGTTGTGAGCATTCTGTTTTGTTGTACCACTGATATGACATACTCAAGAAGGGCTGACAACAGAGTGATGTCATATCGATGGCATAACAAAGTTGTAATCTGCTTGATTTAAGTTAATAATAAGGGCTACCCATGCATTATATATAGAATCAAGTATGGGTCGGGGTGTGTAGCAGTTTTACACACACCGAGTTGTCGGATACACATAAACCCGGTGACCCGGTTGTCAACATCCCTGGCGAGTGATGTTAAATCAGTTGACACCGACCCATTTTTTATTTTATATAATTGCCGGGTCTGCCTTTTTTGCCTCAGCAATTATATAAAATACAGGATGTTCCCCCGGACGTTCTGGTGCTGCCACGCTCTGGTCCATTTTTTGTCAGTAGCATGGCAGATTTTTTTTTTGTTTTCAGCTCTTCAGGTGCCCCTCTCTATTCGGAAAAATACCACTTTTAAAAAAAGAACTTACCTACTGCCAAATTCCTATGGCGTGGAGGCTGAGTTTCAGCGAAGATGAAATCGACGAGAGGCAAGTGGCGCGAGGGGACAAACTAGCGGGCGCATGCGCAAACCAAGGGAAGCTGTTCACGTGTTTGCTGTTATAAACGCTCCTTTATAACGACAAATTATGCCACGGTTTCCCTATGGGAAAAAGGCAGAGCCGGTAATTATAACTTATTAAATAGATATGTCAAAATGAAGCGAGTTTGTTTGCTAGTTCTTGAAGTGCTTGTTACACTTGACTAGAACAAAGTTGCTTTTAACAAGAAACCCATTACTACTACCTGCTGTGCCTTCATGATTATAATTGGTACATTTATCGTTACATGGACTATTCTCATCTTTTATCCCCACTCAGGAAGATTGAACAAAAATATGAGTTTAGACACTCAGCAGTGTTTATGGGTGCAGTTAGTAAACATCAGGTCCAGTATTCTCCCATCTCTACTGGGGCTCGCTGACTAGCTGCTGAAGAAATGTCCCCAGCATGGAGTTGAGGATGGCCCTGCTTCTAGCTGAAACTACAGCTGGAATGCTGCATTCCACATCTGGCAGATTGGACGTCCCCAACTAGCAGCACATCCCCATTTGTTGCCATCCTTCTGATAGTTTCCCCTAGTGTTTTATCAAACTCCTCCCTTCATGTTTAGATGTCTGTATATAACTCCAGTATGAATAGTGCCCCAGCTCCCTTCTCCAGGGTGACCCACAGCACCTCCAGTCTTTCTTTGCCTCTAGGTTCCCTTGCACTTCCATTGCCCTGATACCCTCCCTCACATACAGAACCCATCCTCCCTTCCTTTGATCCCTGTCTCTTCTGAACTGAAAGTAGCTGGGTATGGCCATGTCCCAGTCATGATTTTCAGTACACCGCAACTCAATTAAGGCCACTAAATACAGGTCTGCCTCCACCATGATGGCCTTCAGGTCCAGAATTTTATTTCCTAGACTCCTTGCATTGTAGCACATGGCTCTCCAGACCTTGATCTCTCCCTGTCTACAACCCCCCTTCTTTCTCCTTTCTGCCTGTGCTGCTCCCTGCAACACCCCCAACTCCTCCTTCAGTCTTTACCCTCTTTGTTTCTTGTCTCCTATGCACCACTCTTTTTGCATCATTTGTTTTTACTCCCCTTGTCCTCCACCTTGCCTACACCCACTTCATCTTGCACCCCTGCCCTGGGGAGTTTTCTCCCCTCAGGTACTACCTTCTTGTTGCATCAGCCTGCAGGAAGCAGTTTATGCCTTACTTGGTAATACTGCCTCCCGCCTTGGCTAGTTTAAATGCTCGTCCAAGTAACATTTAAACCTCCCACTGATGTTAGTGATCCCCCTCTCAGAAGGATGCAGGCTGTCACCTCTGTATAGGCCCATATCTTTCCAGGTTGGCCCCCAGTCCTGAATGAAGCTGAAACCCTTCCTTGTGCACCATGCTTTCAACCAGTTGTTGAAGTTCCTGGTGTGGAGTACCCTATCCTCCCCTTGGTCATAGATAGGCAGCACCTTGGTGAATGCCACCATTTGTGCGACCTCCTTAAGGCCGCTTCTCAGTTCCCTGAACTTACCTTGCAGTACTCCATCTCCAACCCTCACCAGATCATTAGCTCCCAGGTGGATAGTGCCATTCAACTCCCCCCTTCCCCATGACCTGCTGCCCTAGCGATTCTCAGGATCCACTGTTCATCCCTCTGAGCTGAAGCACCAGGTAGGCACCTTCTTCTCCCCCTCCTTGCTTCCAGCTTCATCCCTCTCACAGTCCAGTTCACCACTCACAGCTGCTTTCTCCTTTGCTGTGGGCCTCTTCCTCCCAACTTGGGGTCTCCTCTTCCGAGAAACCCCTCATCCTCCCTTGCCACTATGTCGGGTGCCACCTCCTGGCTGTCCTTTCCAACTGGAATGGCAAAAGAATTTTGTAGTGGCATAGGCTGAGGATTGTGTACAGTACCCAGCCTCCACCCTCCCTGAGCCCACCAAGACCCAACCATCCCTCCTTTCCCTAGGCTTCCTCTTAGGCAGTGGTGGCAGACTTGGTTGTCCCTGTGTGGGGTAAGAGGTCCTCCAGATTGTTTCAGCTCAGCATGGAGTCCAGAGACCTCTGCCTTCAATCCAGAGAGGTGTGTGCAGATGAGGTAGCACCTCAGTCTCCAGAATGTATCCCAAAAGACTGTGGCTTCACACCCATTACGCTGCACCACTCTCATATCTGTTTACCCACTTTACTCTTTATTACTTCTGAATGGCACGGGGTCATAATGTCACACCCAAAATAACACAAGAAACAATGCCGCAGACATAATGGTGTGTGCTAAAATAAGGTCAGGAAACACAGCACCCAAACCACAAACAGCACACACCATTAAAACCAATGTCAGTTTCTTGTTTTTTGCGGAGGGTTCCACACCCACCTACGTGCAGGGCTTTAGCCCCCACAATCCCTGGAATAAATATAACTAACTCTGATGGGGTGTGGACTTTGGGGATGGGGCGAAACATTGGAGGAGGAAAAATAACTTGTTTTTTAGAAAAAAAAGCAGCAACACTATGGGACCTGGGGAACCACCATAGCTCGAGTCTCCCTATGTCACCAGGTGTTGGTGCCTAGCCACTCCCCAAGGAGCAACTCGATCCAGGCACTGCACGGCAACCTCTTTCTCATTCCCCATTAGACTGTACAGCGACAGGGGTAGCGGTTATTCCCGATAACTGAAAACCCCGTCGCTATACTACTTTTAGCACTTTCCACAGTGTGGTAATTCATGCGTTATTTTGGCAGCGTTATATTGACCCAGTACCCTTCTGAACCAAACTTGTCCCCGCTGCCTTCTTCCTTTACCCATTCATTTCTTTGCTTCCTTCCTTCCTTTCTGTATTTGGATTTGGTTTATCACCCTACCATAGATAGGGTGTTACCTGCTTTCTCATTTATCAGTGTCATTGTTAGATGAACCCTTCCCAGTACCCCCACTGCCTCCTTGCTCTGCCTTTTTAACTACTGTCCCTTCTTATTCTTACCTGAACTTGCTAAGTCACCTTACCCCAAACAGGGTGTCTCCTGTTTTCCCTGTTAGTAACTACCTGTACCTAAGCCCCACACTGTTTTTACCTTGCCCTTAATTTACCATCTGTAGCTTATAACCTTACTTCTTTTTAAAGTATGTGTACAGAAATGTTGATTTATCTTACCTTGTCTAGTGTGTGTCTGGCAGAATCCCCTGCAGACTGCGGCCAACCTGCATGTGCCTGCCAATGCCTTAGATTACCTGTTCCACTCCTGCTCTGTTCCATTCACACTCTGGGACATGAGCGTGATGGGACATACTGGAGCAGCAGCCTTATATCTCTGAAGTTTCAACTAACAACTAATGGCCTGTTGGCTGCTTCCAGTCATGTGTTCTAAACTGTCCACACCCACACAGTGCCATTCCCTGTCATTTCACATAAGCCCTACTACCCCTCTCCCTCTCCGGCCAGAAACCCTCCCGGAAAACTGTTAAACAGTTATAGCATGTGAGCCCAGAAAGGTGCTGCAAAATACACATTTCCTACTCTATTACAATAGCATACAGCCCCATGACTTCCTTCCACACTGAGTAGCCAGATTCAGAGTCTGTATTTTAAATCCATCCCAGTCTAAAAAGAGGTCTATTAGCTGCCTCCAATCACATGCTCTAAACCTTCCACACCCACACAAAGCCTGTCCCTTTTGTTTCACACAAGCCCTACTGTACCTCTCCCTCCCCAGCCAGATAGTCTCCCAGCAAACCTAAACAATTATAGCATGTGAGCCCAGAAATGTGCTGCAAAATACAGATTTCTTACCCTACTATTGCAGCAACAGTCAACCCCAAGTCTTCCTTCCTGGGATACAAATAGGTGTCTAATTCTTCTCCACACAAGAAATGTTCTGTAGAGGATGTCTCAGTAATTACTAATAGCTGTTATGAACTCGGGGACTATAAATGTCTTCAGCATAAGGTTGACAGTTTGTCAAAAGGCATTGCTTGCTACAAAGATGTGTAACCGGCAGCCTGGCTAACAAAGGTTTTATTCAGTTTTCTTTTCTCTGTCTGTATTGGTTTTCTTTTCTTTATCTTACTGCAGCACAGTGCATGTTTCTTCCATTCTCCTTGTTAATAGAACTGAGGCTGTTAGGACTTCAGTGATGGTTATTAGCTCTGGTGTGTGGTGTTATGCATGGGCCAGTGCTGACACCATTGTTGGTGCCCTGGCAAAACATTTGCTTACAAAGAGGCCCATGCCTCCAAAGAGCAAAGAATGTGACTCTGTTGAGAGAATATTCTTGAAGATGTGGAGTTACAGTAAGTAACCTTTATTTCTTATTATACAATGGCAAGAGAGAATCTTGAACTGTGATTGGTCAGTTTGGGGCTGGACCCATGGTGTTATCCCAGCATAACGCCACAGGTCTAGTCTCAGCACTGTGAACCAACTGAAGATGACCTCCAGCATGATTATGATCTCTTTTTTTGCATCTCCTCTTAAGAAACTAAAATATTTTTCCACACTAATAAAAACATTCTTTAAAATCATTTTTTTTATTTTATATATGACAACAAGCCATTGTATAATAGGAATAATGCACTCCAGGGTGTGTGTCGTTGGAATAACGCCATGCCTGGGGCGTGGACATACTTTCAACCTCTGGCACCCAACCCCCAGGCGTGGCGTTATCCCAGCACGACACACACCCTGTCATGCATTATTCCTTTATTGAACTACAGCCTTAAAACTGTAATATAAGTGGGCTAGGTGTGGTTATTTTGTTTTAATCCAGCTTCTTCTCATTACATGAGGTGCCCAGGTGTAGTCCTGTAGCCCTGTCACCAACCTTCTCATGGACATAATGATTATCCACCACCTGACCGGGACCTCAATAGTGGTAGGTGGCCTGGCATGTCGGTCATGTGAGGGCCTGCAGGTGGCGCTGGTGCAATGTTGGGCATGGCTCTTTCCTCCAGCTCCTGGCTTTTCCCCTCATTGTGCCGGTGTGCAGTGATGCCCTCGGTGATGCACAGCCATCCTGGTGGCAGCCTCTCCCCTTGCTGCAGTCCTGCCTTCTAACCAGTAGACAAACAGCCGAATACTGTGTTTGCCCCTCTCTGAGGGAGGTGTACTGTTGGGAGACTCTTGATCTTTGCTCCCCTGGCCAGCCCTCAAACACTTGAGTCTGTTCCCTAACCCAGATCACCAGCATGGCAAACTGTAGCACTGCTGCTGAACTAAGAGGCCAGCACTAGTTGGGCGTGGTTCTGATGTACTGTAGTGCTATGTCTAGTATTCTGTTCACATCCACATAACCTACACATCCAGACAACCACCTAATTGGGTGGCAGGAGTCAAGCTTGAAGACTATTCTGATGAGCGAGCATGCTCAGTGGTGGACTGCCCAAGTGTGGATGTAAAATGAATGCTAATTGAAGAACTATTTTTACAAGTAAGTCACCAATTCTTATGATTGCTGCCATTCTAAAGAATCTGGTGAAGTTTCTGACTTCCTTTTTTGTGATAAAAGTTTCAAACAGAGATGTGTACTTCACATCTGCATAAAACAAAGTTTATAATAGAATACTGTCTAAAGTTACTTTTAGTGTACAGCAACTCAATTCAGTAAGGGAGCCTAGACACTCTGAAATTAAAGCATGCAGTAACTTTTTTTTATGGCTAATGAATTGCTGCTCTAAAACAGATAAAAGTTGAGGCCTGAGTAGTTGACAATGAACTGTGGAAGGAAAATCCAGAGAATACTGTGTGGGAATGTAATATCTGCATAGTAGGACTCCGAGTGAGAGGGAGACCTGCAACCTTTTTGGAAAGGAGGCAGTATAGCACAGTGGTCTAAGACTCTGAGCTGCAAATCTGGTAACATCCAGCAGACCAGACCTGGGTTTGAATCCCACAGCTTCCGCTTGCATACTGTGTGATCCTGAGCAAGTCACTTAACCTCCTTGTGCTCCCATGTCGCTCCTGTAAAAAAGCTTTCAGTTTAGTGTGCTATACCTGGTTAAACAACTAAATAAATAATGGTTGGCTTCTGTTTCCAGCTTACTGGTATATCAGCTTGACTAGCCTGTGGGTTTATAGAATTCCACTAAGAAGACCAGCCATGAATACTCCCAGAACCCTTCTGTGACACACGGTGTTCTGGGCACCCCAATAGTTAGATTAGTAGGCAATGTAGATGTGTGTTTTTTTTCTATTTCTATAGGGAGATGAGAGACCTGAGAAAGTCTGCAAAGTTGGAACACTCACAGGAATAATGTGTCACAGTTGTCACCTAATGGAGGGACAGCAAGGAACTGTAACCAGCGGGGAGGAAGTCTGTTCTGTTGCCAGTGAGGTATGTGGAAAGGATGTAAAACTTCAAAATGACTTTTTCACACTTCTTCTAGAAGCCAGGGAATGTAAAGTTAGTTATAGGAAGGAGAGAGCCAGTCTGATTTGGGAAAGGCTGTGTGTAAAACATCTGGAAGAGCGCAGCAAATTTTGCGTTCATTTGCAAACTAGCATGCACTGGAACCAACTTCTGTAAATAGCATATAAAGAGATATTATTTTCATATAATGTCTGTGATCTATAGACTGAATTCCATATTTAAGACAGTGACTTCTGCCTACCGAAGACACGCCTAACTGAAGGCAGCCTGGGGCATCCAGAGGAGAAAAGTTATGGGACTGTGTTAGAAACCTTAAAGCAGGTGAACCTTACCCAGGAAGGTATGCAAATAAAGTGGCATATGGTTACCAGGACAGAGTGAAGGGCCTGCAGACCTTCCCCTTGGTCTGTCCCATAAATGGGTGTCAGTGCACCATTGTGCAAAAATCTTGAGAATGAGCACAACAATCACATATTGTATCGCCTCTGACCCGAATAGACTAATGATTTACCTGGATATATCACCGAGCTCTTCAGTAAGTCCTCTTGCTCTTATGTGCTTATGAAGAGCAATATTCTTCTTCTAGACATGCCTAGGCACTTTACACAATATGGAAAAACTGCCAGCAGTAATATCACTCCGGTAGCCTGGAATACGCTACAGGGCACATTTAAATGTGGCTCCTTGGTTGGGAGAAATCACTTCAAAATCCTCATCTGCAACATATGTTCTGAAGTGTGTTCATGTAAATAGTATAATACCTATCTTAACTCCTCTTAAACAAAATACTTGAACCAACTGAGTTGCCCTTAGGAATCTCTTATACGGTCTGTAACCTAGCCGAGCTTTATTGTACACCAATGGAGCCCCACTGTGTATTGCCCTGCTTTACTCTTGTACTAAAATCTTGCTGTTCTTATACCTGCTGTGTATCATATACATGTATTATCTCACTGTATTGGCTAATCCACGGTATATTGCTCTGCTTTATTATTGTTACTGAAGCTCTGCTGTATTTATACCTATAGGGCCAGATATTCAAACTGTGCTATTTTGTGGAGCAAGCCCTTGCGCTGCACAAAATAGTTGCGCAGGGGTGTGGCCAGAGTGATATTCAAAGGAGTTGCGCCCTTGAGCAACTCCTTTGAATATCACCCCCCCCGGCCACAGCCACTGTGCATGGCGCAGTGGAACTTGCGCCACCGCAAGTGGTCAGAGTGGTGCATTCAGCTTGCGGTGGCGCAAGTACCATTGCGCCACGCGCAAATTTCCGATATTCAAAAGGTGACATGCAAATGGGGCCATAATTCATGCAAGGCGCAGGGGGGGCCATTTGCATCTGATTATGGCCCCATTTGCATGCCATTAGCATGCAGGTGCGCCGATCCCCGAGGACTTGAGCCTGGCACCCTGCCAGGCAGCAGCCGTCGGGGACCGACGCCCCCTGCAGCCTCATCGCGGGCAAAAGAGTGAAAATCCCCACCACCACCCCCCACTGGCCCGATCACGGGCAACAGCAGAAATACCCCCCACCAGCCCAATCGCGGGCTGCATTAGTTAAAACAACCCCCTCTGAATACATCCTGGTGGTCAGTGGACGAAAAAGCCCGATCGCGGGCTGTATTAGTTAAAAACAAACCCCTCCTCCCAAAGCATAGCCCTGGTGGTCAGTGGACGGAAACTCACGATCGTGGGATGTAAGCATTGAACCCCCCAACACATTCCAGTGCCTAGTGTCCCCCACCCACCCACCCAGAAGCCCCACCCCCTTCCCCGGCGGCGGCGGCGGCAGCATCCACCCACCTGCCGCCCTGCCGCCCGCCGACTGACTGCCCAGTAGAGGCTGCATACCCCGTGGTGCAGAGCAAGAGACCAATAGGCGTGCAGCCCCATACCGCTACAAGACAGTCCAGATTTGTGAATGTATACATTCGCATAGACAAAACTGGACTGCCTTGTCTGTTTCTGTCTTCACGCCCAGCTCTTGCTCGCAAAATGATATATGCAACGAGCAATCAGTCGCAGCGCGGTAACAGCGGGTAGGACCTGCCGCCCGCCGGCAGCAAAAAAGCGGGGTAGTAAAACTTCATGGGTGGGTGGGGTGGGGACACTGGGTACCAGGGATGTGTTGGGGGTGTTTAATGTACATCCTGCGATCGGAGTTTGGTCCACTGGATCACCAGGGATGTGTTGGGGAGACACGCTGCTGCCCGCGATCAGGCTGGTGGGGGTAGTGAAGGGGCTTCCTCTTTGCCTGCGATCGGCTGCAGGGGAACGAGGGAGTGGGTTGGGGGCCAGCCACAGGTGGCAGCTGCTGTGTTGCGCCCTGCAATGCAGCAGCTCACCTGTGGGTGGCCCTCGACTTGAACCTTTTTGGCTCAAAGTTGTGCAGGCGCAGGTTGGGGGTTGCGCCTGCACAACTCTGCACAGCCCGGCTGAATATCGGGCTGTGCAGTTTATGCATGGTTCCTCCCTCTCCAGTTCAGCATGCATTCATTTGCATTGCACTGTTGCTCAGCATGTTTTCAGTGGCGCAACTGCCTCCTGCTGAATATCGCAGAATGGAGCAAGTTCGGACTTGCGCAGGCGCAACCCTTTGAATATCTGACCCATTATGTATTTTGTCCATGTATTATTTCACTGTATTTTTAATCTGTATTTCTGTCCTACCCAGGACCTCCATGTGAATGAGCTTGCTCAATGGAGCCTTTTCCTGGTATGTATGTATGTATGTATGAATATATACATATATATAAATCTATATATATACTCAGGTTTTCCAACGCTTGTACTTTTTATTCCAGTCAGTGTACATCACAGATCTGTTCGGGCCCCTAATCTAGGTTTCTTGACAGTGCATCTGCATTCACATTCACCTTGCCTGTGCAGTGGCTAACAGTCATGTCATCAGCTTGCATTGCTAAGCTCCAGCTTATTAGTCTGCTATTCTTACCACTCAGTTGATTGAACCACTTCAGAGGGTTGTGATCTATGATGACATAGAAGCAACATCTGTAGAGACAGGGTTCCATTTTGTTCAGAGCCCACAGAATGCACTCTTTCTCCAGTGTGGCATACCCCATCTCTCAGGCATTCAGCTTCCTGCTGAACTATGCAGCAGAATACTCCTCCCCATCACTTACCCATTGGCTGAGCACTGCTCCTAAGCCTCTGTCTGATGCATTAGTGTGGATTATGAATTCCTTTTCATGGTCTGGGCTAGCAAGGACAGAAGTTTGGCATAAGGCATTTTTGAGCTGTTCTAAAACCTTCTCACAGTTCTCCATCCAAATCATCTTGTCAGGTGCCTGTTTGCCTGTGAGGTCAGTTAGAGGTTCAGCCACAACACTGAATTTTGACACAAACTTCCTATATTAGCCTGTTAACCCCAGGAAAGCTCTCACTTTCTTTTTAGTGGTGGATTTGCCCCAGGTACTACTGGTCTCCACCTTTGCTAGTTTGGGTTTGATGTGCCCACCCCAACACAGTTTCCCAGATATGTCACTTCTGACATGCCTATGTGGCACTTTTCCACTTTTACTGTCAGGTTTGCTCTTTTCGGCCAGGAGAGTACCTCCCTGACATGCTCAACATGTGCCACCCAGGTCTGCTGTCAACTGCAATATCATCCATGTAGGTAACCACATATTCCCCAGCCCCATTCAGGATTCTGTCCACCAAAGTTTGGAAGGTTGTTGAAGTATTTTTCATTCCAAAGGGCATAGCCATATATTCAAACAGACCAAAAAGAGTGACAAAAGTGGACCACTTCAGGGCCTGCTTTGTCAGTGGCACCTGCTGGTACCTTTTAGTCAAATCAATGGTAGTGTGGTTCTTGGTGCCTCCTAGTGTTCCAAGATTTCCTCGGTTCTTGGCATAGGGTATGTATCAGTTACCGGAATGGAATAAAGTTTGCAACAATCCACCCAGAGCCAGGTTGTGCCATCCTTTTTAGGGATCAAGACTACTGGAGAAGCCCAAGGGCGTTTAGATTCTTGTATCACCCCTAGCTGTCTCATAGAAACATAACATAACATAGAAACATAGAATTTGATGGCAGATAAGGGCCGCTTGACCCATCCAGTCTGCCCATTTTCCCTACCTACTGTAATACCGCGGATCCTACTTGATCTCCAGCTTTAGCCTCCCATTTCTAAGCACTGTGGCTCCCTTATGCCTATTCCATGCATTCTTGAATCCCGTTAAAGTTTTTGCACCCACCACCTCCACTGGGAGGCTGTTCCATGCATTCACCACTCTTTCTATGAAGAAGTACTTCCTCACGTTCCCCCCCCAAGTCTACCCCACTCCAGCTTCATAGCATGATCCCTTGTTCTTGAACATTTTTTTTTCTGAAAACTGTTTCCCTCTTTTTTTGAAATTTATTTTTATTGAGTATTGATATAATCAATATCATACATTACACTCATGTAAGGCATAGAAATGTCAAAGAAAACAGGATACATCCAATGTAGCAGGTTTAAACAAGCCTATACATTCTGGCTTAAAGAAAGGTGGGGGTAAGTCCATCAATGTATCATATACTCTACAATTTAAATCCAGTATTAACTGCACTTCAGAAAGACTTTTAGTGGTCAGTCCAAAAATGTTCAAATCCGTTAAGAAGCCACAACACTATATGTTGATATGACCCCAAATCCATTATAATACCTCAAATTATAGCACTTCTTGACACTGACTCTTTTGCCCCTGAGTCCCACATCAATAATAACAGAGCGGATCAACCAATAGCTACCCCACTTAATGTTTGAGGCAGCATTAATGGTGACTCCAATGTAGCTATAAAGCAATTCCACCATTGAATAGAAAAAGAGAAATAGCAAACAGCACACATGCAGTTGCATTTTATAGAATATAATCAACTTTGTACACACCGGTTAGCAATATTCCCTGCTGCTAAAACAACACAGATGGGGCCTTACGATTACAAAATGTCCCATATTCAGGTTTCTTCCTCTGAATCCTCCGGCTGGCTTGTTTCACTGGTCTCAAACATCCTAGCTATCGCCTTCATCTTCTTTCCCACTTCCTGGGGATCAGTAAACTGGAATGTTTTGCCACCATAATAAATCCAAAGTCTTGCCGGCATCAGGAGAGAGTGGGTTACCCCGAGTCCTGAGTTTGGCACGAACTACATCGAATTTTTTTCTGCGTGCCCTCGTTGCACGGGAGAGGTTGGGGAAACAAATGTAGTGTGGCCCCATTAAAACTGAGATGGCCTCTAGATCTTGCGGCCTGAAGAAGAATATCTCAGGTGGCTGCACTGGCTGTTACCAGGAGGACCGTTTGAGGAGCATCCGATGTAGGTCCCGATGCACAAGGCGTGATTGTATAGGCCTTATGTAGTTGTCCCACAACTAATTCAGGTTGGAGTTATAATGCTTCAGGAAGCCAGTTTTGTAGGAAACTGAGTAGGTTGCCCTCTTCACTTCACTCAGGGAGCCCAATCAGCCGTATATGCGATGCTCTATTCGCATTTTCTAACGCCTCTACTCCGTACCTCAGCTGGGTATTTTCCTGCACCAATTTAGAGGTTGCAGAGAGAGTCAGTGTAGCGACCCTTTCAGCTGTGGTCACATTTTGAAATGCTGCTTCCACTTTGACATCTTGCTCAGCAAATCTTTGCGAGATTGACTCTACTTTCAGGTCGATCACCTGCATCGAAGCTTGCAGTGCACTCCATGGGGGTTCCGGACCAGCTGGGTGTACTGTGGATGTAAAAGGGGCCTGTAGTTCTCCATGTGGTGGATTTTTGTTGCCATTCCCACCAGTTTTCTGTGTGCATCACATTGCCTTGTTTGGGCTTGATCTCTTCAGGACAGGAGTCTCGATCCAATACTGCTGTTAAAGTTTAGCTCAGATAAGTTTATTTCAATAAAAAGTCTGTTTAAAGCTCTTACTGCACAGAGCCAAGCTGAAGTGCATCTGGTCTGTGAATGTGCTCAACAGCACCCCCCCCCCAAAACTGTTTCCCTCTTATACCTCATTTATACCTGTGATGTATCTGAAAGTCTCTATCATATCCCCCCTCTCCCTCCTTTCCTCCAGGGTGTACATATTGAGGTCCTTTAGTCTCTCCTCATGGGGCTTTTGGTACAAACCCTGCATCATTTTAGTTGCCCTCCTCTGGACCACCACTACTCTGTGTCCTTCCAGAGATGGGGGGGCTCAATTTTCAAAAGCCTGAGAATGCCGCAAGCCACTGGTGCACTGGTCATATGGCGCACGGGGCTTGTGGCATTCTCCCGGTGCCGATTGGGATGTTTACTCCCATGCACCAAGTGCCGCAAGTTAGACCAGCTCCCCCCAGTTTAACTTGCAGCATGCTGCAGATCTTTTTTATGAGGCTTGCACCAAATATTTGGCACAAGCTGTCATAAAGAGTTGAAAGTGTCGCAACTGCGCCCGATGTACTAAAATCAGGTGAAGTTGCGCCAAAGGAGTTTGGCACAGCTGTGCCAAAGAACAGGGTTGACACAGGGCTTGACGAAAGCCCTGCATCAGCCTCTGAAAATCAGGCCCTGGGTCTCCAGAACTGGACACAGTATTCTAGTTGAGGTCTCACCAATGACTTATACAGCGGTGTCACCACCTCCCTCTTCCTGCTGGTGATACCCTCCCTATGCACCCTAGTATCCGATTGGCTCTCCCCACTACCTTGTCACATTGTTTGGCTACCTTCAGGTCATCAGATATGATTACCCCCCCGGTCACTTTCCTGTTTGGTGGTTTTCAGTACCACTCCCCTCATCTTGTACTCCGCCCCTGGGTTTCTGTGCCCCAAGTGCATAATTTTGCACTTCTTTGCACTGAAACTGAGTTGCACACTCTTGATCATATCTGCTATATCCTCCCAAATCTGGTCTCGTACATGAGCAGGAATCCTGTGTGTACTTTGTCTCATGTGTTCATTTGAGAAAGTCCTGACCTCATGCTCTGCCAATCTAGTGTACCCTGGGTTGGTAGTGAACAGAGCCTGAAAGGTCTGCAGCACCCCAACAATGTCCACCCCCTGACCCAGGTTCAGCTGTGTGAAATCTAGATTGCATCCATTGAAGCTTTACCCCTGCTCTCTTTGAGCAGATCTGTTATAGGATCCTCCTTGTCCTTTGCTGGCAGACATATTGCTGCCTAAACCAGTTTCTCTCAGGCATGGTATGGTTTGAGAATATTTACCGGATAGGTTCAGCATTTGAGGTTTCAGCCTGACAGTACGAGCACATAATTCTCATCATGCAGTTTCTTGGTCACAACAAAAAGGACCCTCCCAGGCAGCCTGCAGTTTGTTGTGCTTCACTGGAATGAGTGCCATTACCCTCTGCCCTACCTGATATGCTTGAGCCCTAGCAAAGCGATTGTACCAAGTTTTCTGCTTGTTCTGGGCTTGCAAGAGAGTATGCTGTGCATAGTCCATGTACTTTGTTAACATCTCTCAAAAATTCAGTACATACTCCACAATGCTTTCATCACTTGTGAGGGACTCCCCCCAGTCCATTCCTTCCAAACCAAATCCATTGGGCCTCTCACCCTGTGTGCACAGAGTAGCTGAAAGGGTGAGAATCCTGTGGAGTCCTATGGCACATCCTTGAAGGCAGATAGCAAGTGGAGCAAATATTTGTTCCAGTCTCTTTGTCTGCAGAGGTTCAAAGCATGTGTTTCAGTGTGGAGATAAATCTCTCACATAAGCCATTCCCCTGGGGATGGTGTGTGGAAGTCTCACTTGAATTTTTCCCACAAGGCAATTATGAGAGAGGACATGAAATCTGTGCCCCTAACTGATGACATTTCCTCAGGGAACCCCCCTCTTCAGAAAATTCCCAAAGCTCATCTGCCCCCATTTCTGCTTCCACAGAAAACATGGCAATGACTTCAGGATATCTCGTTTAAAAACCAACAGCTTTCAAAATAAATATTTTACCTGTTCTACTAGCATTACCCAAGGATCCCACAGTAGCCATTGCTATGCTCCTAAATGGTTCATCTACAGCAGGCAATGGCATAAGGGGAGCCTTTGCTGTCTCTCCAACCTTCCCTCTCTTTTGGCAAGCTAAACAGGTTTAACAGAACTGGGCCACATCTGAGGAGATAGTGGGCTAGTAGAAGTTCTGCAAAAGTCTATTTCAGGTCCTGTTTATTCCTAGGTGCCCAGATGTTGGAATGTCATGAGCCAGCTGTAGCAGCTGTCTCCTGTATTCCTGTGGCAACACTATCTGTTGGAATATCCCCTCTTTCTTGCATCTTTTTTTGCACACCAGTGCCACATCAATAACCCGTCTGCACTTATAAGTATCCTGTTTGTGGCATTCTCTTACTACTGTTAAGCATGCCTGCTAACACCCTTATTTTACTCAAGCTTGTATCCTGCTGTTGTGCCTGTATTATCCTAGCTCTAAACAAACTGCTCAGCCCTGCCCCCCCCCCAATCAATCTGGCCACCTCTCTTGGTGCTTGGCTTCAGTTCATTCTCTGAGGCGACAGCCTGCAGAGGTGTGAGGCAATCAGGCTCTTCTGGCTGGCTGGCTGCTGTGCTATCAGCCTCCCCTACTGGCTGCTGTGCTATCAGCCTCCCCTGCTGGCTGCTGTGCTTTCAGCCTCCCCTGCTGGCTGCTGCACTGGAGCATCCTGAAGCACTGACCCTCCCTCCAGTACAATGGCTGTGCTGAGAGTTTGCCTCTGTAGGGAATCTTTGGATACCTCTGATTGTGTTACTAACACACTGACTCCCCCCTCACTTTGTAGCTGTGGGGGAAGCTTCCAAGTCTCCTCTCTGTGCCCCACCCACACTTCCTTTTATGTCACAATCAGTAGCTGTCTCCTGCTGCAGCTGAGGGTTATCCTTACAACCCATTGTCTCTCCACGGTTGCGGATGATTCCCCTGGTACTCTGACCATGCCTCTTCCTCTCAACATGCAGGCTCTTTCTTCAGCAGGGAGGGGGGTAGTCTTGTGCTGCCTGGTGCCATGACTGCACATCATCTCACAGCTTGCAGACTCTTTCTCAAGCTGTAGGGAAGTTTGTGCTATTTTGTCTGCCTGCCCACCCCCACCTTGTGCTCCTGTTCAGTGCATAGGGGTGCAGATCATTACCAAGAATGATATCAAAGGCAGGCCTCAAGCATCCCTATTTCTGGTGTTCCTTCATACCCCTCCATGTTAGAGGAACCTTCTTAGCTAACAGCCCCCATAACAAATTTAATTTTGCAGTCTCCCTGTCATACCTGGCCTTTAGTACACGAGATGAGAATTAGATGTTTTTGGTTCAGTTTAGCCACTGCTTAGCAAATAAATCACAAATTGTAGTGAGAAAGAAATAATGTAACTTACTGGGAATTGAACCCAGGCCCCCAGAATACCATCCCGGTGCTCTAACCACTGAGTTATAGGCTCACATGGTTGTACCTGGGGTTCCTGTACAGACTTCCTTTCTCTGGTATTGCACATCCTGCAACTAGGAACAATCAAGATGACAATTAGATGTTTTGGTGCAGTATTAGCCACTGCTTAGCAATTAAATCACAAATTGTAGTGAGAAAGAAAAATATGACCTACTGGGAATTGAAACCAGGCCCCTTTAACACTAATGATTGTTTAACAAGTAACAGGCTTGCTCCAGTACCACGTAGGCTTGTAATCGAGGCACCATTTACTGACAATTTATGCATATATGGCAAAGATTTGGGTGGAGGGTATCTGGCTGAACAGTTTGCTATTTGCCCACTCCCCTGGGTTAAGTCTGTTTCCCAGATCTCCCATGAGCATTTTCATTTTTTCTGGCACTGCCTTCCCAAATGCCCCATTTTGTTACATAGATGACACCATTTCACCCTTTCTCTATTCTCTTTGGATCAGAACAAGCTGTAGTAGTGGTATGACTGTGTTGCTGGGTGTCTCTGGGAGTACCAGTTTGTGTTTTAGTAGGTCTACTGGCTAAAGTCCCACTCCTTCTGAGTCTTTTAGTCTGAGATCTCCCAGCCACATACTGGCCAGCCCACTCTGCAGCATAATTCACAGTTTGTGGTGATCTGTCAGGTATACCACCCCGACCGTGTCATTTCGACAGCGTGCGACACTACAGCGACTACAGCGCAATGTCGCTGCAGTGTCCACGCTGTAACCCGGCACTGTCTGTCAGAGGTCTTGCACCTTCCCCAAATCAGCTCTGACTCGGAGTTGATAATCCTTAGTAGGGTGTGTGTGTGTGTGTGTGTGGGGGTAGCCCCCCGCGTGGGGGGTTCGGGGGGTGATGCCCCCCGAAGAAAACAGTTTTCTTTGAAACCGGCAGCCGACTGCAAAATGTGGTCGACCTGCCGGTTTCACGGTCTGGTCGTTCGACAACATTTTTGTTGACAACCGGTCATGGATCCATCTGTCAAACAGACAGTACCTGAGCTCCTCTGGCACAGTCTTTAACAACTGCTCCAGTAGCATACGCTCACAGAGCTTTTCAGAGGAATTTGCCCCAGAACTTTCCAGTCCACAGTCAATATACATGTACATCTAATCAGAAAATTCAGCATAGCTAACATCATGTTGCTTTCCTGTATTTTGCAGTTTCTATCTGTACTTTTCTGGAGTCAGTTCATACCTCCTTAAAACAGCAATCTTTAGCACATGGTGTGAACTAGAGTTCTCAATAAGCTTCTAGCGCTTTTCCTGTAAGTAAGGGCACAAGATGAATAGCTCAGATATCTTCTCCAAGTTTATGCTGCTTACACAATTTCTTAGAAGACCTTAGAAATGAGTCAACATTATGATTTTCTTTAAGCAGTACAAATATACTCAGTCTGCTGTATGTACTACTATAAACTCTTACACAATTTGTACTACTGTTACTCTATAACTCAATGTTACCTACTTTGCCTTATCTGTTGTGAGCCCTGTGATATCCTGCTGTTGTTCTGTAAAACCTGAAATGTCCTACCATTGTATTTCTCCTGGGCCACGTCTGAAAATAGGCATTTGATTACCTAGTGCATCCTACCCAGTTAAGAAAAATGAAATAAATAAAATACTGTTTTTAAATGTAGTGACTACAGAACCTGAGGCTAACTTCTTTGTGCCACTATTCACCAGGTCTGGCATTTTCAGCTTTGTGAGTTCCAGCTGATGTAGACTCCTTTGCTGTCTGTTCTTGCCTCTCCAGTACCAAATTATATGATTTTTCCAGTACCCTTGGTCCCTCCTGTGGCTCTGATGACTCACCCCCTGCCACAGCTGCTTCCGCTTGGTCAACTTCCATCAGTGCCTGTACCAAGTCTGCTTTGAGCGACCCTTTAGGTGTCAGTCCTTTTGAAGCACACAAGTGCTGCAGTGCAGGCACTGTCAGCCCCTAATATTTTTGTTCCATGTTGTTGCTTTGCAAACGGTTCTTCTTCACATAGGGACGAATCCCTGCTGCTGTGCCACCAATTTGTGATGGTTGTGCTCACTCTTATACACAGTAGCACACTACCACTTTTGTATGGGACAGACAAAGGGAATGTTGCAGGCTCTCCACTCTGGCCTGGCAACTGTATGCCACCTTATTTAGAAAAGACTTGCCTGCTCCTGTTGGAAGCTGAGAAACTTGCTATACTGCAGAGAACAAACTAGAACGCATTTGAGGAACTGGGAACCTGGTAAAACATAATATTGTAGGGGACTAGTTAGGAAGGTAAGCTACGCTTTCTACAGGAAGTTTCATTATTTTCTTATTGGCATTAAGAATTGCAGGATTCCATTAAAGTGTAGTAATTTTATAACCAGAGGGGGTGAAATACAACTGAAGTTGCTTGATTTCTGTGCTAGACACATAGGATTTGGAAGGATATTTGTGCAATATTTTAGAAGTGTCCTGCTGGCTGAACAGTGAGTTCGTTTTTATCCCTGGACTCAAGTGAGTGGTTTGTGTAGGAGCAGTGGTCTAGTAAATTGTGGTGTTGGTTGACTTACTATAAAGGGCAGTACTCACCAGGGTGGTGGAGCAGTGGTGTATTTGATTGTTTCTAACAGTCACCAGTGGTTGTGGCATTTCCTTTATAGCCAAGGTTCTGACATCACTTCCTCAACAGGTCTTGGGGCAGAACTGTCATATTCTTAATTACCCAGCATAGTGCATAAAGAGTCAGTACACACCAAAAAAAACAAAAAAACAATTATATATATTACTCATTGTATATTATAAGGAAGAGGGACATGTGGGGAGTGGTGCAATGCACTGGCTGTGGGGCAGCAATTTTCCAGGAGACATTCTGGAACCTGCGTTGCTGCCCTATTTGCAGGCAACTGTCAGCTCTGAGGGAGGAGGTTGCCCACCTCCAGGCTGAACTGGCAAGGACTAAGGAGGCCTCCCCCACCCAAAGAGCACCAGTTCCACGACCACTGCCTCAGAGGTTGCCATGTGTGAAGAACAGATGGACCACAGTAGGTTCTGGGAGGGTGAGGGTGGTGGAACAGAGGCGTAGCCCCCGAGTTGCACCTCTACACAAATCATATGTCAGTCTGGCAAATCAAGGTTCCTCTATGATGACACCCTCATTGGAGACCAAGAAGAATGCTGGGGACATCCACAAGGGAGACCCACAAAAGAGTGGCAAGGGACACCACAGGGGAAAGAAACAGCTTCTGATAGGGGACTCAGTTGTTAGGTGTGTAGACCTGAGGAAGGGAGAGGAGAGGGAAGTAAGGTGCCTGCCTGGTGCCATGGCTTGGAGGGACAGGAAGCAAATCCTCAGGATTGCAGAAGCAGCATCACAGGAGAGGAAACTAGATATCATTGTCCACCTCGGGACAAATGACCTAGCTAGGCATGAGATCAGTGCAGTGCAGGATGAATTTGTGGAGTTGGGGAGGGGCCTCAGACAGGTAGCAAGCACAGTAACCTTCTCAGAGGTGCTGCCAGTCTATGGCAGGGGTGAGGCTAGGGTACTGCACACCATGCAGTTCCCAATGAATGGTTACCAAAACTGGTGCAGAGCACAGGGCTTTGGCTTCATTGGGGACTGGGGTCCACCTGGAGAAATGAAGGTCTATACTGGCATGATGGTCTGCATCTGTCCAGGAAGGAAACACGCTCCTAGATGACAGGTTTAAATGCTTCCCTGGCAAGCTTTTAAACCAGCCAAGGGGAGGTGCTGATAGGAAACAGGAAAGTTCAAGCCTCCCCACAAAACATGGCAGGTAGTAGGGTAAACACTGAGGTACAGAGCTTGACAGAGGGCAGAACAGGGTAAATGGAAAATGGACAAGGGCAATAAGAACAGGGATGGAGTAAAAGGATGAAGCCAACATTAAATGGAGGGCAATGAGTACCAATGCCCATAGTCTTGAAACAAGCTTCCAGAGCTAGTAGCCCTGATGGAAGAGGAACACTTGGATATTGTGGCAGTCACAGAAACATGGTACACGGAGAACCATGACTGGGATGTCAACTTACCAGGTTACACAATCTACAGAAGGGACAGGGAGGGTAAAAGAGGAGGTGGAGTAGCTCTCTACATAAGGGAAGGGATCAAAGCTACAGAACTAAAAAGTAAAGGGGAGGACAAGAGTAACTCTGGGTCACCTTGGAGACAGGGAATGGCATCACAATCCGCACAGGGGTTGTATACAGACCCCCGTCTCAAGGGGAGGAAATGGACAAGAAAATGATAGAGGGCATTCTCAAAATGGCTGAAAAAGGGGAGATACTGTTGATGGGGGACCTGAATATGCCAGATGTTAAATGGGCGACATGGACTGCAGCCACATCCAAGAGCAGATTCATTCTTGATGCCCTACAGGGGGCATGCCTTAGACAGCTAGTGGTCTAACTCACTCGGGAGGGAGCAATATTAGACCTGGTACTCTCAAATGGAGAGAGGATCACAAATTTAGAAGTCAGTAGACATCTGGGAACAAGTGACCACTGCACAGTGTACTTCACAATAAACACAACCATGGAGACAAACCATACAAAGACAAGGATACTGGACTTTGGAAGGGCTGACTTTGGCATAATGGGTGAATACCTGAGGAATGCATTAGCAAATGGCCAGAAAGGAGGGGTGGAAGAACAATGGAGAAAAATCAAAACTGCCATCATGGAGGCAACAAGCCTTTGTGTGAAACAAATAAAGAAAACAAAGCGGAATAAAAAACCATTATGGTTCTCAAAAGAGGTGTCAGGGAAGGTTAAGGAGAAAAAGGCTGCATTCAAAAAGTATAAGGAATCACAGAAGGAGCACGACAGGGAACTGTATCAATCAAAGCAGAAAGAAGTGGGGAAGGCAGTCAGAAAAGCAAAGGCCCAAACCGAGGAAAAGATAGCCAACTCAGTTAAGAAGGGGGATAAAACCTTTTACAGGTACATTAGGGAGCATAGAAAGGTAAAGGGAGAGATAGTGAAGATTAATAAAGGAGAGGGGAGGTGGGCAGAGGGAGACAGTGAAAAGGCAGAGATACTGAATGAATACTTTTGCTCAGTATTCACAAAAGAAGAGGAGGAGGAGTTACCTAAACCAAACAGTAGAAGCACTCTGGATAGTGGGGTTGACGCCAGTCCATTTACAGAAGAATGAGTACTGAAAGACCTCCTAAAACTCAAGGTGGACAAAGCAATGAGGCCTGATGGGATTCATCCTAGAATCCTAAAAGAGCTAAGGGAGGACCTAGTGACACCACTAACCACACTTTTTAACAAATCATGGGAAGATGGGGTGGTACCTGAGGACTGGAGGAGGGCAGATGTGATTCCCCTTCACAAAAGTGGGAGCAAGGCAGAAGCAGGAAACTACAGACCTGTTAGTTTGACCTCAGTGGTGGGGAAAATGATGGAATCACTTCTGAAAGAAAGAATTGTTGAGTACCTAGAGGCCAGCGGGGCACAGGACCCAAAGCAGCATGGATTCACAGCAGGAAGGTCATGTCAGACGAATCTAATTGATTTCTTTGACTGGGTGACCAAAGTAATAGACCAGGGAGGGGCTGTGGATATGGCCTACCTAGACTTTAGCAAGGCATTTGACACAGTCCCACACAAAAGATTAATAATCAAGTTAGCCAGCCTGGGAGTGGGTCCCAGGGTGGTAGCCTGGGTAGCAAACTGGCTGCACAACAGGACGCAGAAGGTAATAGTGAATGGAACACATTCTGAAGAAGGGGGTTACTAGTGGAGTACCTCAGGCTCAGTACTAGGTCCAGTCCTCTTTAACGTCTTTATAGGTGACATTGCAGAGGGTCTGGAAGGAAAGGTATGCCTCTTTGCAGATGACACAAAGATCTGTAACAGAGTTGATACACAAGGGGGTAGAAAGGATGAGAAGGGACTTGGCAAGTTTGGAGGAATGGTCAGACATATGGCAACTTAGATTCAATGCAAAGAAGTGCAAAGTAATGCACCTGGGAAATAAAATCCAGGAGAAGAGTACACAATAGCAGGAGGTACTAACGACAACAATAATAGAAAGTGATCTGGGTGTAGCCATCAGATGACCCAAAGGTGGGTAAGCAATGTGAGAAGTCAGTAAGGACAGCCAGAGGGATACTGGGATACATAGGGAGGGGCATCACCAGTAGAAAAAGGGAAGTGGTTATCCCTCTATACAGACAGTTGGTGAGACCCCATCTGGAGTACTGTGTGCAGTTTTGAGACCTCATCTATGCAAGGACATAGACAGGATGGAAGCAGTCCAGAGGAGGGCAACTAAAATGGTGCAGGATCTACGCAGAAACCATATGAAGAGAGACTGAGAGCTTAATATGTATACTCTTGATGAAAGGAGGGACGGGGGACGTGATAGAAACTTTTAAGTACCTCAAGGAATCAACAAAGTCCAGGAGGGTAGCATCTTTCAGAAAAAGATGTGTAAGAACAAGGGGCACAATTTAAAGTTGGGGGATGGACTAGGGTATTATGAGGGAAATTCTTTTTTCACGGAGAGAGCGGTGGACGATGGAACCGCCTTTCTGGAGAGGTTGTGGGGTCTAAAACAGTGGGGGAATTCAAACATGCATGGGACAGACATAAGGCAATTATAGTGGGGGGTTGCAGGAAGTAGGCTGTTGGTTAACTAGAATCTGCAGCTTATCCAATAGGTAAGGAAATGGGCAGACTGGGTGGGCCAAGTGGTCCTTATCTGCCGTCAAAGTCTATGTTTCTATGTTTCTATTTGTGCTCTCTGCAGGGTAAGACACACCTGCTTTAAGACTGCCAATGCAGTCCCATAACTTTTCCCTTCTGTATGTCCCAGGTTCCCTTCACTAGTTGTGTCTTCAGTAGGTGGAAGTCACTGTCTTAAATATAGAATCCAGACCACACGACTCAGATATTATATGAAAATAATATTTCTTCACATGCTATTTACAGAAGTTGGTTCCAGTACATGCTAGTTTGCAGATGGACACAAAATTCACTGTACTTTTCTGGATGTTTTTCTGAGCACAGGGTACACTCTTATAAAAGCATTGTTACACACAGGCTTTCCCAAATCAGACTATCTCTCCCTCCTGTAACTAACTTTACTTTCCCCGCTTCCAGCAAAAGTGTAAAAAAGTCTTTCTGAAGTTTTGCATCCTTCCATAAGCCTCACTGGAGTGGCTACGTACCAGACTTCCTCCCCTGCTGGTTATAGCTCCTTGCTGTCCCTCCAATGGGTGACAATTGTGCGATTCTGTGAATGTTCCAACCTTGCAAACTTCCCCAGACCTCTCGCCTCCCTGTAGAAAAAGAAAGAAAAAAAAACACATGTGTACATTGCCTAGTAATCTATTTATAGGCACCCAGAGCAGCATGTGTCACACCTTCTTGTTTACTCGAACATTTGAGAGCTATGCTTTCTTTCTGCCCTGTTGTGCTTTGCTACTTACGAAAGGAAAAGACATTTTAACAACAAAAAGAAACCACCTGGAATGGATTTATTTATTTAGTTAGTTTGTGTGGACTGGAAAGGAGGGCTAGGAAATTGTGCCTATTTGTAGTCTTGTCCCATTGGGGGGGGGGGGTTGAGACACAGATGCAAACCAACTTATTAACTCAGATTAAACTGTTGGTAGTATTTTAGTGAATGGGGGACATTTGGCCAAGAAACCATGGAAAATTACTCTATTCTTTTTGAGACGTACCATGGGATCTTTAGCATCCATCTGAACAACCACCAGAACAGGCAGGTGGGACCTCGGTTTGATGTTTTCTCTGAAAGATGACATCTAAGGAGTGCAGCATCCCATTCATTCTGCACTACTGTGTCAGTAATGGAATTTACCCCAGGTTCCTGGTGTGGGGCTAGAACCCACAAGCATCCGATCTTCTGGCCCCAGAGGTGTTTGTGCAACCTGTTGACATCATTTTTCTAATAAAACTTAGGATAATCACCAGGGACAAAGCTATTAATCTTCCTGGACTAAAAGTCTCCACCACTCATTCACACTAATGTGACTACGCCGGAGGTGCTAGGACCCCACAGGAGCCAAAAGTCTTCAGGAGGGCTGGTGCCGGGATAGGACCGCGTATGTGTGGTGCTGCGAGACTAGCTTGCGCCATATAGGCTCTCTCAACGTCGACCCTCTAACCTCCTCAGGTCCTTTTCTCCTGTTGTCAGGTGCTCTTCAATGATGACGTCGCTCGCCTGCCGGGAGTCAACTCTTCGTCTACACTACAGCAGCTATAGCCATTCAGTATTCGTTTAACTTACCATTTTTAGTGTTCTTTTCTTATTTAAAAAAAAGAGATGATGATGAAGAAGAAGAAGAAATTCTCAGCCTGCCATCAACGGGGTTGACCTTAGATGGCAGCGGTGATGGTAGGGAGACTTTGTTTGAAAACTGCGATGGCAGTGGGGCTGTGTCCAGTCCACTGCCCTTTGCGAAGAGGGAGTCTGACCATGGGCAGTCTGGTGCTCGGGGCGGGGAGGACAGTCTGTCTAAAGCACAAAAGTAGCAGTTCCGGTCCCCGGCTCCACTTGACCTTCTTCTTCCTGTTGGTGGAAGCAGAATTGGTACCGCTCGAGTTTGCCCTCTGGTATGTCTGTGTGGGGATCATTGGTGGTGGAGAGCGGTAGGCCTGAACCTACTCTGGTGGGTTCCTCTGTGGCTCCACTCTTTACAGCCGTGATCTTCGACACCAATTCCCATCTCTGTCCTTGAAGCAGTTCCGGTGAGCAGTTTCACCTCTGGGCCACTCTTTTAGAGTGGTGGTATGGCGTTTGCCCAGTTGTCCTGGCCAGTGGACCTGGTTCCGGGGACTTCAGGCCTTGGAGCCACCGGGCCGCGGCTGGGTCGGTCGGGCCTGGATATGCGCGGTGCCCTCTCTGGTGCCAACGCCATTGACGCCGACTCCTCATGCCTACCCCCTCTCCTTTTTCCCTGCAGGGGCTGGCACAGGTACCACTTTTCTTCTCCCCTTTGTTTAGGTCTAGCAGCGGTTCTGGTGCTGTGCATGGTGCCAGTGCCATGTTTGGTGCCAGTGCCGGGTGTGGCACTGTGTCTGGCACCGTGTGGTGCCATGTGGTGCTGGCGCCATGGGTTGTGTTGGGTCTGCGCCAGGTCTGGTGCCGTCACCGCGGATGGCACTGAACTCTTCAGTGATCCAGGTGGTGGCATCTCCCATGTTCCTGGTCTAGACCTGCCTTTTGAAGGTTATTCTGGGGTAGAAGTGGATCTGGATGAGTCTCTCCCTATTCTGCTTTGTCGAAGACAAATTTGCTAAATTTGCTAAATTGCAAGCCTTCTTTAGCAGTGTGATGGAAGATCTTCTTTCTAGTTCTTTTTCCTCAGGGGTATGGGGTGCACCAAAACATTTCAGTCTTCTTCTGTGGACCAAAGCATACTTCTATGTCTTGAGTTCCTACATTCCTCAGTATGAGTACACCCTGTGGAACACACTCAGTGCAATAGTTGAGAGCCTCCCAGAATCTAATGCTGCATTGCTAGGGGCTTATAGCCCAATAATCAGCTGAAAGCTTTTATGGACACCTACGACTCTGCCTCTAGGGAAGCTGCTGCTGGCAGCAGGTGGTTAACATCTCCTTGACAATGCTTCTCTGTTTGGTCCTCAGGTTGTGTTCTGGGGGCCACTCAGAGCAATACAGCTGCCATTTAAACAACAGGTGGTGCCTGCTGCCTCTCAGAGGGATGGGACCTTCGACATTCTCGTACAGGCAGTCCTTTCAAGGTAAAGGCTGGCACGGGGTCATAATGATGCAAGACATTATTCCGCATGGCAAAATCGCGCTGCCAATACAGTGCGATTTCTGCCGTGAGGCATAAGTCTTTTTTCTGTGGGGGGCTTTGCCCTCCACACTCCCCGCTATGGGGGGCTGTGCCCCCAGACCCCCCCCACTAAAGATTCTCAACTCCGTGGGGTCCAACTCGGGGAGCGCACAAGTCATAAAAACAAAAAAGTTTCTGGAACCGGAAATCAAACCCGGTCCCAGAAGCAGCACCTGGGTTCCTACTGCTGTGGCTCAGTCCTGTGAGCCACGGCAGTTGCTTGTCGGAACCTGCTCCCAGCAGAGGTCTTATCCTCTGCCTGGGAAAGTGCAACTGGTGCAATACTGCGTACAGCAGTATATGCAGTATTGTACCAGTAACAGTAGCATACTGCGCTGTACCGGGTTAGCCATAATGTCATACGCTATTAAGCGTGCGACATTATGACCCAGTAGGGTAAAGACCTAGGTGCCTTTATCAGGAACCAACCCAGTAGAGGGCACAGGGCCCCAAAACGCCCTGTACCAACCTCTGTGGTTCCAGCCCAGGCCCACCTCAGCTGTCTAAGGGGGATGCCTCTTGGCGGTAGGAGGGGCATCTAATTCAATTTTACAGCCAGTGGAAGTCCATTACAGTGGACATATGAGTCATCAGGATTGTCTGAGAGGGATATTTTCCCAATTTCGCAACTTTCCCCAGACCTTCCACCCAGACGGCAGCCCAGTCTGTCCACCTCTCAGTTACACTGTCTTGCTTCTGAGATATGGGGCCTCTGCGGGAACTGGGCAGTAGAAGTTGTTTCACAGTGGAACGGAGCGCATCTTCCTATTTTCATTGCTTCTGATTCCAAGATAACATGTGGCATGTGCCATTTGTCAACATTGGAAGGTTGAACAAGTACTTCTTCAGGGAGGAGTTCACTAAAACCTCTGCATTCAAGTATTCACTTCCTGGACATTTGACTCCTAGCTAGCCCATCCGGGCAAAGACACAGGAGGCAGTTGCCACAACTTCTCAGTTGTTCTCTTTAGGGGGTTTTCTGATTCAGGGAAGGTGCCAGTTTCATCTTCCCAGCAGCTCCTCTTCTTAGGAGCCCTCCTGGATACCTCCAGGGCATCGTTTTTCATTCCAGAGGATGGGAGACATGACATCTTCCGATGGTTCGTTACATCATGGAAAATGACTCTTTTGGGCCCTTTTTGGTTGAGCGGATGCTGGGACTCAGGGCATCCCTGCAGCAAGCAGTGGTCTCTGACCATGCATCCACAATCCTCCATTCAAAATGACGGAGCCTCGGACAAAATCTTGTGGGGAGCTCATTGTCAAGACCGCCAAACTTGGGTGTAGAGCCAGGAGGAACCTCATCTTTTCATAAATTTCTTAGAGATGAGAGCTCTCTTGTAAACAAAGTCCTGAAGGATGCCCTCTGCCATGAAGTGATCCTGCTTCAGACGGATGACAGAGCTATGATGTATTACATCAGCAAGCAGGGTGAGGTGCCCTCCTACCCTCTCTGCTGGAAGGCCGTGAGGTTGTGACAGTGGTACCAGGAGCACAATGTGTCAGTTCAGATTTCATGCAGTCACTTTCCGCGAGTGGGGCAGTTTGGACCTGCTCCTATTTGCGTCCCCTCTCAATGCAAAGCTGCCTCTATCCTGCTTCAGAAATCCAGATGAAGCCAAAAAAAGAACTCCAGACAGAAAAAAATGCCAGCAAATGAAATTAACTGCTAGTGCAAATGCAATTTTAATGGCAAGAACAAGCCACACGGAGGACTCCTACTTGTGGCTTGTTCTTGCCATTAAAATTGCATTTGCACTGGCAGTTAATTTTGTTTGTTGGCATTTTTTTCTGTCTGGAGTCCTAGTTTTTTTTTGGCTTCATTTGGTATTTTGGAGATAGCTGCTCCCCTACCAGCACCAGTCCCCAGTGATAGCACAGCGTACATTGGGAGTTGTTCAGAAATCCAGAACCTGGTGTTTCCTGTCAGTATGTATTCACTGCAGTAGACAAGATGCACTCTGTATGTCTTCCTCCTTTTCCCTTAATTCAGAAGGTGCTGCACAAGTTTTAGGCTCAGGGGAGCAGGATGATTCTTGTCGTGCTAGACTGGCCTCGGCAGATATGATTGCATTTATTTATTTGCTTTTGTTAACCTGGCAAGCACACTAGACAGCCAAGTGCCTATTTTCAGGTGCGACCCTTGAGGATTACAATAGTACATACATGAACATCAGGCAAAAACAGGGTAACATACAATAGAATCAGGCTCATAGATTACATCAGGAGGTAGAAAGCAGTGTAGTACAGGCATGGGCAACAGATGTCTACAGATGACCCGGTAGATTAACAAGGTACAATACGTCAGGATCAGGCAGATCAAGGTACATTCAAGAGCATCAGGCACATAGGTTACATCAGGAAGTAGATAACAGTGTAGTGCAGGCAAGGTCGACAAAAGTCTACATGTATTGTCAGCCGTACCCTCGGGTGGGTATAAGTAGGAGGTAGCATGAGTAGTACAACAGATTTGGGGGGGGGGGTATTTCATTGGTACATCAGATGGCACAAGCTAGCCAGGTGGACAAAGTGCATGCAGTAGCCGGGGACTCATCACCCAGCAGTCGAAACAAGGTTGTAGTGGCTCAGACACAGAGACAGGCAGAGGCCGATTTTAGGAAGCCCCATAGGGAGGCTTTGAAGCAGGGGTGGGAGGGGGAGGAGTGAGTGCTGGCAGGAAGGGAGTTCCATAGCCTTGGCGCATAGGCAGAGAAGGCCTGATCACCCATTTGGGTGTGAGTTTTGGGAACCAGGAGGACCTGAGAGTCGCTGGATCTTAAGTGGTAGGAGGGGTTTGCAGGTGTGAGGGATAAGATGAGTGCAGGAGGGATGGCAGTTCTGATAATGTTGTCAATGAAGTTGCCAATGACGAAGGTACGGTGGTTCTCTGGAGGGAGCCACTCCTACTGGGAGTATAGCTCGCATTGGTGCGTGAGGCGAGGAGGCAAGAGTGCAAAGCGGCATACATTGTTGTATGCTGTGTCCCATTTTGAGAGACTGGTTTTTGGGACGTGGGCAAAGGATACCAGGCTGTAGCAGAGTGTGGCTAGGAGGATCCTCCCCTGGCTAGGGCGAGACGTGTGGCCGAGGTGAGACAACTTTTGGCTCTGTATGCCAGGCCCAGCTTGAAGTTGGTTGCTTTACAGGCATTGCGAATGTGCAGTGTGAGGTCCAGTTGTGGGGAAGGGTTACCCCCAGGTACATGACCGCATCTGCAACATGCAAGAGGGAACCATCAGCTCCTGAGATTTTTAGAGGAGCAGGGCAGGCTTTTGTCTTGGCAGAGGAGCCAAAGAGCATGACCTGAGTCTTTTTGAGGTTAATGGTAAGCTTGTGGTCCTCAAGTTAGGTTTGGATATGGTTAAAGTCAGAGTTTAACTGGGTGTTGATGGCCTTAAGGTCCCGAGAACTAGCCAGGATGACGAGGTCATCCATGTACAGAGTGGAGTGCCCAATGGCTGGAGCTGAGGGCAGCTTGTTTATGAAGATGGAAAACAGAATGGGTCCGAGGACGGAGCCCTGGAGGTCACCGGAGCTGGATCGGAGAGAGCCTTGTTAAAGTTAGCATATTGCTGTCTCCCTGAGAGATAGTGAACCAGGTGTGGGTGGGTGGGGAGAAGCCCATGGACCAGAGAGTAGAGCACAGGAGCGAGTGGTCAACCCGGTCAAAGGCTTTTGAGAGATCCATGAAGATGGCTCCAGTCAGTTTGCTTTGATCGGTAGCGGACCTGGTCACGGAGGTGACCACTGCTAGGGCAGTAGAAGTGCTGTGCCCTTTTCTGAAACCATGTTGTGCTGGGGAAAGTAGCTCATAGCTCTGGAGGTAATGGGTGAGTTGAGAGGCAACCACTTTTTCAAGTAACTTGCTGATCGCAGACAGGATCGCAATAGGGTGGTAGTTCTTGAGATTTTTCAGGTCGCCTTGTTTGAGGACAGGGATGACCTTGGCCACCTTCCATACATCTGGAATGGTACTCGAGATTAAGAAAGCATTAAATATGTGAGAGATATGCCGGACTAGGAGGGATGCCCCCAGGAAGAGCAGTTTGGGCTCAAGGCCGTTGTGCCCAGTTCCAGTCTGAAGGGAGAGACCAGCAAGGAGCCTCTGGGTCTCCAAGACAGAGACAGCCTTTAAGTAGAAGGAAGGATGGCTGGAGGTCCCACTAAGGGAGGGACATTGAGTCGTGGAGAGAGGGGGTTGGGAGGGAGGAGCAGTCAGGTCAGAGAACTGGCAGTTAAAAGCATTGACAATTGTGATGCGGTTATTGCAACTAGCCCCTCCAATGAACATGTCAGAGACCTGGGCTCTGGTAGACCCTCTGACCATGTTTTTAATGTTTTGCCAGAAGCTCCTCGGGTTTCTGGCCAAGGATAGCAGGGCAGATTGACAGAATTCACTCTTGGCAGAGCGGATGGCTCTTTTACAAGAGTTTCTCAACTGTCGATATTCGAGGAAGTCGGTATTGGAGTGGGAGGACTTGAACCTTGCCCAGCATTGATCTCTTTTGTTTCATGAGGGACAGTAGGTCCCCATGGAGCCACTTGGTGACGGTGCCCCTCACCCTCCTTTTCATGAGGGGTGCATGTTTGTTTTGCAGGGAGTAAAGACAGCAAGGAAGTTGTCGAGGGCCCCTGAGGGATCATTTGTGGCAGTGACCCGGGTCCAGTCGATTTGTCGTAGGTCAGCATGGTAGTCATCAATGTCAAAATTGGAGTAGTCTCTCATCTGGATCACTTTGCAGGGAATTTTGGGTGGGGAGATGCCCCATGTGCAGTAGGTAGGGGAGTGATCCGAGATGGCATCAGGGAGGATTCCTGAGGAGACTATTTTGTCGGGTCTGTTACTCAGTACTCAGTCGATAAGGGATCCTTTTCCCCTGCAGGAGGAGAGCCTTGTGGGTTTGACAATGAGTTGGCTGAGGGTGAGACCTGACAGCAGTGGTTCATAATGCCTGGCATTGCCCCCCAACCAGTTTAAGTTGAGGTCGCCCAGGACTAGCAACTCTTTAGAGCCTACTTTGTGCCTGAGACAGTCAAGTAGGGAGGAGAGCCCAACTGTTCCTCCCTTTGGAGGGTTATAGGCACATACCAGGTGCACCTTTTTAGTATTGCCTAGCAGAAGGAGGGTATGCAAGAACTAACAGGCAGGGTGTGTGAGGGAGGTGTGCCCAATGACAGACACGTTTAAGTGCCCCTTACTGTAGAAGAGCACACGACCTCCACGCTTATTTCCCTCTCTCTCTCACCTAATAAGGTTGTACCCCAGGAGGGCACACACAAAGTCTGGGGTGTGTGGCTTCAGCCAGGTTTCCATGAGCCCCAAGATATTGGGCTTGTAATGAGCCACCCAGGCGGTTAGCTCTGCTAGGTTTGGTAGAAGACTATGCACATTCATGTGAACCTTTTTTATGCCTTTGGCTGAAAGCCAGGCCGGGGGAGACTTGAAAGAGTGCAGGGTGGCCTGAGGTCCAGGGGTTTGAGCTGTGCCCCCAGCTAGGCCAGGGAGGGCCAAGCATCCACTCATGGACAGCATCTTGTATGGCCACAGAGGGAGGAGTGCGCAGGTCAGTTCAGGGTATGATGCTGCCTCCTGGCACGTAATCGATCAGAGCCTTGGGCAGCAAGGGAGATACCACACTACCTAGGAGACAGATTAGCAACCGAAAATAACACTATAACAGGTTACAATAACACTGAGGATAGATGGCTGCAAATTGCTAGCCCTAGGTTGCTATTCTTGCTTTATAAGACAGTGGCTTAGAAATGGCTGTGCTAGAACTAGCCCAATGCAACAGTGACTAAGGTTATCTGCCCAAGTAAGTAAGTAAAATTTTTATTTAAATATGCCCATTCCCGGAGGCTCTGGGTGAAGTACAATATATTAACACATATTCAAAGCATCAACAAAATAACAAAGTATAATTACACATACAATTATAAAATTATTAAAATGCAATAAATAATCCACTGAACTCTAATTAAAACCTGAGTTTAGATAATTCTCAGTTTAATTCAAAAATGTCTTAGTAAACAGGTGGGCTTTAAGGCGGGCTTTAAAAACCTCCAGTGTCGGTGCCTCCTTAACCCCAGAAGGGAGCAAGTTCCACAGGACCAGGGCGGTGACACTAAAAGCCCTATCGCCAGCTGACTTTAACCTCGACCTGGGAACCACTAGGAGGCACCCACTGAAGGAACAGAGGGGATGAGCCGAGACAGAGGGAACCAGAAGGTCTGACGGGTAACCAGGGCCCTGACCATGTAGGGCCTTATAGGTGAGAAACCCCACCTTGAAGAGGATCCTCCACCCGAGTGGCAGCCAGTGCAGATTACGCAGCACCGGAGTGATATGGCAAAATTTAAGCTGCCCAGTAAGTAACCGGGCAGCTGCGTTCTGCACTAGCTGCAGTCTGCGGAGAGATCCTCCTGTGACCCCGAGATAGCGCGCTTTACAGTAGTCAAGTCTCAAGGTAACCAAGGCATGCATCAAGGTAGGGAGGTCCAGAGGTGGAACAAGGGGCTTTATTCTGGTGATATTTATAAGATGGAAAAAACAGGAGCAGACAACAGAGGAAATCTGCGCCTCCATAGTCAAACTCCTATCAAAAATAACACCAAGATTTTGCACCGTTGAGGAGGCCTTCAATGAGACAGAACCCAGAACTAATCCAGTACCTGAATCAATGGCCAACCTATCACACACTCTGTTCGACTCCATTACCAGTACCTCCGTCTTATCGGGATTCAGTCGCAACCAGCTGGACACCATCCAGTCATTAATCTCGGCAAGACACCTATTTAGCACATCCACCGGGTTGGATGTTCCTGGGGCAAAGGACAAGCATAGTTGGGTATCATTGGCATAGCAATGAAAACCAAAACCATACCTCCTAATGATGCCCCCCAAGAGCAGCATATACACTGCAAACAGCATGGGGGCCAAAACCGAACCTTGAGGAACTCCACAAGAAAGGAGACCAGCAGAGGAGGAGAAATTCCCCATCACAACTCGCTGTCTCCTATTAGATAAAAAAGACTCAAACCAGCAGATGACAGTGCTGGTGAGTCTGCAGGGTTCCCTAAGGCGGTCAAGCAACACACCATGGTCTACAATGTCAAAAGCTGAAGAGAGATCCAGGAGAACAAGAATTGTCTTGTCTCCCCGATCTCTAGCCCTGAGGAGGTCATTCTGCACCCAACCAAGCACTGTTTCTGTGCTATACCTTGCCCAAAACCCTGACTGGAATTGTTCGCACAAATAATGGGTCATGAGGTGCTCCTCTAACTGAAGTGCCACTACCTTCTCCACAACCTTCGCTAAAAAGGGAAGGTTGGAGATAGGTCGGACATTTGCCCTAATCCCTGGGTCCAAGGATGGCTTCTTTAAGAGCAGTCTCACCAGTGCCTCCTTCAAGGCATCAGGAAAGACCCCTTCAGCTAAGGAACACCTGACAATCAGGGCAAACACCGGGCCAACAGTGTTGACGCATCTCATCAAAAAACGCGTTGGCACCGGACCCCGTTCACAAAAAGTGTGCTTCAGATTGATTGCCACCTCAATAACGTCACTGGCATCCACTGGTCTAAACTCCCCCCAGTCAGGCAGAGTGCACTCAGGATACCTCTGATGACCACTGCCAGCTATTACATTGCTGGCTGGAGGAACACCCTGCCGAATGCTGGACACTCTGTCTGAGAAAAACTGAGCAAACTCTTCACATTCAAAGTCTGAAAAAACCTTCTTCGGCTGCAGACAGGCAGGATAAAGTAACCTATTCACAGCCCGAAAAAGTGTAGTTGGTCAGTTCTTCCCAGCAGCAATCTCCCTGGACAGGAATACTGCCTTTTTATGGTTGATTGTCCCTTGGTATGCATTATGATGCACACGCAAGGCCAGTTTGTCCGCATCCAAGCCAGATCTCCTCCAGCAGTGCTCCAACTTCAGACCCTTCCTCTTCGTCTGCCTGGGGTCCCCATCAAACCAAGGAGACCTCAGGTATGAAGATTTGGGGCATACACGGACAGGTGCGAGGGAGTCAATGGCGCCAGACAGAATCCTATTATAGGAGTCTACCAGAGCACATCACCGATGCATACATTTCCCACATCGGATAGATCAGCTGCCGCCAAAAAAACATCTGGGGTCAAACCCCGTAAAGGGCGGCAGCTCATTATCTCACTAGGGTGAGGGCATCTGGTGGGAGCCCTGAACGTGAACTGCACTGTGCAATGATCGGACCAAACCACCCGATCAATCCTGAGATTATCTATCTCAAGCCCCAGTGAGAACACCAGATCCAACGTGTGGCCACCCTGATGGGTCGCAGCAGAAACAGCTTGTGACAGGCCCAAAACAGACATAATTTGGAGGAGACTATATCCTGGCCGAGACAATTCGTCATCGGCTCAAACACTGAAGTCCCCCAGAATAATACATCTGGGGGCCTCCAGTGTTTCACCGGCGACGAATTTGGCAATCTCCTGCAGAAAATTCCCCACCATCCCAGAAGGGCGATAAACCAGGAAGATTCTGCACCCTACACCTGGACCCCCATAAATGGCCACGCACTCAAAAGAATCTGGAGCTCACACTGGGTCCACGGTGAAGCCCAAGTCAGATCCTTCTATGCTCCTCTCTGGGGCAGTGCACTACAGTATACCCAGGCAGAACAGGGGGAAGCAAGACAATGAAAGTTACTAGCCCTAGGTAGCTAGACTTGCCTTATAAGACAGTGGGTTGTATTAACTATCTCTAGAAATAGCTATGCTAGCACTAGCCCAGTATGACAAAGGCTAAGGTTATCTTACACAATTAAGACAGTGAAAATACAAGCCCTAATAACACAGGAAGTTCATTCAGGCATAGTGTTCAGCGTGCTGGGCTAGGGGTAGCTTCTGGCTGCAAGCCAGTAGATAAGGCAGATTATTGCCTTTCCTAGCCAGAAGAGGAGACTAGCCCATGTATAAGATTATCTATTATCAGCTATAGGCAGAGAACAGTTAGGTATCAATGTAACTAGAGTATCAAGCAGTCAGTGTTATTGCATTTTAGAATTAGCGGTCAGAGTTCTGCAATAAGCAATTAGACTGCAACTGTTGATAGTAGCAAGTCTCTGTACCTGTTGTAGTCATTAGGGATTGGTCCTCGAGAACTCATGGGCGGGAAGTACACGCATTTAAGGGGAGGAGGGAATGCGGCAGGAGGGTGGGACAGATTTTCACTTCGTTGCCCCTCTCTGTTTCTAGCATCAGGGGAGGTCCGCCTGTCTCAGAGCTTTTAGCCGTTACCTCAACCCATGGAGATTGCTTCAAATTGAAATTCTGGTCAGTTCCTGATGTCGGAGGAGGTCTGCCTGGCTTGGAGCTTCTCGCCGGCGCCTCTACCCTGAGGAGATTAGCTTTGGAGTTAAAAGTTTGTAGCGGGTAGGGGAACTCTCGGCAGTAGGTCGCCCTCTCCACCCCTGGTTGATCCGTCTGTCCGAGTGGTGCTGTGGAGCTCAGGCTTGTCCTTAAGGATTAAGCCGACCGAGCATCACAGCAGATCAGCATTGATCAACAGTCTGTCAGAAGTTCCCCCAAGGCGACTCCCTGTAAGAGCGGACCTCTGACACAGGGACTTTACTCCATCCTAACCTGTGTTCCCCTTCATGTCAGCTCCTCAGGAAATGGAAGTGAGCAAGTTTTAAGTTTCCCAAACCATCACATACATCTTCTAAGCCACGCATAGGCCTTCCACCAGGAGGGCTTGCGCGGCTAAGTGGAAACCCTTCTCCTTCTGGGGTGCAAGTCCCATCCCATACTATACTAAGGTAAGAAGAAGGAGCGAGTAGGTCAAGGCCCATAATGCTCCTATACTATGTCATGGAATAGTAAGATAAGTCATACCCTGACATGATTAAATTATCAAGACGATGTTTGAAAGTCTCTTTAGTATTACTAGTGACTACATCGGATGGGAGCCGATTCCAAGGCCCAATAATCCTAACAGTGAAAAAATATTTACAGCTGATGTGCTTAAAAGATTTACCAGTTTTACCATCTGGACCCTCCAGTTGCCCACCAAGTAAGGTGTTGGGGTGCCTCCTGGACTTGTCAAATGCAGGTCTGCATTACTTGGCAGTGAAGGTACACCTCTGCACATTTTTGGTCTATCTTGAGCCAGTAGACAGCATGTCACTGGCTCAGTTTCCATTAGTCAAGTTTTCCTTCTCCCTACTTACTTCATTAACTCCAGAATGAAGGAGAGCACTCCCTTCATTTCTCTGGATGTTAAGAGGCCGGGTTCACACCACTCTACTGGAGTGGTTGCAGCTTTCCTAGCAGAGATTCGTAATGTACCATTGCAGACTTCTGCAAGGCGATGAGTTGGAGCTCATTGCATACCTTTGTAAAAGCACTATGTTCTGGATGTCCATGCCAGACAGTTGACTTTCTTTGGCAGGACAATCCTTATGGACTTCTGTCCTGAGTGAACTCTGTCTCCTACCGCCCTAGTTGGGGGTTTGATTTTCAGCTCGGTACTCTCCCATTAGTGTGAGTGAGTGGTGGAGACTTTCAGTCCAGGAAGTGATGGAAATTACATACTTACCGTAATTCTTGATCTTCTTGGACAAAGTCGCCACCACTTATTCAAACACCCACCCACCATCCCCCAAGCTCACTCATTCTGTTTTGGTCTTCACATCCTTGTTGTTCGGGCTGTGAAGACATTATTGAATTGACCCTTCTTACATGGGTCATCCGGGCCTTCATATGCCCAGAAGTTAGGGTTAGGTTTTCTTTCATTAGTTTACGCTGCATCTCCTTGGTCGAAAAGGTACTGAGGTGGTTGGAGGGTTGATGCTGAGATAGCCTATACAGCACGAGCTAGCCTCATGGTGCTGCACATGTGTGGTCCTATCCCGGCCCTCCTGAAGATTTTTGGCTCCCGCAGGGTCCTAGCACCTCCAGCATAGTCCCATTAGTGTGAATGAGTGATGGAGATTTCATTCAAGAAGATCAAGAATTATGATAAGTACGTAATTTCCATTTTTTGCAGATCCACAGGGTGCTGGAAGCTTTACCCTGAATCTGTTAAACAGGTGTCAGCAAGAATTAATGGATGACTTGCAGGACATTGGGGACTGAGTGGGTCTGTGTATATGAACTCGGTTTCTGCTCCCCATGGCTTGAAGTAATTCAGCCAAATTTGCAAAGTTTGGTGATGTCTGTATGTAAGTTTTAGCATGTTACTTCTTTTTGCATTAAAAGGATACTGGTTGTTGAAGTATATAACACGTGTTAGTGCTTGAGCTCACCATGGTGTCTGGTCATTTTCTCTTCTGGTCATGGGCGCAGGAACACATATACCAAGTAAGCCACCCATGGTTTACAAGTTGATTGGAGTGGGTGCAGCACTCTTGTCATTGACCACTGATTTTGGTTACTCCTGTTTGATGTCTACCCCATACTGGTGTCCTAATATGAATATTGTGCTCTGTTTGAATGAGACATACTATTAAATACATAAAGCTAAGTACTACTGTATTTCTTTCTCTTCAATATGCAGTTCCTGAAGTACAACATGGCGTGTACAAGGGTCTGGGTAACAAATATGGACAGATCTACAATGGGGGAGGGGCAATAAAAAGGCACCAAAAGGTTCTGGCTTATAAATTTTGTTTTCCTAGACATACCACTCCTTCTGGTGGAGATTGGAACTGGTTATGTGAATGTAACTGCATCCTTATAGTTCTGACTGAATTGCTGCCTTCATTCTATAATAGTACTTATATACAATGTTCAAGAGGGTTGGGAGCAGTTCTGATGTGATAACACTGATTGATCATTATTTGATGGATATCCTTGTTTCATGAACTAAGCCTCAGACTGTAATGGATACCTATATAATATGTCTGCAGGGGTGCATTTGACTGACAGATTTTGCTTCAGTCATTTGTAAGTTCAGACCAAGAGGTCAGTTATATACTGAAGCACTGCTGTAATGGTTTTATGTATTACTGAACTATTGCATGTAGCTTTTTCTCAGTCTCTTTTTTTTTATAATTTGCAGCTGTTTTTGTATTCCCCGTTCTGATATACCAGTTGTGAGGGTAGGGGTGTTATCCTTCTTTTTCATTTTGGAATACTTGAAACCCATCTTGGGGGCTAGTTTATTTTTGTATTGTCAGTAAGTGTAATTAAAAGAAAATTTAGGTTTGGTCTAGTGGTGCCTTGAAAGTGCATTATGCTACCATGTAGGAACCTGGGTTCCTCTTAGGACTCAACCAATTGCTCCAACCCTCTGGAGTCCAAAACGTGCAATGATAGTAGAGTATTTAGTTCTGGGAGAGGGTGAGGGGCTCTGCTGCATTAGCGCTTAGTACAGTGGTTTTGTGTGATGGCATTGGATATATGGGTGATCACACAGAGCCAACTGGGTCCCACCCCAGGGCTGATACTGAAGATGTTCCCTGACATCGGGGGGGGGGTGGAGGGAGAGCTACGGAGAAGAGGGTGGAGCTGGAAAGATGAAGTAGCTTCCACCACCACACCCCTAAAGGGGCAGCTCTGGCCCTGAACTTCAGCACCTGGATCACAGCAGCTTGCCTCCCATTGCTTCACCTGTTCTCAGAGGAGGAGCTCACCCAGCCCCCTTGGAGGTGGATGGGGGAGTAAGTCCTCTAGTGAGGCCCTGATCAGGAGGGAAAGTATAAGCAGAGGCGGAGCCTGGACCGATGGAGTGGAAGGGGAGTATATTCACTCAGGCATGGTGTCGGTGAGTAAAGACCCTGAGCAGAGTGATTACCCAGGGTTGGCATGGCTTTCGGATCACATTAGGAGGTCCTGATCACTGCTGAAAGGGCAAACTTTTATGGAGAAAAGATACACATTACAAAGTACAAACAAAATTCAGTAGATGAAATGGCAGTGATCATGGACTACAGCAGTCTGGCACAATGTGTTTTTAAAATCAAAGCCCACCCCTTTACGTCTGCACCAGCTATTTAAAAACTTGGGGCAAATATGCCTTTGAAGAACTGTGGGTTGTTGCAAGGGCTATGTTCAGAGTACAGTATTTATTTTAAAATTGAACTGCTTATTTTTTCATTTGGAACATTTCCCACTGGGATGTCCTAATTTACAGTAGGTTATAAACCTAGTCTGCAAGAGGGTGGTGCAAGTGAGGTATTGTACTGTATATGTTTAGCTTACTGCAAATCATATAACCAAATAAGAAAACAATGTTACAGGGATTTAAGACTCTTCCACACGACAAGACCAAATATTTTTAATTACAATTGCATCTGAGTGCATCTTTCCTAAAGCTTAAGTCAATCAGCAATCTGTTTCTAAAAACAGAAAGATGTCATAGAAGACTCCCCTCTACATAGGTTTTCCTCAGGTCATCTAAGTTCTTTCATTTGTAAGACTTAAGTACATTTTGACCTGGAACACAACAGAAGTTTGTCAGAGTTGTTGCTGTTCCTTTAACAGAAGCAAGAGCGCAGCAGCCTCATCTGCATAGTCAGGAGCCCTAATGCATTAATCATGTTGTCAGGACCTCTGTAGGCAGAACGGAGCCTGCAACAAGAGAAATAATGGGAGGAGGGTGCCCTTTAAAAATGTGATTTTTTTTTAAACACCTATTAATGTGAAACTAGTTTGTTGCAATCTCTATGTGTCTATGGGGTGCACAAACTGAACAGTATCTACATTGCTGATTGTGTTTTGTTAGGCTAAATCAACTGGGGATGGTTACTGCCAGAGATCATTGTCCCTGTTTGTCCTCCGTACTTGAAATGCAACAAAAGGGTACTGTGACATGCTCACGAATAAATGCTGCTTCATGGATTGGAAACTGAATGAACGTATTCCTTAAGGGAATAAATCAGAATACAGAAGAAGTATGAGGAGATAACAGTGCTGGAGGAGACATGTAGTGTAGAAGGACAGTTAAAATCTGGCCTAAGGATCCAGGCTGGGGTGAGGAGAGGTGTAGTATGTTTTTCAGTGGAATGAGCATGTAGGAACTGGAAACTGATTCAGCACAACTGTGCGTAATTGTAAATATTGTAACTGATGAGGCATGTTAATAAAGAACATAAGTGAAAAAAATGGTGACCATGCATTGCCAAAATGTACTCCATCAGCACGTTTGATGGGCAGGAAGCCACCAATTGGGGCTCACACCATTATCCTCTCTGCTCAAGCAAAGGTAACATCTTTACCTATACAGCAGGACAGCAGAACATAGTAGGAGGGATTTACTTGGTTGCCTTGAAATACTGAAAGTTGATGATAAGAGTAGGACCTAAGAAAAATCAGTACCAGAATTTGACCTCAGTAAAATATTTTTTTTATAATTTGTCATTCCCTTTCTTGCCAGTAGTAGAGGCATTTTCTATAGGACACTTATATGACACCTCCACCACCATTTTAATGTCTTAATCCGGGCATTTACGATTCATCTACACAGTATAAGGTCAAATATACTCTCTTACTTCTTGGGAAGCCTCTTGTTAAAACAAGATAAGGTACTGTGGTACATGATGGCAAAACAACAAACTGGGCTCAGCAGTGAAACCATCATTTATAAAAACAATCTTGCTCTGACTGAAGTTAAAAACTGTTTATTCAAATACAGCACTTGCATACAGACGGCAGGGTCTGTTCACCCAATGTTTCCGGTGCTTAACTGTTTATGTGATTAGTCCCTTAGGTCAGATGGATGGTGTCCATGATTCATCCACTATTCTCAACCCTTGGGAAAACCCACCACTCCACAGAGGAACAACAGCATGCATAGGTGCCGACTCCATGGGTGCTGGGTTGCTCAAGCACCCACAGAGTCAATTTAAGCACCCTCAGTGTTTTGAGGACAGCCTGCAAAAAAAGATTAAAAGGGAACATGGCGATAGGAAAAATACTGCCTCCTGGCTGTGAGCACCCACAAAGGTTCGTAAAAGTCGACACACCTGGCAGCATGCCTCTTATACCACTGCTTTTCATATCTGAATATTTGTCTTTGTTTAAATGTGTGTCTTTTTATATATTTTTTTTAATTTGGAGACTCTTTCCTCCCCTTCCCCTAGGTGATATCCTTGTCCTTGAAGAACATATGCTATGAATAACATTGATAGTATGCACACTGTTCAGAACCACAGCAAACTTTGTAAGGATCAGAACGAATTAACCTTGTCTTTGGTGGATGTCTCTGAATTCACTGGTTTCATACAACACCATAAAGAAACAGCAGTGGAAACTCTTCCTGTCAGTTGCTGCACCAGAAACAGCACAGCGAATAGAACTTGGCTTTATATATTACCGTTAATCCTTAACATTGCATGTCAAAGCACTTTACAAGGCAATGAGTTAGATAGAGGTAGTACAGGAATTGTGTGCAACCAGAAAGCTGATACAAGCTCAACAACATCTCTCACACAGCCATGGGCAATTACAGTAGGGCCTGTTTTACTGAGGGAATGTTGGCAGGGACCCCCAAAGTAACCCTCTACTGGTTTTGAAAAGTGCCTTGGGATTTTTCATTTACCTCTGAACAACCCCCAGAAATAGGCAGAAGGAGCACTTGGTTTAAGGTCTTATTCAAAGGATGGCACCTGTAACAGTGTAGCAACCTAATAATACTGTGTGGCAGTGTTGTCACTGAGTAGAACCCCAGATCCCCTCTTTGGGACTTGAACCCATGACCTACTGACTCAGAACTATAGAGCTACCGAGCCACACTGACACATGCCATGTGTTCTCATGTGGTGCGCACACTGGTGGCATCTGCCATTTGCAACTGGTTTCCAGGCTTTGAAACTATTGCAGCTTTCCTCATAACCAGCTTCTTGGTGTAGGAAATACCGAGATGCCTTCCATGGGATCGTGATTGAATTTCAGTTTCACTAAATTTATGACAAAATAGTCCTGGTTCTTAACAGTAAATGTTTATTAACACAATAATTTAAAAAAGAAAAACTGAAAAATGCTTTCATTTAAATAGACATTCCAAATTTATGTCAGTCTTCCAATCTGCATTGTCCTATGGACCTTAAATTTTTACATGTCCAAGAATGGATGAAATTTTCTTTGTAAGTTTGACACCCTTTTCTATGGGATAACACCTGGTTTCATTACAGTGTTTAACATGTAACCTCATCGAGATACTGTACTTTAAAGACTCCCTCTCTTCGCACATCAAGGGCACCAGCTGCCGCTGATGGAGCTGAGTTATCACTGCTACCAACTGGACAGTGATTTGTCTGATCATTATGCCAACTGAACTGGACATGAGATTGCACTGTATAGGACTAGTGTGGGGTTTAGAATCAAGTTTAAACTGCAGCGTGCGTGTAAATATAGACTTCTGTGGAAAACTACCTTCCAACTGTAATTCGGTGGCCATTTTTGACACCATTGACTTGTAGTGGCATGGTGATGAGGTCAAAGAGTGACTGGATGACCAATCAGGTTTAGCTGCCTGAGGGAGACAGCCACAAGAGCTCCTGGACTTGAGAGGAACCTAACAAATTCAGATGCCTTTGCTGCTACCAATCAACTGTTGTGTCACAGATCTCCAGTCCTGAGTTAGCTGACAGCTGGAGTCACCAATCAGAGCTACGGATTCCCCAGTGAACAGCAGGGCTGTCTCAGACCCAGTTCAGTCTAAGTTCACTGCTGAACAGACTTGGAGCTAAGTGCTGTTGAAAGAGACAACGTGTGCTGCAGAGACAGATTGCACATCTGCCCAAGATAGAGAACAAGTGAGAAGCAGAACTTCTGCCTACTGAAAAAATAGGTAACTATTCTAAGTGCCACATAGATTTGAAGCTGAAAGCTACAGCTTGTAAAGACACTTTTAACTGCAGTGCAGCTGGTACCATACCATAAAAGAAAAACCTTTATGGCACTCAGAGCCCCGGCATTACAGTGCCAGGTCATTACAGCATCAAATGCCAGATTTGCTGCCCCCTTCCCAAGGTCCACTCCCCCCGGAGTTAGTATCACTAGAAAGGGAGGTGTGGGGTGCAGGGGCACAGCCCCCACTAAAAGAGATGATGGCAAGATATCCACTTGGCGCAGTAAATGACTGTGCACACTGCTGCCGGTGCTCTGAACAGGTGGAACCAAAAGAGAGAGGGAGACAAAGAGTAAAAGTGACACCAGCCAGAAAGAGATTCGCTGTGCACTGTGGTATCAACCCCTGCACATTGCGGAAGACCCCCTGGTTTGGGGAACAGTGTATAAACCCAGGGCTTGCCCTGCAGCCACAACCTGTAATAGCTGGGAAGCAGGTAATGGGCTAGGCCATCTGGCTAGGAGTACAAATACTGTACCTCAGTTGAGGTCAGTGTTGGAAATGGAAGAAATTGAGAGAACCCATCACCTTTGATGTAGCATCAAACACATGTGACAGCAGTCTGGGTACATGTTTCGTCATTATATGTTTCACTGTTACACTTCATTTAGTTAGTTTTACATCTGTAGGGGATTTCATGTTATACAGGAGCAGTCCTTCCCAACTTTTCTCCTGTAACTGTGGCAGACTTTTAATTTCACTCCTGGAACTTTGTTCACAGCCCCTCCCCCACACCCATTTTAACCACTGGTTGATGCTTAAGCATTTGGGTTTGGGGGTTTGATTTTACAAAACATTGCTAACCATTTCTGTTTGCGTGTGCTACCCCCAACCAACCACGTGCAATGTCATTGAGCCTATACTGTTTCAACTGCTGGGTACCCATTGAGAAACAGGAAACTCCCTAGTTAGAACTAAGGGTACTGCACTGGTACTAGTGGGCAGGTGGTAGCACCCCCACTACCAGTGGGCTAAGCCCAGCAACTGTATTGTACATGAATGGTATGGGGCAGGCACGGTTTGGGGGCTGAGCCTGGAAGGGCAGTTAAGCACAGCCCAGGAAAATACTGCTTTGTCTGTGCCTAGGAGGGCATTGATGAGCAGCTGGCACTAAAGTACATTGGGACCAGCAAAGAGATATTATACTGCACAGCCTCATTGCTTCTAACCCCCCCTTCCCCTTGTTTCCACCTTTTGGGCTTGGAGCTGACCCTAAATAAACATATATTGTTTTGTTTTAAATTCCTTGTTTGACTGCTATGGTTGAAATTCCTTGTTTGACCATATGGTGCCCATTTTTATGTTTGCTTGCACGCATGTGCAAGAAACATAGTGCCATCATCCGAGTTTTTGGAGGTGTGTCACCCCCTCTTCCAATTCAGTCAGTGTGTTGGCAGGCGCGGCCCCAGTCCGCCAATGCATGCTGGAGCTGTCTATGACAGCTCCAAAATGCAGTGGCGTACAGTTGAAAGGGGGAGCTAAGCTTCAGTGAGCAGCGATCAGATATTGCCTGCTCATGCGCAGCTCCCCCTACACACATAAAAACACACACGCATACTGCGTGCTGCCCCCCCCACATACACACTGTATCGCCGACGGTGGTGCCCAATCCCGTCGGCTTGTGCTGCTTCCCCAGTTTTTTCCCACATGCCACACTGGGTGCCCACCCCAGCGTGGCAACTCATGAGATAGCCGACGGGTGCCCTAACTCGCCGGCTCCACTGTCCCCCCCCCAGAGTAGAGGTGCCACGCTGGGAGCCCACCCAGCATGGCAATCGATGATATGGCCGATGGGGTGTTAACCGCCGGCTCCACTTCAGTCAGTCCTTGTGCTACCGCTAGAGCCCACCCCAGTGTGGCAAACGTCCCGCTGCCACTGGAAAAAAAACTGTAAATAAAAACTGTCCTCGGCGCTTCTCCCTGGCCCCTCCCACAACCGGCACCCACCTACTGCGCACCCTGCCTCCCCACACCCCTCACCCCATACTTACCTCCGGAGTCCGGCATGATGATCTTCGGTGGACCGGGAACACGTTTGCACTCTTCAAAGCCGACTGCGAACTGAGGAAATGCTGGTAAGCTGTATAATGGGATAGATAGGGGTTTTTCAACTTTGTTGCATATCTCAGACATTTTTTGGAATTTTTGCACCAAATTTTCAACATGGGGTTTTTGGGACCCCTCCTCATGAATTCTTGCACTTTCATGGCGTTACTCAGGCCCGAAGGGTGATTTCGAAGCCACTGTGTGAAATTGCCTTTCCGGAATGATTAATGAAACGACACTGCCAGTGTTCATAAGGTGGGCTCTCAAGGAGCCTATTTTGAAAATTTGGTGGAAAAATTCCAAAAAATGACTGTTTTACAAGCGTGCATTGCGCAGTTCCTCACGCACGCCAGAAGTTCATGGTTTTCAATATTTTCACTCCAGATTTTCAACATTGCCATTTTACCACACCTTCTTATGAGTACAACTGTCATTTTTCACATCTCACCCAAAACGTGTTTCCGCTCATGTAGCGCACAATGGCGAGTCGGTGTGTGAAATCAACGGACAAATTAAGAAAATCACAGTGACACTGTTCATGAGCAGAGGTCTTAAAATAGCTATGTTGAAATTTGGTGAAAAATTCCAAAAATGACTGTTTTACAAGCGTGCGCGCTATGCAGTTCCTATGTACCGTAAGTTTCATAATTTTCAATATTTTCACTCCAGATTTTCAACATTGCCATTTTACCACACCTCCTTATGAGCAGTACAGCTGTCATTTTTCACATCTTGCCCAAAATGTGTTTCGCCATGTAGTGCACAATGGCACAGTCGATGTGCGAAATCAACGTATGGGACACATTAAGAAAATCACAGTGACACTGTTCAAGAGCAGAGGTCTTAAAATGGCTATGTTGAAAATTTGGTGAAAAAATTCCTAAAAATGACTGTTTTACTGAGCGTGCGTTGCGCAGTTCCTATGCATGCTCGTAAGTTTGCGAATGTAATAGTTTACCCAGATTTTCAACATTGCCATTTTATTACACTTCCTTATGAACAGTAACAGCTGCCATTTTCATATGTCGCCCAAATGTGTTTCAAGACATGTAGCGCACAATGGTGCTATTGGTGTGCGAAAGCAATGTTTGGGACAGATTACGAAAATCACAGTTACACTGTTCATGAGCAGAGGTCTTAAAATGGCTATGTTGAAAATTTGGTGACAAAAGTCCATAAAATGACTGTGTTACGAGTGAGCATTGCGCAGTTTCCACGCATCCTCGTAAGTTCATGACTTTGTAATATTTTCAGTCCAGATTTTCACCAGTGGCATTTTTCCACACTTCCTTATGAACAGTACAGCTGTCATTTTTCACAACATGGTCAAGTGTGTTTTCACACTTTCAGCACAGAGATGCGTGGTCGCTGTGGGAAATCATTGTTCGGGACAGATAAAGAAAATCACAGTGACATTGTTCACGATCGAGGCACCAAATGCCTGAGTTGACAATCTGCTGTAAAAATCCCCAACCTAATTATATTACGGTTGTGCGTTGCACAGTTTCTATGTACGCCGTGACTTTACCCAGTTTTTAATATTTTTACTGCAGATTTGCAACATTGCCATTTTTTACACCTCCCCATGAACAGTACAGCTGTCATTTTTACATCCTGTTGAATGTTTTGCACCTGTGGTGCTAAATGCCGTAGTCGCTGTGCATAAGCAGCTTTCGGCTAACAAACTGATATTGCCACTGTTCATGAGGTGGGGTCACAAAAAAACCATGTTGAAAATTTGGAGTGAAAATACCACCGAATGCCTGAGGTATTTGGGCTCCAACCGTAACGCCCAACCCTGTAGAGAATGACAGGCATCAGGGGTGTGACTTGGGATTCTTGCCTGTAATGCTCATACCATTCCACACCCTGCAGCCAGTGAGAGGCATCGAGGTATGCCTTGGACTCTTCAGCCCCAAAGTTCACCCCATTCTCCTATATCGCACCCATCTCACCGTATTTCCTAACGGAATGGGGTGCGCATAAGGGCCAAAGACCCCAAGGAACACCGTGACACTTGTCAGTGTCTGCAGGGTGGGGTGTGGTGAAATGGCATGGCCGTTATGCCTGACAACCCAAAGGCACACCCCAATGCCTGTCACTCTCTGCAGGGTGGTGGTGGTGTTGGCTTCAGTTCAATACTTCACTGCCATTCCTATTACGCAGCTCTGTAACTTCTACACTACCACTGCCAATGCCAGCAAGCAAACATTCGGCATTGACAAGTGCTTGTTTAGAGGTAGCTATGGAATATATTCAGACAGACAGCACACTCCAACCGGTACTCTACTGCCGTCTGAATATGGAAATATGGGAGTGCAGTGCAAAGTGACTGCGCATCACCCTATCACATTCCTCTGCAGGACACTAACTCACAAGGGCAAAAGGAAATAGGGCATCCCACATGGGATAGCTCCTTTACCTCTTCAAGCCATTGTCAGCTGCCAACATGCTAGTAAGCCCATGCAAGGCACTTAAGTTTATACTCATTAGCATCTCCACACAGTGTTGCCATGCACAAATGTTGTTTCTGCAGAGGGCAAGTGCTTGCTCCGTCATTCTGAGGAGGTCCGGGCAAGGTGGTGAGCGGAGAGGTTCTGCCATTCATCATCGCAAGGAAAGAGGATGTCAGCTGGGGAAAGTGAGGGCCCACAGGGGGAGGAGGTGGACGGATTTGAGTTGGTGGGATGGGAAAGAGATTCTGACTTGCGATCGGGGGTTGAGGGCTACTTGATGGCAGGGATCATATTATTACAGTATAATAATAACTGAGGGCATCTGAATAACAACCGGTGGGGGGGCACTAGACACCAGGGATCATAATAATAATAATCAGGGGTATCAGAATGGCGATTGGGGAGGGGTGGGGCAGTGTGCACTGCTGTGTACTTTGATAAGGGCATGGTTTTGGAAGCATTAAACAGCACTGTGAGTTCAGCCATTTAGCATCTTCAGAATCTGTGTATATGCCGTTGCACATTGTATGTAGGAGAAAAATCCTCTGTTGCATGGGTGCAGCAGTATATACATCTCTTTCTCTCTCTCTCTATACATACAGTATATATATATACAGGATACATATACACATGTACACTATCGAGTTAGGGCGGTTAGTGTGGCACTAACATATTTAGTGCCATACTAACCTTCTGAAAACAGGCGTCTTTTAGAGTATTAAGTGCATACTTTGTGGGGGACCTTCACATAATTGAACTGGTTTACAGGTAGGGTGATCTAATGGGGGAGGTAATATATTGTAGGGGGTTGCACCAGGCCTTACAAAAACATTGCTCTGGAAGGTCTAAATAATGAGAAGTTAGATAGCAAACTGTATATTATGGATCAAAGAAAATATGTAAGGATGCAGCATCCCTGTTTGGAACATAAATTCAGTGGTCTACGCCACCAGTAACCCATCATATACATGAAGCAGAGGTCACCCTGAGAAACAGGACACCAGATGTCATGTTTCTATGGAGACAGTGGCTCACTGAGAAAAACAAACCCTATATTTTAAATGGTGAGACCAATATAAACCATTGCAGCAGACTCCTGTATGAATCAGATGGTGCAGATACAGTAGAAGGGTGATATGGGCTCAGCCATTTGAAGACCACTAAAATGCAAATATTCTTTGTTCATTACTGAAGGCTCCTTCTGTTTAATGCTATCACCTCATGAAACTGTTTCATGTATACATTATTTAAAAGTTTTACCATAAAAAACATACTTAGATGATAGCAGCTCATTTCCACATGTCCAGGGGAAGTAAAGCACAATAAAAACAATATGTGTATATATATATATATATATATATATATATATATATATATATATATATGGAATCTACAGCAACAACATGATATGAATATAAAATGGTGCAGTGCAGTGTCAGACGATATGTGCTTGTGCACCGATTATACTACCCCATAGTTAATTTTTGCTCACATCCTGAGCCACACATCCCCGCTTCATTTGCATCTCCTTGGCTGCACTTACCCTCTTGTTGGAAGGGGGAGCCGTGCTTGCTTTTACAGGGAATGCTAATGCTACTCCTTGCCCAGCTGGGATGGGCTGCTTCTTCTCTTAACTGCTGCTGGTGCCCTCTCCTGGAAGATGAGCATGTCATAGATACATAGACAGTGTCGGCAGATAAGGGCCTATGGCCCACCCAGTCTGCCCATTTAAGTTTGTAAGTTCAGTTTATGTTTTCCAGGAAGTCTGTTGCCCCTTACCCCTGACCTCCAGAATTCCTTTATGTCTATCCCATGCATTCTTAAATCCCGTGATTGTTTCAGCCCCCACCACTTCCTCTGGCAGGGTGTTCCACTTGTCCACCACCCATTCTGTGAAGAAATTCTTCCTCACGCTTCCTCTGAATCATCCTCCTCCAACTTCATCCCATGCCCTCTAGTCCTGGAACATCTTTTCGCAAAATAGTGCATTCCTGCACCTGTTCCTCCCTGTAAGATACTTGTATGTCTCTATCATATCCCCTCTCCCTCCTCTCCTCCAGGGAGTACATGTTCAGTGCCTTCAACCTGTCCTCATAGGACTTGTGATGCAATCCATGCACCATCTTTGTTGCCATCCTTGAACCTTCTCTACCCTGTCTATGTCCTTCACGTGAGGTAAGGTCTCCAGAACTGCACAGTGTACTCCAGGTGCGGCCTCACTAGTGCCTTGTATAGTGGAATTATGACCTCCCTTTTCCTGCTGGTGATGCCCCTGCCTATGCATCCCAGCATCCTATTTGCTTTACCTGCTGCCTTGTCACACTGTTTCCCTGCCTTGAGGTCATCAGAGATGATAACTCCAAGATCCCTTCCTGCTTGGTGCATGCTATATCCTCACCCCCAACTGATATATTGTGCCAGGGTTTTTGTGCCCCATATGCATTATCTTGCACTTCCTTGCATTGAATTTCAACTGCCAAACCCCTGACCATTCTTCAAGTTTCTGCAGGTCCCTCTCATTCTGTCTACACCCTCTGGTGTGTCTACTCTGTTACAGAGCTTTGTGTCATCAGCGAACAGTGAAATTCTGCCTTCTAGGTCCTGTGCAATGTCACTGATGAAGATATTGAATAGTACCGGTCCCAGCACTGATCCCTGTGGTACCCCACTGGTCACTCTTCCCTCTGTGGAGTGACAGCCATTTACCACCACCCTCTGTGTCCTGCTGCCCAGCTAGTTACCTACCCACCGCACTACTGTCCTGCCCACACCCATATTCCCCAGTTTGTGCAATAGTCTTCTATGTGGCACAGTGTCAAAGGCCTTGCTGAAGTCCAGATAGGCCATGTCCACTGCCCTCCCCTGATCCACCTCCCTAGTCACCCAGTCAAAAAATTCAATGAGGTTGGTCTGACATGACCTTCCCCTGGTGAAACCATGCTGCCTTGGGTCCTGTAGTCCATTGACAACCAGATGTTCCACCAATCTCTCCTTCAGTAGTGCTTCCATAATCTTCCCCACTACCGGTGGGTGAGGCTGACTGGTCTGTAGTTCCCCGCTTCCTCTTTGTTCCCACTTTTGTATAAGGGGACTACATCTGCTATCCTCCAGTCTTTGGGTACCTCCCCTGTTTCTAGTGATCGGCTAAACAGGATAGCAAGAGGTTCAGCCACCACTTCTCTTAGTTCTTTAAGGACCCTGGGGTGCACCCCATCTGGCCCCATTGCTTTATTAACTCTTATTACTTCCAGTTCCTTCAGGACCCTTTCTCGTGTAAATATGTCATGTCTGCAATATGTGCCCAGCCTCCTTTGTTCTCAAGAATCTGTGCCCATCACATGAACCAAGGTCTGCCAGATAGTGATGTAAGAGTCAGCAACTCTGCTAGCCCAAATATATCTGTGTGGGCAAAAAAGGGCAGATAAGCCCCACCTCAGCAGTAAGCCAGGGGAGTAGTGTGATGGTGACTGAGTAGACTGAGCAGTGTCTTGGGGGTGTTTATTTATTTATTTGAAGTCTCGGATTACAACCTCTGAGTCGAAAGACTTTTACACAGGTTCCATGTCCACGTAACAAAAAACATGACAAAAACACAGCAATGCAGAATAAACAATAGGTAAGGTAGACAGAGTAGAACACAAACATTGAGGCAGAGCCAATGAAACACAGCAGTTACATTTGCGATATCTACATAGAGATGTATATACATTTGTGCAGGCTAGCCATGAGAAAGCAATCAAATTGAAATTGATCTTGTCAGGGACAAATTAGACAAAGGCAGTTAACAGACCACTGAAGAGCAGAACCATTGAAGAGCAGTCAAAAATTGTTGAGCTAGTCAGGTAAAACCGGCATGGAGACAAGGACTAGGTGAGACAGTCGCACCTGAGTGCCATGAGGTATTTCTTAAGCATCCGCTTGAAGGGGTCTAGAGTAGGAGTAGCAAGAACATCAGGAGGGATGGCATTAAGGAGGTTGGGTGCCCGAGAACTGAAAGATTGTTGGGCCTGGGAGGTGCGGCAAAAAGGGGTCTGGTAGGAGACTCTGGTGCCATGGGCTTTAGTGGCTGGGTTGAGAAGAGGCAGGCAGGACGGTGCAATGGATCCTATACTGATTTTTTTTAGCATGGGACTCACCACACCATCCTGCCTGCCTCTTCTCAACCCAGCCACTAAAGCCCATGGCACCAGAGTCTCCTACCAGACCTCAGAGTGTTCTGTTTCAGATGGCTCCTAGATGGGCTGAAGCCCTTGCAGAGTTAAAGGACATCCTGGACAGGGGGATCAAGGTGGGGGTAGGAAAAAAGTCAAAATACAGACCAGATAACCTACTAATGATGCACTAGTCTTTTTCATACTTTTCCTTCCAGTCCCTCTGCAATGTCACTTATGAAGACATTAAAAAGGACTGGACCCAATACTGAACCCTGTGGTACCCCACTAGTAACCCCTCTTTCTTCAGAGTGGGCTCCATTTACAATTACCTTCTGTGTCCTGTTGTCCAGCCAATGTTTTACCCAGGCTACCACCCTGGGACCCACTCCCAGACTGGTTAATTTGACTATTAATCTTTTGTGTGGGACTGTGTCAAATGCCTTGCTAAAGTCTAGGTAGGCCATGTCCACAGCCCCTCCCTGGTCTACTACTTTGGTCACCCAGTCAAAGAAATCTATTAGATTCATCTGACATGACCTTCCCGCTGTGAACCCATGCTGCCTTGGGTCCTGTGCCCCACTGGCCTCTAGGTACTCAACTATTCTTTCCTTCAGAAGTGACTCCATCACTTTCCCTACCACAGAGGTCAAACTGACAGGTCTAAAATAAGTTTGGTGACTGTAGTCCATATTATGTGAGTATCAAGCTCTGTGTGACTAAGTGCCTGAAGATGAGATGATGCCCCAGATCTCAGTGCAGTCACATGACTCATTTCACGCTGGAGAAGGGGGAGGATGGTCCTTGCACTGGCAGAATAGAATGGGGATGCAAACTACACATGTCCATATTGTGCCTCCCCTGTGGGTGAACTAACACTGTCAGTTTCCAACATTGTGTCCCTTAAATTCTTTTAGACACTAACTTCCAAAACTACCACCACTGAAGGTCATCAAACATCTGAAAGTGGCTAACAACTTTAAAGATTCCTGAAAGCCCCACAAACAAAGATCACCAATTCTCAAAGGAACAGCTCCAAAGTGGCTGCTGAATGTCACAAATACTCTCTTCTGGTCTCAGCTGCACAGCAACTCTCTGGGAACAGAAAATTCTACTTTTAAACGCAGTGGGTCATAGAAACATGGAAACAGCATTTGTCGGTAGAAAAGGATTGCTTTGCCCACCTCATTTTCCCAGATGTTCCCTGCCAAATCTGTCCCTGATGACCCAAAATGGTCAGCGACCCTCCCCCTACGTGGCTATTTTCTAATATACCCCTGTGTTTATCCCATGCAAGCTTGAAGCTCTCTACTGTTTTCACCTCCACCACTTCTGCTGACAGTCTGTTCCAAGCGTCTACCACCCTTTTAGTGAAGTAGTATTTCCTCACATCTCTGTTAAACTCCCCCCTCCCCAACTTCACTGCATGCCCCTTGATTCTGGTGCTCTTACTCATTTGAAAGAAACTCTGTTCCTGCACTCTGTTCACCCCTGTGAAGTACTCGTAAGTCTCTAGCATGTCACCTCATGCTCTCCTCTCTTGCATGGTGTACATATTGAGATCCCTCTGACAAACACTTCAAGTGGCTGATGGTAACACTAATAATTTCATCACCAGAATAAAAATAAACAGCTTTTTTGCCGTCTTTGCTGGAGAAATGTAACGCCAGAGACCTGGGTTCATACCATGAACACAACACTAGCCCCTAGGCAGTATGAATATTGGGGGTGCCGCAGAGACTGCCCATTCTAACTCTGGGGAAGGGTTGTATTCACTTGAGTGCAGCCTACAGCTGAATTTAATGCAGCATGTTATGTTGTGGATTACCATACAACATCATGCCCTGCTCAGCATTAGATCTGGCATTGGGGAGCACATTGGGATAGATGGGGGGGATTTACAGGAGAAAAACACAGGAAGGCATGGCAAAAGTGATGTGCACGATATTGCCCATGCACCAAAGGACTACTAGGATATCTCTATAGCCCTGCTCACAAGTCAGATCCTGGCGAGCGTAAGAGAAAGGTGTCTTTACTATGGGAACATGCTGCACAAGATTGGAGGGGAGGTGTAGGGATCAGTAAGGGACAGACGGAGAGCAGCTGAAACTCAGGTCTAACATAGCTAAATTGTTGTATAGGGAGAGAATAAGACTGATGATCCATCAGGTCCGCCCCCCCCATCTATCTTACCAGTTTTTATATACAGTTGCTGTTCCTCCCTAGGTTCTCAGCTCATTTCAACTGGAATGGTTTTCAAGGGTAGCCCAGAAATTCTTGCTTGTATATAGGCATTAAGAATCCCGTTATCTTTAACCACAGTGAGAATGTACAGTGAATACCACAGAATTCTCCAGGTTAAAGAAGAGGAGGATTTTTATGTTCCCTTTGAAATTCCTCCTCAACTTGGTGGCCCATTGCTGGCCTGATGGTGCAGCACATCGAGGGTGTGGCTTACGCTGCTGGGAACCTGGGTTCACAAACAAATCTAGAGATGCTACATCAGACCAACAGAAGAAGAGGCAAGGTGCCACTGAATGCTCTCCACCTCAAGGAGATAGCCTCATCCCACTGCACGTTCACTTTTCTGGTGGTCTAGGAGAGTCTGACATACACACACACTGAGTGAGTGGACGGGGCAGTGAGGTGTGCCAAACACATCTCTAGGGTGGGAAGCAAGAGAAAACAGGTTCAAAAACTGGCCCATAAATGGGCTGATGATGCTGGTCCCCCTTCCCATGTCCAAAGGGTTTTTCTGGCTGCCGATGCCTTTCCCTATGGCATTCTCTCCTCCTTTCCAGTGGGCTAGATACTGGGTGTCGCTGGCAGCACATTAACCAGGACCAGTCGATGGGGTGGAGTGTCGGCTGGTCTGGTGCTTCAGTGGAAGGCTGGCTTCTTAGGCAGGAGACAGCCTGGGGATAGCTTAAGGAGGTCCTGATTAGAAGAGACGGCAGAACAACAAACAGTTTAAAAAAATTATGTCCCATCAGCAGAGCAAAGAAACAGAGCTAGTGTTACTATGATCTTGAATATCTGTTTACTAGTTTAATAATGTGGAACCATATCAGGTACAAGACAGTAAACACTTTCTGTGGTATGAATGAATACAAAGGTCACATGCCAAAATATTTATTTGCCCTGCAAAACATTTTTGTCTAATGCACATTCTTTCAACAGTATACCCATCAGTACTCTACAAAAAAATATGTTTTTTCCCCCCACAGTCTTTCAATAGTATATTTTGCCTGTCACTGTAGTGATGGGGAGCATGATTGTTCATCTATGTGTGAGAGTCAGGTTCACACTGTGGACTGTGCTACCATACTTGGGATCAGAGGAGGCTTGGATGTACTGCAGAGGTAGTGGGTTTAGACTCCAGAGGAGGGGACTACTCATCTCATCACCACTGTGACCCCTTTGGTGGGTTGTATGGGGGCAGTGACATCACGGATGCACATACCATGTCAGACCCCTAACCCCATAAAAGGTCAGGTATGGTGGAGATGCCCTCAAAAGGGATGGTGGGAGGAATCCATAGTGAATAAGTAGAAGGATGTGTGGTAGTTTAAATTCTCCATCAATGACCCATGTCTCAGTAGTCTGGCAGCCTGTCTGGGATCCCTTGCTTGTCCACTGGATACAAGAAGAGGCAAGGAGACCCGCCTGAGGGAGTGGCAGGAGAGCTGTAGGGGCTGATGAAGGGATAGTATTAGAAGGGCCAATTAGAAGGCAAGGTTGTGTCATGACAGGAATTGTTCCTGTAAACATTGGCAGCAATCCTTTAGGGGAAACCATGATCAAATAAATAGTTTCTTTTAAATAAGTGTTTATACTCATCATAATGGTTCTTCTGGGTTGTGCATTGTACTACCATGAGTGGGAGTTGGATTCAGTTTTTTCATTACTATTCCCACAGTCTGGGACGGTGGTGATCTAGGATTTGATGCAAAGGTATTGTGCTTGAAGGAAGGGAGCAGGTTCATCCAAGGTAGTAGCATCTCCTGTGATGGGAGCTGGGACAGCACTGACACTGCAGGTGATCCCACAAATGAACTCTGCTATCGCGCCGGCCACAGGAGTGATGACATTCAGGAGGTTATACAGCTTAATAGTGTGAAAAATGGATTTTGCTCTGCAGGACCTACCATGGATGAATGGCTGGATGTCTGGCACTTGGAGGAACACTTTGGCATCATCTCTCATTGTCAAAGGTGGATGGGCTAAGAAAAGGTAGTCTTAAGCCAGCCCGGTGGCATGGAGGGCTGAAGCACTGGATGCCTTACCTCCACCCATGCCAGTGACCCAGGTTTGGAAATGGACCAGGGTTGCTCGTGAACTGGCTGGGGGAGGGAAGATTGAGCATTCTAAGAACAGTACTCCTCCCTCAGTGAAGGGGAACACTGAGTCCTGCTACTTGCCTGCAACCTAGTGGAGGCTGGGTGGCAGCACAGCAGAGGCATGATGGTGCAACCTACAAGTGCGTCAAGACACATGCACACAGTTGCATCATATGTGGTTCCCAGTGGGTGAAAATGGAGGAAACTGCCCCAGCTGTCTTCCCCTGCAAGTCCCACATGACCCTTTGCATCAGGCCACCTGCAAACACGGCTCTGAGTAAATGTTGGCTAACTGGTAAGTCCACAAGATGGGTTGGTGGTGGGTCTGGTGGGATGCCACCAAGACCAGGGACATGAAGAGATAAACAGGAATAACTAAAAAAAAAAAAAAAATAGCCTCATCCCACCCATATTATCAGGTCCATGGGCAGCATGGCACTCCTCTGAAGTTCCAGTCTGCCTCCCTGCAGCTAGTAAATGCTGCTTACCTCCTTTCCCGTGGCTCTCCAACAGGGAGGAGGGGCCTCATTTGAGAGATACACATGGATCCTGGGGCAGTATAGATTTTTGAAGACCTGGAGAGGAGAGAAATAGCTTTGGATATGATTCCACAAGCACAAGCTGAGGATTGACAGGGTCTGAAGAAGAGACTGGGTGGCCAGGTATGGAGCAAAAGTAAAATTTAAATTATTTACACAGGATAGCCTAAATGAGATGTATTATCTTATTTTCAGTGGGCCCTGCTTCTACGCAATTTAACAGCTGGGATGACTGAAACACAAGGAGATCAAATGATTTTCTCAAGGTCACACAGTGAGCTAATGGCTATGGTGGGACTCAAACAGGTGGACTTTCAGATTCACAGTTCAGTGCTGTAACCCCTAGACCAAACTGCCATTTTCTGGGACACTAATTCTGGTGTTCTGTGATGACTTGCAGTTGCTGCTGAACCCACTATGTCCTGTGGAGCATAGCAGTCCACAAGTGAGGCTTGCAGCAATGTTTAGAGAACCACTGTATAGCCTACTCCTCCTACGCAAAGTATATATAAAATACAGATGGGACCAGAGTTTAAAAGCTCCACCACCTTCAACAAAAACAACTGCATGCTGCTGCATTATGGCAAGACAAGGTAGGTTTTTATGGTCACAGGTTTTCATAATGAGGTTGAATCTTGTAAAAGATTGTCACTTTACATCCATTAGAGGGACAAGTGTCCCAATGATAGCAACAATTGGAAGACAACTATTGCAGCAATGGTCTGCTTAGAGTTAACAGAGGAGACATGTCTTACCAATGGCCACATTATAACCCACTGAAGGAGCACAGTCCTGCCACTGGCAGTTGTTGGAGAAGTGTCCCACTGATGGCAACCATTGGAAGAAATTTTTTTTTTTTTTTTAACTTTCTGTTTATTCTCCCCCCCCCCCCGTCCCATAAGCTCCATCACCTTGGGAGTCACCAATTGTGTCTGCCCTGCCTCACCTTACCTGGAGCCCATGGTAGTCCCTCCATGTAGCCGTGGATTGCCCCTCCCCAGGCAGGGACGAGGTGGGGGCTTGTACACCCCTGAGCTTCTTCCATCCATCAGGGCACCGGACCGGGACAGGCAAGGGGTCTGAGAGTCTGTGCTGAGGTGCTCCATCTTCCAGGAGCCTAGGGAGCACTTTTCCTGTGTTCTGGGTGTGACATGCGCCCCATCAAGTCGTACCCACCGACGTTCACGCCTTTCCCTCTGTACATGGCAGGGTACTTGCTGTACCCCAGACCTCTGCCTGGGGCCAGTCAAGCTCCATGCCAAATCCCCTTCCCTCCTGGAGAAGGTAAGCTGTCCCCTGGATGCTCAGCCTCCTTCCCATCCAGCCGGCCCTCTGGCTCCTGGGCTTATTCCTGAACCCGGGTCGCTAGTGTTGCAAGCAGTAGTGCTACTGCTGCGTTAGCGGGCTGGCAGTTGGAAGACAATTATTCTATCAATGGTCAAATTAAGAGTCCACAGAGATGATGTGTCTTACCAGTGGCCACTTTACAGCCATTGGAGGACAAGTGTCCTACTGATGACAGCCATTGGAGAATAATGGCTTCACCAGTTGTTACTGTACAACAAACAGAGGGGAAGTGTCTTACCTGTGGCCACTTTACACTTATTGGCAAACAAGAATCCCAGTGATGGTCACATTACAGCCATTATATGACAAATGTCCTATAAATGGCAACTGTTCCACAAATGGTCATTTTACAGCCAATAGAGAAGTGTCTTAACAATGGCCACTTTATAGCCATTAGAGGGCATGTGTCCCACCAATGGCCACTATGAAGTTACTGGAGGACAAGTGTCCTACTGATGGTCACATTACAGCCACTGGAGGACAAGTGTCCCATCAGTGGTCACTTTACAGCTATTGGCAGAACAAGTGTACCCATCGATGATCCCTTTAAAGCTACTGGAAGATCAAGTGCCCAACTGATGTCCAGTTTACAGCTGTTGGCAGAACATATGTGCCACTGATGGTCACTTTACACCCACTGGAGGACAAACGACCCACTTATGGCCACTTTACAGCTACCGGAGGACAGATGTAACATTGACTGACACTTTACAATCACAGAGGCCAAATGTTCCACCAGGAGCCACTATACAGTCACTGGAGGACAAATGTCCCACAGATGGTTGCTTTGCAGCAGTCAGGGCACATGTGTCCCATTGATAGTTGCTTTACAGCCACTGAAGGACAAGCATCCAACTGATGGTTGCTTTACAGCTGTTGGATCACAAATGTCCCACTGATGATTACTTTATAGCCATTGGAAGTCAAGTGTTCCACGCTGGTCACTGCAGCCACTGAAGATATGTATCCTGCTGGTGGCTATTTTACCAGTAATTGGAGGATATGTGTCACACTGATGGATACTTTACAATCACTTGAGGAAATGTTTTACAGCCATAGGAGGACAACTGTCCCACTGATGACCTGAACTAGGCACCAATGATAAGACACATAAAAAGAAATCACCTATCTGAAAGTCCCACAAATCTTTGTAATTTAAAATACCAGTGCAAAATGAAAATGAATGACAATTTTTGTATTACTGTTTCTTTTGTTTCTCTGAGATATATATCATCCCTCTTATTATCCTTACTGGTCATTCATGTGAGGGATTGAGAGTTGTCACTCCAAAAAGGTTTGTCTTGGACTGATGTTCCACTGGAAACAAATAAATTACAGGCAGAAAAAGACCAAGGGTCTATCCAGTCTGGTTAGTGTGCATGAGTTCGGGGACCCCAAGGATCAACCACCTAGTGCAGATGCTGGAGAATGCTCCTTGATATGTGCTGCATCTAGTGCTGGAGTGAAGCCTGGTGTTAGCATTCCCTACATGCTCTCACCAATGGACTTTTTCTAACTCTTCTGATGTTAGGTAATTGGGGGGGGGGGCAGTTAAGGAAATGCCTTTGCAGAATGATTCCCTCCCCTTGGGCTACAAGGGAGCAATCATTCTGCAACTGCTACAGACAAACTCACTCTGCAAGAGAGTGTGCCCTGGTGGACTGTCTCTTATTCTCATGCCATTTTTCCAGTTATGAGCACTGCTTGATAATCAAACCCTAATCCCCCGAATGGAAGGAGAATACCTTACCAGCAAGGCTTTGGAGTGTACTATATGCCCATATTCTAGCAGGTTTATATTTTCCCAATTACTGAAGCCTTCAAAAAGCAGCCTGTGACTTTTTAGGGATAAAGTTATACTAAAGTTTAATGGGAAATGGGAATTATACCGTAACCCAGAAACTATGTAATTTCCTTGACTATGAACACTTCCAATCCATGAAGAGAGCCAGTACAGTGTTAGAATTACAGAGCTGCCAGGGCTCCGCCTGCAGCTTCAAGGTGAAGCCACCTACCTCTTGCTACACTGACTTACTGTATAATGCAAAGGAGGGGCACTATGAAAGACAGGGGCCCACATAGCTTCCAAAGCTCATAAATTTCAAACTCTGGATCCACACCTGTCAAACACTTATTCATACTGGAAACTGAATGCTGATGGAAATATTTAGAGTATTCCCAAAAACAGAAATGTGATTTGGTGTGCCAGGGCCCAGTTTGGTCCAGAAACAAGTAGGTTTTCTCATATTTTGACAAGTACATTTTTGGAAAAGAGGGCCCCAAGTGTGCTCTCTAACTAGGCTACTCATTTATTCAAAGGGTAAGAAAAATTAGAACTGTAAGGAATTGATGTGGAGTTTTACCTGGAATTTATGTCCATGCGCTGCATTACAATGCCAGGAATAAGCCATGGTCTACAGAACATTAATATTTTATGAACATTTAGTAAAAAGCCACCGTGAGCAACAAAGGTGCGTGCAATGTGCTCCCAACACCACCGTCCAAATGTTTCATGCTATAAAGCACAATATATTATCCCAGTTACACAACGATTTTAAAATATGGACCAGATATTTTACATTTGTATAGCAAAAAAATACCCTAGCCCTCGAAAGGAATGCCCCCTTTCCACCATACCAGCGATATTACACAGTCATTTAAGACTGACCGCACTGCTTAAAACTTCAGTGACAACAGTAAAATGCACTAGTCGGTCACTGTGAGTCATATTCCGGCTGTATGAGCACAGCAGATATAATTAAATACCAGGCTCATAATTGAAAGCAAGAAACCTTGAGATCAGCAGCTCCAAGGCCAGCTGTACCCCGTTGCAGCCGCTAGGAGGAGCTCTGACAATTCGCTTCACGGATCAGTCCAGCACCATTATAAGACAGGCTTCGTTAAGATTAGTTTATTAGAGAAAAGGCAAAAATACAGAAAATAAAGCTGTTAAAGTGCTGTGTTTTTTTCTCACCAGGAAAGTATATAGCAAAAAATATTTAAAATCATATTGCACCTTTATTCGCGTTTTGTTGCCGAGTTTTGACTGTGTTTTCAGGTAATTAAAACGCAGTCCATTAATTTCGCCCGGAGAAAAACACTTTAGCTAAAACAAAGGCTACATTTCATTAAAAATGAGTTCCGACCGATCTACACAATTTATTCAGGACACCTTAAAAAACATCTTCGCCTGAAACGATGCAGAGGCTTATACGAGTGATCCATTCTTGCGGGTTAATGTTCAAAACACATCGGCAACAATTAATGCAATAAAACCGATGAAGCCGAAACAAACTCCGTTTTATTAGAAAACATACTTCATTCGTTGAGCTATTATAAAATATGAAACATGTATTTTACCCGCACAAATAAGGATTATTGCTTCTGTCAATAAGTGGCAGATCCCGCTTGGAGAGACAGCAGCCTGCAGATGTGCATTATACAAATGGGAAACTCCAGCCTTTGCATTGGATTTAAAATCTCACATTCTGAGGTCATCCTGTAGGTGGTCAGACACATTCTTTATTACCTTCATTCATTTGAAAAAAACACCACCAAGTGGCACAGAGCAGTGATAACAAACTGTAAAAAATATATAAAGATGAATGTACCAGCAGCCACTTTCCTTCTATATTGACATCTCTGCACTGAGAACATGAAAGCATGGCCTAGCACAGCTATTAGTGCAAAACAAGTTGCACTCTCAATATAATGTGCATCTTACTCACCCCCTTAACAGCAGCACTGGACTAATCAACACATTTTCCTTAGAGTTATTCTATATGTTCTGTCTGCACAAGGTGCTACTCATCACCACACCTTGCAGCTGGCTGCATTTCATCCACTCACTAATGTTTCTGGTGTTCTAGAATTTCTACTGAGTTTAATGCGATTCCCCACCACCACAGCTCTGAATTCCTACTGCTCTCTGTGTCAAGAAAGGGTGCACTGGTCTTCTTGTGGGGGTCATTAAACAACCTGAACACTGTACAGATACCAGCAGAAAACTCACTGTGGTGCATCTGCTAGATCTGACTCTTGGGATTGTGGTAATAGCCTGAATGTGTGTCCAGGTAGCCTGGGCTGGTGCAGTCCCTTTCTGTTTCCTATACATTTGTTGTGGGGGTGGTGCTTTGAAAAAGGCCGTTTTCCTGTCCTGTGGGCTAAATGGACAGAGAAGCTGCCCATTCTATATTTCAGCTATTGAAATACATTTGTGTTTTATGTAAGAACTGAAGTTCTGAATTCTGGCTTTCTCAGCCAGCATGTTAACACTGGACATGGGTTGCTTGTGGTAGCCTATGTCAGAGACAACAGGGTTTATTACATTACTTTGCTACTAGCTGAAATCAAGTACCATCTCAATAATACCAGAGGAATTTAGCTATTGCTTCAAGTCTGTGTTTAGACGGTTTTGCCTATCTGCTTCTTATAATTTATTATTTAAGGACATGCTCTATTTAAAAGGGTCATTAGTTTCTTTATATTTGTAGAACCTTTAATAGGAGGTACCATAATCAACTTGAATGCCTTCTCATGGAACTACAGTATTGCACATGATAGGCTAATGTGACCTGGTTCACAGTACTGGGACAGTGCACTATACAGCAATGTGGCCATCCACACTACAGGGACAATGCATTCTACAGCAAAAGTGGCCATCTGAACCAGTACAGGGACAATGCATTCAGTGGCAAGTTGTGCCCCGGTACAGGGGCAATACATTCTAAAGCAATGTGACCACCTAATCCACAGTAGAGGGGCAATGCATTCTACAGCAATGTCGCCATCTGATCCCCAATACAGGGGCAATGCATTCTAGAGACCAATGTGGCCACCTGATCCACAGTACAAAGGTAATGCATTCTAGATATCAATGCTGCCATCTGATCCACAGTACAGGGTCAATACAGTATATTCTACAGAAATGTGGCCATCTGATCTACAGTACTGGGACAATACATTATACAGCAATGTGGCCATATGATCCACAATACAGGGACAATATATTCTTGAGCAATGTGTGGTTACTACATTCTCCGATACCACTCAACAGTTGTAAGAGTGGTCTCACTTGCAATCTTAGTATAAGAACTGCAAACCAAAGGTGAGCAATTCTGATTCCATAAGAATGTGAGACCACTCAAACTGTAAATGTGGTTCCAGAGAATGTATTAATACATAATTGATAGAGTGCGATGCAACCATCAACCAGAATGCAGAACAATGCATTCTAGAGCAACATGGTCATCTAAATAACAGTGTAGGGACAATGCATTCTACAGCAATGTGGCGATGCCTTCTACAGCAAGGGGCCATACGTACTAGAGCAATGCGGCCATCTGATTCACTGTACAGGGCAATGCATTCTACATCAGTGCAGTCATCTGATCCACAGCATAGAGGCAATGCATTCTTGAAAGGAGTGTGATCATCTGATCCACAGTACAGAGGTACTGCATTCTAGTGAGCAATATAGCCCATCTGATCCACAGTACTGGAAAAATGCATTTTACTGCAATGTGGCCATGTGATCCACAGTACAGGGACAATGCATTCTAGAGCAATGTGGGCATCTGAGCCATAGTATTGGGACAGTGCATTCTAGGCCAATGTGTCTAGCCGAGTAGAACCAGGACAGTACATTCTAGAGCAATGTGGCTGCCTGATCCACAGTAATACAGCACCGTGGTAACGGAATGGAACAGATTTCCACCTTGCCAGGCCCATCCTGCCCCAATGCAGTGATTATACATTCTAGAGCAATGTGGCCATCTGATTCACAGTACTGGGACAATGTATACTACTAAACCATGATCATTTGATCCACAGCACTGGGACAATGGAATCTATAAAACCATGGCCATCTGATTCACAGTACAGAGACACTGCATTCTAGAAATTACTATCTTCTGCTCCACAGCACTGAAAAATAGTTCTGGAATAATGTAGCCCTCTGATCCATAGTACTGGGAAGCTAATTCTAAAATATTGTGACTTTTGAAACAGTACTACGACAAAAAAACTGAAATGTTGGCCACAGATCCATAGTATTTAGGTACCTCATTCTAGACCAGTGTTTGCACGGATATACATTACTGGGACATCAAATTCTACCAACATGGCCCTATGATTCCCAGTACTATGACAGCATATTCTTGATCAATGTGGCTGGCAGAGCCAGAGTACTGGGACACCACATTTTAGACGACCACTGTGGCCCTCTAATCCACAGTACTGGGACGCCAACATTGTACACAAATGTGGCCCACTAATCAACAATAGTGAGACAATACATTCTAAAATAATGTGGCCCTCCAATCAACAGTTCAGAGACAATACATTTATGCAGTAAGACGCAACAGGGTGTGATTTATTGTGGATATCATCACTCCTCATGTGGTGGTGCACAATCTACTGCCTCCAACCATCGGAAGGGTGACTATATAGACAATGAATTATATCCCTGGAGTATCTTACTGCCAACTCTTTACTGTACTGTTTCACTTGTTATCCAAGATATATAGATTTTTTTTTTTTTTTTTTTTTTTTTAATTGTGCAGTTTGACTTTTTATCCTCTTGTTTTTGGAACCCCCTCTCCAGGTTGCAACTGGAAACTAGCCTTAGTACAGTGCACCTTTCCCAGTCACCATTTTTTTTTTTTTTATATATAGATTTTTTGGTCTTTTCACCCCAATCCGGGACCCTGGCAGTGCATGGAGGCGCACACGTACTCCAGGGCATTGGTGCCAGAACGGGCTGAAAAGTGGTAGGGTCAAGGATGCAAGGGGTAAATTTTCCTGTGGTAATAATGCAAAAAGTGATGGGGCCACTTATAAAAGTGGTAGGGCCATGCCCCCCCCCCTCCATTCCGGCACCCATGCTCCGGGTGCCAGCTCGGGCCCTTCCACTCCATCCCTGGCAATCGCATGCCACCCCCTCCGCCTACACTACCCATCGGACCTCCACCCGATGGGAGCGGAACTATGGGGGGGGGCAAGCAACCTCCCTGGGAGAGGAGGGCTGCCTTCCTGGCTGCTCAGTCCTACACCTTCCTTCCCCCTGCCAGCTCCCTGAGGTAATTCCCGAACTTGGGTCGCTGGCATGGCGTGAGGTAAGGCATCCAGCGCCTTAGTCCTTACCAATTTCTAAATGTGAGGAAGGACCTTAGTATCATTCTGTTGCTCAGTCTTTTAGACTGTGTGGCCAAGTTCCCTTTAGTGTGAATACAAATATTATTTTATCATAGATATTGTCACTGTTAAAATTTCAGAATTGGGATTTTTGGATTGAAATTCCTTAAATCTGAATTCTGAAAACTGGGTCAGAATTCAATTCCGTGACTTGAAATCCGAGCAACTATGTGGCCCTCATCCCCAGTACTGGGCAACACCTTCTAGATCAAGTTGGCCCTCTGAATCCATGGTAATGCCTTCCCAAACCCATAACATCTGACCGCCCCTTAACAGTCATGTGGTAACAAACTATCAGAAATGCAGTATGTTAGTTTGACATTTTTATTAAGATTATAAATTTAAACAAATAATCTTAACAGTTTTACCCGGTGATATACAATTCAATATGCACAAAAAAATACAAGGGTACAAACACAGAAAGGAAAAAAAATAAAATAAACGTTTGGCAACGTTTGTAATACACATAGTGCTTATACTGTGAAGGTATGTATGGCAGGGTCCCGAAGTCACCTTTTTACAACAAAAGGTTTTTAAGATAGGAAATAACTACATGACAAATAGTTCTCTCACAAGACCAAACAATGCTGGCATCATGAAAATCACTGAAGGCTGAAACCAGAACAATTTAACTTTTTAACATACAAGACAAATAAACCAAAAGAAAAACTTCACATTTTGCACGTCGAATAGTCATTCACCTATATTAAGGTATTAGCTATAAACTTCTTTAAAGAGACTGTGCTATGCATTATGGGATGGGTAGTTTCTTTTATTGTCCCAACGTCCTATACTCTAACGGGAGCATTGATTGATCAGGACTACAAATCCCACAAAACATTGGGTACTAAAGAAGCCCCTACTGCATTTTTTTTTTACCATCACGCTGTAGTGTTACTGACCTAGGAATTAGCACATCATTCTAATTTTACTGAAAGAAAAAGTTTAAATGTTTCTATTTCTGCCTTCATCCTCTATTTTAAACATAAGACCCAGTAGGACAAAGACTCGCAAAAAGGAAATGTCCACCTATGGAATACAGCTTTCCTGGATTTTTTTTTCCATTTAAAAAAAAAAAAAAAAAAAGAAAATAAAAAAGACCTCTCTCTTTTCCAGCCTAGATAGTTTCTCGTTTTCATTGTTCACAATGTTAACCCTATTACAAGATCTGCATTTGCAGAGTCCAAATGCATGCCTTAGTTTAAAAGTATATTAAATTTAGACTTTCAACTATATGTTTTCAGTACTAAAGCTTGAAATAGTATATCGATATAAATATATGCATTTATTGTGATATACATGTTAAACCTAGTCTGAGAGGGGTTAAAGGGGCCCACGAAAGTTAGGAGTGAATGAAAATAATCACCCTTTACCCCCACTACCCCGAACATCACCATTAGGCCCCAAGAATAAACTGCATTTAGGTTCCTAAGTTTGTAACAGAAGTGGAAAAAGTAGACATTTCCTTTTTAAAAGCCTCACATCACGTGGCAACATCAGTTTCACCATTGAACAAAACAGCTTAATATTTAAATAGGTGCCTCTTGCAAAAATAAAGTCCAGTTATTCTCTTCTGTAGTTTACAATTTATAAACATCCTCCTCAAGCAGGCATCAAAACGCCTCGATCGCCCTAGTCCATGCTCCGAGGCTGGCGAGTGCCTGCTTGCTGCACAATTGTCCATTCAGGGAAGGCTCCGAGTCCGCCTGCCTGCTCACCAGCCCCGTAAACCCCGAGCCGAAGATCGAGATCAGATTGGAGATGTTGGAAGTGTCCGAGACGTGCTCCAGTGAGCTCTGGAGGGTGAAATCCTCGAACCTGGCTCTCTTGCACGGTGCAAAGTCGTGGCTCTCCTCCGCCTCGGCGGGCGCGTAATAATGTAAGTCCAGTTTGCGCTTCCTGGCCGCCGCCTGTGCGCCCTGGCAGTTGCATTGGGAAGCGCAGCAGTCCTGGTGGATGTAGCCGTTCTCCACCGTGGTAACGACATGCGTGTCCAAGTCAAGCACCGTGGTTTTGCTGCAGTGGAGGCTGCTGTTACCCTGGGCAAACTCACAGTTCGTGACGGGGTAGGCTTCCACACAGCAGCTCCGATAGAAGTTGCTCTCCGGCTCCTTGCACGCCTCTTGGGTTTGGAGCGGCTCTTGATGTAGTGGGTCCTGGTTATGGCTGGCAAGCAGCGCGCCACACACGCGCTCCGGCTCCTCCAGCAGGCTCCCGGCGCAGCAGCTCTCGCTCTCCGCCTCCTCCTCTTCACAGGCGACGTCTAGGGGGTCCAGCTCCTGAATTTCGTTGCAAACCGTCATCACCTCCTCGTACTGCTGCCGCCGGTAGAGCTCGGCGTATCTCTCGTTTATGTACAGCTGCCTGGCGTTGCGAAGCACATAGGAGACTAGCAGGTTTTTGTGCAGCTTGATCCCCCCTCTCTGCGTTCTGGAACTGTGGATTTTCTTTAGTGAGATGGTGATGAGGCTCTGTGCATCTACTGCACACTCCATCGTGTTTATCATCGCTTCAGTCTCTCAGTGAAGCGGCTACAAAGTTCATAAAAATGGCAGGGTTTTCTTTATTGGAGGGACTGGCGAATATTTTTTGTGGGTCACTGCCGCTTTAAAACGGGCAACATAACGAACCCGCGCACACCGCTCTCAATGAAAGTAATAAGAGCTTTTGGAGTTCTTCTTGGTATTTATATGGCTAGCGAGGCCCTTCCCCTTTCGTTTTCAGCTAATGAAGTTTCAGGTTTCCTCGTGATTGATATCTAAACCGCGCCCCGAGCATGCGGAGCCGGCCAATAGAAAAGAGGCGGTTCCTTTGTGCTATTCAAATGCCTAACTGATGCTACTGGACTGGAATGTTCTCATGAGAGCGCAGCAAGCCAGGAGGAAGTCCACTGCAGCGGGAACGATGGGAAGAGCCGCGCTCACTGGTACTGTCGCACACAAGTCTGCAAAACTATGGTTTTACTTCCAATTCCAAATCTGTTTAAAATATATATATATATTTCATCTTTGTCTTTAGTTATAAATGTAGCGCGCCCTCTGCTTCTCAACTGTGACCGCTCCAGTGGTAAATAATGCATATCCAGGCTGCTGCGCGAGTCTCTGAATGCATTGTCAGCTTTTACCAACATGCAGCATTTCGCTGGCGGAGTGGAGAAGTTTTTTTTAACTGTTCTGTAGGGTACATTTTGGGGGGGACCTTTACCGAAAAGTAGTAAATTCTTGACTTGTGCCTTTTTTTTGTTGTTTTTATGAAAATGAGATATGCAGCGGGATTGTTCCGTGATTAATTGTTCCAGTATGTGTATATATTAACACCAGTGTAGATAAAAAGGCAAGATACCAAGTGATATTTTGGTAGTTAATCTCAAAGCATCATATCTTGTAGTTAGTGTTGTCATAATTTATATCTTGATTAGTTTAATCATAATGCTGAAACAATTCAAGAGAAGCTTTCTCCATGCAGATGACATCACAACTGCCTATTGCAGCACAGCATGCAGCAGTTTAAATCGGACACATTGCTCAATCTTCAAATAAAGAGCAGGTATAAAGGCTATAACTAGTAAATTGATGTATAAATCGAATATGCAATGGACTGATTCAAAATATGTATTTTAAAAAAAAAATATATATTTTTGTTTTAAGCCCTGTCTGTTCTCCTATGATCTAACTCCTTCAGGAGTCACCAAGGCACCCTGTCGGCTGTTATCTCCCCCTTCCCCCCCTTTACTTGCAGTCCGGTGCTCAGACCCATTCCCCTATGGAGCTGTGCTGCACTCCCAGGCAGGTACGCAGTGTGGGGCAAATCCCTCAAAGTCATGCATGCGTCAGGAGACCAGAGTGGTGGTACAAACAGGAAGGATTCGGAGAAGTGCTGGGTGCTCTGTCATCTTCAGTTGTAGGGGCCATTTTCCTAGTTTTTCTCCTTGAGGACATCTGCACGCAGATGAGACCCCAGGAGAATGTGAGCACGCAAAGGCATATCGCCGATCCTAGCCGACGTCCGTCTCTTCCCTGGCCCCCCCCCCCAACTGCACTTCCACCTGTGGTCACCCAGGTGGTAGTATTGCAGCTGGGATGGGCAACCCTTCCTCCCCACAGGAGGAGAACGTACTGTGGGACACTCGGCCCCCCTCCCCCAGGCCAGCCCCAGACGACTGTGAGCTCACTTCCGAATCTGGGTCGCTGGGATTGCGAGCGGTAACACTACCACTGCGCTGGTGGGCTTGCATATGCAGTGTGTCATCACTTGTGAGGAGGCAGAATTTTCATAACTCAGTTGTGGCTTTTCTGCTCCTAAGTTTCCGCAAAGGCCACAGCACCTCTACCGCCCTTCTGAAACTCACAAATGACATCTATGCCTCCATGGACTCAGGCCTCCTGACAGGTGCCATTTTCATTGATCTAACTAAGGCGTTTGACCTGGTAAACCGTACCCTTCTTCTTGATAAACTTCGCTCCCTAGGCTTCTCCCCTGACATAGTAGCCTGGTTCAAGAGCTACTTATCTGACAGGAAACAGGCTGTAGTTTTCAACTCCGCCATATCAGATCTCTCCCCTATACATGTTGGAGTACCCCAAGGCCCCATACTTGGCCCCATGCTTTTCTCAATTTTCATTAATGACTTACCGCTCCTAGCACTAAACTGCTCATCTCTGCTCTACGCTGATGACCTAGTTGTTTACCACAGTGCTAGAAATACCGATGACATAACCCTCTCTCCTGCTTCGGACTTCGCAAATATCCAGTCCTGGCTAACTAAGAACAAACTTGTTCTCAACTCTCCCAAAACACACTCCATGCTCTTTGGCTCGCCTGCCAGGCTTAAAATGAGCCACCATGCCCTAGAGATCCGAAGTGCAGACGGCTCCCCTCTGGTCAACACCAGATCCTTCAAATATCTGGGAGTCACATTGGATGAATCTCTTGACTTTGACCTGCATATAACAACTGTCTGCAAGTCTGTGAATGCCAAGCTAGGTAGTGCCTACAGAACTAGCAATGCCCTCACCCCTGCCCAGCCAGACTAGCAGTGGCGCAAGGTTTCCTGCTCCCAGCCCTGGCCTATGGCTCAGTCATCTTCCAAACTGCCTCAAAATCCTCCCTCCATAAATGGGACACCACTTATAATAACATCTGCACACCTCTGCATCCCCATGTTACAAACACTGCCAGCTCTAGGCGCTGACCTTGAAAATGCCCTGGTCCTCTACCCCACCGACTTCAGTCGAATAGGCTCTAATTGACTGCATCGCCAGATCAGGTCTCCCCATCCTTGCCTCCTGCTACTGCACACAACCTCTCTCCATATGGACTGCGATCTACCCAATGACTCCTCTTCACATCCTAGATGTAGAACAAACATGGAGTGCATGAGCTTTTCTCACATGGCTCCAAAATACTGGAACTCCCTACCCTACTCAATCCGTCAAGCAACCTCCCATGCTAGTTTCAAGCAACTACACCGTGAGCATCTGCGGGTAACCAGCCCCTATACCTGCTTTAATCCACCTTAGATCATCACCAAGTTAATCCACTCCTCTGACACCTTCTTCCCACCTATCCTACACCCCCCCCCCTTTCCTCACTTGTCCTCTTTCTTCCTCTGGTTTTTCAAACCCTTTTAAGGCTCAAACCCTTTTCTCCAGGCTTCCCACCACTCTTCCTGCTTCTCCTTGTGCTCTTTCACCAATCATAACGGGGCACTTAAACTGTTTTACTGTTTTGATTGCTTTTACTGTTTTGTTTTATGTATGCCATCACTTTTGCACTGCCTGTATTTCTCGAAGTGTTTGAAATGCAGTACCCGTACATATAGTATTGTTGTCGTATTAGCTGTAAACTTGTGTACTCTGTTTGTTGCCCTACTAACCGCATATGCTGCGTCACATGCACCCCATGTATGTATTTTTTTCTAACTTTTCTCTCCTGGGTCGTGCCTGAAAATAGGCATTTTCATGCCTAGTGCACCCACCCAGTTATGAAAAGCAAATAAATAAATAAAGTTATGGTCCTGTTCCCTCACAGTTGAGAATAAATTGCATATGATAACTGGGGAGCGTTTTCTCCCATAAGGAAACCCAGTTATAATTTACCAATATAACCTGCTGGTTATAATGGCAAATACACGCCAGATTTCCCTCGATCTGCGCTTGCTGCTTATCAAGTGCGCGTGCACACACACACACACCGTTTTTCCCCACCCGATTTCTTCAGTGCAGCCCTTTAGACTTTTGAGGATTTTATCTTTTCATTTTAAAATGTAACAACCCCACAAGCTACACGCCATGCTTCTTGCGCTTTACACATGGGGGGAGTAAAAATGTCACTTGCCTTCACCGCGCCTCAACTAATATAGCGGCTACCAAGACAGAAGAGAGGTGTGTGAGAGAGAGAGAGAGAGAGAGAGAGAGAGAGGGGACCTTCAGCGCTCTTAAAAGAGAAGGGAATTTAATTTGGGGGGGGGGCTTTAGACTCCCACACCAACGCTGCCTAAATGCTTTGATCAGCAGCACCATCCATTGCCCACACCGATTTCTGTAATTGTCGTGTAATGTTTTCGAGGCAAGAATACTTCCCAGCAATTATATAAAAAATATATGGTGGGAATGTATATCCTATATACAATAATGTATGTGGAAGTGTGCTGAATGAGAAATGAATGGTTGCCTGAGGAGTTTATTAAAGCATCCCACGCCGAGGGCAACCATTAATTTTGAATTTAAGCACACTTCCCCATAGTTTATCATTTATAGTTGCTGGGCAGCAACTTTTTCTAGCCCTGTGTCTGAATCTCTCACACACACACACACACACACACACATACCCCCTGTCTGTTTTCCCATTCGTCTTTTTTTTTTTTCTTGCTGTTTTTTTTTTTTACTTTGGGCAGATTTCTGTGTTGCGGTCGCGATCTTCTTACCTCAAGGAACGAGGTCGGAGCCGTTCGTGGCAGTTGTCCTGTACGGCTTTCGAATGGCAGGATCAACCAGATATTTTTGAAATGTACTTGACATGACTGTTACTTTATTTTAAAAATGAGCCGAGGGCTTTCAGTCTGGCGGCCCTTCGCTATGTGGATAAGGAGGTGCCATGTTTGCTAACATGTGGAAGCCTGCCCAGTAGGACATTAACAACCAATCACAGAATGGTTGTTGTTGACTGACTAGGCACGTGCCCGCCGTTGTACCCTGTGGGTTATAACGGCAAATTATAACTAGCTCAGCCCATTGAAAAAATTGCTGACCAGTTATTATAAGAATTTAGTGCATGCCGTCAGGGCGGGATGTGTAAATATACCCCTTGGGCTTCACCCTTGGGGGTTTATGTAGCATCCCACCCCTCGGGTGCGCATTAAATTCTCGTTATGCACTCCCCCTTCCCCATATATTATGACTTGGGACACTGCACATCTCCTGTATTCACGAGGCTGGAGGGTTACACCAATGAGTGTGTCATGTTTGCAGATAAAACTGGTAATACCCATGATTTGTTATATTTTATTTTGACTGAGAAAATTGCTGTATCATTTTGTGTTCACTGTATTGCTTTTATAGTTAGAGCTGGAGAAATACACAGTCGGGGTGTGTCTTATGCCATTAAAAATACTTTAAGGAAAACTTCTAAAACATAACTTTCGATTCTGCTACTTTTATTTTAAATACTATACTCAATTATCTCCCCTCATTATTTATTTCTGATGATGACTGCTTGAGAATTGGACCTTTGTGCTTCAGAATTCCACTGTGTCTCAGTTTTCCCTCCAGCGACATTGTAATCTGCATTGCTTCATTTGCTAGTGACAAAACAATACTTTACACAGCAACAGAATATGTCACAGAGGATCGTGATGTCGGTGATGGGAAAGGAAGAACAGACAAAATATGAAACAAATGTCCAATTTTCATGCAAACATCCTCCGAAATAAATGAGGGACATAAAAACGGAGACAATTGTAATATAAGCTGTAGCTGAATTGTTTTGCTTGATTCTTTTCAGTCATTTTATCAGGAAGGCATGCTGGGTTGAGAACAGTTTGTTTCCAGCTGTGTTCTTTGGCGGGGGGGGGATGGTACAGGGGAGGCAACAAGGTAACTGATGCATCAAAAAACTTAAATACAATAATAGTCTGGCAACTAATACGCCATGACTAACTGTACAAGCACTTAGAGCTTCTGACGCCTCAAGGAAGATTTTGAAAAACTTAATATTTAGGTGCACTTCAGCTTGCATTCAGTATACATCCTATAGATTTCTCCTTCCCATTATTTGTTACTGAGGAAATCTGCATGAATACATGATGTATATGCCTTAGAGTTTATCTGCCTCTGTAGCTGACGCCCTACTAAATCGGAATCCCCTGTTGTGACATCACAGTCTGTTGCCATGGGAGTAACTGTGATGTTACAAGTCATGCATTATGACCTCAGATAGGGGATAAGCAACAGGAATAGATGAACTCTTAAGGAGCAGAGATCCTGTTTTCATGCAGATGACCTCAATAACAAGTAATGATGAGGGAAAATAAAAAACTAAGGGGAAATACAAGCTGAACTGTGTCTAATTACTATATTATGTTTTGTTAAAGTTCTCATGAAGGTGTCGGCTGCTCTTTGATGTAACGGGGATCAAAATTAAGTTTTGCAGCCTCTAGCCAGCAGGATTAGTGACTGGGAAAATACACTGGCCCCACAGACATTTCCACTGGCCCAGTTGGTGTACATACTGACATCCTGCCTACTCCAGTACAAGCCCACAGGGCTAGTTAAATGAAAATCTTACTACCCAATGCAAAATCTACTAGCATTTGGCTAGCTGGCTGGTGCCAATTTCGACCCCTGATGTAATGGAAAAGCAGCAGGTGCAGAAATAGTACATTACATCAAAATATAATCTCAAGAAAGTGCAATAAGATTCCAGGTGGATAGGTAGGAAAAGGTATGTCCATTCAGAAACTGCAGCTCGGTTTGTTGATGTTTGCGAGATGCACACTTTGGCAGTGCAAGGGGGAGCATTGTGCACTGGATCAGAACGTTGTTCCATAGGGTGGGAAGTTGGAAGGAGTCCGCTTGGCTAATGGTTTTGGAGCATCGGAGTGTTACAAATCAGTGGACATGCTGATTACTCAAGGTGCAGGCATACTGGATAACCGAAGATAGGGGAGTGGAGGAAGGGAGATTACCAGACCAGATCTTGAAAAGTAATGTTGCACAATGCATGTGCTAGCATCCCTGTGCAGTTGTTTGTGTTTATGGTACCCAACAGAGGAAACCTGGCTTGAGCATTGTTAAGAAATTTGTTATATCACAAAAAGTATAGAACCAAACATTAGAAAACAAAACAGTTGGCATGACTTGCTTTACAAAGTGCTGTGCTGAAAGGTAAAATGGCAGAAGGCACCGTAAAAAGTGTTAATTGTGACGGGAGGATTAAGGGGTGGCATCATAGGTAATGTCCTCATTGTCAAAAATTGGGGGAATCATTTTAGAATTCCATCTAAGAGAGGGATGCAGGCTTTGTTCCAGTACAAGGCACCTCTTCTCTGTTTTTCTCAATGGCTTCCCCTCTTCAAGTGTGTCCTCGAACATCCGTATGTATGTGGATGACACAGTTACATACACTTCTGGCCCCAAGGCCTCTGCGATGATTGGGCTGCTCAGCAGGATTTCCACAATGTTATCTGGTTCCAAGAAAACCAGCTCAGGTCAACATCAAAAGACATTGACCATGAATTTGGAACCTCTCAGACATTGGCCAGGCTTTTGGTTCTCTTCTCCCCCCATCACCACTCTTAATAGCGCCCGTTTGGAAGTGGCCACTGTGTTCAAGTGCCTAGGAGTTTGGTTCGACAGCAAGCTCGTTTTCTCTGTCCACATTGGGTGTGCTGCGATACCTTTTCAAAAAATCTGGACTTCACTCCACGAGTTGAAGGCTATTTCCTTGTTGTGTGCTAACTATATTAATGACCAAGCTTTTTCTTCTCTTTATATTAAGCAAAAATGGTAAAAAGATTTAAATATTACTCTCTCGGAGAAGCAATGGCTCAAAATCTTGAAAAATACTTGGAGCACCTCCTCCTCCCCAACATGGAGGGAGTTTTGTTGGAAGCTGAGGATTTGCTTTTTCCTGGTCCCTACCCAGGAGGCACATCATCATCTCAATATCTCCTCCTCATGTTGGTGCAAATGTGGGGAGCCACTGGCAGCTCTGGCACATATCTTCTGGTGCTGTCCCAGGCTTGCCCCCTTTTTGGGAGCAAATTCTCACCTGTCCCAGACTTTTAGCTTGCAGGTACATATAGGCTCAGAGCGTCTAGTCCTGGGGATTGTCCCAGAGGACATGAAGGGGAAAGAAGAGAGATACTGCTGGTCTATCTTGATAGCAGCTGCCCTAAAATCAATTCTCCAAAAATGGCTGCAACAGGAACCACCCAAGATATCAGATTTATCTGGTATAGTCCACGATAGTCAAAGGATGGAGAGGTTGACATATAGTTTAACTCAAAAATCTACGTACTGTAAGTATCAAAACAGATGGACTAGGTGGGAGCTAAGTCGAGACTCTACCACGCATGAGGGTGGGACACGTGTGATCTCCTTTTAGTGGAATTAATTTCCTTATTTACTAAGGACCTAACCTTCTCTGGATAAAGTTCTACACAAAACATATTGATTTGGTTGAGGGGTTGATGGGTTACCTGGAATGATTACGTAACTGCATGTTGGAATTAGGAATCTTAAAGTTGATTCTTCCTAGATGGAGGTGGGACACATTTTAAATAAGTATTGAATATAATTAATCTGAGAGATGGGTGTTTTCTTTTAGGTGATATTTCTTAACCTGTTAATTCATAATTTACTTAGAGACTGTGTGTACATATCTCTCAACCTCCTGCCTCATAAATCGGGGACAAGGCTTAAAATAATCAGGGACAAAGGACCAAAATCAGGGACACATCTTCAAAATTAGAGATATCCACCCAGAAAGCTGGTAGAATATGGGGCTTAGTGCAAAATGCATTTTCTAAAGAAGAACAAGTATGTAACTTTAATGTTTGACATTGTTTTGTGCTTATAGTCCCCACTGTTTAGCCACAAAAACACAAATTTTAGGAGGGACAGAGTAAAATTTTGAGGCAAAATCAGGGACACTTGAGAGGTATGTGTGTGTATATAGCTTGGTGTTTGAGAGACCCAAATGATGTTCTATTTGGAATCTTAATGTTTCTTTTTGATAAGATATTTATTGTTACTACAGGTATCAGCGTGATGCGTTTGTGGTTTATGTAGCCTGTGTTACAGTGATGTGACTTTCTTGCAATAAGAGTGTGTGTGTGTGTGTGTGTGTGTGTGTGTGTGTGTGTGTGTATATATCTATATCTCTGTTCTTCGAAAGTCTTGCTCCTTGCTCACACCAAATACCTGATGCCACTTATGCCCACCACACCAACACACACACAAAAAAAAAAAAAAAAAAAGGAAACTGTTTGTTTATCACATGGTCACAAAGAAAATGAAGCAGCACTCTCTCTCCTGCTCTCTTCACTGTAGTAGGACACCCATCGCACTCACTCTTGCAGTAGTGGGCTCCCTCCTCTAAAAGCAGAATAAATCTTTCTTTTTTTTTTTTTTCTTTAAAAAAAGGAGTCAAAACACACAACAGTCACCCCACTAAGAGCAGGAGAAGCACTATTTTCCTATCAGATCCTAAGGCATGCCACCATTTTCCGCAGTTAATTACTCTCAAAACCAAGATTCAACCAATTCATACACACATCGATGGCGTCAGCATGGGGACGTTAAAGTGTCCATAGCAACCACGGTACTAAGTGGAGCTCTACTGGGAAAACCCACTAAAAAGTTCCTGCAAATTTATATATTAATTTAAAACAAAAAAAACAAACGAGCAATTTAAAACAAAAACTCCGTGCACTGTCAGATCCCTGTTTCATAAATGAAATTTGCAACCGGGACGGTCTGAAATACCGGATTTACTTCGAGCTGTTCACTCTTGGGCTTATGCCACTTATGAAGTTACCCAAGGTCAAAATGGCTCTAGTGGAAAAAATCATGTATTCCACAAGTCCCTATTGCTGTATCCATTCTATATTAATTGTAAAAAAATCTACGTTAATGCAGACATTAGGACTGAAGAATACAAAACGCACAAAGTAGTGAAGTGAAAAACATTAGGGTTTTGGGTCTCTGGATTCTTGGCAAATCCGTGGTGGGGTGCTTGTTGGGGCTGTCATCTCTAATGCCCAACCACTCCCTTGAGCAAACAAGATCAGGCCTGATCTCTTTTCTTCATGCAGGGCCTACGGGGTCCTGCATGAAGAAAGCTATGACTGATTTTGCTGGCAGCGTGTGGCGAGCGATATTTCTCTACCACTGAAGTTTATCACTATGAGGCACTGGTTTGGAGGTGGATAGGAGGCTGTGGGCTGGGAGTGGAGGGGGTGAGCATTAGATTAACAACCCTAAGTAATACCTCACCATAGGACTTCAGAGACCAAAAACCCTACTTTTTTTTTTTTTTCATTTCCCTATTTTATGCACTTTATGCTCTTCAACCCTAATGTCTGCATTAATGTAGTTTTATGTAACAAATTTCCCTTCTTTTTGTGATGATGGAATCCTATCCTCATTCGTGAGGGTCTCTCTGCATAAAAATGAAATAAACAGAATAGAACTAGAACCGACATAAAATAAGTCTTACTACCCTATATCCCCACCCAGCCTGCACAAACAGACATACTCAAACCTTCCAACCCGTCCACTAACTGTTGTTGCAGTACGGAGGAAGAGACCCAAGGATGGGACGAGCCAAGGCTGTACCTCTGCCTATTTCCCCCCTTGACCCCTCACATCATCCTAGTTGTTGTCCATTTACTGTTGCTGCAGTGGGGTTGGGGGGGTAAGAGATGCAAAAATGGGATGGACAAGGGCCAGCCCTTGACTCAACCCCTTCCTCACATCACCTTAATGGTTGTTTGTACATTGATGTTGCTGCAATGGGGGGAGGAAAGAGACGTGAGAATGGGAGGGGCTGAGGCATTTGTCCTCCCCCCCCCCCATGTGACACATCTCCGTGGTCTTCTCTTTATTCACTGTTGCTGTAACGTGGTGGGGGGGAGGGTTGCTGGGGAGGGGGATGGGCTGAAGCTGTGCATTGACCCAACCCCCACTTCACCCCCCACATTACTGTAGTGGTCATCGGTTCATTCACCATTGCTAAAATGAAGGGGAATAGACATTAGGAATACACCTCGGTCCATCCCCCAAACCCAATGCGACACACCTGCTCAGTGTCATCTGTTTATTTACTGTTGCTGTATTGTGGAGGGGGGAGAAATGGCTGCAGCAATGGTTATCTGTACAGTGACTGTTACTGCAGTGGGGGAGGGGAAGAGATGGGAGAGTAGGATGGGCCACGGCTGCACTTCAGCCCATCCCCCCACCCACGCATCACATCTCCTATCAATAGTTCTTAGACTTTGTCACAGTGAGCCTCCCCAAATTCATGGAATAGATTTTGAGCCTCCCCAAAATTGAAATAATCTTGGGCCTCCCCAAAGAAAAATAACATACTGTATTTTGCGTAGTACACCATGAATAAATTGAAACCCCTTTGAGTACTTGGCTCACATTCAGTTATTTGCCTTATACTGATGTGGGACCTTTGAAAAAGAGCTCCTGTGCTCAAAGGTGTTATCTGAATAATAAATAAATGAAATAAACAAATGTTATTACTCAGCTTATTGTAACCCCCCCCACCCACAGGCCAGCCTACTTGCTCTATTTTAATTCTTGAACCATTGTTACCCCTTGTTGCAGTACCTTCATGGGTGAGACGAATTTTTCTGTTTCCTCTCTGTAAAAATTCCCCTACTATTATCCTCTTTCAGTTTGCTTAATTTCTTCATACAAAATACATAAAACTCAAAATTTAAATGCAGTATTTTTTCAGACTTGCTTGAGCCTCCCCTGGAGCAGGTTAGGGCCTCCCCAAGGAGGCTGGCCTCACCATTTGAGAACCCCTAGTGGTTATCTGTACATTGACTGCTGCAGTGGGGGAAAGAGATGCGAGAATGGCATGTGCTGAGGCTGCGCCTTTGCCCGTTGAACCCCCACCTAAAGCAGAACAGCTCCTCAATGAACATCTGTTCATTCACTTTTGGCTGTAATGTGGTGGAGGGAGGGAGGGAGTTGGGCTGAAGCTGTGCCTTGGCCCAACTCTCACTTCACCCCTCACATTATTGTAATGTTCATTAACCCCTTCACCGTTGCTAGAATGAAGGGGAGTCTGCTTTGGAAATGCACCTCAGCCCATCTGACACCTCCTCCCACCTATGGTGTGAGGGTATATATGAGGATTAAAAATAATTTCAAAAAGTAGGCATGAACTACCTAAAAAATATTTATTTTTTGTATGTTTTTATGACTTTATGTAAACACAAGCAAAATTTCAAATGAACACATTTTCAAAATAGGAACGCATGGTTTTAATAGTAATGCGTTTGTATTATGTGCATTTCAGCAATTTAAGATTTCTGTAAATAAAACTAACAAATCTGTAAAAAGGACTAAAAAGCCCAGTACTTAAAATATTTAAAAGCAAGCACAAAGCATGTGCTATAATTGCCAGTTTTACATTTTTTTTCAAGGAGCAGTGGTTTAACCATTCCCAGGACCACCTTGAAAATGAGCTTGCTCAATGGTGTTTATGCCTGGCTAAATAAAGTGATTGACTGATTGATTTGATTCTTCCTGTATTTGCTTCGATAAGTCATATGAACACATGACTTTAATGATATTAGCACTTGTTCACAAAAAGCGAACGCATGGCTTTGCGTTTTTTTTATTATGCGACTTTCAACAATTTCTGATTTCTGTAATTAAACTTAACATCTATATGAATAACTCAAAAGCACACTACTTGAAACTTTAAAGGCAAACGCATGCTGTCGGGGACATTCAGTGAGCAATGGTTTCTTTTTCCTGTGTTCGCATTGCTAAATCCTATGAATGCATGACATTTGTAAAATGAACGCATGGTTTTAACTTATGAAAACAATGTTTTAATAGTTATGGGTACATATTAAGTGAATTTCAACAATTTGTTTTATTTTTTTTTCATATAGCTTTTTACCCCTTTGGTGATCCCGTATCTCTCCCCACCTCCCCTTGGTCAGCACTCTTATCTACCTGGAGCCAGTCACCCACAGATTTCCTCCTGTGGTGGGGATGTGAGGGGAGAGCTGCCCTCCCTCCTCCCCCAGTCCACATCAAGAATCGCTCTGGGTGTCCAGGTGTCGATGCGGGCCCCGGAGATGTGCAGAAGGGTGATCAACCATTGGGCTTTTTAACCCTTTTCTGACCCATGTTCCCTGTTGAGAGACTGCGACAGGACATGTACCTGGAGTTGTGCACTCTGTGGGATCTCGGCCTCTCCCATTGAGCCGCTCTATCTGCACTACCATCGATCCTCCACCCGATGGCAGTCTAGGGCCGAGCCGACTGGCCACCCTTCCCCAGGAGAGGAGAGCAGTCCCTGGGACGCTCAGTCCACTCCCACCTCGCTGAACTCCGGCAACCTGTGCTCATTCCGGAACATGGGTTGTTGGTGTGGCAGGAGGTAAGGCAGTGGATGCTTCAGTCCTCCACGTCACTGGACTCTAAATTTCAACAACTTCCGATTTCTTCTTTAAATAAAAGAAACAAATCTGTAAAAATGACTAAAAATCTTACTACTTAAAACTGGCAAGCAAATGCTGTAAGTGACAACAAGTTTTATATATTTAGTATTCTTTTTCGAGGAGCAATGGTTTGACTTTTTCTGTGTTCATATCGCTAAGTCATACAGACATATGACTTTAACGATACGAACACATCACTTTAACAGTAATGCATTCGTGCTACATGACGTTAAACATTTTACAGTTTCTGTAAATGAAACCACACTGTAAAGAATGCAGAAGCACACTACTTGAAACATTTAAAGGCGAACACTTGCTATCAGGGATGACAGTTTTACATATTTAGTGTGTGTGTTGTTTTTTTTTTTTATTGAGCAATGGTTGTCTGTTTTTCCTGTGTTTGCATCACTGAGTCATACAAACATATGACTTTTTACAATACAAACATATTTTTTTGTACATGCCAAGACGTGTTCATAAAAATCCAGTTATACTTGGAACACTTATTTTTGTAACTGTGCGTATTCAGACACTGAACTTTTTTTTTTTTTTTTTTAATATTTTAAAATCTTCTAGAGTTTGGGAGATAAAGAGCACAAAAGCACATACCTTGGTGCAAACGCTATCAAATCTGCAAGTTTCAGGTTTGAAATCATCCTTTGTTTTCAGTTATAGGTGAGCAAACAATGTCGTCTTAATTATTATTATTTTTTTTTTTTAAGTTTTTACACCCTTCACTTTGCCCCCTGGTGAACTGATTGCCACAGAATTTTCAGGATCTAAAGATCCTGCCATCACCCATGTACTTTTCTAATTTCAGGTAAATCTGTTGAACAAGGGCAGAATTATTAAGGTGCAAAAAATCTGGGTTTAGCAAAGTGCTTACTTAACCCTAATATATAGGTACTACCGTCCCTATATATTTTTATATATATATGTGTGTGTGTGTGTGTGTGTGTGTGTGTGTGTGTGTGTGTGTATGTGTATATATATATGTATATGTATATGTATGTGTGTATATATATATATATATATATATATATATATATATATATATATATATATATATATATATATATATATATATATATATATATATATATATATATATATATATATATAATAGACATTGGGCATTTTCCCCATATATTATGGAAGTCAATTAGCGTATTATGATGCCAATTATTACAAATAGAATAATAGATAAGTGTGGTATTACAAAACATTAATACCATCGAGAGGTTTTGGGGACTTGGAACCTCGAGAGGTTCCCAAAGTCCCCAAAACCTCAAGATGGTCTTACTGCCTTGCAATGCTCACTTATCTATCTGTAATTTTTTGTAGTATATGAATGTACAATTTGAAATTTTGCTGCCTCTTTTTTTTCTTCTACATGCTGTGAGACCGTCCGGCTGACTGCTGCACTGAAGATGAGCTCGCTGTCAGCCAACCACCACACTGAAGACTCACTTGATTGCACCTGCCTCCCTGTGTCTGTTAACATCTGCTCGTTTACATTTGGTAGGCAGTCCTACCTTTTTGGTTTTTCAACCTTCAGCAATGTAGGATCAAATAGATAATCCATTGAATGTGTGTGTAATAATAAATAAAATAAAAAAAAAAAAAAAGAAATGAAGGGCGTGAATTACTCTGGCTAAGCGAGAGTAAACAGACGCCATGTTTTTAAAATTTTTCTGTCCACCCTTAGAGAAAAAACTACCAATGACGAGGCACGCTGTCACTTTGTCTGTGTAGGAAGGGACTTGGCACCATGACAACTGAGTTTCTGGGGGAGCCAGACTTGCGCAGGTACTGTGGTATTTCTGTGATAATACTTTAGTTCAGAGCTCTGAGTGATAGTATTACGGTCTCTGAACGTATCGGTCAGCAACAATGGTATCACTTTTGGGGTAGTACTATTAAAAGGTGTTTTTTTTTTTTTATGCTATTAAAATGGTATATCTATATATTGCACTATATTTATGTTATTAACACATTACTGAACAAGTTCTATGTATATTATACCACACACGTCTATCTACCTCTATTACCACAATATTAATGTGTGTTAACGCATGTAATAGCTACCTTACCCCCATCATCACTATGGTAAAACATGGGACAAAGTGTCCAACCTAATATATTATGTAAAATACAGGATGGCAAAGTCCTGCATACTCATAAAATAGCATCTTGGGGTCAGACAAGCTCATAAAGGCCTTGTCCTTCGGGCTTGTGGCTGTATAGCTTGTTTGACCCCTTGATGATATTATTTCCTTGTATACCACACTTAATATACAATATTTATTAATGTGTTATTAACATATTACTACCCAATCCACTAGAAACCACCCCAATAACACATGTAACAAGCCCCTTAATAACACAAGTAAAGAAGCCCCTTGATAACACATGTAAGTCACCCTCTTCCCTCCCCCTAACACTGTAGTAAAAGATGAGACATAGCAAAGTGTCTAAACTAAGATATTATATGAAATAAAAGGATTCGCAGTGTCCGGCATACTCATGAAAAAATGCCATCTCTGGGTTAAACAAGCTCATAAAGGCCACTCTTCCTTCGGGCTTGTGGCTTCATGTCTTGTTTGACCCCTTGATGATGTTATTGCTTCCTGTTTTGCCATCATCTATTCTCTGTGTATAGATGGAGAATGATGAGTTTTGGTTTTCTGTGGGGGTGCTTATCCCGAAGGTCCTTAATTACACATTTAAGGCAGGATTTTACAAAATGACCATTGTTGCCCTCCTTTCCTCATACTTGCCGGACTTCTGTAACACTTTTCACTTTCGTTTTCCTGCTTGTATGCATGTTTTGAAAGCACTTTGAAATAAAAATAAGCAGAGAACTTCTGATTGTGAAGTGTCCATTCTCTCAGCTCTAATATAGTCATTCCTTATTTGCTGTGAGCTCTTCAGGAAGGGGAGATGTGAATGCAGTCTTTTTTTTTTTTTTTTCTTTTCTTTCTTTCTCTGAATCGTGAGCCATCTATTGTTGGAACTAGCCGTGCCAGGGAGCTCTCCACCTGTTTGAAATTGATTTCTTGATACAGGCCAGGATTCTGTTCATTGTTTAACTACTTTATTGCAGTGGTTTCCAAAAGATTATATTGCATGGCTGGTTAATGTTTCCTGTAGGGAAACTGTGCCATCACGTCATTGTTGTACAATTTTTCTGATGTTGGGATGCTGTTGTACCATCATTCTGACTTCAGCTCTATATTACATCAGCACCCAAAAGTTGTAACATAGTCAAATAAATGTTCAAAAGAACAGTCATTTTCAGTGCTTGAAACTGATAGAAACAGGTCCTCTGTTTTTGTTCCTGGCGTCCCTGGTCCTGGCGGCATGCCCCACCACAAACCTCTCTTGTGGACTTGCATGTTAATCTCCTTTTTAGATCAAGTGAAATCCTGTTTTGTATTTGCCTATTAAAGTGATTTTGCGAGGTTTCACAGATGCCTTTTTCACATAGTATGCCATTGCCACCCATGCCTCAGATGTCGAAGCTGCAGTTTTTGTGTAAATATCTGTCATCATTTTTATTTATGTTTTATCAGAACTGTGTCCTCCAGTTTTCTGTGTGAAGCCACACTCCCAGAATGATGTCATGCAAGGGAACTGTCAATGTTTTACATACAGCACCAAGGAATTCTGGGTAAATTATAATGTTGATGTAAATGTTAGTTATTCAGAGGTGCAGTCCCTTATTTTGGTGGTGATGACTCTTACCTAATATGTAGATGTACATAGCACTGCATTGTGGGTACAATAAGAAGTTGTTTTCCAGTTCCTTTACTGTGAGGTGCAGTCTCATATTTCTGTAGTGGCTTCAACAATAAAAGCTCTCATGTTTATATTCAAAACAAGGCATTGTGCATATAGTATCTAGCTGACAATATTTCTTTACTGAGGGATGTAGTCTCCTGTGTCGGTAGTGCAGATGTCTGCAATACCAAAACTGACCAACAGAGGTTGCTGTTTCAAAACCATTATTTACATTTACATCAACATTATAAATTACCCAGAATTCAATGGTGCTGTATGTAAAACATTGACAGTTTCTTTGCATGACATCATGCGTGCTTAAAAACTTTGTTTTCCCTTGCAAGATGTCACACTTGTGGGTTGTAGCACTGAGGAAAAAGGGGGAGGGTTATGCAAATGAAACAGCACAGAAATAAAAGCATTTATTTAATGGAAAACAGCAATTTTTGGCAGTTTGAATGGTAGGAGATTTAATCACAACTCCTCCTATTACCTGCTGTGAACTATGGACTGCAGAGAAACAAAGCAGCTTTTTGTTTCTTTTGCCCCAGGTTTCCAAACAATATTTGTCCAGATGGTTGGCCCATTGTATTGCGTTCTGTTACAACAGGCATGGCAAAGACTTGTTATGGGCGGTGAAAGCTCATTTCACAAGGGGCATGGCTATCTATGTGGCTTGTTTCAAGGGGTTCTCAGCCGCTGACATTTGTGTTGCTGCCACCTGGAGTACCGTCTGTACTTTTACCAAGCAGTACAGTCTGGATATTGCTTCTAGAGCCGGAGCAGGCTTTGGCCATGCTGTTCTACAGGGTCTCCTGTCTTAGGCTTTGTTTGGCCTTCCTCCCAGACTGTGCTGCTGCACCTGTAACTGCTTGGGATTCATTCCTGTGGTGTCACCTGATGACTGAGATACCCCCAAAGAAGATGAAACAGTTACGTTAAGAACTTACTGTAACAGTAGATCTTCAAGTGGATCTCAGTCATCAGATCTGCCTTCCTTCCCATCATCCCCCTTTTTGGGGTCTTCTGCTCAGACTGGCACTTTGGTGTATCAGTCTTTTATTTAGGCCTGCTCACCTGTCTCTCCCTCTCTCCTTGGTCCCCTTGTCTTGGGTTTGCTCCTTTAGTCTCCAGAGGGAAATAAAAAATGAGGAACGGGGCTGCTCACACCTTTATAGGACTGATGACATCAGAGTGGGCAGCCCCAGTGGTACTGCTGGAACATCTTCCATGTGGATCCTGCTTCACCGATGGTGAAGTTCCTGCGGTGTGACCTGATGACTGAGAGCCTTTCGAAGATCTACCGTTATGGCAAGTTTTTATGTAACTGTTTTTTCCTACTTTGTGCTGTCTTTATTAGTAGTCCATCCCTGGCGCCTTTACTTAAAATTATTATGAACCCTTGCTTGCTGCCACCCTCTCCACAGTTCCTAGTCCCCATTTCTTGGGAAGTCCTAGTTAGGCTCCCCTCTTGCTGTCTGTCTGCTGTGATTTCCCCCCCCCCCCACCTCAGTCCCCATCCCCCCACATCAGTTTAATGTCCACTGACACAGACATCAGAGGTCTGCCCGTGCACATTAGTCCCCTCGCTTGTTATGTAAAGGCTGTCACCCTTTAAGAGCCTCCTGTTCCAGAAGTCCCCAGTCTTCTGCAAAATGGTACCCCTCCTCCTGATGCAATCCCTTCAAACACACATTAAACTCCTCAGTCTCCTCCTTCCTGACTCTAGCCTTCCCACCCCCCTCCTTTAAAAAGGCTAGGGAAGCGGATTGTGCCTGCAGTCCCCCCCTCCAGATTTCAAAAGTTGCACTTCACTGCCTCAGAAGACAGGTTCACCATAATTATTTGCACCCAGTGTACCAGCTCCCCCACTCCCTCCGCTGCCATCCTAGGTACTTATATACTTACTAGGGTAAAAAGGGCTGATGTGCACCAGAGGTGTTTCTAATCCATCCCCCTACTATACAGTGGTTATCCATTTCTCTTCCCATGTGTCCACCAGGGCACCTAGCTGCTTTTTCAAGCTGTGTACATTTGGTGAATCGGCAGTATTTTGGGGCAGACTATTCCAGTGATTGACCACTCTCTGTGTGTAAAAGAATCCTCTCTTGTTAGTCTTGTATGGGGCGCCCCGCCCCTGTAATTTGTTTGTTGTGGATTCTAGTGTTATACCTACTACCCCTGAGGACAAAACTCAGATCTGGCAATAGTTCATTTTTTATTATATAATGGCAAGAAAGAATCTTGGACTGTGATTGGTCAGTTTGGGGTTGGACCCATGGCGTTATCCAAGCACGACGCCACTGGTCTAGTCTCAGCCTCACTGGGAACCTGCAGATGAGCATTTTATGGAGCTTTTGATTGATTGTTTTATTGAGCTTTTGACTGATTGTTTGTTTCATCTTCTCTTAAAAAAACAAATATTTTTCCCCACAAAAACGTCTTTGAAGTTATTTTTTTTATACTGTATAACAACGAGCCATTGTATAATAGGAATAATGCACTCCAGGGTGTGTCGTTTGGGATAATGCCACGCCTGGGGGCATTGGATGCACTCTGCCTGCGGCCTTGTGCCCAACCCCCCCCAGGCGTGGCATTATCCCAGCACGACACACACACCCTGTCATGCATTATTCCTTTATTAGATTATACAATGGAATAAGATCTCCCCTTAAATGTCTTCTCTCAAGGCTATGCAGACCCAGTATTGTCCGTCTAGTTTAGTAATTTAAGGTGTCACATCCATGAATAATTTTTGTAAAATCTTCTGTGCACTTTCTCCACACTTTGTATGTCCCCCCCCTCGAGTACTGCGACCAGAACTGGGAACAGTAATCCAGATGTGGTCTAGCCAGGGATCTATACAAGGGCAATATGACATCACTCCATCTGCTAACAAAATTTCTTTTGATAACACTCTAAGATTCCTTGTGCTTTTGCCACTGCTGTGGAGATATTTAATCTAAAAGAATAGTTTGGATTGGATTATGAAACCCAGGTGTCTTTCCTTGGTGACGGATCTTAACTCTGCACCCCCACCCCAGCTTGTAGGTGGCACAAACATTTTTGATGCCCTTATTTATCGCCACACATTTGTCAGGGTTAAACTGCATATCCTATGTTGTAGCCCAGTTGGCAAGGGTATTTAAATTGGCTTGCATCTTTATGGTCTTATGTTGATTGCTGGCTCTGCCCCCAATTTTGTGTCCAAGTGGATGATCCTTCCTCTCCTATATCTTGTGTATAGGAGGGGCCCCGGTTCACTGGGCCATTTGGGAGGCAGGGGCATCCAAGCAGTTGAAGATACTTCTAGCCGGCCCGTCGGCATAGCAGTTGATTTCTGCGGCGTACCCGGTTCGGAGTGGGACTGGGTCGCTGGGGGGCCAGCCGGGGGAGAAGGCTTGAGCGTCCCAGGGACTGCTCTCCTTCTCCAGGGGTGAGGGAGGGATAGGATCCGCATCTTATCTGACCCTGGGCGGAGGCCCGAAGTACAGCAAGCTGGTTGGACAGACCAATGGTAGTTGTGTGGTAGACGTTGGCGTTACGCCTTGACGTCAGGGCTCACATCACACAGAAGGGAAAAAGCGCCGCCGGAGCACGGGTAGATGGAGCTCAAGCGACTGCGTGCCTGACCACCTGGGGACCCGACGAGACAAGAAGATATCGGGTGTCCTGGCCCGCCCTGTACGCCTGGAAGTGCCATGCTCCATCGAGAATCTGGGGATTCAGGTAGGTCAGCCAGGTGGGAGGGGGGGGCACATAGGAGTCTCCTTGCAGTTGTAGCTCTGGGGCAGGGATAAGGAGAAAACAATAGAAAGTTTATATTAAAAAAAAAAAAAAAAAAAAAGATACTTCTGCTGAAGGTCACCTTTGACTGTTAAGTCCATACAGTGGAGATATACTGTAGGCTACTCAAGAGCGACTTTTGGAATATCTTAAGCTACATAGCTTACTAGTACCTAAACTAGGGTGCATCAATATCAGAGTCCAATAGAAGGCCCCCTTATTCTCTCCAAATGAGGCAATCTCCAGAAAGGGAGACCAGGGCATATGTATCAGTCCCTCAGGGACTCGATACTGGACCAGTCCACAAAGGCTTGTATGAAGGGGTAAGAGACCATTGGAACAATCATTGCCCCATTACAGTGGGGCTTATTTATGTATTTTGTGTAGAGCCCATAGAACTTCTAGCGATAATCACCTGATCCAACACAAAATCTTACACAATTAGTATCAAATCCCTGAGGTTCTGAATTCCCTGGAAAGGCTTCAAAGTCAAAACTACTGGTTCTAGGGACGTGGATATGTTGTTCTATCCACACTTGTTGGCAGTGTCCTTTGCCTTTAAGAGTTGCTGGAAAGTCTTCAAGCTGGCTCCTCCCACCCTCCCAGGTGGTGTATATCCCTGGGCTCCGCCCCATGATGCCAGATTTTCCTTTCTGCTGGAAGAAGCAGGTTCGCTTCTTACCGCTCCCACGTTGAGCAGGCCCTAGCACTAAGTTTTATCTTCAGTTTGATCATCGATCGCAACCGCGATAGACAAAGGCCTCGCCCGGATTTCGCTGGTGCCCATGAGGGCAGAAGATGTCGCATACTGAACCCTGTGCCACGTGCATCTACTACCTGGGCCACAATCATGATACCCAGGCCTGCGACATTTGCCAGTCGTTTCACATGGTAGTCCTCGAGGACCACCTTGCCCACCTTAAGTTGATCCTCCCAGAAAAACTGCATCTGCTGGTCAAATATAAGGATACCCGTTGGGTAGTCTGTGCAGCTGTGGGGTCCACCAAGCAGTTGGAACAGTTTATGACCTTCGAGGAGGAGGAGGCTCGGGCCGCTGCCCAGTCCTACATAGAAACGTAGACTTTGACGGCAGATAAGGACCGCTTGGCCCACCTAGTTTGCCCATTTCCCTACCTACAGGATAAGCTGCAGATCCTATTTAACCAACAGCCTATTTCTTCCTACCCCCATAAAAATTACCTTATGTCTGTTCCATGCGTTCTTGAGTTCTTCCACAGTTTTAGATCCCAAAACCTTCTCAGGAAGGCTGTTCCATGTGTTCACCACCCTCTCTGTGAAAAAATACTTCCTCACATTGCCCCTGAGCCGTCCCCCCGCTGTCTTCAAATTGTGTCCCCTTGTTCTTGCACAACTTTCTCAGAAAGATGCTACCCTCTTGGACTTTGTTGATTCCACCAAGGTACTTAAAAGTTTCTATCATGTTCCCCCTCTCCCTTCTTTCCTCAAGGGTATACATATTAAGCTCCTTTAGTCTCTCCTCGTATGGCTTCTCTTGTAGACCCTGAACCATTTTAGTTGCCCTCCTCTGGACTGCCTCCATCCTGTCTATGTCCTTGCGGAGATGGGGCCTCCAGAACTGGATGCAGTACTCCAGATGGGGTCTCACCAACTGTCTGTACAGAGGGATAACAACTTCCTGTTTTCTACTGGTGATGCCTCTCCCTATACATCCCAGTATCCCCCCAGCCCTCCCTACTGCCTTCTCACATTGCTTGCTTACCTTAAGGTCATCTGATATGAGTACCCAGGTCCCTTTCAATTTCTTTTTTTGTTACTACCCCCGACCCCCATTGTGTAATCTTCCCCATGGTTTTTGTTTCCCAGGTGCATTATTTTGCACTGCTTTGCATTGAATCCAAGCTGCCATACTTGACCATTCCTCCAACCTTGCCAAGTCCCTTCTCATCCTTTCCACGCCTCCTTGTGTGTCAACCCTATTGCAGATCTTTGTGTCATCTGGAAAGAGGCATACTTTTCCTTCCAGTCCTTCTGCAATGTCACTTATAAAGGCATTAAAAATGACTGAACCTTGCGGTACCCCACTAGTAACCATTCCTTCTTCAAAGTGGACTCCATTTACAATTACCTTCTGTGTCCTGTTGTCCAGCCAATGTTTTACCCAGGCTACCACCCTGGGACCCACTCCCAGGCTGGTTAGTTTGACTATTAATCTTTTGTGTGGGACTGTGGTAAATGCCTTGCTAAAGTCTAGGTAGGCCATGTCCACAGCCCCTCCGTGGTCTACTACTTTGGTCACCCAGTCAAAGAAATCAATTAGATTTGTCTGACATGACCTTCCTGCTGTGAACCCGTGCTGCCTTGGGTCATGTGACCCACTGGCCTCTAGGTACTCAACAATTCTTTCCTTGAGAAGATTCCATCACTTTCGCTACCACAGAGGTCAAACTGACAGGTCTGTAGTTTCCTGCCTCTGTCTTGCTCCCACTTTTGTGAAGGGATATCACATCTGCCTTCCTCCAGTCCTCAGATACCACACCATCCTCCCATGATTTGTTAAAGGGTAGTCTGTGTTGTCACTAATTCTCTCCTTAATTATTTTAGAATTCGGGGGTGAATTCCATCAGGCCCCATTGCTTTGTCCACCTTCGGTTTTAGGAGTTCTTTCAGAACCCTTTCTTCTATGGAAGGACTGGGATCGACACCCCCCAATCCAGAGTGCTTCTGTTAATTGGATTAGACACCTTCCCCTCCTCCTTTGTGAATACTAAGCAGAAGTATTCGTTCAGTATTCCTGCTTTTTCACTGTCCCTCTCTGCCCACCCATCGTCCATTCTACTCAGCCTCACTATCCCTCCCTTTGTCTTTCTACTCTCCCTGATGTACCTATAAAAGGTTTTATCCCCCTTCTTAACCGAGTTGGCTATCTTTTCCTTGGTTTGGGCCTTTGCTATTCTGACTACCCTCCCTGCTTCCTTCTGCCTTAACTGGTACAGTTCTCTGTCCTGCTCCTTCTGTGTTTCCTTATACTTCTTAAATGCTATCTTTTTCTCCCTAACCTTCCCTGCCACCTCTTTTGAGAACCATAGTGGCTTTTTCTTTCGTTTTGATTTGTTTATTTGCTTCGCACAAAGGCTTGTTGCCTCTGTGATGGCAATTTTGATGTTTCCTCATTGTTGCTTCACCTCCTTCTAGCCTATTTGAAGTGCTTTCTAAGGCACTCTCCCATCTTGCCAGTCAGCCCTCCTGAAGTCCAGAACCCTCACTTTGTATGGCTTGACTCTGTGCTGGGTTATCATGAACCACACTGTTTGGTGGTCATTTGTTCCCAGATGGCTACCCACTTCTAGATCTGAGATCCTCTCACCGTCCCCATATGAGATTACGAGGTCTAAGATTGCTCCCTCACGAGTGGGTTCCAAAACTAGCTGTCTGAGGCATGCCACCTGAAGGGCATCGAGAATGGCCCTGCTTTTGCGTGTGGCTGCAGCCAAGGTGCTCCAGTTAACATCTGGCATATTCAGGTTCCCTATCAACAGTATCTCCCCTTTCTCTGCCATCCTAAGGATGCATTCTATCATATCCTTGTCCATTCTCTCCCCTGACATGGGGGTCCTCCTTGGCGTCTGTCTTTTTGTTCCGCTCAAATTGGGCTCCTTCAATTAGCTTTGCCAGTCCCTCCTGACAAAAGGGCAGGACCCTTCTGGGTCGCACAGCTCCTGCTCTTGCAAGGAGGAGTCGAAGAAAGAAAAGACTCACCGACGACGTGACTGGGAGTGTTCTTGGTCTCGGGACTCTCAAGTTTTGACCTCCGTCAAAACCGCGGCCTTGGCTGCTTGCTTCACAGAAACCTCATTGGGCCAGTTGGTCGAGATGCTGGCCGACGGTGTGGTCGAGAGTTTTCTTGATCCTGTAGACTGGTTGTCGTCAGAAGTGGCCAACATTTCTCTGTTCAGGACTCCAGTCCTGCCTGTGACCTCTGAAGGGGCAGCTCAGTCTGCTGAGCCGAACCCCCTGGTCACAAACCCACACCAGGAGAAGCCGCGGCTCTCCCTGGCTCCTTCCGAGATCCCCCCTCAGTACCCTCACAGCTGAGGTCAAGGTCTCTGTCTTCCTCATCCAGTGGGTTGAGCAGATCATGCCATCATCGCCACAGGAAGTGGTGCCGCCGTTATTCGTCTTCTTCCTCTTTGGGTGAGGAGAGGCTTCGGTGCAAGTTGCGTCAACACTACAAAGACCTCAGTTGGCAACAGTTGGTGTTGGCTTGTCCAAAGCTGACCCCAGCTCCCACGCCGGCCATCACTTGGCTGTTGCCCGACAGGCCATCACCAACTCCCCCGGGGGGGCCGGTCGACATCGTTCCTTCCCCAGTGGAGCTGGTCACGACCGCCTTGGTTTGGCCATAGCTGGCCTGTCCACCGATTATTTTCCTTTTTTTTTTTTTTTTGTGGTGGAGTCATCGCCCAGGCAGTCTCCGACCGGCACTCCGACTAAGGAGTCTTGGCCGCCAAGGGCTTCCATCGACTGTTGGTGCTCACACCTGACTGCCCCGGCGGGTCAAAAGTGACTCTGGCAGTCTGCTGCTTTATGCGGACTCCTCCTAGTCTGAGGATTCCTCACTGCACTCCCGTCCGATCGATGTGCAGTCTGTGGGGGATCTCTTGACAGAGGAAGGGCCTACCTCCTTCATGGGCGTCCTCCGCCTCATCTCAGAGTCCATGGTCATGAAACTGGAGCCCGCCCAGAAGTGGGCTTACTATCCCTTCACAGAAATCCTGGAAAAAGGGGACTCTCCGGAGGCTTTCCCAGTGGCCGAGGCCATTGTTGGCCCAGCCTTGGAGCTTTGGCAGCACCCTGGGTCCTGCACTGCGCCCTCGGCCTGGATGGCCCGCAAGTTTTTGGTGCCCGCCGGTACCCTCTCAGGTTTCAGAGAGCACCCCTCTGCTGAGGGGTTGGTGGCAAACTCCTTGGGCAACACCGGGGACGTTGACAAGCCGCCAAACAAGGAATCCAAGAAATTGGACCATGTGGCTAAAAAGTCTCTGCTGCCTCCTTGCTTGGCCTCCACTAGGCAAGCTCTGCTGTCATGATGGCATGCTTCTCCCATGCCCTTATGGGCTCCCTGGATGAGGTGATTCCTCACCTTCCTGCGGACCTCCAGACCACGGTCAAACAGGTCCATGATCAGGGCCGGGCTGTGGCTAAGCAGCAGCTTCAAACGGCTCTAGATATGGTGGGATTCTTGTGCCTGCTCGGTGGTGGTCACAGTTGCCATGCTCTGTAGGGGTTGGCTGCAGATCTCGACCTTTACGGCAGACACTGGACAAGCTGGCGGACGTCCCATTTCTGGACACCAACCTGTTTAGGCCCGTTGAGGAGGGTCACCTCCAGTGTATCGAGGTCCAGTGCCACCTTGGACTCCGTGACATCCACACAGAAGGATCCCAAGGGTTCCAGGCAGCAGAAGCGCAAGCCCATTCGGTTCTCCACTCCTGCAGCAAAACCAGCCCAGCGTAAGTCTAGCCAGCAGGCTCAGTCTTGGTGACCCAGGCCCAAGTCCATGGCCTCGGTGGTTCGTAAGCCCTAAGCCGGGTTCCCCTCCAAGCCTGCTCAGTGATGTGATGTGATGGGGGTGCCACCTTGATGCCTGTCGCACCTCCCCTGGGTCCTCCTGTGGGGTGGGGGTCGGCTCCGCCACTTCTTTCCACCTGGTCCGCTGTCACCATGGACAGGAGGGTTCTGGAAATGGTCAGTCAGGGTCTACCTCTGAAATTCAAGCAGTACCCTCCAAGCGAAGCCCGCACCCCACAGGAGGACTTGGTATCCGCAGACACTCTCTCAGCTCTTGGAGACGACATAGCCCTGCTCCTCTGCAAGGAGGTCATGGTTAGAGTAGCGGATCCTCCGGAACACCCAAGGTTTGTCTCCAGGTACTTCCTGGTGCCAGAGCAGACTGGCTGGTGCCCCATTCTAGATCTGCATGTCCTGAACAAATTCCTCAGGTTCCGCACCTTCAAGATGGTAACTCTGTCCCAGATCATACCATCTTTGGAGCAACATGTGGTGTTGCTCCCTGGATCTCCAGGACTCGTTCATGTTCCGATCTGTCCGTCCCATCACAGTTTCCTCCGCTTTCGAGCCAAGGGAAAGCGAGGGAACCCTCTACAAGTTCCGGGCCATCGGCCCCCAGGGTCTTCACCAAATGCATAGCAGTGATAGCAGCTTAACTCAGGCGCTGAGGAGTCCGGGTGTACCTCTACCTGGACGACTGGCTGATTGCAGGTTCCTCCAGGCAAGAGGTGGAGCAGTCCAGGGACCTTGCCCTCCAGACCTGCACCTTCCTTGGCCTCCTAGTCAACAAGACCAAGTTGGAACTCGTGTCTCTGCAGGTGAACAGCTTCATCGGGGCAGAGCTTGACTCCTGGTGAACAGGGCAGAGGTTCTCTCCTCCTCTGCCCTGTCACTTCGGGTTTGGGCACTTGTGCCCTGCCCAGGACTTCCTGCGCCTTGTGGGTTACATGGTGGCCTGCACTAGTGTAGTCTGGTAGGCCTGTTGGCATATGCGCTCCCTGCTGTGGGAGCTGGCCAGCCAGTGGTCTCAGTGCAAAGGTCACTTCGACCAGCTGGTCACTGTGAGCCAGAAGATGTGGGATGCCCTCCAGTGGTGGCTAGTTCCAGAGCATCTGCAGGAAGGGATCCTGTTTGCCCGGCCCGAGCCAATGGTCATCCTGATGACCGATTCGCCTCTCTCAGGCTGGGGTGCCCATCTGGGGGAACACTGAGTCCATGGGCTCTGGCCCCCTACGTTCTTTTGGGTCGAGTGGTCCAAGTCCAGACGGACAACACCACGACCATATACTACCTCAACAAGCAGGGTGGTACGCATTTCCTGTCTTTGTGCAAGGAAGCTCTCCGCATATGGACCCTCGTGCGCAGCCTGGAGGCGGATCTCCTAGCCATCCATGAGGCAGGAGCCTCCAGTCAGCTGTCTGATGCCCTCAGCCCGGTGTGCGAGGCGCATCACAAGCAGTCTCTCCAACTGGAGGTAGTTCACAGTCTGTTCTCCCAGTGGGGCACCCCTCAGGTGGACCAGTTCGCCTCCAGGGAGAACGCAAAGATGAGGCTGTTCTGTGCCCACCCCCCTCAGCAGGGCTCGCTGCAGGGGGATGCCTTCTTGAGGCCTTGGACCCCAGGCCTCTTCTGTGCCTTTCCTCCAGTTCCCTTGAATCCACAAGATGCTACTCAAGGTCAGGAGGGACAAGGCCCAGGTGATCCTGGTGGCTTCGGACTGGCCACGCCAGTTTTGGTACCCCAGTCTCCTCTGCCTCAACAATAGGCTCCCGAGGCATCTTCTAATACACCCGACCTGCTGTCTGTCAATCGGGGAAAGTACTCCACCGGACCTTCAGTCCCTGCACCTGACAACCTGGTTCCTGAGCGGCTAGAGTTCCAGGCTTTGGGTCTCTCTGAAGATGTCCTCACTATCATGGAGGCATCTAGAAAGGAATCAACCAGAAAATGCTATGCCTTCAAATGGAAGAGATTCTCCATTTGGTGTCAGAGCAAGGGGCTGGACTCTTTGTCCCCCATCTGTGGTCCCTCTCCAAAGGGGAACTTTGGTTGACAACTCTTAAGGTGCACCTGGCAGCCATCTCTGCTTACTGGGTGCGGGCTGGTCAGCAGCCGGTGGCACAGGAGAAGGTGGTCTGGCGCTTTTTCAAAGGCTTGAATAATTTTTTTCCCTCAGGTGTGTGAACCACCACCGAGGGACTTGTTGGTTTTGGCAGAGCTCACATGGGCAAGCCATTCGAACTGATGCACAGGTGTGACATGTCTCACCTGTCATGGAAAACCGCCTTCCTGGTGGCTATTACGTCAGCCAGAAGGATCAGTGCACTCCAGGCACTTTTGGTGGAGTCTCCTTACCTGGTCTTCTACAGGGACAAGGTTGTTCTGCGCCCCAACCAGAAGTTCCTCCCAAAGGTTGTGTCGGAGTTTCACCTGAATCAAGTGATGACTGTTGCGGTGTTTTTCCTGAATCACACCTCGGAGGCCGAACACAGGCTCCATACTCTGGACCTGAGGCGAGTGCTTGCTTACTGCAAAGAGTGCACGCCTGGAGTTCTGGGAGAAGTTTGCCAGCTGTTTGTCACCTATGCTGCAGCCGCACCTGGCAGACCTGCAGCCAAGTGGACAATTGGCAGGTGGATCACTTCCTGTATTGATGTCTACAATAGGTTGGCGGATAGGGAGCCTCCTGGAGGGCTGAGAGCTCATTCCATCCGTCATAACACTGCATCAGTGGCTGCTTCTAGGAACGTCCCTATCCAGGAAATCTGCAGGGCTGTTGCCTGGAAGTCAGCACACACCATCATTTCCCATTACCACATTGAGCTCGAGTCATGCTGGGATGCTGGTTTTGGAGCCTCAGTTCTCTAATCTCTATTCCCTAAGTAGGGGGTGTGCGCCTTGCCTGTCTCCTTCCGGAGAACTGGTAGGAGTCTGCCAACAAGTGTGGCTAGAACAACATATCCACGTCCCTAGAAACACAGGTTACTCACCTGTAACAGTAGGTCTAGGAGTTGTGTATATGTTCATCCACACAGGCACAAAACTTCTGCTTCCAGCAGGCAAGATCTGGCATCATGGAGTGGAGCTGAGGGATATACCACCCGGGTGGGTGGGAGGAGCCAGCTTGAAGACTTTCCGGCAACTCTTAAAGGGAAAGGACACTGCCAACAACATAGACTTTTTGATGGCAAATAAGGACCGCTTGGCCCACCTAGTCTGCCCAGATTTCCCTACCTATTGGATAAGCTGCAGATTCTAGTTAACCAACAGCCTACTTCTTCCTATCCCCCCCCCCCAACTATAGTTGCCTTATGTCTCTTCCATGCATTCTTGACTCCGACCACTGTTTTTGACCCAACAACCTCTCAGGAAGGCGGTTCCATGCGCTCCACCACTCTCTGTGAATAAACATTTCACGTTGCCCTGAGTCAGTCTCCCCCAATCTTCAAATTGGCCCCTTGTTCTTGCACATCTCTTTTTGAAAGATGCTTTCCTCTTGGACTTTGTTGATTCCCTTGAGGTACTTGAAGTTTCTATCATGTCCCCTCTCCCTCCTTTCTCAAAGGTACACATATAGCTATTTTAGTCTTTCTTCATATGGCTTCTGTTGCAGACCTGCACCGCTTTTAGTTGCCCTCCTCTGGACCGCCTCCACCCTGTCTATATCCTTGCGGAGATGGGGTCTCTAGAACTGCATACAGTACTCCAGATGGGGTCTCACCAACTGTCTGTACAGAGGGATGACCACTTCCTCTTTTCTACTGGTGATGCCTCTCCCTATGCTTCCCTGTATCCCCCTGGCCCTCCTTACTGCCTTCTCACATTGCTTGCCTACCTGAGGTCGTTTGATATGATTACCTCAAGGTCCCTTTTCCATTTTTGTTGTTGTTAGTACCCCCATTGTGTACTCTTCCCCTGGGTTTTTGTTTCCCAGGTGCATTACTTTGCACTTCTTTGCATTGAATTTAAGCTGCCACGCTTTTGACCATTCCTCCAACCTTGCCAAATCCCTTCTCGTCCTTTCCACCCCCCCTTGTGTATCAACCCTATTGCAGATCTTTGTGTCGTCTGCAAAGAGGCATACTTTTCTTTCCTGCCCCTCTGCAATGTCTCCTATAAAGACATTAAAGAGGACCGGCCCAGTACTGACCCCTGCGGTACCCCACTAGTAACCACCCTTTCTTCAGAGTGCACTCAGTTTACTATTACCCTCTGAGTCCTGTTGTCTGGACAGTTTGTTATCCAGGCTATTACCCTGGGACCCACTCCCAGACTGGCTAACGTGTTTATTAATCTTTTGTGTGGGACTGTGTCAAATGCCTTGCTAAAGTCTAGGTAGGCCATATCCACAGCCGCCCCCTGTCTACTACATTGGTCACCCAGTCAAAGAAATCTATTAGATTCGTCTGATATGACCTGCCTGCTGTGAATCCATGCTGCCTTGGGTTCTGTGCTCCGCTGGCCTCTAGGAACTCAACAACTCTTTCTTTCAGAAGTGATGCCATAATTTTACCTACCACTGAGGTCAAACTAACAGGTCTGTAGTTTTCTGCCTCTGCCTTGCTCACAGTTTTGTGAAGGGGAATCACATCCACCCTCCTCCAGTCCTCGGGTACCACCACATCCTCCCATGATTTGTTAAAGGGCAGTTAGTGGTGTCACTCGGTTTCCCCTTAGTTCTTTTAGAGTTCTGAGGTGAATCCCGTCGGGCCCCATTGCTTTGTCCACCTTGAGTTTTGGGAGTTCTGTCGGGGCCCTTTCTTCTGTGAATCGACTGGTGTCATCCTCCCTGCCCAGAGTGCTTCTGTTGTTTTGGTTTAGGTACCTCCCCCCTTCTTGTTTTGTGACTACTGAGCAAACGTATTCATTCAGTATCTCTGTCTTTTCAGTGTCACCCTCTACCCACCTCCCCTTCCCTTTATGAAGCCTCACTATCCCTCCCTTGGTCTTCCTTCACTACCTGATGTACCTATAAAAGGTTTTATCCCCCTTCTAAACTGAGTTGGCTATCTTTTCCTCTGCTTGGGCCTTTGCTGTTCTGACTGCCTTCCCCGCTTGCTTCTGCTTTAACTGATACAGTTCTCTGTCCTGCTCCTTCTGTGATTCCTTATACTTCCTGAATGCTATCTTTTTCTCTCTAACCTTCCTTGCTACCTCTTGAACCACAGTGTTTTTTTTACTTTGTTCTGTTTTCTTTATTCACTTCACACAAAGGCGTGTTGTCTCTCTGATGTCAGTTTTGATTTTTCCCCATTGTTCTTCCACCCCTCCTTCCTGCCTATTTGCTAGTGCATTCCTTGGGTACTGCCCCATTTTTCCAAAGTCAGCCCTTCTAAAGTCCAGTACCCTCGTTTTTGTATGGTTTGACTCCATGGTTGTGTTTTATTGTGAACCTGTGGTGGTCACTTGTTCCCAGATGGCTACCCACTTCTAAATCTGTGATCCTCTCTCTGTCCCTGTTTGAGAGTACCAGGTCCAAGGTTGCTCCCTCCTGAGTGGGTTCCAACACTAGCTTTCTGAGGCATTTCCCCTCTAGGGCATCAAATTACCCTACTCTTGGATGTGGTTGCAGTAAATGTGCTCCAGTTAACATCTGGCATATTCAGGTCCCCCATCGACAATATCTCCCCTTTTTCTGCCATTCAGAGGATGCCTTCTATCATTTCCCTGTCCATTTCCTCCCTCTGAGATGGGGATCTGTATACAACCCCTGTGCGGATTGTGGTGCCACTACCTGTCTCCAAGGTGACCGACAGTGCCTCTTCTCCTCCCCGTTTACCCTTTAGTTCCGTTGATTTGATCCCTTCCCTTACATAGAGAGCTGCCCTTCCTCCTTTACCCTCCCTGTCCCTCATGTAGATTGTGTACCCTGGTATGTTGATATCCTAGCCATGGTTCTCCGTGTACCATGTTTCTGTGACTGCCTCGATATCCAGGTGTCCCTCGTCCATCAGGGCCACTAGCTTAGGAAGCTTGTTACCCTGACTACAGGCATTGGTACTTGTCACCCTCCATTTTACGATGGCCGTGCCCTTTTTGCCCCATGCCTGCCCTTTACTGCCTTTGCCTTTTCTCCACTTATCCCGTCCTGCTCCATCGACCTCTGTACCTTGGTGTTTACCTCACTACCTACCTTGTTTTGTGGGGGGAGGCCTGGAATTTCCTGCTTCCTATCGGTGCCTCCCCGCTGCGCTGGGGGGGGGCAAGTGTGGATGAACAACATATACTGCTCCTAGAACTGCTGTTACAGGTGAGTAACCTGTGTATTTGTGACTTCCCCAGGATGCTGTCCATACCACGTCCTCTCGGCTTGCCTGGCGCTAACCACCTTATGGGTAGCTATCTATAGGGCATGTAAACTGGTGGTACGAAGTAGGGCAAATGATTTTCTGTTTTCAAAAACCGCCACCTCCTTTTGACAAAATATTAATCTATTATCGCCTTCTCTAAACTGAGGGCAAATCAGCATGTTTTGTGCAAGTTTAGGAAATAAGGCAGGGGGGTACCAAAACTGTGCTAAGTGGGGTTGTTTTGCATGATACAAAGTGGTGTAAATAAAGGTTTTTTTTTTTTTTTTTAAATCTGCAAAATTGATTCTGCTGATTTAAAATGACATTTAATTGGCCCAAGGTAGGATGCTCCGTTACCTATGACCCAGCTCTCCTTTTCATAGGCATTATGTCTTAATGAGATAAGTGGGCAGATGTGGCAAGCATTAAAGCAAGGAGGTTGATACTGTTCAGATGGAGGTCTGTGGAAATTCCACAACAGCCGAGTCATGACAAGCCATTGGACACCTGGCTACATTTGAGAGGATGCCGTACTTGGCTATGCATGACCTTCACAAACCCTTTCAGGTTTGGGGCCCATACTTGTCTTCATACCTCTGTGTTCTGCCCTCTATGTTTGTGCCACCAGTGGATAGGGGGATTTCTTTTCACAGGAATGTGCTTCCCCGGGACACTCCAGTGTGAGGTCACCTTCCAGGGATCCCCTAGAATACAGTTGTAGATTTGCACCCTACAGTCCCCCCTCCCCTGTGTCCACAACTCAAGGCATTTGGTAAATATCTTCTGTGTGAAGATGGGTTCCCTATTTTGGGTATCTGTATGGAGGCAGGAAGGGAGGGTGCGATCCACCCAGAATCCATGTGTTTTTTTTTTGTTTTTTTTTCCTCCCCAAGTGTATTTATTCTCCTCGGTGGGCTACCCGGTCATCTGCCAATCTACCGGTCTCTAGGTAATTCAGGGACTTGCCCCGGCAGAACCTCTGAGCTGGCCTGGAGGCTTCATCCTTGGGTGGCCCCTGATAGATAGATATATATATATATATATTTATTTATTTATTTTTTTTACCTCTGTTTTCGCCCTGTGGACTGTCCCTACCGCCAAGACCCCGGAAGTGGTTACGCATGTGTGTGGAGGCACACGTGTGCACTGCAGCTCCAGTACCAGCCTCTTTCGCCTCCCTCGGCCTAACATCGGCACTCCTCTGAGCGACACAGCCACTCTAACCTCCATCAGAGGGAGGCCAAGCTCCAAGGAGACCTAGATCTCCCTCCCGAGGTGGAGGGCCGGCAGCCGCTTGCTTCCCCCCCCCGGCCTCCGATGACCCAGACACTTTCCTGAACCCAGGTCGCTGGTGTGGCATCCAGCACCTCAACCCGCTGTGCCACCGGGCTGGCTCAGAATCCATGTTATGAAATAAAGATTGGACAGTGGCTTAAAAAAAAAAGGTGCTCTGTGGTTCAGATGTATCTGATTTTTCTGTCTAGGGTATAAATTGTTATAATCCTATGTATGATCCAACATTGCTGTATGCACATCGGTTCCTGCTATGCATACAATCTCCTATTTTGCCAATATTTTATCAGTTGTGGTGCCATAAATACATCAGCTTATTAAAATATAGTAATTGCAAAAGCATCTTTAAGAGACAAACTTTCTAAGTGTACACACACAGTTGCCATTGGCTGCGGTGCAAATTAGGGGTGCAAACAGGCTCACCATTGTGCCATTACCGAAATATGCCAAATACATGAAAGTTGCAGTGTGAGTTGTGACTAAGTTACAGTGCAAGTCATTTGACCAGATTAAATGGATATGAGAAATCCTGGAAGCTGATTGTTTTAAGAAGGCTTTGACTTGTGACAGTATCTCAGTATATCCTCAAGATTCAAAACTGATTACCAAGATCAGCCATTTTCTATACCTTGGGCCATTTTATGATCACAGTAATACACTCCAGGTTGTGGTATATCATGGCATATCATTTCTTGGGTAGATGAAGACACTCTGAGTTGCCTTGTGCCTCACAGCGCACTTGGGGTATGATGATATCTCATGATATACTGCACCCTATTGTAGTTTATTGCTTAAATATGCTGGTTTGTGACACCAGTCGCATGGTGCTATACCATGCCCTGAGCTAGTGGGAAGCTGCGTTACCATAGTAATGTACCCCCAACATCCAGAGCCTCACCTGTAGGCCTGCTTTTGGACCTTTGCTGTTGTCCATTATCCCCAGTTTTACTGGCCATCCCTGGTGGTCCAGTGGAGCCCACCCACTCTGTAGTTCAAGTGGTCCCTAATGTCCTGCAGCACCCTGTCCCCAACCCCTGTCCACTGTGAAATGCTTCTGCTTTGAGAATGGCAATCCTCTTCCCATGCGGTCACAATGTGTATAGTGACCACATAGGGAAGGCTTGTGACTCCTGTTGTACATAGCACAGTTGGGTGCAAATCAAAGGTCTGTCGCTAAGTGTTGTTTTATTTTATTCTTTGGTAACCGGGTAAGGCCCGCTAGGCACAAGTGCCTGTTTTCAGGGGGTGACCTGGGAGCATTGGGGTGGTTAATTGACTTGCTCAGGGTCACACTGTATGCAAGTGGAGGCTGTGGGAACCAAACCCAGGTCTGCCGGATGTACCGAGCTCATTACTCTAAACTCTAGGCTATACTGCCAGCCCAGTTGTTGCGATCACTTAATGACACCTTGTGACCATGTGTGTGACCCCAGGTGTTAACATGTGCTTGGTGTTCTGGCACAGTGGGGATGGGGGATTTTGGCTGAGTTCCACTTGGGCCTGGTCTGTGTGTGCTGACATGGAGCCTCTAGAATGCCAGTGTCCCAGGAGATGGGGACCTACAAGAATGGGGAATGCCTGACTGACGCAGGATGATCCCAGGCATGCTCGAGCTCGACCCCAGCAACTGTCCGCTCACATTGCATCCCTGGAACTACTACCAACGGTTGCTGAAGAAGGAGGTTGAGGTTTGATCCAAATACAGGCGACCCTGCTATTGGGGGGGGGGGAGCCTGTGTGTTTTAAAAGCAAACCAGGTAAGTTGCAGGGATGCCTTGAGGTTGGGGATTGGGCCTGTCCTGGGTGAAGGGGTCAAGCCATGGAGAAGCTTGAACAAAGAACTAAAATAAATATATATATATTAGATGCTTTGTTTCACTCAACTATCCTAAAATGCTGCTTTGTTTCGTCTACACTTGATAAAGGGACCTTGGATGTCTTGAAAGGTTGTGTAACAATTTTTTTGTTAGTCCTAATAAAAGGTATTACCCTGACAAGGTGTACCTGAGATTAAGATGTCACCACAACTCTGCAACATAGAACATTTTTATACAGTTTGAGCTCTTTGTGTTTCAGAACGTAACTGGAATTGGATTTGTTAAATCAACATAATAAGATTTGCTAATGAGCAGACTTAAAATGAACTGGAGTCCATAGCATTTTGCTGTTGGAATAATGGAACTTTCAATCCTTGAAACAGTTCCATGATTAATTTTGACCTAGCTGCTTTTCTGCTTTGGCAAGCATCTCATAAATGCTGGTTAACATGTTCTTTAAAAACTACCATTCCCAGAACTGAGAGACAAAAGTTCCTTTTAGAGACTGTCAACGTGATGCAGCTTGGGAGTTGTAGTTATTCTGTATAACATTCGGTCAGTTCTGACATTCAAGGGGCAGGAGGACCCTGAAGGAATAATCCCGTTTCATACGTTTGGGGGAGGAGTTCCAGGGTTCAGCTGGCTAGCTGCCTGACAAAATAAAGACAGCATGACTGTGTATTTAAAGTGGGTATGAGGTCTTGAAAGAAAACAGTATGCATCAGTAAAATAAATGAATTAGGAAAAAGAGATAATTTATTAACAATAAACCTCTCTGGATGCATTCCAATTTCTACGTTTACTCAGAACAACTATGATTATATGTATGTATGCATTTAGTTTTATGTATATCTTGTCTCAGAAATTGCTGAAGAAAGTAGTATTACTTTTAAATATGGTGATAATTTACAAAGGGAATACAAAAAGACACTTCTAAAACAACCCACCTCCAATTTAACGGGGCCAGAAAAGGTTTTTCTTGTGATCAGGGATTAGAAATTTAAAGGGTATTTTTCTTCTCTAGCAGTATTTTTGGTGATCACATGTACTATGTTCACATCTTGTTTGCTTTATTTACTGTATGCTTTTCCCTTTCTCTCAGCTTACATTCTATGTCTACCTTCTAAGGCTGCTGGGAGATTACCAGTACTTGCATTATTGGATTCTGTGTGAGCCCTGTGTATTACCCATAGTGGCATGGGTTTTAGGCTGGTATCTATATGGGAGCACCACAGCTGAGGGCCGGGGAAGGGGATTGGGGCACCCAGATCTTCTGTTTACTGCAGAGGAGAATTTTTCCTATTTTTGTCCTTCCTACCTCCCTCTTTGATTTGACAGTGGCACAGCCAACCTTTTTTCATTGTGGCTGTTGACTCTACCTGCACAGACGTGGTTCAGTAGGGCAGCTGGTCCTGCTGTGAGTGACTGGGGCTGTAACAGGCACTGTGTGCTGCCTCCTGTGCATATCCACAACTCCAAGAACCTAGATGTGGAATTGCGGCTGGCAGGTATCACTAGGGGCTTGATTTTCAGAGCCCCAAGAATGCCGCAAGGCCCTGGTGCGCCGATTGTTTGGTGCACGGGGCTTGCGGTATTCTCTTGGCTGGTGATCAGGGATTTTTCAGTTTAGGGCCAATGCCGTATGTTGTAGACCAGCTTTTCTCTCTCTGGTCTAATGTGTGCCATTAGGGGGCCTTTTTCACTGGGCAGGCCTAAATATTTGGCGCAAGCTGCTATAAAGTATGGAAAGTGTCACAGCTCGCCCAGTGTACTAAAAATCTGGTGCAGTATGCGCCAAAGGAGTTTGGTAGTTGTGTTAACACAGTTGACGAGGACTTGATGCAAGCCCCATGTCCCCTTGAAAATCGAGCCCTAGGTCTCCTGCATCACACTGCAAGTTGAAAAACTGATCAATATCATCAGGTTTACAAATAACAGTCTCTGGTGAGTCACCTACTTAGAAAGCAGTGACAGGGCTTCATCTTGGATGGCATGTTGGAGGGGGATGGACACACAGCAGTTGTTTTTAACTGGTCATGGTATGGGATCTATAGAAAATGTTCCTTAACTCAGTTTTGCTGAGGCAACCTTTTTTTTTTTTTTTTTTTTTTTGTTTTGTTAATCAGGGTTCAGCAATGAAATGTTTAATAATGTTCAGACTTCTCAAAGCACTATTGGAAGAAATGTAAAGCACTATTGGAAGAAATGTAAGGTGGTACGAGGCGGTGATTGCAGCAGCAGGAGAGCCTGCCCAGTGTGTGGAGCAGAGCAGGATAAATAAAACTGTTAAAACAAATGTTCACCCCAGGACTCCAGTTAATAATTTTTGGGATGGGTACTGTACCTCCTCATTTTGAAAGTGAGGTGAGTAGAATCAAATTTGGGTGTGCAAAATGTTTGTACAGAGTGGAGTGAGGAGTACTTTTCAAAAACAATGCTTTTTTTTTTTTTCTAGATGAGATTTGATCAGGTGCCAGCAGTGCTCCAGATAATGTTGTCATGTATGGGTAGTTTACCCACCAGTTTTAGCATATGGAGAGAGTAAAATAAAAAATTGGGCTGCATATGTGTGTTGTAAATTTGGAAATGCCTCTCCTTCTGAATCACCAGTTATGTTATGAAACACCAGTTTATGGAGTGGGGAGCATTTACAAATCTTAAGTGAGTGCTAGTACTCGTTTAAATTATTTTCTGAAGAGTATTTCCTAAAATTAGTTGAGTAAAATAGGCTGATACTCGCCTTATCTGGAGCCTTGTTCACCTCCGTGATTGTAAATGATCCAGAACTTGTTTGTCTGAAAGAGTTGTCTGTTATTGATTTGCAGTGTTGGGTAAATTACTTTTTCGATTACTTTCTATTACTTTTGGAAACTTGTTCCAGAAAGCACTGTGCAGTCACTAGCAAGGATGGAGAAGTATTAGAAAAAGTAATACACCTTATAGTTGCAATTATTTATGTCTTTTTATACAAAAGAATTACGTAACTGTAACTGATTACATTTATTTGAAAGTAACTAGTAACTAACCTATTTCAAAAAATGTAATCTGTTATAGTTGTTTTTGTATTATTTTTTTTTTTAGAAAAAGAAATAAGTAACTATAATTGTAAAGGGTATTACTTTTTCTAGTACTTCTCCATCCTTGCTAGTGACTGCACAGAGTGTCCTGGAACAAGTTTGTGAATGTAATAGAAAAAGGAATTTACCCAACACTGTTGATTTGCAGGAGTTTGTTTCTAGAGGTACATTGACTCCAGACTGGACTCTTTCTGCATATCACCGTTTCTGCTGTGATGGATTATGGCTCCCCAGTACAGAGACTCTGGATCAGGGGACTTTAAGGGGCTTTTACACTACTGGATCTGCACCGATGCCACTGATGCAGATGCAGTGTAAAGAGCTGCCTGAGCATTGCAAGCCACTCCACTGCAGCAAAACGGATGGTCGGGGAACTGGCCATATGGGCGTACTCAGAAGGTGGTGGTTGAGGGTGGTAGTCTCATCTCCTAGGGGAGGGTCATTAGCGGGGTCCCACAGGGAATGGTTCTGGGCCCACTGCTGTTTATAGCTTGCATCTCAGACATCAGAAAAGGTATCGGGAATGAAATGAGCCTCTTTGCAGATGACTCGAAGCTGGGGGTGGTGGTGGAGGGGAGGAGGGTAGAGTAACCCTACAGGAGGACCTGGAGACTCTGGAGGGGTGGACATGTACTTGGAAACTGAAATTTAATATGGTGAAATACAGGGTTCTCCACCTGGGGCTTAGGAACCCAGCTCATGTGTACACCCTGGAGGGGATTCACTGCAGGCTTCCAGTGGGGAGAGGGCCCTGGGGGTGATGGTGGATGCCAAAATGAACAACTCTGAACACTGTAGGAGGGCTGCAGCCAAGGCAAATAAAATGCTGGCTTGTATCGCCGGGGGGATACCCTCAAGAAGCCGGGATATGCTTCTTCCTCTGTACAATTGCCTGGTGAGACCGCACCTTGAATATTGTGTGCAGGTTTAGCATCCACACTTAAAAAAAGGACATTGCACTCCTGGAGAAGGTCCAGAGGAGGGTGACCAGAATGATATGGGGTCTAGGAAAAGGGTCCTGTTGTGAGAAACCTGATGAGCTCGGCCTGTACTCCCAGGAGGAGAGGAGAGACTGAGGGGATATGACTGAGGTCTTCAAGTATCTAAAGTAGGTAAATAGGGTAAGCCTAGATAAGGTGTTCCAGCAGAGGGGGGCCACCAGGGGGGTACAATTTGAGTTTGGGGGGTGGGATACTCTGGTGAGAGAAAAGGAGGTGTTACTTCACTGAGAGGGTGGTGGAACCCTGGAATGCACTGCCTGAGGAACTGGTGGAGGTGGATTCTGTGGAGGGGTTCAAGCGTGGCTGGGATGAGTATAGGAAGAGGGTGAAGCTGAGTAATGCCAAAACTGGAGGAGAAACTTCAGTCGGGGGGGTGGGATCCAAGGGGGAGGTGGGGAAGGCAGCAGCAGTGCCCGACATGGGTGGTGATTCTCGAACAGACTATAGACCATGAGGCATCCAAAGTCCAATTTCATGCTGCTGTGGACTCGAATGATGTGCATTCCAGAGTTATGGCTACTTCTGTCTCCATGAGGAGATTTGCTTGGCTCAGATGTACCAGTCTCACAGGATACCCAGACTAAGGCCATGGATTTTCCTGTTACTGGTAACTCTCTGTTTGGGGAACAAACAGATTACATGAAAAAGATGGATGAGTATAGGACCACCTACAGGAGTGCTGCAGCCAAGGAAAAGTAGGCCACTAATCAATGGCAGGCAGGGGCAGGCCTTTTCACAGGCCTTTCTACTAGGCTCAGACCTCCTCTCCCTTTCAGCAGAGGGGATCCTTTAGGGGAAGAGGCAGAAGGGTGATGACCAGAACGCCATCCTCCACTCAGTCTAAGCCCCCTGCCAAATGGACACCCTGAGGTGTCAGCCAGGGTCGCCTCCCCAGTTCCAGTGGGGGGCAGGCTGGCTTACTACTTCTAGGTCTCAAAGTCTATTACTTCAGACGAATGGGTCCTGGAAGTAGTGAGCCAGGGACTTACTCTGTTTCAAAAGATTCCCCAAAATGAGAGCAAAGTCTTTCAGTCCTCTCACTCCTTTGGAAACAGATGCCTTAGAGGCAGAAGTCTCCTCTTTACTGCTTCTACGAGCAGTGGAGAGGGTACCCCATCAGCACAGGGGAAGAGGACTGTATTCCGGATACTTTCTTACCCCAAAGAAGACAGGGGAGTGGCGACCCATCCTAGATCTAAGATACCTGGACAGACATATCACAAAGCCAAAGTTCAAAATGGTGACTCGGGGAATAATTCTTCCCTCTCTGAGACCAGGAGACTGGCTAGCCTCTCTGGATCTCAAGAATGCCTATTTTCACATACCTGTCTGACATTCCCACAGAAAGTACCTCAGGATCGAGTTGCCCTCAGGTCATTACCAGTTCAGAGCAATGTCCTTCGGCCTAACATCTGCCCCAAAGGTGTTCGCGAAGTGCCTAGCAGTAGTAGTGGCCTTCCTTAGGAGAGAGGAGGCATTTTGATGTTCCCTTATCTGGACGACTGACTCATAGTAGGTCAGTCCTCAGACCAAGTCATGTCAGCTCTAGAGGTCACTCAAAATCTTCTGGGGTCCCTAGGATTTATTCTAAACCTAGAAAAGTCTGTTCTGGAACCGGTCCAGCTTCTTTCCTTTATAGGGGTGGAGTTGGACACAATTCAGCGAAAGGCCTGTCTCCCTCTCTCGAGAGTAAAGGCCCTCACAGCCCTGGCTTCTTCCTTTTGACCACTAGTGTCTCGACAAGCCAGGCACTTCCTACAACTGTTAGGCCACATGGCAGCTTCCACTGCAGTAGTGCAAGGGGCAAGGTTCCAGATGAGGGACATTCAGTTCCATTTAAGATCTTTTTGGACTCAGAAAAATAGACCCTCTTTCCAAGTTAATCCCAGTGACTCAGACTCTGGTCCAGGCTCTCCATTGGTGGCAGGGAGAGGACAACCTGAGACGGGGTGTCCCATTCCTCAGTCAGATTCCTTCAGTGGTTCTCTCTATGGATGCTTCCCTACTGGGATGGGGAGCCCACCTAGATTAGCTCACTGCTCGGGGAACATGGTCTCATCAGGAGTCTCTTCTGCACATAAATCTTCTGGAACTCAGAGCTGTCTTTCTAGCCCTCCAGACATTCTTGGAATCAATTCAAAGGAAAGTGGTGCAGATCAGGATAGACAGCACCACAACCATGTGGTACATAAACAATCGGGGGGTGGGCACTCTGTCCTCGGCCTTGTGCACCGAAGCCATGAAAATATGGTCGTTGGCTTACACTCTTCAAGCTTCTCTGATCGCAGTGCATCTCCCAGGAAAGGACAGTGTGCTGGGAGATGCACTCAGGGTCACCAAGAATGGTCCCTGAATCCCAAAATTCTTCAGGTCATTTTCAAGAGATGGGCACTCCAGAGATAGATCTCTTTGCAGCCCCAGACAATCACTAGCTTCCCCTGTTCTGCTGCAGAACCCCTCTTTTGGGGTCTGTTCCTCAGGATGCTCTCTTGTTGGATTAGACAAACTGGTATCTGTATGCTTTTTCTCCCTTTCCTCTGATTCTCAGAGTGCTGATAAAGATCAAATCTCAGCCCTGCACAGTGATTCGTCGGTGACAATTCCTATTTGCCTCCCCAAAAGCTACAATCTACCGACATCCTCTCAAGGGAGAATACTGTATCCCAGCCTTCAGACTCTCAGACTCAAAGCTTGGCTCTTGAGGAGCTAGAATATGCAGGCCTGCATCTTTCTCAGTCAGTCTTAGATATCCTTAAGGTTAGTAGAAAACCTTCTACTTGGAAAACTTACAATTCCAAATGGAAGAGATTTGGTATTTGGTGTTCTCAGAGGCACATTTAGCCAGATTAAGCTGACATAGCCACTGCTCTAGATTATTTGGTTCATTTTAACAGCTTAAGACTCAGGCCTACCACTCTTAAGGTTAATTTGGCATCTATCTCTGCATTCCTTTCTTCTGGTAAGGGTTCTTCCCTAGCTTCCCATACAGTATTCAAATTTTTTTTCAAAGGTCTGGTTCATATCAATCCTCCCTTTAGGGAGCCTGTTCCTGTTTGGGACCTGAATATTTGTATTGCACAGCTTATGCAGCCTCCCTTTTAACCATTATCTTCAGCTGAGCTTAAGTACTTGACTTGGAAGACTGTGTTCCTGGTAGCCATTACTGCCAGGAGAATCCATGAATTACTGGCCTTATCAGTGGAACCTGATTTCATTTCATTTCATTTCATAGAGACAAGGTGGTCCTTCGGACAAGTAGAAAGTTTCTTCCCAAGGTGGTATCAGACTTTCTTTTGAATCAGTCTGTCATTGCCTGTATTCTTCACTGACCACTCTTCCTCTGGTGAACGAAGACTACACAGTCTGTATGTGAAGAGGGCCCTCAGTTACTACATAGAGCACACTAAGGCCCATAGGAATGACTGTTCACAATTGTTTCTCACTTATGGAGAAGTGGGAAAAGGTAAACCTGCCACTAAAAGAACTATTGCCATGTGGATTGTCTCCTATATCCAATTCTGCTATTCAAAGTTGGGGAAAGAGCAACCCTCAGACCTGAGCGCTCACTCCACCAGAGGTACAGCTGCTGCGCTGGCAGCAGCTAGAGACATTTCCTTTAGTGGAAATTTGTAAAGCAGCCACCTGGAAAACTGTTCATACATTCACCAAGCATTATTCTCTGTACATCCAGTCCAGAAGTGATGCTAGGTTTGGAATAGCAGTACTGCAGAGCTTGTTCCCAAAATAGGTTCTGTAGTTCCCTCCTCCAAGGGAGTACTGCTTGTTAGTCTGCATATAGTCAGAATACAGCAAGACTTCATGTTGTTTGAAGAAAAAATTACTCACTATAGTAATCTTGTTTCTTCTAATGGAGTCTTGCTGTATTCTGACCTTCCTCCCTGCCTCCACTCTTAGAACCTAGTTGTTTTAGGATGTGGATTGGCAGGAACAGTGTTGCATCCCAGAGCTGTACCTTTGCACCTCTCCTTATCAGGAGGGGTTTTTGTTCTTATTTTATGTATGTTGTTGTTAGTCACTATCTACACAGATTTTTTTTTTTTGTGCTTTTGGGGCTCAACTTGAGTCTTATGGACCCAAGCTTCTATTGCCTTTGGCTTAAATTTCAAAAACAATTTCTATACTTATTAGTTAGTATAGTACTCGTAAGAATCTGACTGTTACACTGAGAAGTGCCAGAGACAGAGGTTTGAAAACCGAGCTTGAGCTCAACGTTCTATGCTCTGGCATAGAATTAACTCTTTCCTCTCCGGAGCAGTTCAAGTGCTGGGGCTAACTGCATATTTCTTTATTTAGTTTTTGTTTACTGGGTGAGTGTACTAGCCATAGAAATGACTATTTTCAGACACAACCCTGGAGGTTACAGACGAAAACAGTACAATACAGGCAGTGTTAGGATGTGACTTCAGACAATAGCTAGCATAGTACAGTTAAACATAATACCAAAAAAAACAGATTACAGCTGTAGGATACAGATCACAGCAAACTTCATACAAATAGTGAGAAACTAGTTGCATAGCTGGGTAGTCCTATACAGGAATCGGGGACATTTTCAGATGCAAAAGCTAAAATTTAGAATGCTACAAAAAGCATGCAGTTTAAAGGCAGTATGTTTTAATAGTTAGAATGCAGCAAGACTGCATTAGAAGAAACGCGATTATTATAGCAATTTTTTCTTCTTTACAGTGTATAGTAAGGGACAGTTTGTGATGGAAACATTTTGCCCGCTGCAGAACAGCCTCACATTTGCCACAAACAGGCCTTCTGCATCCTGCTGCTTGACTGAAGGGGGGTCACCTATTTTGTCTGTCTGCCTGGACAATATGGCCACAGATGTAGCTTCATACCTCTAACATAGAAAAATAGAATTTATCGTAAAAAGGACCGTTTGGCCCACCTAGTCTGCCCAGATATTCCCTGCTTAATCTATCTGCAGACCTTAACTGGTCTATGGCGACCCTACCTGCTCCAAGCCTGTTTTCTAGTACACCCCTATGTCTGTCCCACACATGCTTGAAGCCCCCAGTGTTTTTGCCTCCACTACTACTTCTGGCAGTCTGTTCTAGGAATCTACAACTGTTTCAGTGAAGTACTACTTCCTTACATCCCTTAGACATAGAAACATAGAAGTTGACGGCAGATAAGGACCGAAAGGCCCATCCAGTCTGCCCATAAAGCTTTTAAACTACCCCCACTTCAGGCTCATCGCGTGCCATGTTATCCTGGTGCTCTTTCTCATTTGAAAGAGACTCCACTCCTACACCTTCTTTATCCTTGTGAGATGCTTGTATGTCTCTGTCATGTCACCACTTGCTTTCCTCTTTTCCGTGATGTACCTATTGAGATTCGTCAGTCTCTTCTCGTCGGGCTTCTTGTGCAACCCCAGCACCAGTTTAGTTGCCTCCTTTGGACTGCCTCACCCTGTTATTTCCTTTCTGAGGTGCAGCCTCCAAAACTGGACACAGTACTCCAGATGGGGGTCCTGCCAGCAAGGGACATAGTGGCAACCCCATCCTGTTGGATATACTCCTCACTATGCATGCCAGCTTCCCATTAGCCCTACTCACTGCTTTGTCACACTGCCGTGCCACCTTGAGGTTGTCTAATATTAGAACTCCGAGGTTCCTTTCCTGTTGAGTGCCCATCAGTGCCCCCCCCCCTTCTTATACTCAGTGTCTAGGTTTCTGTGCTCTAGGTGCATGATCTTGCACCATTTGGCATTAAACCACAATTGTCATACTTTAGACCACTCTTCGAGTTCCCCAGATCACTGTTCATTCCCCTGGAGTGTCCATTCTATTGCAGATTTCCCATCCAGTTTCCCAGTAATGCCACTTTTGAAGAGGACCAGTTTCATTACTGGGACTTGTGTCACCCCTTTGTTCACTCTTCCATCATTCAAGTGAGTGCCGTTTACCACCACCCTCTGTTTTCTATCAGTTAACCAATTTCTAACCCAGTTCACCACTTTGGGTCCCACCCTCAGGCTGCCTAGTTTTCATTATCCGCTGTTTGTGTGGCAGATTGTTGAAGGCCTTGCTGAAGTCCAGATAGGCCTTTCCCTGGTCACCCAGTAAAAGAAATCCATCAGATTTGTTTGACATGGTCTTCCCGTATGACGCCATGCTCTCTGTGGTATTACAGCCCATTGGATTCAAGATACTCATCAGTCTTTCCTTTAGCAGGGTTTCCATTAACTTCCTTAACGCTGATGTAAAAAATGCAAATAATACACTGTAGTTGTTTATGTAGCAATTGTTACTGAATATATTTCTCCATTACTTGGGCAGATGCACTGCCAACAATTGTGGGGAGCGCTAACAGTTTAGCTAATTATGTGTGTGAGATCGTTCTTTGTACTAGTGTGCCTCTGTAGTAATGTTTATTTATTGTTTTGTACTTCTCCCAAGCCGTGCCTGAAAATAGGCAATGTATTTGTCTAGTGTTCCTACCTGGTAAACAAAAACTAAATCAGTAGTGGGAAAGTCACTTCTAGATCAATTAAAATGGGATGTTTGAAAATACTTATAGCTAGGGCTGTGCAGAGGAAAAAAAAAAAAAACTTCCGCAGAATTTGTGCGAAAGTCTGACTTCGCTTCTGCAGAAGTTCAGAAATTAATTAGAACCTTTCATGGATATTCTGACTTAGAATGGTGGAATAAATGTATGAATTGAGGATTATTGTGTTTAATCGGTGGGGAAAAAATTCTGCAGAACTGATACTGTTAGTGGTCAGCTCTGCAGAATTTCCCTCTGAAGTTCAGTACATTAATCAACAATTTACATATTCATTCCGCAGCTCAGTGTTGTGGAATGAATGCATGAACCATGGATTAGAGAGCTCCCGATGATGGTAGTCGCACCCGGCAGACCCAAGTTCCCTGAATGCTATTCCACTGAGCTGGCTATTGTCAGAGGCACAGTGTGCCCAGCCGCCTGCTTGTACCTTAGTTAGAGTTGTGTATAATATCCCTCTTCCATTTCCCCGAGATCACCACTGGAAACGAGATATCTAGTAAGTTAAATAATTTAATTGAATCTAGTTATACTGCATTTTGCAGAGAGAGGTATTATGTGTTAATACATCCCCTGGAGCCACTCATTGCTGAAAACGAGTGGTTTTCATTTGCCTTCAGCTTGAGCCAGAACAGCTCAGCTTCGCTTTGCTGTTCTCACCCAGCTGAAGGCGCGTGAAACCACTTGTTTTCAGCAATGAGTGGCTCCGGGATGTATTAATGTTACTGATAGAAAGCGACTCAATAATATATTTACAAAAAAAAAAAAAAAAAAAACCTTCCTAGAATGTGTGCCTGTTTCCAGAATTACAAGGTGAGACGCTTTTCACAGAATAAGAGCATCTCACACTCAAACAGGAAAAGGAGCGCCGATTGATCGGGAGCGCTCCCTCGCGCGATAATCGGAAACATTGTTTTTCCAGCAATTGGTTGTGTTGCTGGCTTGAGGATAACTAGAAGTTCAGTAGACTGTTAACTTTCATGGTATGCACGCCCATCACAGAGTACAGGATTGGTAGTACAGATCTAAGTTTTAGATTCCAGTAAAGATGGTTAAACTTGTGAACATCATAGAAGCATAGAACTTGTTGGCAGATGACGACCGTATGATCCATCAAGTCTGCCCTTGGTTTCCAGACCCCCTTACTTAGCTGCCTGCTTGAGTATCCCACATTGTCTGCCCCACGCTCGCTTGAATTCCCTTCTGGAAGGCTATTCCATGGTTCCACAATGCGCTCTGTAAAGAAGAATTCAAACAACATGAAGTCTTGCTATATTCTGACATATGCAGTGAGTCCCAAACTTCGAACTGCTCCGGAGGTGAACGAGTTAACTTTCCATGCTAGGCATGGAACGCTGAGCTCGAGCTCGGTTGAAACTCTGTCTGTTGTTCTTCAAACTCAAACCGTCAGATTCTTTACTCCGCCTCACTGAACAGTCGCTCTGGAGATTTCTCCTTCTGCTTGGTTCATTTTGTCCGTTAAAGTATTGTTTTTCTCGGTTTCGACCAATTTAAACCGCAACTGGTCGGGTTCAGGGCTCTGTCTGTGGTATTTGTGAGTACTAGATAGGTTTTACATTAATTCTTTTCTCTGTGGAACTTGTAACGGTTATTGTCTGGTTTGAACCGATCAGGTTGTTTAAAATATTTTAATCTGTGATTTAGAGTGTAGTTGCGGTTCTTATCGGTTCTTAAAAAAAAAAAAAAAAGGATTTTTTATTGTTTTCCCACGACCGTGACACGGTTGGGAACCGATAAGAGGTCTTACCTGGTGTGATTGCCATAAACAGGTAAGTTTGCTAGGACTGGCACTATGTCTGAGAAACCCAAAGAAAATCGGGCCCACTGGGTTTCAACACTGCAGTGTGTGTGGGGAAGTCTTTGCCAAGGCTGACCCCCACACCACCTGTGTTTGTCTGTGGTTTGACCACCTCAGTGCAGACTGCCAGATTTGTAAAAATTTTCCTGCAGCTACCCTGGAAAAGAGAGTTGGTAGGCTCAGGGAAAGGGAGGCCAAAAAGTCCACTGAACCGGATGGCCAGCCCGGTTTGGTTCCAACCGAACCAGAGGGAGTGCCCTCTGACCAGGGCGAGACTTCTTTGGGCAAAAGGAGATCCGACTCTGAGGAGTCTGTTCCAGCAAAAAGGACTAGGAAATCAGCTGGTGTGGAGCCAAAACTTTCCTCTCCAACCGCTGAAGAAATAGCCAAAGTGATTAAAATTGTCCAGTCGCTTTCCCCGGTTCCAACTGAACCGGCACCATCAGGTAAGCGCCTGGTTCGGCCGGTTCCACCGGTTCAAGAGTATGATTTAGAGGAATATTATGAACCGGAGGAGGGAAGAGGAGTATGAGGAGGAATGTGATTTGAAAGTCTGATGTGCCCATTGACCCGGACATCTCCCCAGACAGACCTTCAGGAGTGTCTCCTCCTAGGCTTTGAGTCCCTTCTCATTTTATGTTTTATAAAAAGTAGTTGAAACCTCCAGCTCTCTGTGGAGGAAGCTGTGGATGATCAAGAGGAGCCTGACTATGTGGAAATGATGGATATCCCAGAGTCTAGGAGACTGTCTATTCCCTTGCATAAATCTTTTGGGAAACAGACATTTAAAATTCTAAAAACTCCTCACACTATATCTCCTGTGGATAAGAGAATGGACAAGAGGTACACATTGTCAGGCTCTGATACGGAGTTCCTTACACAACAATGCAGCCATGTTGGGATAGTGCAGGCTGCAGCCTGTGACAAGGCAAATATTCTCTTGGCTTCATACCCCCCGGACAAGGACTCTAGGAGGATTGATGCCATGGCAAAGAAACGGTACATGGCAGCATCCTTGGGACTCAGACAGGCAAATTATATGGCTTATGTTGCTAGATATCAGAAATCCAGATGGGATACTGTTATGGCTCTAGCAAACAGGTTCCTGGCCAGCTTGCCAAGGAGCTGGAGCAGGTGGCTGCTGATGGTATGAGGCATCCAAGGTGCAATTCCATGCTGCAGTGGACTCAAATGATGTGTCATCAAGAGTCATGGCTACATCTGTGGCACTTGCAGAATGGCTTGGCTCAAGAATGTATAGCCTGTCTAGGATACCCAGACTAAGGCCATGGATTTTCCTGTTGTAGGTAATTCCCTGTTTGGGGAGCAGACAGAGAATTACATGAAGAAAATGGATGAGTATAGGACCACCTATAGGAGTGCACAGGCCAAGGAAAGGCAGGCCACTCCTCAAAGGCAGCTTCCCAGGGGCAGGGGCAGGCCTTTTCATAGGCCTTTTTACCAAGCCCAGGCCTCCTCTTCTGCTTATGCCCAGAGGGGGTTCTTTAGAGGGAGAGGCAGACTGGGTACAAGCAGGCCTGCTTCCACCCCCAGCCCAAAGCCCCTGCCAAGCAGGCACCCTGATGGGGTTGCCAGGGCCGATTCTCAGCTACCTGTAGGGGGCAGGCTGGCTTACTTTGTCCAGGACTGGGAGTCTTTGACATCAGACAAGTGGGTCCTGGAAGTAGTAAGACAGGGACTGGTTCTCAGCTTCAAAAAGTTTCCAAAGATGAGAACCAGATCCTTTCCACCTACAAATCCACCAGAGGCACTTGCCCTAGAGGCAGAGGTCTCTTCCCTCCTGGCTCTCAGAGCTGTGGAAAGGGTTCCACCCCTACACCAGGGCAAAGGGTTGTATTCCAGGTACTTCCTTACCCCAAAAAAGACAGGAGAATGGCGGCCCATTCTGGATCTCAGATACTTAAACAAGCACATTTTAAAACCAAAATTCAAAATGGTGACTCTGGGAATTATTCTACCCTCTCTAAGGCCAGGGGACTGGCTAGCGTCCCTGGACCTCAAGGATGCCTACTTCCATATTCTCATCAGAAGCTCCCATCGAAAGTACCTCCGGTTCGAGCTGCTCTCAGGCCATTACCAGTTCAGAGCAATGCCCTTTGGCCTCACCTCTGCTCCAAGGGTATTCACAAAATGCCTGGAAGTAGCAGTTGCTTCTCTAAGAAGGCAAAAAATTGCCATCTTCCCTTACCTGGACGACTGGCTCATACTAGGCCAGTCCCCAGACCAAGTCAGGTTACACCTACAGATAACTCAGCAACTGCTCACCTCTCTAGGTTTCCTTCTGAACCGTTCAAAGTCAGTTCTAGAGCCTGTCCAGCTCCTCACCTTCATAGGCGCAGAGCTGGACACATAGAAAGCCAGAGTCTTCCTTCCTTTGGACAGGGCAAGGACCCTGGTCTCTCTGGCCTCCTCATTCACCCTGCAGGTGTCTTGACCAGCAAGGCATTTTCTACAGCTCCTAGGGTACATGGCTGCTTCTACAGCAGTAGTGCAGGGAGCAAGATTTCAGATGAGGGACATTCAGTTCCATTTGAGAGCCTTTTGGTCTCAAAGGAAAGACCCTCTAACCAAATTGATCCCAGTGACTCGAATCCTGATCCAGGCCCTACAGTGGTGGCAGGATCAGAGCAATCTGAGACAAGGGGTTCCTTTTGTCACTCAGTCTCACTCCTTCATCCTTACTACAGATGCATCCTCTTGGGAGGGGCGCACATGGGCCCCTCACCACCCAGGGGTTGTGGTCCCTCAGGAATCTCTGCTCCACGTCAATCTGTTGGAACTCAGAGCAGTTTTTCTAGCACTTCAAGCTTTTTCCAAATCTGTTCAGAACAAAGTTGTACAGGTCAGAACAGACAACACCATCACAATGTGGTACATCAACAAGCAAGGGGGCACTCGGTCTACGGCCTTGTGCACCGAAGCAATGAAGTTGTGGTCTCTGGCTTACTCCCTGAACACCTCCCTTACGGCAGTTCACCTCCCAGGCAAGGACAATGTCCTGGCAGATGCTCTCAGCAGGATTTCCCAGGGCCATCACGAATGGTCACTGGACCCCCTGGTCTTGGAGGTGATATTTGCCAGATGGGGCATCCCGCAGATAGATCTTTTTGCAGCCCCAGACAATCACCAACTTCCCTTTTTGCTGCAGGCCCCCAGTGTTGGGCTCAGTCCTCTGGATGCCTTTAGTTCTCAATTGGAAGGAAGTTTCTATGCTTTTCCCTTCCTCTCTTGTCTAAAGTGCTAGTCAAAATCAGATCTCAACCCTGCAAGATGATCCTGATTGCTCCAGATTGGGCCAGACAACCCTGGTATCCACTCCTACTGTCCTTAGCAGTCCACCTTCCCTGTGTCTCCCCAGGAATCACAATCTGTTAACCTGTGCCCAGGGAGAGTTTGGTATCCGAATCTCAATCCTCAACCTCAAGGCCTGGCTCTTGAGGAGTTAGAGTTTGCTGACCTACACCTTTCTCAAGGTGTACTGATATCTTGAAAGCTTCTAGGAAGCCTTCCACCAGGGCTACTTATAATTCTAAATGGAAAAGGTTTTCCATATGGTGCTTTGGAAAGCATATTTCCCCAGAATCTGCTGATTTTACCCACAGTCCTGGATTATATGGTCCACTTAAATACCTTGGGGCTGAGACCAGCTACCCTAAAAGTGCATCTGGTAGCTGTGTCTGCTTTTATTTCAGCAGGTAAGCCCTCTTCTCTTTCAGCTCACCCTGTATTCTCCAAGTTTTTCAAGGGATTGCTTCACACCAACCTCCATTCAGGGACCCTGCCCTGCTTGGGACCTTAACGCTTGCATTGCTCATCTTATGTAACCCCCTTTGAGCCTTTGTCTTCAGCAGAGCTTAAGTACTTGACTTGAAGACACTGTTTCTGGTAGCCATCACTTCTGCCAGACGCACAAGTGAATTACAAGCTCGTCAGTGGAGCCTGATTTTTTTTTTTTTTTTTTAATCTCATTTCATAGAGATAAGGTGGTCCTCAGGACTAGCAGGAAGTTCTTGCCTAAGGTGGTTTCAGATTTCCACCTTAATCAATCTATATCTCTTCCAGTGTACTTACTGACCATTCCTCCTCTCACGTAGAGGAGGCTGCACAGCTTAGATGTGAAGAGAGCCCTTAGTTACTACATAGAGCTTACTAAGGGTCACAGGTTTGACTCCTCCAACTGTTCCTCACTTATGGTGAGGTTGGTAAAGGGAAACCTGCCACTAAAAGATCCATTGCCAGGTGGATTGTCTCTTGTATCCAATTTGCTATGAAAAACTGGGTAAGGTTCCTCCCTCAGGCCTGAGGGCTCACTCTACCAGAGGTACAGCTGCTTCCCTGGCTGCTGCCAGGGACATCCCTATTCTAGAGACATGTCAAGCAGCTACCTGGAAAGCAGTTCACACTTTTACCAAGCATTACTCCCTGGACATCCAGGCTAGGAGTGATGCTCGGTTTGGCACAGCTGTGCTTCAGAGCCTATTTCCTAAGTAGGTTCTGTCCTCCTCCATGTAGGTACTGCTTTAGAAGTTCTGATATGTCAAAATATAGCAAAACTTCATGTTGTTTGAAGAAAAAATTACTCACCTTAGTAATGTTGTTTCTTCTAATGGAGTCTTGCTATATTCTGACCTCCCCCACTGCCTGCCCCTCTCAGAACCTCTGTTTTTGGGATGTGGGTGGGCAGTGCAGTGTTGGCACTTAGTAGGTGCCCACCTTGTTGTTTTTCACCCTCCTTTCTTGGGGTGATTTGGTAGTTGTTTTTCATTTTTGGGTCTCTGACTTGAGTCTTTGTTTTGGGACCAAAAATGTGTTCTTATGTTTAGTAGCCAGTTGGCTAGTGTAGGTTTACAGCTTCCACACAGGACCTCAGTGAGTTTAGCTCAGAAAGATCTGACGCTTGAGTTTGAAGAACAACAGACAGAGTTTCAACCGAGCTCGAGTTCAGCTGCCCATGCCTGGCATGGAAAGTTAACTCTTTCACCTCCGGAGCAGTTTGAAGGTTGGGACTCACTGCATATGTCAGAATATAGCAAGACTCCATTAGAAGAAACAACATTACTAAGGTGAGTAATTTTTTCTTTCCTCATATTGCTCCTGAACTTTCCTCCCTTAAGTCTAAGGTCATGCCTCTAGTCCTGTTGTAGTCTTTTAACTGAAAGAAGTCTGCACGTGCACCCTGTTGTTGCCTTTCAGGTATTTAAATGTTTCGATCATGTCCCCACGATTCCTGCGTTGCTCTAAGGAGTATAATTTGAGGTCATTTAGTTTTGCCTTCTGTGGTTTCTTATGCAAGCCATACACCATCTTTGTTGCTCTTCTCTGTACCGTCTCCAGCCTATCTGTGTCCTTTCTGAGGTGTGGCCTCCAGAACTGGATACAGTACTCCAGGTGAGGCCTTACCAGGGACTGATACAGGGGCATGATTACTTCATGCCTTCTGCTTGTGATGCCCCTCTTTGTGCATCCCAGGATGCCACTAGTTTTTAGTGCTGCCTTTTCACATTGTTTACTGATCTTGAGGTCAGCTGATATGATCACCTCCAGGTCTCGCTCCTGCCTAGTAGCCACTAGCTGCTGTCCTCCCATTGAGTACAATTTCCATGGGTTACGTTTTCCCAGGTGCATGACCTTGCATTTTTTGGTATTGAATTTCCAATTGCCAGGTCTTGGACCACTCCTCCAGTTTTCGGAGATCAGCTTCCATGCTATACTGTCCTCTACCAGCGCTAATGACCCTTTAGTGGAAAACTGTTTGCCTGATCTGGAACAGAATATAAATCAGGGCACAAAATAATCCCGTACAATAAAGGTATGATTACAGAGAAGACCCCGAGTAATGGGGAAATGCTGTTCAAACCCCAGGAAATCTTACTGTATTCTGACTTATGCAGCATGGTCTCAACATAGAACTGCCCTGGAGCCAAAATGGTTAATAGAACCTATGCAAATTAAGGAATGCTAGGCTCGAGCTCGGTTTTCAAATCACTGTCCCTGGTAAACCACTCTAAACTGTCAGATTCTTTACTCCGCTTGCCTCAGTAAGACATCTCCAGAGAGCTCTCCTTCATTACTTGAAGAAACTTTATTTTCTCGGTTATTTTATCAGTAATAATTATTTTATTTGGTATTCTTTTCACTGTCCTTGGTTTTCAGGTAGTAATTGTTTAGATTTTTAGTGTACAAAGTAAGTAGTCATTTTTCTTCCCAGTTTCTTAACCAGGAGAAAACCGACGTATTCCTCTTACAATTTTGTCTTTTACTTGTGTTTTAGTTAAATTTTGTTCCGAGTCAGTATAGTCGATTAGCTAGTTGAAATTTTACTGGGCTAACTCCTGGGCTTGTTGTTATTTGAGAAAATTCCAGGGTAACTCCTGGTTTTTGTATTCAGGTTTAAACAACTGACAAAAAAAAAAAGGGGGGTTTCTTTATTTTCTTTCTGGTATCTGGGCTATGTCACAGAAACTCACTGGTTTCCAGCACTGTATAGTGAGTGTGGGGAACTGTTTGCAAAAGTAGATCCTCATTTAATTTGCTTGTTCTGTCTGGGGTCTGACCACCTACAGACTGTGAAATCTGCTCTAATTTTCCTCAATGTACTCTTTTGATAGGAGGTTGAAAAGACTGAAGGAAAAAATGGCTGAAAAAGCTGCTGACCCGGCCGCCGAGCTACCAGATGAACCGGAGGGGCTGCCGTGTGACTGGCGATAGTGCTACTAAAAAAGTACCATGGAAAAGGCTGCTGAACTGGCCGTCGCGGTTAAAAAGAAGAGGAAGGAAAAGCACCAGGAACCGCAACCGAAGCAAACCGCGGTTCCTTCTGCTGAAGAGATCGCTAACGCGACCAGAATTTTTCAGTCTCTTCAGTCACCGGTTCTGGTTGGGAAGCAACCAGTTACCTAAACTTCTGGTTCACATTCAACCCCTGGTTTAATAGACCAAGGTGGGGATCCTCTTGGGGATGATGATTTTGGAATGGAGCCTGGTGATGAGGATGAAGATGACAAGGATTATGGGGAGCCTATTGATCCAGACATTTCCCTTGATCCTCATAGACCAGATTCCCCTGACAAGGGAACTGAGGATTTTACCTCATACTTTTCTTTCATGACGCAAGTGGCTCAGTCCCTCGATCTCCCATCCCAGGACGATATAGAGGAAGAGGATTATAAAGAAATGATGGCTGTCCTACCATCAAAAAGATTGCTCCTCCCTCTTCACAAATCTTTAAGAAAGTAGACCATGAAGGTGCTACAAACCCCTACTTCTGTTCCACCCACAGACTGGAAGGCGGATAGAAAGTATTGGATAGCCAAGGCTGGGGCTGACTTTCTGTTTGGGCATCCCAGTCATGAAGGCGTGGTACAGGCTGTAGCTTGTGACAAAGCTGGCCTCCCACTCTCCAGAAAAAGATTCTAGGAGGGTGGATTCAATTGCAAATAAAATGTAGTTGGGATCTTCTCTATTAGACAAGCAACTTATATGGCCTATAAAGCCAGATACCAAAAAATATGTGGTCCACAGTCCTAGAGATTGCCAAGGCAGCCCCTCCTCCCATGGCTGCTGACCGGGAGGAAGCTGCTAGAAGGGTCATTGAAGCCTCTATAAAACAATTCAGGATGGCAGTGGATGCTAATGACACTGCATCCAGACAAATGGCATCTTCTTCTGTATCACTGAGGAGGCTTGCCTGGCTCAGGACTACAAACCTGACTCAGGATACTCGGAACAAGGCCATGGATTTCCCTTGTGACCTGGTGTCTCTGTTTGGGGAACAAACGGAGGCATACATGAAAAACATGGACGAGTACAAGGCTGCCTACAAAGGTGCAGCAGCTAAGGACAGGTCTGCCAACTCCCAGAAGCACCATGTAAGGGGTGGCAGGGGTAGAACTCCTTATAGGCCCTTCTTCCAGCTTCAGGTTTTTCCCCAGTACCAGCCTAGGGGATACTTCAGGGGTAGGAGGGGTAGTGGCCGGACTAGCCCCACTGTTCAGCCAGTAGCTCAGTCCAAGCAGGCTCCCTGAGGGGACTTTTAGGGTCGTCTCCCCAATCCCAGTAGGGGGCAGGCTGGCCCACTACTTTCAGGAGTGGAGAATATCACCACAGACAAGTGGGCCCTGGAAGTAGTGGGCCAGGGACTTGACCTCAGCCTTGGTAAAGCCCTGAAGCTGAGAACAAGAGCCTTCAAATCCTCTTCCCCATCAGAAACAGCTCTGCTGGAAATGGAAGTTTCAAGTCTAATGCTGCTAAAGGCAGTGGAATCAGTACCTCTTTCCCAGAGAGGAAGGGGACTGTATTCCATGTACTTCCTTACAACAAAGAAAACAGTGGAGTGGAGACCCATTCTGGATCTTGGATACCTAAACAAGCATCTGGCAAAAAACCAAATTCAAGATGGTCACCCTGGGTACCATACTTCCTACCCTAAGACAGGGGGATTGGTTAGCATCCTTAGATCTCAAAGACGCCTACTTTCACATTCCAATCAGAAGGTCACACAGAAAGTACCTCCGATTCAGGCTGCCATCCGGTCATTACCAATTCAGGGCAATGCCTTTCGGACTAACATTTGCTCCGAGGGTGTTCACAAAGTGTCTGGCTGTGGTAGTGGCACACCTAAGGCAACAAGGGGTGGCAGTGTTCCCCTACCTAGACGACTGGCCCATAGTAGACCGGTCATAACAGCAAGTGAGGGAGGCTCTGTCAATAACACAAAACACTGTCTTCTCTCTGGGATTCTTAGTGAACCACAAAAAGTCTGTACTGGAACCAGTTCAGCTGCTAAAGTTCATAGGGTCAGAACTGGACACAAAGAAGGGAATGGCTTACCTATCCCAAGACAGGGTGGACAACCTTATCCAGATAGTCAATTCTAGGGGCATGGATATGTTGTTCTATCCACACTGTCTGACAGGTACCTTGCTTTCAGATGGGCCAGAAAGTCTTCAAGCTGGCTCCTCAAACCCACCCGGATGATGAAACTCTCGGCTCTGCCCCATGACGCCAGATCTTCCTTACCGCTTGGAAGCATCAGGTTCCCTCCTTAGCGCTTTCGCGTTTTGCAGGCCCTGGCTCTAAAAACTTTTTTCCTAAACTTACTTTGAAACTCGTTCGAGTTGAGTCTTCACCCTTTTCCCTTGCGGCTGCGATGGAGGACAAGACCATTCCCGGGTTCTGCAGGTACCCTTGTGGGCAAAAGATGTCGCGCACCGACCCCCACGCCTCATGCGTTTATTGCCTCGGGCACGATCACCATCTGCAGGCTTGCAAGATGTCTGCCCTTTTCTCTGGTGCTCGAAGACCATGCTGCCAGACTCCAGCTGGGATGACCAGAGAAACTGTACCCGCTGGTCAAATCGAAGGAGGCCCGTTGGGTGGTGTCCGGCGGCGGGCTCTTTGGAACAACTGGAACAGCTCACGGCCCTTGAGGAGGTGGCCCAGGCCGTGGCGAGCTCCTCTTCGGCTTTGGCCTTTATTCTGCTCCACCTGGGTGGTTCTTACACGGCTTCCTTTCAGGAGCTGTGCCAGTCCCTCTCGACTAGAGGGGAAGGTCATTCTGGGTGTCACACTCCTCGGTCCCAGAAGAAGGATCTGAAAAAAGGTAAGACCCACGGTCGACTCTCCGGACTGTTGGCTCTTGACTTTGGTCGGTGTTGCGGGGGTCACTGGTTTCATGGTGTCCCTGTCAGACCAGTCTCTCCTGTCGTAGGAGAAGGTGGTCTGGCGCTTTTTCAAGGGCCTAGATCACACATCCCCTGCAGTGCGTGAACCACCACCTCCGTGGGATTTACTGCTAGTATTGGCCAAGCTTGTGGGCAAGCCACTCAAACTGATGCACAGGTGTGACATCTCTCGCCTGTCGTGGAAAACCGCCTTCTTGGTGGCTGTCACGTCAGCCAGAAGGATTGGGGAGCTCCAGGCGCTTTCCATTGAAGCTCCCTACCTGGTCTTCCACAGGGACATGGTTGTCCTGCGCCCCCACCCGAAATTCTCCCGAAGGTGGTGTTCTACCCCAGTCACACTTCGGAGGCCGACCTGAGAAGAGCGCTCGCTTACTACAAAGAGTGTACGGTGGAAGTTCGGGGAGAGGTTCGTCCAGCTGTTTGTCACTTATTCCGAAGCCGCCCTTGGCAGACCTGCAGCCAAGTGGACGATTGGCAGGTGGATCACTTCCTGCATTGATCTCTGCTACAGGTTGGCTGGTAGGGAGTCTCCCATAGGGCTTAGGGCTCATTCCACCCGTCATACCGCTGCGTCTAGGGATGTCCCTATCCAGGAAATCTGCAGGGCTGCTACCTGGAAGTCTGCACATGCCTTCATTTCCCATTACCACTCCGACCTCGAGTCACGCCGGGATGCTGGTTTTGGAACCTTAGTTCTCCAGTCCCTGTTCCCTAAGTAGGGGGTGTGTGCCTTGCCTCCCTCCTCCCGGAAAACTGCTAGGAGTCTGCCAGACAGTGCGGATAGAACAACATATCCATGCCCCTAGAAATACAGGTTACTCACCTGTAACAGGAGCTCTAGGAGTGGTATATGTTGTTCATCCACACGGACCCACCTGACCTCCCCGGCTTTGGCGCACAACCTGGCTTCCAGTGGGCTAGATCTGGCGTCGTGGGGCGGAGCCAAGAGTTTCATCACCCGGGTGGGTGGGAGGGGCAAGCTTGAAGACTTTCTGGCCCATCTTAAAGCGGCAAGGTACCTGCCAGACAGTGTGGATGAACAACACATACCACTCCTAGAACTCCTGTTACAGGTGAGTAACCTGTATTTCCTTCACACTGCATGTCTCCAGGCCAGCAAGGCACTTCTACAGTTGTTAGGCCATGTGGCAGCCTCCACAGCTACTGTGTTAGGCTCCAGGTTCCAGATGAGGGACATCAAATTTCACCTAAGGGAACACTGGTCCCAAAAGAGACAGTCTTTCAAAACTAGTTCCAGTGACAGTCACTCTTCTCCAAGCCCTGCAGTGGTGGCAGGAAAGGAGCAACGTCAGACAAGGAGTACCCTTTCTGCAACAGGCCCCTTCTCGGGTGCTAATCACAGATGCATCCCTGCTGGGGTGGGGGGCACATCTGGGGGACCACACTGTTCACAGTCTATGGACAAAGCAGGAATCTCTCCTACATATCAACCTGTTAGAACTCTGGGCAGTTCTTCTAGTTCTTCAGTTGTTTGCCATTCAGATCAGAGGGAAGGTGGTCCAGGTCAGAACAGACAACACGACCACCATGTACTGCATAAACCAGCAAGGGGGCACAAGGTCAACTCCTCTGTGCACAGAGGCAATCAAAATTTGGACCTTGGCATACTCCCTAAACGTATCTCCCTCAGCTGTCCGCCTGCCAGGAAAGGACAATGTCTTGGTGGATGTTCTCGGCAGAATAAACCAGAATCACCACTAGTGGTCACTGAACTCACAGGTCTTACTGACCATTTTCAGGAGATGGGGCTCCCCAGAGGTGGACCTGTTTGCAGCCCCAGACGATCACCAGCTCCCTCAGTATTGCTGCAGGCCTCCTTTCAAGGGCACAGTTCTTCTGGATGCACTTTTGCTGGATTAGACAGGAAGGTTCTTGTATGTTTTTCCTCTGTTACTGAAAGTACTAAACAAACTCAGGCTTCAACCAGCCTCAGTGATCCTCGTTGCCCCAGATTGGGCCAGACAGCCTTGGTACTTCATGCTCCTATCATTGTCAGTAGCCAAGCCAGTCGGTCTCCCCAGGAGGTAACAACCTACTGTCGTCCTCACAGGGCAGGATCATGTATCCCAACCTGCTGTCCCTCAGACTCAAAGCATGGCACTTGAAGACTTGGAGTATGCAGATTTGCATCTCTCAGAAGGAGTCATGGATATACTGAGAGTTTCTAGAAAGCCTTCCACCAAGAAAACCTACGCCTCTTAATGGAAAAGATTTTCTTTTTGGTGTCTGGGTAAGGGCTTGGACCATTCCCAGGCTAGTCTCCCTGTAGTACTGGACTATATGGCCCATTTGTATTCCAGAGGTGTAAGTATTTCCACTTTGAGAGCGCACCTGGCAGCTGTCTCAGCTTATTTTTCAGCAGGTACGCCTTCTTCCTTGGCTTCAAAGCCAGTGTTCAAGAAACTTTTTAAGTGGCTACTACATTTACAGCCACCTCACAGAGAACCTACCCCCATGTGGGATCTGAATATCTGCATTGCTGAGGAGGGGGAGGGGGAGGAGGAATAGTAATAGTAATAATTTATATAGCGCTTTTTCATACATCCAAAGCGCTCAATGCTACACTGGTAGTGAAGTGCCTGAATGTGTGGTGGCGGCCATATCGCACATCATCACCCACAAACGGCCTGGATAATTGCATGAACCGGTTTATGGGAAGGGGAATGTTGGCCAGGACACCGGGAATGTTCCCTACTCTTTGCGAAGAGTGCCCTGGGTTCTTTTACTTCCACCTGGACACCCACCAGGACAACACCAGGATGGGCAGAAGGGACCTCGGTTTAACGTCTCATCCGAAGGACGGCACACCCCAGCAGTACAGCACCCCCCAATACTGCACGCGGATGCCAGTGATTTTTAGGTGCAAGTCCAATCCCGGTGTGGGACGAGAACCCACGACCTTCTGGTCCAGAGGCGGATGTGCTACCAACTGAGCCACACTGACACCCAAGTAGCCCCGTTTTGAGCCCATGTCCACAACAGACCTCAAATATGTGACTTGGAAAACAGTGTTTCTGGTAGCCATTACCTCTGCCAGAAGGATCAGTGAGCTCCAGGCATTATCTACAGAGCTTGGTTACATTGTTATCCATAGAGACAATATAGTCCTTAGGACTAAGAGAGAATTTTTGCCCAAGCTGGAATCAGAGTTCCACCTCAACCAGTCTATTACTTTGCCAGTCATTTTCACAGACCATTCCACCTCAGATGAGCACAGGCTGCACAGCCTAGACGTAAAAAGGGCAGTTGACTATTATCTCGACCACACAAAGGGTCACAGATGGGATCAGACCCAGCTCTCCCTTATTTATGGAGAGGTGGGAAAAGTGGAAACCTGCCATAAAATGATCTATTGTAAGGTGGATTGTGGCCTGCATTCAGTTTTGCTATAGCAAGGTGGGTAAGCAACCACCTGCAGGCCTCAGGGCCCATTCAACTAGGGGTACTGCAGCTTATGTGGCAGCTGCTAGATATATTCCCCCAGTGGACATTTGCAAAGCTGCAACCTGAAAGACAGTTCACACATTCACTAAACATTATTGTTTGGATGTCCAGGCCAGAGGTGATGCTAGGTTTGGCAAAGCAGTCCTGAAGAGCCTGTCTCCTAGATACGTTATAGGCCTACCTCCAAAGGCACTGCTTGGTAATCTGCATAAGTCAGAATACAGTAAGATTTCCTGGGTTTGAAGAAAAAATTACTTGACTTAGTAATCTTGTTTCTTCTAAGGGAATATTACTGTATTCTGAGCTCCCTCCCTTCCTCCCCTGCTAGAAACCTATGGTCACTGCTTTACAGCTGTGGTACAGTTGTTGCAAACCTGGGGGTATTTGATGTTCTCTTTCTGGGGCATCTGTGACTTGAGTCTTAGTGATGCCATTTGGCAAGTTTTTGGAAGGAAGAATAATTCCTTACAAGATTTTTTCCTTATTGCTTATTAGGGAGGTTCGATATTACTGTTGTCGTTCTAGTAGTAGTCGTAGTCGTATCCAGAATCCAGAAATTGCTTAGTGCATGCTTCGTAAGAATCTGACGATTTAGAGTTGTTTACCAGGGACAGTGATTTGAAAACTGAACTAGAGCCTAGCATTCCATAATTTGCATAGGTTCTTAACCATTTCGGCCCCGGGGCAGTCCTATGGTGAGACCATACTGCATAAGTCAGAACACAGTAAGATTTCCTTAGAAGAAACAAGATTACTAAGGTGAGTAATTTTTTTCTTTTTGGGTAGCTACCATTTTGTGAATGGAGCCAGTGAACATGTGTAGCACCATGTCACTCGTGCACAGTAGTAATTCTCACCCAACCCCAGTCAGAGACCTGTGCTTTGGAGATGTTTAGAATGCCTGCTTTGTTCGAGTCTTGTAGTTCAGCTGTAAATCTTCCTCCAAATGCTGTCTCAGTCCTTTGAAATGTATTCACCAGCTGGTTAAGATATTCGATTAATCCATTTGGCTTCTGCTGGTACCAGAACAGATAAGGACTGCCTGCTACTGTGAAACTGCAGGATGAATCAACTGCTTCACCACTGATAAAATGTTTTAAGGGAGGTTAGCTAACACTGTCCCCTATTGACGTTCCTGTGAAGATATTGAAATGAAAAGGGCAAAATACTGTAATATAACCATATAAGAATGGAACAATGTTTTGGCATTTGCTTCTGATTGCCTTTATTACTACAACGCTGGTGCAATGACGTGATTTCATCAATATAGAAACAAAAATACAGTAATTACCATTGAAACACAATTCAGTGTACTAAGCTTAGCATGCTGCACTTGCAGTCTACTACACTTTTGAAACATAACCTGCAACTGTCATACCAAGCTTTAATATTGTTTTCCCTCTACTTGTCAACTTACCAAAATGCTAAGGGCAGCGCACAGAATGTGTATGAACGCAATTGTCGCTCCAAAATAACTGTCCTACACCCAGCTGAGCACTGAGCACACAGTAAATACCCCAGCAATGTACCATGCAAGCCTGCTACAGGAAGTTTTTACCACAGTGTCTAAACAACAAAAATGTCAGAAGATATTGTACAACACATCAGAGATTATGTAGTCTTCTGTCCTTAGGACAGCATGTTGCAGTGTCACATGCAGTTAAAGAGCACTCCTGTATCTATTATAATGTTAAAATGGTGCTATTTAAAAGAAGTATGCTTACTTTTTGTGATTTCTATTTTTTTGTTGCTTTTTTTATTTTAATGGTCTATAATAAATTACTGATGATGCAGCATGTACGGCACTACATCTTTTAAAAACAAGCCTGACTGTCCCCAGCTGTTCACACAATACTGTGTGGGGGGGCTGCAATACAAGCCACCCTGGAATTAAACCTTGCATAAATACAACAAGATGCAGGTTCAGATGCAAAATTTGACTAGAATTTGTGGCACCTATTTGATGAAAAACAGTACATTGTCCAGGGCATCATAATAGTGTGTTGCCATGGGGCTCACTGAAGTGTCATGAAAAAGGCAAAATGAGGCATGGGAGTGGGGAAGAGTAAAACACACTTCAAGATGTATTATAAGCACAAAGTAAAAATGAAAAATAAATTGTTTAGTAACATGTAACAACCAACAGCTGAAACATGATGTTTATAAAAACAGATGTTTAAATGCAGAACTGCTCATTAGTCATTATTCATGTAGAAAACATGTACTATACAAATGTAACCCCCGGACCCTTGCCTTTTTGCAAAACGACAAGTGGCATGCTGTTGAAGCTGACAGCAGTACCTGGTGGGGACTGGGTTCAGGGAGGACTAGGTTACTTGGCACAGGGGGCCTAGGTTTGGCTACTCTGCACAGGGGCACCCAAGTAAATCCGAACACAGGAAGCAATAACTGTAATGTCCAAAACCAGGAATGGGATTCTACAGTGTGGCTTTTATTCACATCCAAACTGAACAAAGCATAGATGGACCCCCACTGGGCTACATTCCTGGCAATGCAGATTAGAGACAACAGAACACTTCTTCACATTTCAGCCCTCAGGCTCTGAACCCACCAGGCACACAGCCCGGACTTGCACGCAGCTTTGGGTACACAGCCCGACTTGTACACTACTTGGGTTTTCCCCACTGGCCTGGCTCCCCTGCCGGCCACTTGATCCGCGGTCCATTATGGGAATGAACCAGTCTTCCAATTGGTGGCTCCCCAACCACCTTAGAGCCTTCGACTCCTAGAGGGAATTTTTCCTTCCAATCCCATGTCTGGGTACTTCTCTCATCACTGGCCAAGTGCATGAGGCAAAGTAGAAATCCACAGAGCAAATCCGTAGAGGTGGACCTGGTTACTAAAGATTGGGGGTGTCCCACCTCCAGCTCCCACAATTCATACCTGGCCATTTCTCTGGACACTAAGTAACTCTTTTGAAAGCTTGGCAATGTAGATTACTGGGTAGACGTATGTCACATCTCCTCTACATGTCTTGACTTCCCCTATGTGCTGGACTTGAACATACTTTTACTTTTGGCTAAGCCTATTACTCTAGGCCTCCCACTACTTCAGTAGTCCAATCCCCACTTTACACAGTTCAGGCTGAAACATGGGCCCTTTAGAAAGAGCAGAACTCACCCTTCGGTTGCAGGTGCCCCACAGGCGAATCATGAAATCTTCTTGTACCCCACACATGTGGACAAAATAAGGCAGCTTCTTCACTAGCAGCCAGGGGGTTGCCCCTGGAAATGCAGGCGAACCTTCCTGCCCCATCCCCTGAGGGATGGGGCACAGAGACCCGAATCAGCGGTCTCCACCACTTTAAAAATATCTCGCTGTGTCTCTTTTTAGGTGGAAACACACACCTTTCTCTACTTATAGTCCTATTTCAGGGCTGAGGCTCCAAGAGCCTAGCACAGAGCTGCTGTGCTCCTCTCAACAATCTCCAACTCCAACTGACTACAGACTACTGTTCAAACCTCCCAACATTCTACTCTAACTCCCTTCTGCAGACTCCATTGTGGCTCATGCAGCTGCGATAGTTCTATGGTGATGTCATCCCTCAGTCTCAGCTGAGACTGAGAACAGAGTGAGACAGTGTGAAATCCATTTAACTGGAGTTTCACAAGCTGCCTTCCCTGCCTACCACTAGGTCTGACTGGGATTCTAGTAACCCCGGGTAACAAGGGGGTTACACAAAGAAAGAAGTAGCCCACTCATTATTGTGTCCAGGTGGTTGATTTTAAAATGTATTTGCCTGTAAGCGGTACAATCCACTATTATTTATAGCCAGAGACATATCAGGTATACAAAATACTGAAGAAGCAGTGTTCTAAAATATACACGAAAAATGGTTTTGTTACTCTACAATAGATCCTGTTGTACAGTTTTTAAATATGGCACTCTGGAAATGATGCATGATGAAGTTGTGCCAAAACTGCATGAATACCGCCCATAGTTTGCTTTTCCGTCACTATGCCGCAAATATTATTGTACGTTTTCTTTGCTATAGACAGCCAGAGATAGACTGGGTGAGATACGATTCTCATGGTCTCAGTACCTATTCCCCTTCTGTCAAGTTAACATGTATTCAGAATTCCTCCTTTTTTGGTTGCACAGATGGAATATTATCAGTGACCTGCTACCTCATGTTGTATGAATTAAAGCAATAATACATTCCAGGCATGGTTTGACACAGGAGCCTTAATGAGTTAGTGATCATATAGACTAATGCATGGGGGGAAAAAAAAGTGCTGTTCAGTCAGTTTACACCATAAACCCAGTGGCCATGCCGCCACCTCCCTGTACCACCAACTCCCCCACATCTGTAGCGGACCGCATCCGACCCAACATCCCAAAATCACAACTAAACAACTCCAGGTCACCTCACTGCGACCCCACATGTGGCGAGCACCACCAGTCAGTATTTCCTTCATTGACGAAACACATCAAAGCTGAGACACCACCCCTCCAAATGTCCCCTTTAAAAGGAGCAATTATATTTAAAAAAAAAAAAAAAAAAAAGAAACAAAATTAGACTTTGAAAAGCAAAACACTATGCTCCATTCACACTGCATCTGACCATTTCCACCTGTACTGTTCCTCCTGTGCAAACAAAACCAAATACAAAAAGATGAATAGTGGAGGACACAACAGTGCTTCCGAGTACACTGCACAGTAACTAGCATGAAGGTCACCAATTCAACTACATATTATGTTGCTCTTGATCCAGCCTGGCAGCGGCCGCCAAACCAACATGAAGGGAGGGGGTAGCAAACCAAGCCAGTACAAAGGGCCAGGCACACTACTCATGTCTTGGACAATGGCCAACCCAACAAAACAGCACCCAAAGAACCCAAATCTGACGGGCAAGCCCACCATCGTCAGGAGCTCCTTAATGATGCATTACACTGCAGAAAGAAATTCTGCAGAACTGATCACTGAACTGTGGAATAATTACATGTATTGTGGAATAATCCATTAAACTGCGGAATAAGGTTCCTCAGAACTGTCATTCCACAGTTCATGTCTGTTATTCCACAGTGCAGCCAAAAAATTCTGTGGAACAGGGCGAAAATCCACACTGGGGAAATTTTGTAAATGTTATGGAATTTTCCAAACTTCCATTTGCGAGATCAGAAATTTCATGAAAGTGCCATGAAAGTGGAATTCGTAACTTTTACCCAGTTCTACTTAGAGCAGTATACCTATTTATAAAATGGGTTTTTTTAAATTATGGCAATTTGAGTACCCAAATTTGAGTTTTCCAGTAGCTCATGTAGTTTTCTAGATATTTACACTTATTTGACATGTGTGCAAATATGCTTAGAATTCTGTGCAGTGTATTAGGAATGTTGCAGTAAAACAGCCTGGAGTTCCATCGCCAACATTCTAAAGTCAGAATAGAGTAGAATGAGTTAAAGCTAAATTTTTTTTTTTTTTTTACACCTCTTGATACCCTCCTGTTGTCCTTTTAATGTCTAACAATAGTCTGATGTTTTTACCTTTTTTGTTAAATTAATAATCACATTTATTTTTGCCTTGATAATTACCCTGAATACCTCTTTCCTCAGCAGTTGCTGCTTTCTTTTCTTATTGCCAGAACATTCTGTGAGACATCAGTAACCCCATGCCAGCCCATTCAGATGAATAGCATGGAATGGTGTAACTGATGTCATGGCTTGTCCTAGAAATATGAAAAGAAAGGGCAGTAGCTGCTGAGGAGAGTGGAACTCTGGGTAGAGCTGAGGGTACCCTAAACTTAAATAATTTATCAACAGTTGGTCAAAGCACATCAGAATACATAGCTGGCATGGGAAGAAGAATGGGAGGACAGTTAACTATGTAAAAAATCATTTCTAGGGACATGGATATGTTGTTCATCCACACTTATTGGCAGGTTCCTTGCCGCTTTAAATCTTGCCGGAAGGTCTTCAAGCTGGCTCCTCCCACCCACCCGGGTGGTAAAACTCTCGGCTCCGCCCCATGACACCAGATCTTCCTTACCGCTTGGAAGCTCAGGTTCCCTCCTTAGCAGCGCTGCGTTTAAGACTAGTTCCTAATTCTTTGAAAGTTCGAAATCAAAAGTTTTTTGCTAAAGACCTCGGTCTTCCTCCTCGCTCGCGATGGACAAATCGACTCCGGTTTTGGAGGTGCCCTACGGGCAGAAGATGTCTAGGACGGATCTGCACTCCACGCATGCCTACTGCTCTGGGCCTTGAGCACGACCCGCAGGCCTGCGACTTGTGCTCTTCCTTTTCGGCCCACGGCCCTGAAGACCGGTGCTGCCCGTTACAACTGGGGCGCCCAGAAAAGAATTCCACCGTGAAATCCAAAGAGGCTTCGACATGGTAGTCTCACGTGGCGGGCTCGGGCGGATCAGCTAGAGCAGATGATCGCCTCGAAGAGGCGCGGCGGCGCTGGCCGCTTCTACCTCGGCTGCGGCATTTGTCCCGCTCTCTCTCGGTGCCTCGTATTCGGCTTCTTTTAAGGAGCTTTGTCTGATCCTCTCGACCAAGGGTGAGGGTCCAACTTCTTCGACCTTTTCCAGGTCCAAAAGAGCAAAAGTAAGTCTTCCGTTGACGCCTTGGGAGCGGGAAAGATCCCTCTCCTTGTCGGCAGCTCGACTTCGGGTCACCTCAGCTTCGCCACTGGCTTCACGTGTGTCCCCTGCTAGGCCAGTTGATCGAGACTCCCGTCCGATGCGGTCGAGATTTTTCTCGACCTGCTAGACGGGTTGTCGGCTGGAGAAGTTGAGAATCCCCTCCCGGTTCCCCGGTGGAGTTGAGGATCCGCTGCTCTGCCTCTGTGCCCGGTCCCGGAGCTGTGGGATCGTCCGAGCCGAGGGGAGTGCCGATTTCCCACACTTCTCCTCGCCTTCCTCGGCCTAGTCGAGACTCTTGGTCTCGGTCTCGGACATCCTCACGGTCCAACCGATCCCGCCGCCATAGGCTGTCTCTGTCTCGGCGCCGCCGCTCTTCCTCTTCCTCGGATGAGGGGAGGCTTCGGCGCAAGTTGCGTCGGAGGTACGATGAACTTATGTGGCAACAGCTCCTTTTGACTGGGAATAAGCCGACCCAGTCGTCTTTCCCGGCCATTAAGTGGCTGTCACCGGAGCAGCCGAAACAACCCCTCGTTGTAGTCGAGGAGCCTGTTCTCAGGCCGGTTGTTCAGCCAATTCCAGCTGCCCCACCGATTCTGGTGGAACCTCCGCCTCCACAGCCAGTAGTTGGGACTCCGACCAAAAATTCTCGGTCGGCTTTGGGTTTGCCCATAGGTTGTCTGTCACCTCACTCCCGATAAACCTCGCAGGTGGAGGGTGGCTCAGGCCTGAGGCAGCTCTTGAGGACTCTTCTGAGTCCGATGATGGTTACTCCTCTTCTCCAAGCGCATGGACTTGGAGTCCTCGGAGGGCAGTCAATGGACGATAGCCCTTCGTCTTCTCTAGGGTTGCTTCGACTCATCTCGAGTCCACCGATGAAGTCGAACCTGCTTAAACGGGCCAGGTATCCCTCACGGAGATTCTGGACCGAGGGATTCTACCACGGAGGCTCGTCCAGTGGCCGAGCCGTGAAGTGGGTCCGGCCTTGGAACTTTGGCAGCGTCCTGCTTCCTGCCCTGCGCCTTCGGCCAGGTTGGCCAGGAAGTATGCGGTCCCTACCGGTTCCCTGTCCGGTTTTTCGGAACACCCCTCGGCCGAGGGGTTGGTTACCAACAGTGTTTTCCGGCGTGCCGGGAACGCCAGGGATGTGGATAAACCTCCGACAAGGAATCCAAGAAATTGATTATGCCGGCAAAAGTCTATGCTGCGTCCTCTCTCGCCTTCGGCTAGGCCAGTTCGCCGCCCTCATGGCACATTTTTCACGCCCTGTTGGGCTCCCTGGATGAGGTTGTCCTCATCTTCCGCAGATCTGCAGACTACGGTCAGGCAGGTGCGGGACCAGGGCAGTGGCCAAACAGCAGCTCCAGACTGCGTTAGACATCGGGGACTCGTGTGCCAGGTCTGTGGCGGCCGCAGTGGCCATGCGTCGTCGGGCTTGGCTGAGGATATCCACCTTTACCTTGGATACCCAGTACAATTGCATGGATGTTCCCTTTTTGGACTGACCCTTCGGCCCAGTGGTGGACCGTTCCATTCCATCTGCAGGAGGGCATCCCTGTTTGTCCGCCTCAGGGCCGACGGTCTCTATCGACCGATGCCTCTCTGATGGGTTGGGTGCCCATCTGGGGAACACCGAGTGCACGGCCTCTGGTCCTCGCTGGAGTCCCGATGCCATCAACCTGCTGGAGCTCCGAGCGGTCTGCCTAGCTCTCACCGCCTGCTCCGCTTTCTCCGGGGTCAAGTGTCCGAGTCCAGACGGACAATACCACAACCATGTACTACCTGAACTGCAGGGCGGACGCGCTCCATGCTTCTATGCAAGGAAGCTCTCCGCATTTGGTCACTCGTGGCGCAGCCTGAGGCGGATCTCCTAGCCATTCATGTGCGGAGCCTCCAACACCCTGGCCGATGCCCTGAGCCGGATAGGGCTGCATCTCACAAGTGGTCTCTCCTGCCGGAGGTAGTACAAGATCTGTTCTCCCACTGGGGCACACCTCAGGTGGACCTGTTTGCCTCCAGGAGAACGCGAAGTTGAGGCTGTTTCATGCCCGCCCTCAGCAGGGCTTTCGCTGCAGGGGATGCCTTCCGAGGCTGTGGACCCCGGCCTCTTCTACGCCTTTCCCCCATTTCCCTTGATTCACAAGGTGCTTCTCAAAGCAAGGAGGGACGAGGTGCAGGTGATCCTGATAGCCCCAGACTGGCCCCGCCAGTTTTGGTACCCAGATCTCCTCAACCTCAGCTCCAGGCTCCCGAGGCAGCTTCCAGCTCGCCCGGACCTGCTCTCAGTCAATCAGGGGAAGGTGTTCCATCTGGACCTTCAATCCCTGCACCTGACGGCCTGGTTCCTGAGCGGCTAGAGTTCCAGGCCTTGGGTTTTTCCGACGAGGTCCTCAATGTCGTTGAGGCGTCCCGTAAGGAGTCGACCAGAAAATGCTACGCCTTCAAATGGAAGAGATTTTCCATTTGGTGTCAGGGCAAGGGCTTGGACCCTTCCTCCTGTTCTGTGGCAAGCATTTTGACTATTTATGGTCCCTTTCTAGTCAAGGGCTTAGGTCGACTGACCCTAAGGGTGCACCTGGCAGCCATCTCTGCTTACCGAGCGCGGGGCCGAGAGGGGAGCAGTCGGTGGCGCAGGAAAAGGTGGTCGGGCGCTTTTTCAAAGGCCTTGATCACATTTCCTCTCGGTGCAGGGGAATCCTCCACCTCCATGGGATTTACTGCTGGTATTGGCAAAGCTCATGGGCAAGTCTATTCGAACCAATGCACAGGTGTGATCTCTCTCACCTGTCATGGAAGACCGCCTTCTTGGTGTCTATCACGCCAGCCAGAAGGATGGGAGAGCCCCAGGCGCTTTGCATCGGTCTCCTACCTGGTCTTCCACAGGGACAAGGTTGTCCTGCGCCCCACCCAAATTCCTTCCAGGAGGTGGTGTTGGAGTTTCACCTTAACCAGGTGCTGACTCTGCCGGTGTTCTACCCCAATCACACTCGAGGTTTAATATAGGCTCCAGTATACTGGACTTAAGGGCGCCGCTATTATAAGGAGCTTATCGGCTGAAATTGGGAGAGGTTCGCCAGCTGTTTGTCACCTATGCTGAAGCCGCATCTGGCAGACCTGCAGCCAAGCGGATGATAGGCAGGTGGGTCACCTCCTGCATAGATCGCTGCTATAAGTTGGCGGGCATGGAGCCTCCCAGAGGATAAGAGCTCATTCTACCCGTCCATACTGCTGCATCGGGTGGTTGCTTCCAGGGACGTCCTTATCCAGGAAATCTGCAGGGCTGCTACCTGAAGTCAGCACACACCTTTATTACCCATTACCACATCGACCTTGAGTCACGCCGGGATGCTGGTTTTGGGGCCTCGGTTCTCCAGTCTTTATTCCCTAAGTAGGGGGTGAGCGCCTTGCCTCCCTCCTCTCGGAGAACTGCTAGGAGTCTGCCAATAAGTGTGGATGAACAACATATCCGTGTCCCTAGAAATACAGGTTACTCACCTGTAACAGGAGTTCTAGGAATGGTATATGTTGTTCATCCACACGACCCACCCGACCTCGATGCACAACCTGAGCTTCCAGCGGGCCAGATCTGGCGTCATGGGGCGGAGCCGAGAGTTTTACCACCCGGGTGGGTGGGAGGAGCCAGCTTGAAGACCTTCCGGCAAGATTTAAAGCGGCAAGGAACCTGCCGATAAGTGTGGATGAACAACATATACCATTCCTAGAAATCCTGTTACAGGTGAGTAACCTGTATTTCCTATCCCCGTTAAAAAAGTGACAAAATCTTAGTTTAATTTGTCGAAACACATCACCTGACTGTAATTTCCTAGAAACAGCACAGTTGTAACTAAGCTACCCTTATTTAAATGGCAGCAGCCAAACTGAATAAAAATAAACCCTTTTCCCATTAAAATTAAAATGTTTTTCATGTTTCACATGCAGCGATCCACAACAGAACATAGGTTTCATCAAAATAAATGCGCTTCCTAGAATCATTTAAAGGCATTCAACCTTCGTTGCAAACTGCATACTCTTTCTAGCATTAGCCTAACTACAGGACACTAGAACCTTTTTCAATTAGCAAAAAAAAAAAAAAAAAAAAACTTAAAACTTTCCCAGTTTATAAGCACAATAACCCACTCCAGCGAATAGGTGTCTTGAGAATTAATGGACTTCCGGGGTGAGTTGTAATGCACTTGGGCTGTTGGCCTTATGCCTTCCAGTTCACCTGGGTGTGCATTAATTCTGTAGAAAGCCATTCACTGTCTTGGGTTATTGCTTACGTAGTTTCTTCATGAGCAATGTAAGGACAGGAAATGTGGAGCTTGATTGGTCTGGTTTATACTGGTATTGTTCTCCATCACATCTTGGTCTTTCAGATACAGTTGTCCCTAGTTACAAAAGGGTTTCTAACATTTTTTGCCTAACAAAATCATTAGGAGAAGATAAAGAATGAAGCAGCCTGAGGGAGGGTTATAAAACAAAATCCAGAACTATAAGGAAAGGGAGGAGAAAGGGTTAAGGAAGGTAAAGGAGTAAAAGCCGGAAACAACGCCCTATCTAGGGTCAAATAACAAAGGGGTTCAGCAAAACAAATAAAGGGGAAAACTATAAACGCCCTGTCTGGAGTAAGGGTATGGAGTTATTTCCAATAGCATAGCGAGTGTAAGAATGGGAATGTTGGGAGTGGCGCAGTGCAGTGGCTGTGCAGCAGCAGTTTTCGGACAGACCTTCTGGAGCCTGAACTGCTGCCCCATCTGTGTGCACCTGACTGGGTTGAGGGAGGAGGTCACTAGACTCTGGTCTGGGTTGTCTATGATTTGGGGGGACCTCTTTCCCCCACCTAGGGGCTGAATCTGTCACTGTTGCCCCTGCGGGTACCAAGGAGAAGGTCCTGCTGGGCTGTGGTGGGCTCGGGGAGGGTGGAGGTGGTGGGTAGGCAGCACATTCTTCAGCCACTGCCACTAAGGAAATCTTTTGCTGCTATGGCAGAACTGGATTGCAGGGAGGGAAGTACCTGTGGCTATGGCCAGGGAAGATGTGGGGAGTCTCCCAGTGGGAGACTCCAAGCTGGAAGATAAAGGACCCCACCAGAGGAGGAGGTGCTTCTGGTGGGGGACTCGGTCAACAGGAAGGGAAGGAAGGTGCCTACCTGGCACCTCTGCTCAGAAGGATGGAAAGCGGGTCCTAAGGATTGCTAGGGTGGTGGGTCAGAAGAAGGATCTGGATGTCCTTGTCCAGCTGGGGACTATTGACCTGGCTGTGGATGGGGCTGGGATTGTGCAGGGGGATTTTATTGAGCTGAGGCGGGATCTTGGGCAGGTAGCGTGCTCAGTGGCTTTTGCTGATGTAATGCTTATCTACAGCAGGGGGGATGTTGGAGATCTCCACATCATGAGCTTCATCTTGTGGTTGAAGGACTGGTGTATAGAAAGGAGGGATCTTATCTGTGTCAGTCTTCACCTTTCATCACTGGTGGGTTATGGCTGGAGGACAAGGACCCCGTGGGAGCATTTTTAAATTTTATTTCTCTTGGGTGAGGAGCCAGCACTGGAATGGCGCCACCCTCATGGTGGTTGCACAGCATTGCGCTCGAGGGTTGGCCAATAAACGACTCTGACTCCTCCTTCACCTCAGTTGTGCTTCTCCTGCCAGTGAGTGAACAGCGACATCATGGGCAAGCAAGAATTTCATCTGCGACACCATGGCCTAGTACCATTTAATTGATGCCAAAGCCTTAGTTCTGTCATGCCGTTACACGATTACTTGGCACCATTCGACTCCGGATCCTTCAGAAGCCGGTAAGAACTTTCCTTTTTTCTCGCCTCTGAGTTTCTTTAGTTCTAAGTTTATTTCTGTGTTCAGTCATGTCTGGTTCTAGGGACGAGAAGAAATCTAAAGTGGTCTGGCCCCCTATGCACCGGTGTCTCTGTGGCCAGCAATATTCCATAATGGACCAACATGACCGCTGTTTCACCTGCCTGGGCCCAGACCATGACATGGACTAATGTGATGCCTGTTTGTCCATGGACCACAGAGTACTCCTGCGTGCTGATCGGCCATATGCCACTGACTTTTGGAGGACAGCCTCCTACACGGGATGACAGACTCGGGTCCCTCGACCCTTCCTCTGGGTCCGCTCCTGGTTCTATACAGGCTGTGGAGGAGGGGGCCTCTGCCTCTTCAAGCCTCGCCATAGTGGAGGTCCCTTCTATGGGGCCGGAGGCACGGTCTGCCCGGGGCTGGGCTAGTGGCACCATCTTGCCAATCACCTCCTCTGAGGTGCAGGCTCCTCTGGTGACACGTCCTGCGCCTGCGAGGCCCGACCTGGCGGTCTCCTTGGTGCCACCCGTCGGAGCCGCTCTTGACCCTGTAGCCATTCGCGGCTCTGGGGATCGGGGCAGCATCATGGGTGGTTCTGGACTGTCCCACGGCGCCGGGGATAGGAGAGCCTTGGGGGTGGCCCCTTTGGAGGTCCTCTGGATCTGCTCCTCTTTGGAGGAGGATAATTCAGAGGTGGATCCAGACTGGCTGCCCGACTCCTCTGAATCCCAGGGCTCTCCTCCACCCAGCACCACTGTGCCCTCCCAACCCCCTCTCCCTTTGGAGCCAGTTTTGTCTTAACTGGTGCTGGCCTCTGTGCCAAGAGTCTTTCCAGGGCCGATGGCTGCACTGGAGGGATTACTGGCATCGGTGTGGACTCCCAGCCTGAGGGGGATTGAGTCTCCGTGCCCTGGTGACCAGGATGGCACAGTTTCTGGTGCTGCTCAGTCGCCCAGGGTCGGGAAGAGTGTTCCCACACTGGCTGCCCCCTTGGGACTGGCAGGTGAGGTAGAACATTTGTGGTTGGGGCTGAGGAAGAGGTCCCTCTTGGAGTCTGGGGCGGTGAGGGGGGGCCGGGTGAGGTGCAGCGGTCTTCCTGGCAGCTCTCCGGGGCTCGGGAAGGAGCCATCGTGCTGAGTATTCCTTCTCTCCCTCGTGGTTTCCGGGTGAGACCTTGTTGCGTGTGGGTAGGGGCTGCCCTTCTGGACCGATGCGTCCCTGGTCACCTCACGGGGGATTCCTCTTCAGGGCTCAGTCCTGACTGCTTCAGGCTGGTTGAGCGGCCATATCTTACTTCGAGTGGGAGCTCTTGCAGCAGGCTATAACCATTAGGTCCAACGCCGCAGGCCTTAGGACCCACCGGAAAAAACTTAGCTAGCAGTATCCAGCAGGGACTGCCCCCTGGCATTGGCTCCACCCCGACGTCAGTCACGCCATAAAAGGGGGTGGACCCCGGCTGCACCTCTGTTCGTTTCTTGCCGCGATCTGCTCACGTTGGGGGAAGTCTTGGTGCTTGCTTCCAGCAATTCCAGTAAAAGTTTCTTTGAATTTCTTCAAAATTTCACTTTTTCCTCTCCTTTGCAGTTAGTCTATTGTATGTCTTCGCCGCCATCGGTCTCTTCTTCCGGGTCTAAGAAGACTTAAGTGCACCTGTGGCCACCAGATCCCATCAAAGGACAGGCACGTGAAGTGTGTCTTCTACCTGGGACTAGACCACGACAGTGCAGCTTGCAAGATCTGCAGAGGCTTCACCAGCAGGACGCGTATCCGATGCCTGAAGGCCGGCCCTCACAGCCCACCTGTTAGAACAACAAATGGATGTCCTGCAAACCTCTGAGGACAAGGGAAAGCACCGGGACAAGTCCTGTAAGCAGTCTCGAGACAAGGACCATAGCCAGTCCCATCACCGTTCCCGCTCTCCTTCCAGGAAAGCCTCGTTTTCTCCTGGCTCGGGTGCCCCCAACCGACCAAAGCATCCTCACAAGGAGGATTCCTCCAAGTCGAGCCTTCCCGCCAAGGATCCGACGCAGTCAAGGCAGGAACTTCGGGGAGAAGCCCTCCAAACCTAAGGTCGTGCTGCTGCGCATCTCTTCCATCCAGAAGGACTCTTCAAAAGCCTCTTTGGTGCAAGCCTTGGCCCTGCCCAGGAAGGCCTCAGCTTTGCCTGGTTCGGGCATGCACTCTAATGATCCAGACACCCAGGCCAAACCCTCTTCGGAGCCCCGATCCCTGGCTCCGGCCTCTTTGAAACTGACACCGGCTAAAGCACAAACGCCGACTGAGGTACCTGCTGCGGAAGACACTCCTGTGGAGGGGGCGCCGGTTAAGGTTCCGTCGCCGGCCCCTACATCTTCTACCCCACAGGGCTTTTCGGGGGACTCCTCTCCTCATGCCCTGCCGGATCCTCTGGCTTCTCCGGTCCCCTTGTTTGGGACAGCGGCTTATGTATTCAACATGCAGGAGTTGCAGGAACTCTTCCCTTTCTGGTGGAGTCAGGGAAAGGAGGAGGAGACTCCTCCGAAGGCGGACTCGACACCGGTTCCTGATCGGCCGGAAAATCAGGAGCCGAAGGTCTACCCGCCTGTTGCCAGGAGAAGACTTCTCGAAAAGTGGCCTAATCCCCACTCTCCTCTGGGCGCCTGTCCCGTCTGGGGACTGTCGCGGCGCTCTTCCCGATAGGGCAGCCGTTGTCTGTCTCGGCCTTGGAGCAGATCTCACAGCCGCCGTAGATCTTCTTCCAGGCGGGCTCGCTCCTCTTCCTGAAGCTGGTCCCCAGACCAGCGTCGGTCACTGCTCCAACATCTGTCCCAAAGCGGGCATCAGTCTCCAGACTGGCGTTGTTCGGTTGGTCACAGATGCTCAAGTGGGGGTAGTCCAAGACACAGCTCAGGCTCCTCTCTGCCTAGTAGCAGGTATTATTCCTCTTTCTCATCTTTCTCGGGTGTTGGGGGTTCCCCTGGGGATAAGGACCAACCCCGCTTGCCTCCTGACGATCCAACTTTTATGGATGTCATGAGACACATCCAGGCCTTTAATAAAGTGGGAGAAGGAGGACCTGGATCCGGAACGCTGGCCCATTACCTGAGGCAGAAGGAGCCCAAGCCTCTTGTGCCTCCTTTGGTGGATACTTTCCAAGACCTCACCAGGATAACTTAAGCATCCAGCATCAGTCCCAGTGGTTCCAAAGAAGTCAGACAGGCTGTACAAGGCCCTGAGGGATGAGCCTTGTTTGGCGGAACATCCTCGGGTGTATTCTTCGGTTATCACAGCTGCACATGACAATTCTGAGCAGCCCAAGCATCCCAGCCCTCAGCCTCCTGACCGGGAATCCTGTTACTTGGACTAGGTGGGCAAGAAGGTCTGCTCTGCCTCCACCTGCTCCTGCTCCATTCACTCCCTGAACTTCCTCACGCATATGGTCCAGTACCAGAATGCGCTTTGGGAGAGGGGACAAGAGCTGGCCAATGCCTTACCAGACTCCGCTCAGAAGACTGAGCTTCGGGATATTCTCAAATCGGGCTCGGATGTAGGCACCATGTCCTTCATGATTTATTAATGCGGATAAGGCAGCCAGAGTGCACTGCTGGTGTTTGTCTCTGACCATGCCTGGTTGAGAGTCTCCGTTTTCGCCAGGAGATGCAGTCTGGAATCTGGGACCTCCTGTTCCAGGGTTCAATCCTTTTTGGGCAGGAGACAGAGGCTCTTGCCTCTCATCTCCAGGAGTATGGCAAGTCTATCTGGTCCATCCGACAGATGTATCCAGGGGACCAGAAACATGCTAGATGTTGGCCTTTTTTCGTGAGCCCTCAGGCCCATAGCAGTCAGCAAGGTCAGAGATGCAGCTTCAAGAGGAAAGACGGCAACCAGCATCCTGGACACTCCCATTTTCGAGGCCCAGAGACCTCCCCAGCCTCTCTGCCCACCCCCGGCTCTGCCCAATGATTCCCTTCTGACCCCCCCCCTTCCCGGAGGAGGCACCAGGGGAGGTGGTGGTGGGGGGGTCACTTCTCCCTTCATCTGGAGGGATGGAGCTCCATAACAGCGGACCAGTTCACCAAGATCCCTCCAGAAACTCCACCAAGGTCCTCCAGGTATCCTCCTTCTCATACCCCCTTCTAGATGGAGAGATTCAGGCCCTCTTGCAAAAAAAGGGCGATCGAACCAGTTTCTCTGCAGCAGCGAGGAAGGGGGTATTAACTCCCACTTCTTCCTGGTTCCAAAAAAGACTCAAGACCTTCGGCCCATCCTGGACCTCAGTTCTCTAAATGTCTATATTGAATACCGAAGGTTCAGGACGGTGACCCTTTCAGGTCTTATTCATCTGCTGCATCAGGGAGACTGGCTGTGTTCCCTGGATATGCAAGATGCATATATGCACATCGGGGTCTTTCCCCCTCACAGGAAGTACTTGAGGTTCCACTTCCAGGGGGAGCACTGTCAATTTTGGGTTCTTCCATTCTGCCTCTCCTCCGCTCCTCAAGTGTTCACCAAGTGTCTGACAGTGGTAGCTGCGGCTCTAAGGCTCCAGGGACATTGCGTCTTCCCTTATCTCGACGATTGGCTGCTTGCGGCCCCATGAAGGATGCGTCGTCTTCAAGCTCTCTGAAACACTTGTACTCTGTTCCGAGACGTGGGGATCACCCTGAACCTTCCAAAGTCTTCCCCAAAGCCCAGCTAAAGACTCTTCTTTATTGGAATGGTCCTGGATTCGGTCCAGGGCATGGCTTTTCTTCCTCCAGAGAGAGAGGAGATCGCCTATGTGCGATAGCTGGATTGGTCCTAGTAACCCCTCAAGTCCAGGCCAGGACCTTCCTCAGACTTCTGGGGCACATGGTGGACATCCCTGTCACTCCTTTGGCCCGCCTCCACATGAGGGTCCCACAGTGGATGTTCAGGGTGCAGTGGGATCAAAGCTCCGACGGCCTAGACCACATGGTCAGGATCGCAGAGCCAGTCAGGAGGACCCTGCTTTGGTAGTTTTACCCCTCAATCTGGAGAAAGGGGCCCCTTTCCGTCAGGTATCCCCAAGTCAGACTGTAACAGATGCATCCGATTTGAGGTGGGGGGGTGCACCTAGGGGTCCGCCGAACTCAAGGGGTCTGGACCCCAGAGGAGCGCAACCTCCACATCGATGTTCTGGAAATGCGAGTGGTCCTCAATGCTGTAAAAGCCTTTCAAGAGAACCTTGTCCCAGGCTCTCTTGTCATTCAGACTGACATGGTGGTCCTCTTTTACATCAACAAGCAAGGAGGAACTCGCACCTACCCCCTGTGCAAGGAGGCGATAAGAGTCTGGCACTGGGCGCTGGAGCGTTACATTTGTCTGTCCGCAGTGCATGTTCCAGGCGCCCAAAACGACTTGGCAGACAGCCTAAGCAGGTCTCAGCCCAAGGCAGACGAGTGGGAGTTCCTACAGTCAGTTGCAGACCAGTTCTTCGGCACTTGGGGTCATCCAGAGCTGGACCTCTTTGTATCTCTGCACAATGCCAAACTGCCAGTTTTCTGCTCGCGAGAGCATGCACCTGGTGTTTTTTCTGGCCAGACGCGTTGTCCCTTTGTTGGGCAGGGAGGTTTCTTTACGCCTTCCCTCTCATTCAGAGAGTCTTATTGAAACTCCAGGCCGAGGGGCCCCGAATGATTCTGATCGCCCCACTATGTCCTCGGCAGATTTGGTTCCCACTAATTCAGCGGTTGTCCTCAGAACCTTCAGTTCCACTGCCGATATGCTTGCAGTTGCTGTCCCAAGATCAGGGCAGGCTGGTTCATCCAGATCTCTGGTCTCTGCACCTTCGTGCTTGACTCCTGCAGACATAGCCAAATTCAGATACAGGGTTTCCCAAGAGGTGGCGGATGTCCTTGTCTTAGTGAGGAAGCCCTCTACCCGCGCCACTTATGCTATAAAGTGGAAGCGTTTTTGTTTGTGGGCTTCGTCTCACCATCTGGACCCCCTTACCTGTCTGGTGAACTCGGCATTATAGTATCTCCTCTTGTTCTACCCACAAGGCTTGAGCTGCTCTCCTATAAAGGTGCACATGTTGGCCATTTCTGCATATCATGTCCTCTTCGGAGATAGAACCGTGGCCCAACTGGACATGGCCATCACCTTCTTAAGGGATATCTTACATCTGAGACCTCCCATTAGGGATCCTATCCCTCTCTGGGACCTCTTTTTTGTGTTGGAGAAGCTCACTCCCCACCGCCCCCCCAACCCCACTTTTGAACCAGCGACATTGTGAGCTGCATTATCTTTCCTGGAAGATTTGTTTTTCAGTTGCTGTTACTTCAGCTTGAAGGGTTTCCGAGCTTCAGGCCCTGATGTGCAAGGAGCCTTATTTCGTTTTTTACAGGGAAAGGGTTTCCCTTAGAACAAATCCTAAGTTCCTTCCCAAAGTGGTCTCGGAGTTGACCCTCAACCAATTGGTTGACCTTCCAGTCTATTATTTTACCCCTGCCAATAGGGGAGAAGCTCTCCTAAACACATTGGATGTTCCCAGTGCTGAGGTACTACCTCAAGCGCACAGCTGCACACCATAAATCGGAGCAACTGTTTGTGGCCTTCGTGCCATAGCACCTAGGCAAACCGGTGTCTAAGCAAACTATTTCCAGGTGGCTTGTCCGCAGTATTCTACATTGTTACGACAAGCAAAACAAACTTCTTCCAGGCCCGGTTAGAGGACATACCACCAGAGGGATTTCTACCTCTTTTGTCTCCTTGAAGAATGGCTCTATGAGACATTTGTGCTGCCACCACTTGGAATTCAGTGCACAACTTTGTGAAGCACTATAGCCTGGACTTTGCTTCCAGGTGCCGTGCCGGTTTTGGCTTGGCAGTCCTTCAGGGACTCTTGTCCTGATTTGCTGTTTGTCAGTCATTTTTCCATCCTTCCTCCTCCCGGGGTTAGTCACCTCCTTGGCACGGGACTGCTTGGGAATCTGTCCTAATGGTTATAGCCTGCTGCAAGAGCTCCCACTTGAAGTAAGATGGTACAGTTACATAAGAACTTACCGTAACAGTACATCTTCTAGAAGAGCTCTTGTAGCAGGCGCTGCTTTCCCGCCCTCCTTCCCCCTGGTGAGGTTTACAGCATGTCTTCGACAAGCTTCGCCTGGTTCGCTTGCTAGGGTCCGTTCGAGGGTCTTGGCGGGGGAAATGAGGTAGAGCCGGGGTCCGCCCCCTTTTATGGCGTGACCGACGTCGGGGTGGAGCCTATGTCGTGGGCGGTCCCTGCTGGATACTGCTAGTTAATTTTTTTTTTTTTTTTTTCGGTGGTTCATAAGGCCTATGGCGATGGTCCTAATGGTTATAGTCTGCTGCAAGAGCTCCTCACGAAGATCTACTGTTATGGTAAGTTCTGATGTAACTTTACTTTACTGTTCAGACTGGCAGATCCTTCAGTGGTGCTGGATCTCCTGCATAGTCTCCTTGCCCTGGCAGAGGGCACTCTCTTTCTCTTTCGTAGAGATACTTTTCTCCTTTACCTCTGCCTTCTCCTCCCCCTTCCCGGGCCATTCGGGTCCTGCAGGGCCTTTGACCTGGGAACAATTATGGGACTCAGCTGCTGACTTTCTCCGTTTTGTCAGAGCCATGGACAAGCAGGTTTTTCACCTGTCACCCCAGCAGCACAGAGTCTCTGACTCTTCGGAGTCGTCTGCCTCCCCCGCGGAAGAGGATCCTTCAGCCCACCTGTTCTCAGATGCTGATCAGACCTCTTATCAGAGTTTCCTCTCGAGGCTGGTCAACAAGCTCCATGTCTCCAGGGTGGCAAGACTCAGTCCTGAATGAGTGACGCGTGCTTTCTTTAGCGAATTCAGTGCGGATCACCTGATGGTGCCTGCCTGGCCTACCTCTTTCCGGGAAGCGTGGTACTATACCTGGCAGCGTCCATCAGTCACTTCCCCCAGCACCGATAGACTACTGGCGTAGGTATTGCGCACCCCAGGGGTCCCAGGGAGCCCTGCATCCCCCATCTTTGTGAGCGAGTCTCCTGGATATTCCTACTGGGCATAGAAACCCAAGGCACGACTGGCCCCCAGAGGCGGACTCTGTGGAGTTCAACCAATGGGGAAGGAGAGTCTTGTCCTGGGCGCACCTTTTACTTTCCATCGCAGTGCATCAGGCCCATCATGCTGCCTACAACAGGCACTTGTGGTCAATGCTAGGACAGGTTCTTGCATCAATGCCTGATATGGAGGCTACCAGGCAAGACATTGCCGTCTCCGAATGTGGTCTGGAGCTTGTGAGGCACCAAGCGAGGACATCATATGATGCCAGTGAGGTGGCATCCAGGCTAGCGGGGAAAGCGATCTGCATTAGGCGGATGATGTGGCTTTGTCTTTCCCGTTTGACACTCATTACTTGGTGTAGGGTAATTGCCTCCTCTTTCCGGGGGACCTGCTTTTTCTCCCACAGGGTGAGACGGGAACTTCAGGGACCACTTCCATCTCCCAGGCATAGGGAGACCCCGCCTCACCCTGACCAGTCACAGGCCTAATTTGGCCTGTGAGGGTCTCCTCTTCCTGTGTCTCCCCCACAGGGCTGAGGGAAGTTTCTCCCTCCACGAGGTACCAGGTCCCCTTCAGGGGCTTGGTAATCATCCACCAGTGATGAGTGGTGAAGATTGACACAGATCAGATATGAAAATTACATACCTACCATAGTTGTTGTTGTTGTTGTTCTCTCTGTGTATCTTCACTATTCATCACTGCTTCCCCACCCTCATCCCCTCTTTGGCCTTAGATTCTGGGCGATGCCTCCACCCTGCTTGCCTTCCCCCAATTGAGGCCAGTTGTAGGCTGAGTCTTACTGGTACCTCCGGGCCCTCCAATTCTTCTTGGAGACAGGGATCCTTTTTTTTTTTTTTTTTTTTGGGGGGCGAGATCTGGATGTTCTCAGAACTTGATCTCACCTGCTTTCTTGGTGGGGGCTCTTCTGAGTTGTGAGGGACTCTGGGATCTCCTCTTCCTTCCTTTTAATCTTTCAAGAGCTGTCTCCTCCCCTCCACCTATCCAGCGGGAGTTGTTTCTTTGGGCAGCCCCTCCCTCCAGGTCCTCCCTCCCGCCTATGTGGGAGAGAGAAGCTTTTTTTTTTGTTGTTGTTGATTTTTTTTTTTTTTTTTCCTCTGCCTCTTGAGGAACGTATCTTCAGGATAGGAGGAGGGGCTGTGCCCCAAGGTGGGTTCTGTCCCCACCCTAGCAGCATTTTCAAAGGCAGGAATGGGAGACCTGCAGCTCCTTCCCCCTCTTGTGCCGGGGAAGGGAGCTTTGAGCAAGGTCCCTGCCTTGTCTGTCCCTTGGTCCAACACTCAGTTGACTCTTGTACGCCTTACAGGTTGCTGCGCTCCACTCCTCTGTGGGCACCCAAACAAAAAATAAGGGAATAGATCCTTCTGTGGATCTGGCTTAGACGAGGTCCCCCCTCTCCTTGCTCTCTTAATGAGTCCTTCGTTGGGGAGCGTCCCATCTCCTTCCCTTTTCTTTTTCCCTCTTTCTCTTCTGTCTTTCCTGTCTTATTCCTCTCTTTACTTGCCCAGAGGATGGGGCTCCCTGTTCCAGACCCCTAGGTTACTACCTGTCCTTTTACTCAGCATTATCTCTTTCTGCTTGTATCATTCCCTTTGTCTCTTGGGCTTCCTTGCCCGCCCTCTTCTTTTCTCTGTCTCTAATTTCTTCAGTCTCCGGCATATGCAGAACTGAGGTGAGCGAGGAGTCGGCGTCATTTACTGGCCATCTCTCGAGCGCCACACTGTGCATCCGCCTCGAGGGTGGTGCTGTTCTGGCACTGGCTCCTCCCCTAAGGAAAAGAATGTATTGCTCCCGCGGGGTCCTGGTCCTCTGGCCATAACCCACCAATGATAAATGGTGAAGATACACAGATCAACAATTATGGTAGGTACCCAATTTTCATATTCTATACATTGGGGACTGGCGACCCCCTCTGGAGGGATAAGGGTCTATACAGAGGTGATGGCTTGCATTCATCTAGGAGGGGAATTGCAGTACTTCATGGACAGTTTAAACTGTACTTTCAGGAACATTTTAACTAGCTGAGAGGGTTGGAGGAAGAAATCAGGGAGACATAAAGTGCCGCCCCAACAGTAGAAGAAGGGCAGGCAAGTTGCCCAGGGTGCAAAATAAAGAAAAAAGCAGACTGTTTTGAAATGAAAGGGGATGGGAACATGAGCTGTAAAAAGAGGAAAGCAAGAAGGGAAAATAGGAGACAGATTACACAGCAGGCAGAGAGGTAATAAAATGTGGAATGCCATGTCTGCAAATGCAGGAAGTCTAAGAAATAAAATTTTGATCCTAGAAGCCATCATGGCGAAGGCAGACTTGGATACTGTGGCCATTACTGAGTTGTGGTGCACAGGAAACCACGCCAGGATATATTCTGTTCTGGAAAGACAAGGTGGGAAGGAAAGGAGGAGGGGTGGTGCTGTGTGTAAGGGAGGGTATCGTAGCAACAGAGACTCAGGGAACCCGGGGGGGGGGGACTGGTTGGAGGAACTATGGGTCACCCTGGTGATGGGGAAACAGAACCATTAATCATACTGCCGTGATTTACAGACCTCCAACACAGAAAATGTAGATAAGGCACTGGTAGAAGCCATTGGCTCACCAGCAGAAAAAAGGGGAGGTACTGTTGGTGGGGACTTCAGTCTGTCTGATGTAGATTCGAGCTTCCCAGCTGCAGTCTCGGCTAGAAGCAGAGACATCCTGAACTTCCTAGAGGGGGTGTTTTTCAGGCAACTAGTCAGGGAACCATTCCATGGTGGGGTAATACAGGAACTGGTACTCGCCAACAAGGACAGTGTAGCAAACACATCAAGCTGGGAGGTCACCTTGGGACCACTGACCACTGTGGTTCAACAGATGGACAACAGTAGAGTCAAGTCACACAAGAACAAGAGTTCTGTACTTCAGGATGGCAGGTTTTAAAAAAGGAAAAAGACTAATGCCTCAGGGACCACATAATGGAGGGGGGGTACCTGGGTGGGGTGGAAGAACAGTGAGCTAAGGTAAGGGAAGGTGTAGTGCAGGCAACGGATATCTGTACACAGGAAATGAATAAAAGCAAAAAGGAAAAAGAGACTGCTATGGTTCTTGAAGGAAGTGACTGAAAATGTTAAGGCTAAAAGGGTGGCCTTCAGGAGGTATCAAGAGATGCAGGGGAAGAAGACAGGGAGGAGTATCAAGAGAAACAGGGGGAGGCAGGGAAGGCAGTGAGGAACACACAAGCACAAACAGAGGAAAAAATAGCCCAGTGGGTTAACTAAAGGAAATTTTGTAGATGAATATTGAGAAAAGAGGAAGACTAGAGGAATTGTGAGGTTAAGAAGAGCAGGTGGGGAGTTTGCAGAGGAGGGTCAGGAAAAAGCTAATACCTTGAACAAATACTTTTGTTCAGCCTTCTCAGAGGAAGGGAGATGGGATGGCCACATACAAGCAGTTGGGATACCGGAAGGGGTGGTGGTGGTAGACACAAGTCCCTTTACAGACTACAGAATCCTGAAAGGACTAGCAAATCTGAAAGTGGGCAAAGCTATGGGGCCAGATGGGGTACACCCAAGGGGATAATGAGGGAGCTCTTGGAGGTACTGGCTGCACCTCTGACAGTCATTTTTAACAACTTACTGGAAATGGGTAGTTCCAGAGGACTGGAGGAGGGCAAATGGAGTCATGCTTCACAAAAGTGGTAGCAGGGAGGAGAGTGGCAACTATAGGTCAGTCAGCCTGACATCAGTGCTGGGGAAGCTAATTGAGTCGCTGCTAAAGGAAATGATTGTGGAATATCTTGAAGTTAATGAGTTTCAAGACCTGAAGCAACATGGTTTCAAGGGGAGGAGGCCATGTCCGATAAATCTGATAGATTTTTATGACTGGATGACCAGGGAAATAGATCAGGGTGGGGCAGTGGATATGGCCTGCTTGGATTTCAGTAAGGCTTTTGACACTGTTCCTCAAAGGAGACTCTTAAAGAAACTGGGCAGTTTAGGGATGGGAAAGTAGGTGGCAAACTAACAAATTGATTAAGGAATGGATAGTGATAGTAAGTGGAGTTTATTCCAAAGGGGAGGTGACCAGTAGGGTGCCACATGACATAGTACTTGGAACAGTCCTCTTTAATGTCTTTATAAGTGACATTGCTGATGATCTGGAAGGAATGGTTTGTCTCTTTGCAGATATCACAAAAATCTGCAGTGGGGTGGAGAGAATGTGCAGGGACCTGAGAACTTGAAGAGTGGTCAAGGACATGGCAGCTGTGTTTTAATGCAGAAAATGTAAAATCATACACTCTGAGCACAGAAACCTAGAGGGAGAAGTATTGATGGTTACCAAACAGGATTACTCCGAGGTTCCTTTCCTATCTTATGACCTCAGGGTGGTTAAGCTGTGTGGCAAGGCTAGTGTGATGTTGGGGTGCATAGGAAGGGGTATTGCCAGCAGAAGGAGGGAGGTGGTGTTGCCACTTTATAGGTCACTGGTGAGACCACACCTTGAGTACTGTGTACAGTTTTGGAGACGACATCTCAGGAAGGACATAGTGTAGAGGCAGTCAAGGGAGCGCAGCTAACAATGGTAAAGGGTTTGCATCAGAAGTCCTAAGAGGAGAAACTGAAAGACATTAATATGTACATCCTGGAAGAGAGATGGGAGAGCGGTATATGAGACATAAATACCTCCAGGGTAAATAATGTACAAGAGGGGACCATTCTTCTGAGAGATGGGCGAGAACACAGGAACATGTAGTGAAACTGGCAGGGGGTAAATTCAAGAGAGATACAGTAGGAGGAAGTAGTTGAAAAAGTGGTGGATGCCTGGAACAGTCTTCTGGAGGAGGGGGTGGGTGCGAAAACAGTGCTGGGCTTCAGTCATGCATGGGATAGGCACAAGGAAACTTGGTGGAAAGCGAGGGGACGGGGGGGGCAGAGATTGTGTAGCGTCAGTGGTGACAGTATAGGCAGGAAGAAAAATGGGCAGACTGGGTGGGCCAAAGCTGTCCATATCTGCCATCAAATTCTGTCAGAAATCTTTAATCACTAGGGCCTGAAGGAAAAGCACAGTGTGTAGCCAAGCTCTTTTCCCTGCTTAATTGAGCCCAGTTACTGACAGGTTGAAGTATAAAGCAGAGCCATGGAGTGTCTCTCCAGCTTTGATAGCCTGTTGCATTATGCATAAAGCTGCATGTGTGAGGCCTATGCAACTGCTGGGGAGTTTGTTGTTTCTGTATCTCATGCCTGCTTGCTGTCACTCAGATGGAATCCAGCCAAGGTGGTGAGCAGAGGAACTATGCTTGTTGCCATCTTTGGAACAGGCAACGGATAGGAGGGTGAGTAGGTTGGTGGGTACTGAGTGGGTAGGCCAGGGAGGGAGGTTTGATTGTGATGGGGTGTGAGGTTAGGGGCTTACTAGACTACCAGGGAATGGGTTATCTTTTATTTGAAAGCTGGTGTGATTGGAGGACAGAGAGGTCCACTAGACTACTAGGGAATGGTATAGCTTCTGTTGACAGCTGATACAGTGAGGGTGGGGCGGAGTGGCCACTAGACATTTGGAATAGAATACCTTCTATTTGACGGTTTGGCAATCAGGGTAGGGGTGGGGCTATGAGATCACCAGAGAATGTGGTATCTTTTACACATCTTACAGACTGGTATGAGGGTGGGGAGCACTAGTCTAGCAGGGAATGGGTTATTTCCCATACAGCAACAAGGACTGAGCAGAGAGGGAGAGGGAGAGGGAGGAGAGAGGGAGAGGGAGAAGAGAGATCATGCACTAAACTTTGATACGAGTAGGGTTTTGTAATAGTTAAACGGTGCTGTGACCATGGCTGTTTAGCACTTTCTAAACCTGACACTGTGCCCCGTATATATTCTCTCAGTGTGAAACTGCTGGGTAAGCCCCATTTTGAATCTACCATCAGGTGGGGCAGGAATTACAGTGGGTGGGGTGTGCTAAAAGACACCAAGGAGTGGAAATGGAATGGGGGGGACACTGCATCACAGGGGACAGTGAATACAATGCAGGGGATTCGGGGCAAAGTTGAAAAGGTAAATGGAAGGTGCTGAAGACAATGGAATTTAAAGGCAGGAGTGTTTTTAAAATGGATAAAGGGCTGAGGTAAAGGCAAAGAGGGGGTGCTACAAGAAACCGAATTTAATGGCAAGGTTTTTTTTTTTTTTAATTAACTGGAGATAAAGGGGGGCTGATGTAAGAAAGCTTGAGGAGTAATTGTACTGTAAACAGGTGTGTTTTGCTTTATTTTTTCTGGCAGTTGGGTCTGATAACTCTGGTGGTGCATTTGCTGCTTTCTGACTTGTGTAACTAACCTGCTTGAGGAGGGGTGTTTTTTTTTTCTTTTCCACATGACTGCAGCTGCTTCTCCCCCCAAAGGTCAGGTATTGGTAACTGAATCAAGGGTGGTGATGTGGGCAACTGAAAACCAGTCAGAGCACAGTAGATCAAACAGGAAGTCCCACCTGGAGGAAGAGCCAGAGGGGGATAAAGGGAAGCACTCCTAACGTCCCACATGTTCTTGTCGTAGCATGTGAGTGGAACAGGTTGAGATTTGCATCTTATGCATTGACAGACGTATGCAGGCAGGGAACTCTGCTGATCCAGTAAGGTAAGGTGGGCTACCTGTATACTTGTTGCCATCTGTGTTAAGTACAGAAATGGTAAGCACCTGTTAAAGAGGATAGTGTAAAAACTCCCTATCTAGAGTAAGGTAAACAGGGTGGAGACTAAAAGAAAACTTTTTATAAACCCTATCTAGGGTAAAGGTTGGGGGGGGGGTGACAAAAGAGGTAATGTGAAAACTCCTATCTAGTCAGGTGATAAGGGGGGAGACCGAAAGGAGACTTTGTAACCATATCTATGTTAAGGATATGAAGGGGTGACGGAGGGAAAACTTAAACACTGTCTATGTTCAGGTGATAAGGGTCAGGCTAAACCAGAAGGGTTAAGCTAGTAAGGCTTATTAAAACCATAAGGATAAGTTAAATGGAACCCTAGCTAGGGTATGACTGCAATACGTAAGCTAGTCAAAAAATGGAAATCTATCTGAGGTAATGAAAAGGGGCAAGGTAGTATATCTTATTGAAACATAATGGGAAGGTTAAATAGACCCCTATGTAGGGTATAGCTGTGACGGGCAAACCAATCAAAAGAGGAAATCTATCTGGGGTAAGGGCATAGGGAGAGTAGTATGGGGAATGATAGGAGTAGTACAGTACAGTGCAGTGGCTGTGGGCCAGCAGTCTATAGGGAGACTGAGGTGCTGCCCCATCTGCATGCACCTCTCTGGGCTGAAGGAGGAGGTCACTAGACTCCTGGCCAAGTTGGCTAGGATTCAGGGGACTTCCTTCCCACTCAGGGGCCATCTGGACTGCTGGTCTCCAGGAGGGTGGGGGGTTGGGAACACATTTCTCAGCCGGTACTACTACACAACTCTTTAACTGCTCTGATGGGATGGGACTGCCAAGAAGAGGCGCCCATGGTAGTGGCAAGGTAGGATGTGAGGGTCGTCCAGGGTGCATCCCAAGATGGGAGGCAGAGGACCCCAGCAGAAGAGGAAACGACTTCTGGTGGTGGTGGGGGGGGGACTTTTATTAGGGGGGTAGTTTTGGGAACAATGGAGGAGGGGAAGAGGCAATGAGGTACCTAACTGGCACAGAGGGATGGGGGAGCGGATCCTTGGGATCGCTAGGGTGGCATGGCAGGAAAGTGAGCTGGATGTCATTGTCCATCCGGGGACAAGTGACCTGGCTATGGATGCGGCAGGGGTGGTGCAGGATAGGTTTAGGGAGCTTGGGAGGGGCATGAAGCAGGTAGTTCACCTGGTGGCCTTTACTGAGGTGCTTCCTGTGCACAGCTGGGGGAGGAGAGGGAACATTGCACTAGTGTCTTCAATAACTGGTTGAAAATATGGTGCAGGGAAGAGGAATTTGGCTTCATAAGGGACTGGGGTCCTACTTGGGATAGAGGCCTGTATAAGGGAGATGACCTTCATCCATCTGAGGCTGAGAGCGCAATTAGTGATCGTGGATAGAGGGGGGTTAAAAAAGAGAAGGTAAGTACTAGGGGCATAGGAGGGATGGACAGGGAAGGCAGAGTGGAGTAGGGGTAGAGAGGGACAAAAGGAATGGAGAGCCATGTGTGACAATGCAAGGAGCCTAAGGAATTTCCTGACCTTAAGGCAATCATTACAGAGGTGGACTTGGATCCAGTGGCCATAACAAAATCCTGGTGCACAGACAATCACAGCTGGGATGTGCCCATTCTAGGGTACACCATGTTTCAGAAGGATAGGGCAGAGAGGAAAGGCTGAGGGGTTGTTTTGTATGTTAGTGATGATGTAAAGGCCATGGAGATGCAACAAAACTATGTGCATGAGAAGGGGCAGGAGGTTCTTTGGGTTGGCCTAGAGACCAGATTTGGGGCCTTTTTTCTGTGTGGAGGTAGAGTACAGACCACCAACATGGGGAGGAGTTGGACAAAATTTCTGGAAAGTGGTCAAAACACTCTTCTCTCCTCCCTCTCAACCCCCTGCTCCTATGCTAAATGTGGATGGAACCACCACAACCGACCCATTAGTTGTTGCAACTGCCTTTAGTTCCTACTTCACAAGCTGCACCTCAGCCCTACTGTTCACCCTTCCCCCTTTACAGCCAAAACCCAAAGCTGCAGCTGCCACCGCTAAAACTCATTCCCCTCCACCCCCTAGTTTCTTCTTCTGCCAAACACCCTCTGAAGTCTTTGAAGCCTTGATCTCCTTAAATACTAATAAAGGCAAATGCTCTACTGGGCTGGATGCCAAGATGCTATACCTAGCCGCTCCTGCCATAGCAGACCTCTATAACCTCATTTTCCTTAGCCTCCATTCCCACGGAATGGAAACGTGCTACTGTTATCCCGCTCGCTAAGGGTGGTGACACCTCTGAACCTGGTAACTACCAACTTATCTCCCTCCTCCCTATCTTGGTGAAGATCCAAGAGAAACTAGTCCTCTCTCAACTCTCCCATGTTCCTTAGCTACTACTCCTTTTTTTCACCCCATTAGTCAGGGTTCAGGAAGTCCCACACCACAACCACTTCCCTCCTACGCCTCACTGATGCTATCCTTGATGGTATGGACAAGGGCCATCTCACCTCTGCAGTGTTTGTCCATCTAGCTGAGGCCTTCGGTACAGTCTCCCATCCTTTCCTACTACATAAGCTTTCTACTGCTGGGCTATCTGCTAAGGCCATCAGTTGGTTCCACTCCTACTTGGGGGGATGATTCCAGTCGGTCAAAATTAGTGGATACACCCCCCCCCAGTTATCACTGGTGTCCCCCAAGGATCTGTCCTTGGTCCGCTCCTATTCTCTATCTTTCTAAGTGACCTGCCAACCACCTGCCTATGCACCTCATTACACATTTATGCAGACGACACAGTCTTGTATGTTTCTGGCCCCTCAACCAATGAAGTTGAATCCACGTTGCAGCATGACTTCAATCAAGTCCAGCACTGGTTTCGTACAAATCAGCTATTCCTAAATGCCAAGACAACTGTCTCCATGACGTTTGGTACAAGGCAGAGACTCTCTCGACTCAAAACCCTTCCTGGCTTCCACACCCTGGAAGGAACCACTTTGGAAGCTTGCACTTCCTTCAGATGTCTCGGAATCTGGCTGGACCAGCATCTCAACTTTTCTGTACATGTTGAAGCCATCCACAAAAAACTTCATCCTAAATTGGGAGCCCTCTACTGCAACCATGGTAGCATCCCTCTGCCAGCCCGCAGGGCACTAGTTCAGAAAATTATTCTCCCCATCTTCGACTATGGTGATGTAGTCTATAGTGCCGCTCCCAAATCCATCTTATCCAGACTGGACCCCCTCTTCCTGCAGATTCACCCTTGACAGCCGCCCTCTACTCATCACTGCGACCTCTGTTGGGTCCTCTCGCGGCAGGCACACTGCAGGTTATTCATTGCAAAGTATTGGTCCCAGTGCCTCCCCCAATACCTCATTGCAGTGCTAACTCCTCTTCCCATCACTGCATATTCCCTGAGGAAAACGAACACCCTTCTCCTAACAGTACCATGCATGACCTCTTCGGCTGGCCAAGCAGCCTTCAGACACCGTATGCCTAAGCTGTGGAACTCCCTCTCTGCGAGCACCCAACAAGTGCCCTCACCCACTCACCTCAGGCACCTCATAAACATGCACTGCAACTCACCCTGCACTTGCTTATAGTGGTGCCGGTTTAGTACTTGCCCTGGCATCCCACTACAGAATTGAATTGGTTGTCTCACTTCTAGTTGCAGGCTTTGCTTCCTTTTGCATGAATTGATGATTGTCATTAGCTGCAAGTCACATTGTTAATGCCTAATGTAAACATGTATGTATGTATTTGTATTTATTTAGTTTTTGTTAACTGGGTAAGGTGTACTAGCCATAGCAATGACTATTTTCAGGCACGACCCGGGAGTTTACAGAAACAAAACATGTTGAACAATGACAGTACAATCATATAAACAAATAGGTGCTTGGAACATAGTAATACAGTGCAGGCAGTAGAAACAAATAGATACAAATGTATGTATGTTCAAGTTTTTCCAAATGATGTTTCAACCTAGCGATGTATCTGAACTATTACTGTACTTGCTTGTGCGTGTCTGCCTCCTTGTGTCCCTCTTCCCCCAGGATGCACCTGGAATCGAGCAGTACTCTGCTCAGTGTGCCTTTCTGGTTAAACTTTTAAATAAATAAAACAATGATTTTGGGGGAGGCCATTTGCAGAATGGCAAGCAGTGGGGATGTATTGATCATGGGGGGCATTAATCTGCCAGAGGTAGACTGGGGCGGTCTAGCTGCAGCTACATGTAGAATCGGGGCCATCCTAGACTCCTTGCAAGGGACATGGCTTAGGCAGCTGCTTGCAGAACCCACTAGAGATCAGGGAGTGCAGGATCCAGTACTTAGGAACAAGGATAGCATTGCAGTCATCTCTGTTGGTAGCCCCTGGGATACAAGCGATCATTGTACAGTGTAATTTGGCATACAAATTGGACAGGAGAAAAAACACATTAGGATGAGGGTACTGGACTTCAGGAGAGTAGATTTTAAAGAAATGGGAGACTGCCTTAGTAAATAACTTGAAGGGGGATGTGGGTGGGTGAGTGGAGGCACAATGGAAAAGGATAAGAGAGGGAATAACTAAGGCAATAGCAAGCTGTTTGCAGGAAATAATTAAGGGTAAAAGGAAAGGGAGGCCTCTGTGATCCTCAAAGTAGGTGGAATAAAGTGGTATGAGAGAAAAAAAAAAAAGCTTTTCGGAAACACAGGGAGATTCAAACAGATGGGGACAGGGTGGTATATCTAGATAAAAGGAGGTGGGGAGGAGGGAGGGTAAGGGCAGTAAAGGCTTTAACAGAGGAGGGGATCACCCAGGAGGTAAGAGGGGGATAAAACTTAAGGTACATGAGCAAAAAGAAGGGGGGGGGGTTATAGTGAGGATCAGGAGAGCGGGGGAATGGTACTGTGCAGAGAGGTCAAGAAAAAGCTTAAAGTTTAAACTACTACTCTGTTTTCACAATGGAGGGAAAAGCGGATGGACACATGTATCAGTAGACACACATCCATTTCCAGAAGAGAGTACGCCGGGGATTGGAAACCGTAAAGCTAAACAGGGCAATGAGACCAGATGGCATCCACCTGAAGGTAGTAAAATAACTGAGTACAGTGCTAGCTACCTTTATGGCAACACTATTCAGCAACTGTCTGGAAATGAGGGTAGTTCCAGGGGACTGGAAGAATGCAGATGTAGTCCCTGTGCACAAGAGCGGCAGCAGGGAGGTGGGTAGCATTTACAGACCAGTCCGTTTCACATCATTGATGGGGAAACTAATGGAAACCCTGCTGAAGGAGAGATTGATGGAGTACCTGGAGATGATTGGACTGCAGGACCCCAGCAGCACAGCTTCACAGTGGTGACATCATGTCAAACAAATCTTATAGATTTCTTTGGGTAACTAGGGTGGTGGATCAGAGGAAGGTGGTGGATGTGGCCTATCTGGACTTCACGAAGGCCTTTGATACTGTACCATACAAGAGGCTGATTAAGAAACTTAGCAACTTGGGGGTGGGGAAGAAGATGGTAAAGTGGGTATCTGACTGGTTGAAGCATGAGAGGAAAAGGGTGGTGGTGGTGGTAAACAGCAGAAATTGGACGACTATATATTATAGAGGGGTGTTGGGATGGAATGCAATTCCCGTGACGTTGTTGGTTAATGTAAAGAACTTTTGGCCCATTATACAACGTTGGCATCGGATTAGTTCATGCCAAAAAACACAGTGTTGTATAGATATATAAAGGATAGCTGTAGATACATACTGTAGTATAGGATAATTAGAAAGAGTTGAATAATATTTTAGGGATTTATTTAATTGTAAATAGATTGGAATGAATGAAAAATCTTAGCATGAGGGTATTGATGTGTGAGAATTTGAACTGTATTTTTTTTTTTTAGTTTTCTTCGTCGTTTGGTTATGCTTTACTGCTAATTATATTGTATGTGATTGTACATTTTTCTGTTGTATGGTTCTGAATACTGTATGGGACCTCGTTGAAAATGAACTTTGCTCAATCGAGCTTATCCCTTATTCATAAGAATTTCGATTAATCAAAACATTTTACTACTACTACTACTACTACTACTACTACTACTACTACTTGGAGGACAGGAGAGTGACCAGTGGAGTACCACAGGGTTTGGTGCTGGGACCTGTCCTCTTCAGTGTCTTCAGAAGTGACATTGCTGAGGAACAGGAGGGGAAAATGTGCCTTTTGCAGATGACACCAAAATCTGCTGCAGGGTGGACACCCAGGAGGGGGCAGAGATAATGCAGAAGGATCTGGGAAACTAGGGGATAGCAGCTGGGTTTCAATGCCAAAAAGTGAAAAGTCATGCACCAGGGGAAGGGAAACCTGGGGGCTATGTATAAGATGGGGAGAGGTACAGTCATCCGAGAGAGGGACCTTGGGTTAGTCATATCTGATTATTTCAAGGTGACAGGGCAGTGTGACAAGGCAGTAGGCAAGGCTGTCTGAATGCTGGGGTGCATAGGGAGGGGGATTTCTAACAGGAGAAGGGAAGTGGTGTTGCCAGTTTCTCACTCACTAGTGAGACCCTCAGCTGCAGTACTGTATCCAGGTCTGGAGGCTGTACCTCTGGATGGACATTGACAAGGTGGAAGCGATTCAGAGAAGGGCCACTGTGATAGTGTGTGTGTTGGGGGGGGGGTGTTGCATGACGGATCATATGAGGAGAGGCTACAGGAGCTCAGCGTGTACTCCCTGGAGGAGAGGAGGGTGAGGGGGCATATGATGGAGACCTGTTAGTACCGCATGGGGATAAACAAGATAGAGGGGAGTCTCTTTCAGAGGAGGAGCACCAAAATACAGAGGCATACTATGAAGCTGGGGTGGGGGAGTTTGAGGGATGTAAGGAAATTCTTCATGGAAAGGGTGGCGGACACATGGAATAGCCCACCAGAGCAAGTGGTGGGGAGCTTCAAGCATGTGCGGGATAAGCACATAGACATAATAGGTAGAGGAAAGGGAGGGTGGAGGGTCACCTGTGACCAGTGAGGGTCCAGGGTGTAATAACAGGCAGGGAAATTTAGGCAGACTAGATGGGGCTACCGGTCCTTTTCTGCTGACACATTCTGTGTATGCAGGAGGGATCCCTCATTTGCATGGGCACAGTGATATAGTCTGCTTAGCATCATACGCCAGGAATCATTAAAGATGGTCCCCACCTTGTCTAATCACGCAGAACCCAGTTAGCATGCCGTTAACATGTTTAGCAACATTCTAACTATCTGAAAGTGGGGCCTGTGTACTCTTTGGGTGGGATATTCAGACTGCGCCAGGCTATGGCGCAATCCTGGGCGCAGCGCAACTTGGCTGCACGGGGCGTTGACAGGGTGATATTCAACGGAGCTGTGCTATGGCACAGCATCGTTGAATATCGCACCTTAGCCACCCGCAGTGCACATGGCGCAGTGCCAGAGTGGAACAGGGGGATGCACTAGCACAAGTACTGTTGCGCTAGGCGCAACAACCGCGATATTCAAAAGTGCACATGCAAATGGAGCCATAATGTATGCAAGACGCAAATGGAGCCATTTACATGACGACATGGCCCCATTTGCATGCAGGTGCACTGATTCCCGGCGACTTGCGCCTGGCGCCCTGCCAGACTGCAGCCATCAGGGGACCAACGCCCCCTGCACATCACGGCAAAGTGCCCCAATGCCCGATCGCAGGCATGTGAAAATGTATGAACACGTCCAGTATCCCTGGTGGTCTAGTGGACCGCTTGCAGCCTGATCGTGGGCATATGTAGTACATTATATCGTCCTGTATCCCTGGTGGTCCAGTGGACTGCTCACAGCCCGATCGCTGGCATATGTAGTACATTATATCGTCCTATATCCCTGGTGATCCAGTGGACCGCTCGCAGTCCAATCGCTGGCGTTGGTAAAAAAAAATAATGCCACACCAATCCAACCCTGGTGGTCTAGTGGTACCCCTGCCCCCCCCGGTCAGCGGCCGGCGGCAGCTGCAACCGCTTGCCACCCGCCACCATGACTGACACCATACGGTAGGGCTGCTTATGCCCATTGGCTCACACTGTGGACCAATGAGGCGTACAGCCTACTATATATGTCGGTGTTTCAGTGAAATGGTGGGGCGGCAAGCCAGGTGGTAGCCGCATGACGGAGGGGGGGCGGTGGGGCTCAGTGGGAAGGGGTACCGCTAGATCATCAGGGTTGGATTGGTGTAGCATTATTTTTACAGACTCACGATCGGTCCACTGGACACAAGGATGTGGACACTTCTGTTGCTACATATGCACCGATCAGGTGCTGCGAGCGGTCCACTGGACCACCAGGGATATTGGACATTTCTGTTGCTACATGCCCGCAATCGGTCTGCAAGTGGTCCACTGGACCACCAGGGATATCGGACGATATTATTTACTACATATGCCCGCGATCGGGCTGCAGGCGGTCCACTGGACTACCAGGGAGTGAGTTAACTGTTTTAAATATACACATGCCTGCAGTCAGGCTGCGAGCGGTCCACTGGACCACCAGGGATATAGGATTATCCTTTTCCTCATGTATGCCCGCGATCCGGGCATGGGGAAGTGCCACCGCGGCGGTACGCGGCGAGTCGGGTAACCACCACCCACAGGTAGCAGCTACCGTATTGCGCCCTCGATACGGGCAGCTCACCTGTAGGTGGCCAGCTGTTGCTCTTTTTTTTTTTTTTGCACACCTGTGTGCAGCGCAGGTAGGGGTTGTGCATGCATGGGTTCAGCACATCCTGGGCTGAATATCGGGATGTGCAGAATATGCATGGGCACACACCCCCTACCTGCGCCGCATACATTACTGATGCGCTCTGGTGCATCGGGATTTGTGCCAGGCTCGATCCCTGTTTGAATATCGTGCTGGGGCGCCTGTGCAACCCTTCTGAATATCCCGCCCTTAGAGTACAAGGAAGCACCAGATGATGGCATCAACAAATCTAATCCATTTTGTTCTAACCATGTTCAGATGCAAAGAGTAAGGTCTTTGTAAGACACAATCCAAATGCCCTGTCACTAGCAGTAAATGTCACACCAATACAAACTGCAGTGAGAATTTGAAAGCCTAGAACCACAGTCCTTGGAAAAATAAAGCCAGCCTACCACTGTGATATTATTTGTCAGTTCATGAGGAGACTTACATAATTCACTCATAGCTTTTGCTGCTTGTGAATTATTTAGCCTCATTCATGTGTGAATAAATATCAGAGTCCTTGGATATCCTTATTCTATGTATGTACGGTCTTCAGTGCACAGTGATGATTCTTTGACTTAGTTTGTTCTCGTCTTTATTGTTGATTAAGGAGTTGGTAAGACTCCCTACAGAAAAAAAGTCAAGTTCACATTGGCATAGACAATATTAAACCATAATTTAATTGGGCTGCAAGGAGAAAACATTTAAACTATTGACCAGACAAAATGAATTAGTTCCTTAAAACATTTCTCATTAATTTCTTGGGGGCTGTGACTGTAAGAAAAATTTCTTCGTCACTTTTAAGCAGGAAATTCAGTTTCAGACCTACAGCTTCATATATTCTGAATACAGCAGATTTTGTTTTTACTTTAAGTGGGTTTGCTTGACCTTTACAATTAGAAAATGTATTTGGTTTATTTGTATATGGCATGTCTGGCCTGTAGAAGACCCAAACTGTGCTACCTTTATGGTTGTAAAGGCAGATTAATCCTGTGAATTCTGATTCTGATAGTTGATAAGAATTTTATGGTTGCAGGTTGCATTAGCTACTGTGTTACATGCTTGAAAACAGTATTTGTAGCCATATTTAAATAACTATAAACATTATTACCGACAGGTTTCCATTTAAAAAAATGTTACATCTCAGTGGATTCTTGTGCACTGTATAACTAGAATAAAAGCTAGAAAACCATCAATTACAAGGTTATATTCTCACCAAGTGATTCTGGTGACACTATAACCACAAGAGCAAATCACAAGTGGTTTGTGTTATCAGAATCGCGATTCAGTGATGTTACCAGAATCTCAAGTCTAGGCTCAATTCAAAGGATCACACCCTCACTTTTGCTCAACACCCAACTGCTGGGGGCAACAGACATCTGGGAGTGTGTGGAGAACAGCAGCAATAGTCTGAGGAGGGAAGAGTCCTACTGGACCCAGCAAACACCAGGAGTATTGACTTTTTTTTTTTTTTAAATATGAAAAATGTGCCTAATACCTACTGGGCCACCAGTGAACATACTTTGTATAGCAATCTACAGTTAAGGAAAAATAAGCTTTTTAAAAACTGCAAGCATGAATAGGAATGGTAGCATGAAGCAAGTGTGAGGATTACAAGATATGGATACCAATGCTTTCTTGTGGGAGGATTAGTGAACATCTTTGTATTAAAAATATTGTAGGATATGATTTGACAAGGTAAACACTATTGCATCATATAGCAATACAAAGAGAAGGCTGGCAATACATAACTCGATATGATGTGATAAAGTTAACCATGCACAGCAACACTAAAGTACAACATGGTTATAGCTACTACTGGCACAATATAGGGTGATATAAATACTGTCTCAAGAATGGGTTAGAGTCCGGCCCGGTGGCGCTGAGGGTTGAGGCGCTGGATGCCACACCTCATACTGCACTGGCGACCCGAGTTCGGGAATGAGCCCGGGCTGCTGGGGGTTGGCGGGGGGGGGGAGATGTTGAGCGTCCGCAGGACTGCTTTCTCTTCCCGGGGGACGGTTTGAGATGCGATCCCTCATGAAGCGGCCTCCGTGGCTGTCGGGGATGCCCGATACAGCGACGCTGTGAATGCTGGGGGCGGAGTTGCGGCATTACGTTGCCTTGATAAGCCGCACTCCGCGGGGGTCAGGAAAATATGGAACAAAGAAGAGAAAAACCCCATTCTTGGGGATAGATGAAGGCACCTCGTCTGCTCAACAGCCCACACTTCCATCACCAGGCTATCTCCTCTCCACAGGGCCACTCGTGTGCCGGCAACTTTGCCCTATAAGATAGAGTGCCCTGGTCGGATAGGGCGGCCCTACCTCTGGAGGGTTCTGACCCAGAGGTGGTCTTCGGTGGCATGAGGGAGAAGGACTAGTCACTGAGGAAGGTAGAGGCTAGGTATCTGAGGATGCTGGAAGGAGTTCTCCAGGAGTGGAGATAGTTTAAAAAAAAAAAAAAAAAATGGGTTAGAGATTACTATTAGTGGCCTAAAAAAAAAAAAGATTTCAGTTATGATCAGCAATAAGTTGAAACGAGAGCCACAATTCAGGGATTCTGCTAATAAAGCTAATAAAATACTAGCCTGTATCAGAAGATGCACCTGTGTGGAACTTCCGGTGACGTCAGCAGACGAATGGCTGCCTAACCTCGCAGCTCCTATCCCGCAGCTACACAAATCTATTAACACAGTCTATCACAACCATTCCTTCTCCAGCCAAAACGACGAGTATGAAAGCCAGGAGACTCCAGAACACCCCGGTACAAAAATTGAGAGAGATGCTTCAGCTGGAGCAGCAGGAAGCTGTGGAGGTTTCCGAACCTGCAGATGACCCACAAGCAGAGACACCGCGTGTTGCAGGGATGCAGACGGACCTGGCCTCAACAATCATGCAAACGGCTCACACCGTCCAGAAAATTGACCACAATCTTTCTGAGCTCCGATCGGACATCAGCCGTATCGTTCACAAAATGGATCAGTTGGAGCTCTGTCTAGTGCAAACCTCGGAGCAAACTGACAGGCATGACCGCCTTTTGCTGTATCTCCTGGTGAGGGACAGGGAGCTAACGAAACAAATCGACGACCTGGAGGGCAGGAGCAGATGGCAGAACATCCGTATTTATGGAGTTCCGAAGGGATCAGAGGTGAAGCATAAAGACACTATAACCTACCTGCAAGAAATGCTTTGCAAACTTCTGTCCCTCCTGGAGGACCTAGACATAGCAATGGATTGGGCCCACAGATCACTAGGGCCAAAACCCTGCAACCCGGAGGCCAGATCCAGATTGCTGATCGCTCATCTCACTTTCTACCGATCAAAGGAGGAGCTTTTGCGCTGAGTCTGGCAGCAAGGGGCTCTGCAATATCGTGGTCAGAGGATCATGATAGATAACGACCACACTGCTTCAGTCCAGGAAGCTAGGCGAGTACTCTGGCCAATAATAAAATGGCTTAAAACCAAAGGTGTGAGAGCGAAAGTTCTCCATCCGGCCAGACTGAAGGTGGAAACTGAGAAAGGCATAAAAGTGTTCCCAGACCTGCTGGCAGCTTCGCAGATCTCTGTATCCCCACACTGAATAAAGAAAAAATGGAGCGAGATCTACTTGCCTCAGCCTGTTCAGTAGCCCAGAAAGGTATCACATACTCGGGCACCTCACAGAAGCTCCCTCAGTCGAACCTAAGATCCGACATAGCGACCCTGCTACGAAGATATGGGGAACCCTCAATGGTAAACAAAAAGGCAGCCCACTTGAGGGAGGATGACGAAGATCTTAATTTGCCATGTGCTTAAACGACTTGAGAGGGGCACTATTCAGAAACTGAACATATCCCTACTTGCCCATTTTGGCGTCTCCCAAATTGTTCTTGGCGATAAACCCCCGTCATTCAAAGACTACATCCTAACTCTTCCAGACGAATCTCATGTACTGTGAACCTGATTGAGACACTTAGCGCTTAATGCTCTGGATTTGAACCATTGGGTTTCCCACCCATTCAGGTTAATTAATCTATCTAGAAGAGTTAGAATTTCACTGTTTGGGAGGGATTTTGGGGGGGGGGGGGACAGCCAGGATTAGGGCCAAGGGCACATGCCCGAAGTGATGCCTCTGTGGGAGATGGTGGCATTTGGGAGGGTGAATCGGAGGGGATTCCCACTTATTCCTGAGGCTTTACTTCTAGCTGGCAGGAGCTTTTTAACCCGATCCTACGTTACTGGGGTGGGCCTTGCTGGGGGGTGGCCAGGCCATCAGGGGAGTGTGATTGTTTGGCTCCTTTTGCTTGGGGGTTTTACTCTGGATTGATTGGACCGACAAACACTGGTACAAATGGGGGGGTCACCTCCTTTTCATCTTGCACGCTATCTGCTCGTCATCCGGTACTGCGTCTCTCAGGGTTAGCCTACCGGATGTCGCAGAAGTGTCTTGTCTGCGTAGGAGGGTTAACAAGGAAGCCGAAGAGCTGACCTTCCGATTGCAGGGAGTGGATGACTACAGGATAGTGGAGGGGTGGTGAAAGCTCCTGCTGTTAAATTGACAGTCTGTGGGGAGCATAGTTATGCCTACATTTTAGTGGAGCCCTCTGAGAACGGCAAATGGAGAAATAACTGCATACGGGGAAATTATGCGATGATGGCCAGGGTTAACGTCGGAGCCGTGGGGGGGGATGGATACTACATTACTCTGCCACAATATCCTGTCTGCTGACGCCAAAGGGCTTGGCCCCAACAGGAAGTTTCCCTTGGGCTTCTAGAGAGTCTCGTATATCTGCTAGGCTGTCTATACCCCGTCACTTATGTGACGGCCCATAAGCTGGAAAGTTTCCATCTTAACCATGGAAGTGGAAATACCACACTTGCGCAAGGCTGGCCACCTGGCCCTCAGGTCAGGGGGCCACCCGCGCATTGTCTGTTAACTCCTTCCTTACTGAATGGGGTGTTGTGTTTTGTTAACGCCCACCGCTGGGCTTTTCTGGTTCTAGGTTTAACGTTACAGATGTCTAACTATGCTATAAAGGGGTACGTAACTGAATACAAAGATTTTATTCTTGCAATGTTGTACAATTGGGTCCATCAGTGTCAAAGGTTATGGCTTATGAGGTTAAAGCTCAGAAATGGCTAGCCACAACTCTAAAATTCTCTCATATAATGTTAATGTGAGCACCAACCCTGTAAAGAGAAAATGGATATTGAGATATCTGGCAGCACAGAGGTGTGACATGAGCTTTCTTCAGGAGACGCACTTATAGCCTCCTGAGGCCCTGAAGCTGAAGTCCAGGAACTATCCACAGGTATTTCATTCCTCACTGCCGGCTGGTAGGAAGAGAGGAGTCGCCATTCTTGTAGCGGCCTCCTTTCCCTTCAAGGTGGAGGAGGTGGTGGAAAACTCGGGTGCAAGATGTGTCTTGGCAATAGGGCGAGTCCAAGACACACTGATTACCATGGCAAACATTTATGCTCCCCCGGGCTCCCCTCTATCCTTTTACTCCTCCCTTACCCAGCTGGTGGAGAAAACGAAAGTGATACTGGTTATGAGAGGGGACTGGAACCTAGTGTTTAACAGGGCTCTGGATACCACTTCAAAGATGCTGAATCCAGATCATAGAAAGGCAAGTTCATTTAAAAAGATCTTGGAACAGGTGGCGCTGATGGACGTTTGGCGAGAAAAATATCCCAGGACTAAAGATTATACGTATCATTCCCCCAGGTTTAGAATATTTTCTCGGCTAGATACCTTTTTCACATTCTCCAGGGACCTCCCTTGCTTTCCCTCCATGTGGGTAGGGACCTCCTCCCTGTCTGACCATAACCCCGTATTTTTAGAAATAGATCTTAGTCTACTGCGGTGAAATACGCAGTGGAGGCTGAATTGCTCCCTCCTACGAGACCAGACCATAGTTAAAGACCTCAAGCAATACATTGCTACTGTAATAGAGGAAAATAATACAGGGGAGGTATCTCCACAGATGTTATGGGATACCTTAAAGGCTACAGTCCGGGGTAAAATCATAGCCATTGCCTCCGCCAAGAAAAGATTGGCCGCACAAAAACACCAAGAACTTGCCACACAAATCAAGGTCCTAGAGGATGCTCAAAAAGTTAAATGGGAGCATGCCAGAGACTTAACACTAAAGGAGTTCAGGAAAGATTTAAGGAATTTGCAGCAAGCAGAAATAGAAAAGGCCCTCTTCTACTTAAAACAGAAATATTATGGGGGGGGACCGAGGGACTCTCGACTGCTGGCCTTCCGTCTTAGGCAATATGCAGCCATTGCCACGATTTACCAAAGTGGTATCCCCAACCTCAGGACTCCTTGCTAATAAACAGACCCAGATCACAGAGGCCTTTGTCTCCTACTATACCAATTTGTATGCTCCCCAAAGGGAGAAAACAAGGGAAGAAAAACTGAAATTCCTGAACTCCCTTCCCATCCCTGCTCTTTCCCCGGCAAAGGGTCAGTCCCTAATCCAGCAAATTACACAGTCAGAAATTCTTTAAGCCAGTAAGACCCTCAAAACAGGTAAGTGTCCTGGGCCAGACGGCTTTAGTGCCGAATTCTGTAAGACCTTTGGGAGGGAAATGGTTCTCCTCCTGTCTGAAGTCTTCACTGAGGTCTGGCGGGATAGAACCCGGTACCCCCCTCCTGGCAGTATGCGACCATTTCCCTAATACCCAAGGAAAACAATGATCCCACTAGATGTGAATCATATAGACCCATATCCATACTTAACTCGGACTATAAAATGTTCACCTCTATTATAGCCTCCAGATTAAACTCCCTTCTACCGGACTTGGAGGCTTTGGACCAGACGGGCTTTGTTTCTGGTCGACAGGCTCCAGATAGTGTCCGAGCGGCCCTAAATATAGTAGATACCATACACCGACGTCGCATGCTTTCCTGCCTAATGAGCCTAGACATGGAGAAGGCCTTTGTTAAGGTTTCTTGGAGCTTCTTGTTCCTAGTTCTCGAGACCATGGCCTTCCCGCAGCCCTTCATAGACAGCATCAAGGCACTATACACTGGCCGTCAGGCTTATGTCAGGGTGAATGATGGTGTTTCTTCTCAGCTCAGGCTAGGACGTGGTACTAGACAGGGCTGCCCCCTTTCCCCTCTCCTCTTCGCCCTTTACATAGAGCCCCTAGCGGAAGCTATACGACAATCAGAGGAGATTAAGGGAATCGAGGTAGGATGGTTAGACCGGAAAATATCTTTATATGCGGATGATATCCTGCTCTCCCTGTCAAACCCAGAAGATTCCATCCCAAAGGTGTGGTCAGTCTTAGAGGAATTTGGGAGACATGCGGGCTACACACTTAAAAATGGAGGTTCTCAGCTTTCACTACTCACCCTCAGATACAATCTTGGGAATGCTCCCACTGGACTGCGCGGCAAATAAGATGAAATATTTGGGCACCTGCATTAGCAAACACCTCTCCCAGTTGTTTAAAGCAAATTATAACCCTCTCATAAACTAGATGACAAAGGACTTTGAAAGGTGGTCTCTAATAAATCTCCCCATGTACGCCAAGATACAATCAATCACTATGAATATTCTCCCTAGGTTTCTTTACTTGTTCCAGTGCCTCCTCCTCCTCATAACCAGAGCACAATTCCAGGTCTGGCACAGGAAGCTCACGAGGTTCATCTGGAACAATAGGAGACCAAGAATTAATTTATGCATCCTGAAGACACACACAAGTGGTGGTCGGTCCCTCCCTGACTTGGAGGACTACTATTTGGCGACACAGTTGAAGACGGCCCTACATTGGTCCTCTCCAACCTATGTCTCAAACTGGAAATTAATGGAACAGGATGAGGAGGATGGGCGTGGCCCTCCACTAGACGCCAGGGCTGTGACTCCCTGGGAATCTACATTAGACCTTGCTCCTTTACTCTCAGTGGTCAACAACACGTTGGCTACTACCCATAGAGTGTGGCAGAAATATAGGCTCGGGAGATCCATCTGGCCCCTGTACGGACTGCCATGGTCCCCGAACTTTGTACCAGCCCATCTAGAGCGCACTTTTAAAGCTTGGGCAAACAGGGTCTGACGTGCCTTGGGCAGTTCGTGCAGGGGACCAATGTCCTGGACTTTGAAACACTCAAAAATACATATGGACTCTGGCACTCTTTTTAGAGTTTTACAGGTCAGGGCACACATACACAAATGTCAGTAGACAGACCCAGATCCTGCCAGGCAGCACCTTTCCTTGAATGTATGAGGGGGGTGATGGACGGGCAGGTACAGAAGGGTCACATATCAATAATCTATAAATCGCTGGCTGCGCTGAGAAAGGACCCCCTAGATAAAAGATGGATGGCAAAGGGAGTTAGACCTGAACAGAGAGAGGTAGACTGGGCTAAAGCGTTCTACATAACCTCAAACAACTTAATCTCCACTCTGGCAGGAGTTCGGATAGAGAGTGAGGGTGTGCTAGTTTCTCACTCCATCCCTTCTTCATAAGAGAGACCCTACTCGCTCCCGCCTGTGCTGGAGAGTTTGCGGGGAGGAGGATGCACACTACTTACATATTTTCTGGAAATGTCCTAAGATAAGGTCTTTTTGGGACGGGGTGGTGGCTGTTTTGACAGACCGCTTCATGCTGTATCGACCATTGGACTGGCCAGAGGTTATATTGGGCAGCCCACCTCAGCCCATTGGGGAGCTGATTCCATGTACCTCTTGGCCATGCTAGTGGCTGTAGCCCACAAAGCTATTACCCGCGCCTGGCTGAAACCCGAACCACCTACTTCCAAGTCTTGGATTCAGGTTATACAAGAAATTTCCGATTTGGAAAAGTTGACCTTTAAAATTAACCAGCAGACACATCTACATCCGTAGGTGGACAAGATGGTTGGTCTGGTTGGACGCACATCCGAATCCGGACTCTGAGGCAATGGAAATCTGAAATATGGTTGTCCTCCATCATGGGGGCTGGGGGGGGAGTGGGGTTGAGGATCCGAACTCCATTGAGAGGTGTGAAGTTGAAGCCCCATAGCCTTACTCTTCAAATTATTGTGGACTTTGTTTTTAACTGAGGTGACAAGGCACCTCTGAAATATTTTCAATATGTATAATTAACTGCCATCGAACCAAATGATGGATTTGTTACTGAATGGACTTGTGCTTTTATATGAAGTATGTGTGTACCCATTTGTTGTTAATAAACTTGAGTTTAAAAAAAAAAAAAGATGCATCTGTACAGTAATTCTTTGTTAGACTTTGTTGTGTTGCTTTCGTTTCTAGTAATATTAACACTGTTCAATAATGAAGCTTCTCTTCTCTGATTCCATTAAAGAACTGAACATGTATAAGTAAAATTTCTTGTCCCAGGGTCACATTTAAGTAAGAATAAATGACAAGTTACCTTTTGAATATTTGTGCGCTTTGAGTGTGGGGATCGTAATGTGGAAATCAACTTCCATATAAAATTTAGTTGATGTTGGATATGGAATAGTATCACCTAGAGCTGTAAAAATGTTTTTTTCTGTTACTTCGATCACTTTATCCCAAGTTTGGTTGCTGCAGGCTGCTTGATGTTCAGTATCTTGATATCTCTTAACTGCTGTAACACTAGATGTAGGATTGATGGTTCCCAAGTGTCTACTATATTAAGTTGTGTAAAACCTTTCTGAGAGTTAGTTTTTTATTATGTAAAAAAATAAAATAACTTTTAATAAAAAGGAATTTTATTAGTAGATCAAGGGAGATATAAATGCGACTATACAGATTGTTGGTTGGACCACACAAGGAATATAATGTGCAGTTTTGGTCTCTTAACATACTATAAGCTGAAAGAAGATAATTTAATTAACAAATAATAAGGGGAGTTTCAGCAATGAGATAGATTGTCAGAACTCAGTTTTCGATGGAGAAAACCAAATTGAGAGGAGATAGGATTGCCTTCTTCAAAACAGTCAACTTAATGTGAAAAAGGAATAACTCCAGCTGATGTAAATAAATCACATTTCAAAATATGAGAGAACTAGAGGGCATATGTCAGTAATTAAGATTGTAAGATCTAGAAAAAAATATTAGGAAGTATTACTTTACTGTGAGCGTAATTGAACTGTGGAATTAACATTTAAGGTAGTGTCAGTCAGCAGTTGAGGGCAGGTTTTCAAAGTCCTGCATCTGTGGACTGTCTTACACTATTTCGGCTGTCATTTCTGAGTGCGTATGCTGTAAGGAGAAGACAACCTAGCTCTTGCAGTACATCCATCTGCCAAAGCCTTCATCAAAATTCATGTAAATTGTGACAGAATTTTGAGGCAAGTGACCAAAATTGTGTAATTCTGCCGGAAATGGATGCAGTTTTTCAAAAATAGTGCCTGTGAACAATGGATGCACGTGACTGCATGCAGACACATGCTGACATATAGTTGTGACCGCATCTGCCCTTTCTGAGATGACCTTGGGCCTTAAACTAAAGGCGATACAAATACTAGTAAGAAAAGGAACTGAATGTAGTTGAGGTTCCTTCCCATGTGACTTGCTATCCTCCATTTGATTTGTATCTCAACAAAAAATCTGCATTCTAGAAAAAACACCACCTCTTGTTACCCACTCTGGCCTACAGAACTAAGCAGGGGGTCTAACTGCTTCCTAGTGGTCGTGGGAGTACAGATTTTCAGTCATAACTCTAAAGGAAACCTCTCTTTGTTCCTGATGTCAGCACAACCCAGCAGATGAGTATGAGACCATTTCAAAGAGAATTTTTACATAGGAGGTAAGGAACTTATTACGTGCATTTATTCTTGTCTAAAGCCACTCATTCTAGACAAACATAGAATGTTTCAGCAGAAAAGGAGTGCTTGGCTTGCCCAGATGGTCTCTCTACCTACTCTCTCTGCAGACCCTAACTGGTCTCTGGCAACTCTTCCTATTCCCTGCTTATTTACTAATATTCCGCTACTGTATATCTATCCCATGCATGCTTGAAGCCCCCTATTTTCGCCTCCGCTGTTTCAGCCATCTATAACTGTTTCAGTGAAGTAGTACTTCCTCATATCCATCTTAACCCCCACCACCAGCTTATGCATGCCCTCTGGTCCTGGTACTCTTTCTCATTTGAAAGAGACTCCCCTACTACACCGTTTGCCCTTGTGAGGTACTTGTAGGTTTCTATCATGTCCCCTCTTGCTTTCCTCTCTTCCAGGGTGTACATATTGAGATCCCTTGGTCTGTCCTTGCAGGGCTTTTGATGTACCCCTGCACCATTTTAATTGCCCTCCTCTGGACTGCTTCCACCCTGTCTGTGTCCTCATGAGCTGTGGCCTCCAGAAGTGGGCATACTACTCCAGGTTGGATGTTACCGGCGAGCAATATAGTGGCAACACCACTTCCCTTCTCCTGCAGGAGATATATTTCCCTACAGTATGTGTCCTAGCATCTCACTGGCCCTACCCACTGCTTTGACCACTTTGAGGTCACTAAATATGATAACCTTAAGGTCCCTTTCTTGCTTAGCGACTTTAGTACCTCCCCCCAGCCTATACTCCGTTCCTGGGCTCCTATGCCCTAGGTGCATGATGTTGCAGTTTTTGGCCTTGAACCCTAACTGCCTCTTGACCATTCTTTGAGTTTCCCAAGATCCCTATTCATTTTCTCCACCCCCCTCCTGAATGTCCACCCTATAGCATATTTTGGTGTCCTCTGCAAAAATGCATAACTTCTCTTCCAGTTCTTCTGCAGCGTTGCTTAAGAAGACATTGAAGAGGACCAGTCCCATCACTGAGCCCTGTGGCACCCCACTGGTCACTTTTCCATCATTAGAGTGAGTCCTGTTACACAACACCCTCTGTCTCCCATCCATTAACCAGTTTCTAACCCAGTTTACCATTCTGGATCCCATCCTTAGGCTACTCAGTTTCATAATCATTCTCCTGTGCGGCAAATTGTTGAAGGCCTTGCGAAAGTCCAGGTATGCAATATCAACAGCTCTCCCCTGATCTATTTCCCTTGTCACTCAGTTGAATAAATCGGTCAGAATTGTCTGGCATGACCTCCTCCCACTGTGAGTCCATGCTGCATGTCTTGCAACCCATTGGATACAAGATACTGTACCAGCCTTTCCTTTAGCAGGGTTTCCATTAATTTCCCCACCACTGAAATGAGAATGACGGGCCTATAGTTGCTAGCCTCCTCACTACTGCTGCTGTAATATATAGGGACTACATCTGCTTTCCTCAGGTCCTCCAGAACCATGGCTGTTTCCACTGAACTGTTAAATAAGGCCATCATTTGGGCAGCTAGCACCTGGCCAAGTTCCTTTTTAGTATCCTTGGTTGTATCCTGTCTGGTCCCATAGCATTGTTTACCTTCAGAGCTGCAAGTCAGGACTCTTTCCTCTGAAAATGGATTTGTGTCCATCTCCCCTTCTTTGCTTCTCTGCCTCCCAGTTGTCCGTTCCCCTACTTCCACTGTGAAGACTGAGCAGAAGTAGCTGCTCAGGATGGCTGCCTTTTCTTGGTATTAACCCGTTACCCTCCTTATCCTTAACTATCCCTCCCCTTGTTTTCCTCTTCTCACTTATGTACCTGAAGAAAGTCTTATGTCCTTTAGCTACCATTTGGTTATCCTTTTCTTTGTCTGCCTTTTCACTCATTACAGCCTGCCCAACTTCCCTCTGTTTTTACTTGGTACACCTCCTTGTTATCGTCCCTGTGTGTTTCCTTATACCTCCTGAAAGCCACTCCTTTTTCCTTCACTACTTTGGCCACTTCCCTAGAGAACCGTAACAGACTCTTTTTTTCCTTCTGCTTTTACTCTTTTCCTTCACTGTGAGGCTGGTTGCCCTTAGCAGGGTTCCATTAATTTTCAGAGTGCTGAGAAAGAGGAAATAGAGGAGTGTTGTAGGGGAAAGTAAAATGGAAAAAAGCTAGTTAGTACATAGGTTGCCTAATTCCCCATCTCAGGTTTGGGAGCAAAACTCTGCACATACTAGCTGAGGTGGCTAGAAACATGGAAACATAGAGGTTGATGGCAGATAAGGACCGCAAGACCCATACAGTCTGCCCATTTCCTTTTCTACCTTATAAATGTGCCATCGGCCTTTGCTCTGTCAGTGGTCTATCTATTCATACTAATCTGTATTGCTCCCTTATGCCTATGATCCCATGTGTGTTTGAAGCGCTGCACTATGTTCATAGCCACCACTTCCTTTTTTTTTTTCATTCAGTTTTTATTAAAGTTTGCAATACAGAGAATGAATCACAAGAAACATGTAATGTAACAAAATATGGTTAGCCTACACGTTGAACAGATTAATTCTCTCCTATCCCACCCCTTCTGCCCTACCTTCCCCCCTTCTGACGCAGCCGTGTAACATAAAATTAGCATCATATATTTCTTAGAGCTATATATCACATTTGTAACAAATACAGGGCTTGTAGAGGACCCCATATTTTGTTAAATTTCATAAGTTTATTGGAAAGACTTGCAGTGGTTCTCTCAGTTCTAAGATTTGCAAGGAGCTCTTGGAGCCATTCTAAATGAGACAAATTATCAGAATCTTTCCAATGCCTTAGAACCACCTTTTTAACAGACATGGAGATTAAAGCCATATAGAATTTTCTACATCTGAATAGCCACCACTTCCTGAGGTAGGCCGTTCCATGCATCCACCACTTTCTGTGAAAAAGAATTTCCTCACATTCCCCCTTAATTGGCCTCCCTCTAATCTCATGCTGTGTCCTCTTGTCCTGCTATTTTTCATATATTTAAACATGTTAGACTCTTTCACCCTGTTAATAGAAACATAGATTTTGACAGCAGATAAGGACCGCTTGGCCCACCCAGTCTGCCCATTTCCCTACCTAATGGATAAGCTGCAGATCCTAGTTAACCAACAGCCTACTTCTTCCTACCCCCAACCCCTAGAATTGCCTTATGACTGTCCCATGCATGCTTGAATTCCACCACTGTTTTTGACTCCACAACTCCTCCAGACCGTTCCATACATCCACAACCCTCTCTGAGAAAAATACTTCCTTAAATTACCTCTGAGCCGCCCCCCTTCTATCTTCAAATTGTGCCCCCTTGTTCTTGCACACCTCTTTTTTTTGAAAGATGCTACCCTCTTGGACTTTTGTTGATTCCCTTGAGATACTTGAAAGTTTCTATCATATCCCCCCTCTCCCTTAAGCCCTAATGCCCTTAAGGTGTTTGAAACAGTCAATCATCGCACCTCTCTCCCTCCTTTGCTCAAGGGTATACATATTGAGCTCCGTTAATCTGTCCCCATATGTCTTCTGATGCAGTCCCTGCACCATTTTGGTTGCCCGTCTCTGGACTGCCTCAATTTGGTTAATGTCCTTGTGAAGGTGTGGCCTCCAGTACTGCATGCAGTACTCCGGATGGGGCCTTACCAGTGTCTTGTAAAGAGGGATTATTATCTTCCTTTTACGACTTGTGATACCCCTACTAATACACCCTGACATTCCCCTAGCCTTACCTACTGCTTTAGAGGTCTGCTTGGATGATTTCAGGTCATCGGTGATGATGATGCCCAAGTCTCTTTCTTCCTTTGTGACTGCCAGTAACTCCCCTCCCAGCCTATAGGTGGCTTCAGGGTTTCTCTTCCCTATGTGCATGATCTTGCACTTCTTTGCATTAAATCCCAGTTGCCGCTCTTCTGACCATTTTGCTAGTTTATCCAGATCTCTTCTCATTCTGCCCACCCCATCTGGATCATCTACTCTGTTGCAGATCTTGGTGTCATCTGCAAACAGACAAGCCTTACCCTCTAGTCCATCTGCAATGTCGCTAATGAAGATATTTGGCCCCAGGACTGATCCTTGAGGTACCCCACTTGTGACTTGCATCTCTTCTGACTGTATACCATTTACCACCACTCTGTTTTCTGCCTGTCAACCAGTTTGCCACCCATTTGATCAACTTCTGACCCACCCCGAGCCTACCCAGCTTATTTATCAATCTTCTGTAACCAGAACGGTAACCGAAAGCTTTGCTGAAGTCAAGGTAGGCGACATCAACTGCTCCCCCTTGGTCCACCACTCTGGTTACCCAGTCAAAGAAATCTATGAGATTAGTTTGACAGGACCTTTCTTTTGTAAACCCATGCTGTCTTAGATCCTGTGCCCCTGTGGATGCCAGGTGTTGTACTATCCTTTCCTTAAGGAGTGCCTCCGTAATCTTGCCCACTACTGAGGTAAGACTGACTGGTGTGTAGTTCCCTGCCTCCTCCCGGCTATCACTCTGCTGAGAAGATTGCTGCTGAAGGTCTGCAATGGTCCCCTGTGATGGCTTAAGGAGCTTGTTCCCTAGTAGTGTTTTTTTGGGGGGGGGGCGCCTCTGTGCATGTGTGGCATGCTTGTGGCTCCATTGGGGTCAGAGGGTGAGGGTAAAAAGGTGGAAAATGGCAGCTGCCAAGATGATGGTGCCAGCACACTTCAAGCTGGCTCTACATGCCAGATCCTTAACTGGTGAGAAGGGATGCAATATATAAATTACACAAACATGATCCCTAGGGATCAGCACTGGGGACTGTACTACAGACATCTGTCCAACCCGAGTAGACTCCGTGGATGCTCATCCTCTGCTTCCTGCTGGTCAATCATGATATACTTCCATGTACACCTAAATCGATCAATACATCAATTCACTATGGGGGACTGTGTTGAAGGCCTTTGTAAAGTCCAGGAATATCTCATCCACCGGCTTCCCCTGATCCAGGGCATGGCTGACGGAACCGTAAAATTCAAGCAGGTTTGTCTGGCATGAACGCCCTCTTGTAAATCCATGCTGGTTGTTTTCAATCTTACTGGTTTTATGTGATTACTTATTTAGTCCCTCACTGTGCCCTCCATGACTTTACCTAAGATGGAGGTCAGGCTCACTGGTCTTTAGTTCTTGGGATCGCTCTTGGTGCCCTTTTTATAAAGGAATATTACCATTGCTGTTCTCCAAGAATCTGCCACCTCCCCCTCATCAAGTGATTTCTGGAAAAATTCTAGTTAGTAGACCTGCTAATTCATTTGCCAACTCTCTTACAACCCTAGGGTGGACACCATCTGGTTCTGGGGTTTTTCCAGGATCTAGTTTGAGTAGAGAGATTGTCAATGGAACAGAATATTTGAAGGATATATTGCTAGGCTGACCACTATCAGGACAGATGATAGAAGAGGCAGACAGTGCAGCATGCAGCTAGATGAACCTCCTGTGACAAAACAAAGTAAAAAAGCTGATAACCATTTTCATGTGTAGCACCTAACATTTATAATCAAATGAGAAAAAAAATCTGGTGTAAAAAGTCAAGGGTTCAAATTCAGAGGTATGAGTAACCCACTAGATAAAATCCCATTATAAAATGGATTGGACATTTTCTGTTTCTTGATTGGCAAAATAAGTGCCAAGATCCATGTGTTAATCTCCAAGAAATGCACACGGTAGAGTAAGTTCAGGCAGTAATTACCATCTCAAACATGGCTTCTTCAACAAGGCCCTATGAAGTAAAACTCCTTTATATTGAAAACTAATTGCATTCCTTTCTTTCATGATTCTCTCCTTACATACATTAACACATTTTAAAAACTTGAGTACTATTCAGTTGTAATTCCTGGTGTTTTGTTGATGATTAGGAATCCCACTCTTATTCTTGCCAGATTGGCAGAGTATTGTCAGCTGCTTACCCTGCCACAGATAAAACTTGAGACCATTACTCCATGTGAGGCCTTCTGTTAATAAGGGAATGAAAATTGTGCAATAGGAATCGTAGATGTTTTAACTCCTGTGTTCCATGATAAACAAACACACCGGCTATTGAATGTTTGGAAATACAGGCGATTGACAGGCCTACTTTATTAGTTTTAACAAAATAAATGTACAGTTTTTTTTTTTTTTTTTATAATTTATCCTAAGTTTACCCACTTTATAAGCACAGTAAGACATTCCATGTTGGAGGCTGTCTGAGTTTTGATGCCCTTCTGTGTGCTATTCTGAGTATTAAATATTCTAAAGGGACAGTTTACGTAATGAGTTTGGCTATAAAAAGAATTCAGGAATTTTACAAATCCTCATTTGAAATTATTAAATGAGAAAGGTTATTGAAAAATGTTAAGGCTTTTCTCCATTCTCTATATCGTGTACTGTATTTTTAGCAACATATGTACCTGCAAGTCCATTGTTTTATGTATTCTGCAAGAATTGTACAGTACCTTGTCTGTTCTTCTTTGTACCTTCTTATTTCCCTTTCCCCAGGTCGCACCTGGAAATGAGCTTTGGCTCAGTGTGCCTTTCCTGGTTGTCCGTTTTCAAATAAACAAATAACTAAATTAAATTAATTCAGTTGTCCAAGGCCGACTGAGAACTCTTTTAGACAAACCTCTGCTCAAAGGAGGTCCAGAGAATTATAACATCGCTGCCTACATCATGTACTGTGGGTCCTGATCGTCTTCCCTGAGAACTTTATAATCATCTTAAAGGAGAAACTGGTTCCAACTTGTTATGGGTGTATCAAGAATCCCATAATCTTAGTACCACACCGCCTATGAAGAAAATTTTATTCACCCCGATTCCTAAAAAAAAAAAAAAAAAAGGCAACAATTTAGAGGCAAAGATTTAGAAAGCCAGAATAAAAGACCTATATCGTTAGTAACTGTAAATTACAAGATCATTGCAGAATTTTTGACATTTGAATACAGTCTACCTTACAAAAAATCTTTAAAGAACAGGTAGGTTTCCTAAAATTGAGAAGGGTGCTGACAATGTGATACAAATACAGTCTACCATATGGACAGCTTGATCTAATCAATAGTGTTATTAGATGCAACTAAGGCTTTCTGTTCTTTAGACTAGGAATACCCAACAGTTGCTCTGGCATTGTTGATTTAGGCCCAGAATTCTACATCTGGCTTTCCACCATGTACCGAGATCTGTGTGCATCAGTACTGATAAACATACTAATTTCTCCTTCCTTTACACTCCATTGAGGTAGTAGACAAAGAAGCCTTCTTTTCCAGTCTTATTTGTTATAGCTTTAGAAACTTTGTTCCTTCAGAACATCAAAAGCAGTTTAAAGAATTAAGATTAAAAAAAACAATGCATGTAGGGTTTCAGCCTATGCAGACAGTGAGCTTGATTCTCAACCCCCCTCCCCCGATCGATGCAAGGTGCACCGTACCACCACTCACGACAGTTGGGTGTTCCAGAGACTCTGCATCAGATTCTAATACATGACACGTCTTGATGACAAAGTCCCCACGACTGCTGCAAGCAGTCATGCGCAAGACTGGCACAAGAGGGATTTGACAGAGCAGTCAGTCATCCCCTGCTCATTGAAACTCCAGCCCTATGGCTTCAAACACAGAGGGCAATAATGCCTGATAGGGATTGTTGATAAAGTTATATGTTCCGAGTGGGCACAAAATGAAAAAACAGCAGTCCTTTCCATATATTGATAAATACATAATTGCTTGGAAAATCGTATACCAATGGCACTGAAGCAAGCAAATCTGAGTACCTGGGGACCCATGCCATATGTGAACCACCACTTATTCAGTGCAGGACCCTGAGGAAATTGGTGTGAGAAAACCCACTCAAAACACAGTCTCCCAGCTTACTTGCAAACAAACAAACAAGGAAGATTGGATGCTGGCACCTGTAGATGCTAGTGCAACTGCAGCTTTGAGGGAGCAGAATTATTGGGTAGTAATCTGACATAATATACACAATATAAACACCTTGCTGGCAACTGACAGGTGTTGCACCGCTGAGTGACAAGGATCTGAAACTGCCCCTTGTACACTTGTTTTGACATGTACCATATCTGTGCCCACCATTCGTGATTGCCAGTGTGATAGCATCCGGTGACTGAACAGGTAGGCATGGATCCCTGCCCACCTGGCAGAGTCTGTATGACTGGCACATGGGCTGTTAGACCAGCTCCAGGCTGGTCTAAGCTCAGGCAAGCCTTGTGCCCATTGCGGCTCTCTGTGAATCCCACATATGGGGACAGTGCATCTGCCGCAAGAGTGGCACAAGCCTGGCAGGTGCAGGCAGCCCCCTCCCCGTGAGGCGAAGGCCACGTTTGAGAATTGGGAATGGCACACTGTGGCGCAAGGTGACCCTTGTCGGCACGAGCACTGTGCACCATTTTGTAACCTTTTTGAGAATTGGGTCTAATGTCCTGTTTAATTTTAAGTGAACCAAAAAAGTCAGTATCAGCATTGGTCTCTCTGCTAAATGTTTTTGGAAAATAATTTTTAGGGCCTTAATATAAATGGGAGAAATCTGAAATTATGTCCCTTAACAAGTCATTCACACACAATTCACTATCAGAATGGAATAGGAAGCCTTCCTGGGTCACTTATCACTTAATCTACCTCAGACTTAGGATCACCCCCATCTTTCAGTCTGGCCAAGGCCAACTTAGAAATTGTGGCATAATCTGACAAGAACTGAACCAGTGGAAGAAACGTAACCTTTCTCTATGGGGAAAGATCAACTCTTAAGATGATTTCAGCTCCTTGGATATTTTGAATCCTAAATAACCTGCCAATACACATTGCAGACTCTGCTTAAAAACAATTGACAAAATTATTGTTGCCTTCCAGTGGGAAGGTGAGGCCTATTTTAAGTGTTAACGCACTGCAACGACCGAAGAAATAGGGTCCTTGGTCTTTCCTCTTTTAAACATTATCTTTGTTCATTTATGGCAAAGCAAATGGCTCATTGGATCCAACCACAGAATGCACAGAACAAACCACTATGGAAAGAATAATAACAAACATTGTCTAACCCCCAGATACCAACAGGTCTGATGATCTAAATTTTAGATGAGGCTAAAACTTACCGAACTATTTCTGCTTCAGTATCCCCTGGTGGCAATATCTCCAGAGTTCTTAACTGGCACTCTCTCCTACTCGGATATCTTCCTTTATGGCATGATTCCAAAATATTATAAAAGAAATTTGAGGAATATTTCAAAGGGGAACATTTTAAATCTAAAAGAAGGACTAGATTCAAAGAGTGGTAACAACATGGAATAGTTTACTTGTAGAAATTGTTGATAGTCCTACAGTGACACTATTTAAAAAGAACTTTGATAAATAATTTGAAAAAGAAGGGAATTGCAGGGTACCACCATTGAGAAGGGGTGGACAAATTCTATGGGCATTTGCATTTTGTAACTGTAGATCCTATGTTCCAATGTTCTTTAATCTCAGATTAATGGTAAAGCATGGAAGAAAGTCCAAATTAAACTTGTATCTGACATAATTGCCCCCTTTTCCAGAACCTTACTTTCCTTCAAAAGCATTTGTGACAAATTTTAAACACACACAAAAAAAACAAACCTTTAGGTATACTTACAAATTACAGAAACATTGAACTCCTGCCTATCCTCTGATTATATTTTACTACAAGATGAGGGATGGGTGGCCCTCTTTAAACTACTTTAAAACTCTTTATATTGGCAACCACATTTTTCTTGATATTTCTTTGGTGACTTAAATCATGTCTTCAGATTTTTGCAGCCTTCCAGCTGTCATTCAGCTCTGAATCAGATGGTAAGTGGCTGTTAAATAGAGGCTTAGCTTGGCCAAGGCAGTGCTGTTGTTACATATTGAAACTGATAATGTCACTGACTCGCTGACAATACAGTATTTTAACTGACAACGTACCTGAAACTAAAAGAAAGTAAAAGAAATGTTTTCTTTTTGGGTGGATTCAGCAAAAGAAACAAAACAGGAGTATCTGTATCAGAGATGCTGTCTGGAGATCTGACTGTACCGTCAAGGACGCTCAAGCTGCCGTCTCTATTGCCAGAGAAATTATGTCCTTTGCCCCCCCCCCCCAAGCAAACTGAGATGTCTATCACAATATGCCAGTTATTCTGCTGAAGTCTGGTTTGAGCTGGGAAGATATGCCTGTGAACATGGTGCCATGTCTGCAGTCTGTCAAACTAAGTACTACCAAACTAAAAATGAAAGCATGGTTTGAAAGTTCAAGTCTGACTGCCTCATTCAGCTTCGGATCACACCAGCCCCAACCCTGCTGTCCCAACAACTGCTCAAAAAGCTCCATGGACAACCTCTGCTTGAGAAGGAGTTTAACTTGTTAGGAGTCTGTGCTCAAAAGGGGTGGTGGTAATTGCCACAGTAGTTCATGCTGTGGCTGTGGGAATTATAAAAGTGCAGTTTCTAGGAACGTGGATATGTTGTTCATCCACGCTCTTTGGCATGTCCACTTCCCCTTTAAGGTTTCAGGTTGCCTCCCTCGTGCTCACGCATTTTGTAGGCCCTGGATTTCAAACCTTCAGTTATTCTGAAAATTTGCGTTGTTCTCATTAGCGATTGCAAGTTTACCGCTTTGAATCTGGAAGACAAGTCTTCTGCCGGATTTCATCGGTGCCCTTGTAGCCAGAAAATGTCGTGCAGCGATCCCCACATCGCGTGCGTCTATTGCCTTAGTGTCGACCATGACAACTCGAAATGCGATACGTGTCTCGCCTTTCATCCCAGTGTTCTTGACTACCATCTTGCAAGCTTGAAGCTGGGGATGCCGGAGAAATGGAACCTTCCGGTGAAATCCAAGGAGGCTCAGTGGGCGGTTTCTGCGGCTGCGGGATCCACCGAGCAATCTGAACATATGCAAGCGTTCGAGGAGGAAGCGGCTCATGCTGCAGAGACTTCTTGGACCTTCCTCGTTCCGCTCAACCTGGGCTCCACCTTCTTGGGTTCCTACCAAGAGTTGTGCCAGTCTCTCCCAACCAAGGGAGAGGCACCTGTGGGCTCGCACTCCTCTCGATCCCATAAGCGGGAGAAGGATCCGGGATCATCTTCATCTCGATGGAGACGTTCTTGGGAGTGGGAGAGATCTTGATCTCGGTCGAGATCGCTTCTTTAGCCGCTAGCTTTTCGGCTTTGCCATCTGGTCAGTCGACTGAATTGTCGATCGACTATGTTGAAATCGTGATCGACCTGATATCGCAGACTCCAGTCGACGATTCCCTCGTTTGAACCCCTAACTTGGTCTTCCCAGATGATGAGACCCAGTCTGCTGGGACTCCCATCGAAGACGTGGTCCCTGATCCCGGGAAATCACCGGTCCCACTGGTGTCTCCCGAGCGACTGAGTCGGCCCGTCTGATCTCGATCAAGGTCTCGGATCCCCTTGACTGACAGGCCGAGGAAGAGCAATAACGCTTTAAAAAAGGCGACGACCGGTTCGTCCTCGTCTCCCTCCTCGGATGAGGAGGTTCGTGAAAACTCCGGCGCTACATGGACCTCATGTGGCAACAACTGATTTTGACTGGGCACAAGCAGACTCTGGCTTCCACACTGGCCATTACCTGGCTTTCACCTCCTAGGCCGAAGCCAACTCCTTTGGAGCCGATTAAGTTGGTTCCCCAGCCCGTGGAGCTGGTAAAACCATTAGTTCGGCCCAAAACGGTCTCTCCACCGATTGTGGTGGAACCACCGCCCAAACAGCCTGTGGGAGGGAGGGGCTCCTTCCAAGGAAGACAGACTGGACACCGGGCTTCCCCAGCGTTTGTCTGTCACGGTCATCCCGGACTGCCCTCGGCGAGTCGAAGGTGACCTTGGTGGTCGGCCGTTATATCCAGATTCCTCGAATTCGGACGTCACCGGCTTGCATTCTCATCCGGGTGATGATGAATCGACCGTTGGCTTAGAGATGGAGGAAGGTCCCTCGGCTTTTCAGAGCATTGGCCGCCTCATCTCTGAGTCTACAGGGATGCCATTGGAGCCAATCCAGAAGAAGGTGGAGTACCCTCTTACGGACATCCTTAAGAGAGGGGATACCCCGACAGAGGCTTTTCCTGTGGCTGAGGCTATTGTTGGTCCGGCCCTAGAACTTTGGCAGCACCCTGCCTCTTGTCCAGCTCCATCTGCTCACATGGCCCGCAAGTATGCGGTGCCCATGGGGTCCCTTGCGGGGTTCAAAGAGCACCCTTGGGCTGAGAGCCTGGTGATCGCCTCTGTGCTCAGGCGTACTGGCAGTTCTTCCGGCACTGACCGACCTCCTGATAAAGAGTCCAAGCTCTTGGACCATTCAGCCAGGAAGGTCTATGCGGCTTCCTCCTTGGGCCTTTGTCAGGCAAGTTCGGCCGTCATCATGGCACACTTCTCACGCCCTACTAGGGTCGCTGGATGAAGTCCTCCCACATCTCCCTGCGGACATGCAGACCACAGTCAGGCAGGTCTGGGATCAGGGATGAGCTGTCGCCAAACTGCAGCTTCAGACGGCCCCGGACATTGGGGATTCTTGTGCCCGTTCGATGGCAGCTGCAGTTGCCTCTCGTCTCAGGGCTTGGCTGAGGCTCTCCTCCTTTCTGGCGGATACCCAGCACAAACTAACTGATGTGCCCTTCCTCGGGACCAACCTGTTTGGCCCAGGAGTGGCTGGTCCCCTTCAGCGCATTGAGCAGTCCAATGCCACTTCTGCCAAGGGTTCTTCGGGGAAGAACCAGCAGAAGAAAAAGAAGCCTTTTTGGCATTCTTCCCCTGCGGCTCCAGCAGCCTTCCTTTCAAGGTGGACAGCAGCAACAGGAGCAGGCTCAAGCTTGGCTCCCCCAGCCCAAGCCCGGACCCCAACAGGCCTGTAAAGGAGGCCAAGGTTCAAGTCCTGGAGCATCCTCCTCCAAGCCTGCTCAGTGATGGGGCAGGAGCTGTCAACCCCTCTCCAGTCACCTGAGCTCTGGGTTCTCCTGTGGGGGGCCGGCTCCGCCACTTCCTTTGCTCCTGGTCCGTTGTCACTTCGGACAGGTGGGTTCTTGAAGTGGTCGGCCAGGGACTGCCTCTGGAATTCGAGCAGTACCCCCCAAGCCGAGCCCGCGCCCCTTGGGAGGAAAGAGTATCTGCTCAGACCCATCCAGCTCTCCGAGACGACATCATTCAGCTCCTCCTCAAGGAGGCAGTAGCTCCAGTGGCGGATCCTTCATCAGACCCAGTCTTTGTCTCCAGATACTTCCTGGTGCCCAAGCGGACGGGGACTGGTGCCCCATTCTAGATCTGCACGACCTGGATCCATATTTCAGGTCACGCACCTTTCGGATGGTCACTCTGTCCCAGATCATACCATCCTTGGAGTGAAATATGTGGTTCTGTTCACTAGATCTGCAGGATGCGTTCTTTCACGTCCCATCAGCGGTTCCTTGCTTCAGGGTCGAAGGGACTCTGTACAAGTTCCAAGCCATGCTGTTCAGCCTGTTATGGGCCCCATGGGTCTTCAACAAATGCATTGCATTGGCGGCGGCCCATCTCGGGTGTCGGGGAGGGGGTCAAGATTTATCCTTACCGCAATGATTGGCTCCTAGCAGGTTCCACCCAACAGGAGGTGGAGAGGTCCAGGGACCTGACCCTCCAGACCTGCTTCCAACTCGGCCTCCTGATCAACGAGGCCAAGTTGGAACTCGTGCCTTTTTAGGTGATGAGCTTCATTGGGGCAGAGCTCGTCTTCCAGCGGACAGGACGGAGGTTCTTTCCTCCTTTGCCCAATCATTTCTGGTTGGGCAGTTGCACCCTGCCCGGGACTTTCTGCGCCTTCTGGGTTACATGATGGCATGCACCTCAGTGGTCTGTTGAGCCCGGTTGCACATACACCCCCTCTAGTGGGAACTGGCCACCCAGTGTACTCAGTGCAATGGTCATTTCGACCAGCTGATCACAGTAACCCAGAAGATGTGGGACACCCTCCAATGGTGGACCACCCCAGACCGGTTGCAGGAAGGGATCCCGTTTGCCCGCCCTGAGCCAACGGTTGTCCTCACAACCGATGCCTCTTATGGCTGGGGAGCCCACATTGGGGACAAAATGGCCCACGGGCTCTGGTCCCCCGAGGAGTCCCGATGCCACATCAACCTGTTGGAGCTCAGTGCAGTCAGATTGGCATTGTCAGCTTTTGCTCTTCGGCTCAGGGGTCAAGTGGTTCAAGCCTAGACGGACAATATCATGACCACGTACTACCTCAACAAACAGGGTGGTATGCATTCCCTTCTGTGCAGGGAGGCGCTCTGCATCTGGACCCTCATGAGTCGGTTGGAGGTGGATCTCCTAGCCTTCCATGTGGCAGGAGCCTCAAACCATCTGGCGGATGCTCTCATCCGCTTAGGCCAGACATCCCACGAGTGGTCTCTCCATCCTGAAGCAGCTTACAGCCTGCTCTCCCGTTGGGGCAAACTGATGTTGGACCTGTTTGCCTCCAGGGAAAACACCAAGCTGAGGCCGTTTCAACTAACATGAAGTCTTGCTGTAGTCTGACAATTGCAGTGATTCCCAACCTTTGAACTGCCCCGGAGAACAAATAGTTAACTTTCTATGCAGGGGCAGGGCATAGAATGCTGAGCTCGAGCTCGGTTGAAGTCTCTGTCAGGAGTGATTCAAACCTAAACCGTCAGATTCTTTACTCCGCCTCACTGAACGGTCGCTCCGGAGATTTCTCCTTCAGCTCGGTTCGAAAGTCGGTTAAAGTTTTCAGTTTTTGTCGGTTTTTAAACCGAAAAAAGTATCTGCATAGTCGGTTCAGTCTCTGTCTGTGGTACCGTGAATACTAGATAGGAATTGTTCTGTTTTTCTGTGTGGAACTTGTAAAAGTGCATCTTGGTTCGGCTGAACCGGCCATTTGTTAGTGAAATTAGTTTGTTTAGTTAATGTGTGGTTACCGGTTCTTATCGGTTCTAAAAAAAAAAAAAAACCTTGTTTTGAACCGGTTTTTTCCAATACCCATGACTCGGTTAGGAACCAATAAGGGAGTCTTGCCTGGAGGATGCCGAAAAAAGGGTAAGTTTGGTTAGGTTGGCTACGTCTGAGAAACCCAAGAAAAAAACTGAGCCCACTGGGTTTCAACACTTCAGTGAGTGTGGGAAGGTCTTTGCTAAGGCTGATCCCCACACCACCTGTGTGTGTCTGGGGTTTGACCACCTCGATTCAGACTCTCAAATATGTAAAAACTTTCCCAAATCTACCCTTGAGAAGAGATTAGGTAGACTGAGGGGAAAAGGAGGCAGAGCAGTCCGCTGATCCGGATGGCCAGCCCGGTTCGGTTTCGACTGAACCAGGAGTGCCGTCTGACCAGGGTGATGCTTCTTTGGGCAAAAGGAGAGCCGATTCTGAGGGATCAGTTCAGACAAAAAGAAAACGCAAAGATAAATCGACCGATTCGGATCCAGAGGTTCATGTTCCGACCGCCGAAGAGATAGCCAGGGAGCGATTCAGATTGTAGAATCGCTCCGTCCGGTTCTGACCAATCCGGCTCCTTCTGGCAGGGGTTCGGTTCGGTTGGTTCCCCCGGTTCAAGAGTATACCCTTGAAGATTTTTATGAACCAGAATTTGAAGAGGAAGGGGAATTTGAGGATGATGATGTAAGTAAAGGTCTGGATGTGCCTGTGGAACCGGACATCTCCCCAGACAGACCTTCAGGTGTTTCCCCTCCTAGGCTTTCTGAGTCCACTTCTCACTTTGTTTTACAGAAAGGTGGCTGAAACCCTCCAGCTTCCTATAGAGGAGGCTGTGGAAGATCAAGAGGAGCCTGATTATGAAGAGATGATGGACATCCCAGAGTCCAGGAGACTGTCTGTTCCCCTCCATCAATCTTTTGGGAAACGGACACAAAAAATCCTAAAGTCTCCTAACACTGTACTTCCTGTGGATAGAAGAATGGACAAGAGGTATACACTTTCAGGCTCAGACATGGAGTTCTTATATCAACAATGCAGCCATGTTGAGGTAGTGCAGGCTGCTGCCTGTGACAAGGCTAATATTCCCTTGGCTTCACACCCCCTCTGACAAGGACTCCAGGAAGATTGATGCCATGGCAAAGAAACAGTTCATGGCATCTTCTTTGGGACTCAGGCAGGCGAATTACATGGCCTATACAGCCAGGTACCAGAAGTACAGGTGGGACACTGTACTGGCACTGGCTAAACAGGCCTCCCCCTCGCTAGCCAAGGAGCTGGAGGTGGTGGCTGCAGATGGGATTGAAGCATCTAAGATTCAGTTTCATGCTGCTGTGGACTTTAATGATGTGTCATCAAGAGTCATGGCTACATCTGTTTCTCTTCGGAGGATGGCTTGGCTCGGATGTACTAGCCTCTCGCAGGACACCAGGCTAAGGTCATGGATTTTCCTGTAGTGGGTAATTCTCTGTTTGGGGAGCAGACAAAGAATTACATGAAGAAAATGGATGAGTACAGGAGTGCTCAGGCCAAGGAAAGGCAGGCAACTCCTCAAAGGCAGCAGTCTAGGGGCAGGCCTTTTCAAAGGCCTTTTTACCAAGCACAGGCCTCTTCTTCCTTTTCTCAGAGGGGATTCTTCAGAAGGAGAGGCAGAAGGGGGATGAGCAGGGCTACATCCACTCCTCAGCCTAAAGCCCCTGCCAAGCAGACACCCTGATGGGCCTGCCCGCGTCGACTCTCCTATTCCAATAGGGGGCAGGCTGGCTTACTTTGTCCAGGACTGGATGTCTATTACATTAGACAAGCGGGTCCTGGAAGTAGTATGCCAGGGACTGGTTCTCAACTTCAAAAAATTTCCAAAGATGGGAGCCAGATCTTTTCCACCTGCAAATCTCTCAGAAACTCTTGCCCTAGAGGCAGAGGTTTCTTCTCTCCTAGCTTTAAAAGCTATAGAGTACCTACCCTACACTGGGGCAAAGGACTGTACTCCAGGTACTTTCTGACCCCCAGAAAGACAAGGGAGTGGCGACCCATCCTAGACCTAAGATATCTAAACAAACCTCTTTTAAAACCAAAGTTCAAGAAGATAACTCTGGGAATAATCCTTCCCTCTCTAAGGCCAGGGGACTGGCCAGCTTCCCTGGACCTCCAAGATGCCTACTTTTCACATTCCCATCAGGTGCTCCCACAGAAAGTACCTCAAGTTCGAGTTGCCCTCGGGTCACTATCAGTTCAGAGCAATGCCCTTTGGCCTAAACTCAGCCCCAAGGGTTTTCACAAAGTGCCTGGCAGTAGTAGTTGCCTTTCTAGGAAGGCACAAGATTTCCATTTTTCCATATCTGGACGATTGGCTAATAGTGGGTCAGTCTCCAGACCCAGTCAAGTCTCACCTACAAGTGACCCAGCAAGTGCTCACTTCTCTAGGATTTCTTCTCAACCTTCCCAAGTCAGTTCTCGAACCAGTCCAGTTTCTTACCTTTATAGGGGCAGAACTGGACACACTCAGAGCAAGAGCCTTTCTTCCTCTAGAAAGGGCAAGGGTTCTTATGGAACTAGCTTTTTCCTTCAGCCTTCGGGTATCTCGACCAGCAAGGCATTTCCTCCAGCTCTTGGGCCACATGGCAGCTTCAACGGCAGTGGTTCAAAGGGCAAGATTCCAGATGAGGGATATTCAGTTCCACCTGAGAGCTTTCTGGTCTCAGAGAAAGGATTCCCTTACCAAACTGATCCCAGTGACTCTGACCTTGATCCAAGCCCCTCCAGTGGTGGCAGGATCAGGACAATTTAAGACAAGGTGTTACTTTTATTGCTCAGCCTTGTTCAGTGGTCCTTACCACGGATGCTTCTCTCCTGGGCTGGGGACCCACCTGGGGTCCCTTACTGCCCAGGGGCTGTGGTCCCCCCAAGAATCCTTTCTCCACATCAATCTTCTGGAACTCGGGGCAGTTTTTCTGGCTGTAAAAGCATTCTCACGGTCAGTACAGAACAAGGTGGTTCAAGTCAGAACAGACAACACCACCACCATGTGGTACATCAACAAGCAGGGAGGCACTCTGTCCATGGCCTTGTGCACAGAAGCCATGAAGTTGTGGTCCCTGGCTTATTCCCTGCAAACCTCTCTTGTAGCAGTTCACCTTCCAGGCAAGGACAATGTGCTAGCAGATACACTGAGCAGGATTTCTCAGGGCCACCACAAATGGTACCTGGACCTTCGGGTGTTGAAAGTGATTTTTTTCAAGGTGGGGCATTCCAGAGATGGATCTCTTTGCAGCCCCAGACAATCACCAGCTCCCTTTCTTTTGTTGCAGACCTCCAGTCCTGGGCTCAGTCCCTCTGGAAGCCCTGATCCTGAATTGGGAAGGGAAGTTTCTGTATGCTTTTCCTCCCTTCCCACTCCTGTTCAAAGTTTTGGTAAAAAAAAATAAGGTCTCAACCTTGCAAGGTGATTCTGATTGCTCCAGATTGGGCCAGACAGCCCTGGTACCCCCTGTTGCTGTCCCTAGCAGTCCATCTTCCCCTGTCTCTTCCCAGGAATTACAACCTGTTAACATCCTCTCAGTGAAGGATTTGGTACCCCAATCTTCAGTCTCTCAATCTGAAAGCATGGCTCTTGAAGAGTCAGAGTTTGCAGATCTGCATCTTTCCCAAGGGGTTCTGGATATCCTCAAGGCTTCTCGAAAGCCCTCCACCAGAAAGACTTACAACTCCAAATGGAAAAGAGTCAGCATTTGCTGTTCTAAGAAGCATATTTCTCCAGACACTGCTGAATTGCCAATGGTTCTGGATTATATGGTCCATCTTGATGGGCTAGGCCTCAGACCAGCTACTCTCAAGGTACACTTGTAAGCTGTCTCTGCGTTTTTGTCTATGGGGGAAATCTTCCTCACTATCTTCCCATCCTGTGTTCTGTAAATTTTTTAAAGGATTGCTTCACACCAATCCTCCTTTTAGAGACCCTGCCCCAGCCTGGGATTTGAATGTTTGCATTGCTCAACTTATGCAACCCCCTTTTTGAGCCTATGTCTTCAGCAGAGCTTAAGTACTTGACTTGGAAAACTGTGTTCTTGGTAGCCATTACCTCTGTCAGGCATATCAGTGAATTGAAAGCCCTGTCAGTGGAACCTGATTTTATCTCATTTCACAGGGATAAAGTGGTCCTTAGAACCAATAGAAGGTTCTTGCCCAAAGTGGTTTCAGACTTCCATTTAAACCAGTCTGTGTCTCTCCCTGTTTTCTTCACTGATCATTCTTCCTCAGGAGAGAGGAGGCTACACAGTTTAGATGTCAGAAGAGCCCTTAGTTACTACATGGAGCGTACCACGGGTCACAGGTTTGACTCCCTCCAGTTGTTTCTCACTTATGGAGAAGTGGGAAAGGGCAAGCCTGCCACCAAAAGATCTATTGCCAGGTGGATTGTGTGTCTCATGCAATTCTGCTATGAAAAGCTGGCATAAACTCCACCCTCAGGCCTGAGGGCTCATTCCACAAGAGGTACAGCTGCTTCCCTGGCTGCTGCCAGGGATCTCCCTCTCTTAAAAATTTGTCAAGCAGTCACCTGGAAAACAGTCCATACCTTTACCAAGCATTACTCTCTGGATATCCAGGCTAGGGGTGATGCTCTGTTTGGCACAGCAGTACTTCAGAGCCTATTCCGAAAGTAGGTTCTGTCCCTCCTCCTTGGAGGTACTGTGAGTAGTTCTGAGTGTCAGAATACAGCAAGACTTCATGTTGTTTGAAGAACAAATTACTCACCTTAGTACTTATGTTTCTTCTAATGGAGTCTTGCTGTATTCTGACCTCCCTTCCTGCCTTCCCTCTCATAACCTGTTTTTGGGAAGTGGGTGGGCAGGTGCAGTGTTGCACCCCAGGGGTGTTTTTTGCTTGCACCCTCCTCCTTTTTGTTTGGGTGCTGATTTATTACTGTTATGTATAGTACATTGGGTTTTGTTTTTTGGTTTCCTGTCTTGAGTCTTCCTTGGGAATCCAAAACTTTTTTCAGCCAGTTGGCTAGTAAGAATTTTTACAGTTTCCACATAGAATTTTTAGTTTAGTTGGGCTCGTAAGAATCTGACGGTTTAGGTTTGAATCCCTCCAGACAGAGACTTCAACCGAGCTTGAGCTCAGCATTCTATGCCCTGCATAGAAAGTTAACTGTTTGTTCTCCAGGGCAGTTCAAAGGTTGGGAATCACTGCAATTGTCAGAATACAGCAGGACTCCATTAGAAGAAATATAATTACTCAGGTGAGTAATTTTTTTCTTCATGCCCGCCCCCCTCAGCAGGGCTTACTGCAGAGGGATGCCTTCTCGAGGCTGTGGACCCCAGGCCTCCTCTACACCTTCCCTCCATTTCCCTTGATCCACAAGGTGCTCTTCAAGGTGAGGAGGGACAAGGCGAAGGTGATCCTGGTAACCCCAGACTGGCAGCGCCAGTTCTGGTATGCAGATCTCCTCAGCCTCGGCTGCAGGCCCCTGGAGCGACTTCTAGCACGCCCGGACCTGATATCTCTCAGTCAGGTGAAGGTATTCCATCTGGACCTTCAATCCCTGCACCTCACAGACTAGTACCTGAGCGGCTAGAGTTCCAGGGTTTGGGTCTTTCCGAAGATGTTTACACCGTGGTGGAGGCATCCAGAAAGGAATCGACCAGGAAATGTTAAGCTTTCAAATGGAAAAGGTTTTCCATTTGGTGTCAGGGCAAGGGCCTGGACCCTCTGTCCTGTCCAGTGGCTAACATTCTTGACTACCTTTAGTCTCTCTCCAAAGGGGGTCTTCGGTCATCAACCCTTAGAGTGCACCTGGCAGCCATGTCTGCTTAGCAGACTCGGGCTGGTCAGCCGACAGTGGCACAGGAGACAGTGGTCGGGTGCATTTTCAAAGGCCTCAATCACATATCCCCTATGGTGTGTGAAACTCCACCTCCGTGGGACTTGCTGTTGGTACTGGCAAAGCTCATGGGCAAGCCCATTTGAACCGATGCACAAGTGCGCCTTGTCACACTTGTGGAAGACGGCCTTCCTGGTGGCTATCCCGTTTGCCAGAACAACAGGGGAGCTCCAGGTACTTTCAGTGGACTTCCCTTATCTGGTCTTCCACAGGGACAAGATTGTCCTACGCCCCCAACCGAAATTCCTTCCGAAGGTGGTGCTAGGGTTTCACCTTAACCAGGTGTTAACCCTGCCGGTATACTACCCTAATTATACCTCTGAGGCAGAGTACAGGCTCCATACTTTGGACCTGAGACGTGCTCTCTCGTATTACAAGGAGAGGATGGCAGCAATTCGGGGAGACGTTTGCCAGCTGTTCGTCACCTACGCTGAAGCCCCTTCTGGCAGATGTGCAGCAAAACGGACTATTGCAAGATGGATCACATCATGCTTAGGTCTGTGCTATGAGTTGGCGGGCAAGGAGCCTCCCAGAGGGATAAGAGCTCACTCTACCTGCCATACTGCTGCATCGGTGGCTGCTTCCAGGGACATCCCTATCCAGGAAATCTGCTGGGCTGCTACCTGGAAGTCGGCAAACATTTTCATCACCCACTACCACATTGACCTTTAGTCACGCCGGGATGCTGGTTTTGGGGCCTCAGTTCTGCAATCTCTGTTCTCTAAATAGGGGATGTGCGCCTTGCCTCCTTCCTCCCGGAGTACTGCTAGGAGTCTGCCAAAGAGTGTGGATGAACATATCCATGCTCCTAGAAAAACGGGTTACTCACCTGTAACAGTATTTCTAGGAATGGTATATGTTGTTCATGCTCACGGACCTACCCGTCCTCCCTGGCTGCGGATGCACAACACCTGGCTTCCAGCGGGCTAAGATCTGGTGTCATGGAGCAGAGCCAAGGTATATACCACCCGGGTGGGTGGGAGGAGCCAGCTTGAAGACTTCCGATCCATCTTAAAGTGGAAGGGGACATACCAAAGAGTGTGGATGAACAACATATACCACTCTTAGAACTAGTGTTACAGGTGAGTAACCTGTTTCTCTGATCTTACTAATGGAAAATGGAAGAAGCTTGCAATTGACCACAAAGTGGGCATAGATGATCTTATCTGTGTCAGTCTTCACCATTCATCACAGTTGGGTATGTGGCTGGAGGTCACAACCCCGCGGGAGCTCTTTTTTTTTTTTTTTGGATGGGCGGAGCCAACGTAGCGACTGCAACGCCCTTGAAGCCAACGCACTGCATGGCGCTCGTGAGTTGGCCATTAGCTGTCATCGGCCCTGCTCTCCCACTAGTTCATCTCCCACCGTAGAGGTCGCATCTCTTGAGGAGCTCCAAGCAACCAGTGCCATTTCCTTGGGCTGGAAAGTCTGGCTCGGTGCTATCCGGTGCAGTTTTGGACCTCTGTGCCATTCGGGGCACCATGGGCCCTGATGGCGCCATAGTTGGCACCGGTCCGCCGCTTGGCGCCATCTCTGCAGTCGATGCCGTTCGCGGTGCCGATAGCACTCGTGGCGCTGTGGGAAGTTCTACATCATTGTCTGCAGTTTCTGGTCTTGGCACCGCTCATGACGCAGAGGCTGGGGACTGTGCCGTGTCTTGCTCCGGCGCTGAGCGTGGTAACTGTGCCATGGGAAGTGTTTGGTCTCAATCGCCAAGGGACTGTTGGTGTCACCGTTGGTGCCGTCCCTAATCCTGGTGCTGTTACAGTAGAGACGAGCGCCCGTGTGACATTGACTACGATTCTGCTGCGGCGCTCTTGCCATCTCTTCTTCGTGCTGTTCACGGTGCCATGGGGGAGTTCGATGCCGACTGTGGTGTGGACACCCGGACTGGCACCTCCCTTGATCCGGACAGGAGCAGGCGTCCATGTACAGTCTGGCACCGGACTTCAGTCTCTACCTCTTCGGAGGTCAACTCTGAGGCTGTTTCAGACCTGCTGTCCAACTCTTTAGAGTTGGCAGCCCATGTGGATACCTTGGTAGTTACTTCAGCTGACCGGAACCAGCCTCCCTCTAGGAGCGGGAAGTAGCTCCTGAATCTGGGGTCAGGGGAGCTGACCAGCTGGCGGTGGTCCAGGCCACTATTACCCTGCAGTCCAGGCTTGGAGGGTTTTCTGCCCGCTCAGTTGGGTTACCCCGTCATGTGGTAAGCCTGGATCGCCCAACTTTAGGGCCGACCAGAGCGCCCTCTGAGGGGGAAGGTGCTACTCCCTGGGTGATCTCGGGGACAGACCAGGGTTGCCAGCTGCCCAGGCTGGTGTTTGCGAGGCGGAGGGCTCTTTTGCACTCTGAGGGGTCTGGATTCGATGTGGCAGCCCTTCTCTGGGACCCACCCGAGTTCAGGGAGGAGTCGCAGCGTGGACCCCCGCCTTTCCTTCTCAGTCTCCTCGAGGGAGCCCTGGTCTTTGGAGGGAAGGGACTGTCCTTCTGGGTTTACACGGTCCCGGTCACCTCATGGGGGGATTCTTCAGGGCATGGTCTAGGCAGTTGCTGTCTGCTGTTGGGCTCCCCGGAACTCCTCCTTTCTTAGAGGCTTCCGGTACGCTCTCTTGCCTGGACAGAGGACGGTCCTCTTCTGTTCTGGACCTAGCCCCCATTACTCTGTCGCCATCTCCTGCTGTCCCAGGCATTCGTGGTCCTACAGGACCTCTCTCCTGGGAATAGTTCAGAGGTGCAGCTGCTCACTTCCCTACTTATGTCAGGGCCTTTGACGAGCTAGTGTTCCACCCACCCACCCCTGAGCAGCAAACCTCTGGATCTCCGAGGTCTTATGCTTCCTCATTCTCCTCTTCTGGGGGGAGTGGAACCTTCTGTCCCCATCTCCCCTGCTGCTGATCTCGCCGAGTATCAGTGTTTCCTCGTGAGGATGATGGAAGACCTACGTATCACCCCACCCACCCCTCAGCACAATCCGGAGCATTCGATGCATGCCTTTCTAGGCGACTTCAGTACGCCCACCCTTGTGGTGCCCGCCTGGCCTACTCCTTTCCAGGAGGCGTCATTGCTGTTCTGGCAACAACCTTTTTCCGGAGTCCCAGCCCTAGGGATCTGAGACAGAGGTATTGTGCCCCCCCCGGAGTCTCCAGGTCGTATGCCTCATTCTCGTTCAGGACTGACGCAGCTGGATACTCCCGATGGAACGTTCTAGGCCTCTGCATAGAGTTAACCCTTTACTCTCCGGAGCAGTTCAAGTGCTGGGGCGAACTACATATAGTCAGAATACAGCAAGACTCCATTAGAAGAAACAACATTACTATGGTGAGTAATTTTTTCTTCTTTGCCAGGCAGCATGAGCTTCCAGTCTCCATACCATGGGGGGATACAGAGGAAGTCATCCTGATGTCTGGGTGTGGGTTGAGATGCTGGTCGGTATGTATAACCGACTGCTACCCAATGTATAAAAATCATAGCAAAAACATAAATATATAAATAAAGTGTTTGTCATTGGAATTTAAAAGCAAATATATTGTTTGCAAAATATATAATGCAATTTGTTTGACTAGGCCTCTCTACAATATCAAGACTTGCCTCAAATGGGTTGTGTTTCGTTTGTGGATGACTGTCCAAACATTGTTGCCATCAACAAATACCAGACATCTAGTACTATGGCAGATCACCTCTCTCTCCCACTGGAACACCAAACAGCACTGTAAATGCATCTGGACTAGAGGTAAACTGTTAATAATATTATTTTATGTTGCCACATAAGTGTTTCAACTTATTTTTTAAAAGTCCGCTACCCGGAAGTATGTCAGATGCTTGGGGTGAATGGAGAACAACATGGGATGCCAAGGATCTGTTTGCTAAGGACAGGCTACACCTTAGCAATGAGGAAAAATAGGTCCTGCAACTGAGATTCGTAGAGTTCATCCACTCCAGGTGGGGTTCAAACTTGGGATTGGGGGGGAGAGAAGGGAATGCCCTGGCCTTCTCACACAGGCAGAGAGTAGGGGACACAGAGCAGGAGCAACAGATAGTGCAAGTGTTTGGTCTTGGTAGGAAGAAAGCAAGGTGGCCTCAGGGTGGTGGAGAAGAAGGCAAGGGGACAAGTTTGAGGGTGGACCTGATAAACACCAGGAGCATGGGAAATAAGATGCTGGAGCTGCAGGCGCTGATGGTGGAAGGGGTGGTTCAAACAACATGAAGTCTTGCTATATTATGACATATGCAGTTAGACCCAGCCTTCGAACTGCTCCGGAGGTGAAAGAGTTAACTTTCCATGCCAGGCATGGAATCTTGAGCACGAGCTCGGTTGAGAACTCTGTCTGTTGTTCTTCAAACTCAAACTGTCAGATTCTTTACTCCGCCTCACTGAACAGTCGCTCCGGAGATTTCTCCTGCTGCTCGGTTCATTTTGTTGGTTAAAAGTGTATTTTTCTCGGTTTTTAAACCGTATTTTCTCTGCATTTAAACCACAACCGGTTGGTTCAAGCTCTGTCTGTGGTATCGTAAGTAATAGATAGGTTTTACATTATTTCTGTGTGGAACTTGCAAACGGTATTATCGGTTCGGTTTGAACCGATCAGGTTGTTGTTAAACTTAATTTAAATTGCATTAGAGTGCGGTTCCCGGTTCTTATCGGTTCTAAAAAAAACGGATTTCTTTACGTTTTTTTCCACCACCCGTGACATGGTTGGGAACTGATAAGGGTGTCTTGCTTGGCGGATTGCCATAAACGGGCAAGTTTTTGGTTAGGCTGGCACTATGTCTGAGAAACCCAAAAGAAAAATTCCACTGGGTTTCAACACTGTAGTGTCTGTGGGGAAGCCTTTGCCAAGGCTGACCCACACACCACATGTGTTTATTGTCTGAGGTTTGACCCCCTCAATGCAGACTGCCAGATTTGCAAGAATTTCCCTGCAGCTACCCTGGATAAGAGAGTTGGTAGGCTCAGGAACGAGAAGCCAAAAAGTCCGCTGACCCGGATGGCCAGCCCATTCCGGTGCCAACCGAACCGGAGGGAGTGCCCTCTGACCAGGGCGAGTCTTCCTCGGAAAAGGAGAACTGACTCGGAGGAGTCAGTCCCAGCAAAAAGGACTAGAAAATCAGCAGGTGTGGAGCCAAAATTTCCTTCTCCAACCGCTGCAGAGATAGCCAAAGCGATCAAAATTGTCCAGTCGCTTTCCCCGGTTCCGACTGAACCGGCACCATCAGGTAAGCGGTCGGTTCGGTCGGTGCCACCGGTTCAAGAATATGATGATATAGAGGAATTTTATGAACTGGAGGAGGGGGAGGAAGATTATGAAGAGAGTGAATGTGATTTTGAAAGTCTGGATGTGCCCATTGAACCGGACATCTTCCCCAGACAGACCTTTAGGAGTGTCTCCCCCTAGGCTTTCTGAGTCCACTTCTCATTTTATATTTTATAAGAAAGTGGCTGAAACCCTCCAGCTCCCTTTGGAAGAAGCTGTGGATGAACAGGAGGAGCCTGACTATGTAGAAATGACGGATATCCCAGAGTCTAGGAGATTGTCTATTCAAACAACATGAAGTCTTGCTATATTATAGACATTAGCAGTTTGTTCCAGCTCTAGAACTGCCCCAGAGTGAAATGGTTAAAACCATTCCAAAATAGAATTTTGGCACGAGAGCAGCTCTATCTGTGTCATTTCAAACTTGAACTGTCAGATTCTTTACTCCGCCTCAGCGAACAGTCGCTCCGGAGATTTCTCCTTCTGCTCGGTTCATTTCTCGGTTTAAAAAGTGTGTTCTCGGTTGGATTTAACCGAGAATAGTTTATTTTAACATCAAAACCGCTCGTTCAAGCTCTATCTGTGGTAACCGTGAGTAAATGAAGGTTTTGTCTGTGTGGAACTTGAAGTTATCGGTTCGGGTTTGAACCGATCAGTGGGTTTAAAACTCATTTAAAACTAAGTTACTATTTTAGAGTGCGGTTCCCGGTTCTTATTGGTTCTAAAAAGCAGATTTATTACGCTTTTTTCCAATACCCGATGACACGGTTAGGAACCGATAAGGGTGTCTTGCCTGGCACTGCCGTTAAAGGGCAAGAAGTTTTTGGTTAGCTGGCATTATGTCTGAGAAACCAAAAGAAAAACTGGGCTCACTGGGTTTCAACACTGTGATGTTTGTGGGGAAGTCTTTGCCAAGGCTGACCCACACCACGAGTGTTTATTGTCTGGGGTTTGACCACCTCCAGTCAGACTGCCAGGTATTAAGAATTTCCTGCAGCCACCCTGGAAAAAGATTGGGCAGGCTCAGGGAACGAGGCCAAAAGTCCGCTGACCGGATGGCCAGCCCGGTTTGGTGCCAACCGAACCAGAGGGAGTGCCTCTGACCAGGGCCAGACTTCCTCGGCAAAGAAAAGCTGGTTCTGAGGAACCAATTCCAGTAAAGAAACAAAGAAAATCAGCAGGTCTGGGTCCAAAATTCCTTCTCCAACTGCTGCAGAGATAGCAAAAGCCATACCAATTGTCCAGTCACTGTCTCAGGGTCTGTCCGAACCACCACTATCTAGTAAAGGTCGGCTCGGTCCAGTCCCAGTGGTTCAGGATTTTGATATTGAGGAATTTTATGAACCAGAGGAGGGAGGAGGATTATGAACAGTATGAATGTGGCTGGAAGGTCTGGGTGTGCCCATTGAACGGACATCTCCCCAGACAGACCTTTAGAATCTCCCCTATGCTGTCTGAGTCCCATCTCATTTTCTGTTTTATAAAAAGTTGTTGAAACCCTCCAGCTTCCTTTAGAAGAGGCTGTGGATGAGCAAGAGGAGCCTGATTTTGTAGAAATGATGGATATTCCAGAGTCTAGGAGATTGTCTATTCCTTTACATAAGTCTTTTAGAAACGAACAATTACAATTTTAAAAGCTCCTAATTCTGTGCCTCCTGTAGATAAAAAGATGGACAGAAGGTATACATTGTCAGGCCCTGATACAGAATTCCTTTCTCAGCAATGCAGTCATGTTGGGGTAGTTCAGGCTGCTGCCTGTGATAAAGCTAATATTCCCTTGGCTTCACATCCTCCTGACAAGGATTCCAGGAAGATTGATGCCATGGCAAAAAAAAAAAAAAAACAGTATATGGCAGCCTCTCTGGGACTCAGGCAAGCAAATTATATGGCTTATGTAGCTAGGTATCGGAAATCTAGATGGGATACTGTTATGCAATTGGCCAAGCAGGCCCATGGCCAGCTGGCTAGTGAACTAGAACAGGTGGCTGCTGATGGCATTGAAGCCTCTAAGGTTCAGTTTCATGCTGCTGTGGATGTTAATGTTTCCTCTAGGGTCATGGCCACATCTGTAGCTTTTCGTAGGTTGGCCTGGCTCAGGTGTACTAGTTTCACAGGATACCCAGACTAAGGCTATGGATTTTCCTGTGGTGGGAAATTCTCTGTTTGGAGAGCAGACAGAGAATTACATGAAGAAGATGGATGAATATAGGACTACTTACAAGAGTGCCCAGGCTAAGGAGCGGCAAGCCACTCCTCAAAGGCATGCCCCAGGGTTAGGGTGAGGCCTTTTCACAGGCCTTTCTACCAGACTCAGGCCTCCTCTGCTTATGCTCAGAGGGGCTTCTTCAGAGGCAGGGCAGACGAGGGGTGGGCAGACCTGCTCCCACCCCCAGCCTAAAGCTCCTATGAAACAGGCACCCTGATGGGGTGCCCAGGGCTGATTCTCCTGTACCAGTGGGGGCAGGCTGGCTTACTTCAGTCAGGTGAGCTTCTTTAACCTCAGACAAGTGGGTTCTGGAAGTAGTAAGCCAGGGTCTGGTTCTCAGCTTAAAAAGTTTCCCAAGTTGAGAAGCAGACTTTTTCTACCTGCAAGTGCTTCAGAGACCCTCGCTCTGGAAACAGAGGTCTCATCCCTGTTAGCTCTCAGAGCAGTAGAAAGGGTTCCTCCCCTGCATCAGGGGCAGGGGTCTGTATTCCAGATACTTCCTTACCCCAAAAAAGACAGGAGAATGGCGGCCCATTTTAGATCTGATATCTGAACAAGCATCTTTTGAAACCAAAGTTCAAAATGGTAACTCTGGCAATGATTTTACCTTCCCTAAGGCCAGGGGACTGGCTAGCCTCCCTGGACCTCAAGGATGCCTATTTCCATGTCCTAATCAGAAGATCCCATCGAAAGTACCTCAGATTCGAACTGCCCTCAGGTCATTACCAGTTCAGAGCAATGCCCTTGCCTTACCTCTGCTCCAGGGTATTCACAAAGTGTCTAGCAGTGGCCCACTTAAGGAGGCAGAGGATTGCTGTTTTCCCTATCTGACGACTGGCTCATTGTAGGCCAGTCCCCAGAACAGGTAAAATCTCACCTGCAGGTCACTCAGCACTTCTCACCTCCCTGGGTTTTCTGCTAAACCTACCAAAGTCTGTTCTGGAACCAGTCCAGGTACTCACCTTTATAGGGGCAGAATTGGACACAAAGCTAGCCAGAGCCTTTCTTCCCCAGAAAGGGTAAAGGAATTTAGTGGCTCTGGCTCTTCCTTCACTCTGCAGGTCTCGACCAGCAAGACACTTTCTGCAGCTCCTGGGGCTACAGGCTGCATCCACAGCTGTTGTGCAGAGAGCCAGATTTCAGATGAGACGTTCAGTTTCACTTGAGAACTTTTGGTCTCAGAAGGAGACCCCTTTCCAAGTTGGTCCCAGTGACTCGAACCTTGATCCTAGCTCTCCAGTGGTGGCAGGATCAGAGCAATTTAAGAGCGGGTCCCTTCATTTCCCTTCTCACGACTTGACTCTCACTACAGATGCTTCCTTCTGGGTTGGGAGCCCACATGGGCGACCTTTTCACCTCAGGAGTTTGGTCCCCCAGGAATCTCTGCTCCACATCAATTTGCTGGAACTCAGAGCTGTCTTTTTAGCTCTTCAAGCTTTTTCTGCATCTGCCCACGACAAGGTGATACAAGTCAGAACAGACAACACCACAACAATGTGGTACATCAACAAACAGGGGGGCACTCGGTCTTCGGCCTTGTGTACCGAGGCAATGAAGTTGTGGTCTCTGGCCTATTCCCTGAACACTTCCCTCATAGCAGTTCATCTTCCAGGGAAGGACAATGTCCTAGCGGATGCCCTCAGCAGGATTTCCCAGGGCCATCACAGAATGGTCCCTGGATCCTCAAGTGCTAGGGATAGTTTTGCCAGGTGGGGCATCCTCAGATAGATCTTTTGCAGCCCCAGACAATCACAAACTTCCTTTGTTCTGTTGCAGGCGTCCAGTGCTGGGCTCAGTTCCCCTGGATGCCCTTCTTCTGGATTGGGAGGGGAAGTTCCTCTATGCTTTCCCCCCCTTTCCTCTCCTATTCAAAGTACTAGTCAAAAATCAGATCTCAGCCTTGCAGGGTGATTCTGATTGCCCTGATTAGATGAGCCAGCCCTGGTACCCACTCCTTCTGTCTCTGACAAGTCCATCTTCCCAGTGCCTCCCCAGGAATCACAATCTGTTGACTTGTGCCCAGGGAAGGGTTTGGTATCCGGACCTCAAATCCCTCAACCTCAAGGCCTGGTTCTTGAGTTAGAGTTGCTGATTCACCCTCTCTCAGGGTGTTCTTGAGATCCTAAAGGCTTCCAGAAAGCCTTCCACTAGAGCTACTTATAGTTCTAAATGGAAAAGGTTTTCCATTTGGTGTGCTAGGAAAAATATTTCCCAGAATCTGCTGAATTGCCCATTTTGTTAGATTACATGGTACATCTTAATTCCTTGGGTCTCAGACCAGCTACCCTGAGAGTTAAGTTTAGCTGTGTCTGCTTTTGTGTCAACAGGAAAGTCATCCCTCTTTCTCTCATCCTGTGTTTTCCAAGTTTTTTAAGGGATTACTCCCATACTAATCCTCCCTTTAAGGGAACTGCCCTGCTTGGGACCTTAATGTTTGCATTGCCCAGTTAATGCAACCTCCTGAACCTCTGTCTTCTGCAGAGCTTAAGTACCTAACTTGGAGAAAACTGTTTTCTAGTGGCTATCACTTCCACACCAGGCGCATAAGTGAATTGCAAGCCTTGTCAGTGAGACGACAGCGTTCTTTCCACAGGAGTAAGGTAGTCCTTAGGACTAATAGGAAGTTTTGCCTAAGGTGGTTTCAGATTTCATCTTAATCAATCTTTCTCCCTTCCAGTATTTTTCACTGATCACTCCTCTTTGGGTGGAGAGGTTGCACAGCCTGGATGTTAAGGCTCTTAGTTATTATAGAGCGTACCAAAGGTCACAGGTTCAATCCTCCAACTTTTCCTTACCTATGGTGAAGTTGGGAAAGGCAAACCTGCCACTAAGAGATCAATAGCCAGGTGGATTGTCTCTTGTATCCAATTTTGTTATCAGAAAGTGGGCAGAGCCCCCCAGTTTGAGGCTCATTCTACCAGAGTTTGGCTCGTCTCTAGCTGCTGCCAGAGATATCCCTTTATTAGAGATTTGCCAGGCTGCTACTTGGAAAGCAGTCACACTTTTACAAGCATTACTCCTGGATGTCCAGGCCAGGAGAGATGCTCGGTTTAGCACAGCTGTTCTTCAGAGCCTATTCCTAAGTAGGTTCTGCCCTCCTCCATGGAGGTACTGCTGTATTCTGCTAATGTCTATAATATAGCAAGACTTCATGTTGTTTGAAGAAAAATTACTCACCTTAGTAATGTTGTTTCTTCTAATGAGTCTTGCTACATTATAACCTCCCCAACCTGCCCCTCTCAGAACCTCTACTTTGGTGGGAGTGCGGGCAACTTGAGTGTGGGGCACTACTTATGTCCTGTTAGCATTTGTCCCTTTGGGACTTTGGGGTATGTGTGTGTGCAGCGTGTGTGTTTTATTATACTTATGTTCCATTTTCATATTATTAGAATGGTGTTAGTATTTCTGATCCCCTGACTTGAGTTTTAGGTGTTGGGACCATCAATGCTTGTTATTATTTAGGTAGCCATTTGGCTGAGCTATGAGTTACAGCTTCCACACAGACCTTAGTGAGTTTGGCTCGTAAAATCTGAGCAGTTCAAGTTTGAAATGACACAGATAGAGCTGCTCTTGTGCCAAAAATTCTATTTTGGAATGGTTTTAACCATTTCCTCTGGGGTCAGTTCTAGGCTGGAACAAACTTCGCATAATATCTATAATATAGCAAGACTCCATTAGAAGAAACAACATTACTAAGGTGAGTAATTTTTTCTTCCTTTACATAAATCTTTTAGGAAACAGACAAAAATTTTAAAAGCTCCTCACACTATACCTCCTGTGGATAAAAGAATGGACAAGAGGTACACATTGTCAGGCTCGGATACGGAGTTCCTTTCACAACAATGCAGCATACCTCTCAACCTCCCAACTTGCCAATGTGTGACAGAGGGCTACAAAGAGTAATGTGACAAATACCACAAAGTAATGAATCGCCTCATTTTTCACTGGCCATGGCGGTCGCTTTTGGCGTCCGCAATAAAATGAATTTTACCACACTAAAACTATTGTTTGGATAAGGGACAGGGCAACTTTTGTGTAATTTGTTATGTTCCCCCATGGTCAGCTGGACACAAACTAATGCTCTAGTGCACTGCAATGCATTTCTTCTTGTTATTACAGCACTTGCTTGTTGACAGACCAACCCCTGTAGCTGCCTTTGGCAAACCATCCTGCTAGCGAAGTTAGAACGAAGAACCCCAGCCCGAAAACGCAGAAGAACCCCCGCCCCCAAGTGTCAGCCAGCTGCCCAGCAGAGCATCAGCAATCAGCATCATGACACTACTCCAACCCCATGCAGCAGGATAATTTCTCACCCTGCTGACCCGTCCCCGTCACCTGCAGACAGATGAATCCGTTGGTAGAGATGTGTGTAGTGGGTTGACAGTCACGAACCCTCTGAATAATGCATATTCTGGAATGGTCCCAGTTGTGGTTTGAGTATAGCCACGTTTCTGTGACATTCATTTGTCCAGCTCTGCTTACATCATTAGTGCGGCAAATTCTGGGAGCTTGTTTCCTAGACTACTGGTGTTTCACATACTGCCACCAGCACTTTGTCCCCCTTTGCCTCATCCTTCCCGCATCCATGTACCATTTCAATTTTTGCATTTGGTGGGAAGCAGTAGGATACCACACAGTCGTATTAGTGTCCCTGCACTCAAATGAGCTGCTCCCCACCTTAAGCTTTCCCTGATGTGTTGTGCAAATGTTTTCCCAGCACCCTTGCACTTTGTTAGGATAAAGGCAGTCTCCTTTAAACAGCCTCCATCCCCCAAGTTGGGTCCAGTCCCTGAAGAAATGTAAATCCTTCCTCCTGCACCACCCTTTTAGTCATGCATTGCGCTGGAACAAGTGAAACTGTGCCCTCTCTTTGGGGTGTGGCCATTGTAGTACCTCAGAGAAGGTTACTGCTTCTGTGTTTCCTTAACTTTGTGCCCCGGAGGGAAAAAAAAAACTTGCCTTCTTCCTCCATGCTCCTTCTGCTCAGACGTGCCTAATGTACATGCACAATCCAATCTGGTTTCCCTCCTCACGCCTGTGAGTTCCTTCCACCACCATGGGTCTGAGTCTGTTGCTGTAGTCCCCCAGAATAATAGCACATCACATCTTGCCCATCCAGTGTAAGAATACTTCTATCACCATACACACTCTGTCACGCCACTCTTCTGCTCCCCAGCACAAGCACAGCAACAGCCCAGGGCTGCTGATTACCAACCTCTGCAGCTGGTAACTTACTTGTCTGTTGCGTTGCTTGCTCAGAAGTCGGAGACAGCTCGCTCAGTTAATTGGCAGCGGTACCTGAGCTCTCAAGTTCCTCCGTTTCTGCTTCACAGCCTCAGCCTGTTTCAGGGCGACTTCCTCTTCAGTTCCTTCAGAGCCTGCTGCAGTGACGGCGGTTAATACATGCTGGCAGTGGTCCTTCTTGCTCAGTGTCCTCAGAAATGCTCCTCCTGGCTGGTTCCCCTCAGAGTGGAGTCAGGCTGCGGATAAGCGGACCTGAGGGGGACCTGAGAGGACCTGAGTAGAAACAAAACAAATTAAATTAATCTCTGTTTGGGAGGGAAGGGTGTGGGTAGCCTTGAGGGCGTGCCACTGCTTTGAGCCCGACTCCCAGCCAGTAGTCCGACTCCCACTAGCCCCCTCCCCTGGCGTCATCATTTCTGAGGCGTGCTTGCAGGCATGAGGCCAGGCGCCACCGTGCAAGGCAGGACTCTGAGTTGCTGCAGCTGCACAAACAAAGGGATTAATGCCGCCGTTGGTGCCTAGCGGTGCAGCAGCGTGGTTTAGCATCTGGAAAAGAAGAATGCGGGCAGTGCAAGCAGTCTGCTGGGTCCCAGAATCCAGGAGCGATATCGCAATCTGGTGCCTTGAGAGGTATACCAATGCAACCATTTGAAGGTAGTGCAGGCTGCAGCCTGTGATAAAACCAAATATTCCCTTGGCTTCACACCCCTGAGCAAGGACTCCAGGAGGATTGATGCCATAGAAAGCATTTATAGCAGCATCCTTGGGACTCAGACGAGCAAATTATATATAGCCTATGTTTGCAGAGATCCAGAAATCCAGATGGGATACTGTTATGGCTCTGCGGACAGGTCTGTTGGCTGCCAGGAGAGCTGGAACAGGTGGCCTGCTGATGGTGATGAGGCATCCAAGTTGGATCCCATGCTGCAGTGGACTCTAATGATGTATCTTCAAGAGTCCTTGGCTACATCTGTGGCTTTTAGCATGAGAATAGCTTGGCTCAGGTGTACTAAGCCTGTCACAGGATACCCAGGCTAGAGGCCATGGATTTTCCTGTTGTGGGTAACTCTCTGTTTGGGAGCAGACAGAGAGTTACATGAAGAAAATGGATGAGTATTGGACCACTTATAGGGTGCACAGGCCGGAAAGGCAGGCTTCCTCCTCAGAGGCAACCTTCCAGGGGCAGGGCAGGCCCTTTCACGCAGACCTTTTTGTAAGCCAGGCCTCCTCTTCAGCTATGCCCAGAGGGGGTTCTTCAGAGGAGAGGCAGACTGAGTGCAGGCTGAGGCCTGCTCCCACCCTCAGCCTAAAGCCCACCAAACCACGCACCCTGATGGGAGGGCCAGGGCGATTCTCCAGTACCTGTAGGGCAGGCATGGCTTACCTCGTCCAGGACTGGGAGTCTTTAACATCAGACAAGTGGGTCTTGGAAGTAGTAAGCCAGGGACTGGTTCTCAACTAAAAAATTTCAAAGATGAGAGCCGGATCCTTTCCACCTGCAAATCCATCAGGCTCCCGCTCTGGAAACAGAAGTCTCAACCCTCCTGGCTCTCAGAGCTGTAGAAAGGTTCCTCCCTACACCAGGGCAAGGACTGTGCTCGGTGCTTCATACCCCAAAAAGACAGGAGAAAGGCCCATCCTGGATCTCAGATACCTAAACAAGCACCACCCAAAACCAAAAATTCAAAATGGTGACTCTGGGAATAGTACCCTCTCTACCAAGGCCGAGGGGATAGCTGGCGTCCCTGGACCTCAAGGATGCCTACTTCCATGTTCTCATCAAGCTCCCACGAAAGTACCTCAGATTCGAAACTGCCCTCAGGCATTATCAGTTCAGAGCAGTAACCTTTAGCCTCACCTCTGCCCCAAGGGTATTCACAAAATGCCTAGCAGTAGCAGTTGCTCGTTAAAGAAAAAAGATTGCCATTTTCCTTACCTGGGCGACTGGCTCATAGTGGGCGATCTCCAGACACAAATCAATTACCTTCAGGTTACCCAGCAGCTGCTTACATCTCTCAGGGTTTCCTTCTCAATCTCCCAAAGTCAGTTCTAGAGCCTGTTCAGCTTCTCACCTTCACAAGCGCAGAACTGCGGACACAAAACAGGCCAGGCTTTCCTTCCTCTAGGAAGAAGCAAAGATCCTGGTGGCTCTGGCCTCCTCCTTCACTCCGGGTCTCTCGACCAGCAAGGCACTCTGCAGCTCTAGGGCACATGGCTGCCTCCACAGCAGTAGTGCAGGAGCAAGATTTCAGATGAGGACATTCAGTTCCATTTGAGCCTTCATCTCAGAGGAGATCACCTAACCAAATTGATCCCAGTAACTCGAACCTGATCCAGGCCCGCAGTGGTGGCAGGATCAGAGCAATCTGAACAAAGGGGTTCCCTTCATCCCTCAGTCCTCCTTGATCCTTACAGATGCATCCCTCTTAGGGTGGGGAGCTCACAGGCGACCTCACCACCCAGGGATTGTGGTCCCTCAGGAATCTCTGCTCCACATCAATCTGTTGGAACTCAGAGCAGTTTTCTAGCACTTCAGGCTTTCTCCGTCTGTTCAGAACAGCGTGGTACAGGTCAGAACAGACAACACCTACAATGTGGTATATCAACAAGCAAGGGGCACTCTGTCTTGACGCCTTGTGCACTGAGAGCAATGAGTTGTGTCTCTGGCTTATTCCTGAACACCTCCTCATGGCAGTTCACCTCCCAGACAGGACAATGTCCTGCAGATGCTCTCCAGGATTTCCCAGGGCCATCACAGTAGTCTGGATCCCTAATACTGGAGTAGTATTTGCCAGGTGGGGGCACCCTCAGAAGATCTTTGGCCCCAGACAATGTAACTTCCGTATTTTGCTGCAGGACCCCAGTGTTGGGCTCAGTCCCAAGTGTGTCTTGCCTGGCACCGTTAAAAGGGCAGGATTTTTGGATTTAGTGCTGGCATTATGTCACAGAGAACCAAAAGAAAAACTGGGCTCTTTCTGGGTTTTCAACACTGTAGATGTTTGGCATGGGGAAGTCTTTGCCAAGGCTGACCCCACAATCCAAGTGTTTATTAGTCTGGGGTTTGACCACCTCCAGTCAGACTGCCAGGTATGTAAAATTTCCCTGCCACCCTGGAAAAAAGATTGGGCAGGCTCAGGGGCGAGAGGCCAAAAGTCCAGCTGACCGGATGGCCAGCCCGGTTTGGTGCAAGCAGAACAGAGGAGTGACCTCTGACCAGGGCCAGACTTCCTCGGGCAAGAAAAGCTGGTTCTGAGAACCAATTCCAGTAAAGAACAACGAAAATCAGCAGGTCTGGGTCCAAATTCCTTCTCCAACTGCTGCAGAATGTAAAAGCCATACCAATTGTCCAGTCACTGTCTCGGGGTCTGTCCGAACCACCACTATCTAGTAAAAGATGGCTCGTCCAGTCCCAGTGGTTCAAGTTTTTGATATGAGATTTATATGAACCAGAGGAGGGAGGAGGATTATGAACAGTATGAATGTGGCTGGGAAGGTCTGGGTGTGCCCATTGAACGCGGACATCTCCCCAGACAGACCTTTAGAATCTCCTATGCTGTCGAGTCCCCATCTCATTTCTGTTTTATAAAAAAAGTTATGAAACCCTCCAGCTTCCTTTAGAAGAGGCTGTGGATGAGCAAAGGAGCCTGATTTTATAGAAATGATGGATATTCAGGTCTAGGAGTTGTCTATTCCTTTACATAAGTCTTTTAGAAGCTTGAACAATTACAATTTTAAAGCTCTAATTCTAATGCCTCCTATAGATAAAAAGATGGATAGAAGGTATACATTGTCAGGCCCTGATACAGAATTCCTTTCTCAACAATGCAGTCATGTTGGGTAGTTCGAGGCTTGCCTGTGAGAGAAAGCTAATATTCCCTTGACTACATCCTCCTGACAAGGATTCCAGGAAGATTGATGCCATGGCAAAAAAAAAAAAAAACAGTATATGGCAGCCTCTCTGGGACTCAGGCAAGCAAATTATAAGGCGATGTAGCTAGGTAGCGCGGAAATCTAGATGGGATACTGTTATGCAATTGGCCAAACAGGCCCATAACAGCTGGCTAGTGAACTAGAACAGGTGGCTGATGATGGCATTGAAGCCTCTAAGGTTCAATTTCATGCTGCTGTGGATATTAATGTTTCCTCTAGGGTCCTTGGCCCATCTGTAGCTTTTACGTGGGTGGCCTGGCTCAGGTGTACTAGTTTCACAGGATACCCAGACTGAGCTATGGATTTTTCCTGTGGGTGGGAAATCTCTGTTTGGAACAGACAGAGAATTACATGAAGAAGATGGATGAATATGGGACTACTTACAAAGTGCCCAGGCTGGGCGGCAAGCCACTCCTCAAAGGCATGCCCCCAGGGTTGAGGGTAGGCCTTTTCACAGTGCCTTTCTACCAGACTCAGGCCTCCTCTGCTTATGCTCAGAGGGGCTTCTTCAGAGGCAGGCGAGGGGTGGGCAGACCTGCTCCCACCCCAGCCTAAAGCTCCTGCAGAAACAGGCACCCTGATGGGGTGCCCAGGCCATTCTCCTGTACCAGTGAGGGGGCTAGCTAGCTTACTTCAGTCAGAATTGGGCCTCTTTAACCTCAGACAAGTGGGTTCTGGAAGTAGTAAGCCAGGGTCTGGTTCTCAACTTCAAAAAGTTTCCCAAGTTGAGAAGCAACAGACTTTTTCTACCTACAAGTGCTTCCAGAGACCTCGCTCTGGAACAGAGGTCTCATCCCTGTTAGCTCTCAGAGCAGTGAAAGGGTTCCTCCCTGCATCAGGGGCAGGGGTCTGTATTCAGATACTTCCTTACCCCAAAAAAGACAGGAGAGATGACGGCCTTTTCAGATCCTGATATCTGAACAAGCATCTTTGAAACCAAAGTTCAAAATGGTAACTCTGGCAATGATTTTACCTTCCCTAAGGCCAGGGGACTGGCTAGCCTCCCTGGACCTCAAGGATGCACTATTTCCATGTCCTAATCAGAAGATCCCATCGAAAGTACCTCAGATTGAACTGCCCTCAGGTCATTACCAGTTCAGAGCAATGCTCTTCGGCCCTTACCTCTGCTCAAGGGTATTCACAGTGTCTAGCAGTGGCCCACTTAAGGAGGCAGAGGATTGCTGTTTTCCCTATCTAGACGACTGGCTCATTTGAAGCCAGTCCCCAAACAGGTAAAATCACCTGCAGGTCACTCAGCAGCTTCTCACCTCCTGGGTTTTCTGCTAAACCTACCAAAGTCTGTTCTGGAACCAGTCCAGGTACTCACCTTTATAGGGGCAGAAGTGGACACAAAGCTATGAGCCTTTCTTCCCCAGAAAGGGTAAGGAATTTAGTGGCTCTGGCCTCTTCCTTCACTCTGCAGGTCTCTCGACCAGCAGACACTTTCTGCAGCTCCTGGGGCTACGGCTGCATCCACAGCTGTTGTGCAGGGGAGCCAGATTTCAGATGAGGGCGTTCAGTTTCACTTGAGAACCTTTTTGGTCTCAGAGAAGAGACCCCTTTCCAAGTTGGTCCCAGTATTCCAAGACATGATCCTATAGCTCTCCAGTGGTGGCAGGATCAGAGCAATTCAGGCGGGGGTCCTTCATTTCCCCTTCTCACGACTTGACTCTCACTACAGATGCTTCCCTTCTGGGTTGGGAGCCCACACAGGCGACCTTTCCACTCAGGAGTTTGGTCCCCCAGGAATCTCTGCTCCCATCAATTTGCTGGAACTCAGAGCTGTCTTTTTAGCTCTTCAAGCTTTTCTGCATCTGCCCACGACAAGGTGATACAAGTCAGAACAACAACACCACAACAATGTGGTACATCAAAAACAGGGGGCACCGGTCCCGACCTTGTGTACCGAGGCAATGAAGTTGTGGTCTGGCTATTCCCTGAACACTTCCCTCATAGCAGTTCATCTTCCAGGGAAGGACAATGTCCTAGCGGATGCCCTCAGCAGGATTTCCCAGGGCCATCACGAATGGTCCCTGGATCCTCAAGTGCTGAGGATAGTTTTGCAGATGGGGCATCCTCAGATAGATCTTTTGCAGCCCCAGACAATCACAAACTTCCTCTGTTCTGTTGCAGGCCTCCAGTGCTGGGCTCAGTTCCCCTGGATGCCCTTCTTCTGGATTGGGAGGGGAAGTTCCTCTATGCTTTCCCCCCCTTTCCTCTCCTATTCAAAGTACTAGTCAAAATCAGATCTCAGCCTTGCAGGGTGATTCTGATTGCCCCGGATTAGGCCAGCCAGCCCTGGTACCCACTCCTTCTGTCTCGACAGTCCATCTTCCCCAGTGCCTCCCAGGAATCACAATCTGCTGACTTGTGCCCAGGAAGGTTTGATATCCGGACCTCAAATCCTCAACCTCAGGCCTGGTTCTTGAGTTAGAGTTTGCTGATTTACACCTCTCAGGGTGTTCTTGAGATCCTAAAGGCTTCCAGAAAGCCTTCCACTAGAACTTCTTATAGTTCTAAATGGAAAAGGTTTTCCATTTGGTGTGCTAGGAAAATATTTCCCGAATCTGCTAATTGCCCATTTTGTTAGATTACATGGTACATCTTAATTCCTTGGGTCTCAGACCAGCTACCCTAGAGTTCGTTTGGCAGCTGTGTCTGCTTTTTGTGTCAGCAAGGAAAGTCATCCCTCTTTCCTCTCATCCTGTGTTTTCCAAGTTTTTAAGGATTACTCCATACTAATCCTCCCTTTCGGGAACCGGCCCCCTTGGGACCTTAATGTTCATTGCCCAGTTAATGCAACCCCCTTTTGAACCTCTGTCTTCTGCAGGCTTAAGTACCTAACTTGGAAAACTGTTTCTAGTAATCATCACTTCTGCCAGACACATAAGTGAATTGCAAGCCTTGTCAGTGGAGACTGACTTAATTTCTTTCCACAGGGATAAGGTAGTCCTTGGGACTAATAGGAAGTTTTGCCTAAGGTGGTTTCAGATTTCCATCTTAATCAATCTTTCTCCTTCCAGTATTTTCACTGATCACTCCTCTTTGGGGAGAGGAGGTTGCACAACCTGGATGTTAGAGAGCTCTTAGTTATTATATAGACGTACCAAGGTCTGGTTCGAATCCCTCCAACTTTTCCTTACCTATGGTGAAGTTGGGAAGGCAAACCTGCCACTAAGAGATCAATAGCCAGGTGGATTGTCTCTTGTATCCAATTTTGTTATCAGAAAGTGGGCAGAGCCCCCGGTTTGAGGCCTCATTCTACCAGGGGTACAGCTGCGTCTCTAGCTGCTGCCAGAATATCCTCTTATTAGAGATTTGCCAGGCTGCTACTTGGAAAGCGTACACACTTTACCAAGCATTACTCCTGGATGTCAGGCCAGGAGAGATGCTCGGTTTAGCACAGCTGTTCTTCAGAGCCTATTCCTAAGTAGGTTCTGCCCTCCTCCATGGAGGTACTGCTGTAGTATTCTGCTAATGTCTATAATATAGCAAGACTTCATGTTGTTTGAAGAAAAATTACTCACCTTAGTAATGTTGTTTCTTCTAATGAGTCTTGCTACATTATGAACCTCCCCCAACCTCCCCTCTCAGAACCTCTACTTGGTGGGGTCGGGCAACTTAGTGTGGGCACTACTTATGTCCTGTTAGCATTTTGTCCCCTTTGGGACTTTGGGGAGTGTGTATGTGTGCAGCGTGTGTGTGTTTTATTATACTTATGTTCCATTTCATATTATTAGAATGGTGTTAGTATTTCTGATCCCCTGACTTGAGTTTTGGGTGTTGGGACCATCAATGCTTGTTATTATTTAGGTAGCCATTTGGCTGGTGTGAGTTACAGCTTCCACACAGACCTTAGTGAGTTTGGCTCGTAAAGATCTGACAGTTCAAGTTTGAAATGACACAGATAGAGCTGCTCTTGTGCCAAAATTCTATTTTGGAATGGTTTTAACCATTTCACTCTGGGGCAGTTCTAGAGCTGGAACAAACTGCTAATATCTATAATATAGCAAGACTCCATTAGAAGAAACAACATTACTAAGGTGAGTAATTTTTTCTTCCTTTACATAAATCTTTTAGGAAACAGACAAAAATTTTAAAAGCTCCTCACACTATACCTCCTGTGGATAAAGAATGGACAAGAGGTACACATTGTCAGGCTCGGATCTGAGTTCCTTTCACAACAATGCAGCATCCTCTCAACCTCCCAACCCAATGTGTGACAGAGGGCTACAAAATGTGTGACAAATACCAAAAATGTGGTACGCCTCATTTTTCACAGCGCGCGGAGTCGCGCACTGGCGTCACGTAAAATGAATTTTACCACACTAAAACTATTGTTTGGATAAGGGACAGGGCAACTTTGTGTAATTTGTTATGTTCCCCCATGGTCAGCTGGACACAAACTAATGTAGCTAGTGCACTGCAATGCATTTCTTCTTGTTATTACAGCACTTGCCCTTCAGTGACAGACCAACCCCCCTGGCTGCCCTTTAGCAAACCATCCTGCCTGGCAGAAGTTAGAACAAGAACCCCCCAGCCCCGAAAACATGGCAGAAGAACCCCCCGGCCCCAAGTGTCAACCCAGCTGCCCAGCAGAGCATCAGCAATCAGCATCACTTGACACTACTCAACCCAGCCACGGCAGAATAATTTCTCACACCCTGCTGACCCGTCCCCGTCACCTGCAGACAGATGAATCCGTTGGTAGAGATGTTGTGTAGTGGGTTGACAGTCACAACCCTCCTGAATAATGCATATTCTGGAATGGTCCCAGTTGTGGTTTGAGTATATTACGTTTCTGTGACATTCATTTTGTCCAGCTCTGCTTACATCATTAGTGCCGGCAATTGGGAGCTTGTTTCCTGAGACTTCTGGTGTTTTCACATGCTACCCACCAGCACTTTGTCCCCCTTTGCCTCATCCTTCCGCATCCATGTACCATTTCAATTTTTGCATTTGGTGGGAAATGATGAGGCCCTCCAGGTCATGTTAGTGTCCTGCATGCCAAATGAGCTGCTCCCCACCTTAAGCTTTCCTGATGTGTTGTGCAAATGTTTTCCCAGCACCCCTTACCCCTTGTTAGGATAAAGGCAGTCTCCTTTAAACAGCCTCCATCCCCCAAGTTGGGTCCAGTCCTGAAGAAATGAAATCCTTCCTCCTGCACCACCCTTTTAGTCATGCATTCGCTGGAACAAGTGAAACTGTGCCCTCTCTTTGGGGTGTGGCCATTGTAGTACCTCAGAGAAGGTTACTGCTTCTGTCTGTTCCTTAACTTTGTGCCCCGGAGGAAAAAAAAACTTGCCTTTACTTCCTCCATGCTCCTTCTGCTCAGACCGTGCCTAATGTACATGCACAATCCAATCTGGTTTCCCTCCCTCCACGCCTGTGAGTTCCTTCCACCACCATGGGTCTGAGTCTGTTTGCTGTAGTCCCCCAGAATAATAGCACATCACATCTTGCCCATCCAGTGTAAGAAATACTTCTATCACCATACACCTCTGTCACGCCACTCTTCTGCTCCCCCAGCACAAGCACAGCAACAGCCCGAGGCTGCTGATTACCAACCTCTGCAGCTGGTAACTTACTTGTCTGTTGCGTTGCTTGCTCAGGAGTCGGGACGCTCGCTCAGTTGGTGGCGCGGTACCTGGCTTCTCCAAGTTCCTCCGTTTCTGCTTCACAGCCTCAGCCTGTTTCAGGGAGGGCGACTTCCTCTTCCAGTTCCTTCCAGGCACTGCTGCACGGCGAACGGCGATTGGTACAGCTGCTGGCAGTGGTCCTTCTTGCTCAGTGTCCTCCAGAAATGCTCCTCCTGGCGCTGTGGTTCCCCTCAGTGGAGTCAGGCTGCTTATAGTGGGGCAGCGGACCTGAGGGGACCTGAGTGAGAAACAAAACAAATTAAATTAATCTCTGTTTGGGAGGCGGGGTGCGAGGTAGCCTTGGGAGGCGTGCCACTGCTTTCGAGCCCGACTCCCAGCCAGTAGTCCACGACTCCCACTAGCCCCCCTCCTCCCTGCGTCATCATTTCTGAGGCGTGCTGCAGGCATAGCGAGCCCAGGCGCCACCGTGCCAGGCAGGACTCTGAGTTGCTGCAGCTGCACAAACAAAGGGGATTAATGCCGCCGTTGGTGCACGCGGTGCAGCCGCGTGGTTTTTGGCATCCTAGCGGAAAAGAAGAGAATGCGGGGCAGCGGTACAAGCAGTCTGCTGGGTCCAGAATCCGGAACGTCATGCGCAATCTGGTACACTTGAGAGGTATGCAATGCAGCCATGTTGGGGTAGTGCAGGCTGCAGCCTGTGATAAGGCAAATATTCCCTTGGCTTCACACCCCCCTGACAAGGACTCCAGGAGGATTGATGCCAGGGCAAAGAAACGGTACATGGCAGCATCCTTGGGACTCAGACAGGCAAATTATATGGCCTATGTTGCAAGATACCAGAAATCCAGATGGGATACTGTTATGGCTCTAGCGAAACAGGTCCCTGGCCAGCTTCAAGGAGCTGGAACAGGTGGCTGCTGATAGTATTGAGGCATCAAGGTGCAATTCCATGCTGCAGTGGACTCTAATGATGTATCTTCAAGAGTCATGGCTACATCTGTGGCTTTTCACAGAATGGCTTGGCTCAGGTGTACTAGCCTGTCACAGGATACCCAGGCTAAGGCCATGGATTTTCCTGTTGTGGGTAACTCTCTGTTTGAGGAGCAGACAGAAATTACATGAAGAAAATGGATGAGTATTGGACCACTTATGGGTGCACAGGCCAGGAAAGGCAGGCCACTCCTCAGAGCAGCCTTCCAGGGGCAGGGCAGGCCCTTTCACGGACCTTTTACAAGCCCAGGCCTCCTCTTCAGCCTATGCCCAGAGGGGTTCTTCAGAGGAGAGCCAGACTGATGCGAGCAGGCCTGCTCCCACCCTCAGCCTAAAGCCCCTGCAAACCACGCACCCTGATGGGAGGCCAGGGCCGATTCTCCATTACCTGTAGGGGAGGCAGGCTGGCTTACCTCGTCCAGGACTGGGGTCTTTAACATCAGACAAGTGGGTCTTGGAAGTAGTAAGCCAGGACTGGTTCTCAGCAAAAAATTTCAAAGATGAGAACCAGATCCTTTCCCACACCAAATCCATCAGAACAGCTCTGGAAACAGAAGTCTCAACCCTCCTGGCTCTCAGAGCTGTAGAAAGGTTCCTCCCTACACCAGGGCAAAGGACTGTACTCGGTACTACTTACCCCAAAAAGACAGAGAAGGCGTCCATCCTGGATCTCAGATACCTAAACAAGCACCTTTTAAAACCAAAATTCAAAATGGTGACTCTGGGAATTATTTTACCCTCTCTAAGGCCAGGGGACTGGCTGGCGTCCCTGGACCTCAAGGATGCCTACTTCCATGTTCTCATCAGAAGCTCCCACCGAAAGTACCTCAGATTGAACTGCCCTCAGGCCATTATCAGTTCAGAGCAATGCCCTTGGCCTCACCTCTGCCCCAAGGGTATTCACAAAATGCCTGGCAGTAGCAGTTGCTCATTAAGAAGGCAAAGATTGCCATTTTCCTTACCTGGACGACTGGCTCATAGTGGGCCAGTCTCCAGACACAAATCAAATTACACCTTCAGGTTACCAGCAGCTGCTTACATCTCTAGGTTTCCTTCTCAATCTCCCAAAGTCAGTTCTAGAGCCTGTTCAGCTTCTCACCTTCATAGGCGCAGAACTGGACTACAAAGCGAGCCAGAGCTTTCTTTCTCTAGGAAGAGCAAAGATCCTGGTGGCTCTGGCCTCCTCCTTCACTCTGCAGGTCTCTCCGACCAGCAAGGCACTCTTCTGCAGCTCCTAGGGCACATGGCTGCCTCCACAGCAGTAGTGCAGGGAGCAAGATTTCAGATGAGGGACATTCAGTTCCATTTGAGAGCCTTCTGGTCTCAGAGGAGATCCTCTAACCAAATTGATCCCAGTAACTCGAACCCTGATCCAGGCCCTGCAGTGGTGGCAGGATCAGAGCAATCTGAGACAAGGGTTCCTTCATCCCTCAGTCTCACTCCTTGATCCTTACTACAGATGCATCCCTCTTAGGTGGGGGAGCTCACATGGGCGACCTCACCACCCAGGGATTGTGGTCCCCTCAGGAATCTCTGCTCCACATCAATCTGTTGGAACTCAGAGCAGTTTTTCTAGCACTTCAGGTTTTTCGTCTGTTCAGAACAACGTGGTACAGGTCAGAACAGACAACACCACTACAATGTGGTATATCAACAAGCAAGGGGGCACTCTGTCTTCGGCCTTGTGCACTGAGGCAATGAAGTTGTGGTCTCTGGCTTATTCCCTGAACACCTCCTCATGGCAGTTCACCTCCCAGGCAAGGACAATGTCCTGGCAGATGCTCTCAGCAGGATTTCCCAGGGCCATCACGAATGGTCTCTGGATCCCCTAGTACTGGAGGTAGTATTTGCCAGGTGGGGCACCCCTCAGATAGATCTTTTTGCAGCCCCAGACAATCGCCAACTTCCGCTATTTTGCTGCAGGCCCCCAGTGTTGGGCTCAGTCCCTCTGGATGCCTTCCTTCTCAACTGGGAAGGGAAGTTTCTCTATGCCTCCCCCTCTTGTTCAAGGTGCTAGTCAAAATCAGATCTCAACCTTGCAAGATGATTCTGATTGCTCCAGATTGGGCCAGACAGCCTGGTATCCCTCCTTCTGTCCTTAGCAGTCCACCTTCCCTGTGTCTTCCCAGGAATCACAATCTGTTAACCTGTGCCCAGGGAGAGTTTGGTATCGAATCTCAAATCCCTCAACCTCAAGGCCTGGCTCTTGAAGAGTTAGTTGCTGACCTACACCTTTCTCAGGGTGTACTCGATATCTAAAGCTTCTAGGGAAGCCTTCCACCACGCTACTTATAATTCTAAATGAAAAGGTTTTCCATATGGTGCTCTGGAATGCATATTTCCCAGAATCTACTGATTTGCCCACAGTCCTGGATTATATGGTCCACTTAAATACTTTGGGGCTGAGGCCAGCTACCCTGAAAGTGCATTTGGCAGCTGTCTCTGCTTTTATATCAACAGGAAAGCCTCTTCTCTTTCTGCTCACCCTGTATTCTCCAAGTTTTTCAAGGGATTGCTTCACACCAACCCTCCATTCAGGGACCCTGCTCCCGCCTGGGATATAAATGTTTGCATTGCTCAGCTTATGCAACCCCCCCTTTGAGCCTTTGTCTTCAGCAGAGCTTAAGTACTTGGAAAACTGTGTTTCTAGTAGCCATCACTTCTGCCAGACGCATAAGTGAATTACAAGCTTTGTCAGTGGAGCCTGATTTTATCTCCTTTCACAGAGATAAGGTGGTCCTCAGGACTAACAGGAAGTTCTTGCCTAAGGTGGTTTCAGATTTCCACCTTAATCAATCTATATCTCTTCCGGTGTACTTCACTGACCATTCCTCCTCTGGCGAGAGGAGGCTGCACAGCTTAGATGTGAAGAGAGCCCTTAGTTACTATATAGAGCGTACCAAGGGTCACAGGTTTGACTCCATCCAACTGTTCCTCACTTATGGTGAGGTTGATAAAGGGAAACCTGCCACTAAAAGGTCCATTGCCAGGTGGATTGTCTCTTGTATCCAATTTTGTTATCAAAAACTGGGTAAGGTTCCCCCTTCAGGCCTGAGGGCTCACTCTACCAGAGGTACAGTTGCGTCCCTGGCTGCAGCCAGGGACATCCCTATCATAGAGATGTGTCAAGCAGCTACCTGGAAAACAGTTCACACTTTCACCAAGCATTACTCCCTGGACATCCAGTCTAGGAGTGATGCTCGGTTTGGAACAGCTGTGCTTCAGAGCCTATTTCCTATAGTAGGTTCTGTCCCTCCTCCATGGAGGTACTGCTGTGTAGTCTGCATATGTCATAATATAGCAAGACTTCATGTTGTTTGAAGAAAAATTACTCACCTTAGTAGTGTTGTTTCTTCTAATGGAGTCTTGCTATATTCATGACCCACCCTGCCTGCCCCTCTCCAGAACCTCTGCTTTTGGGATGTGGGTGGGCAGTGCAGTGTTGGCACTTGGTAGATACCACCTTGTTTTTCACCCCTCTTTTGGGGGTGTTTGGGTGTTGTGTTTTTATTTTTGGATCCCTGACTTGAGTCTTTGTTTTGGGACCAAAAAGGTGTTAATATTTTAGTAGCCAGTTGGCTAGTGTGAGTTTACAGCTTCCACACAGAATCTTAGTGAGTTTTGCTCGTAAAGATCTGACAGTTTGAGTTTGAAGAACAACAGACAGAGTTCTCAACCGAGCTCGCGCTCAAGATTCTATGCCTGGCATGGAAAGTTAACTCTTTCACCTCCGGAGCAGTTCGAAGGCTGGGTCTAACTGCATATGTCATAATATAGCAAGACTCCATTAGAAGAAACAACATTACTAAGGTGAGTAATTTTTTCATGTGGTGCAAGTTATGGAGACGAGGGCCTCATCCAGACATGACTGGGACCAAAACAAACTTGGATACACCACTTACAGAAGAGACGGGGAAGGAAGGGGATGGGTGGAGTGGCTTTTATCATCATGGGTTACATAGCGATAAGCAAGGTGGAGCAAGCAGGGGATCAGATAGAGGCTAGGATGGTACTGAGGCTGGGGTAATGCCCTATGAGGAGTGACTGGGGGAGCTTAACCTGTATTATACAGTTGTGTGTGTGAAAATCCTGTAATCTCATTGAGCAAAACATGTCACGTGACCATGGGTAACTCCTGCATTACCCATGGTTGAAGAATTGCATTTAGATAAAGTATCAGTACAGTGTCTATCACAGTTCACTTCTGGTGATGTCTACAGTTTAATTTGTTTTTTCCTCGATGCGTTTTCAATTCCAGATATTGAAACTATGGTTGTTAATCATGCATTCCTTCACTGGGTTGCCTCAGTGATATAACTATAATTTCATGATGTCGGGGATCCCATACAAACCAAAAGGACCCCTGACATCAGGAAATTATAGTATCACCGAGTGTGAAAGAAACTGTACTGTGACTTTGTCTGAAGATACAGTACAATGAAATGCAGTTGCTTAAAAAAATAAGTTTAACTGTTAGGCCGAGTTTTGGCCTTGTGTGTTCCAGTTTCATGACCCTGTGTGTTCTCCTTTCACTTTACAGTAACTAACAAGAAAAAACAAGTTCTGTGGAAAAAAAAAAAAAAAACTTGTAAAAATTAGTATTACTACAGTTGCTACTTCAGTTTCTTCTGGTAGGCATTAATTTCTCATTATGCACTCACCCAAAGCATTACTATATATCTAATGCACACCATGGAGTGGTTCATCAAACTGATAAAATGGGAAGATGATGTCTCTTTGCCAATGACATTCTTTTTTTTTATATTGTCATTTTATACTGTTTAGTAAGTAGTAAGATGAAATACAGGTTTAAAAAATATTATACCTGTAATTGACACATAAGTCTAGAATTGTAACTTTCTATTCAAAATCATTCCTTAGGAATGTTCATGCAGATGTCACAACTGCTTCCTTTCCCCACTCTGGATTATTAAGAATGGAGAAGTTAGCACAGAAACCAACCCCGTATCGATACTGCCTGTTGTCAGATGTAGGAGCAAGACATGTCGGACTGATATAGAAAATGTGCGTCAAACGATCAGTAAAAGTTCAAGATATGTGATGACAGATGACCTTACTGCCAAATATGGATTAATGCATGACCATGTATACATAACAGAGGGTAGTATGAGTAATGAACAGGTCATTAACAGTGGCGATCACAACTCAAATTTTGATGGATTATCTGAAATTGAGTTCAATAAATTTAAATCTGAAGAGCGGAATTCTCTTATCTGATTTGGAGGATATTTTGGATCTTACTAATGACAAACAATCTGATTGCGGCAGTGACATTTGCTACCAAGATGATTACATCAGAGATCCAGACTACAGTCCGGAATAATCAAACAGGTGAATCCATTGTTTCTGAGTCAGACAATGAAACATCAGGCGAATCCGATAGATACTATATAGTTTCTAGGAAAAACTTACTCGGGCTCTTTAGAAAATGCAACACCCTTTTCTGCAATAGTCCACTAGTTGCAAGTCCCACAATTATTAAGGGGGTGCAATAACAGTAAAAACAGTGTCTGTAAGGTCATACATTATCGTGGGATTCCCAGGACATTATTAATGGTGTCCCAGAAGTGAACATTTTAATGCCGACTGCAACATTTATCTGTGATGGCTTTTGCACAACAATGTCGGAAATTTTTGAGCACAGTTGGAATCGGTAACATCTGAGTGAGACATTGTAATAATATTCAGAGGAACTTGATTTTGCCATCCATACGCTCGGTATGGAAAGAACACACAAATATTGTCCATCATGACATTGCAGAAAAGACTTTGATCCTTTCTGGCGATGCAAGGTGTGACAGTCCTGGGCACTGTGCAACACTTGGGACCTACACATTAATTGACTGTGAAAGGAACTTAATAATTGATCAGCATTGACTGAAGGTCACGGAGGTCAAGAACAGTTTCTGGATGGAGCCTGAAGGTTTGATTAGAAGTTTGATGGACCTTATGAAGAAACCTCTCCATGTGTCTATATTAGCTACTGACCGACATGTCACAGTACAGAAAATACTAAGAGAAATATCCTGCAATCAAACATGAGTTTAATTTATGGCACATTGTCAAAGGAATGAAAAAGAAGTTTGCCGTAGGAAAAAAAAGGGGTTGTACTGTCATTTCTGAATGGTCTAGTTCGATTTATTAATAATCTTTGGTGGTCAGTGGACTCGAGTAATAAGGAATATAATGATCTTCAAGACAGATTACCTCAGTGCTGTTCAATATATCGAACATTCATAGTTGGGTATGCTGTGAACACTTTCACAGGTGTGAACACCCACCATACGACTCGGAATCAGAAGCCAAGAAACCCTGGATATTGAGTGAGTCTGTGGCTCATGAAGAACTTGAAAAGATTATCATGGATAAGAGGTTACTGTCAGATTTAGAAAAGGTAGAGTTTTTAAATAATTTCTGTCACATCATGTTACTCTACCTACCTTTTTCTTTTATATGCATGTTATAGATCTGTTTTCTTTGTCAGTATTTGAATAATACAGTATGTGTCTTACTGTTCTTAATTGTCTTCAAGGTCATAGAGGGAATCCATACAGATGATCTAGAGAGCGTCCACGCTCTGTATCTTAAATATGCGCCAAAATGTATCAAATAGGATTATTACGCTTATTCATGTCGTCTGCATGTGGCCACCATGGACCATAATGAAAATGTTTTACGTCCACAATCTGTAAATAAGCATGGCCAGATGCAGTACAAGCATCAATTTTCAGAAGCTGCTGGACGATATGTTATCAAGTCAAGAAAGGAAAAGAAGACATTTAACTTCAGAGAAAAGATAATTAGATATATTTCCAACGGACAAAGATCAGGTAAATGCAAAGTTTTTTGAGAGATAGATATGTGCGATAATGCATATGCAAATCAAGGTTTAATTTGACTGATTGATTAGTTGAATTTTTTTTTCTTGTATTATAGGTGGACATGATCAGGCTAAAAACAATCATACCACAGATGTCATAAATCGTTGATTCGGGGAACACCATGGGGCTGCCAAACTAATGATAGAAGAAGCGGTGAATGCACATCATACTAGATTCTCTGTCAAAAAATTTAGAGAGGACAAGGCATAAATTCTAATTGTTAGATGTTTATAAACTTCTTACTCTCAGAAATCGTATGAATTTGCCTAAATTATTTACATTTAACTGCTCCTGAATAAAAATTGACATGACAATCTGTATTTTGTATTATTTCATTTTTACAGGCAGCATTTAGTTAAAGTTGTCTTTACGGAACCAGTAACTTTGAGTTTTAACTATGTCTCAGTTTGTGCACAGAACTCTAAGCATGGTTCTGATAGTTCAAACAGCTTATATTTGGCATTCTGTGCACAACCCGTGACATAGTAAAAACTCCAAATTACTGGTTCCATGAAGAGAACTGTAACAGAATGCTGACCATATAAACAAAACAATCCTAAGTACAGTTTTTCATATCACTTCCTATTCAGGCACAGGTAAATATGGGTAATTTAAGTGAATGCGTATTATTTCTGAGAATAAGAACTTTATGATCAGCTGCCTGTTAGCATAAAATTCCCGTCCCCGTTAACAGCAAAACTTAGCTCGCTTGCTAATGTTGTAATATGAGGAACCAGGTGTTTGCATTGAAGTTCATCACATGTGACAACTAACATTAATGTATACAGTAAAGTTTTATTGTTCTCAAACAGATTAAAGAGTATTTAGTACAGCGATCAAGCATTAAACAAAAATGCACCATAACATCAAATCATAAATGTAGTATTCAATATCTGACTAATTAAATGACTCAAATTATAATAAACTTCTAGTGGGGGATAGGAGGAGGTATGCTGTTGGTTAAGTAGGATCTGCAGCTTATTCAATATATAGGGAAATGGGAAGACTAGGAAGGTCAAACAGTCCTTATCTGCCATTAAATAGAGAATAATGGTTAAGCACTTGTGCATTATGGAATTTTTTTTACACACCCGAGAGGTGGGATGACCTATAAACCTCGAGGCCCGAAGCTCGAGAGGTTTGAAACATCACCTTGAGTGTGAAATGAGAAATTCAATAACACACAAGTGCATAACTTTTATTTTTTATAATTGCTGGCGTAAGGTAATTAATGTCAACACTACTGGAGCAGCTCTACACACAGACAGGCACAGACACACAGGCAAGCGCGCACACAGACAGTTTTTTTTTTTTTTATTAAGCAGTGTACCTCCATCCACATCATGCTCCATTCGCGATGCAGCTGCCGTCAAGCCCCACTTCAACAATAGGAAGTGCAGGATTAACCAGCTAAATTTTCCATTCAGGCGAGGTAGGATCAACCAAATGAACTAATAAATATATTAAAAAGGTATCTGCCAAGGCGGCGAGCAGAAGAGTATGGTGCGGGGGCTCTGTAACAGAAAGGCGGAGCTGCGTTTTTTCAGGTATTTGGCCCTTAGAAATAGACATAGGGCCAATGCGGTGGCCTTTTAAATAGGTGACAACAAGCGCTGTAATAACCGCTCTCGGGTTATTCGGCGTTTATATAACTTTAGTCAGGGTTCTCAAATGGTGAGGCCAGCCTCCTGGGAGGCCCCAGCCTGTTCAGGGAGGCTCAAGCAAGTCTGAAAAATTACTGTATTTAAATTTTGAGTTTTATATATTTTGTGTGAAGAGATGAAGCAAACTGAAGGGTAACAGTGAGTAAATCTTGCGTATTTATTTACTAGTTGGTGGCAAGGAAGGTGAATGAGCCAAGGTGTACTTGGGAAGGGGTGAGAGTCAATACATTTCAAAGGTAACTGCAAAACAATCAGGAAATACACAATGAACAATAGTGCAAACAAATATGAACAATAAACTAATAATGAGAGGTGATAATTGATCAATTTGTAGCCTGATGTGAAGAGCCCAAATACAAGGTTGAACATAGAAGTGTCATGAACAATAGCAGAAAAGAGCAAAGTAATCCCTGAGAAGTTGCTTTGGAGCAGGGAAGGACAGGCAGAGGCAAAGTATTTAGGAAGGTTATTTACACAGAGAGGAAACAGAGAAAGTAGTCTGGCCAAGAAGTACTGCAACAAGGGGTAACAATGGTTCAACAATAAAAATAGCAGAAACAAGTAGGCTGGCCTGTGGGGGTTACAGTAAGCTGAATAACATTTATTTATTTTATTTATTTATTATTGAGATAATGCCTTTGTGCACAGGAGCTCTTTTTCAAAGATTCCACGTTGGTATAAGACAAAGAATTGAATGAGCCAAGTACTCAAAGGGGTTTCAATTTATTTATGGTGTACTGCACAAAGTACAGTATGTTATTTTTTCTTTAGGAGGCCCAAGATTATTTCATTTTTTGGGGAGGCTCAAAATCTTTTCCATGGATTGGGAGGCTCACTGTGACAAAGTCTGAGAACCATTGCTTTAGTCCATGTATTAAAGGGGGTCACCAGTAATTATATTCTGTTTCTATGTTCCTAAACATTTCAATAGGATATTATTTGTATTAAGTTTGTAGTTTTTATAGACAGAGCTTAATAATTTATTGAAAGTTGATAAAAAGTGAAAAAGTTTAACAATTTGTCCATTTTGTTTATACAATCTTATGTATATTTATATCCTTAAACTGCAAAATAAAAAAATATATATATACATTGCATTCTTGTGTATGGATGTATTTATTATTATACTGTTCGTATTTCAAACTTGTATCTTCATAACATCAATACTGAATGGAAACCTTCGTATTCCTGATCAGGGTAGTGGTATCTAAATAACTTTACACAGCATGATGGTATCACTCTTCTAATGTGTTTACCTAGGTGACCAAGAGCCCACAATGTGAGCTGTCGATAAGCAGCAAGCCGATAAGTCCTGTGCAGAACAATGGAAAATATATGGTTAATTACAGGGTGACATAAAAAGAAACATAGTGAGAGAATTATAAACTACTTATATTTGCACACATGGCTGCTGCACTTATACATCACTCAGAGGGATGCTGGATCATAACAGTGGATAGGTGGATCAATACCAGCCCTTGCACAGAAGAAGGGGTTCTGAAAGAACTCTTACAACTGAAGGTGCAAAGAAGTGCGAAGTTATGTACCTTGGAAACAAAACCCCAGGGAAAGAGCACATAATAGGGGGTGGGGTTGTAACAACAACAATGAATGGAAAGGACATGGATGTATTCATGTCAGAAGACCCAAATGTTAGCAAGCAATGTGAGAAGACAGAAGGGAGAGCTGTGAGGAACTGGGACTGGATGTAGTGAGAGGCATCACCAGTAGAGAAAAGGTGGTTGTTATCCCTCTGTTTTGATACCATCACACTATATTGTACTTAAAATCCATCCATTCATCACTTCCACATCCCTTTATCTTCAAACAGTGGGGAAAAGTAATTCAAACCTCTATAAATGCTGAAAGAATATACTGCAGCATTCTGATTTTTGAACCAGCATTTTTAAACTGTTGCACGAGAAATATCACTCTAAATGAGCAAAAAATTCAAATAGAATAATTTCAACATTTTTATTCCAAAATAATGTTTTGTAATATCAATGATGCAGTCCCATGAGTTTAACAGTCAGTAAATCACCACATATTGGGCAACACGTCAATCAGCTGCGTTTCTTGTCACATTACACCTCTAGGGGAGTGTGTGACGGTCTATAAGGAAATAGGCAAAGTATATACTAACATAAGAAAGGAAACACATTAGACATTGTGATGTGTAAAGATGGGGAATGACATTTTAATATGTATTTGAAGTCTGGAATTAGGAAACTAAGTGTGAGAACAGACCACTAAACAAAATATAAAGTATTGTTTATAAATGTACCATTCCGGTTATCAGGCATTTAAAAACAATTTACCTGCTTGCAACAGGATGAATTAGTGACCCTCCAGGAAGATACCTGTTGGACATTAGACTGACATCAAGGGCTTCAATATCTATTCAAATGTTGTACAAGTGTGGATTATCAGTAATGCCTGTCAGCACATCCATTCTATGTTGTATTCCATTTATTTCTGTACAAGAGACACTCTCAACCACTGTTGTCATTGGCATGTAGTTTCCACGTGAACACCAATGGAAATTTAGTAATCTCTCTGGTATAATTTCAGACTGTTCATCCACCACTATAAATTCACCTTCCATGGTTTGGCTATCACTCAGCTCTGTGCTACCATTAATGACCAGTTCAAATGCATATCCCTATACTCCAAAGTTACGGATCATTCCGGTTACCGTTTCAAGCTGGCTGTTTGTCTCTTCAATTCTTCTGGCAGAGTTAGTCATCATGCGTGCACTGGGTAGCAGACCAGAAATACTTTAAAATAAAATAATGAAAAATAGGTTTATGATGACATAAATGCGCCTTAATTTTGCCAATGGTTCCTCATTATTAACATATTTACAAATTAATGGCATCAGTTTGGTAGTTAATTTGAGTAGGTAGATTCAGCTGTACTTCTCATAATAAAGTATGTACCATAACGTTATGTCAACTAATACATTATGGATTACAGTTACTAAAAAAAAAAAAAAAGCATATATCTCATCACAGTAATGAAAATTAATCTATAGAGTCACAAAGATGTTCAATTTCTCCAGAAAATTGAACTGTGTGTGTGTGTGTGTGTGTGTGTGTGTGTGTGTGTGTGTATATATATATATATATATATATATATATATATATATATATATATATATATATATATATATATATATATATATATATATATATATATATTACACACAAAAAGAAAAAGGAAAACTGTTGTTTTCAAGTGAATATGTATGGTTGGTAGAGGTGCAGTATATTGAAGGGTTACAGATTCAGACGATAAGAATGAACAGATAAAATGAGGCTAATCAGGCGCTCAAACTATTTCAACATCCATGTTGCAGTTTGTATGATACAGGGGAGACTATCAGGCTCCGATTTTATCGATCTCATTAATACGGCAGAATGGAATGAAGCCATGGCTGCTTGTTGTTGAAAGGAGTATAAAAAGGGACATAAGAATACAATTTAAAAAAAAAAAAAAAAAATCAAACTATGATGCAGCTCAATTAGTTCATCATATCAAAACATGATTGATTTTGTGTGTGTGTGTGTGTGTGTGTGTGTTGGAGGAAGGCTAAGGAGGGAAGTGAGGCAAAGGAGCTTAATACACATTTATTAAACAAAGGTTAGAACATATATTAGTAACAAATTGACTGCACCATCCAGTATCTGTATATGTTACTGAACTATTTATCGATCAGATGTGGTCTAAGACCTGGAGGGTACATTGACCGAGTATGGGGTGCTGGCAAAGTGAGTATTATCCCCAGGTCAAGATGACAGTATTACTGTATATATTATTTAACCATGCAACAGGCAGTTATATCAGGATAGATTGAGCGCTCTATTCATTACGATGACAGACATCGGAGTGAGAGCGGTTACAGGACAGGATGTAGATCATTATATGATGAGGCAGTAGAATTTGAGATATGTAGCTAAATGAAAAACATTCAAAATACATTACACCTTGGGGGTGGGATATTCAGACTGCGCCAGGCAGGGGCGCAAGCCTGGGCGCAGTGCAACTGGGCTGCACCAGGGGCATGGACCAGGCGATATTCAACAGTGCTGCGCCATGGCTCAGCACCATTGAATATGGCACTAAAGGCGCACGCACAGGCGTGGCACTGTGCAAGTGGCAATAGGGGAGCAGGGGGATGCGCCAGCCAAGTGCGGTTGTGCTAGGCGAATCAACCCCGCGATATTCAACACTGGGCATGAAGTAAGGTACACATTATGCATGCAAAGGTGCAAATAGAGACCATTACACGTCATTTGGCCCCATTTGCATTCTGATGCGTAATCCCCAGTGACTTGCGCCTGGCACTGCCAGGCTGCAGCCGTTGGGGGAACCCGATGCCCTGTTGACCTAAAACGGTCTCCGCATCAATGCGCCCGATCGTGGGCATATGTGAAGTAACTCCTGGTGGTCGGGTGGACCGCTTCCCAATGCCGATTGTGAGCATAGGTGAATTAAATCCCTGGTGGTCAGTGGACCGCTTCTTGTCGATCGCGGGCTTGATATATATCGGTGGTCCAGTGGCACCCTCCACGCCTGATTAGGCGGATGCTAACTGTTATCCTGGTGGTCAGTGGTACCCCCCACCCACCCACGAGGTCCCCGCCATCCAGCCCCCAGTCAGCTGACTTGACAGTGTATGGTACTGTCTGTATGCCTGTTGGTCACTTTGTGGACCAATGAAACTGAACCATACTGTACTATACAGGCCCATCCATTCACATACTCGCGCCTGTGTGGTACAGTATGGTCTGTCTACGCTTCGTATTATACGGTGGACCAGCAGGCGACAGACAGTACTGTATGCTGTCAGTTGGCGGGCAGCTGGGTGGGTGGCGCTGCCCGCCATTGACTGAGGGGGTGCTGGGTGGCAGGGGATGAAGCCCGCAATCAGGCGTTGGGAAGCGGTCCACTGGACCACCAGGGATTTAAATCACATATGCCTGTGATCGGGAAATGGAGAGCGGTCCACTGGATCACCAGGGAGTTTATTCACTTATGCCCACGATTTGGGGGCACAACACTCCCAGGGTGGGGAGCTTGTGGACAGTGTTCTGGGTGGGCTGGTGGCCACCCACGGCTGGCAGCTGCTGTATTGTGCCCTGCATAACGGCAGCTCGCCTGTGGGTGGCCTGGACTTGTTCCTGGTTTTACCAGGCACATCTTTGCACCCCCCTGAGCGGCGCAAGGTGGGTGCGTGCCAGCATATGCACCCGCACAGCCCAGGCTGAATATCGGGATGTGCGCATATGCATGAGCGCATCCCATACACTGCGCTACGCCATTGCTGTTGCACCGCGCACATCGGAGGTTGCGCGTGCAACTTGCCCGCTGAATATCACGCCAGGGTGCAATGGTGGGTTGCGCGTAGAGCAACCCTTTTGAATGTCCCACCCTAGGACTAACATTTTCATTGCAGGCCCATACAGAATAATCAAAGAACGTACAGAATTTTAGAGCACTGTTCACTGTTTAGTACTTAAAATGTATGTATTTCCATATTCGACTGATGAAATGACAATGGGGGGGGGAGATCAAGAACATAAATCGAAGATTTTTTTTTTTTTTTTTTAAAGATTTATTTTACCTTTACTTACAATATACATTCCTGAAGAAATTAAAATGAAAACATTAAAAGACAGTATTCAATATCGCATCCTGTCAGGTTCGGAACACCATGTTTCTATTACAGTAACAGTTGTCGGTAGACCATCCCTCCTGCTGGCACCATCCTTTCTTACTTTTCTTAGATGGGATGCCAGTCAGTAGTCGGCCCTAACAAAACAAGTGGGCACTCACTACCACCATCTCCCCATCTTCAAACTTCCTACCATTGATGTACATAAATTAAAAAAAAAAAAAAAAAAAAGGCACAAGGGCCATTCACACACAAATAAAAATAAATAATATAAAAAAAAAAAAAACAGGGATTGAATTAAGAGCAGAATCTGGAGCAACACAAGTACATTTAAATAAAATTGCAAGTTTTTTACTTCATCTTACTTTTTTCCTACATTCTTAATCAGTATGGCATAACTTAACTGATTTCATTTAAAGTAAACCATCTGCAAACTGCAGACTTCTCTTTGCATTTAATGTATTCGGTGTTTCAGTTTTATATTGTCACCAATTCGTCGAGTAAGATAAGAGTGTGCCTGTAACATAGAAACATAGAAACATAGAAGTTGACGGCAGATAAGGACCGCAAGGCCCATCCAGTCTGCCCATTTCTTTTTCTACCTTATAAATGTGCCATCGGCCTTTGCTCTGTCAGTGACCTATCTATTCATAGTCATTTGTATTGCTCCCTTATGCCTATCCCATGCCTGTTTGAAGCCCTGCACTGTATTCATAGCCACCACTTCTTGTGGTAAGCCATTCCATGCATCTACCACCCTTTCTGTGAAAAAGAATTTCTACATTCCCCTTAATCGGCCTCCCCTAATCTCATGCTGTGTCCTCTTGTCCTGCTATTTTTCTTATATTTAAACATGTTAGACTCTTTCACCTTGTTTATGCCCTTAAGGTGTTTAAATGTCTCAATCATATCACCTCTCTCCTCCTTTGCTCAAGGGTATACATATTGAGCTCGTTAATCTGTCCTCATATGTCTTCTGATGCAGTCCCTGCACCATTTTGGTTGCCCTTCTCTGGACTGCCTCAATTTGGATTAATGTCCTTGTGAAGGTGTGGCCTCAATACTACACGCAGTACTCCAGATGAGGCCTAACCAATGTCTTATTACAGAGGGATTATTACCTCCCTCTTCGACTTGTGATACCCTACTAATACCCTAACACCCCCTAGCCTTACCTACTGCTTTAGAGGTCTGCTTGGATGATTTTAGGTCATCAGTGATGATGATGCCCAAGTCTCTTTCTTCCTTTGTGACTGCTAGCAACTCCCCCCCAAGCCTATAAGTGGCTTCAGGGTTTCTCTTCCCTATGTGCATGATTTTGCACTTCTTTGCATTAAATCCCAGTTGCCACTCTTCTGACCATTCTGCTAGTTTATCCAGATCTCTTCTCATTCTGCCCACCCCATCTGGATCATCTACTCTGTTGCAGATCTTGGTGTCATCTGCAAACAGACAAGCCTTACCCTCTAGTCCATCTGCGAGGTCACTAATGAAGATGTTGAATAGGACTGGCCCCAGAACTGATCCCTGAGGTACTCCCACTTGTGACTTGCATCTCTTCTGACTGTATACCATTTACCACCACTCTCTGTTTTCTGCCAGTCAACCAGTTTGCCACACCAGTTGACCAACTTCTGACCCACCCCGAGCCTACCTAGCTTATTTATCAATCTTCTATGTGGAACAGTGTCAAAAGCTTTGCTGAAGTCAAGGTAGGTGACATCAACTGCTCCCCTTGGTCCACCACTCTGGTTACCCAGTCAAAGAAATCTATGAAATTAGTTTGACAGGACCTTCCTTTGTAAACCCATGCTGTCTTGGATCCTGTGCCCTCATGGATTCCAGGTGTTGCACTATCCTTTCCTTAAGGAGTGCCTCCATAATCTTGCCCACTACTGAGGTAAGACTGACCGGTCTGTAGTTCCCGCCTCCTCCCTGCTACCACTCTTGTGGAGTGGGATCACATGAGCCCTTCTCCAGTCTTCTGGGACCTCTCCTGTGCTCAGAGACTCACTAAACAATTCTGCTAATGGCTCTGCTAGTTCCTCCTTTAGCTCCTTAGTACCTGGGATGTATGCCATCAGGTCCATTACCTTATCCACCCTGAGCTTAGCAAGCTCTGTAGGACCCTCTTTTGTGAAGGAGTAGTGCTCACCTCCTCCCCTGTGTCCATGATGCTGAGCTGTGGCCCTGCCCTACCTTCTCTTCAGTAAATACTGAGCAAAAGTATCTATTTAGGATAGATGCCTTTACAGGGTCCTCCTCCTCCTCACATGCTCCTTTTCTCCATTAAGCTTAGCACACCCCTCTGGACTTTCTCCTTTCACTAATGTATCTATAGAAAGTCTTGTCACCTTCTTTTACTGTTCTTGCTAGTGTTTTCTCAGTTTGGGACTTTGCCTGCCTTACTGCCTTACCTGCTTCCCTTAGGGCAGTTTGGTATGCCTCCTATCTTCATCCCGCTGTGTTCCTTATATTTTCTGAAGGCCAGCCTTTTGGCTCTGACCTTTTCTGCTACTGTATTTGAGAACCAAAGTGGTTTCTTCTTCTTTTGCACTTCCTTTTCTGTCTAACACAATGGGATGTTGCTTCAAGTATTGTATCCTTAATGCTTGCCCACTTTGCCTGTACCTCCTCACCTGTGTTTCTTTTTGCCAGGGCTAGCTTAACTCTGTTGGCCATCTTATCAAAGTCAGCTCCTCTGAAGTCCCATATTTTTGCTTTGGAATGGGACGATTTAGATGTAGTAGCCAAATTGAACCATACCATGTGATGGTCACTGGCCCCCAGGTGACCTTCTACCTGGAGATCTGTGATCCCTTCTTTGTTAGTCAGTACTAGATCTAGGATAGCCCTGTCTCTTGTGGGTTGCTGTACCAGTTGTTTGAGGCCCTCCCCTGCAGGAATCCACTATGAGTCTAGTTCTGGCAGATGTTCCTGCTGGTATTGACCAATCTGTATCTGGCATGTTGAAGTCTCCCATTATCAGAACCTCCCCTTTAGCTGTCATGTTTTGTATATCTTCTAACAGTAATGTGTCTATGTCCTCCCTCTGGTCTGGGGGCCTGTAGACAACCCCAGTTCTTATGGCTGTCCCATTTCCTGTTTCCAGGGTGACCCACAGTTCTTCTGGCTCCTTATGTGTATTCTGAATTTCTGTAGCTTTGATATTTTCATTAACATACAGGGCCACCCCTCCCCCCCTTTTTGCACCTCGGTCTCTTCTGAACAATACATAGCCAGGTACTGAAGTCTCCCAAGTGTGGTTACTGGTAAACCACGTCTCACTAATTGCTACTATGTCCAGTTTAGCCTCTGACATTATTGCCTGCAGGTCTGGGATCTTATTTCCCAGGCTGTGAGCATTTGTGTACATGATTTTCCATTGGCCAGATTTTGGTGTGTTAGTTGTTGGGTGAAGTTTGGCATTACCCCTGTGCATCGTATGGGGAGACAAACCTTTTTTCTTACCTGGTGATGCAAATGAGCAGCAAACAGCTGAATTCCTGTTTGACCACTAGCTGAGGGGAGGGTGTTCTTCCCATTCGACGTGATGGGGTGCTGCACCTCTCCCCATTTGTTAGTTTAAATATTCTGCAAAGACGCCAAACTTCTGCCAATGCACTGACTCTCTTTAGTCAAATGCAGTCCATCAAATTTAAAGAACTTTGGCTCCCAGAACTGTTGCCAGTTCCCTACAAATCTGTGTCCTTTTTCTGGCACCAGTCCTTGAGCCACGTGTTTAGCTCCCCTATCTCCTTCTTTCTGACCTTCCGTCCATCTGCTCCCTTCTCCCAGACTGGCAGGATCTCAGAAGGAGATGCCGACAAATAGATGATAGTTTGTCACCCAGCCTAGTCAGGTGTTCCTTGGTCTCCACAACTGACCCGGCTGGCGAGATCATTAGTCCCTATGTGTACTAGGACATCAATGTTTTCTCCTGCTTTGTGAACAGTTTTAGCAATGCGGTCAGTGTCTCTCCATGCTGATGTACCTGGGAGACATCTGACCATCACCCTGGCTGGAGATGGTATCAACTCCCGAATCATGGAGTCTCCTATGATCAGAAGTTTTTGGATTTCCTTTGTGCTTGTTTAGTTTTGGTTCCTGATTTGGGTGAGTATTGTTGTGCTAGCTCCTGTGCACGCAGTGTCCTGCTCTGCAGTGTCTTCTGCCTCTTTATTTGATTTCGGAGATAGAGGCAGATACCTGTTTGTAGTGTTTATATGGTTTTGCGGGTAATGTGTTGGAGACAGAGAGTGATGGGGCACCTGATTTGCTCCTCCTAACCACCTGCCAACCTCCTGGACCAACTACCCTCTGCGGTCGAGGTTTTTCTGTTGGATGCTGGGAAATGGCGGGTGGTTCTTATAATGTATTTCCTCTTCAATATGAAATTTGGTGCAATCTCTGCCCATGCTGCCTGGAGCTGAGACCTAAGATCTCCAAGGCCCAGCATGTAGGACAGTGTCCTAAATCCTGTAAGACTGTCCTTCTGAAAATTGTTCCACAGTACCTGCAGTTAATGAATCCATTCCAAATAAGTTGCTGGGTTTGTAACCTAGTCAGAGTAATTAGAAGGAAAAAAAAAAGAAAAAAAATGCAAGTAATGGTTTAATTGTGCTTTGTTTAACTTGTTATAACAAGTTAAATTACTAGTGCCCCTGTAAATGAGATCACCTTGTGGAGGCCCCACTGATCCGCCCCTTCCTGCTCTGCCACAGGAAATGTCACAACTGTGGTACCCTATATAAAGGAGTGTAGCGTGGGGTGGTTGGGGTGGGGTGGTGGCTGGGCCCTTCCCCTGCCTAAAAAGAAGAACCACAGACTAAAGAACAAGGAGGTAAGAGCAGAAACAATCAGTCAACAACAAATGCAGTAACCCTGAAAGCTTATCCTAATGTTAGATAAAACTGTAAAACCTGTAAAGCACCACCTGTAATAATTTCAGAAGATATACCCTGAAGAAACACTTTGCTCCAGAGAAAAATAAAGCAGTAACAGAAGATATACCTTGCAAAAGACAATTTGAATCAGAAGATTACAGCAGTAATCTGTTAGCACACACCTGTAGGCACACCTTGTAATAATGCAGAAGAAGGTATACCAGCAACAACAACTTGAATCAGAGAAAAAATAAAGCAATGAAATGTTAGCAACAAACAGTAGCAATCCCTGTGAGTAAAAAATAAAAACACCACCACACAGTAAATCTGCTTAGCCAAACTAAGTCTTAATCCTTCTCCCTTGCTCTGGTAAGTTTCTCTACTCTGCCTTTCAAGCAGTCTTAGAAGGAAAGAGCTCAGGTGAAGCTAGGTGCCTTGGCCAGCAAACCAAGTCTTCTACCTCATAATATTCCTCTAAATCATAATCTTGAACTGGTGGAACCAGCCGAACCGAGCGCCTCCTTGATGGTGCCGGTTCGGTCGGAACCAGGGAAAGCGGCTGCACAATTTTTATCGCTTTGGCTATTTCTTCAGCGGTTGGAGAAGAAAGTTTTGGATCTACACCAGCTGATTTTTGCTTTCTTGTTCTCTTAGCTGGAACCGACTCCTCAGAATCGGATCTCCTTTTGCCTGAAGAAGTCTCGCCCTGGTCAGAGGGCACTCCTTCTGGTTCGGTTTGAATCGAACCGGGCTGGCCATCTGGTTCAGCGGACTTTTTGGCCTCCCTTTCCCTGATCCTACCAACTCTTTTTTCTAGGGTAGCTGCAGGAAAATTTTTACAAATCTGGCAGTCTGCATTGAGGTGGTCAAACCCCAGACAATAAACACAGGTGGTGTGGGGATCAGCCGTAGCAAAGACTTCCCCACACACACTGCAGTGTTGAAACCCAGTGGGCCCGGTTTTTCTTTTGGGTTTCTCAGACATTATGCCAGTCCTAACCAAACTTACCCTTTTAATGGCAATCCGTCAGGCAAGACCCTCTTATCGGTTCCTGACCGTGTCACAGGTTGTGGAAAAAAACGTAATAAAATCTGTTTTTTTAGAACTGATAAGAACCGGTAACCACACTCTAAAAGTACAGATAAAGATTTTTTAGTAACTTGATCGGTTCAAACCGAACCGATGAACTGTTTACAAGTTCCACACAGAACAGAAAATAATATAAACCTATCTAGTACTCACAAATACCACAGACAGAGACTGAACCGACAGGTTGCGGTTTAAATTCAGTCGAAAACCGAGAAAAACAGTACTTTAACCGACAAATTGAACTGAGCAGAAGGACAAATCTCCGGAGCGACTGTTCAGTGCGGCGGAGTAAAGAATCTGACGGTTTGAGTTCAAACAGCAACAGACAGAGTCTCAACCAAGCTCGAGCTCAGCGTTCCATGCCTGGCATGGAAAGTTAACTGTTTCATCTCCGGGTCAGTTCGAAGGTTGGGACTCACTGCTATTGTCAGAATACAGCAAGACTTCATGTTGTTTGAATGTGCATTAATGCTCGTAGCCTACTGAACAAGATATCAGAGCTCACAGCTATGTTGGCAGAGACACAACTAGACTGGGTTGCAGTCACAGAAATGTGGTTCACCACAAACCACACCTGGGATGTAGTCATATCAGGATACACATTCTTCAGGAGGGACCGTGAGGGAAGAAATGGAGGGGGGTGGGGCTCTGTATCTGAGGGAGGAGATCAATGTAACAGAGATCCACGGAAAACACAGAGGCCCTGTGGGTTACCCTAGGAGCTGGGGACAAGGACCCCATCAGAGTGGGGGTTATATACAGACCCCCAACCCAGGAACTAGAAATTGACAAGGTACTCCTAGAAGCCATCTCAATGACGGTCGACAAAGGGGAGCTACTAATAGTTGGGGACTTCAATCTGACCGATGTAGATGGAACCTCATACACAGCATCCTCTGAAAGGAGTGGGGAGTTCCTGCTCACACTGAAAGGGGCAAGGCTCAACCAACTAGATAACTCACCCACTAGAGACCACACCCTTGACCTAGTGCTCACAAACAGCTCAAAGGTTTCAAATGTTCAGGTGGGTGTAAACCTAGGGACCAGCGACCACAGTTTAGTCTGGCTATCAATCAGCAAGGCAGAAGAAATATTTCACACAAAAATCAAGATCCTGGATTTCCACAGGCAAACTTTCCAGAGATGAGATCAAAAATCAAATCATTACTAGCTAGGGGAAGTATGGGGGATGTGGAATATGACTGGAAGCATTTTAAGAAGGCCACAACAACAGTTACTGAACAATGTACACGTCAAATCAGTAAATCAAAAAGAAGGAGGAAACCCCTCTGGTTCACCAGAGACTTGGCAGTAATAACAAGGGATAAGAAGAGGGCCTTTAAGCAATGCAAGGTATCACAGAAGGAAGCCGACAAGGACAATTACAGAAAAAGCTCAGGGAGGCAGGAAGAGCCATTCGAAGGGCCAAAGCACGAACAGAGGAAGAAATAGCACACGGAGTTAAGAAAGGAGACAAAACCTTCTATAGGTACATGAGAGAAAAAAGGAAGAGTAAGGGGGAATAGTCAGACTAACAGCACAAGATGACCCGATGGCAGAGGATGACAATCACAAAGCAGAGGTATTAAACAAGTTCTTCTGCTCTGTTTTCACAACACAGAACAGTGGAAAAGGTCCTCCACCAAAGCAGATGAAACACAATAACAAGGAGGCAGACACGAGCCCCTTCACAAGGGAAAGAGTCCTAGAAGAGCTAAACAAACTTAAGGGTTGCTAAAGTAAAGGGGCTGGATGGAATTTACCCGAGGGTGTTGAAGGAATTAAGGGAAGAAATTGCAGCACTAGCAGAATTATTCAGATCATCACTGGAGAGCGGCACAGTACCTCGGGACTGGAGAACAGCAACAGTAGTGCTCCTGCACAAGGGAGGAAGTAAGGAGAATACTTGGACCTATCGCCCAGTCAGCCTAACCTCAATAGAGGGAAAAATGATAGAAGCACTACTAAAGGAGAAAACTGTGGAATACCTGAGGGAAAACAGATAACTAGACCCCAGGTGACATGGTTTCACTGCAGGAAGATCACGTCAGACAAACATGACATTTCTTTGACTGGGTTACCGAAACAATAGAACAGGGCAGCTCAATGGACATAGGAAACTAGAGGAGTGGTCAAAACTATGGCAGTTACGGTTTAACACCAAGAAATGCAAGGTCATCCATCTAGGAAAGCGAAACCCAGAAGTAAGGTACACACTGGACAAGAGGTATACATTGTTAGGCTCAGATACGGAGTTCCTTACACAACAATGCAGCCATGTTTGGGTAGTGCAGGCTGCAGCCCCTGATAAGGCAAATATTCCCTTGGCTTCACACCCCCCAGACAAGGACTCCAGGAGGATTGATGCCATGGCAAAGAAACAGTACATGGCAGCATCCTTGGGACTCAGACAGGCCAACTATATGGCCTATACTGCTAGGTGTCAAAAATCCAGATGGGACACTGTTATGGCTCTAGCAAAACAGGTCCCTGGCCAGCTTGCCAAGGAGCTGGAGCAGGTGACTGCTGATGGTATTGAAGCATCCAAGGTGCAATTCCATGCTGCAGTGGACTCCAATGATGTCATCTAGAGTCATGGCTACATCTGTGGCACTTCGTAGAATGGCTTGGCTCAGATGTACTAGCCTGTCATAGGATACCCAGACTAAGGCCATGGATTTTCCTGTTGTGGGTAATTCTCTGTTTGGGGAGCAGACAGAGAATTACATGAAGAAAATGGATGAATATAGGACCACCTATAGGAGTGCACAGGCCAAGGAAAGGCAGGCCACTCCTCAGAGGCAGGCCTTTTCACAGGCCTTTCTACCAAGCCCAGGCCTCCTCTTCTGCTTATGCCCAGAGAGGGTTCTTTAGAGGGAGAGGCAGACTGGGTACAAGCAGACCTGCTTCCACCCCTCAGCCAAAACCCCCTGCCAAACAGGCATCCTGATGGGTTGGCCAGGGCCGATTCTCCACTACCTGTAGGGGGCAGGCTGGCTTACTTTGTCCAGGACTGGGAGTCTCTGACATCAGACAAATGGGTCCTGGAAGTAGTAAGCCAGGGACTGGTTCTTAGCTTCAAAAAATTTCCAAAGATGAGAACCAGATCCTTTCCACCTGCAAATCCCTCAGAGGCGCTTGCCCTAGAGGCAGAGGTCTCTTCCCTTCTGGCTCTCAGAGCTGTGGAAAGGGTTCCACCCCTACACCAGGGCAAAGGGTTGTACTCCAGGTACTTCCTTACCCCAAAAAAGACAGGAGAATGGCGGCCCATCCTGGATCTCAGATACTTAAACAAGCACCTTTTAAAACCAAAATTCAAAATGGTGACTCTGGGAATTATTCTACCCTCTCTCAGGCCAGGGGACTGGCTAGTGTCCTTGGACCTCAAGGATGCCTACTTCCATATTCTCATCAGAAGCTCCCATCGAAAGTACCTCAGGTTTGAGCTGCCCTCAGGCCATTACCAGTTCAGAGCAATGCCCTTTGGTCTGACCTCTGCTCCAAGGGTATTCACAAAATGCCTGGCAGTAGTAGTTGCTGCTCTAAGAAGGCAAAAGATTGTCATCTTCACTTACCTGGACGACTGGCTCATAGTAGGCCAGTCCCCAGACCAAGTCAAGTTACACTTACAGATAACTCAGCAACTGCTCACCTCTTTGGGTTTCCTTCTGAATCTTTCAAAGTCAGTTCTAGAGCCTGTCCAGCTCCTCACCTTCATAGGCGCAGAGCTAGACACAGAAAAGGCCAGCGCTTTCCTTCCCCTGGACAGGGCAAGGACCCTTATCTCTCTGGCCTCCTCTTTCACCCTGCAGGTGTCTCGACCTGCTAGACATTTTCTACAGCTCCTGGGGCACATGGCTGCTTCCACAGCAGTGGTGCAGGGAGCAAGATTTCAGATGAGGGACATTCAGTTTCATTTGAGAGCCTTTTGGTCTCAAAGGAAGGACCCTCTGACCAAATTGATCCCAGTGACTCGAACCCTGATCCAGGCCCTACAGTGGTGGCAGGATCAGAACAATCTGAGACAAGGAGTTCCCTTTGTCACTCAGTCTCACTCTTTAATCCTTACTACAGATGCCTCCCTCTTGGGGTGGGGGGCTCACTTGGGCGACCTGACCACCCAGGGGTTGTGGTCCCCTTAGGAATCTCTGCTTCACATCAATCTGTTGGAACTCAGAGCAGTATTTCTAGCACTTCTAGCTTTTTCCAAGTCTGTTCAGAACAAAGTTATCCAGGTCAGAACAGACAATACCACCACAATGTGGTACATCAACAAGCAAGGAGGCACTCGGTCTACGGCCTTGTGCACCGAAGCAATGAAGTTGTGGTCTCTTGCTTATTCCCCGAACACCTCCCTCAGAGCAGTTCACCTCCCAGGCAAGGACAATGTCCTGGCAGATGCTCTCAGCAGGATATCCCAGGGCCAGCATGAATGGTCACTGGATCCCCTGGTCTTGGAGGTGATATTTTCCAGATGGGGCACCCCACAGATATATCTTTTGCAGCCCCAGACAATCACCAACTTCCCCTTTTTTGTTGCAGGCCCCCAGTGTTGGGCTCAGTCCCCCTGGATGCCTTAGTTCTCAGTTGGGAAGGGAAGTTCCTGTATGCTTCCCTTCCCTCTCCTGTTCAAAGTGCTAGTCAAAATCAGATCTCAACCCTGCAAGATGATCCTGATTGCTCCAGACTGGGCCAGACAGCCCTGGTATCCACTCCTGCAGTCCTTAGCAGTCCATCTTCCCCTGTGTCTTCCCAGGAATTACAACCTGTTAACCTGTGCTCAGGGGAGGGTTTGGTACCCGAATCTCAAATTTCTCAATCTCAAGGCCTGGCTCTTGAAGAGTTAGTTTGCTGATTTACACCTCTCCCAAGGTGTAATGGATATTCTGAAGGCTTCTAGGAAACCTTCCACCAGGGCTACTTATAATTCCAAGTGGAAAAGATTTTCCATATGGTGCTCTGGAAAGCATATTTCCCCAGAGTCTGCTGATCTGCCCACAGTCCTTGATTATATGGTCCACTTAAATAGCTTGGGATTTAGACCAGCTACACTGAAGGTGCATCTGGCAGCTGTTTCTGCTTTTATTTCAGCAGGTAAGCACTCTTCTCTTTCAGCTCACCCTGTATTCCCCAAGTTTTTCAAGGGATTGCTTCACACCAACCCTCCATTCAGGGACCCTGCCCCTGCTTGGACCTTAATGTTTGCATTGCTCAGCTTATGCAACCCCCTTTTGAGCCTTTGTCTTCAGCAGAGCTTAAGTACTTGACTTGGAAAACTGTGTTTCTGGTGGCCATCACTTCTGCCAGACGCATGATTGAGTTACAAGCTTTGTCAGTGGAGCCTGATTTTATCTCCTTTCATAGAGATAAGGTGGTCCTCAGGACTAACAGGAAGTTTTTGCCTAAGGTGGTTTCAGATTTCCACCTTAATCAATCTACGTCTCTTCCTGTTTACTTCACTGACCATTCCTCCTCTGGCAAGAGGAGGTTGCACAGTTTAGATGTGAAAAGAGCCCTTAGCTACTACATAGAATGTACCAAGGGTCACAGGTTTGACTCCCTCCAACGGTTCCTCACTTATGGTGAGGTTGGTAAAGGGAAACCTGCCACTAAAAGATCCATTGCCAGGTGGATTGTCTCTTGTATCCAATTTTGTTATGAAAAACTGGGTATGGTTCCACCCTCAGGCCTGAGGGCTCACTCTACCAGAGGTACAGCTGCTTCCCTGGCTGCTGCCAGGGATATCCCTATTCTAGAGACATGTCAAGCAGCTACCTGGAAAACAATTCACACTTTTACCAAACATTACTCCCTGGATATCCAGGCTAGGAGTGATGCTCGGCTTGGCACAGCTGTGCTTCAGAGCCTATTCCCTAAGTAGGTTCTGCCCCTCCTCCATGGAGGTACTGTTCAGTAGTCTGCTATTGTCAGAATACAGCAAGACTTCATGTTGTTTGAAGAAAAATTACTCACCTTAGTAATGTTGTTTCTTCTAATGAGTCTTGCTGTATTCTGACCTCCCCGCCTGCCCCTCTCAGAACCTCTGTTTTTGGGATGTGGGTGGGCAGTGCAATGTTGGCACTCAGTAGGTGCCCACCTTCTTGTTTTCACCCCTTTTTCTTGGGTGAGTGGGTGTTGTGTTTTTCATTTTTTGGGTCTCCTGACTTGAGTCTTTGTTTTTGGGACCAAAAAATGTGTTTTTATGTTTAGTAGCCAGTTGGCTAGTGTAGGTTTACAGCTTCCACACAGGACCTTAGTGAGTTTAGCTCGAAAAGATCTGACGGTTTGAGTTTAAACAGCAACAGACAGAGTCTCAACCGAGCTCGAGCTCAGCGTTCCATGCCTGCCATGGAAAGTTAACTCTTTCATCTCTGGGGCAGTTCGAAGGTTGGGACTCATTGCTATTGTCAGAATACAGCAAGACTCCATTAGAAGAAACAACATTACTAAAGTGAGTAATTTTTTCTTTTTCTCGACGGCAAGTAACAGATCAACTTACTTCTGGGTAGCGGCCAGTTTCCAATTTCATCACGGCATACATAGCACGAGGATAAGTGATATAATAGAATCCATGAATGGATACGTCAGCATGTAACTGACACGCTCACATTCAAGGTGGGTAAAACGGAAAGACTAAAACGAGCTGCTCCATCAACAGCCATATTCACTGTTATGGTAAAATAGCTATATTTAAAATACAAATCACGCAATTATAAGAAGTATAAAAAAATACTTATATGAATGTTCTACTACTAAAGGAAAAAAAAAATTACAAGCTGGTTTGGATCATTTTATTAATTTCCTGTCCTCCTTAACTTAATTTAGGAGCACGTTCCGTTTCTAAAGGTTGGTTCAGCTTTGTTTTGTCAGACTGCGTTTTTTTCCCTGTTGGGAACCAACCGTTTCTTCTGTAGTGAGTCTAACTGGAACCACCTTTTTGTTAAATTTAATCTTAAATTTTGATTCAGGAACTGACTTTAAGTTCCTCAAATTGAGTAAAGAAGTGTGGGAGGTTATGTCAGATAGGCCAGAAAAGAGAACAGGACTTACTGGTTTTAAACACCGTTTGCAGTGTGGGGAAGTGTTTGCCTGACAAACACGACCTGTGTTTATTTTGCCTGGGTGCTTCACGTGGACTGTGCTAGCTGCAAAACCTTTAGTACAAAAAAAGTTGAAAAAAAGAGCCGAATGGTTTAAAAAAGAAAATGTCTACTCCCACTGTTCCTACTGAACAGTCCACTGACGAACCGAGCCCTTCCTCCTCCAAAAGGGATAAACCCAAGGAATTGGAACCACCTTCTACATAAAAGGGTGAATCCTCTAAACCCAAATGTACTGGGAACCGACTGCAGAGTCGGTTCTGGCTAAGAAAAAGCATAAAGAAAAATATGTCACCGCACCTCCTGCTGAAAAAGCAAAGGAGCTCTTGGTGGACAAAATGGCCATGCCATTGGCCAAAGCAATTGAACAGGCCCGTAAGGTTCTACAAGCCTTGCAATCTGCCACCTCACAAGGCTGTATCCCGGTTCTGGCTCAGCAGGTACCAGGTGAACCATTGATTCCGGTATCTGTACCAGTAGCGGTTCCACTTTCATTTCCATACTCCCAGGATTCCTCCTATGTGGAATTTGGGAAGGAAAAGAAGGACATAGGGGAACTGATAGAACTAGAGATTTCTCTGGATCAGGAGTTCGATTCCCTTCCCAGGATACCAGAGGATTATCCCTCCCACTATACATTTGTTAAACAGATGGTGGAAGCCCTTGATCTCTCTACCCAAGAAACTGTAGAGGAGGAGGCCGAATTTCTGGACATGATAGGTTAACACCCACCAGATGGCTACTGCTCCTCATAAATAAGTTGTTAAGGAAGCAGGTTTTAAAGATACTGGAAGCTCCAAATTCAGTCTTGCCCATAGACAAGAAGGCTGATTAAAAAGTATCAGCTAGTCCAGTCAGGGGCAGAGTTTCTCTCTTCCCATCCTGACCATGAAGGGGTGATCCAGGCTGCAGTCTGTGATAGAGCCAGTGTTCTACTGTCATCTCTTCCACCAGAAAAAAACTCCAGAAAAATGGTCAGCATGGCAAAAGAAGGGGTATTTGACTACCTCTCTGGCTATTAGGAAGGCAAATTACATGGCCTTTGCTGCCCAGTATCAGAAATCGCTGTGGAATTCAGTGCTGGCAATAGCTGAAAAAGATCCTCAAGGGCTAGCTGCTGACTTAGCAGAGACAGCCATATGTGGACTAGAGGTCACTAAGTACCAGTTTCATATGGAAGTGGATGCCAATGACAATGCCACCAGATGGATGGCACTAGCAGTGGCACTGATAAGATTTGCATGGCTCCAGGCCACAAACCTCTCTTAGGACACTCTGAGCAAAGCCATGGACTTCCCATGCGAGAATAACTTGGTTTGGGGATAGGATAGAACAACTTACAAATGTAATGCTGCAAAAGAGAAGTCATCCACTTCATATAGACCACAAAGAAGGGGAGCTAGGGGTAGGGCGGCTTACAGTAGACCATTCTTCTAGGCTTAGGCTAACCGTGATTACCAACATTGGAAAGGGTACTGCAGGGCAGAAGGGGCTCTAAACGCTCAGATCCAGCCTCCCAAACTAAGGCCCAGACAAAGCAGAACTCCTGATGTGCTTGCCAGGTTTGCCTCCCCACTATCTGTAGGGGGCAGGCTGGCTCACTATTTCCAGGCTTGGAAAAACATTACCACAGACAAGTGGGTCCTAGAAGTAGTGAGCCAGGGCCTTACCCTCGGCTTCAAGTCATTCCCAAAACTGAGGGCAAAACTTTTCAGAAAAGGCTTCCCTAGCAGAAAGGGCTCTTCTGGAGGCAGAAGTGTCCAACCTTCTGCAGGCAAAGGTAGTAGAGCCTGCTCCTCTCCTCCAAAGGGTGAAAGGGTCCTAATCCAGATACTTCTAGCCCTGCAGAAAAATGGGGAGTGGCGACCCATTGTAGACCTAAGAGTTCTGAGCAAGCATTTAAGATGGTAACCTTAGCAATGATTCTTCCACACTACAACAAGGAGACTGGCTAGCATCCTTGGATCTAAAGGATGCATATGTCATAGCCACAGGAACAGTGCTAGGGTCCAGGTTCCAAATGAGGGACATTCAATTTCACTTAAGGCACATTGGTGCCAAAAGAGGGACTCGCTCTCGAAACTTGTACCAGTGACAAAGACTCTACTTCAGGCCCTGCAGTGGTGGCAGGGACAACCTTAGAGAAGGGGTTCCATTCCAGAAGGAGTCTCCCACATTGGTCCTCACAACAGATGTATCCCTTTTAGGGTGGGGAGCACATCTGGAAGAGCACACGGTACATGGTCCCCTGCAGAGTCACTCTTGCACATAAACCTGTTAGAACTCGCAGTCCTTCACATCCCTGATAAAAGACAAGGTGGTACAAATCAGGACAGACAACACCACCACAATGTACTACATCAACAAGCAAGGAGGGACAAAGTCCAACCTGCTGTGTAGAGAGGCAGTGAAAGTTTGGAGTCCGGCTTACTCCCTACAAGTATCTTTGTTGTCCAGCCATCTTCCATGAAAGGGCAATACCTTGGCAGATGCAGTCAGCAGAATCAGCCAGAACCACCACGAGTGGTCTCTCAACAGACAGGTGCTGGAGGCAGTGTTCCGGAAGTGGGGCAGTCCAGAGACGGACATTTTTGCTTCCCTGGAAAATCACAAGCTACCTCCATTCTGTTGCAGACCCCCAACAAAGGGTACAGTGCCTGTGGATGCCCTAGTGCTGGATTGGTCAGGGAGGACCCTGTATGCATTTCCTCCATTTTCCCCCTGCTGCTCAGGGTCCTGATCAAGCTCCGGTTCCAGCCAACCACAGTGATCCTGATAGCTCCAGACTGGGCCAGGCAGCCATGGTACTCCCTTCTGCTCTCCCTTTCAGTGGCCCAACCCATCCACCTCTCCACCACTCTTGCAAATCTAAGTAAACTGGACATCCTTTATCACCGTGTGTTACGGTTCATTACCAACTCCCTTACCGTTCGCACCACTGTGACTTATATGCAGCTGTTGGTTGGACATCCCTTACTACTAGACGCCTGCTCTCCATGCTGGGCTATGGACTCTTAAACTGCTCCCAGAAATTGCCAAGCTATCTCTCTTCCCTATTAGTATCTCACATAGTGCATACTGTTAAGAAAATCTGACTTTATTATGCTTGACATACCAAGGACGTTGACTTCCTTTGTAAACGTGCTATTGCATATGCCTCTTCCTCCATTTGGAACCAATTACAAACTGCATTGAAACTAACTAGCACAGTTTCAATAAACTTCTACAAATCGCTAAGTTCAGCCAAAATAAGACACCTGTAACTGTCATTAAGTCTCTTCCTTCCCATGTGTGCCATATTTATCCACTGGTAAGGTATAATTGATTTGTCATATTAACTGCTTTCCTTCCCCTTCTACTCCTGGCTTTATCTTGCTTACGCTCCACTGCTACTCTATCAAATCTCCTCCTCCCATATCAGTTGTAGACTGTTGTTTGTTCTAGCTGCCAAAATACTGTATATTTGATTTGATTTGATTAAATCAAATCACACCAGTCATCATGTTTCATTTATCAGTATGCGACCTATAAGTCGCTTCCCTGTCTTATAGCAATGTTTACCACCTGCGGTCACCCTATGTGGTACCCTTGTATGTATATCCAGCCTGTATCATGTAACGTGTATTTCATGTATATACTGTTATTACCTATCTGTGTTTGTACTTTAAAGATCAACTGCAGCTATATTATAAACACATTACAAACTTTACTCCTTTTCCCTAACATAAGGCTAACAAGACCTTATTTAGTACATGTGAAATAAAGAAATTGCCATTTGTCATGCTCAAATACTATTTTAATGCTCTTCTAGTTGATGGTTTCTGAAAATCTCTCTTACATTTTTGACCAACTAACAGACCTTGGGTGAGTGCTGATTCCAATCAAGCAAGGATGATGTCATTTTCCTCAAGTTCCAGGTACTGAGCTGCAAGGAACTGAAGGAAAATGACATCATTCTTGCTTGATTGGAATCAGCACTCACCCAAAGTTCCGCTAGCTGGTCAAAAAATGTCTGAAAGATTTTTGTGAAACCATCAAATAGGAGAGCATTAAAATAGTGTCTGAGCATGACAAATGTCAATTTCTTCATTTCACATGTAATAAATAAGGTCTGGTTGTCCTTATGTTAGGGAAAAGGAGTAACATTTGTAATATGATTTTAATATAGCTGCAGTTGATCTTTAAGTGTTTATTTCACAGGACCTCCTTGTGAATGAGCTTGCTCAATGGAGTTTTCCTGCAATAAACTTGAACTTGAACCTCCCTCAGAGGCACAACCTCACAGGGGAGGATCCTTTACCTGAACCTCGGGTCCCTCAAACTCGGAGCATGGCTCTTGAGAACTTGGGAGTATGCGGACATGCATCTCTCTGAGGGTGTCCTTAATGTTTTCAGGGGTTCAAGCAAACCCTCCACTAGGAAAACCTGTTTCCAAATGGAAAAGGTTTTCCATATGGTATGACAATAACAGTATAGTGCCTTCTCAGGCGGGGTATTAGTCGTGCTGGACTATCTCACCCACCTGCATTCACTGGGCCTACAGCTGTCTACCCTTAAGGTCCATTTGACATTAGTCTCGGCCTATATTTTGACTGGTAAGGGAACATGGTCCTCAGAACTAATAGGAAATTCCTTCTGAAAGTAGTCTGTCTTCCATTTAAACCATTCAATCCAAGAATGTTGCACTCTAAAGTAAACATACCATGGCAAGCTGAAGAAATTCATTTTTGAAAGGTCTTTATTCAAGACAATTGTATATCGGCTTACATTCACCTTATGGCAGAACCCCAGTGCTTCGCCTCTCAGCAAGGCTTCCAAGGGGTTAATGAGAAGGAAACATACTGTACACTGCCTTTTATACTGCTTAACAATGACATCTAAACCAATCACCTTGCCAGTTTTCTTCACTGACCGCTCTAGCTCAGGTGAGTGCGGGCTTCATGGCCTGGATGTCAAGAGAGCTCTGAGCTACCACCTTGACCACACCAAGGCCCACAGGCAGGACAGACATCAGCTGTTCCTGACCTACGGAGAAGTGGGAAGAGGAAAACCAGCTTCTAAAAGGTCCGTTGCACATTGTATAGTGGCATGCATCCAGTTCTGCTACAGTAAAGTTGGTAAGGAGCCTCAGTAGGCCTGAGGGCCCACTCCACAAGGGGTACAGCTGTGACAATAGCAGCAGCCAGAGATATCCCCCATCTTGGAAATCTGTAAAGCAGCTACATGGAAAATACATACTTTTACAAAGCACTACTGTTTGGATGCTCAGTCCAGAAGTGATTCCAGATTTGGCACAGCAGTACTACAGAACCTGTTTCCCAAATAGTTTCTGTACCCTCTTCCAAAGGTACTGCTTCATAGTTAATCATATTGAAGAATTCCTGGGGTTAGAAAAAAAAAAATCACTCCCTGTAGTAATCTTGTTCCTTTCAAGTGATTCTTCAATATGATTAAATCTCCCACCCTGCCTCCCCTTTCAGAGCCAGTTGGGCTCTGCACAACAGCTGGATTCACTATGTTGGTGGTGGTTTATACCCTAGTTCTGTTCAGACTTTTTTAAAACCAGAAGGGTGTTGTGCCCTCTGTTTGGTCCTATGTGACTTTAATATGTGGGACATGTTATAGGGGATTTAGTAATTGTTGTTATTAGAATAGCTTAGTTAGGGGGTCTTACCCCGCAGGCTCTCTTGAATCAGAGTGTTACAGAATGCCGCGGTTGGTAAGGGCAGCAGTTTGAATGGTGGCACGAGCCAATGGATGTTCCATCATTTGCATGTGTTCCATTTTCTCCAGGGCAGCTGAACACAGGAGGTTGACTGCGTTAGTTAATCGTATTGAAGAATCCCTTGGAGGAAGCAAGATTACTATAGTGAGTAATTTTTTTCATTTCATACCTGCATCCTGTATTTATGCACTGGACATCTTCCTTTACATCCTGCTACACTGGTCTAAAAAGAATGGCTGTATGAGGGAAATAATGCAGTTGATGTCAAGGTGAATTTCAAAATGACACATTAAAAGGAAACGCATGCCAGTTGGTGAGTTACCAGCTACCAAGACCTAATGACACAATGTATTGACATCGTTCATGACTTCACAGCTGCTGGAACTGCATGAAAAGTGCTTCCATACAGTCGAAGAAGGTGAGTTTATCAGATCAGCTGAATCAAATGGCACTGTATTACTGATGTGTGCTTCTCTGTCATGCAGGTTAGTGATTTTTTGTTGTTGTTTACAGATGTTGCTACTTTGCCTGATGGAATGAATGAATGAGTGACTAATGTACACTATCATCTGGTAACTGCCTGCCTCACTGAAGTGTTAAGAGTCCCACTGTGCTCTTTGGCTCTTGTGTTTTTTTTGTTTGTTTGTTTTTTGTTCACAGTCCATGGTGTGTGTGGTTTTTTTTTTTTTTATTAAGATCACGCTAAATAATTGAACTGAGCACATCAAGTCAGTGTCATTTAAATGTCACACTCCTTTTATTTTTACAATATTTTGCCACAGTCGAAAATAGTGAAAATTACAATTTTTGAAAATTTGTTTTACAGTATCTAATCTTAAAGTGGCCATGGAAAGAATATACAGTATACTAATTCCTCCCATTGTCCTCAAAAACAAAAGAAACCTGGGAAAATGGTTCAGTTGCTCCATAGATATAGATGAGTGGCCATTAATCTGGACTGTTGCATACTGAGACAATAGAGGAACAAATGGTAAACTAATATTCAAAATAATTTATAGATGTATCAGATAGCAGATAAACTTGAGATAATGGAAGTGTTACCAAATGATCCATGCTGGAGATATGTAGAACAGTATGCCCCTGTATTTCATATACTGTAGCGCTAACTAGAACATGGGATGAATTCTGTATATGCCTTGACCAAATTCTAGGTTTGTAGTGACTCTATAGTCTAAATTGACACCTAGTTGCTTATTTATATACCTACATGCGAACAATATTGGATCTTATCTGAATCCATGGTGCTAAACAGTTTAATATTGTCTTGATGGAGAAATCCCTGCCTAGTGACACAGACTGGATTAAAATCTGGCAATGAATAATTATCTATATAGCCTGTGACAGATCTAATCTCCTTCCTGAATTTGGGACTACTATAATGCAGCATACTAACTAACTAACTAAATATTTGATATTCATGGCTTGAAATATACCAGTGCAATGCATAAATAATTTAATCCTCAGTTGTAATCATTGATTTGAACATTTTAGACTTAATTTATTTGAATATGGATTTTTAATTGTCTTCTGAGTAAGCACCTTTATGATATTGTCTATTGGATTGTATTTTTTTTTGGTTTTATTGATTTTTTTTTTTAATGTACAAGATACACAGCAGTGCATGGACCATAAAAAGAGCTAAACACTGGCCAGCCCATTGGCACAGTGGTAGTGTTAAATTTTGTGATGCTGGAGACCCAGGTTTAGAAAGGAGCCTGAACTGTCGGGGCCAGCTTGGGGAAAGAGGATTGAGCATCCAACTGGTTGCTCTCCTCTGTAGAGAGAGGGCAGTGAGCTCTGCTGTAATACCGCCACCTAGGTGACCATAGGTAGTGGTGCACGCCAAGCAGCTAAGTGGTGGGGGCTGCACCTCTATGGAAGATGTCAGCATGCTCTGCATGCCATGTTACACCATTAGCTCCACAGTGCATCAAAGGGACGAGGAGAGTGAAAAGGGAAAGACCCATTTGCTACACTGTGGTGAAGCTGATGGCTCCTTGCACACCCACATTGCCTGCCAGGCTCGGGGTGGGCTCGACTAAGTGTGGTAGCTGGAAGGAGATTGGGGTACCCTCATGGCCTCACCCATAGGGGAGGCTGGGGAAAGGAGACGGACAGAGGTAAGTTCCAGAGATGGCTGGTGGTGGGGTTGGGGAGACATTGGCTGAAGGGGACCAGCTGGTGTGAGCAAGGGGGTAAAACAAAAAAAGAACTAAACACAGCCATCAAGCATTTCATTACCAATATAAAAAAAAAAAAAAAAATATTGGTCAGCTGCATGTAGAGTAGCTTCTTGGCAAGATCACATCACAGTACACGTAGTTAAGCATGTTAGACAGGCTTGCACACATCGGTGAAAAAAATATAAAGCAATTAAACAATTCATTAGTTACAAGGCCAGACACTGGTACCAGAGTTCACAAGAGCCCTCTGTAATAAAAAAACAAAATATATTGGAAAAAATATAAAAGTACCTACTGCATGCAGTACATCACTTTATGCTCCTTTCAAATAGAATTCTATAGTTATAAGTCTTAAGTATTTATGAGCCTAGTGAGGTTCCTGCTTGGCTACTGGATAATTTTGTAGAAATGACTGATCCAACTGCCAATCGGTATCACATGTCAGCTATGTTACGTTAAACCTTGTCATGCTGCACCATTCCTTCCACAGGGCTCAAAAACGTCAACTGTGATGTAATTTAAATTAAAAAAAAAAAAAAAAAAAAGACTGAAAAGCAAGAGTATGATTAGGCGTAACATTGCAAAAACAGCCTTGTAGCTGTCGTTTGCTAGGATTAGTGACTGGCTGGTGGGAGATGGCCCTTGTCTGTGCCTCGAGCTACCCATCCCCCCATTCATTTGCTAATCCCTAGGAAGTTACCGACTTCGCAATAGTTATTGCTGAACTCATATTTCAGAAAAAATATGTATAGGGAACATGAACCTTGTTTTTTTTGTTTTGTTTGTTACATTTTGCTAATATAATTAGAAATCTGCATATGTGAAGAGTATTTAAAAGACATCAAGTCCAAATGACCAAGGGAATCATTACCTGGTGCCATCTACTGACTGACTGAGCAATGTTGGAACCTAGCTTTGAGGGGTCAATGTAATCTGCAACTATTCCATCATTCTTGTCTGTTTGAGAAAAGGATGTTCCAGTACATTTGGACATGGATAAAGCAATACAGCAAGGCTTTAAATGGATGATGAAGGGTCTAATCCTTCTCTTTGTCTCACAATTGGGATTTATCTCGCAATGGAGGTTCTCTGCAAAACATATTGAGATAAAACCAAGACTGGGTTGGGAATAAATCTAAATTGCAGTGCCAAACAAAACTGCAGTTGTAATTTCCCCAGGTCACATTAACTGTGAACTGGAAGTCAAAAGTTCCAAATTAAATGTTTTCCTCACACAGTTAGACTACTACTATCAGACTCCATCTAAATCTCTTGTGACAAACATTGTATTTTATGTGTTATGCCATGGTGTATGTGTATAGAAAAAGCACTAGGTTTTTCTTGCAAACACAGTCAAACAATTTGAATAGTTAGGATTGCCCTGAAATTGTAATGTTTAACAAAGGCTTTACTCAATGGAAGTTTACCAGGGATTTTGCCGAAAGGGGGGAAAAACACTAAATTGCACCCCCCCCCCCAGTAATTCCACTGCCACTGGGTTGAGGTCTGATGATAGCGTAGGCAGGAGGGGCAGCAAGTAGTGGGAGAGTGTCCCGGAATGTGGCATGCGCATCCGAGGGGATGGGGAGAAAAGCGGAAAATCAGGGCATAAAAAGATAATAGAAAAAAAAAGCAGATGTCATTAAAATGCAGCACAATTTTCAAAACTGTGTTGAAATCTGTTACACAACGAATTTGCATCTGCAGATTATTTGAACTTGAGTTAAATTTTGCATCAGAATCTTGATGTAAATTCAGACCCCAAATGTTATGATTGTCAGTGCACTAGAATTCTGTAAGTTGTACCTATAAGGTGACACAAATTCAGTAATTTGTGGACACGCAATGCTACTGCTTAAAGATCTGTATAGATGTACAGTAATGATGCTTCTTTCTTTTTGGGCAAAAATGACACAACGCAGACTTGCATAAAGAAAATTATGCAATTAGCAATCGCTGCATCAGCAGTTGATGTTAATTGGAGTTTATGTTGTCAAGATCTTTTCCTGTTCTTGTTTGCATCTTATAGACGTGTCTGACTTGTTTCTCCATAAGGTTTGATAGACATATGCTCTAGTGCCCTTATTAATCTCATCTGTAACAGTTTCTGTAATGCATCCAGAATTAAATCTCCCTGGGGTCCCTTAGCCTCTTTCTCTAGGTATCTCCTGGCCTGTAAACATTGGTACATGTGCTGCTTAGGCAGTTCTGTAAGGTCTCTCAGCTCTGTAAATCATCTTTAGTTCCTGCGTCCATCCAGATACCTATACCTACCTGTTCCATAATGCAGAGTCCTTATCTTCTGCCCTGGCAGAAAGCCCGCGTTCCCAACCACTGGTGTAAGAAAGGGGAATGTTTCTGTTTTCTTCCCTTCATGACAAATACTGTGCCATGCTTCCAGTGTGGCTATTACCATTGGGTTGGGATTCACCAGTCCTCTATACTTCAGGAAATCTCCAGTGTTTAAATACCGATGGTAGACACAAGACACCTACTTGTTCACAATCTTTCCACTTTATTGCCTCACATTTCTCTTATCACAGTCTGTGAAGCACCTCATCTGACAAGCTGTGTAAAAGGGATCAAAATCTGAGAAATCCAGCCCCTGCCCTTTGTGTGTCAGTAAGCATTCCAGGCTTGCTGTTGGTCTCTGTTATCCCCAAAGAAATTTGACAAAACCCTGATCTAATTTCTTTTGGTCCTGTACCTTTTGTAAGTTATGACAATGGGAGTTCGGTCTATTAACCCACTCAAACATTCTTTGTCTGGTATATAACAGAACCAAACCGTTATAATACCAATGCTCTCCTTAAAGCTGCATGGAAATCTGCAGTTCCTTTAAGTAAATTCAGTTTTCTTACTTTTTCATTCCATTATTTTAAAGTGGTTCTTGGTCACATTATTCAGTCAAGTCATGATTAGCCTAATCACTGATAACAAGGCAGCCTCCTCATTGGGCAGGTACCAACACTGTAAATTTATCTTTGGTGGTCTGGCTAATTTTGGCCACATACCAGGCGCATCCTGCAGAATTTAAGAAAAATGTGTGGGAACTGTGATAACATATTTATGTATTATCCGGGGTTGAGCTTACTGACCCCTTTATATTGCAGAGAAACCCTGGCATCGGTTTCTGATAATGTTTCTAGGGTGGTACTTGATGTCCTCAGTGCCATGACATCCTCTTGGTTCTTGTCTACCTGTACCTTCCTTTCCAGCTCCTGAATCTGGGTATGCTGTGAAGCCTGTTTTGCTCTCGCAGCCTTCTACAACCCTGGCTATCAGGAATCCTTTCATATAAACTATCCCTACTTCACGTAAAGTGACTGTTGAGGTTCCCAAGGGCTCATTAAGCTCTAAGTATTGAGTCTACTGTTCTTTAATTTGAACGTTTAATGGTTTTTTTTTCAATGAGTAGGTATGTGAGAACTCTCCAGCTTCTTGCCTCTCCCTATATGGGAAAGGGGGTATGTGGTAAGTGACAGTGGCGTGGTTTGATACCACTGCATGGCTTACCTCTGCCCTTTCCATCCTGTGGCAGCTATGTTGCAGGGTACTGATATAGCGTATACAGGACTATGAATCATGTGGGGCAGAGAAGAATGTGTGCTCTCGTCATCCAGGGTTCTGTAAGCTCATGTCTACTAGGTCAGTGTCATGACTTACTGCTGCACCTTTCCCAGATTCACACCTACAGCTCTTCTCCACTGGCCTGGTCTGTCAGTTCCTGGTTCTAGTGCAACATTAAAATCTCCCATCAGCACTAGTCTAAGAACCCCTCCTGTTAAACAATATTCTCCAGTTCTTGGAACCAATTGGGGTAATCCTCTGTGGGTGCATATACTTCACCATTAATAACTTCTTCCTCCCTTCAGTTGACTCTGCAAAGAGATATTTGCTGGTCTGCTTTTACTTTATCCATTCTAAGGAGTAGGTTGTGGTGGAGCAGCATGTGTACCCATCAATGATGAGAGTTGTAGCAGGCATGTAATACCCAACCCCCACCAACATAGTTTCACCCATGGTCAGCTGACCAAGCCTCCAGAAATTCCCTTTTGAACTCTTTTCATTGGGGATTTATTTGTTTGGCTCAGTTGATCTTTTATTTTCTTTTTGACCAGGTAAGCACAATAGACATAAATACCTATCTGCATGTTACAAGATATGCAAGCATGCAGTTTTAACTGAAAAAGACAATAACATGGGTAAAGTAACAGTAAAGGTCACAAATTAAAACTGTATATACCTATGACACAAATGTGTGCAGTCATGGTCTTAAACAGACTTATGGGTAAAGTAAAAGTCACAGCAATTGAAACGGTATATACATATGACACAAATGTATACAGTCATGGTCCTGAGCAGACCAGGCCAATAATTAGGGTTACCAGACCATAGGAGGAAGAGGATACCAAAACTAATTGCAATTATAAGCTGAATTAGATTTCCGGTGATCCTACAGGGACCTTCTAAAGAGGTAGTGGGAGCTGGCACTGCGAACAGACAGTGGGAGGCAGTTCCATGGTGTTGGAGCACAGACAGCAAAAGCCTGATCTCCCATGGATGTGTGGGTTTTTTGGAACAGAGCAGAGTCAAGTCACTAGACCCAAGAGGGTAACTTGAGATAACTGCCCTAAGTTGCTCTGTCAAGATGGCGTGTGGGGGGGAGGGGGTCACGATTCCGATCACTCTTATCAATAAAGCAGCCCAAGGCAAAAGTACAATACTTCCCCAGGGACAACCCTTCCACTTTTTTTGAAAGCTCACACTGAAGTGTGAGACGAGCAGCTGAGTAGGCAAATCAATTGGCTATATCCCACTTAGATAAGGTAGACTTAGCAGTATAGATAAAAGTAAGGTGCCCATAATTAAGAGTGGGAAGGAGCATTCCTCTAGCAAGGGCAAGTTGTGGTACCAGAGTGAGAATGCATTTGGCCCTGTAAGCCAGGCCAAACTAGTTATTAACTGCCTTACATTATGGATGTGCAAGGAGAGATCTAGCTGGGGGTCAAGGGTGACTTCCAGATACTTGAAGGAGTCAGCAGTAATAATGGAAGAGCTGTCAGCACTAGTAACATCCAGAGAGTTAGAACATGTTCTGATTATAGCCTGAGAACCAAAAAATAGAGCTTGCGTCTTTTTAAGATTAAGGACTGATCTATTCAGCCTAAACCAGGATTGGATTTGGTGGAAATTCAGCTTTTCATTGGAAGTTGATAACTGATATCTTGTGAGCTAGTTAGTAACACCAAGTCATCAGTGTAAAGGGTGGAACTACAGTCAGCTGGCACCTGAGGTAAGTAACTGATAAGGAAAATAAAATGGATCCCAGAATGGAACCCTGAGGGACACCAACCACAGCAGAAGTAAGCTCAGAGAGCATCCTGGTGTACTTGACTAGTTGCTGCCTACCCTGCAGATAATTTGCAAACCAGGCTAAGGCAAGGTCAGACAACCCAAAAGAAGGTAGCTGGGAACAGAGGAATCTGTCTGTTGGGTCAAAAAATGTGGAGCTTTACAAAGATTACGCCAGTAAGCTTACTGTAATTCATGGTGATCATGACCTCAGAAATAACTTTAGCTAGGGCGGTGGAGGTACTGTGTCCCTTTTGGAAGCCATGCTGCACAGAGGGCAGCAGATCATATTTGTGGAGGTGCTTTGTTAATTGAGATGCCACAACTTTCTTTAGTAATTTGCTTATAGCAGACAGTATAGCTATGGGATGATGATTTTCAATACATACCAGTTCCTGTTGCTTGAATACTGGGACAACTCTAGTCATCTTCCAAAGGTCTGGAGCAACTGCAGTAAGCAGGGATGTATTGAAGATGTGGGAAATGGAGAACGCAAGGAAAGGTGCATATTCATATAAGTGGATATTCTTTGGTACCTTACTGTCATGACCAGAGTTAGTAAAGGGGGAGATACTTGCCAAGAATCTGCAATCTCACCCACTGATAGTCTAAGGTAAAAGGGGGGGGGGTAAAATGAGGGGGCACATGGGAGGGCTCAGCCTGGTCAAGCGAGTTGGGATACACAAACTAGGTGAGGGCCAGCAGGTCAGAGAACCAACTATTAAAAGCATTTGCAATTGTTTTAGTGTTGTTACAGTTTACCCCTCCAATAAGCATGTCAGTAGTCTGATATTTGAGGGAGTCACCCACTGCTTTTTTAATATTATGCCAGAAGCACCTATCCTTGACAGAGGCCAATAGGGTAGATTTGCAATTTTCACTCTTGGTTTCACGTATTTCATGTTTACAGGCGGAGTCGCCTATATTCCTGAAAGCCAGACAGAGCTTGGTAGCATTAAATCGGGCCCCAGCATTTGTCCCTAGACTTCATGAGTGATAGCAGGTCACTGTAGAGCCATTTAGTGATGGTGCCCCTAACTGTACTTATAAGTAAGGTGTGCTTATCTTGCAGGAAGGATCAGATGGACAACAAAGGCATCCTCAACCGATTATGATGGAGGGCCAATGAAAGAGTGCAAGGTCCCTATGAAAGGAATAATTTTTGAGACTTTAAAAAAGTCCACTACTCATATGCTTGTGTCAGTGGCCTTTTCAGTTTTAACTTGAATTTTATGGGTTTTGCTCAATTTCTTTTAGTGGCAGGTTCAGTATTTTTATACCTTTTAGAGGTCAGATCGCTATACAGTTGGTACCTTTGTATGATTTCCGTTTCAGCATGGTGGAAGCCTGCTTCTAAAAGATGATCCAGGAGACCAAAATGCAGGAGTGATTTCTCCCACTTAGGGAACCTTTGGGAGGTTTCCTACAGAGGCTGTAAGATGGAGAGACCCATGCCATAACTGATGTATGTATCCTAGAGATCTTCCCTTGTCAATCTTCACCATTCATTACTGCCTGGGTGTAAGCCGGAGGCGCGCACCCGCCACAGGACTTTTTTTTTTTTTTTTTTAAGCTGGCTGTAACGCGCCCCTAGACCGACGCCTTAGGGTCATGTGCGAGGGGCGGCCGTTAGTAGCTACTGACTCCTCCTCCAACTCAGTTCTGTTTCTCCCGCCGTCGAGGCAGCACCTGCTTGCGCTGAGCGAGTAATTAGTACTGCGTAATCTAGGCCGACTCCTGTTTTCGTTCGCACTCAACGCCATACCACGGTAAGACTGTTCCTTTTTCTATTTGTACGGCGTCAGGTGCTTTCCTACTGTGTTTTTACCTCATTTGTTTCGCGTTATGTCCGGTTCTGGAGCGAAGCGTTTTTCTAAGACGGGCGCGCCTATCGTGGGCGCTCCTGTGGCGGCATTTCTCCGTCTCGGACGGCAGACGTGTGTCTTGATGCCTGGGACCCAACCATGATATGGATTCGTGCGATGCCTGCTTCTCCATGGACCGTCAGTCCTCTAAGTCCGCTGCCTCAGCTCGGCAAGGCCCCGCCGACTTGGGACGGCGCTGCTCGGGACTCCCAGGTAAGGTCTCTAGGCCCTTCCCCGGGTCCCCTCCCGGGCCTATACGGTCCGCAGAGGAGGGGGCTTCCTCTTCTCTTCTTACCGACGAGGAGGGCCCTTCCACGGTGTCGGGGGAGCGTTGTGGTCCCTCCCGGGGCCGTGACGTCGACACCGCCTCGGCAGTCATCTCCTTGAGGTGCAGGCTCCCCAGTGTCGAGGGTTCTGATTTCTGGCCGACACCGCGACCTCGGCGCCGCCTCGCGCTGTTTGATCCTGCGCCGCTTATGTGCCGGGTGATCGAGGCGGCGCTGTTCGCGGCACCGCTGATCCCGGTGCCGTGATCGGGACGGTGCCGCTGCACGGGCTGCTTTTGGATCCCGTGGCGCTTCATGCCGTGTGATCATGACGGGCTGGCGGCGCTTGTGCCTCTGGCGCGCTGGTTTGAGTCTCCTCCGCGGCGCCTGCTCGGGTTTCAACGCCGAGCGGTGCTGCCGGCTCTGCTGGTGCCGCAGGAGGAGCTGGGATCGGGCCTGGCTGTAGCTAATGTTCAGGGCGGCGCCGCTTCGGTACCGTGCGTCATGCGGCACCGTGCCTCAGGGACCCGGGGTAGCCAGCATTGAGGTCCTGCTGATCTCGCCCTCCTTAGAGGGCGATGATTCAGACGTGGACCCATCCTGGTACCCCCACTCTTTGGGGTCTGGGTCTCCTGTGGCACGAGGTACCAGGCGGCGCAGCGGGCCCCTCCCTCTGTCCCCCCTTCCGTCCTCTCCTGAGGGCTCTCCGGCTGGGGGTGGCCTTGAGTCCCAGGAGGGAGACTGGGGGGGGAGGCTCCCCCCTCCGGGGGACCGGTGACAGCTACCCTCTGGGGTGCTGTTGCTCCCTCTGGGGGGTGGAAACGCTGCAGTCGAGGAGGAGGGCTCTCTCGGAGTCCGAGGGGTTGAGGGGCAGGGGGACAGGCCCTCGGTCTTCTTTGACCACCTCAGGGGAGGTGGCCAGAGCTGAGTGCTGAACCCGCCCTTCCCTCCGGTCTCTAGGGTGCCCTCCGTGGCGTTGTTTGGCTGCCCTTCTGGATCCATGCAGTCCGACTGTCGCAGGGGAGGTTCTCCCCCTGGGCTCTTCCAGGCTCTGCTTCCTCAGGGTTCCGTCTTGCGGCCTGGTTTGTTGTCCGGGATCCCGCCAGCTCGGGCTCCATTCCCCGGATTCCAGAGCCCTGGCAGAGATCTGTTGCCTCCTCGTAGGTGCCCCTCTCCCATCTCTCTGCCTCCACCACCCCTGCTCCCGGGCCATGTCGGTCCTACGGGTCCATTATCCTGGGAGCAGTTCAGAGGTTCTGCAGCGGCCTTCCCTTCATATGTTAGATGTATGCATGAGCGGGTCTTTCGACTCTCCCCACCGCCGCAAGAGTCCTCTGGGCATTCCAGTTCCCCATCATCCTCGTCTCCTTCCTCTGAGGGGGAGGAACCCCCTGCTCATCTCTCCTCCGATGCTGATTTCACTGAATATCAGCATTCCTATCGAGGATGGTGAGGGACCTTCGGATCTCCTTTATTCAAGAGACAATACCGAATGGGAGGCAGCGTGAATTCCTTGGGAATTCAGTGCCCAGCACTGGTGGTACCTTCCTGGCCAATCCCTTCCAGGAGGCGCGTCTATCCAATCCTGGCAGTCGCCAGCCGCTTCTTCTCCAGCCCTGGCTGACTGTCAGCGTAGGTATTGTGCCCCCTCGGAGTCTCTAGGTACCCTTCCCAACCCCCCTTCTGGTTTGGTCTACCTTGACACTCCCTCCGGGCGCCGCTGCCTGGCGCACAACCGCCCACCGGACCCGGACTCGCTTCAGTTCGACCGTTGGGGGCGAAGAGTGTGCTCTTCTTCTCGCATGCTGCTTGTATAGCATCACATCAGGCTCACCACGCTGCCTACAGCCGGCACCTGTGGTCGATGCTTTCCTCAACTCCCAGCCGATGCCTGATACGGAGCAAACCAGACAAGCTGTTGCCCTCTCCGCTGTAGGCCTGGAGCTGGCAAGACACCAGGCAAGGGCATCTTCTGACGCCAATGAGGTGGCTTCCAGGCTTGCGGGGACAGCGATCTGCATTAGGCGGACGGCATGGCTTCGTCTTTCAAGGTTGTCACCCCTGGCCCGGCGTAGGGTGATTCGCTCCGCCTTCCGGGGGACCCGTCTCTTTTCCTCTAGAGCTAGGAGACTTTTGCAGGGGCTTTCTCCGTCTCCTCGTCCTCGGGAGGCACCTCCTAGCTCTTCTCCCACTTAGGCTTCTGTGAATTAGCCAGGGTCTTCCCCTTCTGTTTCTCACCAACAGGAGGCTGGGGGTCTTGTTCCCTCAGGGTCTTTACCCCTTCCCCCTTCTGGGGGAAGAGGAGCTTGGTACTCACCCAGGCAGTAATGAATGGTGAAGATTGACAAGGGAAGATATGAAAATTACGTACCTACCGTAATTCTTGATCTTCTCTTGTATCTTCACCATTCATTACTGACCCCTTCCACCTTCCCCTCAGTGGCCTCCTTCTGTGGCGTCTCCCCCTCCCGTCTCATTCCTCCCTCTTGCTGAACCAAAAAAAAAAAAATTCTTTAAAAAAAAAAAGGAAAAGAAAAAAGGGGGAAATCTCTCTGTCCTTTCCTGCTTTCCTTACACATTTCCAGGAAAATTATTTACTCTAAGATTCGGGGGGTTTTGTTGCAGAGTGCCGGGTCGTGAGTAAGCTACACGACTATCTCTCCGCCATGTTCTCTGGCGAGGCACTCCTAGGGACCTTGCCTGACTCTGTCTGTGCAGTTTGATCCCGCAATATTCTGCTAATCAATTATTAAGCCCTAGAATCAACCCCCTTTTTTCTTTTCTTGCAGAGCAGGAGGAACGGGTACGGTTATTTTCCCTTCTCTCTTAAAACTGAGGGAACTCTCTCCGACTGCTTGAAGGCAGCCCCTGGCTTCTCAGGTCATGTTTTTCCTCATAAGCCTGCGAGTCATGCTGTGTCTTGAAATTCCTCCTTTTCAAGGGGCCTTCTGCGGACAGTGTTGCAGAAAAAGCAGTGCCAACCATGACCGGTTCTTGCCAGTTTCAAGTCTCTCCTGCCTTGCCATAGCAAGTCCGATTGAGTTCCGTTATATTACCTACAAACCGCCTGGAAAGGCTAAAATTTTCTTCCTAAACCCTTGAGCAGCTCTTACATGCTGCCTGTGAATTATCCTTTTCCTAGCCGGGTGTCCTCCAGACGAAAGGCCTGCTCTCAGGCCAGGAGCCCGCAGCTAGGATCAAGGACCATGGCATGTTGAGGTCAGAGACTATGCCCTCCTTAGTCTGTCTAGCGGGTTCGGTGAACCTCTCTTCAGCACTACCAGTGGGATTCTTGCTCCTTATTAAATCGAGTTTAAGCCTCTCAGCTAACTATGCTCACAGCATTCTGGTCTCCTCAATATCCCATCTTTCTTCTTCTTCTCTTCTTCATTCTTTCTCCTTCCTTTCTCTCTATCTGTTCCTCCTAGAGTCGCCCGGCAAGGAGGCCCTACGATCCCTAGGGCAGGAATACTCTCTCCTCTGTCTATTCTCCATCGGCTTATTCCTTTTTCAGTTCATTTTCCTTACTTTGCTATCCCTTGGCTATCTTTCCTTTCCCTTTTTTCCATAATTTGATTTTTTGCCTCTCCAGCTCACAGAACTGAGTTGGAGGAGAATCTGTAATACTAGCAGCCGCCCTTGCACATGACGCAAGGCGTCGGTCTCGGTGGCGCGGTCAAACTAGCTTTAAAAAAAAGCTCCCGTGGGCAGTGCACGCCTCCGGCTTACACCCAGTCAGTAATGAATGGAGAAGATCAAGAATTACGGTAGGTACGTAATTTTCATATCCTCTCCCAAAGTTTGATCAAGCTCTATGAATGACCATAAAGGCTAAAAAGTTTGCAGTCACAAGGGACCCTTAAAGAAAAAACATTTCTCAGGCTCTGGAACATCTCTTTAGTATCCACACATTGCCACATCAGTCTGGAACCTTCAATTACAGTGTTTCCCTTTTGATGAGATAAACGTTTATGAAAAGTACCTTAAAATTACGACTTCTTAGCTGGCTCTGTAGTCCTGAACAGTGATGGACCACTCTGACACACTGGTGAGCGGGGTTTGCACCCCGAGACTGGGATGTTAGGAGTGGAGGCTGGCAGAAGAGTGGGTTAGATAGTGCCACCACAACACCAGCTCCTTCTTGTGGCTTGGTGGAGATGTCCTTAGTGGCATGGGTGACCACATTCTGCTAAACATCCACTTAAGCTGCTGCCAACATCCAATTAGGCTGCTGCAGTGCACACATATACAGAACAGGGAGGGGGACCAATCAGAACAGCGAAAGTGGCCCCCAGCACAGTGGTGGATGGCTCACCAGACACTCCTCCCACACCACTCTGTCCTACAGAACATCTGAGACACTGTTCTTAGCCACTCAGAGCCTGTTTGAATACATAGGTTCCTCTGTAGTGGTGGCACCAGAGAGCCCCCTGGCAGGGTAAAGACAGACTTTTAATGCACTGGTGGAGTACTAGGGAGTCTGGAAGGTGGCTGTGGTAATGGTCAGCAAGCCTGTTGAGCAACAAGATGGCTGCATGGGGAAAAGCCTGAAGGAGAGAATTGCTGGTGGGATGTAATGAGCATAAATAATAATAATAAATATGGCACCTTTATATTTGTTCGCTGTCTGATCTTTTAGAATGGGTTCTAAAATGTGTAGTGTCCTTGTATTTGTCTTCAAGAGATGGTAGAATATAAATACATTTTATTTTAAATATACAGTACAGTATTGTACTGTGCAAGATGGAAAGTTTCTAAAACGTTCACTAATAATACTGAAGAGAAGCAAATACAGATTTTAAACTAAGGAACAATAAACATAACAGGGGAACACAGTTGTGGGCTATGGGGCAACAAATGAGTGTATTACCCCAGGTCAGGGATCTGCTGAACATGGCCTGTTGCTTTTACACTTGACCTTAGAGATGATACCCATACCTGTGTTCTGTATCGCTAACAGAACTGGCTAAACCTAAACACAAGTGTGCTCTACCACACCCTGGTCATAGACAACAAAGCTTTACTAAACTTTCTCTCCGTTGTCTTGCAGTCCATGTTCAAATACGTAGATGATACATATCTTGTCAGAGGCGTGGCACACAACTCTCTGCTTCTACCTTGCAGGTGAAACTCACTGGGATAAAAAACTCCTTTTTGATTTGCAAACACTGGAATGACTTGGTGGACTTTATTAAATCATTTAAAACTCTGCTATTGACGTTGCTTACTTCCTCTGGAGTTTGTAAATGCTTTCAATTAATATTTTTGTAGCCTGATATTGTATCCTATGTATACTGCACTTTTCGCATATAATAACCTGTAACAGCTAATCCCAAGTACATTATATTGTTGCTTGTGACTACTCTCATATGTATTTAATGTTTGTACCTGATGCCGAACCCTTTGAAAATAGGCACCTGCCTAAGGGTTTATGTGAAATAAAAATGTAACTAAAGTCAGAGCTATACTACCACTGTTCAAGCAACATGAAGTCTTGCTGTATTCTGACTATATGCAGTTAGCCCCAGCACTTGAACTGCTCTGGAGAGGAAAGAGTTAACTCTATGCAAAGGCATAGAACGTTGAGCTCGAGTTCGGTTTTCAAATCTCTGTCTCTGGTACTCCACCTAACTGTGAAGTCGCTCCAGAGATCCCTCCTGCACTTTAGTTCGGTTTTAGTTTGAATCGTTTTTTTTTTTTTCCCAACTGCAGTCCTCATCCTATCGGTATTCTTACGTCTGTCTCGGTAACAGTAAGTGGTATTAGTAGGTAGTGTGATTTTTGTGTTTGAGTAGAAATTGTTTTGGTCTTCAGTTCTTTTCCAGTCGGTCCGGTTTAGAACCAAAATCTATTGTAATTTATATTTATTTGTGTTTATTTCGTGGTTTCCGATACTTATCAGTTCCTAAAAAAAATCTGGTTATTTTAGGATTTTTTTTTTTTTTTTTAACCGACTCGTGACACGGTCGGAACCAATTCGTCTTTCAGTTGCCTGGCTTAACGCTGTATATGGTGACTTTTTGTAGTATTCAGCGTGTCTGAGAAACCCAAAAAGAAAACTGGTCCCACTGGGTTTCAGCACTGTACCGAGTGTAAGGAGGCCTTTGCTAAGGCCGATCCTCACCTCATCTGTGTGTATTGTCTGGGGTTTGATCACCTCAAAGAAGACTGCCAGATTTGTAAGAACTTTCCCAAAGCAACTTTTGAAAAACGTTTGAGTAAGCAGAGGGAGGCCAAGAAGTCCGCTGACCCGGATGGCCAGCCCGGTTTGATTGCGACCGAACCCAAGGAGATGCCCACTGACCTGGGCGATACATCTTCGGGCAAGAGGAGAGCCGATTCTGCAGCGTCAGTTCCTACCCAGAGAAAAAGGAAATCAGCCGGTTTGGAGCCAAAACCCTGCTGAGGAGATAGCGAAAGTGATTACTATTGTGCAATCTCTTTGCCCCGGTTCCGACCGAACCGACATCAGTTGAAATGCGATCGGTTCGGTCGGAAGTTGGTGCCTCAGAAATTGACCCAGAGGCATATTATGAGGGCTATTGGGAGAAGAAGAAATAATAATAATTTGCAGGCCTAGATGAGCCAGTAGAGCATGACATCTCCCCAGACAGGCCTTCCAGTGTTTCCCCTCCCAGGCTTTCTGAGTCCCCCTCCCACTTGTTTTACAAGAAGGTGGCTGAGACTCTTCAGCTTCCTATGGAAGAAGCTGATCAAGATCAGAAGGAACCTGATTATATGGAAATGATGGATGTTCCAGAGTCAGAGTGTGTCTGTACCTTTGCATAAATCCCTGGGGAAACAGACACAGAAAATAATGCAATTTCTTACTTCCATTCCTCCTGTGGATTAAAAAATGGACAGGAGGTATGCCCGATCAGGTCCTGGTACGGAATTCCTTTCAGCACATTGCAGCCATGTTGGGGTAGTGCAAGCTGCAGCCTGAGACAGGGCTAATATTCCCCTGGCATCTCACCCCCCAGATAAGGATTCCAGGAAAGTGGATGCCATGGCTAAGAAACAGTATTTTATTTTATTTATTCATTACAAATCAGGTTTACAACCTTTGAGTCAGAGACTCGTTTACAAAAGCACCTCGTTGCAGGGGGAGCAGACATCAAGACAGTTATTACAGTGCAGATTAAAACAAAGGATAACATTACAGGTGCAGTAAAAGGAACATTTAACATAGATACACTTAGGTTACATAATGTAATAGTTTGTATGTTACTTAGGTTGCATAGTGTTACAAAATTGTGAGTTACACTCATGGATATAGTAGGTCCTCAGAGAAGACCGCGGGATACATCCCTGTTTGGACCTAGTAGGGAAGGAGTGGATCTGGGGGAGGGAGAGGCTGTCCAGTGGACGTTGTCAAGCCAGGGGCAAGGTGGGTGGGTTACCACAGGTTACAACAGGGGGTTAGTTGCACCTACAACAGCGGGTATTAAAGATATGGTTCCGCAGGGCTATTTTGAAGGAGCCAATTTTTGGCAAGTTGGAGATCCAGCTAGGGAGGGAGTTGAACCAGGTGGGGGCTCGGTAAAGGAAGGATCTCTGGGCAAGAGAGGTCTTGGTTCTGGGCACCTTGAAAGTGGCCTTATCAGAGCTACAGGTGGTGACTGACGATGACTGCTGTAGGGAGGTGGGGAAGAGTCCTAGCAGTGATTTTTTGGTGAGAAGGCAGGTCTGGTAGAGCAGTCGCTCGTCAAAGGTGAGCAGATTGATGGTAGTATAGAGAAGGCAAGTGTGAGTGCGGCTGGGGGCACCGGTCAGGAACCTACAGGCCTTATTGGTGGAGAGTTGGATTTTGGAGAGGGCAGTGTTGTCAGCTGCGGCATAGATGGGCAAGCCTTAGTCCACGAGGGACAAGACTGAGGAGGTGATGGCCAGTCTAAGGGCAACCTGAGGCAGGCAGTCCCTGTGCCAGTATAGCAGGCTAATCTGAGAGTTAATGGCGGCTGACAGGGCATTAATGTGGGTGGTGAAGGAGAGGGTGGTATCTAACGTGATGCCTAGGTACTTGTATGTGGTCACTTGTTCTAGCAGGTACAGAGTGCTGGGGATAATCAAGAGGGGGTTATTTTTAGCTTTATTTTGATGGTGGGAGAAGAGCATTGATTTGGACTTGGCATCCTCTTTGGGACTCAATCAAATTACATGGTATGTACAGCCAGGTACCAGAAATCTATGTGGGATGCGGTTCTGGAGTTGGCTAGGAATGCCCCTCCCCAGCTAGCCAAGGAGCTGGAGCAGGTGGCTGTAAATGATATAGAAGCATCCAAAGTCCAGTTTCATACTGCTGTGGACTCGAACGATGTCCATTCTAGAGTCATGGCTACATCTATTTCCATGAGGAGGTTGGCTTTGCTTACATGTACCAGTCTTTTGCAGGATACTCGGATTAAGGCCATGGATTTTCCTGTAACTGGTAATTCTCTGTTTGGTGAGCAAATGGAGAACTACATGAAGAAAATGGAAGCATATAGGACCACCTACAGGAGTGCTGCAGCCAAGGAAAAGCAAACCACTCCTCAGAGGCAGCAATTTAGGGGCAGGCCTTTTCATAGGCCTTTCTACCAAGCTCAGGCCTCCTCCTCTTCTTTCCAGCAGAGGGGGTTCTTTAGGGGAAGAGGCAGGCGTGGGATGACTAGGACCCTATCATCCACGCAGTCTAAGCCCCCTGCCAAACAGACACCCTGAGGTGTCAGTGAGGGTCGCCTCCCCATTCCCAGTAGGGTGCAGGCTGTCTCACTACTCCCAGGCTTGAGAGTCTATTACTTAAGACAAATGGGTCCTGGAAGTAGTGAGCCATGGACTTGTTCTCAGTTTCAAAAGTTTCCCAAAAATGAGAGCAAAGTCCTTCAGTCCTCCCTCTCCCTTGGAGACAAAGGCCCTAGAGGCAGAAGTCTCCACTCTTCTGCAAGCAGTAGAGAAGGGACCTCTTTGTCACAGGGGAAAAGGACTGTATTCCAGATACTTCCTTACCCCAAAAAAGACAGGGGAGTGGCGACCCATCCTAGATTTAAGGTATCTGAACAAACATTTGACAAAACCAAAATTCATAATGGTGACTCTGGGAGTAATTCTTCCCTCTCTGAGACCAGGAGACTGGCTAGCTTCTCTGGATCTCAAGGATGCATACTTCCACATACCTATCAGACATTCCCACAGAAAGTCCCTCAGGTTCGAATTGCCCTCAGGCCATTACCAATTCAGGGCTATGCCTTTCGGCCTAACATCTGCCCCAATGGTGTTCACCAAGTGTCTTGCAGTAGTGGTGGCATTCCTCAGGAGACAGGGTATCCTTCTGTTCCCATACGTGGATGATTGGCTCCTAGTGGGCCAGTCCTCAAACCAAGTCTAGTCCGCTTTAGAGGTCACTCAAAGACCAAGAATCCTTGGGCTTCATTCTGAATCGAGAAAAATCTGTTCTGGAACCAGCTCAGCTTCTCACTTTCATAAGGGTGGAAATACACTGTTCAGGCAAGAGCATTTCTCGCTCTCTCAAGGGTTCAATCCCTAGTCACTCTGGCTTCCTCTTTTCGTCCTCTAGTTTCTCATCCAGCCAGGCACTTTCTACAGTTGCTGGGCCATATGGCAGCTTCCACAGCAGCTGTGGTCCAGGAAGCAAGGTTTCAGATGAGAGAGATTCAGTTTCATCTCCGATCTTATTGGTCTCAGAGAAGAGACCCCCTTTCCAAATTGGTTCCAGTGTCTCAAACTCTAGTTCAGGCCCTCCAGTGGTGGCTGGAGGAGAACAGTCTTTGACAAGGTGTCCCATTGATCAGTCAGGCTCCTTCAGTGATTCTCGCCACAGATGCCTCCCTACTAGGTAGGGGGGGCTCATCTGGATCAGCTAACAGCTCAAGGAACCTGGTCACACCAGGAGTCCCTTCTACACAAAAAATCTTCTCGAATTGAGAGCTGTCTTTCTAGCACTACAGACATTCTCAACTTTTGTTCAAGGGAAAGTGGTGCAGATCAGGACAGACAATACCAGAATCATGTGATACATCAACAAGCAGGGAGGCACTCTATCCTCGACCTTGTGCACAGAGGCCATGAAGATATGGTCTCTGGCTTATTCCCTTCAGGCTTCTCTGATGGCTGTGCACCTCCCAGGGAAGGACAACATGTTAGCAGATGCTCTCAGCAGGATTTCTCAGGGTCATCACAAACGGACCCTGAATCTTCTAATTCTTCAGGTCATTTTCAAGAGGTGGGGCACTCCAGAGATGGATCTCTTTGCAGCCCCAGATAATCACCAACTTCCTCTATTTTGCTGCAGACCGCCTCTTCTGGGCTCTGTCCATCAGGATGCTCTCTTGTTGAATTGGACAAGCAGGTTTCTGTATGCATTTCCTCGTTTTCCACTGATATTCAGAGTCCTGATCACGATCAGGTCTCAGCCCTGCAGGTTGATTCTGGTGGCTCCAGACTGGGCCAGGCAGCCTTGGTACCCTCTTCTTTTGTCACTGTCAGTAACACTGCCTCTGTGTCTTCCCAGACAGTTCAATCTTCTTATCTTCTCACAGGAGAGGATCCTTTACCCCAGTCTTCAGACTGTCAGGCTCAAGGCCTGGCTCTTGAAGAGCTAGAATATGCAAGCCTACACCTTTCTCAGTCGGTCCTGGACATTTTAAAGGTTGGCAGGAAACCTGCTACCAGAAAGACTTACAATTCCAAATGGAAAAGATTTGGGTTTTGGTGTTTCCCAGAAACATATTCAACCAGAGTTGGCTGATATTGCCACTGTACTGGACTATTTGGTGCATCCTAATAGTTTAGGCCTCCGGCCTGCTACTCTCAAGGTACATTTGGCAGCAGTGTGTGCCTTTCTTTCTTCTGGTAAGGGCTCTTCCTTAGCTTCTCATCCAGTTTTTAAAAAGAATTTCAAGGGTTTAGTACATGTTAATCCTCCTTTTAGGGAACCTACCCCTTCTTGGGATCTGAATATCCGTATAGCACAGCTTATGCAGCCCCCCGTTTGAGCCTTTATCTTCAGCTGAACTGAAATACTTGACTTAGAAAACTGTATTCCTGGTAGCCATTACCTCTGTCAGGAGAATTAGTGAATTACAGGCTTTATCAGTGGAACCTAATTTCATTTCACAGGGATAAGGTGGTCCTTCACGCCAACAGAAAGTTTCTTCCCAAGGTGGTATCAAACTTTCATTTGAATCAGTCAGTGTCATTGCCTGTATTTTGTTTTTTACTGATCATTCTTCCTCTGGGGAGAGAAGACTACGCAGTCTTGATGTAATGAGGGCTCTTAGTTACTATGTGGAACTTACTAAGGCCCATAGGAATGACTGTTCTCAGTTGTTTCTCACTTATGGAGAAGTGAGAAAAGGCAAACCTGCTACCATGAGAACAATTGCTAGGTGGATTGTCTCCTGTAGCCAATTCTGTTATTCAAAGCTTGGGAAAGAGCCTTTCTCAGGCCTGAGGGCTCATTCTATGAGAGGTACATCTGCTTCAGTCGCAGCAGCTAGAGATATACCTTTAGTGGACATCTGTAAAGCAACCAGCTGGAAAACTGTTCACACATTTACCAAGCATTACTCTCTGGACATTCAGTCAAGAAGTGATGCTAGGTTTGGCACAGCTGTGCTGCAGAGCCTGTTCCCAAAATAGGTTCTGCGGCTCCCTCCTCCAAGGGGGTACTGCTTGGTAGTCTGCATATAGTCAGAATACAGCAAGACTTCATGTTTTGAAGAAAAAATTACTCACCTTAGTAATGCTGTTTCTTCTAATGTAGTCTTGCTGTATTCTGACCTGCCTCCCCTCCTGGAATCTGTTTTGTGAGGTGGTTTAAGACACAGTGCTGTACCCCAGAAGTGTACTTGGCATGCTTTTATTTTATTAAGGGTTTTTACTATGAATGTTTTGGTTGTTTCACTACCTGCTTATATTCTTTTTGGGGTTCTCGACTTGAGTCTTTTGGCCCTAAAAATCTGTTTATTGCCATTTGGCACATAAAAGTTTTGGAAACAGTTTCTACCTTTGGTGTTGCTTTAGTGCTCGAAAGAATCTGATGGTTACACTGCAGAGTACCAGAGACAGAGGTTTGAAAACTGAGCTTGAGCTCAACGTTCTACGCCTTTGCATAGAGTTAACGCTTTCCTCTCCGGAGCAGTTCAAGTGCTGGGGCTAACTGCATATAGTCAGAATACAGCAAGATTCCATTAGAAGAAACAATATTACTAAGGTGAGTAATTTTTTCTTTTGTACATACTTATAGAAATGATATAAGGAAAAATCTTTTAAAACCTCCCTCTTTTTAAGACTGTTCTAGAACAGTGTTTTTACTTGAAGGTAAGTGATACTTATATTTTTGGGTCAGTCTTCTAAACAGACATCTTTAGCCCAAGAGTTGACCTGCAAATACGTAAATATTTTCTTTTATGGCAGTCAGTCTGCTGGATTTGGAGTCTGAAGGGTTGATACCTTTGGAAGTTCATTTTAATTTCAGTTGGTTACAGAGCAGAGGAAAACTTTTTTAATTTTTTATTTTGTTGAAGTTGAAAAATTCAGCTTTACCAAAAAGTCTTTCTTTTGGAATAGTCTTCATTGAAGCATCTACTGGACATTGTCAGCTGGATATCTTGCTTTATCTGGTTTCTCCAGAGTTCTGTAAATGGCACAATTTCCATTTTTTCTGTGGGAGGACTCTTTTAGAACTGTACTGCAACTAACACCCCTGCTTGTATTGATTGGCTACTGTTATCCCCACAATTGGTGAAAGTGCCTAATAGTGTTTGGCTTGTCAAATATACATTAAGGACACATTACATATTCCATTAAAGTCTTTTGAATCTTGATTGGTTCAGAGGACTTTTCATGTCCTTCAGGACCATACAAACATAAATGTTAAAGGCAGAAAAAGCTCAACATTTCATGGGGCCTTCCCAGATCATTACAGGGTTCACGTCACCAATCTTAGAACCTGGTGCATTGGTATGAAAAATGATACATGGATCCTGCAAGAGTTTCCCTATCGCAACAGAAAATAGAAAACCTTGTTAAAAGGATAGCGGATTTAGAGACCTGGTGACTTGTTTTGGCTTACAAGTGTCTATAGTTTTTAGATTTTGTGACAGCCACATGAAACTTTTTTAGACCTATTTTTATGTTGGTCTTCAGTAATTGAACAGTACCATGTTTCAATTTGGATATCGCAACACATCCAGAAGGAATTGAACTGCTGGGAGGACCATCAGTACCTGACAAGAGATTTTCCATCGGTCTCTAAGGACAGGTGTAATAATCATAATGAATTCAAGCTTTACGGGCTGTTGAATGATTTAGAATGAGTCTAGTAAGGGTTCTTGGTCTGTGAGGGGAGTAACACCTACAGATATACCTTTTGGAGTTGACAGCAATATTCTTTGCACTCATTTTTTTAGATCAGATGCAAATCACTTATCTACTGTAATTTCTTCTTCTGTTACTTAGAATATTGCCACCAGCTCCCATGGAAGAGAGCTTATTCCATGGTAGAACATGACAATGAACAATTTTTTGAACCATTAACACTATATAATCAATCGGCAAAATATTCTGCTGTTGAGAAGCTTAGTTATCAGAATTCTTTTATATTTATAGGTTTTTGGTATCCAGGCAGACCCACTAGAACAAGAGAGTCCTGTTTTTTTCCAGGGCAACCAGGAATTGGTCACATGAAAGATGCATACAAAGGATTAAACATCAGTAAGAGTAAGATAAGAAATAAGTCAACAAATAAGTTTACCTAAAACTTGTATTTGATCTTATTACGTTTGATTTTTTTTTTTTTTAATTCTTGCAGCTCACTGGTATGATCTTCATTAATTATAATGTTGTTATTAAGGTTTTTAGTGTTCAGCCTATATATATAGTAGTGCTCAATTCAATACAGTAAAAGCCTCTTAATAGGGAGGGATGACTGGGTTAAGATAAATCCATCCTCATTAAGCACCAGTCCCTATTAACTATTACTTGAGTGACAGACTGCAGTTTAATCATTTGACTTTCTTAATCTATTGTTTGTTTCTTTTTTATATCAATGCATTAAACTAATTAAAAATGTATCTGTGAGTTTTCAATTAATTTTAAAAACATGGGAACCTGGAGACCTTAACTAGGGTATTCACATGAGTTTTTTTTCCTAATTCCTGCTTTTGTATAAAATCGTCCTTTTATCTGGCTGATCCTGACGACTACCAATGATGTGCATGGTGGGCTCTGCTGTGGGGCACTATATGTGCTCAGTATGCCTTCTAATTTTATAGGCATGGTAATGAAAGGAGAAAGTGCTTCCATTCAGTGTTTTTTGGTTTTCCTTTAGTACCCTCACCCACCACCTTCAGGGACACACGTTCACTACAGCATCCCAAGTTGGTGCAGCGGTGTATGGCTATCCATGCCACCAAGCACACCATCCACTCACCACCACTAGGAGGTGCTCAAGAGGTACATAACTTCCATCTAGTAGAGATGCTTCTTTACCCTGCTTGCCAGCCTCTGCTCCTGATATATTATGGCACAAAACCAGGCCCAGCATGCCAGAATCATCCTCCATTGCCTGGTACCACAGAGTCAGCATCTGGCACATGATTTTTAATCCCTGACTAGTTTCCTTTAAGTAATAGATTTTTGCCACCTTTTATTACTTTCCAGAGTATTTTTAAACAGTTTTTCCTCTCGATCTTTCTGTTTTCTGACTTTTTGCTACATGTTCTATCACTAATTTGACTAACTTGCTTTTTTATATAGTATGTTTTAGTCTTGCATTGTTTCTCTATTTTCTCTTTCAATTTGGGCCATTTTGAAGTCATTTTTACTGATTCTGGTATTCTGGGTGTTTACAATTTTTTTCCCTCATTCGCTGGGTAGATCTCAATGTCTGTCCCTGTGGCAGTCCCCTCCATACTTTTTAAAGTCATTGTCATTTTCTTGCTATTTCTGTCTAGTAATTTTCCTACTTCAGTGGTAGTGTGTATAGGTTGGCCCACTTGTAGCTGTCTACTTAGCTGACATTTGGAGTACATCACTTGGAGTGCTGTTTGTGGTCTGACTGTCTGTGTTGTGATGCATGCATTAGTAAAGTTGTGAAGGGGCTGTTTGTATTACCAACATGTTTGGAATACCTCAGTGTTACCAGTAAACTAGCCATGGGTCTGCCCTGTTGCATAGTTTGTAAAAATGTCACAGGCTTTGGAGTACAAAGGTTATTCTAGGGACATGGATATGTTGTTCATCCACACTGTCTGGCAGGTTCCTTGCCGCTTTAAATCTTGCCAGAAGGTCTTCAAGCTGGCTCCTCCCACCCACCCAGGTGGTAAAACTCTCGGCTCCGCCCCATGATGACAGATCTTCCTTACTGCTTGGAAGCTCAGGTTCCTTCCTTAGCGCTCTGCATTTAGACTGGATCCAAACTCTTCGGTTCACCCGAAAATAATTTTAAAGTTTTCTAGACTTCGGTCTGCTTCTTCCTTCGCGGCTGCAATGGACAAATCGACTCCCAGTTTTCGGCGGTGCCCATGCAGGCAGATGATGTCCAGGACTCCAGGACCGATCCGCACTCCACGTGCATCTACTGCCTCGGGTGTGCTGCCCGGCTCCAACTTGGGCGCTCCGAGAAATGTTATCCGCCAGTGAAGTCCAAGGAGGCCCATTGGGCGGTGTCCGGCGGCTGGCTCGGCTGAGCAACTCGAGCAGATGATCGCCCTCGAGGAGGAGGCGGCCCAGGCTGCATCTTCTTCATCCTTGGTCACGGCATTTATCCTGCTCTCCTTGGGATCCTCCTATACAGCTTCTTTTAAGGAGCTTTGCCAATCCCTCTCCGCTAAAGGTGAGGGGCCATCGGGACACTCCTCTCAGTCCAAGAAGAAGGACTCGAAGGGTAAGTCCCATTGTCGACGTTCGTGGGAGCGGGAGAGGTCCCCTTCCCCGGACAGTCGACACTCTGCTTCGGTCGAGGTTGCGGCTAAGGCCGCTGGCTTCACGGTGTCCCCGTCATGTCAGCCGGCTGAGACACCCATCGACGTTGTCGAGATTTTTCTCGACCCGTCGGATGGGCTGTCGACTGGAGAAGCCGACAACCCTTCTTCACCGGTTCCCCCGGTGGAAACCGAGACTTGCCTCGCCTCCTGTGCAGAGTCCCGGTCAAGGCTCCCAGCCGAGGGAGAATGGGTTCCCCGCTCCTCCCAGACCCACCCTCAGAAACACGGCCGGTCTCAGTCTCGGGACCTGCGTCTCGGTCCAGCCTATCCCGCTGCACCGGCGGTCTCTGTCTCGGCACTGAGGCGCGGCGCGCCGTCTCATCTTCCTCCTCCTTGGAGGAGAGGCTTTGACGCAAACTGCGTCGACACTACGAGGACTTAATGTGGCAGCAGCTTCTTCTGACCGGGAACAAGCTGACGCCGTCGCCTTCCCTGGCCATTAAGTGGCTGTCACCTGAAAGGCCGAAACAACCCCTCACGGTGGTCGAGGTGCCCAAGCCTGGGCCGGTTGTTTGTTTGACTGAAACCAGCTGCCCCACCGATTGTGGTGGAACCTCTGCCTCCACAACCAAAATCGGGGGCTCCGACCAAGTATTCTTGGTTGGGTCAGGGACTGCCCCACCAGTTGTTGGTCACCCTCACTCCCGACCGTCCTCTGCAGGTGGAGGGTGGCTCAGGCCCTAGGCAGCTCTTCACAGACTCCTCGGAGTTTGACGATGACTCCTCCCTGTTCTCCAGGCCCCTTGACCTGGAGTCCTCCGGGGGACAGTCGATGGACGGGAGCCTATCATCGTTCATGGGTCTGCTTTGGCTCATCTCAGTCCACTGGGATGCAGCTCGAGCCCGTATCCAGGCAGGCCAAGTATCCCCTCACGGAGATACTGGACCGAGGGGATTCTCCCACGGAGGCCTTTCCGGTGGCTAAAGCCATTGTTGGCCCAGCCTTGAAGTTATGGCAGCGGCCGGCTTCTTGTCCTGCTCCTTCGGCCAGCATGGACAGCGTTTTCTGGCATTCCGGGAATGCTAGGGACGTGGACAAACCCCCCGACAAAGAGTCCAAAAAGCTGGACTATGCCGGGCGCAAAGTATATGCTGCGTCCTCCCTCGGCCTCCGTTAGGCCGTACTGAAGGAGCACTTCTCCGCCCTTATGGGCTCCCTGAATGAGGTGATCCCTCATCTCCCAGCTGATCTGCAGACTACGGTCAAGCAGGTGCGGGATCAGGGAAGGGCAGTGGCGAAACAGCAGCTGCAAATGGCTCTTGATATTGGAGACTCCTGTGTCCTCTCAGTAGCGGCTGCAGTGGCCATGCGCCGCAGAGCTTGGCTGCAGAGCTCCACCTTTATGGCGGATACCCAGCACAAGTTGACAGATGTTCCCTTCCTGGGTACCAACTTGTTCGGGCCTGGGGTGGAAGGCCACTTCCAGAGAATTGAAAAGTCCAATGCCACCTTGGACTCGGTCATGTCTGCCCAGAAGGACAAAGGCCGCCGACAGCAGCATAAGTCCTTTCGCCCTTCTGCCCCTGCAGCACGTCCGGCCCAGCAACACCAGTATCAGGGCCAGCAGGCTTGCACTTGGCACCCCAAAGCCAAGCCTGCAGCTACCTCCAACAGGAAGCCAGGAGGAAAAGGCCCAGGAGGTCCCTCGGCCGGTCCTTCCTCCAAGCCTGCCCAGTGACGGGTTGAGGGGTGTCGCCCCCAACCGCGTCGCTTCCCTCTGGGTTCCCCCCGTAGGGGGACGGCTCTGCCACTTTCTTTCTGCCTGGTCCGCTATCACCATGGACCTTTGGGTGTTGGAGGTGGTAGGAAAGGGTCTGCCTCTGGAGTTCGAGCAGGCCCCGCCCTTCCGAGCCGTCACCCCATGGGGGGGTTATGGGGTCCACAGCCTCTCTGTTGACACGTCGAGCCGACATTGCCCTGCTCCTCCAAAAGGAGGTGATCAGGAAGGTGGCGGATCCTCCACCAGACCCAGGGTTTGTGTCCAGGTACTTTCTGGTCCCGAAACGGACGGGGGGCTGGTGCCCCATTCTAGACCTGCATGACCTGAACAGGTTCCTAAGGTCTCGAACCTTCAGGATGGTCACTCTGGCTCAGATCATTCCATCCTTGGAACAAGGTGTGTAGTTCTGTTTTCTGGACCTCCAGGACGCGTTCTTTCACGTCCCAATCTGTCTGTCCCACCAGTGATTCCTCCGCTTCAGAGCAGAGGGGTCCCTCTACGAGTTCCGGGCCATGCCCTTCGGCCTTTCTCTAGCTCCCAGGGTCTTCACCAAATGCATGGCAGTGGTGACAGCATTCCTGCGGCGCCGAAGGGTCCGGGTGTACCCCTACCTGGACGACTGGCTGATTGCGGCCTCCTCCAGACCGCAGGTGGAGCGGTCCAGCGATCTGGTCCTCCAGGTTTGCTCTCAAGTTGGCCTTCTCATCAACGAGGCCAAGTCGGAACTCGTGCCAAAGCAGGTGATCCAGTTCATCTGGGCAGAGCTCGACTCTTTGCGAGCCAGAGCATGGCTCCCGGCGGACAGGGCAGAGGTTCTTTCCTCCTTTGCCCAATCATTTCAGGTTGGACAATTATGCCCTGCCCAGGACATCCTGCGCCTCCTGGGCCTCATGGCGGCCTGCACCAGCGTGGTCCGTTGGGCCCGTTGGCACATGTGTCCCCTACAATGGGGACTGGCCAGCCAGTGGTCACAGTGCTCCGGTCCTTTGGGTCAGCCAGTGACAGTGACCCAGGAGATGTGGAACGCTCTCCAGTGGTGGATCATTCCAGCTGATCTGCAGGAGGGCATCCCGTTTGTCCGCCCCGAGCTGACTGTCTGTATCGACCGACGCCTCTCTGATGGGTTGGGGTGCCCATCTGAGGGAGCACAGAGCGCACGGCCTCTGGTCCCCTCGGGAGTCCTGAGGCCACATCAACCTGCTGGAGCTTTGAGCGGTTCGTCTAGCCCTCATCGCCTTTGCTCTGTTTGTACGGGGTCAAGCAGTCCAGGTCCAGATGGACAATACTACGATCATGTACTACCTAAACCGCTAGGGTGGGAGGCGCTCCATGCCTTTGTGCAGGGAAGCTCTCCGCACTTGGTCCCTCGTGCGCAGCCTGGAGGCGGATCTCCTTGCCATCCATGTGGCAGGAGCCTCCAACATTCTGGCCAATGTCCTAAGCTAGATAGGAGCTGCGTCCCACGAGTGGTCTCTCCTGCTAGAGGTAGTACAAGATCTGTTCTCCCACTGGGGCATGCCTCAGGTGGACCTGTTTGCCTCCAGGGAGAATGCGAAGCTGAGGCTTTTTCATGCCTGCCCCCCTCAGCAGGGCTCGCTGCAGGGGGATGCCTTCTCAAGGCCGTGGACCCGGGGCCTCTTCTACGCTTTTCCCCTATTTCTCTTGATTCACAAAGTGCTTCTCAAGGCAAGGAGGGACAAGGCGCAGGTGATTCTGGTAGCCCCAGACTGGCCCCGCCAGTTCTGGTATCCATATCTCCTCAGTCTCAGCTCCAGGCTCCTGAGGCAGCTTCCAGCCCGCCCGGACCTGATCTCAGTAAATCAGGGGAAGGTATTCCATCTGGACCTTCAATTCCTGCACCTGACGGCTTGGTTCCTGAGCAGCTAGCGTCCCAGGCCTTGGGTCTTTCCGACGAGGTCCTCAACGTCGTTGAGGCTTCCCGTAAGGAGTCGACCAGAAAATGCTACACCTTTTAAATGGAAGAGATTCTCCATTTGGTGTCAGGGCAAGGGTCTGGACCCTCCTCCTGTTGCTTGGCAAGCATTCTGGACTACCTGTGGTCCCTTTCTCAGCTTGGGCTTCGGTCGACGACCCTTAAGGTGCACCTGGTAGCCATCTCTGCTTACCAGGTGCAGGCCGGGAAGCAGTCGGTGGCGCAAGAGAAGGTGGTCGGGCACTTTTTCAAAGGCCTTGATCACATATCTCCTCCGGTGCAAGAACCTCCACCTCCGTGGGATCTACTGCTGGTATTGGCTAAGCTCATGGGCAAGCCATTCGAACTGATGCACAGGTGTGACATCTCTCACCTGTCATGGAAGACCACCTTCTTGGTGGCTATCACGTCAGCCAGAAGGATGGGAGAGCTCCAGGCGCTTTCCATCGACTCTCCTTATCTGGTCTTCCGTAGGGACAAGGTTGTCCTGCGCCCCCACCCGAAATTCCTTCCGAAAGTGGTGTTGGAGTTTCACCTTAACCAGGTGTTTACTCTGCCTGTGTTCTACCCCAATCACACCTCGGAGGCCGAATATAGGCTCCATACTCTGGACCCTAGAAGAGCACTCTCTTATTATAAGGAGCGGACGGCTGAAGTTCGGGGAGAGGTTCGACAGCTGTTTGTCACCTATGTTGAAGCCGCACCTGGCAGACCTGCAGCCAAGCGGACGATAGGCAGGTGGGTTACCTCCTGCATAGCTCTCTGCTATAGGTTGGCGGGCATGGAGCCTCCCAGAGGGATAAGAGCTCATTCTACCTGCCATACTGCTGCTTCGGTGGCTGCTTCCAGGGATGTCCCTATCCAGGAAATCTGCAGGGCTGCTACCTGGAAGTCGGCACACACCTTCATTACCCTCTACCACATCGACCTTGAGTCACGCCGGGATGCTGGTTTTGGTACCTCGATTCTCCAGTCCTTTATTCCCTAAGTAGGGGGTGTGCACCTTGCCTCCCTCCTCCCGGAGAACTGCTAGGAGTCTGCCAGACAGTGTGGATGAGCAACCTTAATCCATGTCTAGAAATGCAGGTTACTCACCTGTAACAGGAGATCTAGGAATGGTATATGTTGTTCATCCCACATGACCCACCTCAGAGCTCGCACAGACAACTGGCTTTCCAGCAGGCTAGATCTGGCATCATGGGGCGGAGCTGAGAGTTTTACCACCCGGGTGGGTGGAGGAGCCAGCTTGAAGACCTTCCGGCAAGATTTAAAGCAGCAAGGAACCTGCCAGACAGTGTGGATGAACAACATATACCATTCCTAGAACTCCTGTTACAGGTGAGTAACCTGTATTTACAGCTTTTTAACTTGCTCCCTATCCGGTTCCTTCAGTATTTTTTTTATGCAGACAAATTGTATATAAAACACAATTACATCAGTTATTGGAACATGCTAAATGATCCAAATGAGGATAATTTTGGATGGCCAGCAGCTTTGACCAAATACCCAGATTCACCCTAAATTAATTTCTCTCTTATGCAAACAATTTCCTATGGTGAACCCAATTAATTTAGGGTCTGCAAAAATGAAATTTGCCTGATAACAGCACACTCCCTCATATGAGGGCTCCTGAAGGTGAAGATTGCACTGATTTTTGGCTCCCCAAACAAGAACAATGGGGAAGATAGTCCTAGAGAGGCTGAAAATAACAAGCCCTCTTATTGTAATGTTCCCTGTGGGCTTCAGCTGCAAGAGGACTCTGAAACAGTGGTAGGTAATTTGATAGACTAATATGATTTGGATTATTTAGACCATCTCTTTCATATTGAAAATATAGTTGAGTTGATTTCAAAGGTATGCTATGATTTATATATTAAATAGGCAGATGAGAAATCATCCTTAGTACATAACTCATTTTAATCCCCCTCTAAACTGAGGATTAAAACCTTTCTGCCTCATGAACATTTATCTCAGCAAGAAGATGAAGTCATTGGGATGCCCCGAATAAAACAACTTATTGCACAGCATGACTTAAAAAAGGTATGATTTTCCTTCTAGCTGGTCTAGTAGTAAATTGGAAATAATGCCAAAGACTGAGCAGTCGGTTTTGGCTGTCATTAGGGAATCTATTTCAATTCAAGGATCAAATTCTTTCAGAGATCTTATGGACTGTACAGCTAATCTTGATACTGTATTAAATGAGTTTTCCCTGCAAGAGGTGTAACAATCATCAGCTGCTTCTGTCTACGCAACTATAGCACGGCTCTCTTGGTTTGAACAGATTGACACTCTCTTACCAGAGGAGCTGGAAGCCCTTAAACATATTCCTTTAGTTGTATAGAGAGAAACTGTGTACACTTTTTACATAATTTTATTTCTAGTCTAATATGTTATGATTGCTTACCTTCTGTAAAATTCATTGGTGTTGCTTTATTTGCTTCCTTTCTTAGTAGAACTGAAATGCATGCTAATGGTGTAATTATACCAAACCTTGTTTTATTTCAAACCCTTGATCTACTCTTTATTGCATACTATCTGAGCATTAGAAATGCCCCCAAACAGTGCAGCTGCTCATGATGCAATAGTCTCCACTCCTCCCACTGCATCATGAGTGACTAGACTGTGTGTTGAGATATTCCTAAGTACAGGAAAGATGCAGTGGGAGTTGATCAAGGTCTGTAAACAACAATGTTTTGCTCGGTAACACCTGTATGGTGGGCTGTTTTTCACTTTTAAAAACAAAAAGGAACTGGAATCAAACTGATGGCTACGTTAGCAGTCTCTGCGGAATGTAACAAGTAATAAAATGTGTGGTGTTAAACTTGAGAAACTTTGATGGTGTCCCTTTAAGTGGTGCCACTTTGGGTATTTTTGATGATACAGCTCAAGCCTGTAGTCATTACCAGAAGAGCACTATGTCTCAGAAGCTGCTCAGTCATCATGTCTTGAAAGGAACACCTAGTGTACTCCTCCTTTAAAAGTGACATACTTTTTGGGAGGAATTCAAGTTCTCAAATAAAGGATACTAAAGTTCCCCAAAACAAGCACCTGACAAAGGTCCTTTGTGACCCTGATAGCTCAGTCACTGTACTATCTATGTAAAATATCTATTTTGGTACAATAAAAGGTATTACATTCATCATGAATCCAATTTTCCAAGGACTAACATGGTACCAGACATTATTTTCTTCAGTAGAAATGTATAAAATATTTTCTGAGCAATCTACCTGAATAATTTATAACTGTTCACCAAAAAAAATCTGTCTTGGTTGTACCTAATTGATTAACTAAAGCTTTGCACAGCAACAGGACAGGATGATCATTTCTGGCCATGCTAAATATGTATGACTCAGTACTGTGCTAAGAGATAAGACCGCCTGAAAGAGGGAGAGAGAAATATGCTTGAAGACACCCCTGTGGATTCTGAAATAATGGTACTGCTGTAGTATTGTGGTTATTATGAAATACATTTGCTATTTCATAACAGTGGAATAACTGTAGAATTATTGACATATCTGGGTAATTATTTCCCTTTTTACTATTTTTATCAATGACCTACCCAAGATCTGCAGTACTGCCAAGACCCTCATATATGCATATGGCACAGTCATCTTTGTGCATGGAAAAGGCACCATCACTATCAACAAAGTCCTTGGGCACAACTTCTATTCCCTGCAACAGTGGTTGGCAAATGAGAAATTCGACCTACATATCACAAACCAAAAGCCATGTTACTTGGCTCATCCCAAAAGTTTAGGACATTTTTCCGAGACATCACTGTCTCAACCTTGGAGGGAGTGAAATTTGAACTAGTTAATGAATTCAAATACTGTGGTGTTACCATCAGTTCCCACCTCACATTTGACACACATATGACCAACATGGTTAAGAATTGTTCATCAAAAACTGTGTCTACTCATCATATTACGAAGTACCTGGCACCCATCACTAAAGTCAGAATTGCCAGTAGTTGCATATTCCCCTCTGGTTGAGTATGGCTCCACCATTATGGACGCCATTCCCCTCATGAACTGAGCAAAGAATCTTAACCCACAAGGTTGCCAAATTTGCATCTTCGCAAGGCCCATGGTCCCATCACTGCATCAACTTTGAGTGACTTGGTTGTAACCCGAAACAAGCCCAGTTAACCTTTGCAAATTTTATGGAAAAAAAGTCTACATAGAAAGTGCTCCCCAATGCCTATCCAAGCTAATCACTTATGTGGACCACCCCTTCTGTTGCTCTTCTGCAAACAACCTTTTGAAAGTTCCATTCATGCACACAGGTATGGGCCAGATAGAGAGCAGCGTCATTCAGGAACACTATCCCTTTTGCTATTGGAGCTGTCATTTCCCCTAAAATGTTCACTGTGAAGCTGAAAGTACATCTCCCAAGAGTCTAATGTCTGTACCTTCTGTGCATGACTTACAAAACACTGTTGCCTTACTTTTCCACCACATCACTTTATTTTGCATTATGATACTTACGTGCTTGTACCTGATTCACTGTGTTGTATACTCGTTTGTACCCAGTTGTGCCTGAAAAAGATGCTTCAGCACCGGTGTACTTACCCGGTCATCAAAATAAATAATTGACTAATGGAACTGTAGCTATAATAGTATTTGATATCATGTACCCTTGTGCTGCATTCCTTTAATTAACAGACTGAACATCTAACTTAAAAGCTTTACATTGCAATGTGCTGTGGTAGAAACAGATTACTAATGGGGATCAGACCATCTTAACATACTCCTACTAGCTTTGTGACTCATGGGTCTTCTCTGTACATGTGAAAGTAAATATTCTCTATCACTGCAACCCTGGACTTCCTCAACGTCGTACTACGGTTTAACACAAATCAACTCGCACTGAATACTAAAAAGACCATTTCAGAGACATTTGGCTCCTCCCAGAAGCTTGCTAACCCCCCAATGTTTCACACCCTTGATGGCACCAAACTGGAATCTGTGTCTGACTTCAAGTACTTGGGAGTCTGGCTCGACCCCAGACTGTATTTCTAACACCACATTGATTCCCTACACACCAAACTCTTCCCCAAACTAGGAGCTTTGTATCGTTCCAAAGACTGTCTAATTCTGCCTACCTATTACAAGCTTGTCCTGAAACTAATTCTTCCCTTGTTTGACAATGCAGAAGTGGTTTATGGCTCAGCTCCCTCCTCCTTCCACATCAAGCTTGACAACCTTATGCAACGCCTTCTGCCACTTTGCCACCAATCTCCCCCTTTACTCACCAGTGTTCACTTTACTCTGCACTCTGAATCCTCCCCCTCCGCCGTCAACTCCATGGTGCATCCTTTATTGCTAAATATTGGTTTAAGTCTCTCCCAAATTACATCTCCTCCCTCCTCTTGCCTGCCAGTGTCTCTGACTACCCCCTCTGCTCCCGTGACTCGCGCACTTTGATTACTCAGTTACCAAAAGAACAAACTTTCAAACAACATGAAGTCTTGCTATATTATGACATATGCAGTATAACCCCAAGTTAGAACTGCTCCGGAGGTGAAAGAGTTAACTTTCTATGCAGGGCATGGAATCTTGAGCGTGAGCTCGGTTGAACACTGTCTGTTGTAGCTCAAACTTAAACTGTCAGATTCTTTACTCCGCCTCACTGAACAGCCGCTCCGGAGATTTCTTCTGCTGCTCGGTTCGTTTGTCGGTTTAAAAGTGCAATTCTCGGTTTATTTTACCGAAATTAAACTGCAATCGTCTGTTCAAGCTCTGTCTGTGGTATTGTAAGTAATAGATAGGCTTTTGTTTATTTTTTTCTGTGTGGAACTTGTAAATGTCTATTCGGTTCGGTTTGAACTGATCAGGTTGGGTTTAAATTTACTTTCTAGTCCTTTAGAGTGCGGTTTCCGGTTCTTAAAAAAACGGATTTTATTACGTTTTTTTCCACGACCCATGACACGGTTGGGAACTGATAAGAGAGTCTTGCTTGGCGGATTGCCATTAACGGGCAAGTTTTGGTTAGGCTGGCACTATGTCTGAGAAACCCAAAAGAAAAACCGGACCCACTGGGTTTCAGCACTGTGGCCTCTGTGGGGAAGCCTTTGCTAAGGCTGACCCACACACCACTTGTGTATATTGTCTGGGGTTTGACCACCTCAATGCAGACTGCCAGATTTGTAAGAATTTTCCTGCTGCCACTGTGGAAAAGAGAGTTGGTAGGCTCAGGGAAAGGGAGGCCAAAAAGTCCGCTGACCCGGATGGCCAGCCCGGTTCGGTTCCAGCCGAACCTGAGGGAGTGCCCTCTGACCAGGGCGACACTTCCTCGGGCAAATGAAGAGCCAGCTCTGAGGAGCCGGTTCCAACTAAAAGGACTAGAAAGTCAGCTAGTATGGAGCCAAAAGTTCTTTCTCCAACCGCTGAGGAAATAGCCAAAGCTATTCAAATTGTCCAGTCTCTTTCCCCGGTTCCGTCCGAACTGACACCATTAGGGAAGCGCTCGGTTCGGACGGTTCCACCGGTTCAGGATTATGATTTTGAGGATTTTTATGAACCGGAAGAAGGGGAGGAGGGGTATGAGGAGAGTGGATGTGATTTTGAAAGTCTGGATGTGCCCATTGAACCGGACATCTCTCCAGACAGACCTTCAGGGGTTTCCCCTCCCAGGCTATCTGAGTCCCCTTCTCGTTTTTTGTTTTACAAGAAAGTTGCTGAGACTCTGCAACTCCCTGTTGAGGAAGCTGTTGATGATCAAGAAGAGCCTGATTATGTGGAAATGATGGATATTCCAGAGTCTAGGAGACTGTCTATTCCCTTGCACAAATCTTTTGGGAAACAGACAGTAAAAATTCTAAAACTCTCATTCTATCCTCCCTGTGGATAAAAGGATGGACAAGAGGTATGCTTTATCAGGCTCTGATACGGAGTTCTCTCTCAGCAATGCAGCCATGTGGGGTAGTGCAGGCTGCAGCCTGTGACAAGGCTAATATTCCTCTAGTTTCTCACCTCCTGAAAGGATTCCAGGAGGATGGATGCCATGGCAAAGAAACAGTACATAGCAGCATCTTTGGGACTCAGACAGGCAAATTATATGGCTTATGCAGCTAGGTACCAGAAATCTAGATGGCATACTGTCCTGGCCCTAGCAAAACAGGCCCCTGACCAGCTTGCCAGAGAGCTGGAGCAGGTGGCTGCGGATGGTATTGAGGCATCCAAGGTGCAATTTCATGCTGCAGTAGACTCTAATGATGTTTCATCAAGAGTCATAGCTACATCTGTGTCTCTTCGCAGAATGGCCTGGCTCAGATGTACTGCCCTGTAACAGGATACTCAGTCTAAGGCTATGGATTTTCCTTTTGTGGGCAATTCTCTGTTTGGGGAGCAGACAGAGAATTATATGAAGAAAATGGATGAGTATAGGACCACCTATAGGAGTGCACAGGCCAAAGAAAGGCAAGCCACTCCTCAGAGGCAGCATGGCAGGGGCAGGCCTTTTCATAGGCCTTTTTACCAAGCCCAGGTCTCCTCTTGTGCTTATGCCCAGAGGGGGGTTTTTAGAGGAAGGGGAAGAAGGGGTTCTAGTAAGCCTGCTTCTACCCCTCAACCCAAAGCCCCTGCAAAACAGGCTCCCTGATGGGGTGGCCAGGTCCGATTCCCCACTACCGGTAGGGGGCAGGCTGGCTTACTTTGTCCAGGACTGGAAGTCTTTAACATCAGACAAGTGGGTCCTGGAAGTAGTAAGCCAGGGACTGGTTCTCAGCTTCAAAAAATTTCCGAAGATGAGAGCCAGGTCTTTTCCACCTGCAAACCCATCAGAGGCACTTGCCCTGGAAGCAGAAGTTTCTTCCCTCCTGGCTCTCAGAGCTGTGGAAAGGGTTCCACCCATACACCAGGGCAAAGGGTTGTACTCCAGGTACTTCCTTACCCCAAAACAGACAGGAGAATGGCGGCCCATCCTGGATCTCAGGTATCTAAACAAGCACCTTTTAAAACCAAAGTTCAGAATAGTGACTCTGGGAATTATTTTACCCTCTCTAAGGCCAGGGGACTGGCTAGCCTTCCTGGACCTCAAGGATGCCTACTTCCATGTTCTCATCAGAAGCTCCCATCGAAAGTACCTCAGATTCAAACTGCCCTCAGGCCATTACCAGTTCAGAGCAATGCCCTTCGGCCTCACCTCGGCCCCGAGGGTGTTCACAAAATGCCTGGCAGTAGCAGTTGCTCATTTAAGAAGGCAAAAGATTGCCATCTTTCCTTATCTGGACGACTGGCTCATTGTAGGCCAGTCTCCAGAACAGGTCAGACTACACTTACAAGTAACCCAGCAACTGCTTACATCCCTAGGTTTCCTTCTCAATCTTCCAAAGTCAGTTCTGGAGCCTGGCCAGCTTCTCACCTTCATAGACGCAGAACTAAACACAAAAGAAGCCAGAGCCTTCCTCCCTCTGGAAAGAGCAAGGACCTTGGTCTCTCTGGCCTCTTCTTTCACCCTGCAGGTCTCTCGACCAGCAAGGCATTTTCTACAGCTCCTGGGGCACATGGCTGCTTCTACAGCAGTAGTGCAGGGAGCAAGATTTCAGATGAGGGACATCCAGTTCCATTTGAGAGCCTTTTGGTCTCAAAGGACAGATCCTCTAACCAAGTTGATCCCAGTGACTCGAACCCTGATCCAGGCCCTTCAGTGGTGGCAGGATCAGAGCAATCTGAGCAGGGGTTCCCTTCACTCCCCAGTCTCACTCCTTGACCCTTACTACAGATGCATCCCTCTTGGGGTGGGAGCTCACATGGGCGACCTTTCCACCCAAGGGCTGTGGTCCCTCAGGAATCTCTGCTCCACATCAATTTGTTGGAACTCAGAGCAGTTTTTCTAGCACTCCAGGTTTTTCCACATCTGTTTCAGAACAAGGTTGTTCAGATCAGAACAGACAATACCACTACAATGTGGTACATCAACAAGCAAGGGGCACTCGTCCACGGCCTCTGCTAATGCAAGCAATGAAGTTGTGGTCTCTGGCTTATTCTCTGAATGCCTCCCTTCACGGCAGTTCACCTCCCAGGCAAGGACAATGTCTAGCAGATGCTCTCAGCAAGTTTCCCAGGGCCATCACAATGGGCACTGGATCCCCTAGTACTGAGGGTATTTGCCAGATGGGGCACCCCGCATAGATCTCTTGCAGCCCCAGACAATCACCAACTTCCCCTTTTTTGCTGCAGGCCCCCAGTGTTGGGCTCAGTCCCTCTGGATGCCTTCCTACTCAGTTGGGAAGGGAAGTTTCTCTATGCTTTTCCCTTCTCCCCTTCTTTTCAAGGTGCTAGTCAGAATCAGATCTCAACCCTGCAAGATGATCCTGATTGCTCCAGATTGGGCCAGGCAGCCCTGGTACCCACTCCTCATGTCCTTAGCAGTCCACCTTCCCCTGTGTCTTCCCAGGAATCACAACCTGTTAACCTGTGCCCAGGGAGAGAGTTTGGTATCCGAACTCAAATCTCTCAATCTCAAGGCATGGCTCTTGAAGAGTTAGAGTTGCTGACCTACACCTTTCCCAAGGTGTATTGGATATATTGAAGGCCTCTAGGAAGCCTTCCACCAGGGCTACTTATAACTCAAAATGGAAAAGATTTTCCAGATGGTGTGCTGGTAAGCATATTTCCCCAGAATCTGCTGGCGTGCCCACGATCCTGGATTATTTGGTGCATTTGAATTCCTTGGAGCGGAGACCAGCTACCCTAAAAGTGCACTTGGCAGCTGTGTCTGTCTTCTTATCAGCAGGTAAGCCCTCTTCTTTTTCAGCTCACCCTGTGTTCTCCAAGTTTTTTAAAGGGTTGCTTCACACCAACCCTCCGTTCAGGGACCCTGCCCCTGCTTGGGATCTTAATATTTGCATTGCTCAGCTTATGCAACCCCCTTTTGAGCCATTGTCTTCAGCAGAGCTTAAGTACTTGACTTGGAAAACTGTCTTTCTGGTAGCCATCACCTCTGCCAGGCGCATAGAGCTACAAGCATTGTCAGTGGAGCCTGATTTTATCTCCTTTCATAGAGATAAGGTGGTCCTCAGGACTAACAGGAAGTTTTTGCCTAAGGTGGTTTCAGACTTCTACCTTAATCAATCCATTTCTCTTCCTGTATACTTCACTGACCATTCCTCCTCTGGTCAGAGGAGATTGCACAGTTCAGATGTCAAAAGAGCCCTTAGTTACTATATAGAACGTACCAAAGGCCACAGGTTTGAATCCCTTCAATTGTTCCTCACTTATGGTGAGGTTGGTAAAGGAAAACCTGCCACTAAAAGATCCATTGCCAGGTGGATTGTCTCTTGTATCCAATTTTGCTATGAAAAACTGGGTAAAGTTCCTCCCTCAGGCCTGAGGGCTCACTCTACCAGAGGTACAGCTGCGTCTCTGGCTGCTGCCAGGGACATCCCTATCCTAGAGATATGTCAAGCGGCTACCTGGAAAACAGTTCACACTTTTACTAAGCATTACTCCCTGGATATCCAGGCTAGGAGTGATGCTCGATTTGGCACAGCTGTGCTTCAGAGCCTATTTCCCAAGTAGGTTCTGTCCCTCCTCCATGTAGGTACTGCTGTGTAATCTGCATATGTCATAATATAGCAAGACTTCATGTTGTTTGAAGAAAAAATTACTCACCTTAGTAATGTTGTTTCTTCTAATGGAGTCTTGCTATATTATGACCTCCCCCCTGCCTGCCCCTCTCAGAACCTCTGTTTTTGGGATGTGGGTGGGCAGTGCAATGTTGGCACTTCATAGATGCCTGCTTTATTTTCACCCTTTCTTAGGGTGCTTAGGTGTTATGCTTATTTTTCTTTCTTGAATCCCTGACTTGAGTCTTTGTTTTGGGATCAAGAACAAAAATGTGTTTTTGTAGTTAGTAGCCAGTGGGCTAGTGTAGGTTTACGGCTTCCACACAGAACCTTAGTGAGTTTTTGCTCCTAAAGATCTGACAGTTTAAGTTTGAGCTACAACAGACACAGTGTTCAACCGAGCTCGCGCTCAAGATTCCATGCCCTGCATGGAAAGTTAACCTTTTCACCTCCGGAGCAGTTCTAACCTGGGGTTATACTGCATATGTCATAATATAGCAAGACTCCATTAGAAGAAACAACATTACTAAGGTGAGTAATTTTTTCTTCTCAATCCCCCAGGTGCACTCCTGTGCCAGATAATTGGCCTTCTCTTACCCCCCCCCACTCTGGAGTTGTGTACCCTCACCCCTACACTCATCGTCCTCCCTTTCCTCCCTTAAATACCAGCTAAAACTCTGCCTCCAGCCCTCCTGCATCCTTGTTTTGGTTCCCAGCTGATGCTCAATAGCCTCTAGTCCTAGTCTATGTCTACCTGAACTCTTCCCCCTAACTTTTCCCAGCTGTAGAAATCCTATCCCCACTCACCCCCCTCTTCATCCCACACATCCACTGCTCTATGTATTTGCTAACGTAATTACAAAATGTATTGTTCTTTGCTATGTTGTAACTATTTTTTTTTGGGGGGGGAATGTAAATATCTGTATATTCCTCTTCAGTTGTTGTAACATGGACTATTTGTTCAGCGTAATTCCTTTTGGATTGTAAATTATCTGTATATACTCTTCCCCCTGGGTTGCAACTGGAAAGGAGTTCCGGCTCAGTGTGCCTTTCCCAGTTACCAACTTTTAAATAAATAAATAACCAATTATGTATCGGTATCCTCAGCCTGTCTGCCATGCTCTGAATATATATATATTCCAGTAAATGTTGTGTTTTGCAATATGCTATATTGATCATGTCTTTAATTACCAGTTTAAAATTTATGACTGTTAAATTAGATAAATGTGACCATTCAAATCAGAAAATCCAGACCTATCATCTATGCTGCTGAGCCTTGGAAACCTTGGTCAAAGATAGAGCCATCTTACCCAGAAACATGCATTCATTTTGAAAAGCATTTATATTAATAGTTAAACAAAGTTTCCTATTTGAAAAAAAAAAAAAAAAGTTTTGGAACCCCCCCTTAGTAAGTTAGGTAGAAACATAACCAACTTTACAACCAGAAAAAGACCATGGTCTATCCAGTCTGCCCTGTTTATACCACATATCCCTTGAGCCTAATGCTGTGTAAGCACAGCTCTGCCCCTTGCTCCTCATGCCTAACCTTTTAACTCACCAACCCCTTATGCCTGTTCCATCCCCTCTTGAAGCACACCACAGTTTCCATTTCCACCACCTCGCTGGGAAACCCATGGCGTTTGTCTACCGCTCTTTTCATGAAGCAATAACTATTCACATGCTTTCCGAACCTCCTCCCCATCAGTTTGTACCCATTCTCCCCTTGTGGATCCCTCTTATCATTTGAAAAGTTGTTGACAGTTGAGCCATTGTATTCCCTTGTGAAACTTGGATGTTTCTATTATGTCTATTTGTCTCCAGGTAGTACATATTAAGGGTGCTCTGAAACTCCTTGCATGTTTTCCCCTTGGTTGCCCTCCTCTGTACTGATTCAGGCCTGTCCCTCTTCAGGCTTTAGAACTGAGCACAGTACTCTACCTTTGGCAGCACCAGGGATCTGTACAGGGGCAGAATCACCTCATTACTCCTACAAGGGGAACCCCCCCCTTCTCATGCACTCCAATATCTTGTTAGTATTCCCATATGGCTTGTTACATTGGGTCATGACCTTTAAGTTATTCTCTATGATCACTCTTAGGCCTCTTTTCTATTATGTCTGGGCTACTCTGACTCCCCCAAGCCAATACTGTTTTGAGATTATTTATACTGATATGATTTTGCATTTTTTGGCATTGAACCTGAGCATACTTAGATACCATTTTATGTCCCAAACACCCTCTTTGCTGTCTAGCCTCCCACAACACTTAGTATCATTTGCAAACAGGCTGACCTTGCCCTGAGTCTTTTCCCCATGTCACAGAGGAACTGGTTTAATAGAACTGGTCCGAAGACTGATCCCCAAAACATTCCACTAGTCACTTCCTTCTCCTCCTGAGTGCTGGCAATTTACTACTACCCTCTGGGTTGTGCTCCCTCATTCAAACAACATGAAGTCTTGCTGTATTCTGACAATTGCAGTGAGGTCCAACCTTCGAACTGCCCCGGAGATAAGAATTAACTTTCCATGCCAGGCATGGAACGCTGAGCTCGAGCTCAGTTGAGACTCTGTCTGCTGTTGTTTGAACTCAAACCGTCAGGTTCTTTACTCCGCCTCACTGAACAGTCGCTCCGGAGATTTCTCCTTTGCGCGGTTCAATTTGTCGGTTAAAGTACCGTTTTCTCGGTTTTCCACCGAATTTAAACCGCAACCTATCAGTTTAGTCTCGGTCTGTGGTATTCGTGAGTACTAGATAGGTTTATTTTTGTTATTATTCTGTGTGGAACTTGTAAACGTGGGATCGGTTCGGTTTGAACCAATCAGGTTGTTTAAAAATCTTTATTTCTACTTTTAGAGTGTGGTTACTGGTTATCAGTTCTAAAAAAAAAAAAAACTGATTTTATTACGTTTTTTTCCACGACCCGTAACACGATCAGGAACCGATAAGGGTGTCTTGCCTGGCAGATTGCCGAAAAAAGGGTAAGTTTTTGTTAGGACTGGCCATGTCTCAGAAACCCAAAAGAAAAACCGGGCCCACTGGGTTTCAACACTGTGTAGTGTGTGTAGGGAAGCCTTTGCTAAGGCTGATCCCCACACCACCTGTTTATTGTCTGGGGTTTGACCACCTCGATTCAGACTGCCAGATTTGTAAACATTTTCCTGCAGCTACCCTGGAAAAAAGAGTTGGTAGGCTCAGGGAAAGGGAGGCCAAAAAGTCCGCTGACCCAGATGGCCAGCCTGGTTCGGTTCCAACCGAACCAGAAGGAGTGCCTTCTTACCAGGGCAAAAGGAGAGCCGATTCTGAGGAGTCTGTTCCGGTTAAGAGATCAAGAAGGGATAAATCAGCCGGTGCGGATCCAAATATTCTTTCTCAGATGGCTGATGAAATAGCCAAAGCGATAAAAATTGCTCAGTCGCTATCCTCGGTTCCGACCGAACCGGCACCATTAGGAAGGCACTCAGCTCGGTCGGTTCCACCGGTTCCGGATTATGATTTAGAGGAATTTTATGAACTGGAGGAGGAGGAAGGAAAGTATGAGGAAAGTGAGTGTGATTATGAAAGTCTGGATGTGCCCATTGACCCGGACATCTCCCCAGACAGACCTTCAGGAGTGTCTCCTCCTAGGCTTTCTGAGTCCCCCTCCCATTTCTTGTTTTACAAGAAAGTGGCTGAAACTCTTCAGCTTCCTGTGGAAGAAGCTGTGGATGACCAGGAGGAGCCTGACTATGTTGAAATGATGGATATCCCAGAGTCCAGGAGGCTGTCTATTCCCCTTCATAAGTCTTTTGGGAAACAGACAATAAAAATGTTAGACTCCTAATTCTATACCTCCTGTGGGTAAGAGAATGGACAAGAGGTCTACCCTTTCAGGCTCAGATACGGAGTTCCTTACCCAGCAATGCAACCATGTTGGGGTAGTGCAGGCTGCAGCCTGTGATAAGGCTAATATACCCTTGGCTTCACACTCCCCAGAGAAGGACTCCAGGAGGATTGATGCCATGGCTAAGAAACAGTACATGGCAGCATCCTTGGGACTTAGGCAGGCCAATTATATGGCCTATACAGCTAGATATCAGAAATCTAGATGGGACACTGTAATGGCTTTAGCTAAACAGGTCCCTGGCCAGCTTGCCAAGGAGCTGGAGCAGGTGGCTGTGGATGGTATTGAGGCATCCAAGGTGCAATTCCATGCTGCAATGGACTCCAATGATGTTTCATCTAGAGTCATGGCTACATCTGTGGCCCTTCGTAGGATGGCTTGGCTCAGATGTACTAGCCTGTCTCAGGATACCCAGACTAAGGCCATGGATTTTCATGTTGTGGGTAATTCTCTGGGGAGCAAATGGAGAACTACATGAAGAAAATGGATGAGTACAGGACCACCTATTGGAGTGCTCAGGCCAAGGAAAGGCAAGCCACTCCTCAGAGGCAGCAACCCAAGGGCAGGGGCAGGCCTTTTCATAGGCCTTTCTACCTAGCCCAGGCCACCTCTTCGGCTTTTGCTCATAGGGGGTTCTTTAGAGGGAGAGCCAGACTGGGTACAAGCAGGCCTGCTTCCACCCCTCAGCCTAAAGCCCCTGCCAAACAGGCACTCTGATGGGTTTGCCAGGGCCGATTCTCCGCTACCTGTAGGGGGCAGGCTGGCTTACTTTGTCCAGGACTGGATGTCTTTAACATCAGACAAATGGGTCCTGGAAGTAGTAAGCCAGGGACTGGTTCTCAGCTTCAAAAAATTTCCAAAAATGAGAACCAGATCCTTTCCACCTGCTAATCCTTCAGAGGCACTTGCCCTAGAGGCAGAGGTCTCTTCTCTCTTGGCTCTCAGAGCTATAGAAAGGGTTCCACCCCTACACAAAGGGAAAGGATTGTACTCCAGGTACTTCCTCACCCCCAAAAAGACAGGAGAATGGCGGCCCATCCTGGATCTCAGATATTTTTAGTTTAGTTTATTAGTCTAGGACAACAGTTCTCAAACTTTGTCATAGTGAGCCTCCCCTAAGCCATGGAAAAGATCTTGAGCCTCCCCCAAAATACTGAAATATGTTTGAGCCTCCCCATAGAAAATAGCTACTTTTCACAGTACATCCGGAATAAATTGAAACCTCTTTGCATAGCTGGCTCTCATGTTTTTACATGTATTGTAACCCCCCCCCCCAATAGGACAACCTACTTGTTCCAATATTTTGACTCTTGAAACATTGTTGCCCCTTACTGCCATACCTTCATGGGTCAGAGTGCTTTTTCTGTTTCCTCTCTAACTGGAATAACCTTCCTGCCGACCTCTGCCTCTCCCTCTCCACCCTGCTCTTAAGCAACTTCTCAGGATTATTTTGCTGCCTCCTGTTCTTATTCCTAGTACGTATGTGGTTAACTCTTGTATTTGACAGTTCTGCTGCCAGTCTAATTTATCAATTGTTCCTTGCATTGTTAGTTTACTGTTCTTAATTTGTTTGCAAGTTTATTCATTTGTATTGCTTGAGTGTTTTGCAATTACATTCTAAACTGTATTCTCTCACTACCCTTCCCTGTGCACCTGAAATAAGCCATGGCTCAGTGTACAGTACCTTCCCTGGTCACCGACTTGTGAATAAATACATAAATTCACCTACTGTTATCCTCTTTCAGTTTGCCTTATCCCTTCACACAAAATCTATAAAGTTCAAAACTGAAATATAATACTTTTTTCAAGACTTGCTTGAGCCTCCCCTTGAACAGGTTGGGGCCTCCCCAGGGAGGCTGGCCTCACCATTTGAGAACCCCTGGTCTAGGAATTAATACCTTTGAGCCAGGGCTCTTTTACAAAGGTTCCACGTCACAAAGAACATTTAACAAAGCACGATACACATTACAGGTAAAACCAGACAGGAATGTTACATCATAAATTTGCTATTAACAGTTTAAGGCAGTAACGTTTTTAAGTTTCCTTGAAAAACAAGCTATAACAGGTTCAAGCGAGTAGACAATTTCGAGGTTAAGGAAACTTCCAGGGAGAGGGTGATCATTAGGTGCCAAAAGGAGGCTAGAGAGGAGGGAAAGGTGGTGAACGGGACAGTAAGTGAGAGGGGACAGGAAAAAAGGGGGGGAGTGAGTTTGGGTGGGAGACAGGAAGTAATAGAGGTACCAGAGGGTTCATTAGTCAGGGAGGAAGAGGCCTCAGATGTGAGGATGGACATGAGGAGTAGTAGTCTTTATCTAGCACAATCACAGTTGCTAGTGGTGGTGAGGTGGGCATAGAGCATGGATTTGAAAGCTTCAAGCGAGGTTAAGGATAGAGTAGGTGGACTAAGCGCATTGAACCATGTTGGGGCCCTGTATGTGAAAGATCTTTGTCCCTGTGCAGTCCGGCATCTCGGAACCAGGAAAGGTTGGCGTTCAGATCTGGTGGAGGGTTGTGAGCCAGGATTCAGTCGGAGTAGGTTTTGAATACATAGTGGAGTCAGTCCCAAGATAGATTTTTTTGCCATTGTGCAGGTGAGATAAATAAGACTATTTGATAGGTTCAACCAGCCTGATTCATAGTACAGATCACACGTGTGAGTCAGTCTTTGAGCCCCCGTGAGGAGCCGGCAGGCCTTATTTAGAGTGATCGAGATACGCCTTAGAGCAGTGGAGATAGCTGAGCCATAAATAATAAGGCTATAGTCAATGATTGAGATTATGGAACTCTGTATAGCTATTCTCAATGCCGCTTGATTTAGAAATTGATGGTTCTGGAATAGTATTCAAGGTGTTGGTTCACTGTTTTCAGTGTTGTCAATATGGGTTGCAAAGGTGAGCCCTGGTCAAAAGTGATGCCAAGGTATTTGAAAGTATTTACCTGGTCCAGTGTAATTCTCGCAGAGGTTTGTATGGTGAGTGGAGTATGCCTATTTTTGTTTTGGTGATTGGAGAAGAGCATGGCTTTTGTTTTATTGTGGTTTAGCACAAGTTTACTTTCCAGGAACCACCTTTCAACACTAGAGAAAGCAAGTTGCAGGCTTTTTCGTAGGGAGTTTGGATCCTTGTGGGAAGAGAGAATTACAGCATCATCGGCGTATAAGATTATTTTCTCCTGGCAGATATCTGGGAGGGAGTTAAGGAACAGGCTAAAGAGGAGCGGGCCAAGAATTGATCCCTGCGGTACACCCAAGAGAACTGGTTTGAAGTCGGAGAGTTCATTAGAGACTTTTACAGCCTGTGACCGATTGGACAGGTAACTTTTTACCCAAGCACAAGGACCTTCGGCCAGGCCTAGGCTAGAAAGTAGGGAGGTAAGTAGGCCATGATGGACTGTGTCGAAAGCTTTTGTAAGATCAATGAAGACTGCACCTGTTTGGCACCCTTTGTCCAGGGCTGAGTGGACTTGTCCAGAGAAATCAAGTAAGGCTGTTGTACTATGTCCTTTCCTAAAGCCGTGCTGTTGATTACAGAGTAGATTGTATTTGTCCAGGTAATCAGAGAGTTGGTCTGCCACTATTCGTTTAAGTGCTTTGGAGAGGGGCGGGAGTATTGATATTGGTCGATAGTTTCCTGTTGAGGTTTTGCCCCTCCCCTTTGTGCACTGGCGTAACTATAGCAGATTTCCATTTGTTGGGAAATTGACTTTGACAAAGTGACAGATTAAGAATTTTTGCAAGGGGGTGAATTACTTCATCCAGGGTGAGACAGGATTTTTAGATCTAGCGTGTCACTACTTGTTCTGGATTTGGAGCAGGCCTTTCTTATGTACTTGTGTGCTTCGTGCACTTTGATTTTCTTGAAGTAAAATTGTGGTTTGTCACGAGGGGTGTTTTGTGATGCTAGGCACAGGTAAGTCCGAGAAGAAATCTGGGGGGAGGACCCCACTAAGGTCTGTGAATGTCTTATTAAGCGCATCTGCAATAGACTTTGGGTCAAGAGTGGTGGATCCATCAACTTTCATAATGGTAGGTGACGATTTTGATTGTTTACCCATTATGTTTCGGATGTTGTCCCAAAAAGCTCTTCCATCACCCCAGGTGGATTCAAGGGCATTTTTGAAATAGGCGCTCTTCATTTGCCTAATTTGTGAGGTACATCTATTTCATGCCTGCTTGTATTTTAGGGTATCATGAGGTGAGCCTGTGTCTCTAGCAACTGCCCAGAGGTGGTCCCGAACCTTGAGCTCGGCAGTAGTTTGGCAGTAATCCATGAATTTGATAGCGCTTTGATTTTACATTTTTTTACTGGGGCGTATAAGTCGCATGCAGAGTTGAAAGATTTAATGAAGTATTCTAGTGCGGTATTAATATCAGTTGATTCAAGGATTGGCGTCCAGTCCTGTTGTAGGAGATGGGTTTTCAACTTGATAAGATTGCCATAAGGCAATACTCTGCTTGTTATAACTTTGGGGGGTGGCTTGAGAAATTTATTAGACCAGGTACAGGACACTGGGGAGTGGTCACTGAGGGAGTCAGGAGGACTTTAATGTTTTTATCCGGTCAGGGTGATTTGTGAGAACCCAGTCAATAAGGGTGCTTGTACCAGTTTTGTAATTTTCCGGTGGGGAGGTTACCATCTGAGTCAGGTTTGCTGCCAGGATGTCATCTTTGTAAGAGCCAGTGTCAGAGGCGAGCTAGTTTATGTTGAAATCCCCGAGGAGGAGGAGCTCATTTTCAGAGGGCTGCAGACTAACAAAATCAAGTACAGACTTAATACTGGCACGGTGGTCTTTTGGAGGGATATAGACTGCGGCCACTGTGAGAACTTTGTTTGTGCACCAAGAAGCAGTTTGATAGGAGGAGTTGCATCTCTGTATTTGTGGGGGTGAAGCTGCAGCGTTGACAGGAGAGGTTGTCCTTTATGTAGATAGCACAGCCCCCACCTTCTTGCTTGCCCAGTCGAGTCTGAAAGATTGTAGCCTTCAAGCGAGACCGCATGATCCGGGTGCTGGGAGATAGCCAGGTTTCCACAATGGCTACTATATCAGGGTTTTTGTCCAGAGAGTTTGAAGAGATGCCAATTTGGGAAGGAGGCTGCAGATATTTAGAGTGATAATGGAGAGACCACTACCAACTTTCCCTGTTTTTGCGCTTCAGTGCAACAGGACCAGGGTTTGGGTGTATCCCACCAGATATTAAAAGTAGGAGGAGCAGGAGTTTCAGCGATGCCATTCGTAGTTCATAATAGGTTGGAGTGAGTTTCTGCTTGTACTTTTTAAGATGCTTGGATTGTCTTCTGGAGTCCCAGTAGAGGGTGATCGTTAGTGAGTTATAATGATGTGGCAGTTTCCAATTAGGAAATATGGCTCTTTGCACCCAGGTATTAATTGGGTGATGTTTGTTTAAGACTTCAGAGTAAAAGCCATGGTACAATGTTTGGTGTAGTAGTATAGAAAGGTCGAGAGTAGGTGGAGGGGTAGGGTAGGCGGAGGGGGGGAGTTGGCATAAAGGGAAAAGGAGGGTGAGGGTGAGCAGGAACAGGTGGTGGGGACTAAGGCAAAGCATTTTTTTAGTGAGGCAGGAGAGAGCCGAGAAGTAGTGTGGGCTAGGCAGTTGAGGGTGGTGGGGTAAGGATTTTTAGTGGGCTAAGGTGGCTAGCTAAGCACTATGGCGAAGTACAGAGAAAAATGAAAAAAAAAAAAAAAGACTGGGAGGGTTTGGTGCCAGAGGGTTTAAGAGAAGTACTATAGTACTGTTGAGATCCAGGATCACATAATATGTTGAAGTTCCTGAAAGGTGATAAACTGTGGCCTGGGCATATGCAATTGTAAAATCCTTTTGTCTATATGTTTCCTTTGTTCTTCAAAGTCCTCAGAGATAAGTACAATACCTTGGGAGTAGGTCAGACAGTAGGCATATGCAATGTGAAATCCTTTTGTCTGTATGTTTCCTTTGATCTTCAAAGTCCTCAGAGACAAGTACAATACCTTTGGAAAAGGTCAGACAAAAATGTTGATTCAGTCACAAAATGTGTTAAAATTCCTTTGTTCTTTAAAGTCCACAAGTGCAGTTGCTGTAAGAGTGGTCAGATGAGAATGTTGAAAATGTTGGTTCAGTTGCAGGACCCAGCATCACCATGTTTGTAAGACTAGTTGTAAGGCATATGCTTCCTTGGGGAGGCTTCAAGAAAGTTGATTTAAAATTAAAAAGCTGATACCTGATGATGGCGATTTGCAGAAATTCAGTCCAGGAGACTCACCAATGTTGTGTGCAAGAATGGCACAGGTATTTCCAGCAGAAAAACATGTAAAATGAACAAAAACTAACCTACAGACAAGCACAAACAGCCACCCACACATCCCCAGGAGGAGGAGCTAGTGATTTAATCAAGCACCTTTTAAAGCCAAAGTTCAAAATGGTGACTCTGGGAATAATTCTACCCTCTCTAAGGCCAGGAGACTGGCTAGTCTCCCTGGACCTCAAGGATGCCTATTTCCATATTCTCATCAGAAGCTTCCATCGAAAATACCTCAGGTTCGAGCTGCCCTCAGGCCACTACCAATTCAGAGCAATGCCCTTTGGCCTAACCTCTGCTCCAAGGGTGTTCACAAAATGCCTGGCAGTAGTAGTTGCCTTCCTAAGAAGGAAAAGGATTTCCATCTTCTCATACATGGACGACTGGCTCATAGTAGGCCAGTCCCCAGACAGTCAAGTTACACCTTCAGATAACTCAGCAACTGCTTACTTCTCTAGGTTTCCTTCTGAATCTTTCAAAGTCAGTTCTAGAGCCTGTACAGCTCCTCACCTTCATAGGCGCAGAGCTAGATACAGTAAAGGCAAAAGCCTTCCTTCCCCTGGACAGGGCAAGGACCCTTATTTCACTGGCCTCTTCATTCACCCTCCAGGTGTCTCGACCAGCAAGGCATTTTCTACAGCTCCTGGGGCACATGGCTGCTTCTACAGCAGTGGTGCAGGAGCAAGATTTCAGATGAGGGACATTCAGTTCCACTTGAGAGCCTTTTGGTCTCAGAAAAAGGATCCTCTGACTAAGCTGATTCCAGTGACTCGAACCCTGATCCAGGCATTGCAGTGGTGGCAGGATCAGGACAATCTAAGACAGGGAGTTCTTTTTGTCACTTAGTCTCACTGTCTAATCCTTACTACAGATGCCTCCCTCTTGGGGTGGGGAGCCCACTTGGGAGACCTGACCACCCAAGGGTTGTGGTCTCCTCAGGAATCTCTGCTTCACATCAATCTATTAGAACTCAGAGCAGTGTTTCTAGCACTTCAGGCTTTTTCCAAGTCTGTTCAGAACAAAGTAGTTCAGATCAGGACAGACAATACCACCACAATGTGGTATATCAGCAAGCAAGGGGGCACTCAGTCTACGGCCTTGTGCACAGAAGCAATGAAGTTATGGTCTCTGGCCTATTCCCTGAACACCTCTCTTACAGCAATACAGCTCCCAGGCAAGGACAATGTCCTGGCAGATGCTCTCAGCAGGATATCCCAGGGCCATCACGAATGGTCACTGGATCCCCTGGTTTTGAAGGTGATCTTCTCCAGATGGGGCACCCCACAGATAGATCTTTTTTGCAGCCCCAGACAATCACCAACTTCCTCTTTTTTGCTGCAGGCCCCCAGTGTTGGGTTCAGTCCCCCTGGATGCCCTAGTTCTCAACTGGGAAGGGAAGTTCCTGTATGCCTTTTCCCCCCTTCCCTCTCCTGTTCAAGGTGTTGGTCAACATCAGGTCTCAACCCTGCAAGGTGATTCTGATTGCTCCAGACTGGGCCAGACAGCCCTGGTACCCTCTCCTGTTGTCCTTAGCTGTCCACCTTCCCCTGTTTCTTCCCAGGAATTACAACCTGTTAACCTGTGCTCAGGGAGGTTTGGTATCCGAATCTCAAATCTCTCAATCTCAAGGCCTGGCTCTTGAAGAGTTAGTTTGCTGATTTACACTTCTCTCAAGGTGTTATGGATATCCTAAAGGCTTCTCGGAAGCCTTCCACCAGAAGCACTTACAACTCCAAATGGAAAAGATTCTCCATATGGTGCTCTGGGAAGCATATTTCTCCAACGTCTGCTGGCCTGCCTACAGTCCTTGACTATATGGTTCATCTTAATAGCTTGAGACTCAGACCAGCTACACTAAGAGTGCATCTGGCAGCTGTCTCTGCTTTTCTTTCAGCAGGTAAGCCTTCTTCCCTTTCAGCTCATCCTGTATTCTCTAAGTTTTTCAAGGGATTGCTTCATACCAATCCGCCATTCAGGGACCCTGCCCCTGTTTGGGACCTTAATGTTTGCATAGCTCAGCTTATGCAACCCCCTTTTGAGCCTTTGTCCTCAGCAGAGCTTAAGTACTTGACTTGGAAAACTGTTTTCTTGGTGGCCATCACCTCTGCCAGGCGCATAAGCGAGTTAAAATCAGGTTCCACCGACAGGGCTTGTATCTCTTTCCATAGAGATAAGGTGGTCCTCAGGACTAACAGGAAGTTTTTACCTAAGGTGGTTTCAGACTTCCACCTTAACCAGTCTATGTCTCTTCCTGTTTTTTTCACTGACCATTCCTCCACTGGTGAGAGGAGGCTGCACAGTTTGGATGTGAAAAGGGCCCTTAGCTACTACATAGAGCGTACCAAGGGTCACAGGTTTGACTCCCTCCAACTGTTCCTCACTTATGGTGAGGTTGGTAAGGGAAAACCTGCCACTAAGAGATCCATTGCCAGGTGGATTGTCTCTTGCATTCAGTTTTGCTATGAAAAACTAGGCAGGATTCCACCCTCAGGCCTGAGGGCTCATTCTACCAGAGGTATAGCTGCTTCCCTGGCTGCTGCCAGGGATATTCCTATCTTAGAGATATGTCAAGCAGCCACCTGGAAAGCAGTTCATGCTTTTACTAAGCATTACTCTCTGAATATCCAGGCTAGGAGTGATGCTCGGTTTGGCACAGCAGTGCTTCAGAGCCTATTTCCTAGGTAGGTTCTGTCCCTTCTCCATGGAGGTACTGCTTGGTAGTCTGCAATTGTCAGAATACAGCAAGACTTCATGTTGTTTTGAAGAAAAAATTACCTTAGTAATGTTGTTTCTTCTAATGGAGTCTTGCTGTATTCTGACCTCCCCCCGCCTGCCCCTCTCAGAACCTTTGTTTTGGGGATGTGGGTGGGTGCAGTGTTGCACCCTAGGGGTGTCTTTAGCACACCCTCCATGTTTCTGGGTGCTTTGCATTATAATCTTTATTTTGGATAGGTTTTGGTTTTGGGTTTCCTGACTTGTCTTCCTTTGGGAATCCAAAACTTTCTGTTGCCAGTTGGCTAGTTAAAATTTTTACAATTTCCACATAGTATAGTTAGAGTGTTTGCTCGTAAGAATCTGCTGGTTGGGTTTCAAAGTGCTGCAGACAGAGACCTCAACCGAGCTTGAGCTCAACGTTCTATGCACTGCATAGAAAATTAGCCCTATACTCTCCGGGGCAGTTTAAAGGCTGGAGCTAACTGCAGATTGTCAGAATACAGCAAGACTCCATTAGAAGAAACACAATTACTAAGGTGAGTAATTTTTTTCATCTGGCCCAGTCTGGTGCTATCATGGTCCTTGTTGCAGGTTTTCACCTGAGTTTCAGTGCTTTCTGAATGAATGGAAATGGGAAGGCATACAGGAACTTCCCTGGCCAATCCAGCACAAGGATGTCCTCTGGAACTGTTCCTCTGGCTGGTTGTCTGCATGAAAACTGTGGGAGCTGATCCTTCTTCCAAAATGCAAACAGGTCTATCTTGAAAGTGCCCCATCTTCTGAACACTGTGGCCAGTACCTGCTGGGTTAAGGCTCATTCTTGATTTCCCTAACTGATCCTGCTTAGTGAATCTGCTAGGACATTGTCTTTGCCTGGCAGATGCACTGTATATATGTTTGCTTCTAAGGAATAAGCCAGGTCCCAGAGCCTCATTGCTTCTGTACATAGTTATGAGGATCTTGTTCCTCCCTGCTAGGTTATGTACACGCTGTTGTAGTGTTGTCTGTCCTGATTTGGACAGTTTGGCCCTGTAGCTGGGAGGAGAAAGATTGCACTGCTGTCAATACTGCTCTGAGCTCTAGAAGGTTTATGTGTTCTGGTGACTCCTGTGGGCTCCATGTACCACTCACTGTGAGGTCCTGCAGGTAAGCGCCCCACCGCAGGAGTGAGGCATCCATAGTAAGAATACTTGTTGGTTATTGCTGAAGGAACAGAATGCCCTCACTAAGGTTGCCTTCTTCCTTCCACAACTCTAAAGATTCCACTAATGCTTTTGTCACTGGCACTAGCTTTGAGAGTAGAGCTCATCTTTGGGACCAGTTGTCCCTTAAATGATACTGTGTATCTCCCATTTGGAACCACAACTTTGGATGTGGCCATGTGACCTAATAACTGTTGGTAGTCTCTTGCAGCTTTTGACTGATCTGCTGTGAAAGACTCTGCTGTTGCTATCAAAGCTGTAACTCTGGCCTGCTGGAGGAAAGCTTTCCCCTCCAGGGTGTTTAGTTTTGTTCCTGTAAAGTCCAGTATTTGAACAGGCTCTAGCTGGGAGCTCTGTAGGTTTATCAAGAATCCCAGGTTCTCCAGGGTGCTTTTTGCCAACTTGCCTCTAGTCAGTCTTTCAAGTATACATCCCTCACATAGTTGTTACTCTACTACTCCCCCCCCCCATGCTATTTATCCTCTCCATTGTTGTCACCCCCTGGATCATCCTCTTGACCAAATCTCTGCTATCCTAACACTTTCCCCATGCCCTGTTAGATCAGTCCCCCTGTCCCTTCTACTGGGCCTCTGGTTTCTCTCTCACCCTGCATTGTTGTTTCTCCTGAGCTCTAACTCCACCTGATCTGCTTGCTTGCTCCTGCTTATCTCCGAACTCTAGGGTATGGCTGCTCTTGCATATCTCCCAACCCCAGGGTACTATGCTTTATTTTGTTGTCCAGCCTGCTTATCTTGGGTACAATGCTTACTTATTTTGTTGTCCATAATTAATAGTCCTGCTTAGCTTTTATCATTTACCTAAATGGCTTACTATGTATCTATGCCCTGTTTTGTATATTCTAACCCCAGTAATGCTCAGGTTATTCATAATTTTATGCAGTAAGCCTGGAGGGTTGGACTGCCCGGAGAGATGGAACACGTGCAAATAAGTAGAGTTCTTTGCACATGAATATCTTTCAAACACTGCCTCTACCAACTGTAGTGTTCTACCTCTTCAGATTTTTCTCTGTGCCTGAAAGTCTGGTCACTTGGAGTTCCTGTCGTCTTCTTTCACGTGAAGAAAGATATAAAAATCATAAAACTATAAGTATATGCCTCTACTAATTGTCAGTTTAGATCTCATTTTATTAAAAAAAACCAGTTGTTTTCTCGGTTCCTCGCAGTTCGGGATAACCGTGAGGGATCTGAGTTAGCTTGAGTTATTTCTGGTTCTCTGACTAAAGAACCTGTGTGTTTGCCTTTAAATTTGGTCTTTACAAGTTCTATTTGTAACTGCTTTTTATCGGTTACAGAACCGCTGAACCGGTTAATTTTTACATCTCTGGTTTGGTTCCTCCGGTTCCTATCTGTTCCGGAATGACAGCAAAAAAAAAAAAACTTCTAATTTTATAACCGCAGCAGTTTGTTATTTAGTGGTTGGGGCTTTTCTTCTTTGGCTTCACCATGGCAGTGAAACCTAAAAAGAGAGCTGGAGAGCCCGGTTTTAAAAATTGCATAAAGTGTGGAGATGTGTTCGATAAGGCAGACAAGCACACCTTTATGTGTAGCCTGTCTGGAATTTGAACATCTGGACCAAGAATGTGATATTTGTAAAACTTTCCCAGATAAAACTGTGGAAAAATGCCTTGAAAGGCTTAATAAAAATTTTCCAAGGGGTCCCTCCGGCTCTGACCAGCTGACACCCCAGTTGTGTATACCCCTGCCCCAGATACAGGTGAAAAAGAGGCAAAGAACCAGCTGACTTGCCAGCCCAGTGGCCCTGAGGGTTGAGGTACTGGATGCCACACCTCATGCTACGCCGGTGACCTGGGTTCGAGAACGAGCCCAGACCACCGGGGGATGGCAGGGGAAGGAGAGGATTGAGCGTCTGGAGGACAGCTCTCCTCTCCTGGGAGGGAGGGGACCCTAAGGGTCAGAGCTTGACTGCCCTCTGGTGGAGGCTGCGGGCGCAAGTTCCCTGTCTCACAATGGGGGAAAGTGTACGGTGGACGTCGACGGGAGGGCCTTGACGTCAGGACGCACACCAACACACAGGAACACGGGAAAAATCACCCTCTAGGCTCCTGGAAGACAGAGCACTGTAGCGCAGACCCCATAGCCCGCCTGCCTGTCCCTGGTCCAGTGCCTTGACGAAATCAAGATGGTTCAGGGGTGTAGGCACCCCATCCCTGTCCCCGCCGGGGGGGCACTCTGAGGCTACATGGAGGGACTACCGTGTTGCAGATAGGATGAGGCTGGGGCAGATGCAATTAGTGACACCCGAGGCGGCGGAGTCTAGGAGGCAGGGAAGGAGTATAAACAGCAAGTAAAAAAAAAAAAAAAAAAAAAAGAACCAGCTGACTTCCTGGTTCCCTCAAAAAAGGCAAAAAAGCTTAAAGATGCAGAACCCTCTCCTACTAAACCAGGGACTTCGGAGCAGGTGCCTGCTATGCCTTCAGCTCAGGAGATAGCTCAGGCATTTAAAATTATTCAAGCCCTGCAAAATGTCATCCATCAGTCTCCTGTCCCTTCTCAGAGTCCCCAGGCTGGCAGTGCAGTGTTGCCCTCTTACCAGAGCAACTATATTTTGAAGAGGAGGATGAGCCTTACGAGGAGGATGAACCTATCCCGCCAGAGGTGTCCCATGAGCAGGATTTTGACTTTCCTCCCAGGGTGTCTGAAGATTTTTGCTCTCATTTCTCTTTTGTGAAGAAAATGGCAGATGCTCTGGATATTGCCACAACAGAGCAAGTGGAGGATGAGGAGGAGATCGAATATTTGAGCATGATGGGTTTAACACCCACAAAAGCCCTCCTCCTCCTCCTCCCAGTATATAATTTTTTTTTAAGAAGGATTCTCTGAAGCTCCTGCAGACCTCTAATTCTATTCCTCCTATTATAAGGAGAATAGACAAGAAATACCAGCTGGATAGGGAGGGAGCTGACTTCCTCTTCTCCCATCCAGACCACTAATGGGTAATACAACAGGCAGCCTGTGATAAGGCTAAAGTCCCTCTGTCCTCACATCCCCCAGACAAGGATTTCAGAAAATTGAATAGTATGGCCAGAAAAGGCTATTTGTCAGCCTCCTTGGCCATGCAACAGGCTACATTCCAGGCTTATGCTGCCCAGTATCAGAAATCCCTATGGCAGTCGGTACTGGCAATGTGTCTGAAAGTCTCTTCACCCTTATCAGATGACCTGGCTGAAACTGCCAGGTTTGGGCTAGAGGCGGCTAAGTACCAGTTCCAGATAGCTGCTGATTCAAATGACACTATAGCCAGATAGATGGCTAACACAGTGGCTCAGAGGAGGTGTGCCTGGCTTAGGGCCACAAATCTCACTCAGGATACTCAGTCAAAGGTCCTGGATTTTCCATTGGAAGGAAATTTGCTTTTTGGGGAATCCACAGTGGCCTATATGGAGAAGCAGTACCCCCTCCAGGGATACGGTAGGGGTAGACGGGGCTCTAGGCGAGGGTCTCAGTCACAACCTCAGCCCCAGCTTAAACAGAACCCCTGAGATGCAGGCCACCTCCTCCCTACCTGTTGGAGGCAGACTATCCCACCTCCTCCATGTTTGGTCAACCATCACCACAGACAAGTGGGTGTTGGGATAGTGGGCAAGGGTCTGTCTCTGGACTTCAGATTTCTTCCTCTGAAAAAGTCCAGGGTTTTCCTCTCTCCTTCCCAGCAGAAACAGCACTGTTAGAGGCAGAGGTTCAAAAGCTACTACAGCTCAGAGCAGTGGAACCAGTTCCTACAACCCTGAGAGGAAGAGGTTTTGTACTCCAGATACTTCCTAACAACAAAGAAATGTGGGGAGTGGCAGCCAGTACTGGATCTCAGAGCTTTAAACAAGCACTTGAAAAAAACAAAGTTCAAAATGGTAACTTGGGCTTGGATTTTGCCAACAATCCAAAAAGGGGACTGGCTGGCATCACTGGACTTGAAAGACACCTATTTCCACATCCCCATAAAATAATCTTTCAGAAAATATCTCTGATTCAGACTCCCATGAGGTCATTATCAGTTTTCAACCCTGCCCTTCGGTCTTTCCTCAGCACCTAGGGTTTTTACAAAATGCTTAGCAGCTGTGGTGGCATTTCTTTGAAGACAGGGAGTGATTGTATTTCCTTATCTGGACGACTGGCTGGTGGTGGGCAAATCACCAGACCAGGTCAGAGTTTCTCTAAATCTCACCCAAGATATATTGGAGTCCCTGGGTTTCATATTAAACCAGAAAAAATCAGTTCTAACTCCTACACAGATTTTACAGTTCATGGGGGCAGAAATCAACACTCTTCAGGACAGAGCATTTTTGCCCCTGGACAGGGTGCAAAGCCTTCAGTCCATAGCAAATTCCTTCACATTGAACAAGCCAAGAACTACCAGGCAGTTCCTGCAGCTCCTGGGACATATGGCTGCATCCACAGGCACAGTGCAGGGATCCAGGTTCCACATGAGACATCCAGTTTCACCTCAGGAATTACTGGACTCAGAAAAAATACCCCTTTTCAAAACTTATTCCAGTAACAAGGGCACTATTACAGGCCCTCCTGTGGTTGGAAAAAAGGAGTCCAACCTAAGACAAGGAATTTCTTTTCAGAAAGAGAATACCTCTAGTCCTCACAACAGATGCATCCCATTTGGCCTGGGGCGCTGATCTAGGGGAGCACACAACCCAGGGTACTTGGACAGAAGCAGAGTCCCTCCAGCATATAAATTTGCTGGAACTCAGAGCAGTGTGGCTAGCCCTAAATTTTTTTTCTCCTTTGGTGGTGGGCAGGGTGGTACAAATCAGAACAGACAATACCACCACTATGTATTACATAAACAAGCAGGGAGGCACCAGATCAGGCCTCCTCTGCACAGAAGTCATGAAAATCTGGACTCTGGCGTATTCCCTAAATGTATCCTTTCAAGCAATCCATCTACCAGGAAAGGTCAATACCTTGGCAGACACACTGAGTCGATTCAGCCAGTCCCATCACAAATGGACACTGAACAAGCAGGTGGTGCAAGTAATTTTCAGGAGGTGGGGCACTCCAGAGGTAGACCTGTTCGCATCCCACCAGAACCACTAGTTGCTTCAGTATTGTTGCAGACCACCAGACCAGGGCACAATCCCTCTGGACGCTCTGGTGCTAGACTGGTCAGTCAAGTTCCTTTATGCCTTTCCCCCATTTCCTCTGGTTTCCAGGGTGTTACTGAAGCTCAAATCCCTATCAGCTTCTCTGATTTTGATAGCTTCAGATTGGGCAAGTCAGTCATGGTACTCTCTTCTGCTCTCCATGTCTGTCAGCAAACTAATAAACTTGCCTGTCAGGCACAGTCTCCTGACATCCAACACATTGTTGTACCCAAATCTCAAGTCCCTCCACCTCAAGGCATGGCTCTTGAGGAGTTAGAGTATGCAGACTTCAACCTTTCCGAAGCTGTATTAACTATCTTGAAAGGTTATAGAAAACCTTCCACTAAGAAAACCTGTTGCTCGAAGTGGAAGAGATTTTCTTTTTGGTGTTCTGGTAGGAATCTCATCCCAAATGATGTGGGAGTATCAGTGGTATTGGATTATCTCACTCATTTGCATTCACAGGGCTTACAACCCAGTTCTTTAAAGGTTCATCTGGCAGCAGTATCTGCCTACCTTTCTGCCAGGACAAAGGTGTCAGTAGCATCAGACCCCATTTTCAAAATGTTTTTTAAAGGTCTGATGCATTTGTTAACCCCTCATAGGGCACCAGTGACCACCTGGGATCTTAATGTATGTATAGCCAAGTTAATGGAGGCTCCTTTTGAGCTCATGGCTACAGCCCATCTAAAGTATATTACCTGGAAAACAGTGTTTTTTAGTAGCAGTTACTTCTGCAAGAAGGATCAGTGAGCTCCAGGCTGTCTGTTGACCAGGACTACATCTCATTCCACAGGGATAAAGTAGTCCTCAGAACAAATAGACAATTCCTTCCCAAGGTCGTTTCAGACTTCCATCTGAACCAATCACTCACTCTACCTGTTCTTTTCACAGACCATGCGAGTTCTGGTGAAAGAAGACTCCACAGTATGGATGTGAAAAGAGCTCTCTGCTATTACATGGCAGCTACTAAGGGCCATAGGCAAGATAAAAAACAACTTTTCCTTACATATGGGGATGTAGGAAAGGGCAAGGCAGCTTCAAAAAGATCCATTTCTCGATGGATTGTCCAGTGTATTCAATTCTGCTACACTAAAGCAGGTAAAGAGCACCCAGCAGGGCTGAGGGCACACTCTACAAGAGGAACGGCTGCTAGTCTTGCAGCTGCCAGGGAGATTCCTTTACTGGATATTTGCAAAGCAGCTACCTGGAAATCGGTACACACCTTTACAAAGCATTACAACCTGGATATTTTGTCTAGAAGTGATGCCAGGTTTGGCACAGCAGTCCTGCAAAGTCCGTTTCTTAAGTAAGTTCTGTGCTCACCTCCAGTGGTACTGCTTGGTAGTCTGCATAAAATTATGAATATCCTGAGCATTACTGGGGTTAGAAGGAAAAAATTACTTACCATAGTAATCTTTCTTCCCAGTGATGCTCAGATATTCATAACTCCCTCCCTTCCTCTCCTTCCAGAACTTCAGCCTCTGCACTCGCATGCCGGTGCCACCTAGCCATATCCTGTGGTGATTCATTTTCTCTGTGCTGAGTAAATTTTGAACAGAGTTTCCTGTTTCTCTTTAATAGTTTTCTGTTGCTGTTTGGTGAACACCATTGTTAATTTTATTATTATTGTTCCTCCCTTGGAGGTATTTGTTAATTATTCTTTATTAGGGGTTAATCCAAATTTTTAACTATTAGGAAAAAAATCTAATGCTTGACTTCCAGGCTTCCTTCAAATCTGAAGAGGTAGAACACTACAGTTGGTAGAGGAAGTGTTTGAAAGATGCTTAAAAGCAAAGAATTCTACTCATTTGCATGTGTTCCATCTCTCCAGGCAGCCCAACCCTCCCGGCTTACTGCATAAAGTTATGAATATCTGAGCATCACTGGGAAGAAAGAAGATTACTGTGGTAAGTAATTTTTTCTTATCGCACTTCAGGCCTGATTCTAGAAAGGTGTTACGCCTGGCGTTACTGCAGTTGCACCAAGTAGAATGGTGCACATAGCAACTTACACAAGCAGTTGTGACATGCACGATTCTACATAGTGGCCTGTGACATGGCACAGGCCGCTTGCGCCAAACAGTTATGCCACATAAACCCCCCTACGACATGGCATTAGGGGGTTTATGGCAGCAGTTGCGCCCCATTCTAGAAGGGCAGCCATAAAGTGCCCTCATCGGGATTCTACAAGAACCCTGGAGGACATCTGGCAATGTAAGTTATGCCAGCATTTAGCTGGTATAACTTGCGGATGCCCTCGGGGGTCCTGTAGACCCGTCCAGCTGTCCAGTGGACAGTGCACAATTTCCTCCCCATGCTCAGCACACCCGCCAGCGCCCCACAGGGCTACCCATTACCCCCAGCCCCGAAACAGCCGTTGGCAGAAGCCCCACAGGGCGGCGCAGCCATCCCCTCCCGTGCTGCGAACCACGAGTCGCCCACTGCATATGCGGCAATAATCCAGCCCTGGTAGTCTAGTGCCCCCCTCGAACTGTACATAAATAAGGTAAAGAATCCCATTTCCCTGGTAGTCCAGTGGCGCCCCACCCCCGAACTGTACATAAATAAAGAATCCCATTTCCCTGGCAGTCTAGTGGCCCCCTACCCAGCCATGCCAGACCAATTTCTGAGCGTGTCTGTGCAGTAGAGCTAATACTGCACTCAGTTGCCGGCTGGCCTTGGAGGTGAGAGGTGGGCTGTGCCAGTTGCCAGCTGGGGATGGGGGGGTGCTGAGGCCACTAGACTACCAGGGAAATGGGATTCTTTACTTTATGTACAGTTGAGGGGACCACTAGCCTACCAGGGCAACGAGGATTCATTTATATTAATTTAGAGTCGGGGGGGCTGCTAGACTACCAGGGCTACCTATCCACCGCATTTATGGCTGGTGACTAAGGGGTTGGGGCATGGGTGGGGGGTTGACTGCACTGCCCTGCTGTTGCGGCTTGCGACATGCTCGCCTGATATGCCCATAATTCAGCATACCTGGCCGCATGTCACTAAGTCACAGGACTTAGCTGGATGATCCTGCCCCTCACTAGAATAGGGCGCAGGGTCAATGTCGCAGGTGTGAGTGGCGCAAGTTGCGTTCGGTGGCAACTTGCGCCACCCTTCTAGAATCGGGCCCTTCATCTCCTAAATTAAGCAGCCTCTGCTTTGCATTATTGCTGCTGATTTTAACTGTTAATATGGTTGTTAATGTCTGTACTATATTGTTTTTCTGATGTGGAGCCTTTGTGAAGGAGTCTCCAACTCAAAGGGTTGTAATTCTGAGACTTCAATAAATAAAAATATCATAAAGCGGGGGAAACTACCATGCCTCGTTTTCCCAGATGTGTTGCCATGACAGTCAAACAGTCTGTCAAAATCCTTGGAGCTGAGGTGAGGCCAAATTGGAGAGCTGTGAACTGGTATTGGCCATTGCTCATCTTGAATCTGAAGCATTTTCTGTGAGGTTTTCTAAATGGGATATGAAAATAGGCATCTTTCAGTTTCAGGGACCCCAGCTGATGACCTCACTGCAAAGATGGTAACATTGTCTTTAGTGTGACCATCTTGAATTTTTATTTTTTCAAATATTTGTTCAGAAACCTGAGGTCTAAAATGGGTCGCCACTCCCCATTTTTCTTGTGAGCCTGGAACTATCTTGAAAATAGGTCCCTGCCCCACTGGGAGGCAGGGGCCCTTTCTGTAGCCTTTAATATGAACAGTTTTGTTTTTTTACTTCCAGTCCCAGCAGACTTTTTTCTGTGGCAGAGTGAACTGGAAAACTTCTGAGTTTCTGTAGGTTTGGGTGTTTAAACTGCAGACACAACCCCTGGCCCACTACTTCCAGCACCTACTTGTCTGTGGTAATGCTTACTCATTCCAGGAAGTAGTGTGCCAGTGTTCCTCCCACTGACAATGATTAGGTGACCTGGACAAAATTGTCGCAGGTTTTGTTTTGGCTGGGACTTAGGCACTGGAGCTGCAGCATTATGCCTGGAAGCCATTTGTGCTCATTCACTATAGAAGCCTTTTTGTGACTGGTACTCAAAGGGAGCGTAAGAAACACAAGCTCTTGGGAAGTATCCCCTGCCTCTGCCTCTTCTGTTTGACCTGTAAGAGGCAGAGGTCTTTTGCTTCTTCAGAGTGCTGAAGAGGGTACAGCGTAGGGCAACTAGGATGATCCAGGAATTGGAGGAAAGGTCCTACGATGATAGGCTGAGAGCGGAACGTGTATACCCTGGAGGAGAGGAGGGATATGATTGAAACCTTTAAATATTTAAAGGGGATAAACGAGACCAATACAGAAGGGATTTTCCAAATTAGAAGTGAGAGAGACACAAGAGGGCATCAGCTGAGACTGAAGGGGGGAAGATTCAGGAGGGAAATCAGGAGGCATTTTTTAATGGAACGAGTGGTAGACAAGTGGAATACTCTGCCTGAGGAGGGGGTATCCAGTAGGATGGTGGGTGGTTTTAAGAGGGGTTGGAACAGAGTGAGGGGAGAGGTAAGTATGAAGTGGGGAGGGGAGAGTGGGGCAGATGCTAATTGAGGGGCTAGCTGCATAATCGAGCAGACTCGATAGACTGTGAGGCTTGTTTCTGGTGATGTTTCATATGTTTGTATGTTCATTGCCACTTTTGAAAGTGGCTTTGTATTCGCCCAAAATCATTGGCTTTGTTTTGAATATCCTGGAAGAGGATGGTAGTCCTTAGCCAGGAAATCCTTCTTAATAATACTGCATGAGCTAAAACTCTGGCAGCAGTGTCATTAGTGTCCACTGCAGTGTGGAAATTATATTTTTTGGCATCCAGGGCTGATCTTGCTGTGGCAATTGGGTCCTGTGCCAAACAATCATCTGCTTTTTCTGCCAGTGCCATAATTGTGTTCCAAAGTGCTTTCTGGTAATGTGCTATATGTGCTGAATAAGCTGCCTGCCTGATCAGCAGGGAAGCTGTTCTATAAACCTTTTTTTTTTGCCATAGTATTCAATGTTATAGTCTTCTCCCCCCCAGGGGCTGTGCTGATAGATTTTTATTCTCTCTCACAAGCAGCAGCCTGTACTACCCCATAATGATCAGGATGGACATACATATATTCCACTCCCTGCTTGTCTACCTGATATTTTCTGGGTTTGTTTTTTTTGTTGATGATTGAAGCTGGTGGGTGCAGCCATGATTTTTGCTATGGCCTTTTTAAGTGACGTACGAAGTAACATCCTTTCTGGTGCAGCTACTCCTAGCATGTCCATAAAATCAGCACCCTCTCCACCTCCTCTGCTTCTAAGTGGGGGGGGAGATTGAGGTATCAACCATTTGACAAATGAGGAAAAAGATGAATAGTCCTCAACCTGCCATTGAGGCCGTTCAAAATCTTGTTCAGGTTTGCCTTAATAGTTATAACTCCATGGGATTACCATCCTCCATATGCACATAATAGTCTTCGTCCTTTTCCACAGGCAGATAGGTTAAAGCCTGAGCCATGGAGGGAGTGGCAGGCATTTTATTCAAATTTTCTATGGCCTGGAAAAAATGCCTCATTTGTGATATATTCTCTGAAGGCATTTTTCCTGTGCCATCTGCCTGCTGCTTTCTCTATGCAGGAGGAGTGGCAGTGACATTATTTTCTTTTCGACAGACACCTTTTCCAGTGCCTGCTTTAGGGCTGTTTTATTTTTCTTTTACCATCCCTGGATTCAGGGTTCTCCCTTTCAGATGCCTTGATATCTGAAAAGAGGGGGTGGGACAGGTACAGGGGAAGGATTCTGGAAGCGAAGTCCTGTGCAGTGAGAATATCTGGGACTGGGAAGGGAGAGGGCGAGGGGAGCAGCAAGGTCAGCTCCTAGGGTGGGGGCTGACCAAACGAGCAGACACAAAAGACCGTTAGGCCTATTCTGCTGGCATTTTAGTATGTTAGTGTCATTATCAAGCCTTTCTGGTGGCTGTATAGCTTTAGCTTTTTTTTTTTTTTCCTATCACCTTTTACAGTATTTGCTGCTGTACATGAGGAGATGGCCCTAAGAAATGTATGCTTTCCACCATTTTGGGGACGAGCCTTAGAGCATTTTTTATTAGTTTTAGGTGACACAGAGGCAGACTGAGAAGGCATGCTTTTTAACATTTTTACCCTTTTAAATGAGGGTTTTAAGCAAAAATATGGTGGAACTTGCACTTTATAAAGTTGTGTTGTAGACCTAAGCACTTTAAACAGACCTCATGACAGTCTGCTCTTGCTAGGAGCTGAAAAAATTTGTGCAATTTTGAGTATCTATCCACAAGGTCTTTTTGAACTACCAGTTGAAGAAAATCTTGAAATAAATCAAAAAGATGCAGTACAAAAGCTCAAGAGTGAGAATGGCTCTTGTACTGAAGAAACCTTGCCAATAGTCAAACTGTGACTCCTGTAACAGGAACCGATTAATATGAAACGACACAGACAGAAACGGAATGTGAAAGCAGTCCGTTCTCTGTAAATTGGATAGTCAGAAACAGTAAACCACCAATAATTAGCAAAAACACTGTGGTTTTGTGAAAAAATAACAATGGATGCCAAGAACAGTATTCTCTGGCTCCTGGGATTTGGAGAAACCATAATCTTCAGGGGAAAAAAAACCTAACTAATGCAGAGTAATTAAGAAAACTAACATACTTTTTTTAGATAAACTACAAAATAAAAACCCAACTGGAGAAACAGGTCTGAGCAATGGCCCAAGTAGAGCACGAATGCAGTTTGACCCTCTATTCCAACAGCTAAAATTTGCATAGGTTCTATCTCCAGGGTGTCACTCTCAGCCCAGATGACTGCATAAAATGTAAACATTAAGTAAAGTAGTCCTAGTGTTGGAAAGACTGTCCATACAAGTAATGTTGTAGTTATAAAAAGATTTGCTTGGCTCAGAACTACTAAGCTGTCTACTGAGACACACCAAAAAGCTTCTAATTTTCCTTTTCATGGAAACTCTCTGGAGATGGAACAAATGTTTATTTGTTAAAGGTCATATACAAAAGACCACATAATGGCCCTCACGAAGCAGAATAGCAGAGGTCTTAGTTAATCTAGACCTTATTCCAGTGGAGGTTATGGGATGGGTGCAGAAAGCCACCATACTTACAAACTGATGATTCTGTGGCAAGGGTTGCTACCAGAGGTAATGGTATGAGAAGATGCAGACTTCACACTACTACTCCCACAAAATACTAATCCCAGATGGTTGTATCACTGCTGCTGCTCCCAAAGCTCTGCCAGTAGGGGATCATCTTTCCTTTTACCTTCAGGATTGGGAAAATATCACCGAAGACCAGTGGGTCTTGCAGGTAATAGAAAAATGCTTGATCCTGTCATTTGTAGAAATTCCAAAGTGTCAAGTCCTTACAAGGGAAATGGATATCTGTGTAAAATTTGACTTTGCTTCAGATACAATTAGAAAAACTGTTTGCTCTAGAAGCAATAAAGCATGTTCCCAAGTACCATTTGGGAAAGGGTCGTTTCTCCAGGTACTTCTCTATCAAAAAGTAAAATGGGGGAGTGGCAACCAATTCTGAACTCAGAATTTTGAATAAACACATTTAAAAAGAAAAAGAATGGAAACTTTGAAAATTATCATTCCACGTTTAGAGGATTTAAAGGATATTGTATTCTACATCCCAATAAGGGAGAATCACAGGAAGACTTTACAATTCAAGCTGGGGGTAAGTCTATACCAATTCAAAACACACTTTTGGTCTCACTCAAACCCTAAGAGTATTCACAACATGACTGTCAGTAGGGGCAGCAGCACTACAGAGGCAGCAACTAGCAGTATTCCTATATCTGGACACATGGTTAATTTGTGGGAAAACTGTTTAGAAAAGAAGTGTGTGCAAAAACTATTAGTCTCCTTCAGTCACTGGGATTTCTCATAAATTAGTACTGGTACACAGGCAGTGTGTAGAGTTTATAAGGTGCAGAACTATCTGCTGTAAAAGGCAAAGCCTTTCTATCTCATCACAGCATCAGACCAGGGAAACTGTGCTGCCACTTCTGTTCCAGATTCACACATGATTTCCTCAGTCTTTTGGGCTACATGTCCTTGACTACTGTGGTCATCACGTTAGCTAGATTGAAAAATGAGAGAAACCCAGTGCCATCTAAAGGAGCTTTGATGTCTGAAAACTTCTTCCATGACTCTGTAGATTCTAGTCCAGCCAGGCTGATCTTAGCCCTCAGCTGGTGGAAGGACCAGCTAGCCTAAGTAACAGCCATTCTCAAGCAAAAATTGGAGGGTGCTACTACAGGGTTGGCTACTCCTCACTTGAAACTCAATCAAAAAGTCCAGTTGAAGCCTGGTGAGGCAAAACGCTGAGCTGTGTGTCTGCTCTGTATGTGATCACAGTTTTTTGTATGGACATTCTCTAAATCACATATTAGAGTTTTGATATTCAGCAATTTTGGAGTTTGGGAGTGTCCTTCCCGATAAGAGTGCTGCTAATTCTGTGATTTGAACTGGTGGAAAAACCCTGCTGTCCTTGGAAAAGGGGTCTCTTTCTCACCCCTAGAGAGCAGTGTGATTCTTACTACAGATGCCTCTAGTGGAATGGATTGGCCATGTGAGTGACTGCTGAGTGCATGGTGTGCAGTACCCTCAGGAGATATTGGAAGACATCAGCTGTTTAATTTTTTTTTTTAGCTGAGGGCAGTGTTCATGACCTTCAATGCTTTTGTCAGTTGGGTTCAAAGCAAGGTGGTACATGTCAGAACAGATAACGCTACCATAGTGTTTTACATAAATTGGATGTCCAGATCTTCAAAATGATGCCAAGAGTTTGAAAATAAGGAACCTGGTATTCAAGTATTGATTCCATATATCTGTATTTAATCTGTTGGGGAAGCTGAACATATTAGCAGAGTCTCTGAATGGACTAGACCAGCCAACTCACTGTGGTTACTAGCTCAGGATGTAATTGAGTACATTTTTCTAAAATGGGATTCCTTAGACATAGATATGTTTACTTCCTGGGGAAACAAGAAACTGAGTGTTCTAATGAAGGCTTCCAGTAGTGGGTACAGTGCCAGAGAAGGCTATAGTAGTGTGTTGGAAAGGGAACTTCCTAAAGGCATTTCCTTCCATTCATTCTAGGTCTGCAGGTCCTTCTCAAATTCAGAAAATTATGTGCAGAAATGATTCTAATTGGACCAGGCAGCCCTAGTACTATCTGCTGCTCAGATGATCTGCCAGGAAACCTGTGTCTCCCTCTGTGGAAGGAACTTCTCTTTGTCTCAGAGGAGGGTGTTTTATCCACATCTCAAAGCCCTTCTCCTGAAAGTGGAGTTCTGGAAGGGCTTGAGTTTGCAGCTTTACATCTCTCAACTTTAGTGTTGGAAGTTTTAAAGGTGCTTAGAAAACCAACAAGCAGAAAAACAAATGCCTCTAAATGAAAACATTTTTTCTGTTTGGTGCAAGAACCAGAACTTGTCTCCTCATAAGTCTATGGCTTTTGACATTCTGGGATATTTGCTGCATTTGAAAGAAGAAGGTCTTCACCCAACTTCTCTTAAGGTGTACCTGTCTGCTTCCAGAGCCATCCTAGTTGAGAAATCTGTCACCTTCAACAGCATTTTTAAAAGATTTTTCAAAGCTCTCAACCATCTTGTCCCTCTTGTGAAACAACTTTGCTCCTCTTAGGATTTCAACTTATTTCTGGCCCAGCTCATGCAGGAACTTTATGAACCTATAGTTTCATATGATTTAAAATTCCCAACAGGGAAAGTTACTTCTTTGGTTGCTGTTACTTCAGCTAGAAGGGTCAGTGAACTTAAGGCTTTTATTCTACCAGACTTTTTAATTTTTCACATGGAAGAGGTCATCCTTTGGACCCGACTAACATTCTTTCCCAAAGTGGTGACTAAATTCCACCTGAATCAAGCTATTCCTCTACCCGAATTCTTCCTTGGGACCCATGGGAACTCAGGAGAGTAACAGCATCATAATATGGATGTAAAAAGGGATCTCAGTTATTACATTAATAGGACTGAGGCCATTGGAGGTGACAATAGTTTAAAAAAAAAAAAATCCTCAAGGCATTCAAGAAACAGGACCCTTAAAAAAAAGGTCGGCTATATAATTTCAAGCAGTTCCTGAAAAACACAGACTGGGCCCCACTGGACTTCACTGAAAATGCTAATCAGGCACTTGATTATTTCACACTCATCTTCAATAATGCCTGTGATATTTTCACACCCTTCAAGTCTACCAAAGTGACGGGCCACATCAAAGAGCAACTGAAATACAGGGATAAGCATTGGCATAGGGCTTGGGCCACAGGGAAAATGGGAGACTTCACAGTCTATGAAGAGGCAAGGAACAAATGCACAAGGCTAATCAGGAATGCCAAGGCAAGCTATTATAGGGAAGAGCGGGGAAGACCTGGGGAAATTGAAAGCTTTTCTGAAACAATCTAAAGTCACTGACTGATGAGGTATCCAGTGCTGATTACCACCAGCACCTTACAGGACCCTAAGGATTCAGCGAATGCTTTCAGTCTGGTGTTCACAGACTTGAGTTTGGTCCTACCCCAGGACTACCTTAATAACCTACCCCATGTAAATACAACAGCCATGACCCACATCCTGTCAGGAATACCACCAAACCATTATTCTATTTCCAACAAATCTCACAGTCAAAAGAAATTAAATACATTAAAAGAATCCTTGGAAAAACTAGGATTGCTAGTGACTATGTGGATATGAAACTGATTGCCCTCCCCCTCACCAAGCTGTTTAATATTTCCCTGAGAACAGGAATCTTCCCAGATAAATGGAAGATGGCTCACATTACACCTGTGTTTATAAGTGGAGATAGGACACTACTGGGCAATTATTGTCTGATCTCAATACTCCCTCCACTTTTGAAGGCCCTTGAAAGAATTGCTGCAGATCAAGTGGTTGACTACCTCAATAAATGCAGCCTTTTATGTGATCAGCAGCATAGCTTCAGAAAATGTTATAACACCATTAATATTACAAAATCAAACTGGGTGCTGTGACTCTGTTGGGGGCTATGGAACTTGAAATGTACTAGCAAATGCCTTTATTTTAACACAGTAACCTGCTATACCGTGTTGCATATTGAGCCCTATCTTTCCTTTACCAGGAAATAGGAGGAGAGTGATTGTAGTTCTAGTGCACTATATCTGCTGAACTACAGCTCACTGTTTTAAAGGATTTCTTTGCTGCAGAGTATACTGCACACTTTTGGGGGCTTCAACATTCAAACCCTCGCTATTTTTAATGCTGTTTTAATTTAATTTAAGCACTTTATTTCTTGAGGGTGCTGCGACCCCTGGCAACACTTCCGGGTCTCGCTACCTTTAAATGCTGTACCCTGCTGCGAGTGGGAGAGTTTAATATTACAGAATCAAACTGGGTGCTGTGACTCTGTTGGGGGCTATGAAACTTGAAATGTACTAGCAAATGCCTTTATTTTAACACAGTAATCTGCTATATCATGTTGCATATTGAGCCCTATCTTTCCTTAACCAGGAAAAAGGAGGAGAGTGATTGTAGTTCTAGTGCACTATATCTGCTGAACTACAGCTCATTGTTTTAAAGGATTTCTTTGCTGCAGAGTATACTGCACACTTTTGGGGGCTTCAACATTCAAACCCTCACTATTTTAATGCTGTTTTAATTTAATTTAAGCACTTTATTTCTCGAGGGTGCTGCGACCCCTGGTAACACTTCAGGTTCGCTACCTTTAAAAAGCTGTACCCTGCCAGTGAGCAGGGTGTACTTACGAAGGCAACGTCGATGCGTTCGACTGTGTCAGCTGGGTCACTGGGCCAAAAAACTAAATCCCTTATACAAAAAATGGACATATGTACCAGACTAGATTGCATATGCTGCAATAGTTGTATGTATGCATACAGAGAATATAGTCAGGAATTTAAGTGTGATAACTGTATACAAATAACCAGTTTAAAAAATTAGATTTTAGTATTAAAAGAGTATAGACTCAGGCTGATATAAGCTGCTTGGAGCAATATATTGACGCGGTGGTAGACACCCTGGATTCCGCACAAGATGTACACTTAATTAATGAGGACCAATTTACAGGGGGAAATCCCGATGATGGAGATTGGTTTTTGGTCCAAAAAAAGACTGGTAAGAAGGGGAGAAGAAATATAGGGGGTAGCTCCAACATTCAAACTTCAAATCGATTTAGTCTACTCCAAAATGACCCAAGTATTGAACCAATGCATGAGAATGATAGTACAATAAAGGAAGGGTCCTTCATCCCCTCCCCCCAAAAAATTTGGACACACCACCGACAAGTAATATGAAGTGTACTGATTCTACCAGTCCTAAAACAATGAAAATTCCAAGGGATGTATTGGTAATAGGTGATTCAATGTTACGTTACACAGATCACATAATCCGTAAAAACAGGAATCCCTTTACTACAGTTAGTGTCTTACCAGGTGCTGGTAATAATATTAAGCAACTCCTTCTAGGCCTTCAGGAGCACACACTGACACCAGTCACCTTAATTCATGCTGGAATAAACAATCTAGGGAAAAGATCTATGCTAGAAATCCAGAGAGATTTTGAAACTATAGGGGGGACAATTAAAAATCAAGGTGGTGACTTGATCATTTCTGGATTATTACCAATTCCCAGAGCAAATCGTCAAAAAAAGGCAAGACATAATAACATCAAATGGTTGGTTAAAGCGATGGTGTCTTATAGAAAATTTTGTTTTCATGAGTAATTGGGAAGGTTTTATAAACCAGGCATTGTATGCCAGAGATGGAATACATTTAAATAGACAGGGAAAGCGCATTTTTGGGAATAGACTTAGGCAGCAAATTGAAAATATTTTAAACTAAAATTGGGGGGGGGGTGATGTTGCCACTTCACCTTTGGTTAAACATAATATAAATAGCCCACATAAACATACCAACTGGAACATCCTTCTTATAAATGCTAGGAGTTTAAACAATAAATACGACGAATTATTATATACTCTAAAACAGCAGGATGATCATATCTGTGCAGTTACAGAGACCTGGTGGAAGGAGGATGATCCTTGGGACAAAAATATCCCTGGGTATACTTTATTTCATAAGGATAGAACCATTAGTAGGGGTGGAGGAGTTGCACTATTCATCTTAAACAGCATAAAAGTTGAAAATGTCGAGTTATTAAAATGGCCTAAAATAGAAGCCTTATGGGTTAAAAAAATACTTAAAAACATCAAATTGTATAAATCTAGGAATAATTTACAGGCCACCTTCAGTTACTGTAGAAGACTCTTTGCTATTGGTATATATAAACAGCATTTCCTCCGCAAAAAATGCTTTACTCATGGGTGACTTTAACCTCCCAGGGATAAACTGGAACACTCGTAGCACTATTACCCAAATTGAAAATACTTACCTTGAATCCTTTTTGCTAAATAATATGGAGCAAATAGTGAAACAGAATACTAGGGGAAATAATATAGTTGACCTAGTTTTGCATAATCTGGGTAACAGTATAACTAACTGTAATGTTTCCCACCCCCTTGGAACTAGTGACCATTCTATGGTTAACTTTACATATAAAGGTATCTATGGTTCTGACACAGGATGTGCAGTTATCTATAATTTTAAAAAAGCTGATTTCCAGGAATTTAATAAAGAGTTGACATCGTGGGACTGGGAAGAGGAATTTATGAACAAGTCACTGAATGAAATATGGTCTATATTAATACTAAATTATCTACAGGAATATTAAAGTATATCCCTCAAATGAAAAAAGGAGATCAAGTTAAATGTAAAACTCCCTGGATAAATGCCAAAGTTAAAAAACCGATAAGACAAAAAAAAAAAGGCATTCAAAAACACAAAACTTAGTGGTACACCGTCAAGTTGGGAATATTATAAAAATTTACTGAAAAAAAACCCCAAAAAGTTGTGTTTAAAAAAAAAAAAAAAGGCAAAAGGGATTATGAGGTAAACTTGGCAACAAGGGTTAAGGATAACTATAAGTCCTATTACAAATTTGTAAATAATAAAAGGGGTGCCACTCCTACCATAGGCCCATTAAAGGATTCAACTAGTAAAATGATTTTAGAGAATTCCGATATGGTAATGCTATGTAATCAATACTTTACCTCTGTTTTTAATAAAAAGTCCCTGCCTAAAAAAAAAAATCATAACCCACATAAAACACCTGGGTCATACCTTATTACAGCATTAGACATTCAAAAGCGTCTATTAGGGTTGGACTGTATTAAATCATCAGGCCCGGATGGTCTTCACCCTCGCATTCTCAAAGAACTGGCCATTCCCTTATCTGGTCCAATTACAGCATTATTTATTAGATCTATCAATGAAGGACAAGTAATTGATGTATGGAGGCAAGCTAATGTTGTGCCTATTTATGAAAAGGGCTCAAAACATGAAGTATTTAACTACCGGCCTATTAGCTTAACGTCTATTTTGAGTAAAATCCTGGAGGGAGTCATCAAGGAATATCTAGGGGAAATAGTTAATATTGATTATTCCCAGCATGGTTTTGTTAAGGGCAGATCATGCCAGACAAATTTGCTGGAATTTTACTGCAAAGTTAGTATGGCTCTAGATAGAAATGAGGCAGTCGATATAATTTTGCTGGACTTCTCAAAAGCCTTTGATCAGTTCCCTCATGGCGAATTGTTAGACACTTTGATTGAAATGGGTTTAAATGGTAATATTGCCAAATGGGTGGAATCATGGTTGACCAATAGAACGCAAAAAGTCTGTATAAAAGGTTCTTATTCAGGTAAGGAACAAGTGACCAGTGGTGTTCCACAAGGCTCTGTGCTCGGCCCATGTCTCTTTAATATATATATTGCTTCATTAAGCACGTCAGTTGGTGTATGGCTAACCAAATTTGCGGACGATACTCGCATAGGCCATACTGTAAATAATGTTGAAGATGCAAATACTCTACAGCATGCACTTGGTGAACCTGAAAATTGGGCAGATAAAAACATGCTACATTTTAATATAGATAAGTGTACTGTTATGCACTTTGGGAAAAATAATCTATTAGCCAAATATAAGTTGGGAGGCAAATTATTAAATGTGGTGGAAGATGAAAGGGACTTGGGTATAAGGGTACAAAATAATTTGAGTCCTAAACTACATTGTCAACAAGTCATTAAAAAAGCTGGAGGAATACTTCACTGTATAAACAAGCACATTCAAAGTAACAGTAGTAGAGTGTTACTCCCCTTATATACTTCTTTAGTGAGGCCTCATTTGGAGTATTGTGCTCAGTTTTGGTCACCATAAGACCAGGGCTCAAAACGTGCTCTGGAAAAAATTCAGAGAAAAGCAACAAAGAAAATGAGTGAAGTTAAAGATCTAAATTATGATGATCGTTTAAACCAGTTAGGACTTTATTCCTTAGAATATCGAAGAATGAGAGGGGACCTCTGCATGGTTTTAGGCTGCCGCCGACAAGATATCTTGTCCTAAAAACCTATGCGTTCTAAATCTTCCGGCAGCCTAAGGGTTAAAGCTCTTCATGATGACAGTTTATGGGCTAAATTGGGACTAACTATAAGAAATAATCCATATGAAATGCGGTCTCCCCCCTTCCAATTTATCGGAGAATGTTGTAAAACAAAGAAAAGGAGCTCCTGGTTTACAATAAGAGTCACTAGTGTCTGGAACCAATTACCCATAAATGTGGTAACTAGTGATAAAATGGACATTTTCAAGTCAAGATTAGATATTTATCTACGTAAAAACTCAATATATGGTTATACTTAAATTTTCCTAGCAAGCTATATGGATCTCTGTCTTTTTTTGCTCTGATAACCTATGAAACCATCACTGCACTCGTGGAATATACGAGCAAGCTATGCAATGCCCTAGATAGTGGCAGATCTGTAGGGTCTATATTTATAGACCTTACAAAAGTCTTTGACACAGTGAACTATTATATACTTCTTGGCATCCTCATGTCACTAGGAATTTCCTATGAGATAGTTAACTGGTTCGGTAGCTATCTGTCACAAAGGTCACAATGTGTTAAAATTTCTGGAGTCATATCTGACCTGAGGGACGTGACCCTGGGGGTGCCACATGGGTCCATTCTTGGCCGTTACTCTTTAGTCTCTTTATAAACTCATTGCCCTCCACTTATCCTGCGAGTGTGGTGCTGTATGCAGATGACAGTTATCTCTGTCCCTGGAGTCCAGTCATCTGACATAGTCACCTCTCTACAGGATTGCTTCAAAAACCTTGAGTCATGGTTCACTCAAAATAAATTACTGCTAAATTATAAACAAAACTAAGATCATGCAGTTCTCTCTCTCCCCCAAAACAGGAAGAAAGTTGGCCCCCTTTGCATCCATAGTGGCAGTGGAGAAGCACTGGAGCAGATTCACATGTTCAAATATTTGGGAGTCCATCTTGATGATACCCAATCCTTTGTGGGACATATTGACCAAGTCATCAAAATGGCAAATATCAAATTGGGGATCCTCCACAAACACAATCATTCTATGACAACTGAGGCACTTAGCCTGGCAACAAGGAGCTCTCTACTGTCCTCAGTAGATTATGGGATTTTAATATACAGTGCTGCTTCAGAGTCTGCCTTAAAATGGATAAAGACCCTGCTTAATAAAGCATGCAGGCTCATCCTGGGGTCAGAATGCCTTATCCACACCTGCCAGCTTTACAGTGACAGAGGTTGACTCCCTTTGCAGTAAAGGGTCAAGTATCAGGCCTGCCTGCTTGGGATGAAATCACTACTTGGATTAACACCTGCATAAATGGACAAAATTTTCATATGTGCCACAATTGCAAAAATGACCCAGAGATCAGCTAAGGGGGTACTCCAGGTACTGTTAGGGTGGACTACCTTTGCACAGTGTGCCATCTCTATTAGGGAACTGCAATGGTTCAATGAACTCCCAGCATCACTGACTAACTATGGGAAAAGTGGCCCCTTTAAAAAAGGCCTATGTCTACTACTGGCCCAAGCAAACCCCTGTGACTGCTTATAGCTGACTCAACTCCCCTGATATTGTGTCTGCTTTAACTGACTCTACTCCCCTGAAATTACCCAGCCTGACCCCCACATCCACACCCCTCCCATTCTTTCCTCCCAGTCCTATCTTGCCCTATCCCTGTCCCCCATCCACTCAATGCCTGTGTTTGGCTATTAATCCAGTAACATGTTTACTGACGAGGCCTTTTGGCTGCTTACCCTCTTCTCCTCTCTTCTTGCCCCCCCGCTCCTTTCTTCTCCACTACTAAAGTTATTAGTTCTAGATAATTAAAGTGTGTACCTTACCATTTTTTAAACCTGGTCTTTGTATTACAGCCTCTGTATGTTTGTTCACTGCTCCCCACTGATGTGGAACCTTTGTAGGTGAGTGCCTTGCACTCAAAGGTATTGTAATCCAAGACTGAATAAAATATATAAATAAAGGTTGCCACTTAATAAAATTCCATAGCAACAAGCAGAGTGTACCTGGTTCCCAGGGTGTGGCCTTTTCTTGCTGCCTCCTTCCCTGCTTCCTCCTCGCCACTATTAAAAAAGTTCCTTTCCCTATTTCCAACCTTCCTTCCCTGTCTCTGACAAAGTCTGAACATAGACTGTTTTTCTTTTCTTCGGCTACACTTTGAAATGATTTTGTAAACTCGCAGCAATAATCCATATGAGCCTATATCTAACCATTATTTAAAAAACTGTTTATACTGCAATAATTGATGTTCTTATCTTACACCATTTAACTTTAATGAGTAATTGATGTGTGTCCTTAATTCAGTATGTTTTTACCCCGTGTGTTTTGTTTTCTCTGTTCCAATGATAACCCTTTCAAACCACATGAAGTCTTGCTGTATTCTGACTATTGCAGTTAGCCCCAGCACTCAAACTGCCCCGGAGAGAAGAGGGTTAATTTTCTATGCAGAGCATAGAACGTTGAGCTCGAGCTCAGTTCAGACCTCTGTCTGCTGCACTTAGAAGCACAACTGTCAGAATCTTTACTCCATCTAACTGAACGGTCGCTCCAGAGAGTTCTCCTTTGCTCGCAGTTTGAAAGTCAGTCTCTGTTTTACCAATGATTTTTTTCACAAGTTTCGATTCAGATCTCTGTGGTACAGTAAGTACTAGGCAGTGAACTAGACGTAGTATACTTGTGGAAATTGTAAAAATTGATTTTCGACCGGTTCGGCTGAATCGGTCATTTAGTGAATGACATATTCTGTCTTTGTTTCTAAACTTAGAGTGTGGTTACTGGTCCTTATCGTTTAAAAAAAAAAAAAAAAAAATTTCTTTTTTTTTTCCAATACCCGTGACACGGTTAGAAACCGATAAGGGTGTCTTGCCTGGTTGATTGCCATAAAAAGAGTAAGTTTGTGGTTAGGATGGCTATGTCTGAAAAACCCAAAAGAAAAACTGGTCCCACTGGGTTCCAACATTGCAGTGTGTGTGGGGAGGTCTTTGCTAAGGCTGATCCCCCACACCACCTGTGTTTATTGTCTGGGGTTTGACCACCTCGATTCAGACTGCCAAATCTGTAAAAACTTCCCCAAGTCTACCCTGGAAAAAATATTAGGTAGGCTTAGGGATAAGGAGGCCGTGAAGTCTGCTGACCCAGATGGCCAGCCCGGTTCAGTTGCAATCAAACCTGAGGGAGTGCCGTCTGACCAGGGCGATACTTCTTCAGGCAAGAGGAGAGCCGATCCTGAGGGATCGGTTACTACAAAAAGACAAAAGAAAAATCGGCTGGTTCGGATCCAGAGACCCATTTTCCAACTGCCGAAGAGATTGCCAAAGTGATGAAGATTGTAGAATTGCTTTGCCCGGTTCCAGCTGATCCGGCACCTTCTGGCAGGCGCTTGGTTTGGTCGGTTCCTCTGGTTCAAGGTTATGCCTCTGAAGATTTTTATGAACCAGATTTGGAGGGAGATGAAGATTATGATTATGATGACGATGGGGTGGAAGGTCTGGATAGCACATTTAAACAACAGCCAAAGAACCATGCACAAGGTAAATGTGGTGCTTTCAGCAAATACAGGAACAATTACCAAAAAAGCTGAAGCACACACGATTCCCAATAATGGAATGGACCCAGAGCTAAAGGAAATTATTTATTACACCAAAAAGGAACAGCCACTTGACGCGTTTCGGACAGCAGGTCCTTTATCAAAAGTTAAAAGGCTGACCACAAACACCAGCTTATATAGTACTATCAATTAATTACATCACAATAATAACTAACAATTCATTGGTTGTTGAATGAACACCATCACCACTAAAATCACAGAAGCATACATTTAAAGAAATAGAGGAGTGTGGCAAAAACATTAACTCTACATTAGATAAATACTTAAAATAAAAATATTATCTACACTCCACATAGGGTCTCAGTTCTAAATGCGTTCTAACAGGGTTATCTACTTTTAAAAATTTTTTAACTGAAACAGTAATAATACCCTGTTGGAAAGCTTCCTCAATGGTTTCATCTATACTAGTTTTGTACTCCCACACTGGATCAAAGCGCAGTTTTTCATAAAAAGTCACATCACTCAGTTGTCTGCGAGCTTCTTGTTTATACGCATTAATGTCCCATAGCACAACACAGCCACCTTTATCTGCAGGCTTAATAATTATTGTGGGGTCATTCTGTAACGACTTAAGTGCTTGGCGTTCATTTATAGTTTTGTTAAAAGATAAAGAAGAGAGTATGATAGGCACAAATCAGAGGTTTCATTATGTTACCACTTATAATAATCAGAGCCATGCAATAGTGAATATTATTAAACAACATTGGCATGTGCTCAGGATTGAAGTGGGTTTACGAGAGGTATGCAAAGAACCACCTATAATAACTTATCGATGAGCTCCAACTTTAAAGGACTCTTTAGTTAAGAGTCATTTTATAGATACAGTGGTTCACACCAGCAGTTGGTTGGGTAATTACACTGGATGTTATTCATGTAAAAATTGTTGTGCCTGCATGTACGTATTAAACTTGAAAAAATTTTGATTGGAAAGTAAACCTGAAAAAGAATATGACATTAGGCAGCTAATTTCTTGTAATACACAGGGGGTCATTTATTTAGCGCTTTGTAACTGTGGTGCATATTATGTTGGCAAGACAGAACGATGTTTTAAGATCAGAATTATGGAGCATGTCCATGCAATTGAGAAAAATGATTTGAGTTATGCCACTGCTATGCACATTTTTTAAAAATAAGGCAGCACTTACTTTGCATGCATTTAAGTATTTGGGTATTGAAAAAGTCTTACATGATTCAAGGGGAGGTAATTATTGCAACAAAATTTTGAGGAAGGAAAATGAATGGATTTTGCGACTTAATGCCTATAAAGCTCCTGGAATTAATACACATTTAGAACTGAGACCCTATCTGGAGTGTAGATAATATTTTTATTTTAATTTAAGTATTTATCTAATGTAGAGGTTAATGTTTTTGCCACACGCCTCTATTTCTTTAAATGTATGCTTCTGTGATTTTAGTGGTGATGGTGTTCATTCAACAACCAATGAATTGTTAGTTATTATTGTGATGTAATTAATTGATAGTACTATATAAGCTGGTGTTTGTGGTCAGCCTTTTAACTTTTGATAAAGGACCTGCTGTCCGAAACGCGTCAAGTGGCTGTTCCTTTTTGGTGTAATAAATAATTTCCTTTAGCTCTGGGTCCGTTCCATTATTGGGAATCGTGTGTGCTTCAGCTTTTTTTTGGTAATAGCACATTTAACCAGACAGGCGTTCTGGTGTTTCCCCTCCTAGGCTTTCTGAGTCCCCTTCCCACTACATGTTTTACAGGAAAGTGGCAGAAACCGTCCAGCTCCGTGTGGAAGAACCTGTAGAGGAACAAGAGTAACCCGATTATGTGGAGATGAACATCCCAGAGTCCACAAGACTGTCTATTCCCCTTCGTAAGTCTTTTGGGAAATGAACACAAAAGATTTTAAAAACTCCCAAATTCTGTACCTCCTGTTGACAGAAGGATGGACAAAAGGTACACCTTATCAGGTTCTGGTACAGAGTATTTGTATCAACAATGCAGCCATGTTGGGGTTGTGCAGGCTGCAGCCTGTGATAAGGCTAATATACCCTTGGCTTCACCCCAGATAAAGATTCTAGGAAGCTGGATGCCATGGCAAAGAAACAGTACATGGCATCCACCTTGGGACTCAGGCAGGCTAATTGTATGGCCTCTGCAGCCAGGTACCAGAAGTCCAGGTGGGACACTGTACTGGCACTGGCTAAGCAGGCCTCCCCCCAGCTAGCCTCGGAGCTGGAGGGGGTGGCTGCTGATGGGATTGAGGCATCTAAGGTACAGTTCCATGCTGCTGTGGACTCCAGTGATGTGTTCTCTAGAGTCATGGCTACATCTGTGGCTCTTCGGAGAATGGCTTGGCTCAGATGTACTAGTCTCTCTCACAGGACACCCAGGCTAAGGCCATGGATTTCCCTGTGGTGGGTAATTCTCTGTTTGGGGAACAGAGAATTACATGAAAAAGATGGATGAGTATAGGACCACCTATAGGAGTGCACAGGCCAGGGAAAGACAGCAAGCTAGGGGCAGGCCTTTTCATAGGCCTTTCTACCAAGCACAAGCCTCTTCTCCTTTTCCTCAGAGGGAGAGGCAGAAGGGGGGGATGAGCAGGGCTGCATCCACCCCTCAACCTAGGGCTCCTGCCAAGCAGACACCCTGATGTGTCAGCCCGGGTTGACTCCCCCATTTCTGTAGGAGGCAGGCTGGCTTACTTCGTCCAGGACTGGATGTCTGTTACCTCAGACAAGTGGGTCCTGGAGGTGGTAAGCCAGGGGCTGGTTCTCAGCTTCAAGAAATTTCTAAAGTTGAGGGCCAGATCTTTTCCACCTGCAAGCATCTCCGAAACCATTGCCTTAGAGGCAGAGGTTTCATCTCTACTGGCTCTAAAGGCTGTAGAGATAGTTCCTACATTGCACAGGGGCAAAGGTCTGTACTCCAGGTACTCCCTTACCCCCAAAAAGACAGGGGAGTGGCGACCCATCCTAGACTTAAGATACCTGAACAAACATCTTTTAAAACCAAAATTCAAAATGGTGACTCTGGGAATAATCCTTCCCTCTCTAATGCCAGGGGACTGGCCAGCCTCCCTGGACTTAAAAGATGCCTACTTTCATATTCCCATCAGGTGCTCCCACAGAAAGTACCTTAGGTTTGAATTGCCTTGAGGCCATTATCAGTTCAAAGCTATGCCCTTTGGCCTGACATCGGCTTCAAAGGTATTCACAAAATGCCTAGCAGTAGCAGTGGCCTTTTTAAGAAGGAAGAATATTTCCATACCTGGATGACTGGCTAATTGTGGGTCAGTCCCCAGACCAAGTCAAGTCAGACCTACTAGTGACTCAGCAAGTGCTCACTTCCCTAGGATTCCTTCTCAGTCTTCCCAAGTCAGTTATCTAGCCTGTATAGCTCCTCACCTTCATAGGTGCAGAGCTGCATACAGTCAAAGTAAGAGCTTTTCTTCCCTTAGAAAGGGCAAGGGCTACTGTAGAGCTGGCTTCTTCATTCTACCTTCTGGTCTCTTGGCCAGCAAGGCACTTCCTTCAGCTTCTGGGCCACATGGTAGCTTCTGCAGCAGTGGTCCAAGGGGCCAGATTTCAGATGAGGGACATTCAGTTTCACCTGAGGGCCTTTTGGTCTCAGAAGAAAGATTCTCTAACCAAACTAGTTCCAGTGACTCAGACTCTGATCCAGGCTCTCCAGTGGTGGCAGGATCAGGGCAACCTCAGACAAGGAGTCACATTTGTCACTCAGTCTCACTCTGTGGTCCTAACCATGGATGCTTCTCTGTTGGGATGGGGAGCCCATCTGGGGGCTCTCACAGCCCAAGGACTGTGGTCCCCTCAGGAATCCCTTCTTCATATCAATCTCTTGGAACTCAGGCCAGTCTTTCTGGCCTTGCAAGCTTTCTCTCCGTCAGTGCAGAACAAGGTGGCTCAGGTCAGGACAGACAACACCACCACCATGTGGTACACCAACAAGCAGGGAGGCACTCGGTCCATGGCCTTGTGCATGGAAGCCATGAAATTGTGGTCCCTAGCTTATTCTTTGCAGACCTCTCTGATAGCTGTCATTCCCTGGAAGGTGGACTGTGTGCTAGCAGATGCATTTAGCAGGATCTCCCAGGGCCATCACGAATGGTCCCTGGACCCTCTGGTATTGAAAGTGATTTTTTCAAAGTGGGGCACTCCAGAGATAGATCTCTTTGCAGCCCCAGATAATCACCAGCTTCTTCTGTTTTGTTGCAGACCCCCAGTATTGGGCTCAGTCCCTCTGGATGCTCTTATTTTGAACTGGGAGGGGAAATTTATATATGCCTTCCCTCCTTTTCCTCTACTATTCAAGGTTCTGGTCAAGATAAGGTCACAACCCTGCAAAGTGATTCTGATTGCTCCAGACTGGGCCAGGCAGCCTTGGTACCCCCTGTTGCTGTCCCTAGCAGTCCATCTTCCACTGTCTCTTCCCAGGAATTACAACCTGTTAACCTCCTCTCAGGGGAGGAATTGGTACCCCAATATTCGGTCTCTCAATCTCAAGGCATGGCTCTTGAAGAGTTAGAGTATGCAGATTTGCATCTGTCCCAAGGGTTCTGGATATTCTCAAAGCCTCTCAAAAGCCTGCCACCAGAAAAACTTACAACTCTAAATGGAAAAGATTCAGCATTTGGTGCTCCAAGAAGCATATATCCCCAGACACTGTTGAATTGTCTACAGTTCTGGATTATATGGTTCATCTTAATGGCCTAGACCTCAGACCAGCTGCTATCAAAGTACATTTGTCAACTGTTTCTGCTTTTTTGTCAGTGGGAAAGCCTTCCTCACTGTCATCTCACCCTGTATTCTGTAAATTTTTCAAGGGATTGCTTCATACCAATCCCCCCTTTAGGGATCCTACCTCTGTTTGGGATCTTAATGTTTGCATTGCTCAGCTTATGTAACCCCCTTTTGAGCCTTTGTCTTCAGCAGAGCTTAAGTACTTGACTTGGAAAACTGTGTTCCTGGTAGCTATTACCTCTGCCAGGTGTATCAGTGAATTGCAAGGTCTGTCAGTGGAGCCTGATTTTGTCTCATTCCATAGAGATAAGGTGGTCCTTAGAACTAACAGGAGATTTTTACCTAAAGTGGTTTCAGATTTTCATCTGTACCAATCTGTGTCTCTCCCTGTGTTCTTTACTGATGATTCTTCTTCAGGAGAAAGAAGTTTACACAGTTGTTGTAACAGATGTTAAAAGAGCCCTTAGTTCCTACATTGAGCATACTAAGGCTCACAGGTTTGACTACCTCCAGTTGTTTCTCACTTATGGGGAAGGGCAAACATGCCACTAAGAGAACTATTGCCAGGTGGCTTGTCTCTTGTATTCAATTCTGCTATGAGAAGCTAGGCAAAATACCTCTCTCAGGTCTGAGGGCTCATTCGACTAGAGGTACAGCTGTTTCCCTGGCTGCAGCCAGGGATATTCCTTTGCTAGAGATATATAAAGCAGCCACCTGGAAAACAGTCCATACATTTACCAAACATTACTCTCTGGACATTCAGGCTAGGAGTGATGCTTGGTTTGGTACAGCAGTACTGCAGAGCCTATTCCCAAGGTAGGTTTGAGTCCCTCCTCCATGGAGGTACTGCTTGGTAATCTGCAATAGTCAGAATACAGCAAGACTTCATGTGGTTTGAAGAAAAAATTCCTCACCTTAGTAATTATGTTTCTTCTAATGAAGTCTTGCTGTATTCTGACCTCCCTGCCTCCCCTCTCAGAACCTGTTTTTGGGAAGTGGGCTGGCAGGTGCAGTGTTGCACCCCAGGGGTGCATTTGGGAACTCCCTCCTTTTAGAGAGGGGGAGTGGGTTATATTATTAATTTAACAGTCTTAAGTTGTTCACTACCTGGTTTTTGATTTTGGATTTCTTGACTTGAGTCTTTTGGGGATCCAAAATATTTGGTTGCCATTTGGCTAGTAAAAATTTTACAATTTCCACATAGTAGTTAGTATTGGCTCATAAGAATCTGATGGTTGTGCTTCTAAGTGCAGCAGACAGAGGTCTGAACTGAGCTCGAGCTCAACATTCTATGATCTGCATAGAAAATTAACCCTCTTCTCTCTGGGGTAGTTTGAGTGCTGGGGATAACTGCAATAGTCAGAATACAGCAAGACTCCATTAGAAGAAACATAATTACTAAGGTGAGTAATTTTTTTTTTCGTTTGTTTGTACTTTTGTTTTGACATGGAACCTTTATAAAAGAGCCTCTGGGCTTAAAGGTAATAATCTGAAATGTGAAATAAATAAAATAAGTAAACAATACTCAGTTATTTGTTGCATATAGTATGGTGGCTAGGGGTCACTCAGCAGCTAAAAAGACTACCGTATTTCTCATTGGTTGGTACCTTGTAGTTTTGACAGCTACAGTAAAGCTGGCAAAGAACCTTATGGTTGGCATGGGTCTCATTCTACTAGAACAGCTGTTTCCATAGCAGCTGCCAGGGACAGCCCTTTGCTGGAAGTCTGTCAGGCTGAAACCTGGTCCTCGACCCACACCTGCACATCCCATTATTGTACTGATGTGCGATCTAGAAGGGATGCTAGGTTTGGGGGGATCTGTCCTTCAGAACTTATTCCCTTAATGATCCTAGTTCCTAACTCCACATGGCACCACTAGTAGTCTGCTTAAAGTGGTGAGCAAATGAAAAGACTTATGTTAGAAGAAAAAGAAACCTATTTTGTAACTGTAGTTCTTCCAATCAATGTTTTTATCTGATTACCACTACCTCACCTCACCTCCCCAGGCTAGGTATAGGTCTTTCATGCATTTGTAGGATAGTTAGTAGTGTTTTTCTTTATGAATATTTCATTCAAAATATGTTTTTCTAAATAATTGTTATATTCTTTACTAAATATACTGTTTTAGTGGTTCTTTTCAGGCCTTCTGGACTTTATGGCTGAATGATCTATCTGCCAGTTGACACTCAGAGGTCATGCAATCAGCGCTTGGATTGGCTCAAACTATCCAAAACGTTCTGAGGCAGAGAGCATGTGCAGGCTATCTGCTTAGAGTAGTAATCAGATGAAAACATTGATTAAAAGATCTATAGTTTGCAAGGTAGGTAACATTTTCATATTCCTGTTAAATGTATTTTATTTATTTAGTTTCTGTTGACCGGGTAAGTGCATTAGACAAATTCTGCCCATTTTCAGGCATGACCCGGGGGAGAGGGGGATACAGATGAATACCAACTGACAATGAACCAGATTAAGCTGTTTGTATTTTTAGTGAATGGGGGAAATTTGGCCAAGACATCGGGGAAGTTCCCCTACTCACGGGTGGGGAACCTCTGACATACTGACACTCGGCCAAAATGGCATCCGGAGAAGGAGAGAGGATGGAGGTAGGGGAGAGGGTCTCCTCTTCTATCTCAGCTCGAAACCCATTTGATGGATGTAGCAGCACAGATGAAGATTTCCCCTGAAGTACCTAAGGAGCATGGAATGTGTGGACCACCTAATTACCCTTCTGATACAGAGCTTCCAACGGGAAACAGAGTATCTAATCAGGATTTGGAAGTTAGTACAACAGTGTTAAGACAGCTGAGTCAAATCCTGGACTTACTGCAGGAAGAAGGATCCAGATACATGGCCAAGAGAACTGCGCTTCTCGCATAGATGGTAGCTTTGGAAACTCGAACTATTCAGACCCCTGCCTCAGCGGTGCACACAACTGCTGCAGCAATGGTATTGAAGGACCTGCACTATGTGAACAGCTCACAGTGAGACACTCAAACTCTGGGCATGGAAGTAAGACTTTCTTCTTCTATGTGATTACCAAACTGAATGCAGGCAAAAAGGTGGAACTCTCATCAGGAATGACTCAGATGGATGTTTTTTCCAGCCTAAGATGCTCCACGAGACAGCGGAGTTCTGAGGTCATGGTCAGTAGACATGGCCCTGCAAGCTGCAGGGTGGGAGAAGACATGAATTCAGGACACTGGGTCTCGGGCTCATCGCCCAGTCACATTCCGGGAGTCCAGCAAGAGATTACCTCTCCAAATGGACACAGAGGACTGAAACGAACTGAGGATACTCAGGCTCTAGAACTCCCCTGACTTCGCTTTGACCCACAACCCTACATTACAGCTCCTGACATGCCCTGCAGAGTCAGCTGAGCCTGTACTTTGTAACCAAACTGAGAGGTCTAATGCTAATGAAAATCAGGAAATCCCACAAAAGTACCACATGTAGGTCAAAGGTTGGGAGCATGGCCTTATGCATCTCTGTTCAAAACCCCGATACAACCAGCGAAGAGACATAATGCAGTGAGATGGAAATATGTTGGAGGCATGCATGAAGCTCCCGACAGTGTATGTGACCAGAACCCTTCTGAAATACTCCCTCAAATTTTTTGCCAGTGAGATACATACTCTCATACATGTATTGGGGAAACTGTGTTTGACGTTAATTTTAAAACACGACTTGGTCTGAAATGTTTTTGGATAAAATACCACAAATTGAAATCTACACCTTTATGGACTCCATTTCTGGTGATTCCCTTATCAAGGCCTACCCAAAAAATGATTACTGTTTTATTTCAAAGTGAGGAGGTTAACATGAATGATCTGACACACTGGTTAAAGGCAAGGTGTACTGTATTATCTTACCCAGAAGCTATTTTCGATTCCAGATTTGGACCGGGGGGGGGGAATGGAGAGCCTGGGTAATGCTGAAAATGTGTGATACCGGAATTCTACACTTACCAAATAGCTTCTTTCTGGTTAGGGATAGGGGAGTCCTTTTCTACCCAGAACAACCTAAGGCATGCTATAGGTATGACTCGGTGGCTCATGTGAGTAGTGCCTGTGATCAGGTCAAATGTAGTATCTGTGACACTGTGGGCATTCTGGAGTACAATGTACTGAGGGCGAAAAATGTAACGTGATAAAAGAGGACATTATAAACCAGAGCTGGCAGATTGAGCTGAACAGCATCTTTGTATTACTTTGGTTCAAAGACAAAATATTGCATCTAAAAAAAAAAAAAAAGCACCGGGGTGCGGGAGTCTACAGTATGTCTGCCTCCACCTGAGAAGGATCCAGCTGTGACGTCTGGAGGGCTCCATGATATGCCAGGTCTGAGCCCACCTTTGGAAGTTACTCTTTCTGAGGCCTCCTCAAGGGGGTCAGTACTTGCTGTTATTACACCAGTTCACCCAGATCTTGCACCTGCAGCACCTCCAGCTATGGAACCTGTGCAACCTATATTGGACAAAGAACCTCAGATCCCTGTGGGAATGACCAATATGGGCCCTCTGCCCCCCTCCAATGACAGTGGACCCATTTTCAGTGATTAGAGACACCAGAAGTTGAAGAGGGAGGGGGTATGCCAGGGTTGGATGTTCTAAAACAGTGCCCCCATCACACAAAACAGGTACGAACTGTTACAGACGAATGGAGATGACTGATCTAGATTCAGACACCTCCTCTGTTCAATCTTCTTTGCCAGAACACACAACAGACACGGAGGTCCCAATGGAAATTTCTGTTCTCCAAAAAAGAAAAGCAAAAGTAAAGCATAAAACCAAGGAACCGCCACTATGGAAAGGAAGACAAAAATGATAACAGGGTGGTATACAACAAAACAATCTAAATGACTGAACATGAAAACTCTGCATGTCATTCAATTAATATAAATAGCATTAAGAATGTGGTTAAAAGGGATTTAGTATTGTCCTATCTGTATATGTGTGCCCTAGGCATTGTGTTGCTGCAGGATGTCAGATTTCATACCCTACATGAAATCAAACAGGCGACACGAGCCTGGTACTTAGGCCCTTCATACTGGTCCTTTGGTCAGGAACCATGTTCAGGGGTAGGGATCCTCTTTAATTTTCCTGATATCAAGCTTATTAAGCTAATAGACTTAGTCTCAAGTAGGGTCTTGATGCTAGATGTCAAAATTCACAGTATAGTGTGTAAACTAATAAACACATACATACCTCAGATGAAGGCACTTAGGACTGACATGCTTAAACTCATACAGCCCTTTTTACACACCGTAGTCTGGGTAACAAGCTTCCTGAATTAGTGGCCTTGATGGAGGAGGGAACATCTGGATATCGTGGCAGTCACAGAAACATGGTACACACACAACCATGACTGGGACGTAAACATACCAGGATACACTATCTACAGGAGGGACAGGGAGGGTAAAATAGGAGGAGGAGTAGCTCTTTACATAAGGGAAGGAATAAAAGCAACAGAACAAAAGGGTAAACAGGGAGGAGAAGCACTGTGGGTAAATTTGGAGACAGGCAATGGCACCACAATCCGCACAGGGGTTGTATACAGACCCCCCTTCTCAGGGGGAGGAAATGGACAAGGAAATGATAGAAAGTATACTTAGAATGGCAGAAAAAAGGGGAGATATTGCTGATGGGTGATCTGAATATGCCAGATGTTAACTGGAGTGCAGTTGCAGCAGCCACTTCGAAGAGTGGGGTTATTCTAGATGCCCTACAGGGGGCATGCCTTAGACAACTAGTATTGGAGCCCACTCGAGAGGAGCAATCTTAGACCTGGTTTTCTCAAATGGAGATGGAGAGAGGATCACCGATTTGGAAGTAGGTAGCCATCTGAGAACTAGCGACCACCGAACAGTATGGTTGCAATAAACACAGCATATAGAGTCAAAGCCATACAAAGGCAAAAGTACTGGACTTTAGGAGGGCTGACTTTGCCAAAATAGATTGATGCCTAAGGAATGCACTAGCAAATGGGCAGGAGGGAGGGTGGAAGAACAATGAGAATAATAAAACTGCCATCACAGAGATAACGAGCCTTTGTGTGAAGCAAATAAACAAAAGCGATGTAAGAAACCACTATGGTTCTCAAAGGAAGTGGCAGTGAAGGTTCAGAGAGAAGCATTCAGGAAGTACAAGGAATCGTAGAAGGAGCAGGACAGAGAACTGTATCAGTTAAAGCAAAGGAGGCTGGGAAGGCAGTCAAAACAGCAAAGGCCCAAACCAAGAAAAGATAGCCAACTCAGTTAAGAAGGGATAAAACCTTTTATAGGTACATCAGGGGGCGAAGGAAGACCAAAGGAGGGATAGTGAGGCTTAATAAAGGGAGGGAGGGTGGGCAGAGGGAGACTGTGAAAAAGCAGAGATACTAAACAAATATTTTTGCTCAGTATTTACAAATGAAGAGGGAGATACCTAAAACAAACAGAAACACTCTGGATACAGAAGTTGATACCAGCCCATTTACAGAAGAAAGGGTTCTGAAAGAACTCTTAAAACTGAAAGAGTGGACAAAGCAATGGGGCCTGAAGGGATTCATCCCAGAATTCTAAAAGAACTAAGGGTAGAACTAGTGACACCGCTGACTACCCTTTTTAAAAAATCATGGGAGGATGGGGTGGTACCCGAGGACTGGAGGAGGGCAGATGTGATTCCCCTTCACAAAAGTGGGAGCAAGGCAGAAGCAAGAAACTAGAGACCTGTTAGTTTAACCTCAGTGATAGGGAAAATGATGGAATCACTTCTGAAGGAAAGAATTGTCGAGTATCTAGAGGCCAGAGGGCACAGGACCCTAGGCAGCATGGATTCCACAGCGGAAGGTCATGCCAGACGAATCTGATAGATTTCTTTGACTGGGTGATCAAAGTAGTAGATCAGGGAGGGCTGTGGACATGGCTACCTAGACTTTAGCAAGGCATTTGACACAGTCCCACAAAAGATTAATATACAAGTTAGCCAGCCTGGGAGTGGGTCCCAAGATGACAGCTTGGGTAAAGGATGGCTGGAGAATAGGACACAGAGTAATAAGTAAATGGGTCACTCTCAGAAGAAGGGGGATACTAGTGAGGGTACGCAGGAGTTCAGTATTAGGACTGGTCCTCTTCAATGTCTTATAATGCGACATTGCAGAGGGACTGGAAGAAAAGTATGTCTCTTTGCAGATGACACAAAGATCTGCAACAGAGTTGATTCACAGGTGAGGTGGAAAGGATGAGAAGGGAATTGGCAAGGTTAGAGGAATGGTCAAATGTATGGCAGCTTAGATTTAATGCTAAGAAGTGCAAGGTAATGCACCTGGGAAACAAAAACTCAGGGGAAGAGTACACAATGGGGGGTAAGATACTAACAACAACAGAAATGGAAAGGGACCTGGGGGTAGTCATATCAGATGACCTAAAGGTGGGCAAGCAATGTGAGAGGGCAGAAGGAGGGCTGGGGGGATACTGGGATGCATAGGGAGAGGCATCACCAGTAGAAAACAGGAAGTTATTATCCCTCTGTACAGACAGCTGGTGAGACCCCATCTGGAGTAGTGCGTGCAGTTCTGGAGGCATAATCTCTGCAAAGACATAGACAGGATGGAAGCTGTCCAGAGGAGGGCAACTAAAATGGTCGGGGTCTGCACCGGAAGACATATGAAGAGAGATGAAAGGAGCTAATATGTATAGCCTCGAGGAAAGGAGGGAGGGGAAACATGATAGAAACGTTTAAGTGCCTCAAGGAATCAACAAAAGTCCAAGAGGGTAGCATCTTTCAAAAAGAGGTGTGCAAGAACAAGAGGCACAATTTGAAGATAGAGGCGGCTCAGAGGTAATTTAAAGTATTTTTTCACACAGAGGGTTGTGGATGCATGGAGCGGCCTTGGAGGAGGTTGTGGAGTCAAAAACGGTGGTGGAATTCAAGCATGCATGGGACAGTCATAAGGCCATTCTAGGGGGTGGGGGTTGGAAGAAGTAGGCTGCTGGTTAACTAGGATCTGCAGCTTATCCAGTAGGTAGGGAAATGGGCAGACTGGGTGGGCCAAGCGGTCCTTATCTGCCGTCAAATTCTATGTTTCTACCTCACAATATGTCATCTTTGATTGTGGGCTATCTCTGAAGGACACAACATACTTCAAAAACTTCCAAACTTTTCTGTGACACAAATTTTTAAACACAATGTTAAGAATGGCCAGTCTGTTGGATACCTATTTAATGGCGACTAACCTACATACACCCACCTTTCACAAGGGCAGTTTAGCTACCCGGATAGATTTTTTTCACTTCCAAACATTTGCCTATTCTCAAAGCAACTGTAGAAACTACTGGATTTTCTGATCATAACAGGCTGGCTATATTTATTGGGTCTCAGAGTACAGTACACAGAGGTCCAAGGGTGTGAAAACTGAATACTTCCCTATTACAGCAGGAAAAGTTTATGTTGTTATTATAAGACTTTTTGTATGTGAAGAAATGGATAACTGTATACAGTGGTGGGAAAATACTAAACATGACCTTGGGAGTTTTTTTGAAACAGCAGAGCAGATTTTACAGTATGGATAAATATAAAGAATTTTTAAGTGAGAACGCACAATTACAGAGACTGATGTCTTTAAAGGTATTGACGAAACAGGATTACACTACCCAAATTAATGTCCTTAAAAAGGATCTTCGGATCTTTCATCTGGAGGAAGCACAAACCATGAAACATCAGCACCAATTTGGAACTTCTGGATCTTCAGAAATTATTTGCCCATACAAAGTGTGCCAAAATAGAGTAGGAAAAAAGGAAATGACAGCCCTGATTGATAGGAATAATGTTTTACAGGAGACTAGTGCAGGTCTTATGGATACCATCACTGACTATTCTAGGAATAAATATGGCCCCTTAGGGAGTGATGGATCAGCAGCAACTTGCTTGTTGAAGAATTTACCTGTGCCTCATATTCAGCTGACAGAGTTGATGCCCTTAGGTCAAGAGATAAACACCCATGAAGTACTGACAGCAATTTCTTCTGTAAATAACAATACTGCCCAAGGCCCAGACAGACTCCCATCAGAAATCTACAAATTTTTAGGTGAAAGTTTGGGGGAGGAGTTGTCACAGGTCTATAAGCAGATGTTATAGACTCAGGAGGTCCCGTGAACTATGAATATGGGTATGTTAAGCTATACAAAAAGGGGGACAAAAAACTGTTACAGAACGGGAGACCAATTTGCCTCCTAAATATGGATTTCAAAATTCTAGCAAAAGTTCTTGCTAAAAGATTAATGACGGCCGAGCATCTTGTATCTGAAGCTCAGGCGTCTTCCATTCCAAGACGCTGTATTCAAGACCATTTAATATTAATACAGAAACTGATTGGAAAAGGTAATGCTGGACAACTTTTGGGGTTTATACTATCACTGGACCAAAGTCAGGATTTTGACGCAGTGAATCATGATTTTTTATGGTCGGTCTTGGAAGCCTACCAGATACCAGGAAACGTTATACAATGGATTAAAACCCTGTATAACACAGTTAGTGTTTCCCCTGGTTAATGGGTGGAAGGGGGCTATAATTAGCATTAAACAGGGGGTGAGACAGGGCTGTCCCCTAAGTCTGATATTATATGTATTTTTTCTGGACCCCCTACTCAGGACAATCATTTTTTCATGACATGTTTCATCACTGACTGACATATCAGGGATTAGGGCAAGTCCATTGGTGGCCAATGCAGATGATATGTGCCTCTGTGTGCAGAATGAAGCATCTGTGGTAGAAGTAATAAGACTTTGTAATTTGCTTGGCAGATCAGCTGGGGCATCCTTAAACCTCCAGAAATGTGTAGATACGGGTTTAGGAGACACCGCACATTCAGAGAATAGAGTGGGTGGTATATCACTGACTATACAGCCTATTAAAATATTGGCGATACAATTTGGATCAGGGTGTTTGGATATCTTGAACTGGGAGGAGAAGTTAGCACTGGGTAAGAAAAAAGTTGCTCTTTGGAACAAATACAAATTAGGGAAAAAGAAACGAATATACTTAATTAGAATGTACCTGATCCCAATCTTCCTTTACATTAGTTTTATTCCCTCACCCCAAACAGTTTAGAGAATCAATTTCTGGTGAGTTTTTTTCAAGTGGTTTGGAGCAGCCGCCTTCCCCCCTTTAAAAGGAATGTCACTTATTTATCCATTCATCAGGGGGGATTGAACACGATACACCCCTTGTTGTTTTATAACTGTATTTCTCACCCCAGAAATACTCCAATATTCCTAACTCTTTTGCAGTATACCTTTAAGGTCAGATCTGCCCGGAGATAGAATGCTATGCTAATGATGGAGTCATGGGCATGAGCCACTTTTCAAATGCTGCCACCTATCAATTGCCTAAATTCGAACCCTCAGATTTCTCTCTCTCCACCTGTCAAGACCAGATACCTGGAGATTTCCTCTTCCTCATCTAGTCAGAGAAGCCTTTATTAATAACAAATACTTTTGCTGCCTATCAGTGTTATTTTAATAACCATTAGTTTATTTAACTAGTTTTGTGTTGTTTTCTTGGTTTCTCATGGTTTGGAATAACCGCTGAGGAATCAAGATAATTTTAGTTAGTTTCTTTGGGTTTTTTCCCCTGGTTATTTACTAGTTTTTGTAAATTTTATGTCCTAAAATCTTTGTTTTTTGGAACTGATACCTTCAGTTCCGAACTTCTAATCCCGGTTCTATTTCTATTGGTTCTCGGTTCCGCTCGGTTTCCCCGATTTGGTTCTTGAACCAACCGCAACAGATAAATTTATTGTTTTTTTAATTTAAAAACCTTTTCTGCTTTTCAGTTACGGTTTTTCTTCATTATGTCAGAAAAACCTAAAAAGAGAACTGGAGAACACGGTTTTAAAAACTATTCTGAGTGTGGTAAAGTCTTTGCCAAGGCAGATAAGCACTCTGTTTGTATCTTCTGCCTTGGTTTTGACCATTTAAAAACTAATTGTGACATTTGTAAATCTTTTCTGGAAAAGACATTGGGAAAATGTCTGGAGAGATTAAATAAGAGATTGAAGGGTCCCTCTGGCTCTGATCTGCCGAAACCCTCAGGGTCTGTAGTTGACACCACATCTTCTACTGTTTCTACCCCTGATATGGGTAAAAAGAGACCCTCTGAACTGGCTAGCTCTCTTATTCCGGTTAAAAAAAGCAAAGAAAACAAAGCACACTGAACCCCCTGTGGAAAAGGGGACTTCTGTGATGCCTGCTTCAGAGATTGCACAAGCAATAAAAATGATGCAAACCTTGCAGGGTCTGCTGCCTGTGGTTTTACAGTCCCTGGTCCAGACCTCTGCACCTTCTAACCCACCATCCTTTCCTGAGCAGCGTGGAGAGGAGGAAGAAGGTGAGCCTGTAGAGCCTGAGGTCTCCCCTGAACAGGAGTTTGGCTTCCCTCCCAGGACTATAGAAGATTATTCTTCTCATTTTTCCTTTATCAGGAAAATTGCTGATGCCTTGGACATACCTACCTTTGAAACTGTAGAGGATGAGGAGGAGGCTGAATATCTGGAAATGATGGGGCTGAGTCCTTCTAAAAAAACTGTCACTCCTCATAAATAAATTCTTTAAAAGAAATATTCTAAAACTCCTCCAAGCTCCTGGGTCTGTCCCTCCTTTGGACAAAAGGTTGGATAAAAAGTATCAGCTTGACAGTACAGGGGCTGAATTCTTAGTTTCACACCCTGACCACTAAGGGGTGGTGCAAGCTGTAGCTTGTGACGAGGCATAAATCCCTCTGGCTTCCTGCCCTCCAGAGAAGGACTCTCAAAGAATTGAAAGTATGACCAAGAATGGTAACCTGTCTGCCTCTCTGGCCATTAGGCAAGCTATCAGGCCTATGCAGCCCAGTACCAGAAGATTCTCTGGCAGTCTGTCCTGGACATGGCTGAGTAAGCACCTTCTCCTCTTTTCGGCAGACCAAGCTGAGACTGCAAGGTTTGGCCTGGAAGCTGCCAAATACCAGTTCCAGATGGCAGCAGACAGTAATGAGACTGCTGCAAGGTGGATGGCAAATACCATCACACGGAGAAGGTTTGCTTGGTTGAGAGCCACAAATCTCACACAGAATACCCAGAATAAGTTTCTGAATTTTTCTATGGAGGGCATTTCCCTATTTGGCAGCCATACAGAGGCCTAAATGAAGAAGGTGGATGAGTATAAAGCCACCTTCCATAGCATTTCTGCAAAGGAAAGACACTCCACCTCCTCTAGACCCTTCCGTAGGGGAGGCAGGGGCTGACAGTTTTATTCCAGGCCTTTTTACCAGGCCATGGTACTTCCTCAGGCACCCCAATACCCACGGCAAGGGTATTTCAGGGGTAGGGGCAGAAAAGGTGCCAGGTGTGGTGCCCAGTTTCAGCCCCAGTCTAAGCAGGACTCCTGACTTCATCGATCAGGTTGCCTCTCCTTTGCCAGTAGGAGGTTGACCCATTTTTTCCAGAATTGGAAAACCATCACCACACACAAGAGGGTTCTGGAGATAGTGGGTCAGGGCCTGTCTTTGAGTTTCAAGTCCTCCCCTGTTCAAAAAATGCGAGTTTTCAAACCAGCTTCCTTCCTGGAAAGCAAAAGGCTGGAAAAAGAGGTGAAACACCTTCTTTCACTAAAAGCAGTGGAACTAGTGCCTTTGCATCAAAGGGGAAAAGGACTTTACTCAAGGTATTTTCTCACGCCAAAGAAAAATGGAGAGCTGTGGCCTATCTTGGATCACAGGGTTTTCAACAGGTTTCTAGCAAAACCAAAGTTCAAAATGGTGATTCTGTCTCTGATTCTACCAGCACTCCAGAATGGAGATTGTCTGGCATCATTGGACCTAAAGATGCCTATTTCCACATTCCCATAAGGGAGTCTCACAGAAAGTATCTCGGGTTCAGACTCCTGTCGGGTCATTATCGGTTCTCAGCTGTATCCTTCAGTCTCACTTCAGCACCAAGGGTGTTCACAAAGTGTCTGGCTGTGGTAGTGGCTCACCTGTGCAGACAAGGTGTCACAGTATTCCCCTATCTAGACGACTGGCTCTTGGTGGGAAATTCACCACAACAGTTAGAAGAACACCTGCAGCTCACTCAGCAGCTTCTGCAATCTCTGGGTTTCCTTTTAAATCTAGAAAAATCTGTTTTTCTTTCATCTCAAATTCTGCAGTTCATAGGAGCAGAGTTGAATACCATAGTGGGCAGAGCCATTCTACCCAGAGACAGGATAAAAAGCATCATGCAGTTGGCAGGTTTTTTCAGGCTCAAGGCCCAAAGGCCTGCAAGGCATTTTCTTCAACTTCTGGGCCACATGGCAGCTGCAACAGGCACAGTGCGAGGCTCCAGGATTCAGATGAGAGACATCCAATTTCACTTAAGAGCTCATTGGTGCCAATGAAAGGATTCCCTGTCAAAGCTTGTTCCTGTAACAAAAACATTTATCCAAGCTCTTCAGTGGTGGAAAGAGGAAACCAACCTCAGAGAAGGGTTCCTTTCCAAAAAGAACTTCCATCAATGATTCTCACAACGATGCATCCCTCTTGGGCTGGGGGGCTCATCTAGCAGAGCACACTACCCAGGGCACTTGGTCAAGTGCAGAGACTCTTTTACACATAAACTTGTTAGAGCTCAGGGCAGTGTTTCTGGCAATGCAAGCTTTCAAACGACTGATGCAGGGAAAGGTAGTACAAGTCAGGACAGACAACACTACCACCATGTACTACATAAACAAGCAAGAGGGAACAAGGTCAAGCCTCCTTTGCATGGAGGCTATGAGAATTTGGACCCCAGCTTACTCACTGGGCTCCTCACTACAGGCCATTCATCTGCCAGGCAAAGACAATGTCCTGGCAGATACCCTGAGCTGAATCAGCCAGGACCATCACAAATGGTACCTGAACAGACAAGTGGTGCAGACCTTATTCAGGAGGTGGCGCACTCCAGAAATAGACCTCTTTGCCTCTTATCAGAGTCACCACTTGTTACAGTTCTGTTGCAGACCTCCAGTAGTAGGCACGGTTCCTTTGGATGCCTTTTATTCTGGATTGGTCAGGGAAATTCCTGTATGCATCCCCCCCATTTCTTCTGGTACACAGGGTGCTGTTGAAACTCTAGTCTCAGTCAGCAACAATGATTTTGATAGCCCCAGACTGGGCCAGGCAACCATGGTACTCCCTATTGCTGTCCATGTCAGTGGACAAATCAATGCATCTTCCCAAGAGGCACAATCTTCTGACCTCCAACCAGAGGAGGCTCCTGTATCCGAACCTCAAGTCACTCAGGCTCAAAACTAGGCTCTTGAGGACCTATAGTATGCTGGTTTACATCCTTCTGAACCAGTTATGGATGTTTTAAGAGGATATAGGAAATCCTGTACCAAGAAAACCTATGCTACAAAGTGGAAGAGGTTTTCTATATGGTGCTCTAGTAGGAGTATAGTGCCAACCCAGGCAGGAGTGCCGTTGGTCTACTTACATTCCACAGGCTTATAGCCTTCTACTCTAAAGATTCATTTGGCTTCAGTCTCGGCCTATGCATCTGCAGACAAGTCTGTTTCTTTGGCATCAAACCCCATATTTAAAAGGTTCTTCAAGGGCCTTTCTCATATGTTTCCACCGGTGAGAGAACCGGTGCCAGCTTGGGACCTTAATATCTGCATTGCTCAACTCATGGCCCCCCCTTGAACCTATGTTTTCAGCACCTTTGAAGTATATTACATGGAAAACAATGTTTCTAGTGGCCATTACTTCAGCTGGAAGAATTAGTGAGCTCCAGGCTTTATGCATTGGAAATGACTACATTTTCTTTCACAGTGATAAGATAGTCTTACAGACAAATAGAAAATTCCTTCACTTGAACCAATCTATCACTTTGCCAGTGTTCTTTACTGACCATTCTTCTTCTGGTGAATGTCGGCTGCATAGCCTGGATGTCAAAAGAGCTTTGAGCTACTACATGACAGCCACCAAGTCCCATAGGCAGGACAGAACACAATTTTTCCTCACTTATGGGGATGTAGGAAAGGGAAATCCAGTATCTAAAAGGTTCATTTCTCATTGGATTGTCCAGTGTATCCAATTTTGCTGTTCAAAGGTGGGCAAGGAAGCTCCAGCAGGGCTCAGAGCCCACTCCACAAGGGGTACAGCTGCAACACTGGCAGCTGCAAGGGATGTACCCTTGGCGGATATCTGTAAAGCAGCAACCTGGCAAACAGTACACACATTTGTCAAGCATTACAGCTTGGATATGCATTCTAGGGCTGATGCCAGACTTGGTACAGCTGTCCTGCAGAGCCTGTTTCCAAAATAGGCTCTTCCCACCTCCTAAGGTACTGCTTTTTAGTCTGCAGAAGAGTTAGGAATATTGGAGTATTCCTGGGGTGAGAAGAAAAAGTTGCTTACCATAGTAACCTTGTTTCTCCCAGGGGATACTCCAATATTCATAACTCTCCCACCCCATCTCCCCATTTAAGAACCAGTGGCTTCTGTATCCCATGCTGTACCTTAGTGTTTGCATGCCACATTCTACTGTTATTAGAACTTCTTCTTTTGTTTTTCTCCTTTTCAGGTGATTCTGACATAGGAGCGTGTGGGATTGTTCATGATAAGTTTATATTTCCTCCAGTTGGAGGTTTGGGTGGGGAATTTTGAAGTTACATTTTATATATTTTAAAATATTGGGCCCTGTCTTTACAGGCGTCCATGAAATTTGAGGGTTAGAATGTAGGCAGTTGATAGGTGGCAGCATTTGAAAAGTGGCTCATGCCAATGATTTCTTCATTAGCATAGCATTCTATCTCTGAGCAGATCTGACCTTAAAGGTATACTGCAGAAGAGTTATGAAAATTGGAGTATCCTCTGAGAGAAACAAGGTTACTATGGTAAGTAACTTTTTCCTTTTTGACGATGAATGTGAGGCCCATTCTGGTTCATAATAACAAAGGTTGGGAAACATGGGCGTATGATGCAATTAAATCTTGGTTTTAATTATGGGATAGAAATATGCTATGAATTGTGAAGCATCAACCTTTGGTGCCTCTTTATTGGTGAGAAATATTCACCAGACTTAGGCAATGGAAATTGCCAATCAAATGTTGATCATGTTACAGAGGAAGGCTTTATATTTAAACCTATTAGAGAGAATTTGTAGAGTCCCAAATGTGTTTGAGCATTGCCCGGCGGTACAGAGGCCTGCACTCTTGAATTTTTTAAGGAACCCCAGAATCTCCCCGCACATGTGGGATCTCCACTGGCTTAGTTGTCACAACAGAATCAATGTCAAAGACAAACATAAACAGGCCATAGAGAGACTTTGTAGCAGACCCCATTGTATACAGCAGGTAGAGATGATTAGGCATCTTTTTTTTTTTTTCAATGCTTTTATATTCATGATTTTTTGAACTTTGTAACACAGTCATGGTCTGTGCCTGTTTTTGCTTCTATTAGCTACGAAAATGTAATGTATGAGGATACTGCTGGTCCTTGGAGACACTGGCACAAAGAAACCTTCAAAGTTATTTTCACAGTTTTTAAGTGGCATATTTGGAATGCTTGCTGTTTTTATACTTTGCAACAGAAAGATGCCTCCTTTCAAACAACATGAAGTCTTGCTGTATTCTGACATATTGCAGTGATTCCCAACCTTTGAACTGCCCCTGAGAACAAAGAGTTAACTTTCTATGCAGGGCATAGAATGCTGAGCTCGAGCTCAGTTGAAGTCTCTGTCTGGAGTGTTTCAAACTCAAACCGTCAGATTCCTTACTCCGCCTCACTGAACGGTCGCTCTGGAAATTTTTCCTTCAGCTTGGTTCAAAGTCAGTTAAAGTTTCAGTTTTCGTCGTTTTTTTAAACCAAAAAAGTTTTCCGCATAGTCGGTTCAGTCTCTGTCTGTGGTGCTGTGAGTACTAGATAGGAATTGTTCTGTTTTTCTGTGTGGAACTTGTAAAAGTGCAACTTGGTTCGGCTGAACCGGCCATTTGATAGTGAAATCTTGTGTTTTGTTTTTCACTTAATGTGTGGTTACTGGTTCTTATCGGTTCTGGAAAAAAAAGTGTTTTAATACGTTTTTTTCCAATACCCGTGACACAGGAACCGATAAGGGAGTCTTGCCTGGCGGTTGCCATAAAAAGGGTAAGTTGGTTAGGTTGGCCATGTCTGAGAAACCCAAGAAAAAAAAACCGGCCCACTGGGTTTCAACACTGCAGTGAGTGTGGGAAGGTCTTTGCTAAGGCTGATCCCCACACCATCTGTGTTTATTGTCTGGGGTTTGACCACCTTGATTCAGACTGCCAAATATGTAAAAACTTTCCCAAATCTACCCTTGAGAAGAGATTAGGTAGACTGAGGGAAAAGGAGGCCGAGAAGTCTGCTGGCTCAGATGGCCAGCCTGGTTCAGTTCTGACCGAACAAGAAGGAGTGCCCTCTGACCATGGCGATACTTCTTTGGGAAAAAGGAGAGCTGATTCCCGAGGGATTGGTTCCGACAAAAAGAAAACGCAAAGACAAATCGACTGGTTCGGATCCAGAGGTTCATGTTCTGACCGCCGAAGTGATAGCCAGAGTGATTCAGGCTCCTTCTGGCAGGGGTTCAGTTCGGTTGGTTCCCCCGGTTCAAGATTATACCTTCGAAGATTTTTATGAACCGGAATTTGAAGAGGAAGGGGAATTTCAGGATGATGATGGTGAAAGTGAGGGTCTGGATGTGCCTGTGGAACCGGACATCTCCCCAGACAGACCTTCAGGTGTTTCCCCTCCTAGGCTTTCTGAGTCCCCTTCTCACTTTATGTTCTACAGAAAGGTGGCTGAAACCCTCCCAGCTTCCTATGGAGGAGGCTGTGGAAGATCAAGAGGAGCCTGATTATGTAGAAATGATGGACATCCCAGAGTCCAGGAGACTGTTCCCCTCCACAAATCCTTTGGAAAACAGACACAAAAAATCCTAAAGTCTCCTAACACTATACCTCCTGTGGATAGAAGAATGGACAAGAGGTATACACTTTCAGGCTGAGACATAGATTTCTTATACCAGCAATGCAGCCATGTTGGGGTAGTGTAGGCTGCTGCCTGTGACAAAGCAAATATTCTCTTGGCTTCACACCCCCAGACAAGGACTCCAGGAAGATTGATGCCATGGCAAAGAAACAGTACATGGCATCTTCTTTGGGATTCAGGCAGGCTAATTACATGGCCTATACAGCCAGGTACCAGAAGTCCAGGTGGGACACTGTACTGGCACTGGCTAAACAGGCCTCTCCCCAGCTAGCCAAGGAGCTGGAGGCAGTGGCTGCAGATGGGATTGAGGCATCTAAAGTTCAGTTTCATGCTGCTGTGGACTCTGATGTGTCATCAAGAGTCATGGCTACATCTGTGGCTCTTTGGAGGATGGCTTGGCTCAGATATACTAGCCTCTACTTGGGACACCCAGGCTATGGCCATGGATTTTCCTGTAGTGGGTAATTCTCTGTTTGGGAGCAGACAGAGAATTACATGAAGAAAATGGATGAGTGCAGGACCACTTACAAGAGTGCTCAGGCCAAGGGGAGGCGGGAAACTCCTCAAAGGCAGCAGTCTGGGGCAGGGGCAGGCCTTTTCAAAGGCATTTTTACCAAGCACAGACCTCTTCTTCCTTTTCTCAGAGGGGGTTCTTCAGAGGGAGAGGCAGAAGGATGAACAGGAGGCAGAAGGATGAACAGGGCTGCATCCACTCCTCAGCCTAAAGCCCCTGCCAAGCAGACACCCTGATGGGCCTTCCCGGGTCGACTCTCCTATTCCAGTAGGGGGCAGGCTGGCTTACTTTGTCTAGGACTGGATGTCTATTACATCAGACAAGTGGGTCCTGGAAGTAGTAAGCCAGGGACTGATCTCACCTTCAAAAAATTTCCAAAGATGAGAGCCAGATCTTTTCCACCTGCAAATCTCTCAGACACCCTTGCCCTAGAGGCAGAAGTTTCTTCTCTTCTCTTCTAGCCTTAAGAGCCATAGAGAGAGTACTTTCCCTACACTGGGGCAAAGGACTGTACTCCAGGTACTTCCTGACCCCAAAAAAGACAGGGGAGTGGCGACCCATCCTAGACCTAAGATATCTAAACAAACATCTTTTAAAACCAAAGTTCAAGATGGTAACTCTGGGAATAATCCTTCCTTCTCTAAGGCCAGGGGACTGGCTAGCCTCCCTGGACCTCAAGGATGCCTACTTTCACATTCCCATCAGGTGCTCCCACAGAAAGTACCTCAGGTTCGAGTTGCCCTCAGACCAATATCAGTTCAGAGCAATGCCCTTTGGCCTAACCTCAGCCCCAAGGGTTTTCACAAAGTGCCTGGCAGTAGTAGTTGCCTTTCTAAGAAGGCAAAAGATTTCCATTTTTCCATATATGGATGATTGACTAATAGTGGGTCAGTCTCCAGACCAAGTCAAGTCTCACCTGCAAGTGACCCAGCAAGTGCTCACTTCTCTAGGATTTCTTCTCAACCTTCCCAAGTCGGTTCTCAAACCAGTCCAGCTTCTTACCTTTATAGGGGCAGAATTGGACACACTCAGAGTAAGAGCCTTTCTTCCTTTAGAAAGAGCAAGGGTTGTTATGGAACTAGCCTCTTCCTTCAGCCTTCGGGTATCTCGGCCAGTGAGGCATTTCCTCCAGCTCTTGGGCCACATGGCAGCTTCAAAAGCAGTGGTCTAAGGGGCAAGATTCCAGATGAGAGATATTCAGTTCCACCTGAGAGCTTTTTGGTCTCAGAGGAAGGATTCCCTTACTAAACTGATCCCAGTGACTCTGACCTTGATCCAAGCCCTCCAATGGTGGCAGGATCAGGACAATTTAAGACAAGGTGTTCCTTTTGTTACTCAGCCTTGTTCAGTGGTCCTTACCACGGACGCTTCTCTTCTGGGCTGGGGAGCCCATCTGGGGTCCCTCACTGCTCGGGGGCTGTGGTCCCCCCAAGAATCCCTTCTCCATATCAATCTCCTAGAGCTCAGGGCAGTTTTTCTGGCCCTAAAAGCTTTCTCTCGGTCAGTACAGAACAAGGTGGTTCAGGTCAGAACAGACACCACCACCACCATGTGGTACATCAACAAGCAGGGATGCACTCGGTCCACAGCCTTGTGCACAGAAGCCATGAAGTTGTGGTCCTTGGCTTATTCCCTGCAAACCTCTCTGGTAGCAGTTCACCTTCCAGGGAAGGACAATGTGCTAGCAGATGCACTGAGCAGGATCTCTCAGGGCCATCATGAATGGTCCCTGGACCCTCAGGTGTTTGAAAGTGATTTTTTTCCAGGTAGGGCACTCCAGAGATAGACCTCTTTGCAGCCCCAGACAATCACCAACTCCCTCTCTTTTGTTGTAGACCTCCAGTCTTGGGCTCAGTCCCCCTGGATGCCCTGATTCTGAATTGGGATGGGAAGTTTCTGTATGTCTTCCCCCCCTTCCCTCTCCTGTTCAAAGTTTTAGTCAAAATAAGGTCTCAACCTTGCAAAGTGATTCTGATTGCTCCAGATTGGGCCAGACAGCCCTGGTACCCCCTGTTGCTGTCCCTGGCAGTCCATCTTCACCTGTCTCTTCCCAGGAATTACAACCTGTTAACATCCTCTCGGGAGGATTTGGTACCCCAGTCTTCAGTCTCTCAATCTCAAGGCATGGCTCTTGAAGAGTTAGAGTTTGCAGATCTGCATCTTTCCCAAGGGGTTCTGGATATCCTCAAGGCTTCTTGAAAGCCCTCCACCAGAAAGACTTATAACTCCAAATGGAAGAGATTCAGCATTTGGTGTTCTAAGAAGCATATTTCTCCAGACACTACTGGATTGCCTACGGTTCTGGATTATATGGTCCATCTTAATGGCCTAGGCCTCAGACCAGCTACTCTCAAGGTACACTTGTCAGCTGTTTGTGTTTTTGTCTGTGGGGAAGTCTTCCTCACTATCTTCTCATCCTGTGTTCTGTAAATTTTTTAAAGGATTGCTTCACACCAATCCTCCTTTTAGAGTCCCTGCCCCTGCCTGGGATTTGAATGTTTGCATTGCTCAATTTATGCAACCCCCTTCTGAGCCTATGTCTTCAGCAGAGCTTAAGTACTTGACTTGGACAACTGTGTTCTTAGTAGCCATTACCTCTGCTAAATGTATCAGTGAATTGCAAGCCCTGTCAGTGGAACCTGATTTTATCTCATTTCACGGGATAAAGTGGTCCTTAGAACCAATAGAAGGTTATTGCCCAAAGTGGTTTCAGACTTCCATTTAAACCAGTTTGTGTCTCTTCCTGTTTTCTTCACTGATCATTCTTCCTCAGGAGAGAGGAGGCTACACAGTTTAGATGTTAAAAGAGCCCTTAATTACTACATGGAGCGTACCAAGGGTCACAGGTTTGACTCCCTCCAGTTGTTCCTCACTTATGGAGAAGTGGGTAAGGGCAAACCTGCCACCAAGAGATCTATAGCCAAGTGGATTGTGTCTTGTATACAGTTCTGCTATGAAAAGCTGGGAAAAACTCCACCCTCAAGCCTGAGGGCTCATTCCACAAGAGGTACAGCTGCTTCCCTGGCTGCTGCCAGGGATATCCCTCTCTTAGAAATTTGTCAAGCAGCTACCTGGAAAACAGTCCATACTTTTACCAAGCATTACTGTCTGGATACCCAGGCTAGGAGTGATGCTCGGTTTGGCACAGCAGTACTTCAGAGCCTGTTCCCAAAGTAGGTTCTGTCCCTCTCTATGGAGGTACTGCTTGGTAGTCTGCAATATGTCAGAATGCAGCAAGACTTCATGTTGTTTGAAGAAGAAATTACTCACCTTAGTAATTATGTTTCTTCTAATGGAGTCTTGCTGTATTCTGACCTCCCTTCCTGCCTCCCCTCTCAGAACCTGTTTTTGGGAAGTGGGTGGGCAGGTGCAGTGTTGCGCCCCGGGGGTGTTTTTTGTTTTATACCCTCCTCCTTTTTGTTTGGGTGCTCATTTATTACTGTTATTTGTATTAGATTGTTTTTTTGGTTTCCTGACTTGAGTCTTCCTTGGGAATCCAAACCTTTTTTCTGCCAGTTGGCTAGTAGGAATTTTTACTATTTCCACATAGAATTTTTAGTTAGTTGGGCTCGAATCTGATGGTTTGAGTTTGAAACACTCCAGACAGAGACTTCAACCGAGCTCGAGCTCAGCATTCTATGCCCTGCTTAGAAAGTTAACTCTTTGTTCTCCGGGGCAGTTCAAAGGTTGGGAATCACTGCAATATGTCAGAATACAGCAAGACTCCATTAGAAGAAACATAATTACTAAGGTGAGTAATTTTTTCTTCCAGAATTACTGGGCACAGTGGAAAAGGACTTCAAAGCTATTTGTAATACAGAAAGACTTAAAATTTCAGAATGCCAGTAGTTAGAAAACTGGCACTGTATGCCCAGGATAACTGATTCAGTTTTTCCTATTACCTGAAAAGTTGGGACTTAAGGTACAAGACTGTTGTGCTCTAGAACACTGGATGAGAGAGAGTACATGTTGCAGTTGTATTAAGGTATGATAAGTAGGAGGCTACACCTCTGATACCTTCCTTGTATTATATTGTATGGATAGTATGAGAGTTTGTTTTTGGTTTCCCATGTATATACTTCTTTGTTTTTTTGCAGCAGATTTTGTTTTCTAGGCACATTGTATATGTTGAGGTATATTACTTGGAGTTTGTATTTTTAGTTTCTGTCATAATAAAATTTCCCCTACTCTTTTTGAGAAGTGCCATGGGATCTTTAATATCCACCTGAACAGGCAGATGAGACCTTGGTTTAACGTCTCATCCGAAAGATGGCACCTCAGGAGTGCAGCACTACAGTGTGAGTACTGTATTGGGATTTAACCCAAGTGCCCGGTGTGGGGATAGAACCCACAGCCTTCTGATCTCCCAGCCTCAGAGGCGAGTGTGCTACCTACTGAGCCACTGACACTGACAAATGTATAGGAACTCTTTGGCTGCATGTCCACACAGCGTAGCTATACTGGCTCTGCCCCCACAACTTTAGGTTTAAACGTTATTGTAGAAAATAAAATAGCTTTATCTGGTTCATTTTGAGTATGAATGAATTCTTATAGTATATGATTATATTATGCCTTCCACAATTGAAAACAAAGAATGTATGTTATGAAAAATCGAATACAAAAAATTTACTTTTTGGAAAAAAAAGAAAACCAGTGTCAATCCTAATAGTTATGAAGCCACAAGAAACGAAGAATGGCCATGATAAAAATTAAATATAAAAATTAACATTACAATGGGGATAAGAGTGGCTGCACACATAGCAATAAACTTTAATAAAATTATCTGAATTTAATTTTAATTTAGGTACTGTATTTGTGGGCCATGTTTAACAGCCGATGTTTCATGGCAACCAGCCACTTTTTCAGGGTGGTGGTCTTTATAACCCCACAGATATTGTAACCATTTTCTTTTTCCAGAAACAACACAATCTAAACTCTTTTCTGTATTGTTTTTTTCTTACCCTCCACTGTTAAATTTCTATTTTCTTTATGCTTCTTATGCTTTGCTGTCAGAGTTTACACCACTTCTTTCTCAGAGGGGGGGATGCATTTACCTGATGGATAAGTGTGCGGTCATTCCTTTCCCTGTTGTGTTGCTAATATGCCCACATGGACAGGCACCTCTCTTAAAATCTTTCTGTTGACTTTTTTAATAGATTCTTGGACCCCTCCCCCCCCATCATGTTACAGAAATAGACAATTAAAAAAACACCCTTAAAACTAAAGGTGCCACACATTATATGCTGACTTCACTATAAACCAAAAATATAAAGAAAAAACATATTTATTCATACATTTCTTAAGCTGTGAGCAGAAAAGAATATCACTCTCCCATACTGGGAGACATTTAGATTTCATTACTCCATGGGGGGGTTATTTCCCCAATTTTGGAAGGTATATTGTACATGCGGCCCCTGTGGAGGAAGGGGCTTCCAGTTTCCAATGAATCTGGTCTCAGAGGCCACTGGTTATTACAAACATAAAATTCCTCACATCAATCCAGTTTTTAATAATTTGTTCCAGTGTATCAGTCTCTAACAGATATGGACACCAGCTTGTGTCGGTGGCACTGGGGACAGCCAGCTATGTTGCCATGCAAGAGACCTCGGTTTGTGGTGAGATCTGGAGTCCCAGTACCAGGACAGCATAGTCTCAGAAGCACTGCTGAACTAGAACTGTGTGACTCTGAGGTGGGGGTGGCTGCAACACTTCTGCAGTACAAGTATTTCCTTCAGTGGGCTAGGAGTGGAGCTGGAAGTCATAAGTGATCAAACAGTAGCTTGCCTCCCCCTTCCCTGAAGGCATGGGCAGCTCCAATGACAGGGAGATGTGAGGGAGGCAAAACAGGGAAATAATACTTAGAAATATGGCACAGTGGAGCCCTTGCCACCCACCCAATGGGGCCATCATGCCTATAGTCTGGGTGGTGGGGCCATTTGCCTTCCCAAATTCCCAACCTGCTCTTCTTCCCTGACTGCAATCTTTGGCGCTTCTGTTCCCCGCTCCCCGATTAAGCACCTATGTCACCTTTGCTGCTTTATCTCCCCTTCCACAGCTAACCCCTTTGTTTTATCCCTCCTTCCAGATTCTGCCCTTGACTTGGGCTTCACGACCCTCCACCGGCACGGCCGTGGCTCGGGACTCCTGCCGCCCAGCCGTACACCTTGTGGCCACCTTCAGGATCCAGCAAGCCAGGTAAGAGTACCGGACTAGCCAAGGGAGCTGAAAGCCACTGCCATTGGCCCAATGCTTGTGGTTCTGCACCCTGATTGGACTCTGTCCTTCTTCCTGCTATTGTGATTGGCTCCCTGTGCCTGCTGAAACTTCTCTTCTCTCAGAGCTGCTGCGCCTATTGATTTGTACTGGAAGCGGCCGAAATTTTATGCCCGTCCCCCTCCCCCACCTCACACCTTAATTAAATAGACCATCCCCACGCCCCCCTGAGGCCCCTCCTCCTTGCTGTCATGCTATTGGGTGCCTCAATTGGTCCTTCCCTCTACTCCCCCAATATAGCCCTCTCTCAATCTTAACTCCTGTCCCTCTGTGTCACTGTGCTGCCTGGCCTTACCCTGCAGTGACTCAGCCTCTCACTGCTCCACTTCCTCCTCCCACTTGCCATCTATAACTCTCTAGCCCCACCTTTGCCTGTCTCTACCCCTGCCTCTCTCAACCCCCCCTGCTATTATCTCACCATGCACTCCTCCTACTCTCTCCTTCCCTTTCTTTTCTTTCTTGCTCCTCTTCCTCCTCTACTCCCCTTCCCTGCAGCCTGCTTCCCCTCTCCCCTCTGCCACTAACAACTTGAAACAGCATTTCGCCACCTAGGTACTCTACACCATGAGCCCAACCTACTGCTCTGGGCCCCCCCACCTATAAGGAACTGTCCTCTCCTACAGCTGGACTGTGGGTACCCCCCCATCCACTCTTTCTACCTTAACCATGACCCTTCGCTTTCACCAACTGGCACACTCTCACAATCCAAGAAGATGAAAGCATTCCATCAGGGAATTACATCTGAGCACTCTGAGGCTTGTGCTCCTACTCCTACTATTGTCTGGCAATGTGCATCCAAACCCTGGTCCAACTTTCACCAAGGCTTCGAACAAGAGCAAACCATCAGGTGCCCTCACAATCATGTCCATTAACATATGCAGTCTCCTTCCCAAAATCAATGCCCTGCAGGTCTTTACCAGCCAACATTGCCCGGACATCCTGGCAGTTGTCGAGACCTGGCTCATGTCCTTGATCCCAGACCAGGCAATCAATATCCTTGGCTACAATGTCTTTAGGCTGGATCGGTTGTCTAAAAGAGGTAGTGGTTGTGTCATATACCTAAAAGATACTATCATGGGACACACCATTAATACCTCACCCCACTCTTCTACTGCTCAGATTCTACCCATCAAAATCCTCCTAGGATCCCAAAATAAAGCCCTTAAAGTTGTCACCATCTACATTCCTTCTAAAAAACAAGGAAATGGGATAACCGCAGTTCTGGACTTCGTCATGTCACTTCCACTGGACATGAATCCATCCTCCTTGGCAACTTAAATGCAAACTGGCTTGCTGCAGAAGCAGGGGCACATAGGGACAACCTCACCCAGATGGTCGACTCACCAACCAGGAAAAATTACAAGATCAGCACCAGCACCCTCCTGGACTGGATCCTTACCAGACACCCCTCATGGATCACAAACACTTCTGTCCTCCCTAACTCTCTCAGTGACCACTCCTATGTCAGCTGTACCTGGTCAAATAAATTCACTCTGTAGGGATAGTCAATATGAATGCAGAATCCTCCAGGATGCCCAGTAGTGGCTGGCATTGGCTCACTAGCAGAACCTCTGTTAAAATATGTAGAAGTACATATCAGGGAATATGTAACTTTGCTGCCTTTATACATATGGGACACAATGCACATATTGGGTATACTGGAGGAAATGCAATCTGAATCTGACTGGCTATTGCTGTCAATGGACATTTGTTCATTGTACACCAATATTCCCCATACAGAAGGTCTGGAAGTGTTAAGGTATTGGTTTGATGGACACATGACCATTGACCCTGGTAAAAAAAGAATTTCTACTTGAGTGTTCTGAACACGTCCTCACCAAAAATTACTTTCTCTTTAATGAAAAGTTTTATCTGCAACTCAAAAGGATAGCAATCTGGGCTACGTTTGCCCCAAACTATACTAATCTCTATGTGGGCAGGTGGGAAAAAGAAAATGTCTGACAGCTAGGTCAGTTCTTTTTATGATAGAATTGATATTGATGTCACTCTATAGACATTTTTATGGTGTGGTGTGGCAGCAGGGAGGAATTGGAGGATTTCATCTCCTACTTGGAAAACAGTAATGCAAACCTAACATTTTCAGTTCAATGTGATGTTCGGTCTGTCTCCTATCTTGATTTGAGGATCATAAAGAGGGAAGATGGCACCTTCCAAATGGATCCCTTCAGGAAGGAGACAGACAGGAACTCACTACTTCTAGCCATCATCTGCCACCCACACCATATAGCAAACAACATATCCAAACCCAGATGTTGAGGGTGTGAAGAAATTGTAGTGAGGATGCAGATTACATTGTCAATGGGTCTGATCCTTGTCAGAGATTTTTAGAGAGGGGGTACAATAGTGGCACAGTAGTGGGGGCATACAGGGAGGCCTTTGAAACCAACAGTGATGAACTACTGACTGTTAGAAATAAAGTAGAAGGGACCCCAAGAATGAACATGGTAACTTGGTATACTAGACATGCTAAAGATATCCAAAAAACTCTCTTAGAGAATTGGAATATACTTGAATCTGACCCACTCCTTAGAGGAGCTACAAAAGGAAAACTAAAAATGGTTTATAAAAGAAGTTCCAACTTAAGAGATAGCTATGAAGGGGGAAACACACCACAAACTACTCAGGGGAATTGGTTGTCACCATTGCCACATGGAAATTTCCACTGTGGTAACTGCAAGTTTTGTGTGTCAATACTGAGAACTACTACCTTCACTACATGTAACTGCAAAAGGGAATATGAAATGAAGAAGTTTTTCTGCTGCAATACAGAAAACCTTGTCTGTTTAGCAGCATGTGACTATGGAGCATTTTATATTGGGAAAACCACCAGACAGTTCAAAACAAGAATAGGGGAACACTTGCAGTCCATCTTGGCAAATGATATTGGAAATGCTTTGGCAAATCACTGCAGGGTAGTGGGTAGAACAGGCCACTCTTTTAAGTTTTGTGGGATAGAAAAGGTAAATCTGAGACTCTGGGGTGGTGATTTGGATGAAAAACTCAAGCAAAAAGAGAATCTTTTTGGATATTTACACTGGGAGCTATGATACTCCCAGGGTTGAATGATAGAATCGAATTATTGTCTTGCATAAGAAAATAATCCTCTCTTACTCTTTGAATAGCAATATGTCCTGGTCTTTTAAATACTGGATATTGTAACTACATGTAGTAATGGATATTTCCTAATTATGTCTGCATATTCTTTTTCCCGATGCCAGAGGAACAAGATTGTATGGCCTCAAGTACTGGAATTATAGCAGGGATGCAGCATTTATGGACTCCATCCATATATAAATACAAATATAAATATATGAGTAATGTAAATGTAGTTCAAAAACATTCCCCAGCTGCATTAATTTTAATAAGTTTTAAGGTCTGTTATAAATTTAAGATAAGTGTATTTATGTGGACAACTTGCATTATTGTCACTAAGCACTGAACACTTATATTTTTATGACACATGTGAGTGCACTGTCACTTTAAATTCTTGACTACTTAAGACTGAATGTGAGTGAGCCATCCCCCTGATAACATACTGAGTTGCAAAACCAGTCGTGGTCTCATCTGCTTCATCCTGTGATGTTTGAAACTAATATTGGTATGCTTTGGAAGTGTCTCTAAATAAAACTTTGTGATACCAACAGCTAGAGTTGTGCTGATATCGTGCTTTGAGAAACAGTCAATATGAGCAGGATGGCCCTTTGGTAAAATCCATGTAACAGTTCTGACAATTGAAATACAACTTATATGATATAAAATGTTAAGTGGATCGATCTCTGTTGTCTTGTGGCAATGTACGTAAGTGAGTGGCTTACCCCACTGTTTTTCAAAAGCTGACAGCCTATTGTTCATGCTTGAAATACTTTTTTCCACTTTAAAGTTTGTAAAGTTCTCAGCACCATTCTTGATAGAATAACTTATCTGAGTCAAGCCAGTTACATAGTAGTATCTGTTTAATGTAGGCAACTATAAAAGACATGTGGTACTTTGCAGAAATATATTAGAAGTCTCCTATCAGACAGCTGTTTGGGGTGAACAGATCCTGTAGGCCCAGAAGCGGGTCCATCCTATCTTTAATATTATTTAACAAGTTCTGCATTAGTTCCCATTCCTAGAAAATGTGCATAAGGGATCTGGTACATGTCTGTTTGTAATTTGTTCATTTTGTGAAGTTTAACGTGTAAAATAAAGGGTGTTGAGAATATTAAACTGTATAATACTCAATCTATCATTTTTCATATACGTATATAGGTCCTTCCATTTCTGATCCCATTTGGGGTGGGTTTATGGGAGTGCCCTCTGCCAGTGGGGACAGGTGCCGTCTCCTTTGAGGGGGCACTTGTCTAAGATTAAATTGTACAGTGAAGAAGAGGCATATGGTTGTGTGGCTGCTTGAGCCAGTGGGTCTATTGTGTGTTGTAAATTTGTACGCCATGACTCAGGGCCCATGTGCCTCACCAGAGCATGTAACATTTGCATGACTTTAAAGACTGTGTCGTTGTTATGACTGTATTGGGTTTTAAAGGAGTCCAGAAGTGGCAGGTCGCCATCTAGAAGTAGGTAGTTCACAGAAGGTATGTTCAACCCCCGCCAGAATATGCTTTTGATAGGTGATCCACCAGTCTTAAAGTTCACATTATCAAAATGGGTTGCATTATATTTTTGGTGGATGGTATTTCTAAAACTTTTCAGAGCTGGTTGTGATTATTCAGAGATTTTGCAGTTACAGAGTTTTTAATAGGTTTGGGTAGCTTCTTCATTACAGAATGGACAAGATAACTTGGGGAAATACCAGCTTGGATACATATTTCTTTCTCAGTTGTTAGCCACTGAGGAAGGTAGCCCTGGGCCTCAGCTTGTGCCTCTATATTTAACCATTTGAGGTATTTGCTGACCTGTTCTGCTAGATAGTAGATTTTGAAGTGAGCTAGTCTGAGCCCACCCTGGAGTTTGGGCCATGCAAGCTTGTAGTATGCTCTTTTACAACTTTTACTAACCCATATACATTTGAATATGGTTGCTTGGACTTTAATAAACCACACCATAGGGAGATGAATGTTCAACATATTTAAGGTCTATGGTAGACTGAGCAATCTGTTAATTTCAATAATGCTTATACAGCCCCATGGAGTTGGGAGCAGTGTGCTCCATCTGGACAGATTTTGTTGGATGATTACAACCAGGTTGTCTGGTTTGTTTTTTCATAGTGGCCTGATTCCTGCCTATTTTGATACCAAGGTATCAAAACTGTCTAGGAGACCACGGGAGGCTCAGTTGAGTCATGTTGCTTTTGGAGACCGCGGCATTTGGGGGCATCACTAGTATTTTGTTCACACTGGGTTTATAGTTCAAGAGATTATGAAGATTAGATATGACTCCTTAGAGCAGCAGGTAGGGATGTCAGGGGTGGGTGATGTGCAGGAGGATGTTATTGGTGTATATTGAAAGTTTGTATGAGTTTTAACTTAACTGAATACCTTGCACATCCTGTTGAAGTTTACGTTTCACAGCCAATGGTTCCAAATAAAGGTTAGGAAGAAGTGTGGAGAGAGGGCATCCCTGCCTGGTTCCCCTGCAAAGTATCACTGTTTCTGATAGGACCCAATTACAATAAATCTTGGCATGTGGCTTAGCATATAACACTTTACTCCACTAGATGGTTTTTTTTGGAAATCCAGATCTTGCAAAGACCCCAAAGAGGCAATACATTCTCTGCATCCAGGGAGGCCAAGATCACAGAGGTGTCTAGCTCCCTGGATACAAAGAAAATGTGTGCTAGTTTCATTATGTGGTTAGATGAGACCCTGTGGTGCATGAAACCCACTTGTTCTGGCCCAGTCAAGTGACCCCACAACTATTTACTCTTTCAACTAAGATCGTTGCCATGTTCTTTATAGCCTGATTGATCAAGAAGATAGGGTGGTAACTAGCAGTTTGTTCAGGGTCTGTACCCAGTTTAGGCAGTAGGGTGATTAGGGCTTTGGTGAGGGTCTGGTCCCTCATGTAGATGGACAAAAGCTTGTGTTAGGACAGAGGCAATCTGTAGTTCAAAACATTTATAGAAGTTGGCTGAAAAGCCATCTGTACTGGGTGCATAAGGTGGGGCAAGAGATCTGATGGCCCTAGAGACTCCCATGATGGAGATGGGTTGAGCTAGGGACTCCTGCTATTCAGGTGTTAGGGTCAGTAGGGAATGGGGGCCCAAGCATCTTGCAATTTCTTGGTGTGATACTGGTTGTTCTGGACCTTGGTTTTGATAAAATACCCAAAACTCTTGGGCAGTCTCCTTGAGGGTGATCATGAGGAAATTATCTGCCTTTGAGCAGGTCACCTTGATTAATCTGAAGGCTTCCTGTTTTAGGTGTGGTGCCATGAGTCTTCCTACCTTCCCGCCTGCTGTATGTATCTAGAGTGCATGCAAAAGATGGTATGTTCTGCCTGTTCAGTAAATTTTTCATATTTTGCCATCAAGGAATGGAGAATGATCCATGAGGCTTTGGGTGTGGTGGGGCTTCATCTGGATTTAATCTCCCTGATGCTGTTAAGCAGCTCATTGGCTTTAGTGTTTCTTTTCTTTTTGTCAGAGAGAGGCCAATCTAATAAGCTCGCTTCTAACTGTACATTTAAGGGTGGCCCAGAGAGCTTCTGAGTTAATTATGCTGCTTTAATTTTTGTTAGGAAATTAGTGATAGCTTTCTGCTCTTTCTAACCCCTGGAATCACTCATTATGATTAAACTTAATGCAGTCAGCCTCCTGTGTTGAACTGTCCGGAGAAATGGAATTTTATGCAAATTATGGAATTCTCAATTGGCTCATGCCACTTTCAAACTGCTGGCCTAGCAACTGCTGCACTCTAAGTGCTTCAGATTCTTTACTCCACCTGCCTAGTAAGGACATCCCGGAGACCTCTCCTTGAATTGTCTTCAGAATAAAGTTTATCTGTAGATAAGTACTCATTTTAGTTTAAACTTAAAATTGCTGCCTTAGAAACATTACTTAGTATAGTTTATTAGTATTATAGTAGTTTTTTGTCTCTATTCGTGGTTCCTTGGAACCAAGGATTCTGCATCTATTTAGGAGGTTTTTACATCAGTTTTCTTTATTTTTATATATTTAGCGATTGGTTCCTTGAACTGCTTTATTATTGTTTAAATTACTGTATTTTGTCGGTTCCCTATTTCCTCAGGAACTGAATAGCAATCGGTTCAAGGAACCGTTAGCAATAGTTATTTTAAAGAACCTCCTGTTCCGAGGTACTTTAAATAACGTTTTTTTTGTAAAGTAATCTTTTTGTCTATCAATGTCAAAGGTCCATTTAGATAAACGTAAAAAAACACACAGGACCCACAGGTTTTAAATGTTGAGTCTTGTGGGCAACTTATAGCAAAAGCAGATAGACACTCTCTGTGTATTTCTTGTTTAGGTACAAGTCATATATTTGCCAATTGTGATATTTGTAAGACCTTTTGTCCTAAAACATTAAAGAAAAGGTCTAACATTTTGAAAGAGATGGCTTCTGCTTCTTCCTCTTCCCACAAAAAGGATGGAGGTAAAGCCAAGGATCCTGACAGGAGTTCAGATAAATCTGAACAAGGTAAAACAAAAAGCTCTGGGGAAACAGGCTCTGAACCTGTTCCATCAAAGAAAAGGTGTAAAGAAAAACATGTCGCTGCACCTCTGGCCGAGAAGGCTAAGGAGCTCCCAGCAGACAAGCATATTATGCCCTCAGCTGAGGACATTGCTAAGGCACTACAAGTGTTACAAGCCCTACAGGGTGCAATCCCGGTTCCTACGCTGGCTGCCCCGGTTCCTCCTACAACCCCAGCAAGGCAAGAAGTGCTGGAAGTGTATGGGGAGGAGGAGGAGGAGCAGGATGTTTTTGAAGGGGAACCTATAGATCCAGAGGTCTCCCCTGAGCAAGAATTTGGATCCCCTCCTAGAGGTCCTGAGGAATACTCCTCCCACTATGCTTTTGTTAAGAGCATGGTGGAAACCCTGAACCTTCCTCTTCAGGAAACAGAAGAAGATATGGAGGAAGCAGACTTTCTAGAGATGATGGAGTTAACACCCACAAAACGTCTGCTTCTGCCCATGCATAAGTCCTTAATAAAGGCTGCAGTGCAGATTTTTAAAACTCTAACCTCTATCCCTGGTGTGGATAAGAAAGCTGACAAGAAATATCAGCTGGACAGAACTACAGCTAGTTTTCTGTTTATTCATCCTGATCCTGAGGGAGTAGTACAAGCTGTTGCCTGTGACAAGGCCAGGATCCCCTTGGGTACTCATCCACCAGACAAAGATTCAAGAAAAATGGATGCTATGGGAAAGAAAGGGTACATGGCTGCCTCTTTATTAGTTAGGCAGGCCAATTACATGGCATATTCAATGCAGTACCAAAAAGCTCTATGGAACACTGTTCTAGCTTTAGCTGATAAGGTCCCAGGTGAAGTGGCTGTAGACTTGCAGGATACAGCAAGGGCTGCACTTGATGCTACCAAGTACCAATTTCATATGGCAGTAGATGCCAATGATACTGTATCCAGATTAATGGCTTTGTCTGTTTCACTCAGGAGGTTTGCGTGGCTTAGAGCCACCAACTTAACTTTAGACACCCAGGCCAAAGCAATGGATTTCCCCCTGGAGAACAACTCCTTATTTGGGAATAAAACAGAGGCATACATGAAGAAGGTGGAGGAATATAAATCCACCTATCAGAGCAATTCCAAGGATAGGCCCTCCACCTCTTATAGACCCCAGAGTAGGGGAGGTAGGGGTAGGGGTTTTTACCCCAAACCCTTCTTTCAGGCTCAGGCCTCTCAGACTCAGCAGCAGGCCAGAGGTTATTTTAGAGGAAGGGTCAGGAGAGCCATGAGAAGAGCAGCTCCGGCACCACAGGTTCAGTCACAGCCCACACAGAATTCCTGATGGGCTAGTGCAGGTCGCATCCTCTATTACAGGACCACCAGTAGGTGGCAGACTAGCTCATTACCTTCATGCTTGGCATTCCATCACCACAGACAAGTGGGTGTTGGAGGTAGTGAGCCAGGGTCTGGCACTCAGTTTCAAATCATTTCCAAAGCTGAGAACAAGAACCTTTGCTCCAACAACAGCTGCAGACAGGATTCTGTTGGAAGCAGAGGTAAAGCATCTGGCAATCAAAGCAGTAGAGGTAGTGCCTCGAATAAGTAGGGGCAAAGGTTTTTATTCTAGGAACTTCCTCATAAGGAAGAAAAATGGGGATCGGCGACCTATTTTGGATCTAAGACTTTTGAACAAGCACATGTTGAAACCAAGGTTCAGAATGGTCACTCTTGCAATAATCATTCCCTCATTGCAAAAGGGAGACTGGCTAGCCTCCCTAGATCTAAGGGATGCTTATTTCCACATTCCCATCAGACCATCTCACAGAAAATTCTTGAGATTCAGGCTGGCTTCAAGCCATTATCAGTTTGCAGCTCTCCCTTTTGTATTGACTTTGGCACCAAGGGTTTTTACAAAGTACCTATCAGTGGTGGTAGAGTTTTTGAGAAAACAAGGTGTAACAGTCTTCCCCTACCTGGACGACTGGTTAGTAGTAGGACAGCCTCTGCAGCATGCAGTACAGTCACTGGCACTAACAAAATCTACACTAGAGTTCCTTGGATTTCTGATAAACGAAGAGAAATCTCAGCAGGTACCACTTCAGGTGTTGGAGTTTATTGGAGCAGAACTAAACACCAGACAGGGCAGAGCCCTCCTGCCACAAGACAGGGTGGCAAGCATTCTGCAGATTGCAAAATCCTTTGTGTCTGGGAGATCCAAATCAGCCAGATAATTTCTCAGGCTACTGGGCCACATGGCTTCTGCCACTGCAGTGGTAATGGGCTCCAGATTTCAAATGAGAGATATTCAGTTCCATCTCAGACAGTATTGGTCTCAAAGGACGGATCCTATGTCCAAACTGGTTCCAGTCACAAAAAGCTTAGTCCAGGCTTTACAATGGTGGCTGGACAAGCACAACCTCCGGGTGGGTGTACCTTTTATAAGGGAACAACCCTCAGTAATCCTCACAACAGATGCCTCTCTTCTAGGTTGGGGGGCACACATGTTAGAACACACTGCAAGTGGCACATGGTCCCCTCAAGAGTCTCTAGTCTCTGTTGCACATAAATCTCTTGGAGCTCAGGGCTGTTTACCTGGCTCTAAAAACATTTGCTCCTTACCTACAAAACAAGGTGGTGCAAGTCAGAACAGACAACACCGCAACCATGTATTACGTCAACAAGCAAGGAGGTACCAGGTCAGATCTGCTGTGCACAGAAGCAATGAGACTGTGGACCCTGGCGTACTCCATGGGAGTATCCCTGTTAGCCATACACCTCCCAAGGAAAGACAATGTGCTGGCAGACTCTTAAGCTGGATAAGTCAAGACCACCACGAATGGTGCCTGAATATTCAGGTACTCAGTACAATTTTCAGGAAGTGGGGCATTCCAGAGGTGGTTCTCTTTGCCTCCACTGAAAACCACCAGCTTCCAATGTACTGTTGCAGGCTTCCTCTAAGGAGCACAGTTCCCCTGGATGCCATGGCCCTGGATTGGACAGGGAAGTTTCTGTACGCATTCCCTCCCTTTCCTATGATATTCAGGACCCTACTGAAATTGAGGTCCCAACCAGCAAAAATGACACTGGTGGCTCCAGATTGGGCGAGACTGCACTGGTACTCACTTTTACTGTCTGTCAGTGGGTCCCCCAATCCACCTGCCCAGGAGGCACAACCTGTTATCCTCCTCTCAGGGCAGGATCCTGTACCCCAATCTCAAATCACTGAGGCTCAAGGCATGGCTCTTGAGGACTTAGAATTTGCTAACCTTAACCTATTTTGGGGTTCCAGGAAGCCTTCTACTAAGAAGACATATTCCTTTAAGTGGAAAAGATTTACTATATGGTGTACAGGTAAGGGTGTGAGCCCTTTCAGGGCTGATTTGGCTATTCTCCCAGATTACCTTACACATTTACATTCCTTAGGTCTGAGGCCTTCTACCCTCAAGGTCCACTTAGCTTCAGTCTCTGGTTACCTGTCAGTTGGTAAGGAGAGGTCTATGGCCTCTCATCCAGTATTTAGAAAATATTTTAAAGGCCTTAATCTTCTGCACCCTCCCCTAAGGGAACCGGTTCTAGCCTGGAATCTAAATGTTTGCATTGCTAAACTCATGGATGCACCATTCAAACCTATGGCAACCGTAGATTTGAAGAATGCCACTTGGAAAACTATTTTCCTGGTTGTCATTACTTCAGCCAGAAGGATCAGTGAATTACAAGCCCTGTGCACAGATGTGGACTACATCTCATTCCACAGGGACAATGTGGTCCTTAGGACTAATAGAAAATTCCTTCCCAAAGTGGTATCTAATTTTCACTTGAATCAGTCTATCACTCTACCTGTTTTCTTTACAGACAACTTCAGTTTTCCAGAAAGGAGACTACATTCCTTTGATGTCAAAAGGGCACTTAGCCACTACATTGACGGAACCGAGTCTCACAGGACAAGTCAATCAGAGCTCTTTCTCACATATGGTGAAGTTGCTAAGGGCAGAGCTGCAACAAAATGTACACTTGCTTGCTGGATAGTGGCATGTATACAGTTTTGCTATAGTAAAGTGGGTAAACGGGTACCTCTGGATCTGAGAGCACACTCCACCAGGGGCACAGCTGCTTCACTGGCAGCTTCAAGAGAAATTCCACTACTGGAAATCTGTAAAGCAGCTACATGGAAAACAGTATACACCTTCACAAAGCATTACAGCCTGGACTTGCAATCCAGAGGTGATGCTAGGTTTGGTACAGCAGTACTGCAGAACTTGTTTCCAAAATAGGTTCTCTGCCCAACCTCCAAATGTACTGCTTGGTAGTCTGCATTACGTTTAATCATAATGAGTGATTCCTGGGGTTAGAAGAAAAATTACTCACCATAGTAATCTTGTTTTCAAAGGGATCACTCATTATGATTAAAGACCCTCCCTACCTCCCCTACTAGAACCTATAGAAGTTGCTCTGCATCCCTGCATTAGGGTTTTTTCTTTTCTCATATATTGGTTAAGGTAGAGACTCACTTTGTTTAACCAGTTGGTGTCCAGGTGGTGTTATAGTTTCTTAGGTTTGTTGGTTAAGGATGTTTTGACCTGAAAGGGCAAAAATGTTATTTTAATGTTAAATTTTAGCTAGTGGGTCTTTTACCCAGTTAGGCTCCGTAAGAATCTGAAGCACTTAGAGTGCAGCAGTTGCTAGGGCAGCAGTTTGAAAGTGGCATGAGCCAATTGAGAATTCCATACTTTGCATAAAATTCCATTTCTCCAGGCAGTTCAACACAGGAGGCTGACTGCATTAAGTTTAATCATAATAAGTGATCCCTTTGAAGAAACAAGATTACTATGGTGAGTATTTTTTTCTTCTTGACTAAGTATTCGATTGGTTGCAGTGGTTTCAGTGGTTTCATCTGCTCATCATCCACCCTTACTGATTCCTCCCAGAAACAAGTTGGTGTGCCATTCCAGTAAGAAAATACCCTAATGTTTTATTCTTCAGCATCTAGTGCTAATTTGCTTCATGTGAGAACATTGTATCACTCATTTTGTAGATTTGCTAGTTTTTTGGGGTTTTTTTTGTACATTCTGTTTTTGCTGTCTGCGTCCACGGAGGGGGGCTTCCCCCAATTGGCCTTGCTGTGAGGGGTCTCAATGTCCTGCACCACCTACTGGCCTCTGCCATGACCTGGCTGAAACGGGGGGGACTGTGGCTTGCCCCCCATGGAGGGGCCCTCCCGGAGGGGAATGAGAGGGAGACTGCATCACCCTTGAGCCCCTGCCCCTTGAGTCAGCCTTTGTTTAAAGGTGGTGGACATTACCCCTTTGGAGGTGTCATTCTTCTGGGCAGAGGGTTTTTCCCTTATTTGTCCCCAAGGATGCAGACATGCAATGACATCAGTGGACGTCTGCTGCATCCCCACCCTGTACTGTGGCATTCATGACTTGCTACCCCCAGTCTCCACTGGGAGTTAAGTGTGGGGAAACACAGCCCCGCCCTCCCCAGGAGAGGTGAGCAGTCCTTTGGATGCTCGATCCGAGTCTGCTTCCGAACCTGGGTCACCAGTGTGACACATGGTGTGGTGTCTGGCGCTTCAACCCTGAGCGCCACTGGGTCGGCCCTAGATTTGCTAGTTTAGCTTCTTATTTAGCTCATCACTGTACCCTGTATAATATTTTGGGATGGTTGTCTTTCAAGCAAAGGGTGAATTATTTTAGTCTATTATTTCTTAAAAGGTTATTAAGTACTCTAGTACCTGTTTCATTTATGTCTAATATTTTATTTGGTTTTCATTTTTATTGCACAAGATCTACTAATGTTGGCAAACTGGACCCTACATCTTCTAAGTCATCTCAAGGTCAAAGATTTTGGAATTTTCATGTTGTAAAATTGTAGAATGATTTGCCTAATGATATCTTAACTTGTAATTCTTTGAAGGTTTTTAAAAAAATGTTTGACACAATTTTGTCTTACTTGTTCTCGTTATAATTAACCAACTTGTCACTTGTACTGTATTGTATTGTTGTTGCTGTACCTTGGTCACCCATGAAAATGGGCATTTGATGCCCTTGGGTTTTCTACACAGTAATCAAATATTAAATAAATAAAAAATGCCCCTCTCCCCTTAAAACACAACTTTTTAACTTCATAACAATAATAACCAATCAGTAACGTGCACACCCCTCTGTTCAAAACTTTTATTACAGGGTGGTTTTAGAGTTCAGTTCAAGATTGAGATTGACCCTCTAGCTAGTACAAAAAATGACATGGGTGAGTGTGAGTAAACCAGCACACCCTTGTTGTTGGATGTTTTTATAAACCCCTTGAGCTTTTCTTTTGGGGTTTATATAGCATCCCACTACTCTGTGTGTGTAAAATTCTGGTTACACAACCCCATCCATGTAATAGTCTCTATTTAATGCCCTCCTTGATTATGTTTTTAATTGTATGCATCCAATATATTTTCTTGTCATACTGTCTCTAACACCCACATCCCAATAGCCATATGGCATGCTCTAATACCCATTCTGCCTCTGGGATGAATGTTTGGATAGCCACTGGAATGTGTCCCACTACAAGTGTGAAGCTGCAGGTGATTCCTGAAGTGGCATTAAAAGGCTCCTGGAGATTTATAATCCATGCCAAGTCAGAGGAGGGCAACCAGACCACTGTAGGCAGTCCCTACTACAGGATAAAGTGAAAATAAAAGAAATGTTCTCTGTTCTATTACATGCTCCCTCTGCATGGTGTTCTAGCAGCTTCTGTTCTACAACTGCACCTCCTCTCTTATGTATGTCAGTAACTACCTTTGTTACTGATGAAGGGAGGAGCAGCAGTAGGGAAACATCAGAGACAGGAATATGTGTTCCCATTCACTCATAACTGTACGTGATTCATGTATAAATTATGAAATTCAAGCACATTTTTGTGTGAAGAGGGTACACTGCAACCCCATAATTCTGTTTGTAGTACATATACCCCACAAAAAAAATTTGTAGAAATGGTACAGTGAACCCTTGTAATTTTGTCTGTACCCCTAACAATTTTTGGCGGTGGTACAGTGAACCCCCAGATCTGCAGTCTTAATAGGAACACTGACAGGAATACCATATAGCATGTGTGTATTAAAAAAATCACTAGGGAAAAAGATCAACTGGACCCAGGGAAACTAAAATTAAAATTAGGTGGCACTATGGGGAAAATTATATGTCATCTACTGAAATGACTGTGTATCATAAATCAGAGATAGAAAAGGGATAATGTGTTTTATGAAACCTGGTCCAAGAAAAACAGCCTAGAATTGTTTTTACAGCTGGCACTAAAACACCTTCTTAGAAACCTATTTTGTTCTTACTTCCCAGTGTTACTGCACAGCATGCCTCTCCTACAACACGCTAGAAAAAATGCTGGATGAGCACAATGCTGCTCACCTCACCCCAACTCTGCACAGCTGATCTGTGGTACCTCCTCAGACACCGGATGTGGCATCTGATGGGGTAAGGGGGTGGCTGCGGAAGCCCTGCCCTGGGAGTAAGTCAGGGAGATACACTGGGGAAGGTCAGCCTGCAAGAACAGTGATGGGGTCTGGGTGGGGGTAGGGCTGAAGGGGAGCTCTCCCAGCCCCCCCAAAAAAATCTACCAGTTTTGCGTAGGGAATTGAACTGAAGCTGTGCTTCACAGTCTATCTAGCAGGTATATTACTTTTCTCAGCTTCCCCCCCTTCCTAAAAGGAGAATTTGTGATAGAGCAGACTGGAAGACAGACTTTTGTTCAAAACGTTGAAGGCAGCAGGCAATCTGATTCAATAACAGTGTGATTTCAATTTAGCCTTAATCAAGATGTAATGAAACTAAGTGGGTACATATTCCATTCCTTAGTCACTGTGTGTATAAATAAACATTGATCGGACAAGTTTTTATAAATAGGAAGCTTTAGATATTGCTTATTGGAAAGTTTAGTTGAGTGACCAGTTGGAGCAGTGGTCAAATAATTTTTGAAAGTGAGCTTAAACAAGACCTTGTTTCAAGCTGCAAAATCAAATTAATCGAAAATAAAAACAAAAGTCAAATGAAAACCTCTGCAGTTGATGATATAAATTACAGTGATGAGTGAGGGAAGGACTGGAAGTAATAAGACAATAAACATTATTATAAAATGTTTGAAGCCTATGCAGGGAGGTATCACATGCTGCCAAATCTGTCTGAAGCGTGAGTCTAGTCAGAAAGCTGAGCTCTCTAAAGCAGGAGAAAGAAACCTGAAAGTATATAGTATAAAGCTGATGTTAAAAAAAAAAAAAATTTTCCTTTTTACAGGCAAATGTAATTCCTTAGCAGCATACCTTTTAACTGTCCACACACTGCGTGGGTTGTTCCTCAATACTGAAGGCAATAAAACGTGGTTAAGAGCACTGAGCTGCAGATCTGGAGAACTGGGTTCGAATCCCACAGTCATCTATTGCATACTGTGTGAACATGAGCAAGCCACTTAACTTCCCTGTGCTCCCAGGACACTCCTGGAAACAAGCCTCAGCTTAGTGTGTCTTTCCTGGTCAATATTTGTAAAATAAAATAATATGGACAGGAGTATTCTAGCAAACTGATTCGTCCTTAGCTGTGATAAATCCTGCAACAAACCCATGGCAGAAGGCTCAGCCAGCCTCATACACACATTAACATCCATTCACTTACCTCTTGGAATGTACAGCATCCTCTTAAAAACTTTCAAATGGCAGTCATTTTCCCCTCACTAAAAACCTTCCACTAGGCCCTATAAGAAACTAAAACTACATCAAATTAAAATAAAGTTAATGAAATGTTGCTTCCCCTAATCATTTCTGTGCTAGATATACAAAAATGTCAAAAATTAAGTACTACTTTTTTTTTTTCTTTTATTCTTTGGTAACCAGATAAGGCCGTCTAGGCCTAACTGTCTGTTTTCAGAGGCGACCTGGGAGCACTGGGGAAGTTAAATGACTTGCTTAGAGTCCCAAAGTATGCAAATGGTTTGGTTGTGGGAAACAAACCCAGGTCTGCTGGATATACCAGGCTCATTCAAAGCTTGTTACTCTAACCTCTAGGCCATACTGCCAGCCCCAACTACTTATCTTTTTAATTTCTGGTGTTCCTTTACTTACCATAAAAAATCACCACTATTGTGCCAGTTGCTTAATTTTACCTCTTAGAACTTGTGTGTCCAATATGGATCGGGTGAAGAACCACACTGTACAAAGAAATTCACCTGTTAACAGAACTTCAGATTTATCCATGTTACACAATAAACTGCAACCTCCAAATAAATAAGAGCATCAATTTCAGCTGGAGTCATTAAAAATATGATTTGTCTTGCATTTTATCTGTTCTCTCAGATTTTGAGGGACAGTGTCCTAAATTTAAGTAACAAAAAGCTGAGAAGTATATTCAGCAGTCATAAAGAAATAGGAATATTTTTTCTAACATCAGCTAGAAAGACAATATAGGAAAGGAACCAGACCATCTCAAGCACAAATGTTTAACTTCTCCCCTGATTTGTATCATTTCAGGCACCCTGTGGGGTCTTTCTTGTCTTATTTACCTGTGTGTGAAGTTGATGCCCACAACAGAAGAGAGCTATGCAAGATTTAATTAGCACAGGAGTTTATCCATTGCAAATGTTAAAGTATAGTAACACAAAAATGTTTTAACAGTGAGTGAAAATATAGTTCATTTTTAAAGAAGAGAACTTTTGTTTTTGGGGGATGGTCACCCTAGGTAGTGGTAGGATATGGAGACTTGCTACTTTAAGTCTAAAAGCTGAGAAGGATGCAAACCAGGTTGTAGTTAAGGACTCGCCTAGATGGCAGAGGAGGAGTTTGGGTCTCTTGCAATTTAAGCAATAATACATAACAAGGCATGGGTTGTGCTGTAATAATTATGTGCCTGGGTGGGTTGTGAGGTGCAAGGCCCTCAACTACCAAGAGGCACAACCCAAAAGCCCTGGAATGTGTTATTGCCCTTGTAAATTATGTAAAGACATAAAAAATTATAAAGAAGGAGAAAAACATGGTTTAAAATTAAAAAATTAGTACTGTATGTTCTTCCACTGAGTTAAAAAAAAAAAAAAAAGTCCCTACCCTGTTTGTTTTCTCTCTGTCTTACTACACATTCAATAGATGGAATGTTTACCGTGGAGTACAGGAATTCTAAATTCTGCACAACTCCATTAGCATGCTTTATACCCCTTCACCCTCACACACAAGCACAAGAGAAGTCCTCATATGGAGTCAATGCCTCCATTTTATTTGTAGCAAGATGAGCAGAATATATATCCCTGGTAAGCTGGTAAGGCCAGGAAGTAGAGCTGTGTAAACATTTAATAATGCTGCTGAGTTGGGTGCAAAGTGACCCACTTTGCTGTCCCCTAGTATTGCAAAGTTCAACAAGAACTTCATGAAATGCACTAATCTTTGTTCGCACTAGTCAATGCTCCAGCTGGTGTCTCCTCTCCACCAATCATCCCCCACCCTCCACTGTGCAGCAGCAATTCATTTCTACCACTCCCTAGCCAGGATCACCCCAATCCACAAAGGTACCCTTGTTATTAGCAATAGAACCTTAGTGGTGGACATTAGGAGTTCATCCTTAGTCACAGGTATAAAAATTGGTGAACAGGAACAGAAGATCAGCTTATATGCAGATGATACTTTAACAGATGCAGTTTTATCCTTTACCACTTGCATGAACATTACTAAAAAAATATGGGGAAGCCTCGGGTTATGAGATTAATTTGACAAAAACAGAAGCATTACACTTAAATCCCCAGGCAAATTTAATGCTTCCTTCTGAAATACAATCAGTTATCTCCGATCAAATAAAATATCTAGGAGTTATCATAACAAAGAAATTATCTCACCTGTTTGATAGAAACTGCATAACACTTTTTAAATCTATTTCTGTTGACTTTAAAAAAAAAAAAATGGTGCAATTTCCCATTCACACTAATTGGCCGTTGCAATTTAGTCAAAATGAATATTCTCCCCGGCTCCTTCACCTATTCCAGGCACTTCCAATACCAGTCCCTTCTGTTTTTTTAAGGACATAGAGAAGGTCATATCCAATTTCATTTGGAAGGGAAAAAAGGCAAGACTTAGCTTAAAAAAATTAAGACTTCCTACACATATGGGAGGCCTCACTTTGCCAAACTTTAAGAATTACTATCTAGCTGCTTAGATTTCTCAAATACAAGATTGGTTCAAGGGAGAACTTACATGCAGCAAAGAAACAGAAACAAGTTTCCACAAGTATTCGGATCCCAGGTATATTTTTGGATCTAAATATTACACTCTGAATACAACTAAACAATGACATTTGATAACTACATCAAATACCAGTCGATACTGAAAAAATATTCGTGACATGATTGGCTCCCAAGATACATTTTCTCAGCATATTCTGATATGTGGCAATTTTGATTTCAAGCCTTCAGTCTCAGATAAAGAATTTCAGACATGGCAATCTTTAGGAATTAATAATATTGCTGATCTATTTTTATTAATCTTACTTTGATATCTTTTCAGCAACTGTCCACTAGATATCCTATTTCAAAACATAATTTTTTCATATTTTTGCAATTAAGAAATTATATATTTGCTTCACAGATAACACATTTCATTGTTGATTACAGGGATTTAACCACTCCTGATCCTAGTTCTAAGCCTTTATCAGTGATTTATCATCTGTTACTAGATTATGGTTTAGCAAACCTGGATTCTCTTAGAGTTCATTGGGAGCAACATTTGAATTTGCAGATTTCTGAAGAAAACTGGAAAAGTATTTTACTGTACCTCTTACAAGAATTTTACACCACCAAACTTCAGCAAATACAGTTTAATATCATGCATATGACATATCTTACACCCTGTAGGTTGCATAAATTCAATCCTAAACTGAATGTAGGGTGCTCCAGATATCTCAATAATCCTGATTCATTGATACATATGTTCCTCACATGCAAAAAAAACTCTGTAAATTCTGGACACAAATTCAAGATATCCTGGAGCTAGCTGCTACAATTAAATTGGCTTCTGACCCTCTTCCAATCTTACTGGAATGGAATCTCAGAGATCTGTATGGCTCAGGACAAAAAAGAAAATTGCTCTCGAGATCATTATGGCAAAGAAATGCATTCTTCTTACGTGGAAAGATAATTCCCCTTTCATCAATACCTGGCTTAATTTTATGATTGATCTTTATAAATTAGAAGGATACATTATTACTACAATGATCAGGCAGAGAAATTTGAAGCAATTTTGGCACCCTTCTAGAGATATGCATCTAGATGTTAAGTTGTTTAATTAAAAAGGAAAGAAGAAGAATAAGAAGAAAAGGAAAGCAAAGGGAAGAACAACAGAGTATAAAATTCTATTAGTTCTGAGACCTAAGTAAATGCAATCTTCATTTGATATAATCTGTTATTAGTAGTATTCCTTTTTTTTGTACTATATTAATGAGTGTAGTTTAAGGCTTGCCTACTTTTTGTTTCTTTGGATTCATACCATGCTTTTGTTTAATGAGCTTTGCTAATTTTCATTTTCTTCTGTACATCCATTTCAATAAAGAATAAAAAAACGTACATTTGTTAAGTGTTTCAGTCATCAGAGGCTGAAGTTCTGGAAGGGGAGGATGGGAGGGAGTTCTCTCACTCCACTAACAATATACAGACTGATAATGGTATTATCAAGTGGGGCATGTGACAGGAACGGCGAGGTGGTGTGGCTTGTGTCATTGATGACACTGAACAGACAGATGGTGTTAATTTTTCATGGTCAGCAAAGAAAAACAAAACACTGAAATTAGGAGTTGTACTTCATTTGTTTAAATTTGTGGATGTGTAAGGAAAGGATAAATAATACAAACAATATTCAATTAGTTTGTTTTGTAATTTGGGAAAGTTTTATTTTTTAGGGCTTATTTGAAGGTTTTAGTGAGGGAAATAAATTGCAGTATGTGTAAGTTTTCAAGAGGGTGCTATGGAAACAAGAAATACAAGTATCAGATGTGCACAGGAAGAAAAAATTACTTACCATAGTAATCTTCTTTCTTCCCAGTGATGTTCAGATGGTCATAGCTTTGTGCAGTCAGTCTGGTGGGTTGGACTGCCTGGAGAGATGGAACACATGCAAATGATGGAATTCTTTGCACGTGAGCATCTTTCAAATACTGCCTCTACCAACTTTAGTGTTCTAAACCCTTCAGATTTGTAAGAAGCCTGGAAGTCAGGCATTATGAAAAAATCCAACAGCTAATTAATTAAAACATTTTTTAGGATTACCCTAATAAAAACAGTTTATCCCCCCAAAAAAAACTCCTAAGGAGGAACTACCTCAAATAACAATGGTGTTCACCAGACAGTGAGAAAACTATTAAGAGAGACAGAAAACTCTGTTAAAATCTATCTGGTATAGAGAAATGTACCCAGAAGGGTATGGCTTTGTGGCACTAGCATGTGGAATGCAGAGGCTGAAGTTCTGGAAGGGGAGGATGGGAGGGAGTTATGAATATCTGAGCATCACTGGGAAGAAAGAAGATTACTATGGTAAGTAATTTTTTCTTCTAACCCCAGTAATGCTCAGGATATTCATAAATTTGTGCAGACTAACAAGCAGTACTCCTGGAGGTGGGCACAGAACTTATTTTGGAAACAGACTGCAGGACTGCTGTGCCAAACCTGGCATCACTTCTGGACAAAACATCCAAGTTGTAATGCTTTGTAAAGATGTGTATTGATTTCCAAGTAGCTGCTTTACAAATATCCAATAATGAAATCTCCCTAGCATCTGCAAGACTGGAAGCTGTTCTCTTGTCGAGTGTGCCTTCAGCCCAGCTGGGGACTCCCTACCTGCTCTAGTGTAGCAGAATTGAATACACTGGACAATCCATCGAGAAATGGATCTTTTTGAGGCTGGTTTGCCCATTCCAACATCCCCATATGTAAGGAAAAGTTGTTTTTTGTCTTGCCTATGGCCCTTAGTAGCTGTCTTGTAATAGAATAGCTGAGAGCTCTTTTCACATCCAGACTGTGGAGTCTTCTTTCACCAGAGCTTGTATGGTCTGTGAAAAAGACAGGCAGAGTGATTGGTTCAGATGAAAGTCTGAAACAACCTTGGGAAGGAATTGTCTGTTTGTTCTGAGGACTACCTTATCTCTGTGAAAGGAGATGTAGTCCTGGTCAAAACAGAGAGCCTGAAGCTCACTGATTCTTCTTGCTGAGGTAATTGCTACCAGAAAACTGTTTTCCAGGTAACATACTTTAAATGGGTTGTAGCCATGGGCTCAAAAGGAGCCCGCATTAATCTAGCTATACATATTAAGATCCCAAGCGGGCACTGGTGCCCTGTGAGGAGGATGCAAATGTATCAGGCCTTTAAAAAATCTTTTGAAAATGGGATATGATGCTACTGACACCTTTGTCCTAGCCGAAAGGTATGCAGACACTGCTGCAAGATGAACCCTTAGAGAACTGGGTTGTAGACCTTGTGAATGAATGTGAGTGAGTCAGATAATCCAACACCACTGAGACTCCTGTGTCATTTGGGGTGAAATTCCTACCAGAGCACCAAAAGGAAAACCTTTTCCACTTAGCAGAATACGTTTTCTTAGTGGAGGGCTTCCTATAACTTTTCAAGATAGTTAATACAGCTTCAGAAAGGTTTAAGTCTGCATACTCTGATTCCTCAAGAGCCATGCCTTGAGGTGGAGGGACTTGAGATTTGGGTACAACAATGTTCCCTGATTGGAGGTCAGGAGATTGTGCCGAGAGGCAAACTTATTGGTTTGTTCACTGACATGAGAGAGCAGAAGAAATACCATGGCTGCTGGGCCAATCTGGAGCTCTCAAGATCAGAGAAGCAGAGAGGATTTGAGCTTCAGTAGTACTCTGAAAACCAGAGGAAAAGGGGGAAGGTATAAAGAAACTTGCCTGACCAGTCCAGTACCAGGGTGTCCAGAGGGATTGTGCCCTGGGCTGGTGGTCTGCAGCAATACTGAGGCAACTGGTGGTTCTGGTGGGATGCGAACAAGTCTATCTCTGGAATGCCCCATCTCCTGAAAATTACCTGCACTACCTGCTTGTTCAGTGTCCATTCATGATGGGACTGATTGATTCGACTCAGTGTGTCTGCCAAGGAATTGTTCTTTCCTGGCAGATGGATTGCTTGCAGGGACACCTTTAGAGAATATGCCAGAGTCCAAATTTTCATGGCTTCTCTGCATAGGGGACCTGATCTGGTGCCTCCCTGCTTGTTTATTGTAGTACATAGTGGTGGCATTGTCTGTTCTGACCTGTACCACCTTGCCCATCACCAGTGTAGAGGAAACTTTTAGTGAGAGCCGTACTGCTCTGAGTTCCAGCAAGTTTATTTGCTGGAGGGACTCTGCTTCTGTCCAGGTACCCTGAGTTGTGTGCTCCTCCAGATGGGTGCCCCAGCCCAGAAGGGATGCATCTGTCATGAGGACTAGTGAAGGATCCTCTTTCTGAAAAGGGACTCCTTGCCTTAGGTTGGATTCCTTTTTCCACCACAAAAGGGCTTGTAACAGAGGCCTTGTCACTGGAGTGAGTTTTGAAAAAGGATCTTTTTTTCCGACTCCAGTGATTCCTGAGATGAAACTGGATGTCTCCCATGTGAAACCTGGAACCCTGCACTGTGCCTGTGGATGCAGCCATATGACACAAGAGCTGCAGGAATTGCCTAGCTGTTTTTTTGCCTGTGCAACTTGAAGGAATTTGCTATGGCCTGAAGGCTTTGCACCCTGTCCAGTGGCAAAAAGGCCCTGGCCTATAGAGTACTGATCTCTGCCCCTATGAACTGTAAAGTCTTTGTAGGGGTTAAGACAGATTTTTTTCTGGTTTATTATGAAACCCAAAGATTCCAAAAGATCATGTGTGAGCTTTAGAGAGGTTCTGACTTGTTCTGGTGATTTGCCCACCACCAGCCAGTCATCCAGATATGGGAAAACAGTCACTCCCTGTCTTCAAAGAAATGCCACCACAACTGCTAGGCATTTTGTAAACACCCTTGGTGCCAAGGAAAGGCCAAAGGGCAGGGTTGAAAACTAATAATGACCTGATGGGAGTCTGAATCTGAGATATTTCCTGAAAGATTCTTTTATGGGGATGTGAAAATAAGCATCTTGTAAGTCCAGAGATGCCAGCCAGTCCCCTTTTTGGATTGTTGGCAGACTCCGAGCCAAAGTTACCATTCTGAACTTTGGCTTTTTCAGGTGCTTGTTTAAAACTCTGAGATCCAAAATTAGCTGCCACTCCCCAGTTTTCTTTGTCGTTAGGAAGTATCTGGAGTAAAAACCTCTTCCTCGCAGGGTTGTAGGAACTGGTTCCACTGCTCTGAGCTGTAGCAGCTTCTGAACCTCTGCCTCTAGCAGTGAAGTCTGTGCTAGGGGGGAGGAGAGATGGAAACCCTGGAATTTTTTTGAGGAAGAAATTTGAAGTCCAGAGACGAACCTTTGCCCACTACCTCCAACACCCACTTGTCTGTGGTGATGGTTGACCAAAGGTGGAGGAAATGGGACAGTCTGCATCCGACAGGTAGGGAGGAAGCGGCCTGCATCTCAGGAGTTCTGTTTAGGCTGGGGTTGAGGTTGTGTCTGAGACCCTCGCCTAGAGCCCCTTCTACCCCTACCCCTAGAGTAGCCCTGTTGGGGGTACTGCTGGTATTGGGGCATGGCTACTGGCTGGAAAAAAGGGTCTTGTCATGAAAGATCGACCCCTGGCCCCCCTTCCATATGGCCTGGTGGATGAAGAAGCTCTGTCTCTGGCAGAGTTACTTCTATAAGTAGCCTTATATTCATCCACCTTTTTCATATAGGCCACCGTGGATTCCCCAAAGAGTGAATTTCCTTCTAATGAAAAATCCAGGGCCTTCGATTGGGTATCCTGAGTGAGGTTGTAGCCCTAGGCCAAGCAAACCTCCTCTGAGCCACTGTGTTAGCCATCCATCTGGCTGCAGTGTCATTCAAATCAGCAGCCATTTGGAACTGGTACTTAGCCACCTCTAGCCCAAACCTGGCAGTTTCAGCCAGGTCATCTGACAAGGGTGAGGTGGCTTTCATGGACATTGCCAGTACTGACTGCCAGAGGGATTTATGATACTGGGCAGCATAAGCTTGGAAAGTAGCCTGTCTCATGGCCAGTGAGGCTGACAAATAGCCTTTTTTGGCCATACTGTCCAATTTTCTGGAGTCCTTGTCCGGTGGATGTGAGGACAGAGGGACTTTAGCTTTATCACAGGCTGCCTGTTGTATTACCCCTTGATGGTCAGGATGGGACAAGAGGAAGTCAGCTCCCTCCCTATCCAACTGGTACTTTTTGTCTATTCTCCTGTCGATTGGAGGAATAGAATTAGGGGTTTGCAGGAGCTTCATAGCATCCTTCTTAAAAAAAATGTATATACTGGGAGGAGGAGGGCCTTTGTGGGTGTTAAACCCATCATATTAAGATACGCAATTTCCTCCTCATCCTCCACTTGCTCTGTTGTGGTGACATCTAAGGCATCTGCCATTTTTCTTACAAATGAAAAATGGGAGGAAAAATCCTCAGATACCCTGGGAGGCGAGCCAAAATCCTGCTCAGGGGACACCTCTGGAGGATTAGGTTCATCCTCCTCATAAGGCTCATCATCCTCTTCAAAATATATTTGCTCCGGTGCAGAAGCAAACACAGTACTAGCAACCTGGGGACCCTGTGAGGGGGCAGGAGGCTGAGGGATGATGCTGTGCAGAGCCTGAATAATTTTGAATGCCTGAGATATCCTGAGCTGAAGGCATTACAGACACCTGCACAGAAGTCCCTGGGTTAACAGAAAAGGGTTCTGCATGTTTAAGTTTCTTTGTTTTCTTTGAGGGAACCAGACAGTCAGCCGGTTCTTTTCCTCTTTTTGCTCCTTTTTCACCCGTATCGGGGCAGGGGTAGTAGCACTTGTGGGTTCAGCCACAATAGACTGGGGTGTCAGCTGGTCAGAGACTGAGGGACCCCCTAGGAAACTTTTTATTGAGCCGTTCAAGGCGCTTTTCCACAGTTTTATCTGGAAAAGTTTTACATATCTCACATTCCTAGTCCAGATGTTTGAAACCCAGACAAGCTACACATAAGGTGTGCTTGTCTGCCTTGGCAAATACATGTCCACACTTTAAACAGTTTTTAAACCTGCGCTCCCCAGTTCTCTTCTTAGGTTTCTCTGCCATGGTGAAAGGCAAAGAGGAAAAACACCAACCGCTAATTAATAGATACTGTTGCGGTTATTTAAACAGCTTTTTTTTTTTTTGTGGTCAGTTCCAGAACCGATAGGGAACCGGAGGAACTGAGCAGGAAGATGAAATATGACCGGTTCAGCGGTTCTGTAACTGATAAAAACGGTTACAAATTAAGTTTGTAAGGACCAAAAATTTAGCGATAATTGTATAGGTTCTTTAGTCAGAGAACCCAAATTAAACTAAACTAACTCGGATCCCTCACGGTTATGCCAAACTGCGAAGAACCAAGAAAAACAACTACTTTAATAATAAACCAGATCTAAACTGACAATCAGTAGAGACAGTAAAATAAATTAAATATACTTAAGGTTTTGATGATTTTTTTTATCTTTCTTCATGCGAAAGAGAGCGACAGAGACTCCGAGCGACCAGACTTTCAGGCAGAGAGAAAAATCTGAAGGGTTTAGAACACTACAGTTGGTAGAGGCAGTATTTGAAAGATGCTCACGTGCAAAGAATTCCATCATTTGCATGTGTTCCATCTCTCCAGGCAGTCCAACCCACCAGGCTGACTGCACAAAGTTATGAATATCCTGAGCATTACTGGGGTTAGAATGGTAGTCCCACTGCTCCTCCTGAGTGACTAACTCAATATGGACCAAACACAGAAAGCAGTTGAAGGCACTCAGAAAACCACACTGAGGAAGAACCAAAGTTGCAGTTGCATTAGTGGGCATCCTTGAATGAGTATGTGAGTTTCTTGCATTCCTTCACTAGTGTGTTTGTAATGAGCTGCTTTAATAAAATGAAGGTGGAATGCCTTTTCTATGTGCAGTACAAGTGACATTGAAACTGCCATTTTTCTGAGTGACCTTGACTGTTTTGTGTTGTGGAAACAAGCCAGGGACATCAGAATGCCAGCCACAAGGAGGAGGAGTGAGTGTCCCCAGGGACAGAAGCTGATATGCTCCCACTATGCTGCCGTCACTTCGAAACAAACAAATGGCTGCAGCTGGTCATCTGCCTTGTGGGAGGGAAGATGCCAGACTGACTCTGTGAGCATGCATTATGGAATTCTCTGTGTTGGTGTCCTTGTAGGATGGTGTGTGAAAAATGCTAGTACTTGGGGCAGAGTGGATCTGGGGAACACTCTGACCTCAGTTCCCACTGCTGATTCACTAGCATGCTCCCCTCATCTCTGGCCACTTAATTGGGGAAAGCCAAGAGGGAGGAGAAAGGGTTGGGTGTTCACTCCGGGGGATCTGAATTGGGGCAGACTAGCTAGAGAAGGAGGAAAAATAGCAGATAATAAAAACAATGGTGTAGTGGTCCACAACTAGTTGGGATGTAGAATTTTTCACTCATTTTGTAACATGTTGTAAAGACTCATGTAGAGCTAGAGCTTCAGTTTTTTTCTCTAGAAGGGTAAGGAACAGAGATTTCCCTAGTAAGCAAGTAAATATAGGAGGAGGATTTTACATGGTCATCAAAGAAGCACTCATAATAAAAACTATAAACAGTACTTCATTTTTCTAATCTGTTTCTGTGTGTATGGAGAGTGTGATGATGAAGGAAATAACTTTTAATTTTTTTTATTTAAGGTACTTTTATTCTTGGGGTCTAGTTGAAGGGTTTTAGTGAGTAAATGTGAGAGCCATGTTTGTAGTGGCAGGTTTCTTTTGGGTGTAGGGGTTAACTATTTGATGTGGTTATTAACAAGTCCAGTAATGTTTAGGATCAGGATGACCATACATTATGCTGTGTTTAATGCATGGTCAAATAACTGATTTTGCTCAATTAAGTTTCTTAGATTTTGTGGCCACTTGGAATACTGTTCCTTTGTGCAATCAGCTGTACCACCAAAGCGACTGGGAACCTATAATTCTCTCTTTCAAATGCACACTACACCCTTGTGAATAAAAATGTAATTCATTTGTGCAGCACTAGGGTGTTCATTTGAGAGACAGTAAGGTGCTTCAGGGGGAGTCTCGGATCACTATTTGCCTTAGGTGGCACAGCTGGTAGTACAGAGGAATGGTATTCTGCATTGCCTGGGTTAAAATCCTAGCTAAAACACTTTATTTTCTCCCTTCTGTTTATTTGGGTTCCATATATATGTGCACACCTCATCCTTGTGAATAAAATGTAATTATCTGTGCAGGACCAGGCTGTGCATTTGATAGTGTTTCAGGGAGACACACAAACAGTAAGGTGTTTCAGGGAGATGCAGGTTTCCAGTTGCCTTGGTGGCACAGCTGAACAGTATTCCGAATGGCCCAGGTTTAAATCCCAGTTAAGGCACTTATTTCTTTCCCTCCTTTGTCAGTTAGAGTAGAGCTTAGAAGAATTGTGGTAGTCAGGTGTAGTAATCAAGGAACAAAATGGCATCAAGAAAAATTATTAAAGAAGGCAGGGTTGAAAACGAATGAGAGAAACCAGGTGGAATGCTGAGAATGGGTGAGAAGCAAGTGCAAACAAGCATTTGTCAGTGCCAAATGTTGCTTGCTTGTATGTGCTGTTTAGGTATTTGGAAGTCATTGGAGTGCAAATATTGAAAATTCGCAAACTTACGAACGTGAGTAGGAACTGCGCAACGCACTCTCGTAAAACAGTAATTTTTAGGAATTTTTTCACCAAATTTTCAACATAGCCATTTTAAGACCTCTGCTCATGAACAGTGTCACTGTGATTTTCTTAATGTGTCCCATACATGGGTTTCACACACCGACTGCGCATTGTGTACATGAAGTGGGAAACACGTTTTGGGCAAGATGTGAAAAATGACAGCTGTACTGTTCATAAGGAGGTGTGGTAAAATGGCAGCTGTACTGCTCATAAGGAGGTGTGGTAAAATTGCAATGTTGGAAATCTGGAGTGAAAATATTGAAAATTCGCAAACTTGCGAGCGTGTGTAAGAACTGCACAATGCACTCTCGTAAAACAGTAATTTTTAGGAATTTTTTCACCAAATTTTCAACATAGCCATTTTAAGACCTCTGCTCATGAACAGTGTCACTGTGATTTTCTTAATGTGTCCCATACATGGGTTTCACACACCGACTGCGCCATTGTGTGCTACATGGGCGGAAACACGTTTTGGGCAAGATGTGAAAAATGACAGCTGTACTGTTCATAAGGAGGTGTGGTAAAATGGCAGCTGTACTCATAAGGAGGTGTGGTAAAATTGCAATGTTGGAAATCTGGAGTGAAAATATTGAAAATTCGCAAACTTGCGAGCGTGTGTAAGAACTGCACAATGCACGCTCGTAAAACAGTCATTTTTAGGATTTTTCACCAAATTTTCAACATAGCCATTTTAAGACCTCTGCTCATGAACAGTGTCACTGTGATTTGACTAATGTGTCCCATACATTGATTTCGCACACAGACTGTGCCATTGTGCGCTATATGGGCGGAAACATGTTTTGGGCAGGATGTGAAAAATGACAGCTGTACTGCTCATAAGGAGGTGTGGTAAAATGGCAATGTTGAAAATCTGGAGTGAAAATATTGAAAATTTGTGAATTTACGAGCGTGCGTAGGAACTGCGCAACGTGTGCTCGTAAAACCATCATTCTTAGGAATTTTTTCACAAAATTTTCAACATAGGCTTTTTGAGAGCCCACCTTATGAACACTGGCAGTGTCATTTCATTAGCTGGTCCCGAAAGGTGATTTCGTGCAGTGACCACGAAATCACCCTTTGGGCCTGATTAATGCCATCACAGTGCAAGAATTCATGAGGAGGGGTCCCCAAAACCCCATGTTGAAAATTTGGGCCCAAAATTCCCAAAAATGCCTGAGATATGCAACAAAGTTGAAAAACCCCTATTTATTCCATTATACAGCTTACCGGCATTTCCTCAGTTCGCAGTCGACTTTGGAGAGTGCAGATGTGTTCCCGGTCCACCGATCATAAGCAGAGCTCCGGAGGAAGTATGGGGTGGGGTGTGTGGGGAGGCAGGGTGTGCAGTGGGTGGAGTGCGGTGGGGTAGGGAGACTGCGAGGACTGTTTTTATTTACAGGGTTTTTTTTAATTAGCCTAGCATGGGGCGTTTGCCATGCTGGGGTGGGCTCCCAGCGTGGCAGCCTGAAAGAACTGTTTGGGGGCTGGAACTGATGGGGATTAGGCACCCCATCGGCTATAACAAGATTTGCCATGCTGGGGTGGGCTCCCAGCGTGGCGCCTGCAAAGCTTCGGGGGAGCATGCAGCCATGGAGCCGACGGGGGATTAGGCACCCCCGTCGGTTATAACATTTTTTGCCATGCTGGGGTGGGCTCCCAGCGTGGCACCTGAACAGCTTTTGTGGGGGGGTGTGGAGCCGATGGAGGATTTGGCACTCCCGTCGGCCATACAGTAAGTGCATGGGAGGGGAGGGAGCGCATCAGCACACAATATGCATGTTTGCGCGCGAGTGTGTGTGTGTGTGTGTGTGTGTGTGTGTGTGTGTGTGTGTGAGCTCTGCTTACTGAAGTGGAGCTCTCCGTTTCAGCTGTATGCCACTGCATTTTCGACTGCTGTCATAGACAGCTGCAGCAGTCATTGGAGAACTGCAGCCACGCCTGCAAACTCACTGACTGAATCGGAAGACATGTGCCACACCTCTGAAAACTCGGATGATGGCGCTATGTTTCTTGTACATGCGTGCAAGCAACATAAAAGTAGAATAGAATTAGTAGACTCTGGCCTAGCTATATTATTTAACCTAGGGTATAAAGTGGAATGATCTAAATGCATCTTTTTTTGTAGGAGCAATACTTTATAAAGATTGGACACTTGACAGTGATATTATTTTTTGTAGTCCAAAAGTGTTCTAATCAGATTCATGACTAAAAGCAAATGGTATGGAATCTAACTGGCAAGCTGGTTCAGGCCCTAAGCCCAGAAGCAGAGTACAGTATGTCAGGGATTAACCCTTAAATTGTTTTGCACTAGGCACCAGGACAAGTTAGTTAAAAATTCCACTAACCAATGAAAGCTTGCATTAGTCTGTAGTCATAATCACCTGGGGATTGTGCATAGTTGTCAGAAAAGACAAGTGCAGGCATAAACTCTGCCCAAGGAATTCAAGTAAGTATGGTAGTTCTTTTGTTTTTAAAAAAGGTTTTGGCCCCATTTTGTACCTTTTTGTTTCTCATATCCTCCACCCTGCCAAATGGGGCAACATAGCTTCATCCACAGACAGTGCCAATACCACTCCTTTGGTTGGCTGGCAGGATGTTTGAATATGGGGTGGGTAATTCCCTTCCTCCCTCCCTGGAGGCTGAATACCTCACCCCAATGTACTTAGACTAGAGTGCCTTTCATGCTCATCTCCTACCCTAGTGGGAGTACTCTAGAAGGGATCTTACCAGTGATTTTGAAAGAGAGAGATGGTGTTGCCTCTGTATAGATCGCTGGTAAGACCCCACCTAGAGTACTATGTCCAGTTCTGGAGACCGCATCTCCAGCAGGATGTAGAGTGGAAGTGATCCAGAGGAGGGAAACTAAAATGGTACAGGGTCTGCATCAAAAGCCCTATGAGGCGAGATTAAAGGACATAAATATGTACACCCTGTAAAAGAGGAGGGAGAAGGGGGATATGATAGAGACCTTTAAATACCTCACAGGAATAAGTAAGGTACAGGAGGGAAGTCTTTTCAGAAGAAAAGGTGCTCATGAATAAGGGGACATGCGATGAAGCTGGGGGGAGGAGGTAGTTTCATGAGAGATGTGAGGAAAGTACTTCATAGAAAGAGTGGTGGGATTCCTAGAACAGCCTTCCAGTGGAGGTGGTGAGGACAAAAACAATGGTGGGGTTCAAGAATGCATGGGAGAAGCACAAAGGAATTATAGTGGAAAGGAAGGAGGGAGGGAGGAAGAGCTGTAGATCAGGCATGGTCTAAGGTAACAGTGTAGGTAGGGAGAAATGGGCAGACTGGCTGGGCCAAGTGGTCTTGGAAACATAGAAACATAGAATTTGATGGCTGATGAGGACTGCTTGGCCCACCTAGTCTGCCCATTTTCCTACCTGATGGATAAGCTGCTGATCCTAGTTAACCAACAGATGCTTCTTCCTACCCCCCACTACAATGGCATGTCTGTCCCATGCATTCTTGAATTCCCCCCACTGTTCTTGACTCCATGACCTCCTCAGGAAGGCTGTTCCATGCATCCACAACCCCTCTCCATCAAAAAATACTTCCTCCTATTACCTCTGAGCTGTCCCCCCTCTATCTTCAAATTGTGCCCCCTTGTTCTTGCACATCTTTTTCTTTTTCTCCTACTTCAATTTTTATTACTTTTTTGTTTTACTGGTCCATCAATGCATCAACACTGAGAAACTTGAACATATTCAGACAATTATGTTTACAATTGAGTACTGCTGAGATTTCTCATCTTTGCTTTTTGTACATGACCAAAGATATTGTTTCAATAAATGTGCAGTTACTTGGTTACTTGGTTTGAGGGACAAAAGAAGGCAGAAGCCCATATATATATTGTCCTCCACATATGTGGATCATTATTAATGGTTCCTATCTGGTTAACCATTTGTCCAATTTAAGTTTAAAGGTGATAAAGGAAGGGGCTTCTATAATATCCAGGGGAAGTATGTTCCACAGTCTCGGGGTTCTTATTGAAAAGAAATTTTGTCTTTTTTTGGTTTTACATTTGGCTGTGTCTAACTGTTTATTATTCAGTCTGGGTCCGATTTTCCTAGTCGCAAAAGAGATACCACATTGCCTCATTAAGGTCGGGTTTTGAATAATCTTGAAGAGTTGAAGTAAATCCCCACGTGATCTTCTCAATTTGAGTGAGTGCAACCCCGTTTTATGTAATCTGGTTTTGTAGTCTACCTGTGCCAAGTGGGGGATAGTTTTAGTGACTCATCTCTGTATCCTCTCCAGCCTGTCCACATCCCCACAGAGGTGAGGACTCCAGAATGGGGAGCCATAATCAAGATAGGGTCTGATATGTGATCTATATAGTGGAATAATACACTGCTCAGTTTTGGAAACAAAAGTACCGTTGATTTTGCGAAGAAGTGAATTTGTTTGATTTACTATTTTATTGCAATTTTATTTTATTTATTTAGTTTTTGTTGACCGGGTAAGTGCACTAGACAAATCCTGCCTATTTTCAGGCACGACCCGGGGGAGGGGGATACAGATGAATGCCAACTGACCTAGAACCAGATTAAGCTTTTGGTGGTATTTTTAGTGAATGAGGGAAATTTGGCCAGGACACCGGGGAAATTCCCCTACTCTTTTCGATAAGTGCCATGGGATCTTTAACATCCACCTGAACTACCACCAATCCAGGCAGCTGGGACCTCGGTTTAACGTCTCATCCGAAAGACAACACCTCAGAAGTGCAGCACCCCTCTCATGGTGCACTACAGTGTCAGTACTGGGATATTAACCCAAGTGCCAGATGTGGGAACTGAACCCACAGCCCTCTGATCTGCCGGCCTCAGAGGCGAGTGTGCTACCTACTGAGCCACTGACACTGCAAATGCGAAACTTGTGTCAGTTTATTATTGACTAGAATCCCTAAATCTTTTTCTAAGCAAGAAGCCTTAATAATGCTGTTACCTCAGTTACCTCAGTATTTTCTTTCTAAGAACTAATAAACTCTAAAGCTCAATTAACAATAAATCAAATACCATGAACTTATGACAGAACTGTCATTCTTATGTAAAAATATATGGAAAACATAAATAAAACTTATATTTTAGAAATAAAAACTTTTGTCAGCTTGTTCTTTTCTTGCTAATCTCATCACTGAAATATAATATGAACTCATAGGAGATATATTTAACATATGCTACAACAGCTAATTGGTACATAACCTCTTAGTAATTTATTCAACTCTATTTAATCACTCCAAACCTGGCAAATGACATATTTGGGTGGGGGAGGATCTGAACCTAAGACACTATGTTAGTTCTCAGGTCCCACCTGGTCCACCTATTCTGGTAGGTCACACTTTTATTATTCAAATTGTGTTAATTGTTCAAACAACATGAAGTCTTGCTATATTATGACAATTGCAGTTTGTCCCACCATTAGAACTGCTCCGGAGGTGAAAGAGTTAACTTCCATGCCAGGCATGGAACTTAGAGCACTCGCTCGGTTAGAAAAGCTCTGTCTGGAATATTTCAAACTGAAACTGTCAGATTCTTTACTCCACCTCACTGAACAGTCGCTCTGGAGATTCCTCCTACTGCTCGGTTCATTTCTCGGTTTAAAGAGTTTTCTCAGTTAAATTCAACCACGATTATTATTATTTTAACCGCAAACCGATCGGGTTCAAGCTCTGTCTGTGGTATTGTAAGTAATAGACAGGTTTATTTCTGTGTGGAACTCTAAATGTTTATCGGTTCGGTTTGAACCGATCAGGTTGTTTTAAAACTTTATTCTGAAGCATTTAAAAGCTTTTTAGAGTGCGGTTCCCGGTTCTTATCGGTTCTAAAAAACCCGGATTTCATTACGGTTTTTTCCACAACCCGTGACACAGTTGGGAACCGATAAGGGTGTCTTGCCTGGCACTGCTGGAAAAAGGGCACGTTTTTGGTTAGGCTGGCATTATGTCTGAGAACCCCAAAAGAAAAACCGGGCCCACTGGGTTTCAACACTGTAGTGTCTGTGGGGAAGCCTTTGCCAAGGCTGACCCACACACCACATGTGTTTATTGTCTGGGGTTTGACCACCTCAATGCAGACTGTCAGATTTGCAAGAATTTCTCTGCAGCTACCCTAGATAAGAGAGTTGGTAGGCTCAGGGAACGAGAGGCCAAAACGTCCGCTGACCCGGATGGCCAGCCCGGTTCGGTGCCAACTGAACCGGAGGGAGTGCCCTCTGACCAGGGTGAGACTTCCTCAGGCAAACGTAAAGCTGACACTCAGGGGCCAGTTCCAGCAAAGAGAACTAGAAAATCAGCAGGTGTGGAGTCAAAAATTCCTTCTCCAACTGCTGCAGAGATAGCCAAAGCAATCCAAATTATCCAATCACTTTCCCCGGTTCCGTCCGAACCGCCACTATCTGGCAAAAGGTCGGTTCGGCCGGTTCCACCGGTTCAAGAATATGATATAGAGGAGTTTTATGAACCAGAGGAGGGGGAGGATGATTATGAACAGTGTGAATGTGACTTTGAAAGTCTGGATGTGCCCATTGAACCGGACATCTCCCCAGACAGACCTTTAGGAAAATCTCCCCCTAGGCTTTCTGAGTCCCCTTCTCATTTTCTGTTTTATAAAAAAGTTGCTGAAACCCTCCAGCTTCCTTTGGAGGAAGCTGTGGATGAGCAAGAAGAGCCTGATTTTGTAGAGATGATGGATATCCCAGAGTCCAGGAGATTGTCTATTCCTTTACATAAATCCTTTAGGAAACAAACAATAAAAATTTTAAAAGCTCCTAATTCTGTGCCTCCTGTGGATAAAAGATGGACAGGAGGTACACTTTGTCAGGTCCTGATACAGAATTTCTTTCACAGCAATGCAGCCATGTTGGGGTAGTTCAGGCTGCAGCCTGTGATAAGGCTAATATTCCCCTGGCTTCACATCCTCCTGACAAGGACTCCAGGAAGATTGATGCCATGGCTAAAAACAATACATGGCAGCGTCCTTGGGACTCAGACAAGCAAATTATATGGCTTCTGTTGCAAGATACCAGAAATCTAGATGGGATACTGTCACGGCTTTAGCCAAACAGGCCCCTGGCCAGCTTGCCAAGGAGCTGGAGCAGGTGGCTGCTGATGGTATTGAGGCATCTAAGGTGCAATTCCATGCTGCAGTGGATTCTAATGATGTATCCTCTAGAGTCATGGCTACATCTGTCACTTTTCGTAGATTGGCTTGGCTCAGGTGTACTAGTTTGTCACAGGATACCCAGGCTAAGGCTATGGATTTTCCTGTGGTGGGAAATTCTCTGTTTGGGGAGCAGACAGAGAATTATATGAAGAAAATGGATGAATATAGAACCACTTATAGGAGTGCACAAGCCAAGGAACGGCAAGCCACTCCTCAGAGGCAGCCCCCCAGGGGTAGAGGCAGGCCTTTTCACCAAACCCAGGCCTCCTCTTCAGCTTATGCTCAAAGGGGGGTTCTTCAGAGGGAGAGGCAGACTGGGTACAAGCAGGCCTGCTCCCACCCCTCAGCCTGAAGCCCCTGCCAAACAGGCATCCTGATGGGATGCCCAGGGCCGGTTCTCCATTACCTGTAGGGTGCAGGCTGGCTTACTTCGTCCAGGACTGGGAGTCTTTAACATCAGACAAGTGGGTCCTGGAAGTAGTAAGCCAGGGTCTGGTTCTCAGCTTCAAAAAATTTCCAAAGATGAGAATCAGATCTTTTCCACCTCCAAATCCTCTAGAGACTCTTGCTTTGGAAACAGAAGTCTCAACCCTCCTGGCTCTCAGAGCTGTAGAAAGGGTTTCTCCCCTACACCAGGGCAAGGGTCTGTACTCCAGGTACTTCCTTACCCCAAAAAAAGACAGGAGAATGGCGGCCCATCCTGGACCTAAGATATCTGAACAAGCACCTTTTAAAACCAAAATTCAAAATGGTGACTCTGGGAATGATTTTACCCTCCCTAAGGCCAGGGGACTGGCTAGCTTCCCTGGACCTCAAGGATGCCTACTTCCATGTTCTTATCAGAAGCTCCCACCGCAAGTACCTCAGATTCTAACTGCCCTCAGGCCATTATCAGTTCAGAGCAATGCCCTTTGGCCTTACCTCTGCCCCAAGGGTATTCACAAAATGCCTGGCAGTAGCAGTTGCTCATTTAAGAAGGCAAAAGATTGCCATCTTTTCCTACCTAGATGACTGGCTCATTGTGGGTCAGTCTCCAGACCAAGTCAAATCACACCTGCAAGTTACCCAGCAGCTGCTTACCTCTCTGGGCTTTCTTCTCAGTCTTCCAAAGTCAGTTCTGGAACCTGTCCAGGTACTCACCTTTATAAGTGCAGAACTGGACACAAAGCAGGCCAGAGCCTTCCTTCCCCTAGAAAGGGTAAGGACCCTGGTGGCCCTGGCCTTCTCCTTCACTCTGCAGGTCTCTCGACCAGCAAGGCATTTCCTACAGCTCCTAGGACACATGGCTGCTTCCACGGCTGTAGTGCAAAGAGCAAGATTTCAGATGAGGGACATTCAGTTTCATTTGAGAGCCTTTTGGTCTCAAAGAAGAGATCCCCTATCCAAGTTGATCCCAATGACTTGAACCCTGATCCAGGCCCTTCAGTGGTGGCAGGATCAGAGCAATCTGAGACAAGGGTTCCCTTCATCCCTCTATCTCACTCCTTGACCCTTACTACAGATGCGTCCCTTTTGGGATGGGGAGCTCACATGGGCGACCTCTCCACCCAGGGATTGTGGTCCCCTCAGGAATCTCTGCTCCACATCAATCTGTTGGAACTCAGAGCTGTTTTTCTAGCACTTCAGGTTTTTTCTGCATCTGTTCAGAATAAAGTGGTACAGGTCAGAACAGACAACACCACTACAATGTGGTACATCAACAAACAAGGGGGCACTCGGTCTTCGGCCTTGTGCACCGAGGCAATGAAGTTGTGGTCTCTGGCTTATTCCCTGAACACTTCCCTCATAGCAGTTCACCTGCCAGGCAAGGACAATGTCCTGGCAGATGCTCTCAGCAGGATTTCCCAGGGCCATCAAGAATGGTCACTGGATCCCCGAGTACTGGGGATAGTTTTTGCCAGATGGGGCACCCCTCAGATAGACCTTTTTGCAGCCCCAGACAATCATCAACTTCCACTTTTTTGTTGCAGGCCCCCAGTGTTGGGCTCAGTCCCCCTGGATGCCTTTCTCCTCAATTGGGAAGGGAAGTTTATCTATGCCTTTCCCCCCTTCCCTCTCCTGTTCAAGGTGCTAGTCAAAATCAGATCTCAGCCCTGCAAGATGATTCTGATTGCTCCAGACTTGGCCAGGCAGCCTTGGTACCCACTCCTTCTGTCCTTAGTAGTCCATCTTCCCCTGTGTCTCCCCAGGAACCACAATCTGTTAACCTGTGCCCAGGGGAGAGTTTGGTATCCGAATCTCAAATCTCTCAACCTCAAGGCCTGGCTCTTGAGGAGTTCGAGTTTGCTGACCTACACCTTTCTCAAGGTGTTCTCGAAATCTTGAAAGCTTCTAGGAAGCCTTCCACTAGGGCTACTTATAACTCCAAATGGAAAAGGTTTTCCATATGGTGTTCTGGGAAGCATATTTCCCCGGAATCTGCTGATTTGCCCACTGTTTTGTACTATATGGTCCATTTTAATTCTTTGGGACTGAGACCAGCTACCCTGAAAGTGCATTTGGCAGCTGTCTCTGCTTTTATTTCAGCAGGGAAGCCCTCTTCTCTTTCTGCTCACCCTGTATTTTCCAAGTTTTTCAGGGGATTGCTTCATACCAATCCACCATTCAAGGACCCTGCCCCTGCCTGGGATCTTAATGTTTGCATTGCCCAGCTGATGCAACCCCCCTTTGAACCTCTGTCTTCGGCAGAGCTTAAGTACTTGACTTGGAAAACTGTGTTTCTAATGCATCACTTCTGCCAGGCGCATAAGTGAGTTATAACTTTGTCAGTGGAGACTGACTTTTATTTCCTTTCTCATAGGATAAGGTAGTCCTCAGGACTAACAGGAAATTTTTGCCTAAGGTGGTTTCAGATTTCCACCTTAATCAATCTATTTCTCTTCCAGTGTTCTTCACTGACCATTCCTCCTCTGGTGAGAGGAGGTTGCACAGCTTAGATGTTAAGAGGGCCCTAAGCTACTACATAGAGCGTACCAAGGGTCACAGGTTTGACTCCTCCAACTATTTCTCACTTATGGTGAGGTTGGGAAAGGAAACCTGCCACTAAGAGATCCATTGCCAGGTGGGTTGTCTCTTGTATCCAATTTTGCTATCAAAACTGGGTAAGGTTCCCCTTCAGGCCTGAGGGCTCCCTCTACCAGAGGTACAGCCGTGCTCTAGCTGCTGCCAGAGACATCCCTATCTTAGAGATATGTCAAGCAGCTACTTGGAAAACAGTACACACTTTCACCAAGCATTACTCCCTGGATATCCAGGCCAGGAGGGATGCTAGGTTTAGCACAGCCGTCTTCAGAGCCTATTCCCTAAGTAGGTTCTGTCCCTCCTCCATGGAGGTACTGCTGTGTAATGTGATTGTCATAATATAGCAAGACTTCATGTTGTTTGAAGAAAAAATTACTCACCTTAGTAATGTTGTTTCTTCTAATGGAGTCTTGCTATATTATGACCTCCCCCCCAGCCTGCCCCTCTCAGAACTTCTACTTTGGGTATGGGGTGGGCAGTCCAGTGTTGGCACTTATTGATGCCCATTTTATGTTTTCCACCCCTTCTTTTTTGGGGTGTTTGGGTGTTGTGTTTTATTTTATCTCATCTTATCTTATCTTATTTTCTGGTCCCGTGACTTGAGTCTTGGTGTTGGGACCAGGAAAATGTGTTAATATTTAAGTAGCCGGTTGGCTAGTGTAGGTTACAGCTTCCACACAGAACCTTAGTGAGTTTTGCTCGTAAAGATCTGACCGTTTCCGTTTGAAATATTCCAGACAGAGCTTTTCTAACCGAGCTCGTGCTCTAAGTTCCATGCCTGGCATGGAAGTTAACTCTTTCACCTCCGGAGCAGTTCTAATGGTGGGACAAACTGCAATTGTCATAATATAGCAAGACTCCATTAGAAGAAACAACATTACTAAGGTGAGTAATTTTTTCTTCACGCTTGTACATAATTTATAATCTGTAGCCAATCATCCACCACAGGGGAGACAGGTTGCATCTATTTTTTTGTTATCGCTTTATAGGCAGCCACCAGAAAGATGGACCATAAATATAGAACATCTTTCCCCTTTAGGTCCCGATGAGGGACTCCCAGTTTTCTGGTTTAAATAGATTTGGTATGTTGAGTACCATGGCCATTTGTTGGGATATTAGATGCCAGAACACCTGAATATTTGGGCATGTTAAGAAAATATGAGTGCGGGACGGTTCCTGAGTATTACATAGTCTCCAACATTTAGATGAGGTTCCAGGATTTCAACGGGCAAGGAATTGAGGCACCAAAAAATATGTACAGTCTTTCCAAACATATTCCTGCCATCCTGGAGACAATGTTGTGGACCATGTCAGATGCCACACTTTAGGCCAGTCTGATTGTAACAAGGGTGTTTCCAGGTCTCTCTCCCACCGAGTTTTTAAGGGATCCGACATATGGGCTTGTTGATTAAGTAAATATTTATACAGTCTGGAAACTGCATGGTCACTTTCCTCAGTGGACCACATTTGAATAAAAGGGTAGCTATCTTCAAAGGTAGGTTTTTTGATTGCTTGTGTTTTAATTTGGGAACTGATGAAGTGCCTAATCTGCAGATAGTAGAATAAATCTTTGGGGGTCCATGAGAATTTAATTTGGGCCTAGGCAAAAGAAACAACTGCATTTTGTCTCATTAATTGCCAAAGTGCCCATAGGCCCCGAGTCATTTGGGTATTATGCCATGATGTCATTCTAGCAGGAGTAAAATCTGGATTTACAGTGAAATATGCATATTTCCAGTTATGAACTGTATTGCCCCTTTGTAGGTATCTCTCTTCCATCCTTCTAGGATCAATGTAGTACTGTCTGGTAACATTGAGAACGTTTCTTTCATCTGGGAGTTTGAAAATAGGGCTGCAGCTGGGGAAAGTGGTTGAGACCCAAAGAGGTCCATCTGCTTCCAATGTGCTATATAGGTTGGATTGCCCCAGAGAAGTGCAAACCTCATCTGGGAAGCATTCCAATAATACTGTAGATTTGGGAGTGCAATTCCCCCTCCCTCCATAGGTTGCATTAGTAATTGAAATTTGAGCCTTAGTTTCCTACCCATCTGTAGGTAGTGAGACAAGATGCTTTGCCATTGTGAGAGAATCTTAACTGGAACTGTACATGGAATGCATTGAAATAAATATAATAGCCTGGGGAGGGCATTCATTTTAATAGATTGGGCTCTGGTGTAAAAAGTTAAGGGAAGAATAGACCATCTTCTTATGTCCGTTATAAGGGTCTTTATCAGGGGCGAATAGTTAATGTCAATCGTCCCAGATCATTTGGGATTTTAATACCTAGATATTTTGTCTCTATTAAACCCCACTTGAAGTTACATTTGCTCTCAGTCTGCACCATTGGTTTATAATTAAAAGCTAGTATCTCTGTTTTGGATGTATCTAAAGAATATCCTGAGAGTTGGGGAAAAAAAACTCAGTTTCTGAAATAGAAATGGGATGGAAGTATCTGGGTGGGATAGGTAGATTAAGACATCATCTGCAAACAGAACTATTTTATGCTCTGTTCCTCCAAACTGTAACCCTGGAAGATTCTTATCTTGTCTAATAAGTTGGGCCAGTGGTTCAATATGGAAGGTGAATAGAAGGGGAGAAATTGGACATCCCTGTCTGGTTCCTCTATATAGGGGGAATTTTTGAGATATATGTCCGTTAGATCGAATATATCCTTGTGGGTTTTGATAAAATTTAAATATAAGATCTATAAATTGGGTGGGAATTTTGGAAGTGGGCTAAAACTTGTCTAAGAAAGGTCCATGATACCTTATCAAAAGCTTTTTCAGCATCTAAACTGAGCAAAAGGCTAGGATTTTTTCAACCCTGAATAAATCCACATTGGTCCTGGTGAATAAGTATCAGGGTTAGGGGCTTAAGTCTACGGGCCAATATTGCGTTCATAATTTTATAATCAGTATTTGACATTGATATGGGGCAGTAGGAACCAGGCAGGGAGGGGTCTTTTCCAGGTTTAGGAATCACAAAAATTATAGCATATTGCCAGGATGGGGGAATTAACATTTCTGATGAGGCTAGTTTGTTATAGAGTTTATGAAGTATAGGGGAGAGATCTTGTCTGAATATTTTATAAAATTCTCATGGGAAACCATCGTTTCCAGGGCATTTGTTTGTTTTATGTTCACTTATTTCAGTAGTTATCAGTGACTCTGCTAAGGTTCTTGAGAGTGGTGGTAATTTTAAAGAGTCCAAGAATTCAGTTATCTGAGTTGGAGAAGGGCTTTGAGGGGTGGAATAAAACTTTGTGTAGTATTCCACGAAAGTGTTTGAAATTTGGGCTATGGAATGGTGCATTAAGCTCACTGGTGTTGATTTAAGACTTGTTATTTGGTCTCTCAGTCGTTGAGCTCTTAAGCACCCAGCTTGAAGCTTCAGGGCCCGTGGGCCTCCTTCGTAATATTTTTGTCTCAGATATATAAGCTTTTGTTCAACAAAATAATCTAAAAGAGTGTTAAGTTCTAATTTCAGCGCTTTTAACTTTTGTATTCAGCTCGGTGAAGGGTTTCTTATTCTGCTGTTCTTCTATAGTTTGTGTTTGCATTAATAAGTCTGTTCTCTGTTTCTCTCTAATTTTCTTTTTCCTGGCAGCTATCTCAATCAGTTTTCCCCTACACAAGGCTTTTAAAGTGTTCCATATTATTGAGATAGGCATCTCTGGTATTTCATTTTCAAGTAGGGTCTGTTTTATCAAGTCTTGCACTTTTTGAATTGTTTCTTTATCTCTGAGTAGAGATATGTTTAGTCTCCAAACCGTACTTCTCTGGAAATGGTCAATTTTAATTTTTAAATAAACTGGTGCATGGTCTGATAGCACAAAATCCCCCGTCCAAGTTTTCTGTGCATTCTGTATATGTTCCTGGGACATGAAAAAATAGTCCAGGGTTGAATAACTTTGGTGAATTTGGGAAAAAAAAGTACAGTGTTTACTTGTGCCATTGAGATATCTCCATGTAGCGACCATGTCCAGCTCCTTCAACAATTTCCCTAATTCCCTGGTTTTCTTGTCCATTTTATGTTCATGGGAGAGACTGAGATTTAGATTAAAATTTCCTCTGCAGATTAAAGGGCCATTCACCCACTGTGAAAGCCTCAAAAAAAAGATCTATAATTTGTAAATTCAGTATTTGTAGGAAAATAAACCGATGCCAGAGAAACAGGTATACCATTAAGCTTACCCTTTACTAGCACATATCTCCCATCTTTATCAATAAGCTTATCTGTACATAGAAAAGGAGTCTTCGGTGGAATCAAAATGGCTGTACCGCTTCTTCTACCCCCCTTATCTGAGGATGCAAACACAAATGGAAAGGGACCTGGGGGTAGTCATATCAGATGACCTAAAGGTGGGCAAGCAATGTGAGAGGGCAGCAAGGAGGGCTGGGGGAATACTGGGATGCATAGGGAGAGGCATCACCAGTAGAAAACAAGAAGTTGTTATCCCTCTGTACAGACAGCTGGTGAGACCACATCTAGAGTACTGCGTGCAGTTCTGGAGACCCAGTCTCCGCAAAGACATAGACAGGATAGAAGCTGTCCAGAGGAGGGCAACTAAAATGGTGCAGGGTCTGCACCAGAAGACATATGAAGAGAGACTTAAGGAGCTTAATATGTATAGCCTCGAGGAAAGGAGGGAGAGGGGGGACATGATAGAAACTTCAAGTACCTCAAGGGAATCAACAAAGTCCAAGAGGGTAGCATCTTTCAAAAAAGAGGCAAAAACAAGGCACAATTTGAAGATAGAAGGGGGCGGCTCAGAGGTAATTTAAGGAAGTATTTTTCACAGAGAGGGTTGTGGATGTATGGAACGGCCTTCCGGAGGAGGTTGTGGAGTCAAAAACTGGTGGAATTCAAGCATGCATGGGACAGTCATAAGGCAATTCTAGGGGGTTGGGGTAGGAAGAAGTAGGCTGCTGGTTAACTAGGATCTGCAACTTATCCATCAGGTAGGGAAATGGGCAGACTGGGTTGGCCAAGCGGTCCTTATCTGCCGTCAAATTCTATGTTTCTATTGCTGAATCCCAAACACTCAAATTTTTGATTCTCCTCATTGGAAAGATGTGTTTCCTGGAGCATAGTAAAATCTGCTCCCTCTTGTTTTAAGGAAGCCAGAATCTTAGAGTGCTTGATGGGATTCGTAAGTCCATGTACATTATATGTACAGATTATATGTTATATTGTTTAATAAACAGTATTTCACATCTGTACTTGCCCTCCAATTGTAAAAGTCAGTTCTCCTATAAACCATTTTTATATCGCTGTTAAAACTATACGCATAACAAGTCACTCCTCTATTTAGAAATACATATAGAATAGCTGACTTGAAAGAAAGTGAAAATTGCCAACAGGGCATGTAACTTATTTACATTACTACACTTCCAAGGTAGGAGGTCTACTATAAATAGAGACCTCTGAGCCCACCCTGATGCCAAAATAGGTGGCTAGAAGAGAGATTCTTTCTTCTTTCGGTGGAAGATCTCTTCTTGAGTCATAGAAAGTTTTGGCCCAGATATTTTGGCTGGCTGTATTAGGATGTAGGCAGTGAGCTGATCTGCCTTTGAATAACAACATTCTTATTCATTTCTTTAATGAGGTAATCTCAATTAACCAGTTAGAAAGATAATAATAGTAATAGGCTTAAAACATTTATTCCCTCAGTGCAGTGTTATTTCTTATTACCAAGTTCATGGCTTTCTGGGGATTAGGAGAGTGTAAGTCAGAGTCGGGCAATGGCTGTCTCCGAACCAAAAAGAAGAGAAACAAAATGGCTCTCATAATTCCCTTACCTCGTCCTTAATTACAGTCCATACCGCCCAAATTACATTATAACTACTTCCTTTAAATTTCTATGGTCTGAGTAATAGAACATTTAGTTTGAACAGAGGAGGGATTTCCCCTGTAGTAGGTGGTATGTCCTGAAAAGATAGTTCCTAAATCTTATAGTTCAAATTGTACTTGCTGTGGATTCATGAAAGTTTGTCAATCTAGGAGTCTATCTAATTGCAGGATGGTGAGGTGTAACATGTGTAGGTGCAGAGTGAATCACCAAACTGTTGCAGTTAATCTTGAATTTGAAAAGGCTGAGGTAGCATACAAGCTGAAAAATTTTCATACACAGCGGCCCAATTTTTATGCAGGGGCCTTGGATAGTGAGGGCGGAGACCGCGCATTAATGCAGGATTACGTAGGTGATCCCAAAACATAGCTTACCCAGGCCTCAGCCTGAGATCCCTAGAAGAACTCCATCTAGAAAAAGGACATCAATTGCCTGAAATCATTCAATCATCCATCAGTTGTAAGTTCTGTTCTGATACACCAGGGAGTTTCTTAAGGAGATCGTGCAAGTATTTAATGTTGTCTGAACTGTTGTGAAATGGTAATTTGTTTTTCTTTGCTGGGGCTATTTGCACTCTTGGTCCTGTTCTCTACGCTTTGGGTTGGAGTATCTTGGAAGCTCAAGGACCTCTTGACCTCTTTTTAATGCTGCTTCCCTCACTGCATATGGTTAGGGATGTAAGTTTGTCATGGCAGTCATACACGTCATTGATTCCATGACATTTGATCTTTATTCAGGACTTCCATGACTTTCACTAGTGCCATCAGAATGTGACAATGATGACAGTGCCGCAACATTTACTACTGTTTACTAATGCTTTCAAAAAACAAACAATGAGTCATTAAAACATCATCCATGACAAACTTACATCCTTACATATGGTGTATTATAGATTTCGGGGCCTTCCTTCCAATAGACCCTCATTCTGGCTGGGTATGGTGTTTGAACCCGCACATTCTGAGCTTGAAATGCTTTAATCAATGGAATATACTCCTGACACTGTTTCTGTATGTCTGGGGGATAGTCATGGTTGAAAAAAAGTTGAGAAGTCAAATATTTTACTTCTTTTTGTTGCCATGCTCTTTTTAATATATCCTCTTTTGTTTTGAAGCTGCGGAATTTTATTATTATAGAGCGTGATGGACTTGATGTCTGGTCTTTTGGTTTTGGTATAAGGGCTCTATGGGTTCTTTCTATTTTAATTGTATATCCTTGAGGAAGACTGAGGATGTCTCTGAGCAGGTCAGAAATTAATTCTGTCATATCTCCTTCCTCTGCCCCCTCGTGTAAGCTGTAGAGCCTGAGGTTTTTGCGTCGCGATCTGATTTCCAAATCAAGGCATTTCCTCTCCATTGTAATGGCATGCATGCATACACAGGGCTGAGACTGTTTTTCCTATGTGGAGAAGTCCATCTTCATTGTTGGATATCCATTCTTCTGCTTCACGTATGTATTTTTCCACCTGTGTGAGCTTTGTATTTAGTTGCTTAAACTCTATTTTATTTTCTGAACGCATAACTTTTAGTTCCTTCATTAACGTTTTAAACTGGCTCCTCAGTAGATGATCTCTTTCTTCATCCGTATCATACGTTTGGTTCATGTTTTACAGTCGAGGAGTAGCAAGGCCCCACGTAGGAGAAGCTTGTCTAGATTCCGATTTCTCTTTCTCACCTTTCGCTTGGTGTGATCTATTTTGTGGTCCTCTTTCTTTTTGTAACCCTCCCATCACAATTTGAGATAGTTTCATTTTATTTTATTTATATTTTGAAGGGTTTTGTGGCAGATCAGCTCAGAGCACACCGTTTAGCCTCTGAACAGCGCATGCTGGAACTGACCGCACATCTCTTTTTCTGAAAGATACTACCCTCTTGGACTTTGTTGATTCCCTTGAGGTAATTGAAAGTTTTTATCATGTCCCCTCTCTCCCTTCTTTCCTCAAGGGTATACATATTAAGCTCCTTTAGTCTGGCTTCATATGTCTTCTGGTGCAGACCCTGCACCATTTTGGTTGCCCTCCTCTGGACAGCCTCCACTCTGACTATGTCTTTGCAGAGATGGGATCTCTAGATGGGGTCTCACCAACTGTCTGTAAAGAGGGATAACAACTTCCTGTTTTTTACTGTTGATACCTCTTCCAATGCATCCCAGTATCCCCCCAGCCCTCCTTACTGCCTTCTCACATTGCTCACCCACCTTTAGGTCATCTGATATAATTACCCCCAGGTCCTTTTCCATTTTTGTTGTAGTCAGTATCTCACCCCCCATTATGTACTCTTCCCCTGGGTATTTCTTTCCCAGGTATATTACCTTGCACTTCATTGTGTACAATCTAAGCTGCCATACATTTGACCATTCAACCTTGCCAAGTCCCTTCTCATCCTTTCCACTCCATCTTGTGTATCAACCCTGTTGCAGATCTTTGTGTTTTCTGCAAAGATACATACTTTTCCTTCCAGTTCCTCTGCAATGTCACTTATAAAGACATTAAAAAGGACCAGTCCCAGTACTGAACCCTGTAGTACCCCACTAGTAATCCTCTTTTCTTCACTGTGGACTCCATTTACTATTACCCTTTGTGTCCTGTTGTCCAGCCAATTTTTTAACCTTGGGACCCACTCCAAGGCTGGCTAACTTGTATATTAATCTTTTGTGTGGGACTGTATCACATGCCTTGCTAAAATCTAGGTTGGCCATGTCCATAGCCCCTCCCTGCTCTGCTACTTTGGTCACCCAGTCAAAGAAATCTATTAGATTTATCTGACACAACCTTCCCAATGTGAATCCATGCTGCCTTGGGTCCTGTGCCCCACTGGCCTCTAGGTACTCAACAATTCTTTCCTTCAGAAGTGATTCCATCATCTTCCCTACCACTGAGGTCAAACTAACTGGTCTGTAGTTTCCTGCCTCTGCCCTACTCCCACTTTTGTGAAGAGGAATCACATCTGCCCTCCTCCAGTCCTCAGGTACCACCCCATCCCCCCATGATTTGTTAAAGAGAGTAGTCAGTGGTGTCACTAGTGCCACCCTTAGTTCTTTTAGAATTCTTGGGTGAATCCCATCAGGCCCCATTGCTTTGTCCACTTTCAGTTTCACTAGTTTTTTCAGAACCCTCTTTTCTGTGAAAGGACTGGTATTGACCTCCCTATCCGGAGTGTTTCATTCATTCAGTATCCCTACTTTTTCACTGTCACCCTCTGCCCACATTCCTTCCCCTTTATTAAGCCTCAGTATCCCTCCCTTGGTCTTTCTTCACTCCCTAATGTACCTATTAAAGGTCTTATCCCCCTTCTTAACAGAGTTGGCTATCCTTTCCTTGGTTTGGGCCTTTGCTATTTTCTATTCTGACTGTCTTCCTCGGCCTCTTTCTGCTTTAACTGATAAAGATCTCCATCTTCTATGTTCTTTGACAAAGATCCCTTTCTGTAACGTGTTAAAGCGTGACTTGTTTTACATGGCACCTTAATAAACTTGCCACTTTTGAATACTGCATCTTGAGGGCCTGCATATTTCACTGAGGATGGTGAGTGCTGGATTGTTTCTTTTCCACCATGGTGCCTCAAATAACATGAAGTCTTGCTGTATTTTGACATTATGCAGTTAGCCCCAGCACTTGAACTGCTCCAGAGGGAAAAGAGTTAACTCTATGCCAGAGCACAGAACGTTGAGCTCAAGCTCGGTTCAAACCTCTGCCTGCTGCACTTTCAAGTGTAACTGTCAGATTCTTTACTCCGCCTAACTGAACAGTCGCTCCAGAGAAATCTCCTTCACTTGTCAGTTCAGTCTCAGTAAAACGTCGGTTTAAACTGCAAATTTTACTGTTTTTTCAGTTCAGATCCCTGTCTGCGGTACAGTAAGTGTTGTAGGAAGTGGGCATTAGTTAAATTTTCTGTGTGTGGAAATTGTAAAATCTTTTCAATCGGTCCGACTAGAACTGATTGTTTTTTCTTTCTTTATTCTGTAAAGTCTTTGGTTTATTTGTATTAGTATGAGGTTCTGGTCCTCATCGGTTTCAAAAAAAATTATTTTTAGACTTTTTTCCCAGCAGCCTGTAAGATGGTTGGTAACCAATAAGGGGATCTTGCCTGGTTTTAAAGCTGCTAAAGGGTATGTGGATAGGATGGCTACATCTGAAAAACCCAAAAGAAAAACCGGCCCACTGGGTTTCAGCACTGCAGTGAGTGTGGGAATGCCTTTGCTAAGGCAGACCCTCATACCACCTGTGTGTATTGTCTGGGGTTTGACCACCTCGATTCAGATTGCCAAATATGCAAGAATTTCCTGAAGGCCACCCTGGACAAGAGATTGGGTAGGCTTAGGGGAAAAGAAGGCTGAGAAGTCCGCTGATCTGGATGGCCAGCCCGGTTCGGTTCTGATCAAACCTGAGGGAGTGCCCACTGACCTGGGCGATACTTCCTTGGGCAAAAGGAGAGCTGATCCTGAGGGGTTAATTCCATCTAAAAGAAAAAAGAAATTGGCTGGTTTGGATCCAGAACCATCACGTCCAGCTGCCAAAGAAATTGCCAGAGTGATTAACATAGTAGAATCTCTTTGTTCGGTTCCGGGAGATCCGGCGCCTCTGGGTAGGCATTCGGTTCGGTCAGTTCCTCTGGTTCTGGAATATTGTCTGGATGATTACTATGAACCGGATTTGGAGGGGGGAAGAAGGGTTCGATGATGATGATTGATGATGATGATGATGATGTGGAAGGCCTGGATGAGCCCATTGAACCAGATATCTCCCCAGACAGGCCTTCCAATATTTCCACTTCCAGACTTTTTGAGTCCCCTTCGCACTATTTGTTTTACAAAAAAAGTGGCAGAGACCCTCCAGCTCCCTCTGGTTGAAGCTGTTGAAGAACAAGAAGAGCCTGACTATGTAGAGATGATGGACATCCCAGAGTCCAAAAGGCTGTCTATTCCCTTCCATAAATCTTTTGGGAAACAGACACAAAAAATCCTTCAGACGCCAAATTCATTACCTCCTGTGGACAAGAGAATGGACAGGAGGTATATGCTGTCAGGCTCAGGTACAGAGTACTTGTTCTAACAATGCAGCCATGTTGGGGTCATGCAGGCTGCAGCCTATGACAAGGCTAATATACCTTTGGCTTCACATCCTCCAGATAAATACTCTAAGAAGGTGGATGCTGTGGCCAAGAAACAGTACTTGGCATCTTCCTTGGAACTCGGGCAGGCAAACTACATGGCCTACACAGCCAGATACCAGAAGTCCAAGTGGGATACTGTTCTGGAGCTGGCTAAACAGGCTCCTCCCACCCCCAGCTAGTCAAAGAGCTGTAGGAGGTGGCTGCTGATGGGATTAAGGCATCCAAAGTCCAATTTTATGCTGCTGTGGACTCTAATGATGTTTCATCACAAGTTATGGCTACATCTGTGTCTCTTAGGAGATTTGCTTGGCTCAGATGTACTAGCCTCTCAGAGGACACCCAGACTTAGGCCATGGATTTCCCTGTAGTGGGTAATTCTTTGTTTGGGGAGCAGACAGAGAATTACATGAAGAAGATGGACGAGTATAGGACCACCTACAGGAGTGCACAGGCCAAGGAAAGGCAGGCAACTCCTCAGAAGCAGCAATCTAGAGGCAGGGGCAGGCCTTTTCACAGGCATTTCTACCAGGCACAGGCCTCCTTTTCTTTTCCTCAGAGGGGGTTCTTCAGAGGGAGAGGGAGAGGCAGAAGGGGGATGAGCAGGGCTGCATCCTCCTCTCAGTCCAAAGCTCCTGCCAAGCAGACACCCTGATGTCAGCCTGGGTCAACTCCTCCTTTCCAGTAGGAGGCAGGCTGGCTTACTACTTCCAGGCCTGGAAGTCTGTTACCTCAGTCAAGTGGGTCCTGGAGGTGGTAAGTCAAGGACTGGCTCTCAGCTTCAAAAAATTTCCAAAGCTGAGGGTCAGGTCTTTTCCACCTGCAAACATCTCCAAAACCATTGCCCTAGAGGCAGAGGTTTCCTCTCTGCTGGTTCTCAGAGCCATAGAGAGAGTTCCTACTACACACAGGGCACAGGGGCAAGGGTCTGTACTCCAGATACTTCCTTACCCTGAAAAAGAAAGGGGAGTGGCGGCCCATCCTAGATCTAAGATACTTAAGCAATCACCTAGTCAAGCAAAACTTCAAAATGGTGACTCTGGGAATAATTCTTCCCTCTCTGACGCCATGGGATTGGTTAGCCTCCCTGGACCTCAAGGATGCCTATTTTCACATTCCCATCAGGTGCTCCCATAGAAAGTACCTCAGGTTTGAACTGCCTTCAGGCTATTATCAGTTCAGAGCAATGCCCTTCAGCCCAACATCAGCACCAAGGGTGTTCACAAAATGCCTAGCTATAGTAGCAGCCTTTCTAAGGAGACTAAACATTTCCATATTTCCATACCTGGATGACTGGCTCATTGTGGGGCAGTCTGCAGACCAAGTCAAGTCAAACCTGTAAGTGACCCAACAGTTGCTCACTTCTCTGGGCTTCCTCTTCAATCTTCCAAAGTCAGTTCTCGAACCAGTGCAACTCCTGACCTTCATAGGGGTAGAGTTGGACACTGTCCAAGCAAGGGCTCTTTTTTCCCTCTGGCAAGGGTAAAGGCCCTTACAGATCTGGCTTCTTCTTTTTGCCTTCTGGTGTTTCGACCAGCAAGGCATTTTCTTCAACTCCTGGGCCACATGGCAGCTTCCACTGCAGTGGTACAAGGGGCCAGATTTCAGATGAGGGGCATCCAGTTCCACTTGAGGGCTTTTTGGTCTCAGAAAAAAGGTCCCCTAACCAAACTGATTCCAGGGACTCAGACTGTGATCCAGGCTCTCCAGTGGTGGTTGGATCAGGACAACCTCAGACAAGGAGTCCCATTCATCACCCAGATTCATTCTGTGGTACTAACCACAGATGCTTCTCTCCTGGGGTGGGGAGCTCACTTGGGAGTTCTCACAGCACAGGGAGTGTGGTCCCCTCCGGAGTCTCTACTTCATATCAATTTTCTGCAGCTCAGGGCAGTGTACCTGGCTCTACAGACTTTCTCGGACTCGATACAGAACAAGGTGGTTCAGGTCAGAACAGACACCACCACCACCATGCGGTACATCAACACGCAGGGAGGCACTCGGTCTATGGCCATGTACATGGAAGCCATGAAATTATGGTCCCTGGCTTATTCTCTACAGCCATCTCTGGTAGCAGTCCACCTCCCAGGGAAGGACAATGTGCTAGCAGATGCTCTGAGCGGGATATCTCAGGGCCATCATGAATGCTCCCTGGATCCCCTAGTGTTAAAAGTGATTTTTTTTCAAGATGGGGCACTCCAGAGATAGATTTCCTTGCAGCCCCAGACAATCACCAACTTCCTCTCTTCTGTTGCAGACCCCCAGTCTTGGGCTCAGTCCCCCTGGATGCTGTATGTCTGGATTGGGAGGGGAAATTTCTGTATGCCTTTCCTCTATTGTTCAAGGTTCTGGTCAAGATAAGGTCACAATCTTGCAAAGTGATCCTGATTGCTCCAGACTGGGCCAGGCAGACTTGGTATCCTCTATTGCTGTCCCTAGCAGTCCATCTTCCCCTATCTCTTCCCAAGAATCACAATATGTTACTCTCCTTTCAGGGGAGGATTTGGTACCCCAACCTCCGGTCTCTCAACCTCAAGGCGTGGTTCTTGAAGAGTTAGAATATGCAAGCCTGCATCTGTCTCAGGGGGTTCTGGATATTCTCAAAGCCTCTTGAAAACCTGCCACCAGAAAAATATATAATTCCAAATGAAAAAGATTCAGCATTTGTTGTTCCAGTAAGTGGCTATCTCCAGATACTGCTGATTTGGCTACAGTTCTGGATTATATGGTTAATCTTAATGGTTTAGGCTTCAGACCAGCTAACCTGAAAGTACACTTGGCAGCTGTTTTCTGCATTTCTGTCAGTGGGAAAGGCTTCTTCACTGGCATCTCATCCTGTTTTCTGTAAATTCTTTAAAGGATTGCTTTATACCAATCCTCCTTTTAAGGATTCTATTCCTGCTTGGGATCTTAATGTTTGCATTGTTCAGCTCATGCAACCCCCTTTTGAGCCTTTAGCCTCAGCAGAACTTAAGTACTTGACTTGGAAAGGTGTGTTCCTGGTAGCTATTACCTCTGCCAGGCGTATCAGTGAATTACAAGCTCTGTCTGTGGAGCCTGATTTTATCTCATTCCATAGAGATAAGGTGCTCCTTAGAACCAACAGGAGGTTCTTACCCAAAGTGGTTTCAGATTTTCATCTGAACCAGTCCATGTCTCTTCCTGTCTTCTTCACTGATCATTCTTCTTCAGAGGAGAGGTTACACAGCTTGGATGTTAAGAGGGCACTTAGCTACTACATTGAGCACACTAAGGCACTTAGGGTTGACTGTCCTCTGTTGTTTCTCACTTATGGTGAAGAGGAAATGGGTAAACCTGCTACTAAGAGGACTATTGCCAGGTGGATTGTGTTTTGTATACAATTCTGCTATGAGAAGCTAGGCAAAATACCTCACTCAGGCCTGAGGGCTCATTCGACTAGGGGTACAGCTGCTACTCTGGCTGATGCCAGTTATATCCCATTATTAGAAATAAGCAAAGCAGCCACCTGGAAAACGGTCCATACATTCACCAAGCATTACTCGCTGGATATCCAGGCTAGGAGTGATGCTAGGTTTGGTACAGCAGTACTGCAGAGCCTATTCCCAAAATAGGTTTGTCCCTCCTCCATGGAGGTACTGCTTGGTAGTCTGCATAATGTCAGAATACAGCAAGACTTCATGTTGTTTGAAGAAACAATTACTCGCCTTAGTAACTGTGTTACTTCTAATGAAGTCTTGCTGTATTCTGACCTCCCTCCCTGGCTCTCCTCTCAGAACCTGGTTTTTGGGAAGTGGGCTGGCAGGTACAGTGCTGCACCTCAGGGGTGCACTTAGCATTCCCCCCTGTATAGAGGGGGGGGTTATGTTTATATTGTTTTTATAGTTAAATTGTTCACTACCTAGTTTTTGTTTTGGAGTTCTCGACTTGAGTCTTTTGGGGACCCAAAACATTTGGTTGCCTTTTTGGCTAGTAGATTTACAATTTCCACCTAGAAGGTGTAGTTAGTTAGTATTAGCTCGTAAGAATATGATGGTTACACTTGGAAGTGCAGCAGACAGAGGTTTGAACTGAATTCGAGCTAAACGTTCTATACTCTGGCATAGAGTTAACTCCTTCCTTTCCGGAGCAGTTCAAGTGCTGGGGCTAACTGCATAATGCCAGAATACAGCAAGACTCCATTAGAAGAAACACAATTACTAAGGTGAGTAATTTGTTCTTGTCTACCATCAAATTATATGCTTCTGCACCCTGTCTACGTGCTGTGGAAGCCAATCAGAGTTATGAGGGAGTTTCAGTTCCTGCCCACAGTATAGGGCAGTGACTGTGCCAGGGTTCTCTACACTAGCCAGCAGGGATAAGTACTGTGTAACTGCACTAGCCTGGGCAATCTGTACCATGCCCTGGCTAGTAAATTAATGTTAAAATTGACCCTTGGTATTTACTGTTCTTTGATTTTTCTCCACATATTTTTCTGAGTCTTCATACTTACCTTTTTCTCACTGCGCTGTTTGTTTTCTGTTTTTCCTTTCCTTCATTGTTCTTCCCATCTGTTGTTCCAGAAATGCTGTAGCTGTGACAGTAGTGGTGCCCACCTATGCTCTGGTTGAACAGAGATGGATTGGTGGATGTATGGGGGTGCTACGGAAGCATAGGGGCTCAAAAAAAAATTTTGGGGGGGCACTCCCATGCAAAAATGCTTTAGGGGAAATGGCATATGAAAGGTGCTGGACCATGGCTGTCAGGCAGGAGTATGAAAATGTGACATATAGCCTTTTGGGGCTTTAAATATGTTCTTGCTGGCAGAAGTCAGTCAGACATGTCACCTCCCTGAAATGTATGCATACAGAAGTGCTGTGTTATGCATGCTTTGTGTAACCCCCGGAGGCGCTACCCTTAGAGCTACTACCCCTGCCTGCCTCCCCGGAGACAGGGTGAGGGGCCCAGATCCGTTAACGGGTGCCTTCACCCAGAGGTCGGGGTTAATACGGTCGAGATTGCCTCGGCTACAGCCCTCTGGGTTACTGCAACCCCCCTTTTGTCCCACTAGTGGCTCACACTGGGTACCAACAATTCTTTTCACCAGTACACTTACCCCCCGGATAGTATCTTTCAGCTCACTCCAGGGACCCCCTGTAAAGTAAGGTACAGTTATATCACAGTCACTATGCAGCAGTTCACCAGGGATGCACAAACCAGCCAGGGTGTAGTTGCAACACACAATCTGATTTATTCAAGGGGCCGCTAACAAGGAAAAGGGGGAAAATCAAGTTAATTGGCTTATCACTATAATTATCTAACTAGGGCTCTGTGCACAGGCCTACCCTTAAGATTTGCTGTCCCTGGGTACCCAAACGGCTAGTCCAACGTGGCAGCTGGTTGGGGCCCTTACACAGATAACCTTAAAGATTCTAAGAAGGTCAGAAGAAGCAAAGGTTCATTTAGGCAGTCAGCGGTATTCTCCAGTCCTCCCGACGGGTCAAGCCTGATGGGTAGCTGGGCTGGCACCAGCCTCCTCCGACCGCACGCAGCGGATTTAATCCGACTCACTCATGGCAGAACAAACGGCCGATGCAGGCCTTCATGCGCTTCCCGCACGAACACTCCAGTAGCACAGAAGCACAGAGCTCCTCTCCTCTCACCAGCCACAACGCATCTGGCCTTGGCAGCATTAAGCACTCCTTAAGATCGGGCGCTACCCGTTTCCATTGGCTGGCTGAACATGCCAGTCATTTCCTCCTGCCCTCAGTGGTGTGAAAAAGCGCCATAGCCCATAATACCTTTCCCAACAATACAAACAGTCCCTCTATTGGTCAGCTGACTCTGTAGGGTCCTGAGGTACTGATTGGTCCAATTCAGCAGTTCTGGACCAAAATGGAGGAAACAGTCCTTACTGCAAAGGAAGGCAGGTCAGAACAACTACATTATCATTATCATTTTACGTTTTTTTTTTGCCAGCAACAATCACATCCCCCCTGCAGAGCTCCCTCTGCACAACTTAACGATGGCAGAAACAGAGCAATTTTCCAGTGTCCCGGGCGGGACTCAGGCATACAACCACACAGCCCCATTTCAGTTAATTACGGCTGCAACAGGCAGCCCTTAAAGAGACAGCACATGAAGGCTTCAAAAGCACTCACTGGTGACACATTTAAACGGCTTTGACGCCGAACACCAATCAGGCGCGGAGCATTCACCCAAGCTCTGGGGAAGCTTTTAAGAACCCCCATTTATAGGGGGGTTACATTTGGATGAAGGTGGGGCTTTGAAGATGGCCTGGCAGCCAACACAAGTGATCTGACTCAGGGAGTCCTTGCATAGTACATGTATATACCTTGCATGGCATGGATGTAGATTGCTGTCAGTATTTTTGATCAGTTATTAAGATTTATATTTTTTACCTTTAAGTATAACTTTACAAATGTTGACTAGCAAGTTAGCTGCTTTTTTTACTATTCCAGTCTAATTCAGACCATACTCTTTTTTTTTCCCAGGAAGTATTACATTTAAAGAAACCTGTTTAGATGGTTAGGCTGTGGGCTTCATTGGGCTGCTGTGTAAATTATATATAATGATTACTAGCAGTGAAGGCACTGGGGTGTGTGGGTGGCTTGCATTAATTTGGGGCACATCAGTTAAAGGGGCAGGCATTGGCTTTTAAAGTTTCTGATGAGATTATTCATGATTGGGGGAGCTGCTTTATGACACATTTACTGTATCAGTCATTTTGGATTAATTTGGTGAAGCACTGTCATTCCTTATGGTGGTACTTCACTTTCCTACACTGAAGGTTGCTTCTTGGTATGAATAAGTGAAAATAATCTAGAGTGCTCACTGAAAAAGAAACTTTGCATGTTTCAACATATAGAGTTACCACCTTTTAGAAGCCCAAAATGGGACATTTCTTACTGAAACATGATTTTTCGCAGGACAATATGTAATCTTGACCAATGCAACTGACTTGTTTTCTCTAAATAATCAGAATTAAGACTAAGTGTTGTCATTTTATAGCTGTTGTTAGTGGTTCTTATCATTTTAAGGTATTTTAGTTAAGGTATGATATGACATTGTTTTGTAGTATTTATAGAAAAGTCAGAAAATATTTTTTTCTGCTATAATGTCAGGACATGTAATATCTTTCATGTTTTTTTTGCAAGACACAGCTGCCCAAATCAGGACTGTCCTGCGAAAATATGGACAGGTGGTGACCTTATCAACATATATATTACTTGTTTTCTGTATATAGTGTTGCTACAAAATTATTTTACTGTTTTGGTCAGAGTAAATTAATTGTTCTAAAAAAAAAAAAAAAAAAAAAAAAAAATATGTACAATTTTCTTTATGGGCTTTCCTTTTTAGGGGGCTTTGCCTATGGCTTAAATGTGCAGATGATTTTTATTTCATTTCATTTTTATTTTTTATACTGGGGGCAAGATGAGCAACATAGCCCTGTTTCACAAGTGGCCAGCTGTAAAGAACGGTACAGGGTTCAGAACAGAACAGACATCATCACAGTATATACAGGGTATAGTAATAAAATTAAGTGAATGAAAGGTACAGTTTTAAGACACTTTACAGGAAGGTTTCAATCCAGACCTAATGGTACAGGGCAAGCAACATTATTGTACATACAGGGTGAATATTCAGAAATGCGCTGGCAGAGGCGCAAGCAGGGCGCAACGCAACTGGGATGCGCCAGTGCTGGACTGGGCGATATTCAACAGAGCTGCACCATGGCTCAGCACCATTGAATATTGCAACCTGGTCTCCCGCATTGCGCATGGTGCAGTGGCACTGCGGCAGTGCAAGTGGAAAGAGTGGAACGGGAGATGCGCCAGCGCAAGTGTGGTTGCGCTAGGTGCAGGAGCCATGATATTCAGTGGTGGATATGCAAATGGGACCAAAATGCATGCAAAGTGCAACTGGAGCCATTAGCATGTCATTATGTCCCCATTTGCATGCTGGTGCGCTGATCCCCTGCGACTTGCGCCTGGCGCCCTGCCAGGCTGCAGCCGTTGGGGACCGACACCCTCTACACAGCGTGACAAAGTGCCCCAATGCCTGATCCCGGGCATAAGTATATTTAGAAAATGTCCAATATTCCTGGTGGTCCAGTGGACTGCTTCCAGCCCCATCGCGGGCATAAGTATATTAAAAAGCACGTCCAGTATCCCTGGTGATCCAGTGGACCGCTTCCAGCCCAATCGCGGCATTAGTACATTTTAAAACATCTTGAATTATCCCTGGTGGCCCAGCAGTACCCCGTCCCACCGCCACTGGGCCCGCCACCCGCTCTCCCGGTCAGTGGCGGGCAGCAGCTCCTCACCCACAAGCCATCCGGCCACCTGCCGACTGCATGCATGTACAGCTGTACACTCATTGGTCCACAGCGTGGGCCAGTGAGCGTCTGGCTCACAGCTATGCAATCGATCAGCACAGGTGGCTGGGGCGCTGCGGGTGGAGAGCTGCTGCCCGCCGCTGACTGGGGGGAAGCGGTGGCAAGGCCCAGTGAGCAGGTGGGGAGGGGGGTACCGCTGGACCACCAGTGATAATTCAAGATGTTTTTAAATGTACTAATGCCTGCGATTGGGCTGGAAGCGGTCCACTGGACCACCCGGGATACTGGACATGATATTAAATATACTTATGCCCGTGATTGGGCTGGAAGCGGTCCACTAGACCACCAGGGATATTGGATATGATTTCAACTATACTTATGCCTGTGATCTGGTGTAGGGGGGCGCGATGCCAACAGACCCAGGTCCAGGAGCTCGGGTGGCCACCCACAGCTTGCGGCTTCCGTTTTCTGCCCTGCAATATGACAGCTCACCTGTGGGTGACCAGCCCTTGCTCCTATATCCTTTTGGCTCAACTTTGAGCACCAGTGTGCGGCGCAAGTAGGGGCTGCACCAGCATATGCATCGCAGATCCCAGGCTGAATATCGGGATACGCGGAATATGCATGGGCATGCCCTCCGCAATTGCGCTGCATACATTACTGGTGCACCCCGGCACATCGGGATTTGCACGGCGCAACATCCCCTTTTGAATATCCCACCCAGAGAGTACAATAAAAAGGAAAAAATTAGCAAGTGGGTAACTTGCAGTTTTAGGACTTAGAGAAACAGTTTTAATACAAATTGTCCACCATATGTTCCTGAAGCCTGCAGCTGAAGGAGTGAATGCTACCAATATCAGTGGGGTGGGTAGGTAAGTGGTTGTCAGGGCCAACGGCTTTGTAGGACAACTCCCTTTGTCCAGAGGTAATTTTACTGAATGGAAGTGTGAAGGTAAATCTGGACAGGAAATGAGTCCCCTGCAAGTTTGAGCATTGGAAGAGCTCAGAAATGAATGATGGGACTTTCCTGAGTGCCCTCTTGTGGACAGCTGATCTATGGGTCAGGCAATCCTCCAGGGAAGAGCAGGAGGCAGTAGAATACAGATAGCACTGGCAGTGATTTAGTTACTGTATGAAAAACAGGATAGCAGTATGCCTATAACTGGAAAAAAGTGACCATTCTGACTAGAAGTAAGTAAACTGGGACCAGGGCCTTGTGATTCTCAGCTAACAGATATTTGTGAATGGACTGAATTCTAGGATTGTCTGGGTATTGAGGTACTTCATGGAGGTACTGGCTGCACCTCTGACAGTCCTATTTAACAGTCATTGGAAACAAGAGTAGTTCCGGAGGACTGGAGGAGGGCAGATGCAGTCCCACTTCACAAAAGTGGTGGCAGTGAAGAGGCTGGTAATTATAAGGCAGTCAGCCTGACATTGGTGGTGGGAAAGTTAATGGAATCACCGCTGAAAGAAAGGATTGTGGAATATCTTGAGTCTAGTGGGTTACAAGATCTGAGACAGCATGGATTCATTGGGGGGGGGTGGAAGTCATGCCAAATGAATTTGGTAAATTTTTTTGACTGGGTGACCAAAGAATAGATCATAGTGGAGTGGTGGACATGGCCTACCTAGAGTTCAGTAAGGCTTTTGATACCGTTCCACATAAGAGGCTAGTAAGTAAGCTGGTTAGCTTAGGAGTTGGTCCAAAGGTGGTAAGAAATGGTTTGGGGTTAGGCGGCAGAGAGTGGTAGTAAATGGGGTTCACTTTGAGGAAGGGAGGGAGGGTGACCAGTGGGGTGCCTCAGGGACTGGCCCTCTTTAATGTATTTATAAGTGACATTGCAGAGGAGCTGGAAGGGAAGGTCTGCTTCTTTGCAGATGACCCCAAAATCTGCAATAGGGTGGACACTCGTGTGTGTCTGTGTCTGTGTGTGATGAGCAGAGACCTGAGAAAACAGAGTGGTCAAGGGTATGGTGGCTGGGTTTCAATGTGAAAATGTACAAAGTAATGCACATGGGGCACAGAAACCCAGGGACAGATAACAAAATTGAAGGAGTGGTACTGACTAACACCAAGGAAGAATGAAACCTAGAGGTGACCAAGCAGTGTGACAAGGCAGTTGGGAGGGCTAATGGGATGCTGGAGTACATAGAGAAGGGGAATCACCAGTAGAAGGAGGGAGATGGTAGTGCCTCTGTATAGATAGTTGGTAAGACCCAGCGGTCGATCTTAACATTGTTTTACTAGCCCAAACACTAGTGCACATTGACCAGGGCTAGTGCAGCTAACTCTCTACTTGCCCGTCTTGACTAGTGCAGATTTTCATGGCTGTTAATGTAATTAAAAAAATCTCTACTTTAGCATTCTCTAATCCTCATGCTAATCTCTCTCAATGTTCCAGATGGCCAGGTGTGATTAACAGCTCATTAAGAGCTGCAGTTATCTGGCAGTTCAAGAGAGGGATCCCACAAAAGACTCAATGTGAGTCATTATCACTCCACTGCTAAGACTTGCAGCTAGTGTCCAGGGTGTGATCAAGGGTAGAGTGCTGTTCAGTCACTAGGTTCCAGTTTTCTGAATTTGTCTATGTCTAACAATTTGTTCAATATTATTAAGACCAGTGCCCCTCATTTCTCTACATTTTGAGTGTTTGTATCTAACATTTCAGTGACAAAATGCAGAGTGGTATACAGGATTGGCCCTGCAGGTGATGGGTTTTATTACAGCCTCTCCATAACTTCCCTCTTCCCTCCAAATCTCTTCACTCTGTTCTTTCTCTGGACACCACTGCAGACCAGACTCTGAAGTGACCATCCATAGATCCATTGCTGCCATTACTGGCAAGTGTAGGGGCTCCCCAGCTCTTCTAAATGGACCATGCCAGCATCATCATCCATACAATTCCACCCGTATCCCACTCGGCATGTCCTTTTAGCCTAAAAGCAAAGCTTTGGATCATGTATGATACAAAAATATACCTTAATAAAATACATAATTTAAAACTTGAAATAGGCATTTTTGGGGTGCATAGATCATCCTATATAGAAATAGAGATAGTATAGCATTATGCCTGTGTACTGTTTCCTCTGGGCTGATGAAAGGACAATGTTAAAGAAAAATGTGTTATTGTTGGGACAGAGCATATACATAGATACATAGACAGTGTTGGCAGATAAAGGCCTAAAGGCTATGGCCCACCCAGTCTGCCCATTTGAACTTGTAAGTTCAGTTTATGTTTTCCTAGAAGTCTGTTTCCCCTTACCCCTGACCTCCAGAATTCCTTTATGTCAGAAAAGACTTGCCTGCTCCTGTTGGAAGCTGAGAAACTTATTTATTTATTTATTTATTTATTTATTTATTTATTTATTTATTTATTTTAACATCAGTTTAAAAACCTTTGAGCCAGAGGCTCATTTACAAAGGTACCTCGTCGAAGGCAGACACAACATACATACATGAGGGAATCCAAAATAATGTACAGTAAAAAAGACAAGGCAAGTAGCAGGCATAGGTGAGACAGTCAGCAACAGAAATGAACAATAGGCAAGTGGCACAATTGCAGGCGAATGAGTTACCAAAACTTGCTATTCTGCAGAGAACAAACTAGAATGCATTTGAGGAACTGGGAACTTGGTAAAACATAATACTGTAGGGGACTAGGAAGGTAAGCTACACTTTCTACAGAAAGTTTCATTATTTTCTTATTGGCATTAAGAATTGCAGGATTCCATTAAAGTGTAGTAATTTTATAACCAGAGGGGTCAAAATACAACTGAAGTTGCTTGATTTCTGTGCTAGACGCATAGGATTTGGAGGTGTATTTGTGCAATATTTTAGAAGTGTCCTGCTGGCTGAACAGTGAGTTCGTTTTTATCCCTGGACTCAGTAGAGTGGTTTGTGTAGGAGCAGTGGTCTATTACATTGTGGTGTTGGTTGACTTACTATAAAGGGCAGTACTCACTAGGGTGGTGGAGCAGTGGTGTATTTGATTGTTTCTAACAGTCACCAGTGGTTGTGGCCTGCCCACCCCAGGCGTGGCATTTCCTTTATAGCCAAGGTTCTGACATCACTTCCTCAACAGGTCTTGGAGCAAACTGTCATATTCTTAATTACCCAGCACAGTGCATACAGGGTAAGTACACACACACACACAAAAAAAATTATATATTATTCATTGTATATTATAAGGAAGAGGGACATGTGGAGAGTGGTGCAATGCACTGGCTGTGGGGCAGCAATTTTCCGGGAGACTTTCTAGAACCTGCATTGCTGCCCTATTTGCAGGCAACTGTCAGCTCTGAGGGAGGAGGTTGCCCACCTCCAGGCTGAACTGGCAAGGACTAAGGGGGCCTCCCCCACCCAAAGAGCACTAGTTCCACAACCACTGCCTCAGAGGTTGCCATGTGTGAAGAGCAGATGGACCACGGTAGGTTCGGGGAGGGTGAGGGTTGTGGAACAGAGGCGTAGCCCCAGAGTTGCACCTCTACACAAATCATATGTCAGCTTGGCAAATCAAGGTTCCTCCATGATGACACCCTCATTGGAGACCAAGAAAAATGCTGGAGACATCCACAAGGGAGACCCACAAAAGAGTGGCAAGGGACACCACAGGGGAAAGAAACAGCTTCAGATAGGGGACTCAGTTGTTAGGGGTGTAGACCTGGGGAAGGGAGAAGAGAGGGAAGTAAGGTACCTGCCTGGTGCCATGGCTTGAGGGACAGGAAGTGAATCCTCAGGACTGCAGAAGCAGCATCACAGGAGAGGAAACTAGATATCATTGTCCACCTCGGGACAAATGACCTAGCTAGGCATGAGATCAGTGCAGTACAGGATGAATTTGTGGAGTTGGGGAGGGGCCTCAGGTAGCAAGAACGGTAACCTTCTCAGAGGTGCTGCCAGTCTATGGCAGGGGTGAGGCTAGGGTACTGCACACCATGCAGTTTAATGAATGGTTGCAAAACTGGTGCAGAGCACAGGGCTTTGGCTTCATTGGGGACTAGGGGTCCACCTGGAGAGATGAAGGTCTATACTGGCATGATGGTTTGCATCTGTCCAGGAAGGGAAACACGCTCCTAGGTGACAAGTTTAAAGGCTTCCTTGGCAAGCTTTTAAACTAGCCAAGGGGGGAGGTGCTGATAGAAAACAGGAAAGTTCAAGCCTCCCCCCACAAAACATGGCAGGTAGTAGGGTAAACACTGAGGTACAGAACTTGACAAAGGGCAGGACAGGGGCAAATGGAACAATGGACAAGAGCAATAAGAGCACCAATGGGGTAAAGAAGGATAAAGCCAACACTAAATGGAGGGCAATGAGTACCAATGCCCGTAGTCTGGGAAACAAGCTTCCAGAGGTAGTAGCCCTGATGGAAGAGGAACACTTGGATATTGTGGTAGTCACAGAAACATGGTACACGGAGAACCATGACTGGGATGTCAACATACCAGGGTACATAATCTACAGAAAGGGACAGGGAAGGTTAAAGAGGAGGTGGAGTAGCTTTCTACATAAGGGAAGGGATCAAAGCTACAGAACTAAAAAGTAAAGGGGGAGGACAAGAGGAACCCTGGGTCACCTTGGAGACAGGGAATGGCATCACAATCCGCACAGGGGTTGTATACAGACCCCTGTCTCAAGGGGAGGAAATGGACAAGAAAATGATAGAGGGGGCATTCTCAAAATGGCTGAAAAAGGGGAGATACTGTTGATGGGGGACCTGAATATGCCAGATGTTAACTGGGTGACATGGACTGTAGCCACATCCAAGAGCAGGGTCATTCTCGATGCCCTACAGGGAGCATGCCTTAGACAGCTAGCGGTTGAACCCACTCAGGAGGGAGCAATATTAGACCTGGTACTCTCAAATGGAGAGAGGATCACAGACTTAGAAGTCAGTAGACATCTGGGAACAAGCGACCACTGCACAGTGTGCTTCACAATAAACATAACCATGGAGACAAGCCATACAAAGACAAGGATACTGGACTTTAGAAGGGCTGACTTTGGCATAATGGGTGAATACCTGAGGAATGCATTAGCAAATGGCCAGAAAGGAGGGGTGGAAGAACAATGGAGAAAAATCAAAACTGCCATCATGGAGGCAACAAGCCTTTGTGTGAAACAAATAAGAAAACAAAGCGGAATAAAAAACCACTATGCCTCTCAAAAGAGGTGTCAGGGAAGGTTAAGGAGAAAAAGGCTGCATTCAGAAAGTATAAGGAATCGCAGACAAAGCACGACAGGGAACTATATCAATTAAAGCAGAAAGAAGTGGGGGAAGGCAGTCAGAAAAGCAAAGGCCCAAACCGAGGAAAAGGTAGCCAACTCAGTTAAGAAGGGGGATAAAACCTTTTATAGGTACATTAGGGAGCATAGAAAGGTTAAGGGAGGGATAGTGAAGATTAATAAAGGAGAGGGGAGGTGGACAGAGGGAGACAGTGAAAAGACAGAGATACTGAATGAATACTTTTGCTCAGTATTCACAAAAGAAGAAGAGGAGGAGTTACCTAAACCAAACAGTAGAAGCACTCTGGATAGTGGGGTTGACACCAGTCCATTTACAGAAGAAAGAGTACTGAAAGAACTCCTAAAACTCAAGGTGGACAAAGCAATGGGACCTGACGGGATTCACCCTAGAATCCTAAAAGAGCTAAGGGAGGATCTAGTGACCCCACTAACCACACTTTTTAACAAATCATGGAAAGATGGGGTGGTACATGAGGACTGGAGGAGGGCAGATGTGATTCCCCTTCACAAAAGTGGGAGCAAGGCAGAAGCAGGAAACTACAGACCTGTTAGTTTGACCTCAGTGGTGGGGAAAATGATGGAATCACTTCTGAAAGAAAGAATTGTTGAGTACCTAGAGGCCAGCGGGGCACAGGACCCAAAGCAGCATGGATTCACAGCAGGAAGGTCATGTCAGATGAATCTAATCGATTTCTTTGACTGGGTGACCAAGGTAATAGACCAGGGAGGGGCTGTGGATATGGCCTACCTAGACTATAGCAAGGCATTTGACACAGTCCTGCACAAAAGATTAATAATCAAGTTAGCCAGCCTGGGAGTGGGTCCCAGGGTGGTAGCCTGAGTAACAAACTGGCTGCACAACAGGACACAGAAGGTAATAGTAGAATGGAACACATTCTGAAGAAGGGCTGCCAGTGGAGTACCTCAGGGCTCATTGCGGTCCAGTCCTCTTTAACGCCTTTATAGGTGACATTGCAGAGGGTCTGGAAGAAAGGTATGCCTCTTCATGGATGACTCAAAGATCTGTAACAAGTTGATACACAAGGGGGCAGAAAGGATGAGAAGGGACTTGGCAAGGTTGGAAGAATGGTCAGACATATGGCAACTTAGATTCAATGCAAAGAAGTGCAAAGTAATGCACCTGGGAAACAAAAATCCAGGAGAAGAGTACACAATAGCAGGGGAGGTACTAACGACAACAATAATAGAAAGGGATCTGGGTGTAGTCATATCAGATGACCTAAAGGTGGGTAAGCAATGTTAGAAGTCAGTAAGGAGAGCCAGGGAGATACTGGGATGCATAGGGAGGGGCATCACAAGTAGAAAAAGGGAAGTGGTTATCCCTCTGTACAGACAGTTGGTGAGACCCCATCTGGAGTACTGCATGCAGTTTTGGAGACCTCATCTACGCAAGGACATAGACAGGATGGAAGCAGTCCAGAGGAGGGCAACTAAAATGGTGCAGGATCTACATCAGAAACCATGTGAAGAGAGACTGAGAGAGCTTAATATGTATACCCTTGATAAAAGGAGGGACGGGGAGACAGGATAGAAACTTTTAAGTACCTCAAGGGAATCAACAAAGTCCAGAAGGGTAGCATCTTTCAGAAAAAGACATGTGTAAGGACAAGGGGGCACAATTTAAAGTTAGAGGGGGGATGGCTCAGGGGTAATGTGAGGAAATTCTTTTTCAAGGAGAGAGTGGTGGACGCATGGAACCGCCTTCCTGGAGAGGTTGTGGGGTCTAAAACAGTGGGGGAATTCAAACATGCATGGGACAGACATTTATAGGCAATTATAGTGGGGGTTGCAGGAAGTAGGCTGTTGGTTAACTAGAATCTGCAGCTTATCCAATAGGTAGGGAAATGGGCAGACTGCGTGGGCCAAGGGGTCCTTATCTGCCGTCAAAGTCTATGTTTCTATCCCATGCATTCTTAAATCCCGTGATTGTTTCAGCCCCCACCACTTCCTCTGGCAGGGTGTTCCGCTTGTCCACCACCCGCTCTGTGAAGAAATTCTTCCTCACGTTTCCTCTGAATCGTCCTCCTCCAACTTCATCCCATGCCCTCTAGTCCTGGAACATCTTTTTCACTTAAAAATAGTGTATTCCTGCACCCTGTTCCTCCCTGTAAGATACTTGTATGTCTCTATCATATCCCCTCTCTCCCTCCTCTCCTCCAGGGAGTACATATTCAGTTCCTTCAACCTGTCCTCATAGGACTTGTGATGCAATCCATGTACCATCTTTGTTGCCCTCCTCTGAACCTTCTCTACCCTGTCTATGTCCTTACATAGGTAAGGTCTCCAGAACTATACACTGTACTCCAGGTGGGGCCTCACTAGTGTCTTGTATAATGGAATTATGACCTTCCTTTTCCTGCTGGTGATGCCCCTGCCTATGCATCCCAGCATCCTATTTGCTTTACCTGCTGCCTTGTCACACTGTTTCCCTACCTTGAGGTCATCAGAGATGATAACCCCAAGATCCCTTTCCTGCTTGGTGCATGCTATATCCTCACCCCCCCAACTGATATATTGTGCCAGGGTTTTTGTGCCCCATATGCATTATCTTGCACTTCTTTGCATTAAATTTCAACTGCCATGCCCCTGACCATTCTTCAAGTTTCTGCAGGTCCCTTCTTATTCTGTCTACACCCTCTGGTGTGTCTACTCTGTTACAGAGCTTTGTGTCATCAGCGAACAGTGAAATTCTGCCTTCTAGGTCCTGCGCAATGTCACTGATGAAGATGTTGAATAGGACCGGTCTCAGCACTGATCCCTGTGGTACCCCACTGATCACTCTTCCCTCTGTGGAATGACAGCCATTTACCACCACCCTCTGTGTCCTGCCGCCCAGCCAGTTACCTACCCACCACACTACTGTCCTGCCCACACTCATATTCCCCAGTTTGTGTAATAGTCTTCTATGTGGCACAGTGTCAAAGGCTTTGCTGAAGTCCAGATAGGCCATGTCCACTGCCCTCCCCTGATCCACCTTCCTAGCCACCCAGTCAAAAAATTCAATGAGGTTGGTCTGACATGACCTTCCCCTGGTGAAACCATGCTGCCTTGGGTCCTGTAGTCCATTGACAACCAGATGTTCCACCAATCTCTCCTTCAGTAGTGCTTCCATGATCTTCCCCACTACCGAGGTGAGGCTGACTAGTCTGTAGTTCCCCGCTTCCTCTTTGTTCCCACTTTTGTATAAGGGACTACATCTGCTGTCCTCCAGTCTTTGGGTACCTCCCTGTTTCCAGTGATCAGCTAAACAGGATAGCCAGAGTTCAACCACCACCTCTCTTAGTTCTTTAAGGACCCTGGGTGCACCCATCTGGCCCCATTGCTTTATCAACTCTTATTACTTACAATTCCTTCAGGACCCTTTCTCGTGTAAAGGGACTTGTGTCCATTTCTGCACCATTCTCACCCCTTGTACTCCCTTCAGACCCATTACCCTCCTCTTCCTCAGTAAAGACTGAGCAGAAATACCTGTTCAATATGTCAGCTTTACTGTTGTCATCCTCCATGCGGCCCCCATCCTCCTCCTTCAGTCTCACTATCCCTCCCTTTGCCTTTCTTTTTTCACTTATGTACCTGTAAAAGGTTTTGTCCCCTCTACCCACTGATTTTGCAATGTGTTCTTCTGTCTGAGCTTTGGCTTCCCTTACTGACCTCCCTGCCTCCCTTTGCTTCTCCTGGTACTTCTCCCTATTCCTTCTGCCTGTGTCTTTTGTATTGCCTGAATGCAATCTTTTGGCTTTCACTTTCTTTGCTACCTCTTTGGAAAACCATAATGGTCTCCTCTTCCTTTTCCTCTTGCTAACCTGCTTAATGCATAATTCTGTTGCTCTTGTAGTCCCATTTTAAATACTGCCCACTGTTCCTCAACCCCTGATTCCTGCTCCATTTCCTTAATGCCTCTTTCAAGTATCTCCCCATTTTCCAAAGTCTGCCCCTAAAATCCAGGATACGTGTTTTGTGTGTTTGGTTCTGCTCTTTCTGTGATTTCAAACCACAATGACTGGTGGTCACTGTTCCCCAGGTGCTCCCCCACTGTTACCCCCATCACACTGTCCCGGTTTGTGAGCACAAGGTCCAGTATTGCCTTCTGACAAGTTGGTTCCATGACCAGTTGCTTGAGGAAGGCACCCTGAAGGGAGTCCAGGATAAATCTGCTCCTAGTTGATGCTGCTACTGGGATGCTCCAGTCCACATCTGGAATATTGAAGTCTCCGACCAGTACTTCCTCACCCTTGTTTGCCATCCTTTGGATGACTATCATCAGCTCCCTATCTGTTTCTTCCTCCTGGGCTGGTGGTCTATAGACCACACCTGTGCGGATGGCTGGCCCAATTTTCCTTTCCAGCTTAACCCACAGTATCTCTCCCCCATTTTGTTCCTCCTGGATCTCTGTGGCCCTTGTCATTTTTCACATACAGTGCCACTCCTCCTCCCTTCCTACCTGCCCTGTCTCTTCTGAATATGTTGTAGCCAGGTATAGCCATCTCCCAGTCATGGTTATCATTACACCAGGTTTCAGTGATGGCCCCAATGTCCAGGTCTGACTGCACCATGACAGCCTCCAGATCTTCTATCTTGTTGCTAAGGCTCCTGGCATTGGCACACATGGCTTTCCATGATTTGATCTCCCTAGACTGTTTCGCTGTTCTACTCCAGCCCCTTCCTTGGTTGTCCTTTATCCCTGGTTCTCCTTGCTGTCTGCCATTCTGCTGAATTTTGCCCCTTTTCTGCCTATCCTCCTCTTGGGCGCTAATCTCCATCTTATGCACTGCTTTGTAGAGATAGCCACTCCTCCAGGTTCACTGGTTCCACTGCTAGCTGTGGGGGTGAGCAATGGGTACCCTCCTTGCTGGCCTGCCACCCCCCTTTGCTAGTTTAAATGCTTGTCAATGTAGCATTTAAATTTATCATTGAGTGCTTGGATTCCCCTCCAGGATGGATGCAGGCCGTCAGGCTTGAACAAACCTCCATCCCTCCAGGTGGGTCCCCAGTCACCAATGAATCCAAACCCTTCCTCACAGCACCAGTTATTCAACCATGAGTTAAAGTTCCTGATGCATGCACCCCTATGCTCTCCCTTGCCTCTCATAGGTAGTACTTCTGAAAAAAGTGACAGAAGTAGCTACTTGCTTGAGACCCCTCCCCAATTTCCTAAACTCTTCCTGAATTAAAATCAATGCTTTTACAAATAAAGTCATAGTTTTCTATTTCCCAAACCCCTTAGGGTTGTCTAGCCCCCACCCCAAAGAAACCTTAGATATGCTCCTAGCTCACTTGAGACTGTACAAAAACTTTCAGAAGTGCAGGTCTCCAGTTGACTATAGGGTGGGGGCTGAGTGTGTCTTTCTCTGCCTGACTCTGTTCATTGCCGTGTGGGTGGTGGTGACAGTGTGATGAGGTGCATCACGATGTCAGCTATTGTGTGGTGTGCAGAGCTAGGACTGCTTTCTTGAACATTTGCTGTAGTGATGTCCTCTCTCTGTTTGGTGAGTGTGTGTGTGTGTTTGGGGCAGAAAGAGGAAGAGGAAGAGAGGAGGCCATGGTACAAAACAATGGGGGTGCTCACTTTCTGTGATGGAATTGTCTTTTTTTCTGCAGTGGAGCTGGAAGCAGTGTGGGAGCAGGATAAATGTGCAATAATCAGAGTATTTCTTGGTTCTGCTTGCATTGTTTCCTGTATAAGTGATCAAAATTTACCATTGTAATTAAGGGTTACTGCAACCATCTGCGGGCTAGTGCAATTTTGAATCAACTTGCTCTCCTGGGTAGTGCAAAAATGGGTTAAGGTTGACCCCTGGTAAGACCCCACCTAGAATACTGTGCCCAGTTCAGGAGATCACATCTCTGGAAGGACATAGACAGAGTGGAGGCTGCCCAGAGGAGGGCAACTAAAATGATGCAGAGTCTACATCAGAAGCCCTATGAGGAGAGAGACTTAAAGATCCAATTATGTAGACCCTGGAAGAGAGGAAGGAGGGGGAGGATATGATGGAGACCATTAAATACCTCATGTGGGGTAAATAAGGTACAGGTGTTTTTCAGAAAAAAGATGCTCAAGGACAAGGGGGCGTGAGAAGAAGCTGGGGGGGTAGATTCAGGAGAGATGTGAGGAAGTATTTCTTCACAGAGGGAGTGGAGGATTCCTGGAACAGTCTTCCAGCGGATGTAGTGGCAGGGTGAAAACAGTGGTGGGGTTCAAAAGTGCATGGGATAAGCATAAGGAAATCTTAGGAATAGAAAAGTGCGTGTGTGTGTTTGGTGATACTGTAGGTAGGGAAAACTGGGCAGACTAGGTGGGCCAAGCGGTCCTTATCTGCTGGCAAATTCAGTGTTTCAAACCCCAGGAAATCTTACTGTATTCTGACTTATGCAGTATGGTCTCACCATAAGACTGCCCCGGAGCCTAAATGGTTAATAGAACCTATGCAAATTATGGAATGCTAGGCTCGAGCTCTGTTTTCAAATCACTGTCCCTGGTAAACAACTCTAAACAGTCAGATTCGTCACTCCACTTTCCTCAGTAAGACGTCTCTAGAGAGCTCTCCTTCATCGCTTGAAAAAAACTTTATTTACTCGGTTATTTTACTAGTAAATTTATTTTAATTGGTATTCTTTTCACTGTTGTTGGTTTACAGGTAGTATTTGTGTAGATTTTTAGTGTTTGGGGTAAGTAGTCTTTCTTTCTCCCTGGTTCCCTAACCGGGAGAAAAAACGACAAATCCCTCCTTTATATTTGTTATTTGTTAGTAATTTTAGTTAAATTTCCCTCCGACTCGGTTTAGTCGGTTAGATAGTAAAATTTTATCAGGGTAACTCCCGGTTCGTTGGATCAAATTCAACGGGGTAATTCTTGGTTTTGTTTTAAATTTTTCAAAACCCAGGGTAACTCCTGTTCTTTCTCCAGTTAAAAAAAAAAATAAAAATAAAAAATTATATAATTCTTTATTCTTTCTTCTGTACTGGGTTATTTAGCAGTGTTAGTGGCTCAGTAGGTAGCACACTTACCTCTGAGGCCAGGAGATCAGAGGGCTGTGGGTTCAGTTCCCACATCTGGCACTTGGGTTAATATCCCAGTACTGATACTGTAGTGCAGCATGAGAGGGGTACTGCACTTCTGAGGTGCTGTCTTTCGGATGAGACGTTAAACCGAGGTCCCAGCTGCCTGGATTGGTGGTAGTTCAGGTGGCTGTTAACGATCCCATGGCACTTATTGAAAAGAGTTGGGGAATTTCCCCAGTGTCCTGGCCAAATTTCCCTCATTCACTAAAAAAATACCACCAACAGCTTAATCTGGTTCAAGGTCAGTTGCCATTCATCTGTATCCCCCTCCCTGGGGTCGTGCCTGAAAATAGGCAGGATTTGTCTAGTGCACTTACCCAGTCAACAGAAAGTAAATAAAAATAAATAAAATGTCACACAAGCCAAAAAAGAGAACAGGACCCACTGGTTTCCAGCACTGTTCAGAGTGCGGAGAACCATTTGCTAAAGTAGACCCACCTTTACTGTGTTTATTCTGTCTGGGGTCTGACCACTTACAGACAGAGTGTGAAATTTGTTCTAATTTTCCTCAGCATACTCTTGATAGGAGACTTAAGAGACTGAGGGAAAGAACGGCTGAAAAGGCTGCTAACCCAGCTGCCGAGCAACCAGATGAACCGGAGGGGCTGCCCTATGACAGGGCAATAGCTCTTCAAAAAAGCGTACAGCTGAAAAGGCTGCTGAACCAGCCGTTGCGGCAAAAAAGAAGAAAAAGAAAAAGCACCAGGAACCACAACCGAAGCAAACCACGGTTCCTTCTGCTGAGGTGATCACTAACGCGATTAAAATAATTCAATCGCTGTAGTCTCCAGTTCCGGTTGGGACGCAACCGGTTATCATAACTCCCGGTTCTCAGCCAACCCACGGTTTAACTGACCATGGTGGGGATCCTTTTGAGGATGATGATTTTGGTGTTGAGCCTGATGATGATGATGAAGAAGAGGAGGAGGAGGATGATTGATGATGATTGATCCTGACATTTCCCCTGATCCTCATAGACCAGAATCCCCTGACAAGGGATCTGAGGACTTTACTTCTTATTTTGCTTTCATGAAGCAAGTGGCTCAGTCCCTCAACTTCCCATCCCAGGAATCTTGAAGATGAGGAGGAAGAGGATTACAAAGAAATGATGGATGTCCACTTCACAAATCATTAAGAAAGCGGAGCATAAGGGTGCTGCAAAACCCTGCTTCTGTTTCCCCCGTAGACAGGAAGGCTGACGGAAAGTATTGGGTGGCCAAGGCTGGGGCTGGTTTTCTTTTTGGACATCCCCACCATGAAGGAGTGGTACAGGCTGCAGCTTGTGACAAAACTGGCATTCCTCTGGCTTCCCACCCTCCCAGAAAAACATTCTAGGAGGGTGGATTCCATCGCAAAGAAAATTTATTTAGGATCTTCCCTGGCTATAAGACAAGCTATCTATATGGCATACATAGCCAGGTACCAAAAGAACATGTGGTCCACAGTCCTGGCGATTGCCAAGGCAGCCCCTCCTCCTATGGCTGCTGACCTGTAGGAAGCTGAAAAAAGAGGCATTGAAGCCTCTAAAACTCAATTCAGGATGGCGGTGGATGTTAATGACACTGCATCCAGACAAATGGCATCTTCTGTATCTCTGAGGAGGCTTGCCTGGCTCAGGACTACAAACCTGACTCAAGATACTCGGAACAAGGCAATGGATTTCCCTTGTGACCCTGTGTCTCTGTTTGGGGAACAAACAGAGGCATACATGAAAAAAAATGGACCAGTACAAGGCTGCCTATAAAAATGCAGCAGCTAAGAAGAATGCTGCCAACCCCCAAAAGCACCATGCAAGGGGTGGCAGAGGTAGAACTCCTTACAGACCTTTCTTCCAGCCTCAAGCTTTTCCCCAATACCAGCCATGGGGATACTTCAGGGGCAGGGGTAGGAGGGGTAGTGGCCGCACTAGCCCCTCTGCCCACCCTGTAGCTCAGTCCAAGCAGACTCTCTGGGCCTGACCAGGTCGCCTTCCCAATTCTGGTAGGGGGCAGGCTGGCCCATTACTATCAGGAGTGGGAAACATTACCACAGACAAGTGGGTCCTGGAAGTGGTGGGTCAGGGACTTGTTCTCAGCTTCAAGGCATTGCCAAAGCAGAGATCAAGAGCCTTCAAATCCTCCTCCCGCTCAGAAACAGCTTTGCTGGAGAAGGAAGTTTTAAGTCTACTGTTGTTAAAGGCAGTGGAACCAGTCCCTTTTTCCCAAAGAGAGAAGGGTCTGTATTCCAGGTACTTCCTCACAACAAAGAAAATAGGGGAGTGGCAACCCATCCTGGACCTCAGGTACTTAAGCACCAGACAAAACCGAAATTCAGAATGGTCATCCTGGCTACCATACTCCCTACCCTAAGGCAGGGGGGTTGGTTAGCATCCTTAGATCTCAAAGACACCTATTTTTACATCCCTATCAGAAGGTCACACAGAAAATACCTCAGATTCAGGCTACCATCCGGTCATTACCAATTCAGGGCAATGCCTTTCAGTCTGACATCTGCTCCAAGGGTGTTCATTAAATGCCTGGCTGTAGCAGCTGCACACCTGAGGAGTCAAGGGGTGTCAGTGTTCTCCTACTTAGACGACTGGCTCATAGTAGGCCATTCAAACCAGCAAGTGAGAGAGGCTCTGTCAACAACACAAAACACTCTCTCTCCTCTCTCGGGTTCTTAGCGAACCACAAAAAGTCTGTACTGGAAACAGTTCAGCTTCTAAAGTTCATAGGGTTGGAACTGGATACAAAAAAGAGAATGGCTTACCTGCCCCAAGACAAGGTGGACAACCTTATCCAGGTAGCTAGTTCCTTCACACTTCATGTCTCTAGGCCAGCAAGGCACTTCTTACAGTTGTTAGGCCACATGGAAGCCTCCACAGCTACTGCATTGGGTTCAAGGTTCCAGATGAGACATCCAATTTCACCTAAGGGAGCACTGGTCCCAAAAGAGAGACTTGCTTTCAAAATTAATCCCAGTGACAGCCACTCTTCTCCAAGTCCTGCAGTGGTGACAAGAAAGGAGCAACCTCTGGCAAGGAGTACCCTTCCTTTAATAGGTCCCTTCCCTGGTGCCAACCACAGATGCATCCCTGCTGGGGTGGGGAGCACATCTGGGGGACCACACTGCTCATGGCCTATGGACAAAACAGGAATCTCTTCTGCATATCAACCTGTTGGAACTCAGGGCAGTTCTTTTGGCTCTGCAGTCATTTGCCATTCAGATCAAGGGGAAAGTAGTACAAGCCAGAACTGACAACAAAACCACCGTGTACTACATAAACAAACAAAGGGGCACAAGGTCAACTCCTCTCTGCACAGAGGCAATGAAAATTTGGACCTTGGCATATTCCCTAGGTGTATCCCTCTCAGCTGTTCACCTGCCAGGCAAGGACAACATCCTGGCAATTGCCTTCAGCAGAATAAACCAGAATTATCACGAGTGGTCATTGAACAAACAGGTCTTACAGACCGTTTTCAGGGGATGGGGCACCCCAGAGGTGGATCTGTTTGCAGCCCCAGACAATCACCAGCTCTCTCAGTATTGCTGCAGGCCCCCTTTCAGGGGCACAATCCCTCTCGATGCCCCCTTGCTGGATTGGACATGGAAGTTTCTGTATGCTTTTCCTCCCTTCCCTCTGTTACTGAAAGTACTAATCAAACTCAGGTTTCAACCAGCTTCAAAGATCCTCATTGCTCCGGATTGGGTCAGACAACCTTGGTACTCCATGCCCCTATCATGTCAGTAACCAAACCAATCAGTCTCACCAGGAGTTACAACCTGCTGTCATCCTTCTCCCAGGGCAAGATCATGTACCCCAACCTGTTGTCCCTCAGACTCAAAGCATGGTTCTTGAGGACTTAAGAGTATGCAAGTTTGCATCTCTCAGAGGCAGTCATGCATATACTGAGAGTCTCCAGAAAACCTTCTACCAAACAAACCTATGCCTTAAAATGGAAAAGATTTTCTTTCTGGTGCCAGGGCAAGGGCTTGGACCACACCCAGTGTAATCCCTCTATAGTCCCGGATTATATGGTCCATTTGCATTCCACTAGTTTAACTGGTTCCACCTTGAAAGGACACCTGGCAGCTGTCTCAGTTTATCAGCAGGCAAGACATCTTCCTTGGCTTCAAAACCAGTGTTCAAAATTTTGTTTAAAGTTTACTGCATTTGCATCCACCACACAGGGAGCCTACCCCCTTGTGGGGTCTAAATATTTTTATTGCACAGCTTATGCAGCCCCCCTTTGAGCCCATGTCCACAGCAGACCTTAAATATGTAACTTGGAAAACTGTCTTTCTAGTAGCCATTACTTCTGCCAGAAGGATTAGTGAGCTCCAGGCATTATCTACAGAGCCTGGTTACATTGCTGTCAATAGAGACAAGGTAGTCCTTAGGACTAACAGAAAATTTCTGCCCAAGGTGGTATCAGAGTTCCACCTCAACCAGTCACTTACTTTACCAGTCTTCTTTACAGACCATACCACCTCGGGTGAATGCAGGCTGCATAGCCTAGACATAAAAAGAGCAGTCAGTTATTATCTGGACCACACAAAGGGTCACACACAGGATCACACCCAACTCTTCCTTGCTTATGGAGAGGTGGGAAAAGGGAAGCCTGCCACAAAATGATCTATTGCAAGATGGATTATGGCTTGTATTCAATTTTTCTATAACAAGGTGGATAAGCAATCAGTGCCCATTCAACTAGAGGTATTGCAGCTTCTATGGCAGCTACTAGGGATATGCCCCTAGTGGACATTAGCAAAGCTGCAACTTGGAAGCCAGTTTACACATTTACCAAGCATTATTGTTTGGATATCCAGGCCAGAGGAGATGCCAGGCTTGACACAGCAGTCCTGTAGAGCCTGTTTCCTAAATAGGTTATAGGCCCACCTCCAAAGGCACTGCTTGGTAATCTGCATAATTCAGAATACAGTAAGATTTCCTGGGGTTTGAAGAAAAAATTACTCACCTCAGTAATCTTGTTTCTTCTAAGGGAATCTTACTGTATTCTGAGCTCCCCCCTTCCTCCCCTGCTAAGAAACATATGGTCACTGCACTACAGCTGTGGTACGATTGTTGCAAACCTGGAGTTATAGATGATCTTGTTTTGGGACATCTGTGACTTGAGTCTTAGTGATGCCATTTGGCAAGTGTTCAGAAGGAAGAATAATTCCTCAAGTGTTTTCCTTTTTAAATTCTTAGGGAGGATTGTTGTTCCTATCCTTATTGTTATTAATATTATTATTATATTGTCCAGAAATTGCTTAGTGACTGCTTCGCAAGAAACTGATGGTTTAGAGTTGTTTACCAGGGACAGTGATCTGAAAACCGAGCTCGAGCCTAGCATTCCATAATTTGCATAGGTTCTATTAACCATTTTGGCTCCGGGGCAGTCCTATGGTGAGACCATACTGCATAAGACAGAATACAGTAAGATTCCCTTAGAAGAAACAACATTACTAAGGTGAATATTTTTTTCTTCTATATTTCTATCATTGTTGTTATATGTTAAAAGTTGTAAGCATGACTTTAAAAATACATATGGCTGTAATATATATTGTTGAGTTTTAGATGCCAGAATCTGATAGTGATGATTAAAAAGTTATTTCCCCCAACTGTATATTGTTCTCTACACAGACAACAGCACCAAAGACCTGTATACTGTACAACACGATGGTTTCAATAAAATCCATAGCTCCGGTATTGATTCAGGGGCATATTATTGTTTTTGTTCAATTGACACTAAAATGGATGAAATGAATATATTTTGAGGGCACAAACGTCAAGTGGTTGGTGCATTTTCCTTTAGCAGCGTGTGGAGAACTGAAAACACTGCCTTACAAGAAAGGGCTTCTGTACCAATTTCAAAGAGAATGTGTACTGTATCTGCAAATTGAAAATCCAATAAGTAATTCCACCCTGTCTAAACTATTGTCCTATGAGAGCAGCCAGGTCTGGATTCTTTTAAATACATTTTGTACAGCTAGCTTGACTTAAAAATAAAACCACAGAAAGAAAAATGTGAGTGTTTGTTTCTTGTTTGCTCTAACTGCACACTGGGTTATTTACTATTTAAAAGAATAAAACTCAGCTGGCCCAGTGGCATAGAGGGTTGAGGCGCTGGCACCTTACCTCGACCCGTGCTGGTGGCGCAGGTTCGGGAATGAGCCGGGGTCATCAGAGGTCAGCAATGGGAGAGAGAGGGTGGAGCTGGTTGGAGCTGCCAGCAAACAAGCTCTCCTCTCTGGGGAGGTAGTGTGGCATCCTTTAGCCGATGGCAACCCCCCAGTGAAGGCTAGGGGAAGCATGGGCCCAGAGGGTGCCCAGGCATTAGGCCATGGGGTGGGGGAAAGGGGTCATAACTGGGGCTGTACAGCGCATCTGTGCCTCCACGCACATGTGTACATACTCCTGGGGCCCCTGGGAGGAAAAAAACAGAGGGGAAAGTACGCTGGCAGCAGGATGAAGACCTACTCCCCACAGGCATTGCTCCCGGGCTGGGCAAGGTAAGTGCTAGTAATTCTGGGGGACAGGGCTGGGGGGTCAGTTGGATGGGGGCTGCTGGCAAAGGTGCAAAAATCAAGTTGCGATTAAAAAAAAAAAAAAAAATTAAAAATAAAACTCTGCTGTTCTGTTACTTTAATGCAGAACAGTGCTACAATTTATGTGAAACTATGACTACATTTAAAGTTTATTGCCACCCCCCCAAAATAAAACCACAAATCTCTATCACTTGGTCATGACTTAATAATTTGGGTATGTAGTACACTTTGAGTTAACATAAACAGGCAGTCTGCAGGAAAAGCATTGCATAGGATCTGCAAAAGGATGTTGGCAGAAAACACTTGCTCTAAAGCGTTAATCCTACTGCAAAGCATCATGGGTATGCAAACCCTAATGCAAAGCAGGCTGAGAAGATGTGTCAGAACAGACATCACCTTTTAAATAGGCTTGTACATCTGATCTGCTATAGACAAAAGCCGTGTTCACACGACTGACTTTGTTCCTTCTGTGGAGCATTGAAGCACTGCCCCGACCCAAGAAGACACTTGACTTCTGCATCTACACAGCCCCTCTCAGTGCTGATTCAAGACACGCTGGAGATAGCTGGGAGTCAAGGGGAAGTCAGCTAATAAAAGGAAAAAGATGCCTGCAGGGTGTGGCACATGGGAGCGAACGGTGCAGCCTGTCCACATAGATAGCTAAACCACTCACTCCGGAATGCATTACCAGACTTTCTGGGACTGTCGGAGCAGAGTAAGAACTAGCTTATCACAATCTGATAAGTGTCTACATGAGTAGCATTGCACCGCAGTAACCCGAGTGTCTGGGTTGCTGCGGTGCAAATGCCACCATGTAAACTGGGCTAAAGAATGCCAATTGCAGACACGTTTCATTCTGATGGGACACCTCAGTGTAATGCCATCATTGTCTTAACCAAGTACAAAATCAGACTCTAAGGCACTGGACATTTAGTACATTCAGGGTTAGCATAACATAGAGAATACTGGATGGGCAGCCATGCACAACCAGCCTGTGGTGCCACAGAGGGATTCTGATTATGTCAGACCTCGAGAGCGCAGCTTGAGAGGTCGGATGTAATCAGAACCTCTTGGTGACTGCTTAGGCTGGTTGTGCATGAAGTTGCTCATCCAGCATTTTTATAGTATTTATAAGAAAATATTAGACATTTGTGGCAGTTTTAGCATTTTCTGGCAAAAAAGAAAAGAAAAATTATTACGTTTAATCCTGCCCACTTTCTTTCACTCACTGCTCTCCTTTCCTTCTCACAAGGCATAATCTGTAAACATAATTTGTTCAGGTTAGCCTAGTTTAAAAAAGGTTTTGATCTGCCCCACCATTCGTTACATTCCCTGCTCTCTCACTGCGGTTACCTCACTCACTGTCCATCTTTCCTTTTGGATTTTATTGAAAATGTCATTTTATTGAAACCGGGCGAGGCATTTTTGTAAGCCATGGCTTCTGTTCTCAGACAGATGGAAGTCTATGCAGAACAAAGCTGTACTATACACTATAAAGAAGCAGTTTGCAGAAAGAGCAGTGCATATGATCTGAAAAAGGAAGCAATGAAAGAAGAAATATCCATACTGTTTGTATGTTAATAATGCTGTGAAGACCACTCTTATGCTTGTAAGAGTGGTCTCATGCACATTCTTAGGATGTGAGAACTGCAGACTGAAGGTGAGCAGTTCTGATACCCTAAGAATGTAAGTGAGACCACTCTTACAAGCGTAATGATCTCCACGGTGGTATTAATATATTACTGATCGAGGTCAATCAGTAATATATTATTTTTTTCCAAAACTGTCCAGGAACATGCCCATTTCCAGGACATCTGTGTGTGAGATGCTCTTCACAGAATAAGAGTGTCTCATGCGCAGAGGAAAGGAGCGCTCCGATTGGTTGGGAGCACTCCCTCAATCTATAATGTTTTTTGTGCATCTCCCCAAATGACAGAAATGCTCTAAAGCCTCAACCCCAGTACAAGGCATCATGGATATGCAAATCCTTGTGCAAGGCATCATAAGTATGCAAATCCTTGTTCAAGGCAGACTGACAAGGCTTCGCCAGGACAGACATTGCATTTTAAACATGCTTGCACATCTGATCCACTATAAGCTGAGAGTGACAAACTAGAGACGTGTTTCATCCTGCTGGGACTCCTCAGTGTAATGAATTCATTGTCTCACCCAAGTACCAAGTCAATCCCAAATGCACTGGGCGTTTAGTACACTTAAGAGTTAGCATACCAAAGAGGCCATTTGCTGGAAGAGTACAGTAAGTGCATAAAATCAGTAAAATAGGATACATTATCGTAGCTTAAAGTTTTTTCAAGTTAAAGTAACTCAGAATCTCTTGAAGACTCTAAACATGCCTAACCATACATTTTTTTAATAGGATATCAGTTAAAGAAATTAAAAGCCTGACCGCCCAATATTCAACATGTGCTGCATCACTCAAGCCAACATGCTTTTGCATAAATCCGACTCACCATGAGCTGTCTACTATATTCCACCAGTGGTTACATTGGAAGTGTTCAGGTGGGGGAACTCCCACTTCTAAATCTGTAGGTTTGATGCTGTCCTTTCTAGGCAGTGGAACTCTCCTATAGTATTCAGTGGAGAAAAAATGACAGAGGAGCGGACAATTTTGTAGGCGGTATGGGAACTGAGTACCTGTGGGTTCCTGTCCAGTTTAACTCTGTATTCAGATACAGAAAAAAGGAACACCTGCACTCAGGAGACCATAATAAAAAAAAAACGTTTATTTCTTCCTGGGTGAGGGTGGCAAATCCCCTGCCACCTGTGTGGGCAGGCAAAGGAGGCATTCCAGCTGTAGGAGCTCAGGCAGCATAAGTCAGACACCCTGATCTGCCTGCTGGTAACTCAGGTGGCCTTTTCTTGTAGTTCGTGTTTCATGGGAACATGGACTGTGGCTAGTATAAATCCAGCCTGGGCTTCTACACCCCCAGATCATCTAGCAGACTATTTATTTGAAGTCTCTGAGACCATTCTGTAACTTTGTCGAGAGTGAAATGCAAAATTTTAGGAGCATGATTAAAAAAGATAACTTCTGTGTAGGCGATGGATAACAAAGTCGATTTTTAAAAGCTGAGGTGAAAAGAATGGTGCATTTTGGGACCGCCTGCTATTCTCATCAGGATTTTCAAGCAAATGTTGGGGGTCCTCAGACCCTTTCTGTGTACGTTAACAGAAGCTCTACACACCCCTGGAAAAAAATATGAAAATAGCCCACTAACATCAAGGAGGCCTTGAACCCTATACCTTTTTTGTAAGCCTTGTCTTCCCTAAATGATTCAGTTTTTCCCTAGTGGCCTGGGGTAGACATTTGCTGTGTGCAGACAGTGCTGGAATGCACATGTTACTGTTTGAAACATGGCTTAATTGAGTAGGCACATTATGTTCAATGCATTTCTGTGGTACAGTTTCTCTGCTTGTGCAAATTGGACCTAAAAACGTTAAATGTCAGGTACTGAGTAAGTACAGCAACTTGATGACAGTGAAAACATGCCCTAGTGTTATTAAATTGGTGCTTTCTCCAAAATGTTTATCTTGATACTCTATCAAAAGGTCTTCTTGGTGGTCCTGCCATCTGGCCGCCTTACTCTAGTCATTTAAAATCCAGAAGGTCGGCTCTGGCAATGAGTTCTGCCAGACGTGCTATGGTAGGCGAAGGCCTGTCGATGTCGGGTCTCCAATCACCATGTGGACATCACAAGGCCCTCCCCACCCCGCAGTGCAGGCCACTGTTGACATGCAGATGGTGCTCTCCTCCTTTGCGAAGATAATATAGTACCTTATACTTCCTCCTCATACACCAGGCATTTTGATGATGGGGGGGCCTCTCAGACCAGCCGCAGTGTCAATGCCTGCTAGGTCGATGTGCTGTACACACTCCAGGGCATCAACATCCTCACTTCCTTCCTTGAGGCCTTAAAGGCCCATCAACAAGGATCAGGGATTCAACCCTGACCTACTTTTACAAGAGGAGGAAGAGGAGGATGAAGATATGCACAGGAGCCCATCTGAGAGGTCTGGCTCCACCATTTCCTTTAGGAGTGAGGACTTCACATTGCATACTATGAGGTTCCCTCCTGAAGACCCCTCCTTCACCTCTATGATGAAGCAGCTCCAAGCTGGAATGGGGTTTGACGCCGAGGAGCAAGACATCACTAGGAGGAATTTGGTGGAGTTTCTAGAGCTGCCAGATTCTCCACCTCTTATCATTCCTCCTCTATTGGCTGCACTAGAGAATGCCGCCCTGGCTGCGTGGCACAGAATAAGCTTGATCCCTGCCCAGAAAGGTGGACAAACTATACTTGGACCCCTCAGGAAAGCCCTTTTTGTAGGCCAACCTGAAGCTGATTCAGTTGTGATAAATGCAACCCATAAGTGTAAGGTGCCTAGGCATCTCAGTTCTCTTCCGCCAGATAAAGAGTTGAGAAAACTGGGCCTCAGAATAGCGAGTTATCAGACCCATATGGTCAAATACCAGAATACCCTCTGGAAAAAGGCTAAAGCTGCAACCAAGTCCCTTCCAGAGGGTACCCAGAAGCAAGAAATGCTCAAGGTCCTTCAAACTGGGGCTGACGTGGGTAAGCACCTCTTAAGATCTACCTATGACATTTTGGATACTGCAGTCAGAGCAGCTGCAGCTGGCATCTGCTTAAGAAGGCATTCATGGCTAAGGGTGTTAGAATTTGCTAGTGATGTCCAGAAATCCAATCTGAATGTCCCTTTCAGAGGATAGGAGCTCTTTGGGACAGATGTTCAGGATATCTTCTCTGACCTGCAAGCCTCAGGGAGGACTTTAAAGGTCAGTCCATTCCCTCTACCACACACAACTGAGAAGTAGACAGAGGGTCCCCTTTCACAGGGCTACCAACAGACCTAGGTCAGGGGCCAGACAGCAGAGCAAAAGCAGAGCAGGGTCAGCTTTGCCAGCCCCAACCTCCTCCACAGGTACCCACTTCAAAGCCCCTAGAGATACTGTAGATAGAGATGGAGGTGCAGCTGCAGCCACTGGATCTGCTTCAGCATGACTCCTTCTTAGACCCCCGCCAGGACCAAATCTGGAGGTGGCTGTAGGGGTACCTTTCTCTCCACCTGGAATAGTGGAGGGAGGTTACAACAGATGCTTGGGTCCTGCAGTTAATAGAACAGGACCACACTCTAGAATTTCTGGAGTTGCCTCCAGACTTTCCACCAATTCTCATCTTATCCTCTAGACCACATATCAGTGCTACTAGAGAAAGTACATACACTGCTACAGAAGGGGGGCATAGAACCAGTTCCCTGGGAACAAAGGAACAGGGGGGTTCTGTTTTCATTTCTTTCTAGTCCCCAAATCCACAGGGGACTTACAGCCCATTCTGGATCTGAGAACCTGAACTTCTGTATTCAGTACAAGAAGTTCAGGATGGTCACTCTGCAAGGCGTGCTGCCTCTCCTGCAAAAAGGGGACAGGGTATGCTCCCTGGACATCCAGGATGCTTACCTGTATATCACGATTTGTCTACCTCATGGGAAGTACCTCCAGTTCCTGTTTCAGGGGGAACATTACCAGTTCAGAGTATTGTCCTTTGGCTTGTCATCTGTGCCATGGGTATTTACCAAATGCTTGGCAGTTGTGGCAGCCGATCTCAGGAGAGAGGGACTGTTTGTCTTCCCCTATCTAGATGGCTGGTTTCTCAAAGCTCAGTTCAAGGAGCAACTGTCTCACACCCTAGCACATACCAGACAGCTGTACAATGTCCTAGAGATCATGGTCAATCTGTTTAAGTCAGTCTTGACTACTGTGAGCATTCTGCAATACATAGAAGCAGTACTGGGCACTGCACTGGGCTTAGCTATCCTGCCCCAGGACAGGGTGAAGCACCTCATGACACAGGGCCAGCTGCTTTACAACAACAGGTATGTCACAGCCAGGACTTCTCTGAGACTGTTGGGCCTGATGGCAGCAGCCATTGTCATGGTACCCTTGGCCAGGCTGTACATGACAGTCCCTCAGTGAGCATTAAGAGTCCGGTGGGATCAGCACACTGACGATCTAGAACAACAGGTTCTAGTAGCGTCTTCTGTCTGAAAGGTACTCCAGTGGTGGATGGAGTCCAGCAGTTTGCTGAATGGGGTTCCCTTTATCATCCCCTCCCCTCAGCAGATTTTCACCATAGACACTTTGGGGATGGGCTGGGAGGCACATCTGGGACCTCGTCAGAGACAAGGAACAGGGATCAGAGTGCAGATTTTCCTCCACATAAACGTCCTAGAGATGAGGCTCATTCTGTATGCTGTGCAAGCCTTCCAGAACCATCTGTCTCAGGGGTATCTGCTGGTGTAGATGGACAACATCAGTGTAGTACACTACATAAACAAGCAAGGGGGGATTCATTCTTAATCTTACCCCTTGTGCAGGGAAGCCATGAGGGTTTAGTACTGGGCTCTAGAACATGGTCTAGAGCTGTTTCCCATTTATGTTCCAGGTGTTCAAAATGTCCTGGCAGACAAGCTAAGTGAGTTGCAGTTCAGAATGCACGAGTTGGAGCATCTGACCTTAATAGTCGAAGATCTGTTCGACAGGTGGGGTCATCCAGAGTAGGACCTTTTTGGCCCCTCCCTCAATGCAAAACTGGTGCTTTTCTGCTCGCTCATTCCTGGGCCTGGAGTTTTCTGGTGAGATGCATTGTCCCTCTCTTGGAAAGTGAGATTCCTTTATGCCTTCCCTTCCTTTCCTCTGATTCAGAGGGTGCTAATCAAGCTCCAAATGGAGGGCGCTTCTTTAATTCTTGTGGGTCCCTTTTGGCCTCATCAGATCTGGTTTCCCTTACTGCAGCTGTTGGCAGTGGAACCCCCAGTGCCCCTGCCCCTGTGCAAGGGCTCAATATCACAGGACCAGGGAACCCTGGTCCATCTGGACCTTGCGTCACTCCATCTCCATGCCTGGCTCCTGAAGATACAGTCATTGTGAGGTCTGGAGTGTCCCCTAAGGTGGCTGATATCCTGGTGGCTGCCAGGAAACCCTCCACCAGGGCCCCATACACCATGAAGTGGAAGCGGTTTGTTTTGTGGGCTGCTTCTCATCACTTGGATTCCTTCACTTGCCCAATAAACCAGGTTCTAGAGTATTTATTGTCCTTGTCAGACACAGGACTGTAATACTCTTCTATCAAAGTGCACTTGGCTGCTATTTTAGTTTTGCATATGCCTACTGATGGCCATACAGTGGCTCAGCTAGATGTGGCCCATTCATTCTTGAGAGGCATCCTGCACTTGAAGCCTCCTATCCACAATCCAGTCCCAGCCTGGGACCTGTTTTTTGTGCTAGAGAAACTCACTTTGGCTCCTTTTGAGCCAGCCATGACTTGTGGCTTAACGCTTCCTTTCTTGGAAAGCATTATTTTTCATTGCTATTACTTCTGCTCAAAGGATTTCTGAGCTTCAGGCTCTTATGTGTGAACCTCCTTATTTGATTTTCCATAAAGACAGGGTGTCTTTATGGACTAATCCTAGGTTTCTTCCTAAGGCAGTGTTGGAGTTTCCTTTGAATCAAACTATCCACCCACCTGCTTATTTTCCTGAGCATGCCAATCCAGGGGGGAGCATTGCTCCACACCTTAGATGTACATAGAATACTCTGATATTATGTTGATTGTATGAAGGACTGCAGGAAGTCCTCACAGCTTTTTGTTTCCTTCACCCCTGGAAAAGAGGGCATACCGGTTTCTAAATAGGTGCCTGTGTAGATGGTTGGCCAACTGTATTACTTTTTCATAGTAAGATATGAATTCAATAGGCAATTAAGCCTTTTGATGAATTCACCACCCAGAACTGTTATAGGTGGAAATCACATTTTTTGTCTCCCATATAGTGGTCTAGCTTTTGTTTGAAAGTAATTAGGTTTTTGCTTTCGACTAGCTGTTGTGGTAAGGTGTTCCAAACTGTTATTATTCTCTGTGTGAAAAATTAACTTCTCTTTTTTTTGTTATATTTCTTTTGTCCATTAATTTGTAATTATGGGTTCTAGTAGTTATGTTAGTTTTATATGGTACAAGCCCTAATGTTTCAGTAATTAGGTCATCTTGAATGGCCTTGTAAGTCAGACAGAGATCTCCTCTCAGTTGTCTGTATTTTGCTGAATACAGACCCAGAGTGTTTAATCTTTCAGAATAGGTGTGATTTTCCATATTACATATTTTTTTGGTTACTTTCCTCTGTACTCCTTCAATGAGTTTTGAACTTCTCAAGGTATGAGGTTGCCAAAACCGTGTGCAATATTCAAGATGGGGGTGCACCAAACCCGTATATAGGGGAATAATCACTTCTCTCTTCCTACTTTCACAATTCTTTGACATTTTGTTAACCGTTATCATGCAATGTTATAGGAAGTACGGTAAGGAACTTCCTGGGGTTCATGGCCATTCAACCAGAGGCACGGCCACTTTCATTGCCTGTCTCAGGAATGTATCAGCTGCAAACATTTGTGCTGCTGCAACTTGAAGTACTGTCCACTCTTTCACTAAACACTACAGTCTGGATGTTCTTTCTAGGAGAAAGGCAGGCTTCAGCCTGGCTGTTCTTCAAGGCCTCCTTTCTTAGGCCTTTAGCCTCCAGACACCGAGTCTGTTTCTCTCTGTCAGCACTGCTTGAGACTCGTTCCATAGGTGTGGCCTGATGAAAAAGATATCCTCAAAGAAGATAAAACAGTTATGTACTTATCGTAACACAGCAGATCTTAGAATCTCTGTCATCAGGCCATGCCATCTTACCCTCCGTCCCCCTTAGACTCATAGTTTCTCTGCTCCTGTCTCTCTCTCTCTCTCTCTCTCTCTCTCTCTCTCAGGATGAAATACCTGCTGTTTCCAGCATTGAATGGTAGCTGGAAGCTTCATCTCTCTCCTGGTTCCCTACAGGGAGGTCCTCTGAGTATGATTTCCAGTAGGGAACTGAGGAGGGAGAGGGGCCTCCCACATTGATATAAATAGGATGTCAACGTAAGACATTGTTGTGGGCAGCCCCTAGTGTACTGCTCGCAAAAATGTTTCTGTGTGGTCCTAGTGCCTGGCATCTATAGTTCCTTAGGTGTGGCCTGATAAAAGAGATTCTCTTGAAGATCTGTTGTTACAGTAAGTATGTAACTGTTCTTGTTTGTGGCTTTATAATTTTTATCATAATTGTCTGATTCAAAAATGTTCAAACTGAGCATGACAGTTCTGTGAAAGAGCAGATAATCCTAATATATTCTGCATAAGTTACAAGTTCTTTTCAGGCAATTCATTAGTGTTACTGATGTGTTCCATTATTTCAAAGATCTTAAATATCCAGATCTACATTCCAGAGCCCCGTCTCACTTTCTCTTTCTTTGACTTCAAGTTATGGTACGTGCCCTCATTATTTGGTCTCCTTATAATAGTTTCTGTGCTCTGATTGGGTAGCACAATCATTTTGATCACATAGTCAGTTTCTTGACACTGCACCTTTCCCAACTGGAGAGGCAGAGTGTCTGGAATTTAAGATTCAGAATTGTATCCCCTGTTGAAGCCACCTTGACTGATGCTGGGAATCTGCAACAGGTTTGAAGTGTTGCCACCAAAAAATTCATTGGGGTCTAACATACTGGTTTGAAGCCTCCCAGGAGTCAGATTTGATAACCAAGTGCTTTCGATAGATTTGAATGTCCAGGAATATGTAATTGGGGATCCTATGCCAAAATCCCAGAGATACTGTAAAGTTCCTCTGGTGCCCATTGACACACCCTTCTGTAGTTTGCCTGCTAATGGACAGTGCTTCTGCATGCATGTCAGCACACCTCAGAGATGTAAACATAAAGATGGAAGTTGTTTCCCAGTGTGTTGCTGCTGTGTGACAGAGAGTTCTGATGATAAACCTCTGCAAACAAAAACTGGTGAGGTAAACATGCCTTCATTAGAATTCTCTTTTGACATGACAATAAGAAACACAATATTTCACTTCCAGCAAAAAGTTATTTAGCTGCATGCCCAGCAGTAAAGTGATGGTTTCAGCTGAGACATACTGCCCTTTGTTGCCACTCAGTAAATTGTGTGATTTTTATGATGTTACCATAATGTTTATGGTATTAAATTTGATAGTAAAATACTTGTCGTGTGTGTATAGGGCTGAACTTTGACCCCCCCCCGACATCCAGCCTGCTCATGCAAGTGCCTAATAGCTTTTTATTAAGATCACTCAAGTGTGGTATGGATGTTGCTGGATCAAAGTCCAGCACCATCTCTACTGGGCACAAAGTAAGTACTTTTAAATCTAATTTTAACACCTTAAACATGATGGTAAAATCCTTCAAATCAATTCACCAAGATGCAACAAGGGGACTAGATTGTAGTGGTGTTTTATACACAAAAGCCCCGTTTACACCACTCTATTTGCAGTGCATCAACCCATGCACAACAGTTGATGGGCTGCAAATTGCACCATGTGGACATTCACCAGTGTGCTTTCGGATGCCTCCACTCCCACTTTCTGATCTGACGCAGGAGCGGGAACGTCCAGCGGATCATGTGGCTTGCCATGTTGTGTAAACTTGCTTCTGCGCTCGATCCGCAGCAGTGGACTGTTTTCATAGAAACATAGAAGTTGACGGTAGATAAGGACCACAAGGCCCATCCAGTCTGCTAATTTTTTCTACCTTATGAATGTGCCATAGGTCTTTACTCTGTCACTGGCTTATCTATTCATACTCATCTGTATTGCTCCTTTATGCCTATTCCATGCCTGTTTGAAGCCCTGCACTGCATTCATATCCACCACTTCCTGAGGTAGGCTGTTCCATGCATCAGTCATGTGCCTCTGGCCCCCAAAACCTCGGGCAGCTTGGTAGGACCTCTTGTTTGCAGAGGGGATCCCCGTATTCAGGAACTTGTGAGTAGGAGTAAGGGTTTCAGGAAGACGTATCACCAAACCTTCCTTTTCCCAGTGGGAAGGTGTATTCTGTAGGTTTCGAGTTCCCTTGACTCTGCACTACTTTCAATATTTAAATCTCACCATGGCCACTGGCTACATCTTTCCTAGGTAGTTTTATATGATAGCCGAGTGGTTCTATTTTTTTAGACACACTGGACCGGATATTCAAAAGGGTTGCGCCATGCGCAAGTCCGAAAGTGCGCCATTCTGTGATATTCAGCAGGAGGCAGTTGCGCCACCAAAAACAGGCTGAGCAACAGCGCAATGCAAATGAAGGCATGCACAACCGAAGGGGGTGGATCCCTGCATAAGAGCGCAATGTGATATTCAAAGGGTTGCGCAATGTGCAATAGTGGAACAGCCAGAAGTTGTGCCACAGCGGAAATGAGCCAAAATAAAAAGGCTCAAGGAAGAGGCGCAAGAACGCTACAGGGATGCCAAGCGAGACAGACAGAGAGAGACAGGCAGTGACAGTCCAGAACAGGGCAGGCAAGGGAAGTTGTGTGGGCCATAGGCTGCAGAGGCCAGCGGGGGTACCCGGTGCAGTGGAGGTAGCAGTCAGGACAGCGGGGGTAACAGAGCAAGATCAGCTGGGGTCACAAGCCAGGAGATGGACAGTGCCAGCTTCCACATGGAAGCTGTAATGAGGGTGAGATGCATGCTGCAGGGGATGTGGCCGTGGAAGGGCCTGTCGGTGATATACGCCCCAACAGGCAGTACTGTGCCGCATCAGCTTTGAGCTGTACACAGATGTAGAGATCGTGGGCGGTACTGACTGAACAGGGCACATTGAGACGGCTCTGTGAGCTGTGCAGTGATGTGATGTAGGCACCTCACGACGGAGTCACGCCTGTCGGTGGAGACTAAGGTGACAGCCTGCATGTGCCTGCTCGCCACGGGCACCTTCCAGAGGCCGACAGGGGACACCACAGGCATCACGCGGTCTGCCCGTCATGCATCCTCACCCAATTCCTCAGCCACTGCTGCCACATGCTGCGGAGCACATCCATTTCCCAGCACCACGGCAGGCCATTGCAGCAAACATGCAGGAGTTCCACAGGGTACTTGCGTATGCCTGGCGTGCTAGGGGCCATAGACTGCACCCATGTGGCCATTCGCACACCACCTGGCCCCGATGGGGCTGCATATAGGAACAGGAAGGGCTATTCCAGTGTCAACTGCCAGGTGGTGTGTGATGCCACTGGGCGCATAATCAATGTCTGTGCCACACACCCTGGTGGAGCACATGATGCCTTTATATTGTATCAGTCCACACTGTGCCATCGATTCGAGAGTGGGGACATCCCCACAGGCCATCTAGTGGGTGAGTACGCATGTAGGAACTGCAAACGTGGGGCAAGGGTGGGAATGCCACAAGTGCTATGGTAGTGGCACACAGGGATATTGGCAATGTGGACCTGAACATGATACTCATCTCCACCATCTCCATACAGGTGACAGCAGATACCCACTCCGTCTACCTTCTCACACCACCATACCGCGCCCCATGACCCCATCGCAGCAACGCTATAATGAGGCGCATGCCGCACGCAACGCGCTCATTGAGCGGGTGTTTGGGATGCTCAAGGCACGCCCGATGCTCAGACACCTCCGGGCGGTGCCCTACAGTACAGCCCCTCAAAGGCCTGTGGGATATTCCTGGCCTGTTGTATCCTGCACAACATGGCCAAAGACTGTGGGCTAGCCATTCAGGTCGAGGAGGGGGACAGCGATGGGGACGCCAGTGGCGCCGGTGATGATGGTGATGAGCAGCCCCCCCTTGGACGGCAGGACCCCCGACTGATCCGGCAGGCCCAGCTGCACTGGGACACCATCACGGAGGAGCATTATGCATGACACAGGTAAGTCAAGGGGCCATGTGCAACCAACACTATCCTGGCGCAACCCACAGGCACACAGAGTAACACACCAGGGGTGCATGACGGCAAGGGGAGTGGAAGGGACCAGGCACACAAACACACCATCAGGGAGGGGTGAACAGTCATATGGACACACACACACACACACACACACACACACACACACACACATGCACCAGGCACAAGGCGTACATGGGCAGGTGCACAGCAGAGCAGGAACAGACATGGAAAACACACAGATCCACAGACCACACCCACCACATACTGTCCAAGTACGTGTGTCAGATGCTGGGCACCCTTGCACCTTGGTGTACAGTACAGTGCAGGCATCATCATGCACACGCACCTGTGGACAGCAGTCGGGATGGTGTGCAGATGGTCCATATGTCGGCGTGATGGGCAGGGCACCCACCAGTGCACTGCCCACCATGACGCACATTGCACACAGGGCAGCACCAGACAGGGCCCGCACTGGGAGACAGGTCAGTCATGTTGCACTGTTCCACGGCCACCGCGGATGTGTGGACGGCCCCGCCATGACCCAACAGCACTGGCAGGCTGAGCAGGGGCCACATGGGGTGGCACCGATGGACCACCAGGGGTCCCACTGCGCGATCGCCACTTTGTCTGCACTGGGGTCTGTAGTATGCCAAACATACCTGCACCAGGGGTGCTTGGGATGCCCACAGCAGAACCCGGCATCGACAGGCTGGGTGTCGCACGACACCGGGAAAGGGAGGTGGAGAGCATACTGTGTGGGGTGCGTGGTACAGGGGCACCTGCTTGTGTGCCCAATGCAGCCACGACAGCGACCAATGCCTGGGTCTGCCTGTCAATGGCGGTGGTCACATCCATCCGCATATGGACCATCTCTGCAAGGATCAGAGCACAGTCCCTGCTGTGCCGCTCCACAGCCACGCACAGTGCCTCCACGGACATTGCAACCCACCTTTGCTGCTGTACTGGTTCCCGCAGCAGGCGGGCGTGCTCTTCAAATGGGTACTGTGCCACAATGGCATCCTGTCCCCCAGGGTATGGAAGGTCCTGATGCTCAACACCCCTTGAGGGTGGGCGCTGTTCACCAGGACCAGGAATGGGCAGATCAAAGGGCGGTGGGCATGTGCCACCGCTGGACACTGTACCCCCAGACCTGGTGGGTGACTGCTGCTGCTGCTGCCCCTCCAACCGCTGTGCCCCAGGGACCACTCGTTCTACTGCTGTGGCCGCAACAGTGCCAGACACCTGCACAGCCACTGGTGCTGCCCCAACGGTGCTGACAGGCACAGTCTGGGACTGTGCCGACATCTTCAGCACCTGCGTTGGAACCAGCTAGGCCCAGGGCACGTGCTGGCCTGCTGTGTGTCTGTCATGGGACACACACATGTCACTGCCCATTGCAGTCCTTGCATCATCAACGGTGCAGGTACGTGCTACAGCCACAGTCACAGCGTGCTGGCATGCTTGCATGCCGGACTGCTGAGACACAGGCTGTGCACCCCCCACACCTGACTCACCAACAACAGAGTTGGCAGCCAGGCGTGCATGCTGGTGCAGTGCATGCTGGCTGGTGACAGAGGTGGATGGACCCTCCTCCAACTCCAGCAGGTCTTCCTCACTGCCTGGACCCACCACCACCATCCCTGAGAACAAACAGGATCTGTAACAGAAAGTGAGGACTATGAGGTGCATGTGAACAACCTCCCCCCCCAACACCACCACCATGTCACACCGTGCAGTGATGGGCTTCCACCTGTCTGGAATCCACCTCCTGGTACGCCCTCAATAGCACTCCGCTGCATTGATGCATCCAGTCAGTCCTCAGCCGGGGTCAGCTCCACCACCGCTGGCTGGCCCCTGCCTGTGCCAGCACATGCCGCCCTGAGGGCTGCCACCTTCTCCTTCACCCTCCTGCGGTCTGTCCCCATCTTCTTTTTGCATTCCTGCACGGAGCACTGGTGGCTTCCGTGCAGGTTCACTGCCCGAGCTACCCCCTCCCATGCAGCCACACGGGCCTGAGGGGTGCCCCGCCGTCCACTCAGTAGTGGCTCCTCCTCCAGGTAGGCCTGGAAGAGGGCCTCTGTCTCCGCCATGGTGAAGTTGGGCCTCCTGCTCCGCCCACCATCCTCACCCTCACCTTGGCTCTGCTCGGTCATGTCGATCTGTATGGGTGGAAGTGGACACCTGTCACTGTGCAGTCTACAGCGTTATCCCATGACCATTGTCCAGAACATCACAAAGCATGCAACCCACCTCTCACCTGCAGTAACCGAATCTGGCCAGCGCAGCCCAATGTCGCACATTTATAGCGCAATGCATGCAAATTAGGAGTGGAGCAACTGTAATGAGATGCAAATCGCACCACTGTGCCTTTGAATGGCTGATCAGATGATTTGCATGTGTCGGCTGAATATCGCACCGTTGCGCTTTGTGCAATACGGTTGAGCCGGCTGAGCCAATGGCGCATTTCTGTGACTGTGTGGTATACTGCATTGCACATGCCCAGGTAGCTTACGCAGGCGTCCTGCTGTGCTGATGACGTGCTGTGCGCGATCAACCAATTCGAGCCACGGCCACCATTGTGCCAATGGCGCTACCGGCAGGCCGGTCACCATATGGCGCTGTGGCAGTACTGCACAATAGTCCACTGCAGCGCACTGGCGCGCAGGTGTCCGATTGCCCAGGATGTGTGGACATCCGATAGGCGCTGTCGTGGCCTTGTGCCGCGATCCACAACCTTGTGCCCGACCTTTGCCCCCTGGCGCTGTCGTCTGGCATGTATGCGGCTCTGCTCAGCGCTGTTGGTGACAGCACGATGTGGATATGGCGCATCACTGAACAGCGCGATAGGCAGATCATTAAGGTTGTATTGCCAACATTTCCATGTAGAGGATTTTGCCGTGCTGCAGAGTGCCATATTGCCACTGTACTTTTTGAAAATGGCAGCGCGGGAGGCACCACAATGGGGGGCTTTGGAATGCATAACCGGTGGCTGTGGTGAGCCTCACTATAGTTCACTGTTTGAGGGAAGCGCCCGCGGACTACCATGCACCCATGTGCGGCAGCCGGTGCGCTGCCTGGACAAACCACTCTGCGGAGGAGGACCCCGATCAGTGCAGGCACGCTACGGTGACCTGCAGAGGAAGGCGTGCTCTGCTTGCGTGCCTCAGGTCACGTGCCAGGAGGGCGTTGTGCCCAGGCCAGTAGGGTGTGCTGTGTATGCACGGTACTGTCTGCATGGGTGACTGTGTCGTGTAATCTGTGCATGGAGGTGGGTTGGGCTGTGGTTTTGCTGTGGGGTGTTTGCAGGTGTGTGCTGTTTGGGTCTGGTTTGTGGGCAGGCATACTCAATGGGGCAAGGGCTGTCTGCTTTGGGATCTCACTGGTGTGTTTCTCTTCCTTTGTCTCCCACAGGCATGGAGGGCGCGACAGGGAGCTGGGTTGAGCCTGGGATGGCGGTGCCAGGGTGGCAGGCGGAGGGTGTGGACCAGCCACAGCAGCAACACAGCAGCGAGCCGCGGCCGCAGCCGCGCAGCACCTGCTGCAGCGGCAATGAGGGGTGAGTGTCATTACATCATGGATCGCTGGCACATGCGCGGAAACGCGGACACCTTCCAGGGACAACACTACCATGCATGCAACATGCGACAGTCATCACTGTCCAGCGGCGCGATGTGTGGTAATGCATCACTGGTGGTCCATGCATCCAGCGGGCACGCAACGTGGTCCCATCCCCCCGTAGCCACATCACTGGACAGCCTTGGCTGTGCTGCGCTGGACATGGGCGGTGTGTGTGTGCAGTAATGCCAAGGCCATTGCTGGCTGGTTGGGCTGTCTTGCATTCACATGGGTGGGTGCACACCATCACACCCAGGGCACGGCTACATATGCACGTGGGTGAAGTTCAGGGATATGGACAGTCACAGCCTTGACACGTTCCGCGTCCCTGGGTATCCAAATCATGCGGCGCATGGAGCGTTCCCTAGCGGCTGGCCAGCGGTGTCAGTGCCGCGGCTTGAGCGGTCTCATGAAGATGCAGTGCCATGGCGTGAGGCACCGTGGGAGGCCCCAGGACCAGCAACAGGCAGCAGGAGGGCAGCCTGCCAGGCGCTAGCTGTGCATCACATTCACTTCACCCATCCCTCACACCCTGACTTCCCTCTCCCAGTTGTTCCCCTACCCTTGCCCACCCTACCTTGTACCCCTACCCCTTGTATTGTAAATATGTAAATAGTTCTGTTTGTTCCTTTTGGTGTTGTACATTTATTGGTTTGAATATATATATATATATTTTGATATGAATACTGTGGTGGTCTCTGATTTGCAGCTGGCTATGGGTGCTCAGTTGCAGTGGTGTGCATGGCATCTGAGGTGGTCTTGTTCTGGGTGTGTGTGTGTGTGTGCATGGGGAGGTGTCTCCGGTGTGGGAGTGGCTTTCAGTCGGTCTTGCCATCTGCTGCCGCCCACTGCTGGGTGCTCATGGTGGGTCTGGCTTATATGGTTCTGTGGTACACAAGGTTGCAGTGTGCCGGGGGGGATGCATGGGGATTCCTGCAGTGAGAGTCACTGCACATGGGTGGTGTCTTGGGGTCACAGTGCAGGGTGTGCTATGCACAAGGGGGGGCTGCTGTGCACTGTGGTTGTCGACCCCTATGTGTGGCAGTCTCAGCCTGCCAGTGGGTGTGCTAGAGGCAACATGGCCCAGCTGTGCTTTGTTGGCTTGTCCCCATGGGCTGGTGGATATTCCATCCCTCCCCAGTGATGCTGTGCTTAGGGTGTGGGGTGTATTGTTAGTTCTGCATTGTGTTCCTGTGCCCGTCTGTGGCATGGGTGGTGGCCCCGCCTACCTCCCTGGTTGTGCAGTTCCATTGCTCTGCTGCTGGGGGCTCTCTGCTTGCGCTATGGCACCTCTGGACTGCTCAGCTGGGCTGGCCTTGTTGCGCTATGGCGCATCATATCTGCTCAGCTTCCCCTTCCTGGTTGTGCTATGGCGCAGGTTGTGCAATATTCAGACGTTGGCTGAATGCGCAATTGGCCTTGCTCCACGTTTGAATATCATGTCTATTGCGCATGTGCGCAATGGACTTGTGCTTGCTCCTGCTCTTGCACACATTGTGGGCGCAGTTTGAATATCCGTCTCACAGTCTTTTCAAAACCCTTCTGTTTAAAATGTTAAATCACACAATCAGACCCCAGGTAGAGTTGATAAGACAATCATAAAAGTTTACTTAACATAAAAGCAATACGGAAAAGTCTACAGTTTGGAAGAACTCTGAAATGCAGACAATAACAAAAGTAAAACTGGATGGTTTACAGAGAACACTAGATACTGTATTCTAAACTATACCTTGTAGGGCAGGGCTCACAGCTCTGCACCATAGATGCAGGGGTTGGGAAGGGAGGTGTGCACTAGTCCCTTCACAAAAGAAAGGGTCCTACAAGAGCTCGATAAGCTCAGGGTGAACAAGGCAATGGGACCTGATGACTTACATCCCAGAGTACTAAAGAAGCTAAGGGTAGAATTAGCAGAGCCATTATCAGAACTGTTTAGTGAGTCTCTGAGCACAGGAGAGGTCCCAGAAGACTGGAGAAGGGTTCAAGTGATCCCGCTCCACAAGAGTGGTAGCAGGAAGGAGACAGGGAACTACAGACCAGTCAGTCTTACCTCAGTAGTGGGCAAGATTATGGAGACGCTCCTTATGGAAAGGATAGTGCAACACCTGGAATCCATAGGAGCACAGGATCCAAGACAGCATGAGTTTACAAAAGGAAGGTCCTGTCAAACTAATCTCATAGATTTCTTTGACTGGGTAACCAGAGCGGTGGACCAAGGGGAAGCAGTTGATGTTGCCTACCTTGACTTCAGCAAAGCTTTCAATACTGTTCCACATAGAAGATTGATTAATAAGCTGGGTAGGCTCGGGTGGGTCAGATGTTGGTCAACTGGGTAGAAAACTGGTTGACGGGCAGAAAATAGAGAGTAGTGGTAAATGGTATATAGTTAGAAAAGATGCAAGTCACAAGTGGAGCACCTCAGGAATCAGCCTTGGGGCCAGTCCTCTTCAATATCTTCATCAGTGACATTGCAGATGGACTGGAGGGTAAGGTTTGTCTGTTTGCAGATGACACCAAGATCTGCAACAGAGTAGATGATCCAGATGGTGTGGACAGAATGATAAGAGATCTGGATAAACTAGCAGAATGGTCGGAGGAGTGGCAACTGGGGTTTAACGCAAAGAAGTACAAGATCGTGCACATAAGGAAGAGAAACCCTGAAGCCACCTATAGGCTGGGACGGGAGTTGTTGGCAGTCGCAAGGGAAGAAAGAGACTTGGGCGTCATCATCACCGATGACCTGAAATCATCCAAGCAGACCTCTAAAGCAGTAGGTAAGACTAGAGGGATGTTGGGGTGTATTAGTAGAGGTATCACAAGTCAGGAGAGGGAAGTAACAATCCCTCTTTACAAGACACTGATTAGGCCCCATCTGGAGTACTGCATGCAGTACTGGAGGCCACACCTTCACAAGAACATTAACCAAATTGAGGCAGTCCAGAGAAGGACAACCAAAATGGGGCAGGGACTGCATCAGAAAACATATGAGGACAGATTAACTGAACTCAATATGTATAACCTAGAGCAAAGGAGGGAGAGAGGTGATATGATTGAAACATTCAAACACCTTAAGGGCATTAACAAGGTGAAAGAGTTTAACATGTTTCAGTATAAGAAAAATAGCAGGACAAGAGAACACAGCATGAGATTAGAGGGAGGCCGATTAAGGGGTAATGTGAGGAAGTTCTTCACAGAAAGGGTAGTGGATGCATGGAACAGCCTACCTCAGGAAGTGATGGATATGAATACAGTGCAGAGCTTCAAACAGGTATGGGATAAGCATAAGGGAGCAATATAGATGAGTATGAATAGATAGGCCATTGACAGAGCAAAGGCCTATGGCACATTCGTAAGGTAGAAAAAGAAATGGGCAGACTGGATGGGCCTTGCAGTCCTTATCTGCCATCAACTTCTATGTTTCTATGTTGTTTTGAGGTTAGAGTTCAGACAAGATTTTAAATGTCCTTGTAGAGATGAGTCCTCAAACAACAATCTTGTAGCAAGATTGTATTCCAAGTCAATTCCTCTGAATGTCCTTTTTAAAAGAAATCTACAGGTACTGCCCTTGGTGAAAAGTGTTTGTTTCCAAAATTCTGACTTAAAAATCAGAATTTTCTGTTCAGGGTTTGAAAAGACTATTTTCCCCACACTCAGGTCTGGTTTTAGAGATTTTTCCAGGCCTACACATCTACTTTCTGGTCTTCAAGTATATGCCAGATGGATAGGCTATTCTGCCTTCCAACTTTAACGCTATTCAACTGCTCTGAATTCAGAATGTGTCTGATCTTCAAGCCACACCCCTGTGTGATGGGGTACAACAGTGTACCTTTCTTTGTAGGTGTCACTGTAGTTCCATGCCAACCCCAGTGACATCTGGTCCATTCACTTGGCTTGACCCCAACCTCTTCCTGTCATGGAAAGCTAGATACCCAGTTTTCCCTAAGAGTTATGTTTTCCTGGCTAAATAAAACTGTCTCCCTTATCTGGATATGTACCAGATTCATCCTAGTCATTAGAACAATTAAGGCTATTTTTGTAAGTTCATCCTATAGCCTTTTAAAGAGACAGTTTCTTAATTCTAAAGTACATTACATCATGTACATTATGAACCCACATAAATTGATATCAGCATATCATGAGAGAGCATCCACCACCCTTTCTGTGAAAAAGAATTTCCCCACATTACCCCTTAATCAGCCTCAATCTAATTTCATGCTGTGTCCTCTTTTCCTGCTATTTTTCTTATATTGAAACATGTTAGACATGTTAGACTATTTCACCTTGTTAATGCCCTTAAGATGTTTGAATATTTCAATCATATCACCTTTCTCCCTCCTTTGCTCTAGGGTATACATATTGAGCTCCATTAATCTATCCTCATATGTTTTCTGATGCAGTCCCTACGCCATTTGGGTGCTCTTCTCTGGACTGCCTCCATTTTGTTAATGTCCTTGTGCAGGTGCGGCCCCCAGTACTGCACACAGTACTCCAGATGGGGCCTAACCAGTGTCTTGTAAAGAGGGATTATTACCTCCCTCTTACAACTTGTGATACCCCTACTAACACACCCCTCTAGCCTTACCTACTGCTTTAGTGGTCTGCTTGGATGATTTCAGGTCATCTGTGATGGTGATGCCCAAGTCTCTTTCTTCCCTTGTGATTGCCAGCAACTCCCCTCCCAACCTATAGGTACAGTAGCTTCAGGGTTTCTCTTCCCTATGTGCATGATCTAGCACTTCTTTGCATTAAACCCCAGTTGCCACTCTTCTGACCATTTTGCCAGTTTATCCAGATCTCTTCTCATTCTGCCCACCCTATCTGGATGATCTACTCTGTTGCAGATCTTGGTGTCATCTGCAAACAGACAAACCTTACCCTCCAGCCCATCTGCAATGTCATTGATGAAGATATTGAAGAGGACTGGCCCCAGGACTGATCCCTGAGGTACCCCACTTGTGACTTGCATCTCTTCTGACTCTATACCATTTACCACATCCTGTTTTCTGCCTGCCAAGTTTGCCACCCAGTTGACCAACTTCTGACCACCCCAAGTCTACCCAGCTTATTAATCAATCTGCTAAGAGTAACAGTTTCGAGAGCTTTGCTGAAGCCAAGGTAGGTGACATCAACTGCACCCCCTCGGTCCACCACTCTGGTTACCCAGTCAAAGAAATCTATGATATTAGTTTTGGCAGGATCTTCCTGTTGTTTCCCAGCCTGCACGTGAACAAACAAAGCCCGCTCCATTGAAGGAACTGCCCTGTTGTGGTGCGCGGCGCAGCGTTGCATTAAAGGCTGTGGAAATTGTTAATGACAGGCTCAGGCAGCAGCGCTTCAGGAAGCGGCAATGAAAAATCAGGAGCAGTGTGGTAATGTAAACGGGGCTAAAGATACACAGATTAGGGAGAGTTTTGCCACTGACCTGAGGTTTTTCAAAGGTCATTTCCATGAATGTTTAGTCCTGAAAGGTAATTGTTAAATATTTTCTGTCTTAGAATCAGGTATGTTGTTGTGCTGTATGGGGTTAGGAAGCTGTTACTCAGCTCCTGAAATGGCTCCTGTTCCTGTTTGTTTGAACTGAGCTGGGAACAACCTATGTTCCAGCACTATAAACAAATAAACCTTACCCAGGTTCCTGACCAACCATAAAAATTAGCTCAACTTTGCCTGGCAAGAATCATTGGCATTTTGTTGGCCTGAGTCCTGTAAGCTTTGCCTCCATCTCAAATTACATGATGCTGAGTGAGACTGAGTTATGTTTGTTTATTTATTTAAGAGAAATCGGAATTACAATCCTTTGAGTCAGAGACATAGAAAGATATAAACATAGAAACATAGACTTTGACGGCAGATAAGGACCACTTGGCCCACCCAGTCTGCCCATTTCCCTACCTTCTGGATAAGCTGCAGATTCTAGTTAACCAACAGCCTACTTCCTGCCACCCCTCACTACAACTGCCTTGTGTCTGTCCCATGCATGTTTGAATTCCCCCACTGTTTTAGCCCCAACAACCTCCCCAGGAAGGCAGTTCCACGCATCCACCACTCTCTCCGTGAAAAAATATTTCCTCACATTACCTCTGAGCCATCCCCCCTCTATCTTTAAATTGTGTCCCCTTGTTCTTACACATCTCTTTTTCTGAAAGATGCTACCCTTCTGGACTTTGTTGATTCCCTTGAGGTACTTGAACGTTTCTATCATGTCCCCCTGTCCCTCCTTTCATCAAGGGTACACATATTAAGTGCTCTCAGTCTCTCTTCATATGATTTCTGATGCAGACCCTGCACCATTTTAGTTGCCATCTTCTGGACTGCTTCCATCCTGTCTATGTCCTTGCGTAGATGAGGTCTCCAAAACTGCACACAGTACTCCAGATGGGGTCTCCCCAACTGTCTGTACAGAGGATAACCACTTCCCTTTTCTACTTGTGATGCCCTTCCTATGCATCCCAGTATCCCCTAGCTCTCCTTACTGACTTCACAATGCTTACCACCTTTAGATCATCTGATATGACTACCCCAAGTCCGTTCCATTTTGTTGTTGTTAATACCTCCCCTGCTATTGTACTCTCTTCTCCTGGGTTTTGTTTCCCAGGTGCATTACTTGCACTTCTTTGCATTGAATCTAAGTTGCCATATGTCGACCATTCCTCCAACCTTGCCAAGTCCCTTCTCAGCCTTTCTACTCCCCCCTTGTGTATCAATTCTGTTACAGATCTTTGTATCATCTGCAAAGAGGCATACCTTTCCCTCCAGACCTCTGCAATGTCACCTATAAAGATGTTAAAGAGGACTGGACCCAGTACTGAGCCCTGAGGTACTCCACTAGTGACCCCTTTCTTCAGAATGTGTTCCACCACTATTACCTTCTGTGTCCTGTTGTGCAGCCAGTTTGCAATCCAGGCTACCACCCTGGGACCCACTCCCAAGCTGGCTAACTGATTATTAATCTTTGTGCGGACTGTGTCAAATGCCTTGCTAAAGTCTAGGTAGGCCATATCCACAGCCCTCCCTCTCGCCTATTACTTTGGTCACCCAGTCAAAGAAATCATTAGATCTATCTGACATGACCTTCTGCTGTAAATCCATGCTGCTTTGGGTCCTGTACCCCACTGGCCTCTAGGTACTCAACAATTCTTTCTTTCAGAAGTGATTCCATCATTTCCCTACCACTGAGGTCAAACTTACAGGTCTGTAGTTTCCTGCTTCTGCTTTGCTCCACTTTTGTGAAAGGGAATCACATCTGCCCTCCTCCAGTCCTCAGGTACCACCCCATCCTCCCATGATTTGTTAAAAAGTGTGGTCAGTGGTGTCACTAGGTCCTCCCTTAGTTCTTTTAGGATTCTGGGGTGAGTCCCATCAGGCCCCATTGCTTTGTCCACCTTGAGTTTTAGGAGTTCTTTCAGGACTCTTTCTTCTGTAAATGGACGGTCAACCCCACTACCCAGAGTGCTTCTATTGTCTGGTTTAGGTAACGCCTCCTCATCTTCTTTTGTGAATACTGAGCAAAAGTATGAGACTCCTTTACAAAGGCTCCACATCTGAAATTCAGGTGCATATCAGTTCAGGACAAGACATAAATTATACAATGCAGGAGTGAAAATTATAAAATACAGTAGTGAGTTATACAATACAGTAGAGAGAAACTATACAATTAGTATGTTACAGCTTCGGGGGGTCATAGAAGAGGACCCTGTGTCATTAGTTAAGTACAGTGGAAGAAACAAGTACAAGGAATTAGACACAAATTAAGGGGCATGGCAACTTAGTCGGTGGGCTGCTGGGGAAACTATACAGTTGGGAGGATTACAGGAAGGGGGGCTTGGGTACGAGGATATGGCTAGTCACAGTCACAGGTGGATTGTGTGAGCAGTGCAGAGCAGAGAAGAGTACTTGAAGACTCCCAGCCACATTTCAGTGGATATTGCTGGGGGAAGTTTGTTCACCCAGAGGGGGCCCTATAATAGAAGAAGCGCTGGCACATGGTAGGTCCTGCAGTGGGGAACTGTTAGGGTGGGTGACAGTGAGCTTCTGGTAGCCTTTGGGTGGGGTACAGGTTGCACCAGACTGCATAGGCCAAGGGGGGAGGAATGCTATGATAACTTCCTGGAAAGGAGACAGGTGTAATGTTTAAGTCTGCCCTCAAAGTTGAGCCAGTTGTTAAGTCTATAAAGCTCACAAGTATGGGTTCACCTGTCACATCCTGCAACAAGGCGGCAAGCTTTATTGAAGGAGATCTTGATGTGATGGAGGGCAGAAGGGTCAGCAGAGCCATCGAAAATTACTTCATAGTCGATTAGGGAGAGTATCGAAGAGGTCACCGCTAACCGTAGTGCCTCATGTGGCAAACATCCCCTATGCTGGTACAGAAGTCCAAGTCTAGTGTTGACAGCTGAGCAGAGAAGATTGATATGTTCGTGGTATGTAAGGTGAGAGTCAAGGGTTATACCCGGGTATTTGAAGGAGGATACTATTTTGACAGAGGTGCCATGGTGGTTGAGGATGCTGAGGGGAAGGCAGAGTGCTGAGTTAATTTTTACCCACTGGTATCGGACACCGAGGTAGTTTTTAAACCACCAGATGGCCTCTATTGACAGACTTGTAGCTGTTAGGGATTGGATGAGGAGGGCGTGACTGACAGAGTCAAATGCCTTAGTTAAGTCCAGGAAGGCTGACCCCACTACGTGACCTGTGTCAAGGGCTTTGTTAATGAAGGTGGTAAATTCAAGGAGGGCTGTGGAGGTACTGTCATTTCCTGAAACCATGTTGTTCAGGGCAGAGTAAGTTATTTTTTGTAAGATAGTCGGTGAGCTGATCTGCAACTATTTTTTCGAGCGCCTTAGAGATAGTGGCCAGAATGGAGATGGGGCGGTAGGGGAGGTGCGATCACCGCTTTTAAATATGGGGGTGATTACAGCTAATTTCCAGAGGGAAGGGCATTGTCTGAGGCAGAGGGACTGATTAAGAATATTGATAAGGTAGGTGAGGACTGAGTCGAGAGTTAGATTGACAAGTTTTAGGTCTAATGAGTCTCCATTATGGTGGAATTTGCAGAGGACTTTGGTGAAATATTGTCTTGCTTCACGAAGGGAGATTGTTCTGAGCTTGAAGGGAGGAGTAGATGTTGGGTGGGGAGAGGTGGATACAGTATCAGGAGCAGGGTCAAAGAAGTTGGGGGAAGAAAACTGCTGAGGTCAGAAAAGGCAGACTTTAGGGTTTCTGCGATAGTCTGGGGATCCAGGGAGAGGGTACCCTTTACTAGCAATTGGGTGGGGGGGAGTTGTTTTGCCTTTAAGTTCCTTAATATTGTTCCAGAACTTACTGCCCGAACCCCAGGTGGAGGAGAGGGTTTCCTGGTAATGGGCCACCTTAGCCTTATGGAGTTCCCATGTGCACCTGTTCTTGGCTTCTATGTAGAGTTGTCAGTCATGCTGTTTGCCTGATCCATTGGCCTTGTGTCAGAGGTTGTCCCGCTGCTTCATTAGGTTGAGAAGTGCACTGGAAAGCCAGAGGGTGTCCTGGCATTTGACTACCTGTTTGGTGACAGGGACAGAGTGGTTGCAGGCAGAGTTGAAGGTGTTGATGAAGTAATCAAGAGCAAAGTCTACTGAGGGTGCATTGTTGATGGGGGTCCAGTCACATAGCCATAGGTGCTTTCTGAGTCGAGAGAGGGATCTCTTTTTTAGTTGGCACTGAAAGGTATATTTGGGGGGATGTTTGGGAGTTTTAGTGGACCACCAGCAGAGTATGAGTGAGTGGTCACTCAGGGCATCGAGAAGTACCATAACTTCAGATGTGCGAGAGTTTATTTATTTATTTTAGTTTTTGTTGACCGGGTAAGTGCACTAGACAAATCCTGCCTATTTTCAGGTATGACCCGGGGGAGGGGGATACAGATGAATGCCAACTGATCTTGAACCAGATTAAGCTGTTGGTGGTATTTTTAGTGAAAGAGGGAAATTTGGCTAGGAGACCGGGAAATTCCCTACTCTTTCGATAAGTGCCATGGGATCTTTAACATCCACCTGAACTACCACCAATCCAGGAAGATGGGACCTCAGTTTAACGTCTCATCCGAAAGACGGCGCCTCAGAAGTGCAGCACCCCTCTCATGCTGCACTACAGTATCAGTACAGGGATATTAACCCAAGTGCCAGATGTGGGAACTGAACCCACAGCCCTCTGATCTCCTGGCCTCAGAGGCGAGTGTGCTACCTACTGAGCCACTGACACTGCTAATGGATTGATTGGTGGGTATCAGGTTAAGAAGTGTGGAGGATCTCGTTTGGTGGTTTAGTCTCGTGGGGGATTGAACAACTTGGGTGAGGTCCATAGCAGCAATGGAGTCCTTATATGGGGCTGAAGAAGTAGCAAGCCAGCTGATATTGAAATCACCTACAGTGAGGATTTCACTGGAGTTTGGCAGGTGGGAGAGGCAGTTGACGATCGAATTGAATGTGAGTTTTTGATTCCGGAGTGGGATGTAACAGTCACTATGTGGAGGGTTTTTCCCGATGTGTCCATTTGGAGCTTGACTATGAGTACCTGGGCCCCATGAGAAGGGGTGGTGGTATTGCATATAGAAGCTTGTAGAGAGTCCCAGTGATAGAAGGCACAGCCCCCTCCCCTCTTAGCCAATCTGTCTAGTTTGAGGATAGAATACTCAAGGATAAAGATGGCAGAGTCAGGGGTGTCCGGGGTGAGCCAGGTCTCTGTCACCACAAGGACATCAGGGAAAATAAGCTTCATCTAGCCTTGTAGGACAGCAAGTGTTTTTTTTTTTTTTACAGGCTGCAGATGTTGATCGTGGCTATGAGGAACTCCTTTGAGGACCCACTGGTGGTGGTGGGACATGGGCCGGGGTTAGGGTGCATGTTGCCTGATAGGAACAGGAGTAGGAGTAAGTGCCAGAGGAGAGCCGGTGTTTGGCCTCTGGGGATCACATTAAAGTTATGAGGAAGGTGGTGCAGAGTTCTAGCTGCTATGGGTACACAGGGTACAAGGTTCGAGGCTCAGGGGGTAGAGAGGATAGGGCGTGTGGCCTGGTTAGGAGAGGTATGGAATGGGGAGACAAGGAGAGCTTGAGGAGAAGGGGAACCATTGAGAGGGAGCCAGAGGGTGCTAAGATGCAGTGGGAAGCAGGTGCACACTACTGACTCCTGGTGGCCAGGGGTGATATCTAACTAATGGGAGGGTGAGTACATAGAAGCAGCAGGATCATGTGATCAGATGATGGAATAAACAGAGGGCCAGCCTTGGGTGGGTGGCATGGGTGGGGAGTCAATGCAAAGCTTCAATGGGTACACACCTCTCTAGTGTGCTCCGATGGTGAGGGAGTTACCGTTTGGGCCTGTTGCCGTCTGCTCCAGGGTGATTACTGGCGTGGTGTGGGGAGTTCCGGTCCCAAGCCTAGGTATTGAAGGAAGGTAATTAGCAAGGTGGGCCTGTCGGGAAGTTGAAAACAATGGACCCATGAATCCACCCACCGCACACGCGGCTTTGCAGGGGGGCACGCAGTAGGACTCGAGGAGCCATCAAACAAGTCTCACTGCAGTAAGTAACTCTAAGTTTGCAAACAATACACTGTGAAATCCCTGAATGTAGTACAATACAGTCTAGCACTAGGAATTACCGCCCCGCAGCTGAGTCCCAAAGTCCCCGGTTCAAACAAAACTTTCCCTGTCTTGTAACAGTAGCAACACATGAACACATCCCCCGCTAACACAATGTAAGGCCGTGGAACACATTAGTCCTTAAAGTGCATCACAAGATGAGGTAAATTCACCAACAAACAATCCAGAAATGTACACAGTAGAAATCAATCAGTGCACAGCCTCTGATGGGAAATAACATCTCTCTAGTGTACTCCGGTGGTGAGGGAATTACATTTAGGGCCTGTTGCCATCTGCTCACGGGCGATTGCTGGCATGGTGTGTGTGTGGGGGGGTTCTGGTCCCAAGCCTTTAGGGCCTGTTGCCGTCTACTCCAGGTGATTGCTGGCGTGGTGTGTGTGTGTGTGTGTGTGTGTGTTTGGGGGGTTCTGGCCCCAAGCCTTTAGGGCCTGTTGCCATCTGTGTCCCCAAGTGATTGCTGGCATGGTGTGTGTGTGTGGGGCGGGTCTGGTCTCAAGCCTTTAGAACCTGTTGCTGTCCACTTCTGGGTGATTGCTGGCATGGTGTGTGCATGGGCTGAGTTTCTTTTTACTGCTGTTTTCCTTTTGGATAAGAAAAAAGTGACTAGCCGAGACCAGCCTGTAACTTCTTGTACTGGCATTTTTCAGTCTAATAGCAGAGTGAACATGCATGGCATCTGACAGTCTAGAAGTATCTCCTTGTAAGTAAACATGGTGAGAAGATTGAAACTGTTTTTATGTTGGCTAAGTGTTGTTTCACAAATTGCTTCTCCCTGGCCCCCCTCTTACTCCAATAACTGATTCCCCCTACCCCCTTTTTCCCCAGCCTCTGGCCAACTACTTGGATTGACTAGAAAGTCATCTTTTGTTTTTTTAACTATACTGACAGGCTGTGGAGATACTACTTCATTCCTACAGGCAAGAAATGGTGCCATAGTTCTGCTATTCCTTGTCCTGCATTGCAGTAATTTAGTAGCATAAAAACTGTTTGCTTCATATAGGCAGTTTCATCTTTTTTCAGAAAAAAAATTTTTGTTCACAAAGTTGTGCAGACTGAGAGTTTATTAGTACTTCCCCTCTCATTGTCATTCTTGTGTAACCCTGGCACCATTATACCAAGGGCTACTACCCTGCCTGTATCCCTAATAACAGGTTGAGGGGTCTGGGTTTGTAGCTACCTAGTAATGGGGAGGCCCCCCTACCAGTAGTAGTGCAAATATTATGGTGCCTCCACCCAGAGAAATTACGTGGGTAATTATTACAGTAAGTACAGCCCTCTGGGAAGCTAATACCACCCACAATCTTGCCTAGTGACCTTTTGTGAAAACCTGGATAGTTGCAGTGTTCAACAATTAGAATACCAGATCATTTGACCATTAATGATATGCTCACAGTAAGCCCACTTAACAACAGGGTCTGGATCTCTGACTCATGCCCTGTAACCCCCTGTAAAAGACAGTTTCAACAAACACCAACATGCACTTTCAATATGCTTTGCAGTACTTCAATTACTTTAGACCAGGTAATAATATGCTCACAAGCCACGTTAACATCAAAACAGTAAATCTGATGTATTAAGGGGGACATGAACAAGGGAGGGATGAAAATTTAGGTAAACAATTACATTACTGTATTTAAAAACAGGATAAGATTACTGTTCATTACTTTAGTCCCTGAGTTTATCAGTCTAGCAACTACTGGGTACCCAGAGTGGACAGTTTGGCTAGCCAAAGGCATTGCCCAGTGGCGGCCAGCATTGCAACTGATGTTGGGGCCCTTGATGGAAAGAAAAAAGGCAGTTAACATGCAAACAACCAGATTATTTGTAATCCGAGCCAGTTGGCTCAGTCCCTTGAAAACCCAGTAATATGAAGCAATTAGATGGGACCAGAGATGATTTAAACACTTGTTACAGGGAGCTACCCTGATTGTACTCATGCTAACAGGTTTCTGCAGACAAGCAGGTGATATGGAGACTTCATGGTGTTCACCGATGAGCATGGGGAAGCAGGGTTGACACAATGCACCTCTTCTTCATGACCTTTCCTCCTGGTGTCCACAACCTGCGAGTTGTTGTTACGCAGGGGCTGGATCCCTGAAGCTTGTTTCTCACTGAAACAATCTCTGGTGCAGGAGTTGTGGTCTGGGCCGAACTGGCAAAGCCGAGGCAGGATAAGCAGTCTGGCAAAGTTCATAATCTTCTGCTGGTGAAGCCTCCAACTGGCGTAACAGGTCTGGTCGTGGGCAAGCAGGTCTTGACCCACGTAACACGTTCAGCACATTTAGAATAAACAGCTATTTCTCTGGACTGTTCAGATGCAGTCCAGTTGTAATTCAGCAGCTTTGCTGAGCAAACCTTTGGATCTGAGTACGTCTTAAATACAAGCTGGGCCGATCAATTCGCAGGAGCAAATCTTCAGTCCAAATCACAAGTAGCACTGGTAACACTTCTTTCTGATCTGCTGGCAGGCAGTTCCAATTTCTAATCCTCTCTTGGAGCAGAGGATTACTCACAGGGCCTTCCCTGTGAAAAGGCAGAACACAGCCCCACAGGCTCTCCTCTACTCGATGTCTCGAGCTAAAGCAAAACTGACTCAATTTAAACAGTCCCTCTTAAAACAAAGGGCACAGTTCCAGAAATCCAGGTGGCTGCACAACCTGTCAATCACAGTCTCAACCTTTTAATTGGTTGGATTTTTGGCACCAGGAATAAACCCCTGTTTCTCTCCCACAAGTTAGTTGTCTTGTCCCATGAGTCTCTGTCTGAAATCCTGGCTCCTGATTGGCTATTACGCCCTCAAAATTGTGGCTGCTGTAGAAGTAGTTACACAGTTTATGCAGTCTCACTAGTTTAAAGTTTTGGTGCAGCCAGGTAATTGTGAGAAAGTAGCATAGGACCCTGTTCCAGTTGTTGTGGAGAAAAGTGTTTAAATGCAAGGATCTGTTCTGTTCTATTCCTTTCCTGTCTGTTGTCTGTCTGGTTGCGCAACCACATTTTCCTGTGAGACCTAGGACTTGATCACCCTGACACTCTCGCAATTCTTTGCCTCTCACTGTCTCTCAACCTTCACTTGCTGTCTATCTTTTTCTCCCTTGCATATCTGCTGATATAAAAATATGTGCAAATCATTGTATGGAAATGGAAATTATATTGGGATTCCTTTGTTTAGAAATTATATAGTGTTTATTTTTGAAATGTATATAATAGTGGTTTGAGATGATTGCAGAAAGCTATTGGAAACTCGAGAGGTTACCCGAGTTCAATTTTTAAGCCTTTTGCAGAGGAGCTGTGGAAAAGGGGGCCGCAGATCAGGCGTACTGTGTTCCTGCCTTGCACCTGCCTGAAACATACAAGAACAGGATACTTGTTAAGAATGGGGGTGGAAGGACTTATAAGAGAGCTGAGCTGCAACTGCTTGAGAGAGAAGAATGGACACAGAGATTGAAGAAAAACTCAGATGGAGTTTTTCTGTTGATTTGTCCTTTGTAAATAGTTATACTGAACACTTTTTTTTTTTGTTACTGCTAGTGTAAATAAATCTTTTTGGTGAATTCTACAACTGCTCCTGGTTTTCCTACACTTCCTGACCTGTGCTTTGATGACAGATGCTGTCAGTGGTGGGATTCACGCTGTGCATACTCTAAGCGAGGAGCTTTGTGCGTGGGTACTGGACCTAGTACCAGGGAAGCACAGAGAAAGGCAGGGCTGCAGCTATGAATTTTGGGGCCCAGGACAAGTCACTTTAAATGGGCCCCATTTCCCAAATCAGCTAATGCCAGGGCTAATGCAAGCTCCTCAGATGGGTCCCTCCTGAGCTCGGGGCCCCGGACAACATTCCCACTTTCTCCCCCATTACTGCGGCTCTGGAGAAAGGTATGGATTCTGGAGCAGCAAGTCTAGGAGTTGTTACCAGGAGAATGGCAGCCAAACTAGCAGAGACAGAAGTCCAAACTGAGATTGTACAGCCAGCACAAGTTATAGGAAAAGAACAGGCAGTGATGGAACCTGAAAGCCTGATGGACTTTTTCAAATGGTGGGCTATACAACAAAAAGAGATGGAGAAGCAGAGAGAAAAAGAGATTCAACGTTTAGAAGCGCAGAGGAGAGGAGAAGAGATGCAGCAACAGCATCAGCGATGGCTGGATGCCTTGCAAGCTATCAAAGGCAGAGTATCTGGCACAGATCCAGACAAGCAACAAAACACAAGCAACTTAAAAGCCATTAAACTTACAGAGTTGTGTCCCTTGGATAATATCAAGGCATACCTGACAACTTTTGAAAGAGTTGCCATAGCCTGCCAAGGCAACAATGGACAATCAGACTGGTACCCTACCTGACAGAGAAAGCTCAACTTGCCTACAGCAATATGGACACTGCACAGTCAGAAAACTGACCTGGTGAAAAGCGAAATCCTGAAAAGGTATGACATCTCCGAAGAGACCTACAAGCAGATATTTCAATCTCTGAAGTACAACTCGGTCAACAATCCTTGGGAAGCCTTCACCCGACTCGGAGAACTCCTGATAAAATGGCTCCAACCAGAAAGCAAAACAGTCCTACAGATCAACACATTTGCCATGGAGCAATTCATCAACATCCTGCTTACAGATATGCAGCTTTGGGTAAAGAAACACTGACCAGACAGTAGGAAAAAGGCTGTTTCTTTGGCTGAAGACTACCAAATGGCCAGACAAACGTCACAGCAGCGAGGTAACTGCCAAGCACTGGTAAGACTCACTTTTTCCCATTTAAACTCCAAGCCTGATAAGAACTCTGGTGGGGTAACAAATCTGTGTCCAAAGATGTTATTTGCTATAGTTGTAATGAGCCAGGCCATATTGCAAGAAACTGTCATAGTAAGGAGAGTGGCACTGGAGCAAATTTGTCCTTGGCAAATTGGGGCAAGTACTTAACAGATGTGAAGGTGGGGGATAAGACTGTAAAGGGACTCATTGATTCGGGAAGTAGACAGACCCTAATGCATGTTGAAGTGTTGGGAAAACATTGTGCAAAACAACCAGGTACTGGTGTCATCTGCATCCACGGGGACACTCAATACTATCCCACTACCCAAGTGACTGACCATTAAGGGTGTGTCGCACCTAATGAAAGTGGGGGTAGTACCTAAATTACCTGTACCTCTGATTCTAACCCCTTGTATTCTTCTATATTCATACCTGTATGCAGTCTGCCTCCTAAGTAGAGTGGCCTGGAGAAATGGAACTATATGCAAATGATAGAACCTATCATTGCTCGAGACACATATTCAAACTGCTGCCCTTGTCTACTGCAACGTTCCATCAACGTCTCAGATTTCTTACTCCGCCTGACAAGTCAGACGCCTGGAGATCTCCCTCTCAACTGTTCGAGTAGCTCCCAGTTTAAATAAGTATATTTTTGTCTATATTTGAACTGATTCCTCTATTTATTGTTATAGTTTAGTTCCTGTAATATTTTAAGTCAGTTTAATTTTATTTATGGTTAAAAATTGTGGTTTTTCTCGGTTCCCCACGGTTCAGGTGTAGCCGCTGGGGAACCGAAGTTTCTCTAGTTAGTTTCAGCATTTATTTACCATTATTTAGTATTATTTTTCTAAGTTTTAGTTTATTATTTGTGTTTTTGAGGAACCGTGCAGTCGGTTCTTTTGAACAGATAACCCGGTTTCTGTGAACCGTTGATCCGGTTTGGTGTCATATTTCATTGGTTCTTTCTTGGAACTTTAATTGGTTCCTGAACCCACCAAAAAAAAACGTTAGTTTCAATACTAATTAAACAGTTGTGGGTTTTTCTCCTGGAAATGGAGTTACAAGAAAAAACAAAGAAAAAGACTGGTCCCCCAGGTTTTAAAAATTGGCTCAAGTTGGGGAAAGTGTTTGCCAAAGTTGACAAACTTGATTTATGCTTGGTCTGCTTAGGGTCTGAACACTTCACTGCAGACTGTGATATTTGCAAGTTCTTTCCGAAGAAAACTGTTGAAAAAAGACTGGAAAGGTTTAAGGAAAGAGTGGACAGTGGTTCATCAGGCCCTCGCCAGCCTCCCAAACATGCGGGTGAAACCGCTACACTTATTGTAACCACCCCTGATAAGGGTGCTTCTGACAGTTTAAAAAGGGGGAGTGGTCTAGCTGACTCTCTGGCCCCCTTCAAAAAGATGAAGAAAACAAAGCACATGGAACCCCAGGCTCCTGCACCTCAAGGGGTTACCACTGTGCCTCATAGCCTGCCATCTGTGGAGGAGATAGCCCAGGATATGAAAATTATACAGGCTTTACAAGGTCTTTTGCCTGTTCAGCCTACTCCTCTAAGGGCTCTAACTCCAGTTGCTCCTCCTGATATTTCACAGGTGCATGAGTTTGATGATTTTGAGGAATTGGAGTCTGAGCAAGATGAACCAACAGAACCAGAAATTTCACCTGAGCGGGAGTTCGGCTCTCCTCCTAGGCCAGAGGATTTTTCTTCACATTTTTCTTTTGTTAGAAAGATAGTGGATGCTCTGGACCTGGCCACTACAGAGGTCATTGATGATGATGAGGAGGCCAAATACATGGAAATGATGGGCTTAACACCCAAAAAAAAGATATTCCTGCCAATTAACAAGTTTTTTGAGAAAGACTTGTTAAATATTTGGCAGACTCCTAACTCTGTTCCTCCTTTAGATGGGAAGTCTGATAAGAAATATCAGTTGGACAGGGAAGGGGCTGAGTTTTTATATTCTCACCTTGACCAACAAGGCATAGTCCAACAGGCAGCCTGTGAAAAGGTGAGGGTCCCTCTCTCCTCTCACCCACCTAAGAAGGATTCCCAAAAAATAGATGGTATGTCTAAAAAGGGGTATTTAGCTGCCTCCTTAGGTGTGAGACATGCTAATTACCAGGTGATTGCAGCACAGTATCAAAAGACATTGTGGCAGTCAGTATTGGCTATGTCAGAGAAGGCTCCCTTGCCCCTCTCTGATGACCTGGCAGACAGCTAGATTTGGATCGGAAGCTGCCAAGTATCAGTTCCAAATGGCAGCTGATGCTAATGACAGTGCTGCCAGGTGGATGGCTCTGACAGTAGCTCTATGAAGACTGGCATGGCTTAGAACTACTAATTTAACCTAGGTTTACCCAGGCTAAGGCAATGGACATTCCTGTGGAGAATAATTCCCTGTTTGGTAAACACACTGAGGATTATATGAAAAAGGTGGACGAATACAAGGCCACCTACAAGAGTAATTCCTCCAGGGACAGGCCTTCTCCCTCCTATAGCCTTATGGGTGGGGAGGCAGGGGTAAGTCCTCTTATGGGAGACCCTTTTATCAGGGCCAAGCTGCTTTTCAGAAACAGCCCTACCCACAGCAGACTAGGTACTTCAGATCCAGGGGTAGAAAGGGTTCCCATTCTGCACAAACTCAGGCATATCCAAAACAAAATCCCTGACCGGCTGGTCAGGGTCACCTCCCCAGTGCCAATAGGGGACAGGCTGACTTACTTCCTCCAGACATTGGTCTCCATTACCACAGACAAGTGGGTTCTGGAGATGGTAAGTCAGGGGTTGTCCCTATGTTTCAAATACCTTCCTCCTCTAAAATCGAGAATTTTCAGATCAGCCTCCCACATAGAGGGAAAGCTTTTACAGAAGGAGGTACAAAGATGGCTTTACATGAAAGCAGTGCAGATCTCTCAACAGATATCTAGTGAAACCATAGTTCAAGATGGTCACCTGGCTTCCATACTACCAGTTATTCATCAAGGGGATTGGCTGGCAGCCTTAGATTTAAAGAATGCCTATTTTCACATCCCAGTAAGGCAGTCTCACAGGAAATACCTCAGGTTCAGACTCCCTTCAGGCTACTACCAATTCACATCCCTTTCCTTCGGCCTAACCTTGGATCCCAGGGTATTTACAAAGTGCCTGACTGTAGTAGTGGCACATCTAAGAAGGTTAGGTATTTTATTCTTCCCTTATCTGGACGACTGGTTGCTCGTGGGTAAGTCTCCACAGCAGGTTTCAGAGCATTTGCAGTTAACAGTGCATCTCCTGCAGTCCCTAGGATTCCTGATAAACCAGGAGAAATCTGTCCTTACCCCTGTTCAATTGTCACACTTCATAGGGGCAGAACTGGATACAATTCAAGGAAGGGCTTTCCTTCGTCAGGACAGGGTAAAAAGTATTTTCACTCGGGTTGTTTCATTCAAACTTCACCAGCCATGCCCAGCAAGACACTTTCTGCAGATTCTGGGTCATATAGCTGCAGCAACAGGTACAGTCTTAGGGACAAGATACAGAATGAGAGATTTGCAGTCTCACCTCAGGGCTCACTAGTCCCAGAGGAGAGACAAAATGTAAAAGTTGGTTCCAGTAACAGGGGCTGTTATTTAAGCCTTACAGTGGTGGAAAAGTCCAGACAACTTAAGGCAAGGGGTACCCTTCCAGAGGGAAGATTCCTCTCTCATTTTAACAGCAGATGCCTCTCTATTTGGATGGGTGCTCATATGGGAGAGCACACCATCCATGGGACTTGGTCTTAATGCAGAATCTCTTCTTCACATAAACCTCTTAGAGCTGCAAGCAGTGCTACTAGCTCTGAAGGCTTTCTCTCATCTGGTGCAAGGCAAGGTGGTACAGGTCAAAACAGACAATACCACAACAATGTATTACATAAACAAGCAGGGTGGCACACAATCAGTGTGCAGAGGTCATGACATTGTGGGATCTGGCCTATTCCTTAAAGGCCTCCCTGCAGGCCATTTATGTCCCAGGAAAAGACAATATCCTGGCAGATGCTCTCAGCAGAATCAGTCAGGGTCACCACGAGTGGTCCCCAAACAGACAAGTACTGAACTCAGTGTTCCAAAGGTGGGGTATCGCAAAGTGGATCTTTTTTGTCTCTCAAGAAAACCACAAACTGCCACTGTTTTGTTGCAGGCCTCTGGCCAAGGGCACAATTCCGGTGGATGCCATGGCACTGGATTGGCCAGGAAGAAGGCTGTATGCTTTTCCTCCCTCTCCAATCCTCTCATCCTCATAGTCCTGATCAAACTCAGGTCTCAACCTGCTTCGATGATCCTGATCACCCCAAATTGAGCCAGACAGCATTGCTACCCCCTCCTGTTATCCATGTCACTATCCAAACCGATACACCTTCCTTGGAGGCACAACCTGTTGAACTCCCACCAGGGAAAAAAGGGGTATCCCAACCTCAGCTCCCTCAGTCTCAAAGCGTATCTCTTGAAGACATAGAATTTGCAAACCTAAATCTCTCTCAAGCAGTATTACACATATTGAAAGGGTACAGAAAACTCTCTACTAAGAAAACCTATTCAGCTAAGTGGAAAAGGTTTGTGTCTTGGTGTAACTTAAACAACATAGTACCTGTTTCAGCAGGGATCCCAATTCTCCTTGAGTATCTCACTTTCTTGCATGATCAGGGCCTTGAGCATACTTCCCTGAAAGTCCATTTAGCCTCTATCTATGCTTACATTTCTGTAGGTAGGACCACCTCCATAGCAGCTGATCCTATTTTTAAGAATTTTTTTTAAAGGTCTGTGTCACATGCACCCACCTATTAGGGAACCTGTTCCAGGGTGGGACTTGAACATTTGCATTGCTCAACTTATGAGGCCACCCTTTGAACCCATGTCTTCAGCTCACCTTCAGTATGTGACATGGAAAACTGTCTTTTTGGTGGCTATCACTTCTGCTAGAAGGATAAGCGTGCTCCAGGCCCTGTGTGTAGAAAAGGATTACCTGTCCTTCCACAATGATAAAGTTGTACTAAGGACAAACAGAACATTTCTTCCCAAAGTAGTATCAGATGTTCATTTAAATCAATCCATAACACTACCAGTGTTTTTCACTGAACATGCTAGCTCAGGTGAACGTAGACTCAACAGTCTTGATGTTAAGAGGGCCTTGAGCTATTACATATCTCACACTAAAGATCATAGGGAGGATAAGCAGCAATTATTCCTCACCTATGGGGATGTGAAAAAAGATACACCAGCTACCAAGAGGACAAGCTCTCGCTAGATAGTCAGTTGTATATAGTTTTGCTATACAAAAGCAGACAAGCAGGCCCCATCAGGACTTAGGGCCCACTCAACTAGGGGAGCAGCTTCTTCCATAGTAGCTTCAAGGGATGTCCCCCTTCTGGACATATGCAAAGCTGCCACATGGAGGACAGTACATACTTTCACTAAGCATTACAGCCTGGACATACAGTCCAGAAGTGATACCAGATTTGGAACAGCGGTCCTGCAGAGCCTTTTTCCTAAATAGGTTCTCTACTCACCTCCAAAGGTATTGCCTTGAAGTCTTTATACAGTTATGAATATAGAAGAATACATGGGGTTAGAAGAAAAAATTACTTACATTAGTAATATTGTTTCTTCCAGTGTATTCTTCTATATTCATGACTCTCCCACCCTGCCTCCCCTACCAGAACCAGAGCCTCCGCATGCCTACTGAATTTTCTTGGTTCTTAGTCACTATGTACATACTGTTGTGGGTACATTTTTAACTTGGCAGGATTTAGTCCTTGTTCCTTGGTTATCCTGTGTTTCCAGGATGAAATGCTATATTTGTTAAGTACTGCAGTTAACTAGCCATTATTGCATATATTTTATATATATATATATATATATGAATAGCTTTATTTTATATTTCATAGGTAGTATTAGGTAGATAGGTAGCCTCTGCCTTGTAGGCTTTATCAAAATCTGAGACGTTGATGGAATGTTGCAGCAGATAAAGGCAGCAGTTTGAATATGTGTCTCGAGCGATGATAGGTCCTATTATTTGCATATAGTTCCATTTCTCCGGGCAGCTCTACTTAGGAGGCAGACTGTGTACAGTTATGAATATAGAAGAATACACTGGAAGAAACAATATTACTAAGGTGAGTATTTTTTTTCTTATTGGAAATTACTTTCCAGGATTTACTGAGTTAATCAAAGAGGTAGTAAATTCTGATGTTTCAGTAGCAGTGGTGACAAGAGCTCAGGCAAAGAAAATTTCAGGTGATGGGGACACTTTTCCTTTCAGTGATTTTGATTCAGACGTGTTTGAGCACAGCTCCAAGATCCGGAAATCCAGAAAAGAAAGATGATGCCTGAAGAAACTGTGGCAACAAATGACTGATGACATAAAGGGTTAAAATATGAAAATGTTGAAGCTAAACTGATAACTGATTGTGATTTTATTACAGAACAAGCTATCGATCTTTCTCTCCAGGATTATTTTAAGCAGCTGGGGGTGAAGCCACAACAGGATGGACCAATGTTTAAAAAAATGTAATGGGTTACTGTACAGAGTTTGGGTTAAACCTCAAACACAGGAACAGACAGAACAATTGGTTATACCACAGAAGTATAGAACAGAGTTGTTAAAGACAGCACATGATAGTCCTATGGCTGGTCACTCAGAGAGGGATCGCACTCTTGCCAGATTGCTGTATAGATTTTACTGGCCTGGAATTCATGAAGATGTTGCTACCTATTGTAATTCCTGTGCTGAGTGTCAGAAAGTAGCCCCAGTCACTAGAAAAGACAAGGTGCCCCTACCCTTGATAGATGTGCCTTTTGAGAGAAATCCAATGGATGTGATCGTTACTTTAGACAACAGTAAAAAGGCTAATAGATTTATCCTAGTAGTATGAGACTATGCTACTCGATACTCAGAAGCAGTTCCAATGTGTACTGTTACAGCTTCAGAAGTGGGCATGCCTAAAGAAATTATTACCGATCAGGGTAGTAATTTTGGTGCTCCATTACTTAAGGAGCTGTACAGACTACTATGTATCACTGCCATAAGAACCTCCCCCTATCACCCTCAGATGGACGGTCTTGTTGAGCATTTTAACCAAACCCTAAAACGCATGTTGAAAAGGTTTGTAAAAGGGGAAGGGAAAGACTGGGACCAATACTTGCCTTAACTACTTTTTGCTTACAGAAAAGTGCCACAGGCACCAACAGGGTTTTCACCATTTGAAATGCTATATGATAGGCAGCCAAGAGGGCCACTGGATGTGATAAAAGAAATGTGGGAAGATAACCCCACTCAGAAACAATCTGTAACTTTGTATATGTGTGCCCTAAGAAAGAAGCTGGCAAAATATATTGAAATTGCCCACAGTAATCAGGAAGAGGCCCCAAAACCAGCAGAAGGTATATTATGACCATGGAGTAAATGAAAAAGTTTTCGAGCCAGGTGAAAAGGTTTTGCTACTGTTACCGACAACCGAAAATAAACGGTTAATAAAGTGGCAAGGGCCTTATAGAGTGTTTATACGTACTGGCACCGTTAACTATGAGATTGAGACCCCTGATAGGAAAAATCCTACTAAGACATACCATGCTAACCTCCTCAAAAAAATGGGTTGGAAAAATGCCAAAAGCTGCTTTGCTAGTTTTACCAGAAACTGATAAAGAAGATATTGATGTAGCTTATGATAGACTGGAACAAACTGTAACTGCTGATGCTGTAAAGGTGAATGTTTCCTTAACCTCAAAACAAACTGCAGACATTTGTAATGTGCTAAAGACATTTAACAGTACTTTTACCACAGTATCAGGCCAAGCAAAAGGGGTTGAGCATGTAATAGTGACAAGGAATGCTTGTTCTGTTAGATAAAAGACATACAGGTTACCAGAGCGGTTAAGAGCTGACGTTATTAAGGAAATACAAAAAATGAAAGAATTGGGTATCATAGAGGAGTTGAGGAGTGCTTGGTCTTCAAAAAAGAAGAGGGTGTTAGAATCTGCCTTGATTTTAGGAAACTTAATCAAGTGTCAGAATTTGACAGTTATCCTGTACCCAGAATAGATGATTTGGTGGACAGACTGGGGAGTGCAAAGTATATCAGTACCCTTGATCTCACCAAGGGTTACTGGCAAATACCTTTAGCTAAAGAATCCAGAGATAAAACTGCATTTGCCACTCCTGTTGGATTCTGTCAGTTCACCACCATGCCCTTTGGTTTACATGGTGAGCCAGCTACATTCCAGCGGTACATGGATGTAATTTTATCCCTTCACACCGGTTATTGTGCTGCATATCTGGATAATGTCGTGGTTTACAGTCCAGACTGGAAAAGCCACCTAGAATACCTACGAGCAGTTATCCAAGCTATCAAACATGCAGGTCTGACTATTAATCCTACCAAATGTGCATTGGGCATGCAGGAAACCAGATATTTGGGCTGTGTGTTGGGAAGTGGAGAAGTTAAGCCAGACATTTCTAAAATATAAGCTGTGGCTAACAGCCTTGGCCCTAAAACAAAGAAACATGTCATGTAATTTTCTCACCCCAGGAATACTCCAATATTCTTAACTCTTCTGCAGTGTGCCTTTAAGCCAGATCTGCCCAGAGATGTAATGTTATGCTAATTATAGAATCATTGGCTCATGCCACTTTTTCAAATGCTGCCACCTATCAACTGCCTACATTCTAACCTTCAGATTTCTCTCTCCGCCTGTCAAGAGAAGCTGCTCGGAGATTTTCTCCTCATCATCTCACCTTAAAACACTTCTAAATAACATATAAGTATACTACTTTTATTTTATTTTCAACTGCTGCCCTTATGTTTTGTTTATTTAATAACTGTTAGTGTTTTTAGTTTAATTACCTTGTTTTCTTGGTTCTCACGGTTTGGTATAACCTGTGAGAAACGATATTTTAGCCTTAAGCGGTTTTTGCCCTCTTTAGTTTTTCTAGTTTTAAAAGCGTGTTTTTATTATCTTCCTGTAACTGCTTTTCGTTACTGAACCGCTAATACTGGTTCCAGTTTCATCGGTTCCTGGTTCTGCTCGGTTTCCCAATTGGTTCCTGAACTGACTGCAACCGATAAATTTAGCTTTTAAACTCTTTAAGTTTACTGGGTTTTGTCACGGTTGCTGTTTTTTTTGAATATGTCAGAAAAACCAAAGAAGCGGGTTGTCGGAGGGCTGGCTGGGGGGGGAGTAGACTGGAGCGTCCCATGATGGCTCGCCTACTCCGGGGGGAGGTTGGGGTAGCAGCTCGGTGTCTGCTGGCCCCTGGCAGAGGCTAGGGGATTGGCAGCATGTCGGGCACCTCAGGACTTGATTGGTCCCAGGTGAAGATCTGGAGCCCAGCAAGTTCAGTGAGGCAGCTTGAGGGAGGACGTCACGGATGTTGGCGCTCGCGCCTTGATGTCAGGGTACCCGCAATGTCCAGTACACCACAGAACAGGAGGAAAATACCCTTTGGCTCCAATGGAGATGGAGCACCAGGAGCTTGTCTTCAATTTACAGCCACCTTCCTGGCACCCCTTGACCAATGAAATCAGGATTGTTGGGGTGTTGGGGGGCCCCACCTTGTCCCTGCCCAGGGAAGGGGTAAACTGAGGCTCCATGGGTGACAGGGGCTGACCAGGTAAGGTAGCCTGCAGAGTGATGACTCATGGGTGCTACTGAGGATATCAGAGCTGGAGGGAGGAGACAGAAAAACAGAAATAAATAAAAAACAAAACAAACAAACAAAAAAAAGACCGGTTAACCCGATTTCAAAAACTGCACAGAGTGTGGAGGGGTCTTTGCCAAGGCAGATAAACACAGTTCTTGTGTTATCTGCCTTGGCTATGATCATTAAAATGCAGATTGTGAGGTCTGCAAGAGCTTTCCTGAAAAGATGCATGAAAAACATCTGGAAAGGCTAAAGGAAAAAGTACCTCCACCTAAGGATCCCGCTGGCTCTGACCAGCCTACACCCTTTAGGGCTGTGGGTGAAACTACAGATCCCCTTACTTCTACCCCGATACAGGTACAAAAAGAACAGCTGAACCTGCTAGCTCTCTGGTTCCAGCAAAAAAGACTAAAAAGACTAAGCACACTGAACCCCCTGCTAGTCAGCCTAAGGGAACTTCTGTGGTGCTACCTGCCATGCCTTCTCCTCTTGAACTTGCACAAGCATTTAACATTTTACAAGCCTTGCAATGGCTGCTGCCTGCTGATCCGCAGTCCCTAGTTCAGACCCCTCCTGGTTCAAGTCAATCTTCCTTACTGGAAAGGGAAGATTACTGTGAAGATGAAGAGGATGAGGAAGGGGAGCCTATAGAGCCTGAGGTCTCCTCTGAACAAGAGTTTGGCTCCCCTCCCAGGTCTTCTGAAGACTATTCTTCACAGTTTTCTTTTGTCAGGAAAATTGTGGATGCTTTGGACATCTCTACCACAGAAGTGATAGAAGATGAGGAGGAAGCTGAGTACCTTGAAATGATGGGTTTAACACCCGCCAAAAAGCTGTTACTCCCTATAAATAATTTTTTTTTAAAGGGATGCATGCAAGCTGCTCCAGACACCTTGGTCTGTCCCTCCTTTAGATAAAAGGTTGGATAAAAAATATCAGCTTGACAGGGAAGAGGCTGAATTTTTGTATTCACACCCTACCCACCAGGGGTGGTGCAATCTGCAGCCTGTGACAAAGCAAAAGTCCTTCTGGCCTCTCACCCCCCAGAGAAGGACTCACATAAAATTGACATCATGGCCAAAAAGGGCTATTTATCAGCTTCTTTGTCCATTAGGCAGGCTAACTTTCAGGTCTATTCGGCCCTATATCAGAAAACTCTTTGGCAGTCTGTGGTGGCTATGGCTGATAAAGCCCCAGCTAACCTGTCCGCAGATTTGGCTGAAACTGCTAGATTTGGCATGGAAGCTGCCAAATACCAGTTTTAAATGGCAGCAGACTCAAATGACACTGCTGCCAGGTGGATGGCCAATACTATAGCTCAAAGGAGGTTTGCTTGGTCAAGAGCCACAAACCTCACACAGGACACCCAAAACAAAGCTCTACATGAAGAAGGTCGATGAATACAAGGCCACTTACAGTAGTAATTTGGCCAAAGAAAAGGCCACTTCCTCCACAAGACCTTACAATAGGGGAGGCAGGGGCAGACAGTTTCACTCCAGGCCTTTTTATCAGGCCATGGCTATACCCCAGGTACCCCAGTACCCCCAACAAGAGTATTTTAAAGGTAGAGGTAGGGGCAGGAGGGGTGCCAGGCGTGGCTCCCACTCTCAGACCCAAGCCAAGCAGGATCCCTGACTTGTTCTCCCAGGCCACCTCCCCTCTTCCAGTAGGGGGCAGGCTGACCCATTATTTCCAGGCCTGGAAAAATATCACCACAGACAAGTGGGTCTTGGAGATGGTGGGTCAGGGATTGTCCCTAAATGTCAAGTCTTTCCCTTCTCTGAGAACAAGAGTCCTCAAACTAGCTTCCATCATGGAAAAAAAGCTGTTGGAAAAGGAGGTTCAAAACCTGCAACTGTTAAAAGCAGTGAAACCAGTGCCTCCACAGCACAGGGGAAAAGGGCTATACTCAAGATATTTTCTTACACCAAAGAAAAATGGGGAGTTGAGGCTTATCTTAGACCTAAGGGTGCTAAACAGGCATTTATGAAAACCAAAATTCAAAATGGTGACTCTGTCTCTGATCCTGCCAGCACTCCGAAAAGGGGACTGGCTGGCATCTCTGGACCTAAAAGATGCTTATTTCCACATCCCCATAAGGGAGTCTCACACAAAGTATCTCAGTTTCAAACTCTCTTCAGGTCACTATCAGTTCTCAGCTCTGCCATTCGGTCTCACCTCAGCTCACCTCAGCTCCAAGGGTGTTCACAAAGTGTCTGGCAGTAGTTGTGGCACACATGTGAAGTCAAGGTGTCACAGTGTTTCCCTATCTGGGCAACTGGCTAGCGGTGGGAAAGTCACCACAACAGTTAAAGGAACACTTACAACTCACCCAACAACTTCTGGAGTCCTTGGGGTTTTTATTAAACCTAAAGAAATCAGTTCTTCTTCCCGCACAAGTTCTGCACTTCATAGGAGCAGAACTAAATACCAGAGAGGACAGAGCTTTTCTGCCACTGGACATGGTAAAAAGCATTTTGCAGCTAGCAGGTTCTTTCAAGCTGAATGTACCAAGAACTGCACAACAGTTCCTTCAACTCCTGGGACACGTGACAGCTGCCACAGGCACAGTCCTGGGTTCCAGGTTTCAGATGAGACATTCAATTTCACTTAAAAGCTCATTGGTCTCAGAGAAATTATTCTCTCTCGAAACTGGTCCCAGTAACAAAGACATTAATCTTGGCCCTCCAGTGGTGGAAGGATGAAGCCAACCTCAGAGAAGGGTCCCCTTCCAAAAAGAGCTTCCCTCTGTAATTCTTACAACAGATGCATCACTGTTGGGATGGGATGCCCATCTGGGGTGCACACTACCCAGGGCACGTGGTCAAGTTCAGAGTCTGTCCAGCATATCAGTCTGTTAGAGCTCAGGGCAATGTTCCTGGCAATGCAAGCCTTCACAACACTGATCCAGGGAAAGGTAGTACAAGTCAGAACAGACAATACCACCACTATGTACTGCATAAACAAGCCAGGGGGGTACAAGGTCAAATCCTCTCTGCACAGAAGCCATGTGAATTTGGACTCTGGCCTACTCCCTAGGAGTTTCTCTTCAGGCCATTCATCTGCCAGACAAGGACAATACCCTAGCAGATGCCATAAGTCAAATAAGCCAGGCCCATCAACAACAGGTGGTAGAACTACTTTTCAAAAGGTGGGGTACTCCAGAGATAGATCTCTTTGCATCCCACGAAGTCACCACCTCCCACAGTACTGTTGCAGACCTCCAGCAATGGGCACAGTGCCCCTGGATGCCCTCATCCTGCACTGGTCAGGGAAACATCTGTATGCCTTCCCTCCATTTCTTCTGGTGTACTGGGTACTGCTCAAGCTCAGGTTTCAGCCAGCCACAATGATTCTGATAGCCCCAGACTGGGCCAGACAGCCATGGTATTCCCTACTGCTCTCCATGTCAGTGTACAGACCAATACACCTTCCCAAGAGGCACAATCTGTTAACCTCCAATCAGGGGAGGCCCCTATTCCCGAACCTCAGTCACTCAGACTCAAGGCATGGCTCTTGAGGACCCAGAATATGCTGGCTTACACCTCTCTGAAGGGGTCTTAGATATCTTAAGGGGATATAGGAAACCCTCTACAAAGAAAACCTATGCTGCAAAATGGAAAAGGTTTTCTATCTGGTGTTCTACCAGGCATATAGTTCCAGTACAAGCAGGAGTGCCACATGTGCTGGACTACCTGGTTTTCTTGCATTCTTTGGGCCTGCAGCCCTCTTCCCTGAAGCTCCATTTGGCTTCAGTCTCTGCTTATACCTCAGCAGGTAAGACTTCCTCTGTGACATAGAACCCCATTTTTAAAAGGTTCTTTAAAGGCCTATCCCATCTGCACTCACCAGTTAGGGAACCGATGTCAGCATGGGACCTTAACATTTATATTGCCAATCTCATGGGTTCCCCCTTTGAACCCAAGTCTTCAGCACCACTAAAGTATGTAACATGGAAAACAGTATTTTTAGTGACCATCACTTCAGCCAGATGTATCAGTGAACTTCAGGCCCTATGCATTGAGCAGGACTACATCTCCTTTCACAGGGATAAAGTTGTCCTCAGAACTAACAGGAAATTCCTCCCTAAAGTGGTTTCAGACTTCCACCTGAATCAAACTATCACTTTGCCAGTGTTCTTCACTGAACATTCATGCTCCGGTGAGCGCAGGTTATATAGCCTTGATGTCAAGAGAGCTTTGAGCTACTACATGACAGCCACTAAGTCCCATAGGCAGGAAAGGAAGCAACTATTCCTGACTTATGGGGATGTGGGAAAGGGTAATCCAGCATCTAAAAGGTCCATTTCTTGTTGGATTGTCCAGTGTATCCAGTTTTGGTATTCAAAAGTGGGCAAGGAAGCCCCAACAGGGCTTAGAGCCCATTCCACAAGGGGGTACAGCTGCCACTCTAGCAGCCTCCAGGGATGTTCCCTTGGTGGATATCTGTAAAGCAGCTACCTGGAGAACAGTTCACACATTTACCAAGCACTACAGCCTGGATATGCAGGCTAGGGCTGATGCCAGGTTTGATACAGCTGTCTTGCAGAGCCTATTTCCAAAATAGGTTTTGTACCCGCCTCCAAAGGTACTGCTTCTTAGTAAGCAGGAAGAGTTAGGAATATTGGAGTATTCCTGGGGTGAGAAGAAAAAGTTACTTACCATAGTAGTCTTGTTTCTTCCAGGGGATACGCCAATATTCATAACTCTCCCACCCTGCCTCCCCTACCAGAACCAGTGGCTTCTGCACTCCACACTGTACTTAAAGGGCATGTATGCCACATTCAGTTTTTTCTTTTGAAACTATGTTTTCAGTTGGTCCTTTCTCTCCTTCAGGTGTTTCTGACATTGAGGACTGTGTGGTTTATAGTATTTTCCCTCCAGTTGGAGGTTAGTTATGGGAGGGTTATGGTTACTAAATTTATAATAATTATTAATTCCTTTTGGGCCCTGTCTTTCCAGGCATCTGTGAAATCTGAGGGTTAGAATGTAGACAGTTGATAGGTGGAAGCATTTGAAAAAGTGGCACGAGCCAATGAGTCTATAATTAGCATGATGTTCCATCTCCAGGCAGCTCTCACTTAAAGGCACACTGCAGAAGAGTTATGAATATTGGAGTATCCCTTGGGAGAAACAAGATTACTATGGTAAGTAACTTTTTCTTTAGGCTGGCTGGTTATTATAAGAGATTTGTTCCCAACATTGCTGAGATAGCTACTCCCGTCACTGAACTCATGAAAACACTGTACCCAAATAATGCGAAATGGACCCCAGAGTGTGATGAAGCTTTTCAAGCCATTAAGGCTGCATTATGTTCAGCCCCTGTTTTTAAGAAGCCCAGAATTTGAGAAAACATTTTTGCTACAAACAGATGCATCTGAGGTATACCTAGGTGCAGTACTGAGTCAAAATATAGATGGGATGGAACATCCTATTCTGTAAATAAGTAGGAAGTTACATGACAGAGAGAAAAGGTACTCCACCATTGAAAAGGAATGTTTAGCAGCAAAGTGGACCACGGAGTCCCTTAAGTTTTATTTGCTAGGAACTGACTTTGAACTTATAACAGATCACAATCCTCTGTTGGCTTAACCAAATGAAAGATAAAAATTCCAGACTCACAAGGTGGTACCTGACACTACAGCCATTTAAATTCATGGTGATACACAAATCTAGTAAACAGAATAGCAATGCTGATTTTCTGTCAAGATATGGATCAGAATTGAGGGTTCTGAAGGTTGAAAAACAAATGTATGGGTTTGAACTTTACTGTTTGCTGTACTGTTATAAAAAAAAATCAGGTAATGCACATGTGCTTAATTTCTGAAAACAGCAAATGTTAGTAGAGAATTAATAGAAAGCTTTGGAAACCTGTTTAATAAAACAGGTTCCCTCTTGAGGGGGGTGTATGTGATAGGGTAGAATAGGACCCTGTAAAAGTTGTTATGGAGAAAGTGTTTAACTGCAAGGATCTGTTCTGTTCTATTCCTTTCCTGTCTGTTGTCCATCTGGTTGTGCAACCGTATTTTCCTGTAAGACCCAGGACTTGATCACCCTGACAGTCTCGCAATTATTTGGCTCTCACTGTCTTTCAACTTTCACTTGCTATCTATCTTTTTCTCCCTTGCATATCTGCTGATATAAAAATATGTGCAAATCATTGTATGGAAATGTAAATGATATTGGGATCCATTTGTTTATAAATTATGTAAGTAATAAGCCACGACAGGGTGTGCATTAAAGAATTTTAATGCAGGCCCCAGGGGTGTGCTAAGGCATGAGGCTGAAAGACCAGTGTCCTTACGCCCCTGGGAAGTGCATTCAAATCCTTTAATGCACACCCTGGAGTGGCTTATCACACTTATAAAATGGGCCACCATCATAAAATAATTAGTTTGATGTACTTTGATAGGGATTAAAACTTATTTACTATTTTCAAAACAGTGTACAATACATTACCTCTAAAACATCTAAAAACTGAAAAAAGTAGTCCCTATTAATGTATAAAATAGGATATGTCAGCAATAGGTTAACTAGTACAGTACTTTGCAGTAAAAGTATATTAGTAGAGTTGGTTGAAAATAAATACTTTCTCTGTCACATGTAAATTTTATCATATAAATGCACTGTAACATTTGTACATTTGTAAGACATAAGCAGTGTTTAAAACTTTATTTTCATTACACTGTAGTTATATAGTCTCATTGAAGGCAACCTTCTCTTTATTTTTGTTTTTTACTTATGTGCTGTGTTCTAGTACATAAAAGGAAAACTGCTATAGGATTGAGGTGAAAGGTTAGTAAGAAAAAAAACTTCAAACCTGCCAGGTTGCCTTTTTTTGGGTGGGCAAGGAGGGTAGATTTCATCTGAAAACTCCTATATAAGATTCAAATGTACATGCTTTTATTAACATTAGCAATGTATCTGGGCACTTTGGGTCTGTCTCTGCCTATTTAACTGTGTTTTCCCACCTTTTCTTTTTGTTTATAAAGTATTACTGTATTGCCTACTTTCTTCATTCTGTTTTTTTTTTTATATGTTTTCCCCCACATTCAAGACATAGAATGTTTATCATAGAATGTTTATCATGGAATACAGGGATTCAAAATTCTGCTCTTTTCCACTTGTAGAATGTTACTCTCCTGACATTCTGTACACACAGACAACAAAGACCTGTTTTAGAACCACAGACTCAATTGTCTCACTGTTAGGGTAAGCAGAAGAGATTTCCCTGATGAGCAGGTAAAGACAGAAGGGGGATTTTTCACTGTTAGTAAAGAAACCGTTGTAATGAAAACTATAAACAATACTTAATATTTCTAATTTGTTTATGTGTGTAAGGAGAGTGTGATGATCAGGGAAACAACATTTAATTAATTTGTTTCATTTTTTTATTTAAGGTAGTTTTATTTTTAGAGCCCAGTTGAAGGTTTTTACAGTGTAATGGTAGCAGCCATGTTTGTGATGGAAGACCAGTTCTGGTTGCAGGGGGTCTGATGGAAGATAGTTCTGGCTGTAGGAGGACTGATTTGTTCATTGTGTGATGTGGTTTAGGACCAGGATGACTGTGCGTATAAAGAGATTTAATGTAGAGTCAGCTGATATCTCTTGGCCAATGAGGTTTCTAGATTTTTTCTTGCCATTTTATAAATAGTGTTAATTTTTGAAATGTATATACAGCAATTGTGGTTTGAGATGATTGCAAAAAGCTATTGGAAACTCAAGAGGTTGCCTGAGTTCAATTTTTAAGCCTTTTGCAGAAGAGCTGTGGAAAAGGGGGCCTCAGATAAGGCACACTGTGTTCCTGCCTTGTACTTGCCTGAAACATACAAGAACAGGATGCTAATTAAAAATGGGGTTGGAAGGACTTATAAGAGAGCTGAGCTGCAATTGCTTGAGAGAGCAGAATGGATAGAGGTTGAATAAAAACTTAGATGGACTTTATCTTTTTTTTTTTTTTGTTACTACTAGTGTAAATAAATCTTTTTGGTGAATTCTACAACTACTCCTGGTTTTCCTTTGCTTCTTGACCTGTGCCTCGATGACAGTAATAAAGTATCTTTTTATATTTTCCCCACACACTTATAGCCCCAACAGTTCTCTCTTGACCAAGTCCACATTTATGCACTTATCCCCTTTTGTTTTGCTGTCACTGCCACTTTTATACAGTCCCCCCAGGCGGCAGACAGCACTTTATGCATATTTATATTGGGTTCATGCACATTAATGAGCCCTACAGTAAGCCCCAGAACAAACTCCTCTATTTTAGTCCCAGGTGGCCTCTTTGCCACATTTTTCTGGTCATCGGCCCTCATTTAGCTGAGGAGAGATGCCGGGACCACATGATTACTTTCTGCCAACAGCAAACTCACCAATCGGAAGATCAAAGGCACTGCCAGCACCTCCGCATTCCCCGCTTGCACCAAGGTGCACTTCCAATGGGGGAGATCGCGGCCAAATATTTAAGCCTGAACTGGGCTAAATAAATGAAATAGCTGCATTGGGGGAATTACTGGACACCAGGAGAGCAATTCGGACACTTAGGCTGGTGACAGGAGATGCAGCAAGATGCCAGCAGCAGGAGGAGAAACAGGAAAGCAAGGGACCTAGGGACAAATAAGGGAAATCCCCGAGGGGGGGTTACACTTGTTATGGGATTTGGAACTAGGCTAAACATGCTGAGGATGTCTTAAGTGTATCACCAGATCAGCTGTACATTCATGAAAGATTCATCACTTGTTCATCAGACTCTCATGCACTGCCATCCTTGCAGCCAATAGAAATTTAGCAAAGCGTTACAGACAGCTACAAGGAGCAGTAGCAAGGCACAACACTCACTCATCAATAGCTATAAAAAAAAAAAAAACATCCTAGACTTCCAATGCATTTCAGTGGGACAGCTGCAAAACACTTCCTGACTTTGATCACAGTAGTAATTGGTCTGCTATGCTGACCAGCCCAAAAACACAAAAACAATACAAGACATTTAGTTTATAATAGCTGATTTGACTTAAAACATTGGCTGTTATACAACAGATACATGTCTAATTCTGGAGATATGGGGTTCAATTTTCAAAGCCCCGAGTATGACGCAGTGTGCCTGTGTCAGACATATATGACGCAAGTGGCACCTTGCATCAAAAGATGCAGCAGTCCTGATTTTTCAAATGCAGTCTGCATTGAAAAGGGAAGCTGTTGTGCCAAACTGGCACTGCACCAGCCTTGCGACTGAAATTGGGGTGTGCCAGGTCACAAGGGGGCTTGAGCCACTGTGGGGATGCACCATCCCCTTTTTTTGATGTTTTCAAGCCCTGCTGTGGACACAACAGGGGGCTCTGCTTAGATCAGCCAGAAGGTGATCTAAGGACCCTGTGCCACTGCATGACAATGTGGTGTTTGGGAGGGGAACCTGCCAGGAAGGAGGGGTCCAGGGCAAGAAGGAGCAGGTGCCATGGCTGTTTCCACCTGCAACCAGGTCAGTTTCCCTTCCTGCCAACCCTCCTCAGACCACCAGCTGATTGACTGCCTGTCCTTGCAACATGCATCCCAGCCGGGTGACACATCACCACACCCGTCTACCACTGTCTCCCCCATGCCCCCTAGGTCAACTCCCCCATACCCCTTCTTGCCTTAGCCCCCTCCTGCCATACTCACACACACGTGCGCACACACACATACACACATATGCACACGCACGCACACACACCCTTTGCGGACCCTCTAGTGTTGCATTGGGTGGGGGGGTGCGGGTCCCTGCGGCACTTCTTGCAGGTACACCAAATGTTTGGCATTAGCCTACAGCTGCTGTGATACCTAGATTTTGGGAACAGGGACCCCCTTTTATAAAATTGTGTGCAGGATCCCTGATGCTCCCAGAGTTCAGAGGCCTAGAGCGATGCAACTTGTGTTGCTCTAAGGGCTCTTTGAAAATCAAGCCCATGGTCTTTACATAATCAAAATTTTGAATTTTAGGAGGAAGCTGATTCCAGGTATGGGATGCAATATCAAAAAAATACCCTCAGCTCAGAATTATTGAGAAATGACTGCTGGTGCAAAATGCTCAGGTGAAACCAGGCGGGCATGGGTCAGCAGAGCAGACTAGTGCATTATCACAAACAGAACATCCAAGAACAGCCTGGAAACTGTCTCTTACCTTCATTAATTGTTTATTGATAAAGAAAGATTTCTGTTTCTGTGAGCAAGGTGACAAGAAATCAAGGCCTCTGGTACTGTAGACTCAACAAGTGAAAACTCTGAGGAAGGTGTGATGTTGCACCAAAATGTCAGTCAGTGTGTCTGCAGGCTTTCAGCATGTGCCTTTGTTGTTCAGCCTTGTAAGCTACACCTTTGCTAGGTGAGCCATTATTTGAGTTTTTGGCACTTTCTTGTGAGGTAGGATCATTGTGTATGCATTACCAGAAGTCCTGCTGTCCTGGCACTTTGTTCATTAAAGGAGGAATATATCAACAAAAACCTAAATGAATGTAAGACACAGTTTCTGTCTGGTTGCTGCCACCCTTTGGCCTCTGCCAGTTCCCCTTCCCACTGCCACTGCCCAATTTAGCAACATTGTCAAGTTTGATAACTGGGTACCCCACTTATTGTTACCATGAATCAGGATGCCCCTCTCGTGCTGTACTTAAGAGATGGGGAATTAGATGTATGATGTAAAGGTGTTCCAAGTGCAATCTCAAGTTCACCAAGGAGGCTCCTCTTGTTAATACTGGACTGCTGTATTTTTCACAATGTAATTGTTGTGCATAGATGTGTTCAATAAAAACTATATTTACTATATATATATATATATATATATATATATATATATATATATATATATACACACACACACACACATGCTATTCCTGGGTTTTCTGTTTGTGTTGATGCACCAGTCGGCTCCACTGACCAGTGTTTTCCTGGGATGCATTCTGTTCAAACATATGTTGCCCATATTTGGATTTTACCTATTGCATTTACAGACCACAGCCTCTTGATTAAGCAATAAGGCATGACAGGTTGTGCATTCTGATAGGATAAAGACCTGCCTCGGGTGGGTTGAAGCCAGAGGTGAAGCCAGGTGCTTCCACCACACGAGAAGGGCCATTAGCACACCATAATGCACCCCCTGGAGTGCCTTAGAAACAGATGTGTCCCTACCCTTCCCCCGGGACGCATCTGGAAATGAGCTGTTCTGCTCAGTATGTCTTCCTGGTGAAACACTTGAATGAATGAATGAATGAATGAATGAATGAATGGATGAATACATAAATAGAAACATAGAAAAGTCTACGGCAGAAGGAGACCAAAGGTCCATCAAGTCTGCACAGTAGTTATCGAAACCTATTCTGATCCCAGGACCTAGCCCCCCTTCTGAATTCCACCCCATCCATTCTTCTTGGATTTTAATCCAGTGTTCAACTTATCCCAGCCCAGTTTGAATGCTGTCACCATCTTGGCTCCAAACACCGTCAAAGGCAGCCTTTTCCAAGGCTGTACCACCCTTTCCAAGAAACAATGTTTCTCAGGTTCCATTTTGAAGCCCCCAGCTTCCATTTGTGCCCTCTAGTATTTGCTCTGGAAACCTCATTGAATTTTTTGAGTGGGTGACTAGGGAGGTGGATCGGGGAGGGCAGTGGACATGGCCTATCTGGACTTCAGCAAGGCCTTTGACACTGTGCCACATAGAAGACTATTACACAAACTGGGGAATATGGGTGTGGGCAGGACAGTAGTGTGGTGGGTAGGTAACTGGCTGGATGGCAGGACACAGAGGATGGTGGTAAATGGCTGTCACTCCACAGAGGGAAGAGTGACCAGTGGGGTACCACAGGGATCAGTGCTGGGACCGGTCCTATTCAACATTTTCATCAGTGACATTGCACAGGACCTAGAAGGCAGAATTTCACTGTTCGCTGATGACACAAAGCTCTGTAACAGAGTAGACACACCAGAGGGTGTAGACAGAATGAGAAGGGACCTGCAGAAACTTGAAGAATGGTCAGGGGTATGGCAGTTGAAATTCAATGCAAGGAAGTGCAAGATAATGCATATGGGCACAAAACCCTGGCACAATATATCAGTTGGGGGTGAGGATATAGCATGCACCAAGCAGGAAAGAGATCTTGGGGTTATCATCTCTGATGACCTCAAGGTAGGAAACAGTGTGACAAGGCAGCAGGTAAAGCAAATAGGATGCTGGGATGTATAGGCAGGGGCATCACCAGCAGGAAAAGGGAGGTAATAATTCCGCTATACAAGACACTAGTGAGGCCCCACCTGGAGTACAGTGTACAGTTCTGGAGACCATACCTACATAAGGACATAGACAGGGTAGAGAAGGTTCAGAGGAGGGCAACAAAGATGGTGCTTGAATTGTATCACAAGTCCTATAAAGACAGGTTGAAGGAACTGAACATGTACTCCCTGGAGGAGAGGAGGGAGACGGGGGATATGATAGAGACATACAAGTATCTTACAGGGAGGAACAGGGTGCAGGAATACACTATTTTTAAGCGAAAAAGATGTTCCAGGACTAGAGGGCATGGGATGAAGTTGGAGGGAGGACGATTCAGAGGAAACGTGAGGAAGAATTTCTTCACAGAACGGGTGGTGGACAAGTAGAACACCCTGCCAGAGGAAGTGGTGGGGGCTGAAACAATCATGGGATTTAAGAATGCATGGGATAGACATAAAGGAATTCTGGAGGTCGGGGGTAAGGGGCAACAGACTTCTAGGAAAACATAAACTGAACTTACAAGCTCAAATGGGCAGACTGGGTGGGCCATAGGCCCTTATCTGCCGACACTGTCTATGTATCTATGTAACCTTGTTGAACAGCTCAGGGTAGGGCACCCTATTTATTCCTTTCAGGAACATGAAGTTTTCTATCATGTCCCCCCAGTCTCCAGTGAGCACATGTTCAATGCCTCTAAGCGCCCCTCGCCTCGCACGAAAGCCCTTGTAGGCCCTAAATCATTTTGGTCGCCCTTCTCTGCATGGTCTCCAGTCTATGTTCTTCTTTAGGTGTGGGCTCCAAAACTGGACACAGCACTCCAGGTGGGGCTTCACAGGGGACCTATACAGCAGTAGTATCACCTCCCTACTCCTGCTGTCAAATCCTCTCCCAATGCTTCCCAACATTTTGTTGGCCTTGCTGTAAGCTGTGGTGCATTACCTGGTATGCTTCAGGGTGTCACAGATGGTAATGCCTAGGTGCCTCTCCTCCTGAGAAGTACTGAGTCTGATCCCACTAAGCCAATATGCTGTCTTTGTGTTCTTTTTACCCTGATGCATCACTTTACACTTCTCAGTGTTAACCTTTAGCTGCCAGACCAGATGCTGGACCATTTTTCTAACCTCTACAGATCTTTTTGAAGGTTTGTAACTACTTCCTCACTGTCCACCCTACCACCTAGCTTGATATCATCTACAAAGAGGGCAATCTTGCCCCGAATACCTACCCCAATGTCACTGATAAACACGTTAAACAGTACCGAACCCAAGACTGAGCCCTGCGGTACACCACTAGTGACCTCTCCCTCCTCTGATTTCTCCCCATTGATGACTAATCTCTACTTTCTGAAGGATCCACATTTATATAACGCTTTTCATACACAGTGTATACTCAAAGTACTTTACAAGCGATGCTAGACTGGTAGTGAAGTGACTGAATGTGTAGTGGTGGCCATATCACACATCAACACCCACACACAACCTGGATAATTGCATGATCCGGTTTATGGGAAGGGGAATATTGGCCAGGACCCTGAGAATGTCCCCTACTCTTTGTGAGGAGTGCCCTGGGTACTTTTACTTTCACTTGGACACCCACCAGGATAGCACTAGGGTGGGTAGAAGGGACCTCAGTTTAACGTCTCATCCGAAGGATGGCACACCCCAGCAGTACAGCACCCCCTGATACTGCATTCGGATGCCAGTGTTTTAGGTAAAACTCCAATCCCGGTGTGGTATGAGAACCCATGACCTTCTTGTCTAGAGGCAGATGTGCTACCAACTGAGCCACACTGACACCTTAAGCCAGTTATCTACCCATCTAACAATACTTTTTGTGGTGCCCAGCTCCTCCAACTTTTTCAGCAGGCCACTGTGCAGTACCGGGTCAAAGACCTTGCTGAAGTCAAAGTAGAGGAGATCTACTGGATGTCCACTGTCCAGGTCCCTAGTCACCCAGCCAAAAAATATAATCGGGTTCATCTGACATCATCTACCTGCTACAGACCCATGTTGCCTGTCATCCTGAAGGCCATTTTTGTCCAGATATTCTACCAGCTCCTGTTTAATCAAGGCTTCCATTTGCTTTCCTACTACAGAAGTTTGGCTACCTGGTCTGTAGTTACCAGCCTCCTCCCTGCTTCCACCCTTGTGTAGATGTGCCACGTCTGCTCTATTCCAGTCCTCTGGCACAACTCCCGTCTGAAGCTAATGGTTGAACAAATGCACCAGTGGGTCTGCCATTTCCTTTAGCAACCTTGGATGGATCCCATCTAGCCGTGGTGATTTTTCCTGCTTTATATTTATTGATTATATTTATATGCTCAAGCACCTCTTAAACCTTGCTGGTGGTGAATGTTGGCATTTCTGTATATGGGACCCCCTTGTCAACTGCCTTACTACCATTGTCTGGCATTGGGCCTATGTGTTCCTTGGTGAACATTGAACAGAAGAAGTTGTTCAAGACAGTGGCCTTATGCCTGTTGTCTTCCACTATCCTGTCACCATCTTTAAGTTTGACTGCCCCTCCCCCCTTTCTTTCTTTTTTTCCTGAATATACCAAAAGAATTTTGTTCCCTGTTTTGACCCCTTCCGCTATCTGAAGTTCCATCACCACTTTTGCCTGTTTCACCTTCCTCTTAGCTTCCCTATTCTACATACATAGATACATAGATGTTGACGGCAGATGAGGGCGTATGGCCCACCTAGTCTGCCCATTTGCGCACAGTAACTTTGCTTCTTCAAGCTTCTCTAGAACTAGGTTGTTCCCTTCTGCCGACTACCAGGATCCCCTGATGCCTATCCCATGCAGTCTTAAATCCTGTAATCATTTCAGCCATCCCAGCCTCCTCTGGCAGGACATTCCATTTGTCCACCACCCTCTCTGTGAAGAAATTCTTTCTCACGTTCCCTCTGAATCTCTCTCCCTCCAGTTTCATCCCATGTCCCCTAGTCCTGAAACATCTTTTCCTATGAAAAATTGTGTTTTCCTGCACCATGTTCCTCCTTATGAGGTACTTGTATGTCTCAATCATATCCCCCTCTCTCTCCCCTCCTCCAGGGAGTACATATTGAAGTCCTTCAGCCTGTCCTCATAGGTCTTGTGATATAATCCTTGCACCATCTTGGTTGCCCTCCTCTGAACTGCTTCCACCCTGTCTATGTTCTTACGCAGGTAAGGCCTCCAGAACGGGACATTGAACTCTGGGTGTGGCCTCACTAGTGCCTTGTATAGCGGAATTATGACTTCCCTTTTCCTACTGGTGATACCGCTGCCTATGCAACCCAGCATTCTGTTTGCTTTCCCTGCCACCCTGTTGCACTGACTCCCTACCTTGAGGTCATCAGAGATGATGACCCCTGGGTCCCTTTCCTGCTTGGAGCATTCTATAGTCCCCCCGAGTTGATATGTTATTCCAAGGTTTTTGTGTCCTATGTGCATTATATTGCATTTCTTTGCACTGAAGCTCAACTGCCACTCCCTTGACCAGTCCTCAAGCTTCTGTAGATCTCTTCTCATCCTATCCACACCCTCTGGTGTGTGCACCCTTTTGCAGAGCTTTGTGTCATCAGTGAACAGGCATATTCTCCCTTCTAGGTCTTCTGTAATGTCACTGATAAAGATGTTGAAGAGGACAGGACCCAACACTGATCCCTGTGGCACCCCACTGGTCACCCGTCCCTGTGTGGAGTGACAGCCATTTACCACCACCTTCTGTGTTCTGAAATCCAGCTAGTTCCCCACCCACCACACCACCGTCCTACCCACTCCCATGTTCCCCAGTTTAACAGCCTTCTGTGAGGCACAGTGTCAAAGGCCTTGCTGAAGTCCAGGTAGGCCATGTCCACTGCACCCCCCCATCTGCCTCCCTTGTCACCCAGTCGAAAAATTCAATGAGATTAGTCTGGCATGACCTTCCCCCATAAAATCATGTCACCATGGGTCCTGCAGACTGTTGGCAACCAGGTGTTCCACTATTCTTTCCTTTAGTATTTTTGCCATGATCTTCTCCACTACTGAGGTCAGGCTGACTGGTCTGTAGTTTCCCGCTTCCTCTATGTTTCCACTTTTGTACAGGGAGACTACATCAGCTGTCCTCCATTCTTTGGGTACCTCTCCTGTTTCCAGTGACCAGCTAAACAAGGTTGCCAGAGGTTCAGCCACCACCTCTGTTAGCTCCTTCAACGCCCTGGGGTGTACCCCATATGGCCTCATAGCTTTATCTACTCTTATTCCTTCTAGTTCCTTTAGGACTCTTTCCCGTGGGAAAGGACTTGTATCCATTTCATGCCCATCCTTCCCTTTCTTCTCCCCTCTGGCCCATTACCTGGCCCTTCCTCTGTAAAGATACAATAGAAATATCTGTTCAGCATGTCTGCTTCTCTGTTATCATCCTCCACTCTGTTCCTGTCCTTCTCTTTCAGCCTGACTATTCCTACCTTTGGCTTCCTTTTTTCACTTATGTACCTGTAGAAGGTTTTGTCCCCTCTAACTACTGATTTTGCAATGTGCTCCTCCGTTTGTTCTTTGGCTTCCCTTACTGTACTCCCTGCCTTCCTTTGCTTCTCCTGGTACCTCTCCCTGTCCCATTCTGTCTGTGTCTTTTTTATTGTTTGAATGCAGTTTTTTTTTTTTGCTTTCACTTTCTCTGCTACCTCCCTTGGAATACCATAATGATCTCCTATTCTTTTTTCCCCTTGCTAACCTGTTTTAAGTATAATTGTGTTGTCCTTGTTATCCCTGTTTTGAATACTGCCCACTATTCCTCTACCCCTAATGTTCTTCCTGTTCCAGTTAGTGTTTCTTCCAAGCATTTTCCGATTTTCCCAAAATCTGCCCTCTTAAAGTCAAGGATTCACATTTCAGTGTGGCTGGGTTCTGCCCCTTCCATTATGTTAAACCACACTGATCAGTGGTCACTGTTCCTCAGGTGCTCCTTCACTGTGATCCCCATCACACTGTCCCCGGTTGTGAGCATCAGGTCCAGTAGTGCCTCCTGCTGTGTGGGTTCCCTGACCAGTTGTTTAAGGAAGGCTCCCTAAAGGGAGTCCAGGATAAACCTGCCCCTGGCTGATTATTCTTCTGGACATAATCTTCCCCGTGGGTGTCGCTTGATATTCTTTTGAAGTTGAGGAAAGCCTTCCTTCTGGCCTTTAACGCTGTGTTGACTTGGTTGGTGAACAATATTGGACTTTTGTGCTTGTTCTCTTTTGTCACTGTCTTTACACACAACTGTGTAGCCTACAATCTGAGATGGCTATATTGTGATTGTGAAATTGGTCCTTCTTTAGAAAATTGAATGTATTGTTTTTTAACATTTTTTTGTTGAGCTACTTTCAGCTGGGCTGTTATGCTGGGCTAACAGCCCAGCTGAAAGCACATCTTGGCTAATCAAAGCTAGCATTCTTTCTGCCCATTTCATAATATATATTTAGAGCAGAGTCCAGCAAGAAACTAGTGAGAGAGGGAACAGAATCCAAATCCTGAAACAAAGCTCAGGTGATGGGAACATAATTTGGTTCTCAAATACATGCAAGAGCTTTAGGAATCATAACACCCCAAAACTTTAAAGTAGTTAAATCTCACAAGGGACAGCTATCAATGGAGGTTTTGGAGTGTATAATAAAAAGAAACACACACACACCTGTGTTTTGTATTCATCTGGGCTGGCACAGAAGAGTCAGGATTGGTCAAATAAATCAAGACATCATCAGGATAAAGAACCAACTGATGTTTCTGGCCTACCATCTGAAAGCCAGTTTTATGGTAGATGGGGCCTGTTGCGTGGTGTAATGTAATGACTGCCCTGAAGGGTGCTTTAAAACAACTCGGAAGGGGATGAATGACACCATAAGATAAAATAAATGGCCCAAACCAAAGAAAAAAAAAATTATGGGGTTGGGACACACCCACATTTAACCAAAGTGCTTAACAAAAATTCTTGCAAGATCCAAACCAATGCTGTTTCTGCATCATTCATGGCTAAGAATCAGGAAAGGTGTCCTAGATAAATGCACAGTCAAGACTAATTTGTTCATTTGAACATTTTTTTGCATCCAGGAAAGAATATACTGAACTGCAAACAGCTTGTTTCCAGGTATCTCCAGGGCGGAAGAGTACATAGAATAAATACATACAACAAAAATTCAGCAGAAACAAACTGAATAGGTTCAGACTTATTACACAGTGCAGGTTGTCTGCAATTACCTATACAGAATAATTTAAAAAATAAGTACAATTTGTTAACAGAGAGTGCATACTGAAATAAAACAGTAGCATCTTTACATTCATCATGATAAAACAGCCAAGCAGAGAACATGCATCCCTATACAAAACAAGCCCTTAAGATTCTGCTCACATCCCACTGTGACTACACCTGCCTGTTCATTTGTGAATGTCCTGAATTGAATACTGCTTTACATTTTTGTATACTTCTTACCCTTGTTGGTTTTGTACCCGTCATTGTAAATACTGTATAGCATTTATGATATTCTGCTGCTGTCTATGTGTACCTACTTGGCTGCTACATTTTGAGTTCCTACCTATGTAAAAAAGGAGGCAGTACAGGGTTTTAAATAATTGATTAGCAGTTTTTTTTTCTTGGGACAAAGCTAACTGTACAGAAAGTATTTATATAGGTTTTCTAGAAGTGTTGTGTGTGTTAAACACAGTGAGGCAAGTGCTATGCATTTTCACAATGTTTTAGCACTTTTATGAGTAAAACGCTAATCAATTTTTGGAGTAAAATAAAACCCTGCAGTATAGCACAGTGGTTAAGGGCACTGTGCTTCAAACCTGGAGACCTGGGTTTGAATCTCACAGCCCCCACTTGCGTACTGTGTAACCCTGAGCAGGGTTCGATTTTAACATTGTTTTAGTAGCCCAACACCTAGTGCAAATTGGCTAGGGCTAGTGCAACTAACCCTCTACTTGTCTGTCTTGACTAGTGCAGGTTTTCCATGGCAGTTAATGAAGTTAAAAATGTCCCTAATTTAGCAGGCTCTAGTCCTCCTGCTAATCTCTTTGTGTTGCAGATGGCCTGGTGTGATTAATACCTCATGAAGAGTTGCAGTTATCTGGCAGTTCAAGAAGAGGATCCCACAAAAGGCTTCATCTGAGTAATTATCACTCCACTGTTAGAACTTTCAGCTAGTGTCCAGGGTGTGATCAATGGTAGAAGCTGTTAACTCACTGAATGTGTGTCTATCTGACAAGTTGTCCCACATTATTAAGACCAGTGCCCCTCATTTCCCTACATGTTGAGTGTCTGTATCCAATATTTCAGTGAAAAAAATGCTAAGAGGTATACAGGGTCTGCTCTGCAGGTGGTGGGCTTTCTCCCAGCCTTGCCATAGCTGCTCCCTCTCCCCTCCAGTCTCCTCAACTCCGTACTTTCCCTGGACACCACTGCAAACCAGACTCTGAAATGACTATCCATAGACCTATAGCTGCCATTACTGGCAAGTGTAGGGGTCCCCAGCCCTTCTAAATGGACCATGCCAGCCAATGCCATCCATACAGCCCCACCCTTATTCTACTCAGCATGTCCTTTCATCCTAAAAACAAAGCTTTGGAGCATGTACGGTACAAAATACCTTAATAAAATACATCATTTGAATGGTTAAAATAAACATTCATGGGGCCTATAGATCAATCCTATTTAGAAACAGGAGTAGTATAGTAGTATGCCTCACTGTTTACCCTGGTGTGATGAAAGGAGCATGTTTAAAACAAAAATGTCATAAACATTTCTGTTTCCCAAGCCCCTTAGTTTTGTGTAGCTCCCTCTCCAAAGAAATCCAAGATGTGCTCCTGGCTCACTTGACATTGTAGGAAAACTTCCACATGTGCCGGGCTTCAGTTGATCAATGGATGGGGGCTGAGATTGTCTTTCTCTGCCTGACTCTTTTTATTGCCCTGTAGGTGGTGGTGAGAGTGTGATGAGGTACATAATGATGTTATTGTGAGTACAGAGTGGCTCTATGATGCCGGTTTGACAAGAAACATGTCGACCGGCATCACAATGCCAGGCTCCATGTCGACCACGAATTGCAGTCGGCATGGAGCCGTACACATTGGAGTGTGTTTTTTCTTTGGGAGGCTTCGCCCCAAATCCCCCACAAGGGAGGCTCTCCCCCCGCACCCCCCATTATTTTGGATTACCACTCCAAGCTGGAGTTGGTTTGGGGTGGCAGTGCAGATTTGGGGGAATGTGTTGCCAGGTCCCAGGCAGACTTCTACTGTGACATGGTGCTTTTGTCAATATTGACGCATGTTGCAGTAGAAGTTTTGCTGTTCAGGGGGCATACCATACAGAGTTACATCTACCTGACTGAGCATTTGCTACTGTGTTATCCTCTGGTTCGGGGGGGGGTGCAGAAAGAGGAAGAGAGGAGGCCATGGTACAAAACAATGGGGGGCACACTGTGTGTGGTGGCATTGCAGTATTGTTTTCTGTTGGGGCTAGAAGCAATGTGGGAGCAGGATAAATGTGCAATAATCTGAGTATTTTCTTGGCTTGCATTTTTTTCTTTTATAAGCGATCAAAATATACCATTACAGTTGTAGGCTAGTGCAACTAACTGCAGGCTAGTGCAATTTTGAATCAACTTGTCCTGCTGGCTACTGCAAAGAAAAGTTAAGGCTGATCCCTGAGGCTGAGCAAGTCACTTAACTTCCTTGTGCTCCCAGGTCCACCTGGAAACAAGCTTTGGCTTAGAGTGCCTTTCCTGGTTAAACAATTCCCCCTTTCCCTTTCCATCTCCATCTCTCATTCCCCTCACCCTATAAATGAGATTCCTGTTGTATCTCTGTATTGTTACCTGGCAAAACAGTTTTAATAAATGAATCAATCAATAAATAAATGATATTCCTGAGCAGGAAAATAGGCTTGGGTAGATCAGGCCTGGAGTCTGTTGACTACTGGGGTGGAGAAGCAGCCACAGGCAGGATTATATAGATTTCAAACCTGCCTCTTAAGGGATGGGGGGAGGGGACTGAAACAGAGAAAGAATGGAATGCCAGAGGGACAGGAGTTGCCAAGAAATTGTGGTTTGCTCAGCTGATAGCAGGTGATGTCTTGGAGTAAGTGAGAATAGGTAAAGTGTGGCACACATTAGCCTGTGTTTGTTGGATAGGGACAAATCCAGTCTGATACGTTAAGACAATGAAGCCGTTGGCCTATAAAGATAGAAACATTTTATAATCTGTATTCAAAGTGGATACCACATGGTAAGAAGGGCCAAAAAGATGGAGCCTTCCTGGGGTTTTGGAAGAACAGAAATGGTGGTTTATCTTCACAAGACTGAATGGGGATCCAACTGCAGTTGATTATAAAAGTCTTTCAAAAACACCTCAGATCACAGTTCACAGAAAGCTTTTTTAATATTCTACAGAGTACCCACCTAATCCCAAGAATGCATTCATTTTTCAGAACAATTAAAAACAACATCTCAGACTCTGAAGAAGGAAATATAAGTGCAAATGTCAGTTCAAATTGTAAAACAGGACGATCAAGGTAATATCAAAAGGAATGCAACACCTCAGAGGGTTGTAGAAGAGGGGAGGCATAAAGATATGCGTAAGAGTCCTGGAAGGCCTGCATACTATGTTCAATAGTGTGCACAGCAATACTCATGACAGGGAGTTTGATAGAGGAAATTGGTACACTAAATCTAAATTAGCACAGGCTGTAAGTAAAAATCTTTTCTGGATGAGCTTCATCCTCGTAAACGTTTTGGCAGAAGTAGTGATTCACATTTCAGTGTGAAGATTCTAAGTCTTGTATATCTTGCTTGTATTACTGCCTCCTGTCTGTAACTTCTATTTTTGACATGGAGCCTTTGCAAATGGGTCTCTGACTCAAAGGGTTGTAATTCCTAAACTTTAATAAATAAATTAACAAATTAAATAAATAATGATCATGGATATCATACAGTTTGGCCTGAATTATGTCCATCTACACTTTTACTATATGTTCACCATGCCTTTTTTTTAATTTACTTTTAAGAATACCAGTTTCCTGTGAACTGAGTAAGTTATAATTTCACCCCTCAATAAAGATTTAAGGTGTTCTACTGCATAGTTGGGGCAACCCTGTCTGTGTCATTAAGTTGAATAATGTCAGCAATTTTGTCCTTTAAGATGCCACTGGGTGTTACTAAGGGCATTACAAAGATGCAACAACAGTGACAGAAGGGCATGATGAGAAATTAAAATGGGGCCAAGAGTGTACATAGGAAGCATCCTCAGTCTAAAGAGAAAAAAACAATCAATACTGGTATAAAGGTCATGACAAAAGCTATGAAGAAAGGCTGGTGGCCATTAACATGTTCACATTAGAAAAAGGAAGCAAGAGGGGACATGATCTCAGTCTTCTGCATACTCATGGGTATCAACAAAATCAAATGGATAGGGATGTTTAATATGGTATCCTCCAGTGGAATGTGGGGATGCCCTGAAGGTCAGCAGTGGTACATTCAGGGTAACATTAAGTAGCGCATCTCCCACAGGGTGGTTAACCTATGGAACAGTACATCAGTGGAGAAAGTGGACATGAAGACAGTAGAAGCCTTCAAGTTAAGTTGGACAAATTTCTGCGTACCCACACAATCTCTGGATGCCCTGGGTAGTAGAATGGTTAGGGAAATCACTTTAAATTAGTACATGTTTGCACAACATAGCTATTCATACCTGCTTATGAAGCAGTGGTTGGGTATGATGGAACTAAAGTCCCTTCCAATCTCAAATTATTACATTGCTATTAGGGGCAGCTTTCCACTTTCAAAAGGAGACGGTCGATCCCTGAATGTTCAGGGCTCTGTCTTTGTGACTAACCTCCTAAAGGCAGTGCTACTGTATCTATCTGCTACTGTACTTCACTGTATCTTTGGCTTCTAATCTGTTGAGTACGAGTGTTGTAATGAGTGTTTTATGTACTGCTGTCCCCTTGGGATCCTCTTGAAAATGAGATGCTGCATCTCATCAGGCTAACCTATTGGAGAAACAAATTAAATAAATATGAAGATCCTTGTAATATGCTACAGCTAGAGTGTGTGTAGTGTAAAACCAGTACTACTTTACCTTTTCTCTTGTGAGGAGGAATTCAAATTATTTTCTGAGAAAGAAAATGTTACTGTATCCTCTGTTTCTGAAACAGATAACATCAGGCAAGCATTCTGTGATTCATTAAAAGCTCCATGAACAAATAATGAGTGGTCCTTGCCAACGAACATTCAAGCGTTTCAAATCAAGTATTTGCAAAAATTGGATAATTTTACAGTGCTCTTACTGAGAGCTGCAAAACACCTACCTTTTCTAACAGATTTTTGACCAGACTGGCTGTAGGGTCAACAATGTGTAGGTATGGAACAATAGACTGGTCCTGGGTTCCAGACCACTGGTAAACAATTCATGCCAATATGATGGTCATTGATGAGAGGAATCACTGGATTTTCAGCTCTGATCAGGGAAAACTTAATTTCTGCCTGAGAGATTAATACTAATAGAGAGTAAACTGTTAGTTACTAAGAAAAATTAAAACATTTTGTCAACTGGTGTAGCATTTCATGGTTTACCTTATCAAAAATATAAATCGATACATTTATGTTCTTGTGCCTAGAGTCAATGAGTATGTATTATGGGGAATCGGTGAATGCACTTGCAAAACCAGTAAATCTTTCTAAATCTTGGGCAATCATTTTCTTATGGCCTCTGATGCAAATATGTGGGGCTGTGTGTTCCCAGACACACACTGCCATTGCCCAGGAAATTAACAGAGATTCACAACTGTTCATGTTGCATGCCTGGCTGGGACTGAGAGGGTCATATTAGAAGCTATGAGCTGCAGCATAGGGGTTGGTTCCTCCTGGCTACTCAGGTGCTTTGATCCCAGATGCTATGGGCCCTATGTGTAAGAACCAATTCAGCTGTTTGGAGCTATCCCATGAATATAACACTCTCTCTATATATTGGCACTGACCATTCTGTCTTGGCATTTGACCCTTGGCTAGCGATGGCAGCATGCAGCTCTATACCTCTCCTTTCCTCACCACAGTCCCACAACCTCCCAGTCCCTGTTGCACAGTTATACCCCCCATCTCATTGCACAATCAATCCTTCTAATTCCCAATCCTACTAACATAACCTCCACTAGTGAAATTCCATCTGACACTGCCCTGATCTCTCCCCCATTCCCTGATGTAGGTTCCCCCCCACTCACCACCTCCTCTGATTCTAGTGTCTTGTGGGGGGTTACAAAACATGCCCTTTTTGATCCTTCTGTCCACTGCATAACAACATGCCTACAACAGTGGTGGGTCATGCCGATATTAGAGTCCTGCAAAGTACAGCACCCTCTGGCATCTTGATGGCCATGCACTAACAAAAATCACTGTGAGTGCATCATAGTCAATGCACAGCACTCAGCAAATTCCATCCAGTATAGCAGTGGCAAGCGATAAGGGTTTGCGCATGCTAAATGGGAAACAAACACGTCAAATATGATGACCATGCTTTCTTACCTGAAATGGAGTGAAAGAACATACCAAGAAGTCAATGTAACAGTTATGTCCCCATCTTCAAGAAAGGGGGTAAGGTTAGACCAAGGTAACTACAGGCCGATCAGCTTGACATAAGTGTTGGGCAAGGTCCTGGGAGTAATTATCAAGGACAGAATAACAGATCACTTGGCTGAGGTGAAGGTTCTTGCCCTCCTGTCAGCATGACTTTATGAGGGACAGGTCATGCCATACCAACCTGATTCCCTTCATACAGGTAATTACCAGGGACGTGGACAGGGGCAGGGCCATATACATAGTCTGTTTAAACTTTAGCAAGGCCTTTGACACTGTGGTGCATGACAGATTCCTGGGCAAAGTACACCTGTGTGGTATATGAGGCATACACAAGGTGGGGTACTTACTGGCTTGAGAGCAAACAGCAGAGAGTTACGGTGGACGAGCACTACTCAAAGTGGTAGGAGGTACTGTGATGAAAATATATATTTTGTCATAACAGACTCAAATTTTACAGTTGACCTGATTCTGATTTGTAGAGTTTTTGCTTACCCTGCCAGGTGGCAAATGAACCATAAATTCAGTATTATAGACTGAGTCTGTTTCCTAGTAGAAGGGAAAAACAAAATTGTAAAAGCTTGTTGCACATCCATGGGACTTCCTTTGATGATCAGATTCCAGAATCAGTGAGACATTGGTCTAAAACATCTGAGAAATCGCACAAACCAACACTCCAGGGGGACTGGATATAAAATGTGGGCATAAAGCAAATCATGACCTCATGGCTAAGAAAGCAAGGGTGGGTGTGGGTAACTGACAGAATCCTTTGTTTAACAGGAGTCCAGTGTTTTACTTCAGACCAGTTCAGAATGTGGGAGAGAGAGCTATACCTTAGAGAACTGACAATTCACTACATCCATAACAAAGTAGTTTAACCCCTCGTGCAATAACAAGGATTACTGTGTCTTTTTTGCCTGACTAAATATCTGTTATTTTTATAAGAAAGATCAGAGTACATCTTATTTTCTTGTTCAAGAGGCAGAGATGATTCATCCATCTATGAAGACACACACACACACACACAGACAATACAGTATGAATTCTCAACTACAAACATGAAAGGTGTACCTCTTGAAAGTTCTTAGCAGCTTCCCACGTCTTGAGAATGTGCCTCTGAGACAATGCATGCCACATTTGGGGCAAATTTGAATACTGCTAAAGTTGCAGAAATTTGGGTTTAACATTAAATACCCTACTTAACCCTAACTATACTGGCTGTGTGTGTGTGTGTGTGTGTGTGTCTGTCTGTCTGTCTGTCTGTCTGTCTGTCTGTCTGTCTGTCTGTCTCTATATATATATATATATATATATATAAACTCCACTCCCTTTTTGGACTTAAAAACAGAAGAGATTCATTTTTGTAAGCAAAGGGTTGTCCTCCTTCCATCAGGACACACATTAATCTTCTCACTTTTCCCTAATAGCATCAGAGAAGTGTACGATCTGTTGGACTACTTCATAAGTGGGACAAAAATAGTGTGTGTGTGTGTGTCTGTCTTGGGGGTGTTAAAACATATCCGAAAATATATTGCCAAAGACTATGTGTGGCTGTTGGAAACTTATCTGACCTGCTAATGCTGTACTGCACCCAACTGAGGAAATAGGTAAAAAGTAAGACTCTGATATAAAGATGTTGCAGCTCATCTGTGAAATCATAGAATAAAAGTAAAACATCGCACAAAGATTTTGACCCTTGAAGATTCCCCACAAGCTGCTAGAAAACTGACTTGTTTTAGAAACTGGTGGGGAGAGAGAGGGGAAAGTGAATGAGGTGATATGTTCAAGTCTTTTCATCAATTCAGCACATTGTGAGCCTCATCCGACAACACCATTGTGAAAGGACAGGGCAAAAAGAAAGATGAGGTAGGACGTTCCAAGTTGAACACTAAAGTCATAAATGGCTTAGATGGAGACACATCATCCTTACGAGTTATCTGCAATTTGCAGAAAAAGCATCTTCCCCAGAGTGTACAACTATATCACTGAAGTAAGATCACACTCAAGTTGTCATTATGCCACTTCAGGTTATTGTGAGATCACTCTGATGTCACTACAGCAACACTGGAAATCATCACTGCCTGCAGCAGACAGATATGAATCTGTTTTTGAAACATAGGGGCAAGAGGAAAGCCCTGAACTGAAGAGTCAGAATCACTTCAGCCAGCTCCCATTGAGATAAAGCTTAGGTCAACCGTAAGTGTTTTGACCAATCCTTAACAGAAGCCTTCTTCCCGGGGGCGGAGGGAGAGGGGGGGGGTCTCTTGACATATCATGATGTATGAGAACTAGGAAACTACCTATTTGAAGAACTATAGACTGTGGGAATTGACATAGGGTTAAAGGAGGGGGATCTTTTACCATAATGCCTTCAATCGGCAGCACTGCTGATTTAACGTTTGGACTGACACTTCAAGTTGGGAGAAGCATTTTCAAAGGTATCTGACAGTAAAATCTTGTCAGTCTTGCCCTCTAAATTTTGAGCCATATCTGGGGGCATGGGGAGGAACCTGGCTAACAGGCCTCACATGCCTTGGCCAATGCCAGAATGGAATACTGGGGCTCTTTCTGATCCAGTTCAAGACTGCTCCTGATCTTTGCAATGAATGCACAGTCCAGCCTGGCACCAACAAAAATGGGTCAATGAAGGAAATTTCATTAGGTGTAAGAGGCAAGTGAGACAGCCTCATATGAAGCAGGTGATTAACCTCCTCCTATTGACACAAATCTTTATTTACTCCAACAAGAAAGTGCATCATGTTTACTTTGACTGCTGACTACGTCTGGCAGAGTGAAAGGAAGAGAAAAGGGCTCTCTGGAATGATCTGGGCTGGTGGTCATGCTTAAAGCAATGGATAGCAAGTTTATGGTATGGTGCTGTCACAATGTTCTTTAGGATTTTGCTTATTCAGTGAAGTCTGAACAGGAGAAATATTCTTTGCCTCATGGCCCCTCTAGAGTTATATTAAATTAATCTATGAACTATGACTGGTCAGTTATGACTACTTATTGGTCAGGACTCTGTCACATGGTAGTGCATTAATCAAGCATATACTCCTGCTCAGAAGACACAATGAGGTGCATTACTTAAGAGCACAACCAGTTGAGGTCAAAAAGGTCAATATACCAATTACATATCATCAGGGTGAAAAAGTTCACCATGCAAATCAAAGAACACAGCAACAACAGATACAAATAATGCAAATAAAAAAAACAAAACACATGACCCCTCTCAGCAATCTTGCTCAAGAATCACAAACTGTAAAGGAAATCCATCCAACAAATTTGAAAAAGCATGCAGTGCTTCCGACTCATAAAACCAACCCCAAAGGTCTCAGTGCTGCTCACACAAGAAAAGCATTTTAAACACCTAATAAAACTACAACATATATTTCAAAACATCTAATCAATAGCCAGAGCTCCCAGGTCTGAGTCAGACCATAAGGACAGACCAAGAAGCAGAGCCCAAGCTTCTAGCTTAGCTTCACAGATCATGTGGGAAGTACAGGAAGTTAAAAGTCTGGAAAACCTAGTTAAAGCAACAGTATAACCCACTCCCTTGCAGTGCAACTGCACCCAACTAGTGCAACCTACCAGTGGCAGCCTAACCCTTGCCACAACTATAATTATGCTAATGTCCTAAAGGCAGCCATTTAAAGATACAACACTACTACACCACTAAAAAAAAACTAACATTACTAAACATTTTATACGTGAAATAAGACAATACCATTGGCAATTACTCTGTGTTAACATACCTTCGGGCTCAGGACTCCAACCCACCACTTGGTACCTTAACATAGCATAATCCCCCCTCTGTCATGCCTTATTCCTTACAGAACCCAACCCCTGGCTGTGCCTTACTGCTTAAAGGGAAACCGTGGATATTCACAGATTGATGCAATATTGGGCTTTCAGTATTACATTATTACCACTATCTAGCCCATGTGTAACTTTCTAATAAGTGAATTACCTTTTTTGAGTGGTTTCTGTTCCCCCCTGCACTGCGACATTCTCAGTCTGAGCACCGCTCGCTGAGAGCTCCTGGTATGCTAATTTTCTTCACCCTGTGAGAGACATTCTCACGTGGCCAGTGCAGTCAAGCAGGCACAACAAATAAAAATGTCTCTCACAGCACACTAGTTCACTCTTTATTGCTCCCACAAATGTGCCAGTGATCCCTCGAGAGTCCTTTCCCTAGTCTCTAAAATAAAATTTTAAAACTTTGCTTACTTTTTGTGTCGCCTTCTTTATTACTTGTGTGACTGGTCTCGATTCCTTTGCTGTACGTGGTGCCATTACTATTTATCTTCTTGACCTTTCATGCATGCGGGAACACGCTTCAATCAGAGTTCCCTGCTGTGTGTCATAGCAACCCTGTGTTGCTATGTCAACTCTTAAAGAAACAGCGCTCCTACTAAAGGCTTTTCATGGGACTCTCGATTTTTCCCAAGGCAACTGTTTTCAACTGTTCACCCCCAAAATGTACTCAAAAGCACAACAATGTCATTTGCTTTGTGTTTCTGTTTCCCGTTGTTGCAGTATAGTGGTTTCTATCCACCCATAGCCCCGAACACATTCCTAAATGTTCCTTTGACATTTTACAAATGAAAAACACAGTGGCTGGGAATGTAGCATTCTGGTTGGCTGCAGCATTATTCATGTACAAATCAAATTGAAGGAAATAAAAATTTTAATTTGAACTGCTACAGTAATGTGTGTCTTCCTCGGTTGTGTAGTAGTCCTAACCTAGAGCGCTGTACAGCTCATCTCCTCCGACTTTTCTTGTTTACGGCCCCATTATAAAAGCAGAGTTGCAGTCAGGTTCAACCCCCCAGTACATAACAAAGTTTGGAGGTAGCCAGGTTGAGGAAGGATAGCACTGCTACTGTTGAATGTGTTTCAATGCTTCTGGTGTTCAGTTGTTCTAACTCCAACTTGGCACATTCAGCAATTAAAACAAAAATGCTGAGGTGCAGTCGTGACAGATTTATCCTTACCATCATATTTTTTATTTTGGGGTGTTAGCCAGGTTGAGGAAGGACCGCACATGGACAAGACAGCACATGCACAAGAAACTGCTACACATTCAACAGTATCAATTCTGGCGTTCAGTGGTTCTACAGTATAACTCCAACTTATGAATGGGGGAATTTGACCAGGACAACAGGGAAAATACCCCATTTCTTTTCGAATACTGCCATGAGGTCTTTAATGTCCACCAGAACAGGCAGGTGGGACCTCAGTTTGACGTTTTATTTGAAAGAAAGCACCTCAGGCAAGTAGCAGACCCCCTCCATGCTGCACTACAGTGTGAGGATTGGGATTTAACACAAGTTCCTGGTGTAGGTCTCGAACCCCAACCCTTCTGGTCCCCTGACCTCCGAGGCAAGTGTGCAACTTAGTAAGCCACTGACACTGCATTAAGTGCTGCTTGGCCAACTTTCTTGTTCATGGGGGCAGATATGTAGCCTTTTATCCATCTCTAAATGCACTAGTTCCCCCTACCTGGCTAGTAAAGGTTCAGTATCTGGCTTCACCCAGTTTACTGCACAAAACCCTCTTCCTTGGCTCATTGGCACCAGTTAACCCAATTAAGTACTTCACTTCCCTGTGGGCCCCTCCCCCCCACCAACCAATAATACCGAATACCCCATTGTTCTCCTCCTGTACCCTTCTCTGCCAAATCCCCCACCCGATCATGCTGTATACATTGTACAATCAAAACCATTTTTTGTCTGTATTATTTATTGTATTTATTTACAAGTTTCACCATGAAAGGCACACTGAGCTAAGTTGCTCATTTCCAGATGCGTCCTGGAGGGAGGGAGAACTGGGTAAGAACAAATTGTTGAATACACAATTATACAATAAAATAATACATACAATTATGGAATACAATAAATATATACAGGTGTAATATTTGTGTACAAGGCTGCCTCCTAAAACACAAACTTTAGATATTTGTACATGCAGAGGAGGAGGAGAGGGCTAGGGTGGCAGTGGGGAAGGAGGGTGAGTTGGTAGGAAAAGGAGAGAAAAACCTTAGACCTACTGTGGGGGGAACCCACAAGGGAGGGCCATGGCTGGGTGATCACACAGTTTGCATATTGGTATAGACATGTGAGGGTAGAGATAGGGAGAGTAAGGGATAGGCAGACATTTGACCCTCTGGACTGAATACTCCGCAAGAGCATGGAGTGTGAATAATTAGGGAAAGTGAGCATTGATGAAGAGTAGGAGCTAAGAAGATTGAGGGAGAGAGTGCAAGTTTAGGAAGTAGATAAAAATGGCAAGGGCTGTAGAAGCGGGGGAAGGAGTGGTATGGAAGTGTGGGAAATGAAGGCGGCCTATAGGCGCTTTAAGTGCTCAAGGACTGAAAGATCAAAAGGAATATAAGCTTACAGCCAAGAGAGTCACCCGGGTGGTGAGAGCAGCTAAGGCAAAAAAGGAACAGTCCTTGGCCAGTGGGATACTGAGGAGGGACAAGGGGTTCTTTAGATACATAGGGGAACAAAGGAAAGTAAGGGGACAGGTCTGCAAGATAAGGATAGGGAATGGCTGGGCACAGGAGGAGGGGGAACAGGCAGAAGGCCTAAATGAGTACTTTGCCTCCGTTTTTACTAGGGGGGAAGGAGAGGTTGGGTCTTGCGAGGGGGACGGGGCAAACTGAGCTAGAGGTGGACGATCAGGGACCGGGGCATTCTGAAGGGTCTGGGGAATGGAGTGCCCACCACAGACAGGTGGGGCCCAGCAGTGCAGGGTGACAAGGGGGAGGATGTGGAGGCTGAAATCCCAGTAGATAGAGTAAGGAAAGCCCTCAGGTCCCTTGAGATGGAGAAAGCACCTGGGCCAGATGAAATACATCCCAGGGTGCTGAGGGAACTGGCGGCTGTCTTGGCACTCCCTCTTGTGGAGCTTTTGAACATCTCTTTGAGGACTGAGTGGGTGCCCCAGTACTAGAGGGTGGTCCACGTCATGTCGATCCACAAGGGGGGGGATCAAGAGAGGAGGCAGAAAATTACAGGCCCGTTAGCCTGATGTCAGTGGTCAGCAAGGTGATGAAGGGTATTGTCGAGGAAAGGCTGGGGAGGGTCACTGGAGCAAATTGGGTACACTGACAATAGGCAGCATGGCTTTGTCATGGGAAGATCGTGCCAGACAAATCATGTTGAGTTCTATGATGGGGTGTCGAGGGCCATGGACCAGGGAAGGCAAGTGGACGTCTTCTTTCTGGACTTTAGCTAGGCGTTTGATTCGGTACCCCACAGTGGCCTGCTGGAGAAGTTGAAGGAAATGGGGGTGGGGATACAGTTAAGATGGATCAGAAATTGGCTCTCTGAGCCGGCTCAGAAGGTGGTGGTTGGAGGGTTCGCCCCATCCTCAAGGTGGGTTACTAGTGGGGTTCCACAGAGGTCAGTGCTGAGGCTGCTCCTGTGCAACGCCTATATCTCAGACATCAGGCAGGGGATCAGGAGTGAAATGAGTCTCTTTGCAGATGACTCAAAACTGGGTTCAGTGGGGGGATGGGAAGGAGGGGAAGGAGGCCTTGCATGAGGACCTGGAGACTCTGGAATGGTGGTTAAAAAAATGGAAACTAAAAATTCAATGTGGGGAAGTGCAAGGTTCTGCACCTGGGAGTCAGCAATCCAGACCCAGAGTATATCCTTGGAGAAGACATGATTCAAGTCACAGAGGGTGAGAGGGACCTGGGGGTAGTGGTAGATATCAAAATGAATGGCACAGAGACCTGTAGGAGGGCAGCGGCAAAGGCAAATAGGATGCTGGGATGCATCACCAGGGTGATTACCTCCAGAAAGGCAGAAGTGATCCCTCCACTGTACAACTGCTTGATTAGGCAACACCTCAAGTATTGTGTATAGTTTTGGAGACCCCATTTATAGAGGGACATAACACTCCTAGAGAGGGTCCAAAGGAGGGCAGCCAAACTGATGCGGGTGCTGGGGGAGAGGACCTATGAGGAGAGGCTCAAGGAGCTTGACATGTACACCCTGGAGAAGAGGAGGGACAGGGGGGACATGATAGAGGTCTTTAAGTACAGGAAAGGGAACAAAGGATGCTCAAACGGAAGGAGGGTGGTTTAACAAGAGGTCACGGGTGTAAGCTGGAAGGGGACAGGCTCAGAGGGGAGAGAAGGAGATGTCATGTCACTGAAAGGGTGGTGGAGCCATGGAATGCACTGCCCAGGGAGCTGGTATAGGTGGAGACTGTGGACAGGTTTAAGAGGGGATGGGACAGGTACAGGGGAGGACAAATCTGACCAAGCCCAGTACAGGTGGAACATCTGGGACTGGGGATGGTATAACCCAAGGGGGAGATGGGAGGGGGCACCAAAATCTGCCATCAGTGCAGGTGCTGAAAATCAAGCAGACTCAAGAGACCATTGGGACTAGTCTGCTGGCGTTTTAGTATGTTAGAATGTAATTCACACACACACACACACACACAGGGTCTTCCACATTTTGATAGCCCTTCACTTGTTGATTCCATGTTCTTCCTTTCTTTCCCACTCCTTCCCCCTTCCTCTTTTGACTTCTAATGTTCTCTCTCCTTCCTCCTTTGCCATCACACGGCTACGTTGATAAACTTGTACCCTGGGGGGACTCTCTCCCCCTCCAGATCTCCCTACCTACTCTCCCGCTCTCAGCCTGTGCTGGTGGCGGTGGCAGGGGCAGTTTCTGCCATAGAATCACAAAATTTGACAGCAGATAAGGATGGTTCTTGTAAACAACAACGGATATGGCGAGATTAGGCTCACTAAGCTGTATGGTTCCATCTGTCTCATTGGCAGAGAATCTGCAATTGGCTGCCCAGAGCAATTGCCAGTGGTATCTGGTGCGGCTATCTGTACTGGAGGGGAGAGAGGAACTTCCAAACCCAGGCTCTCTCACCCTCACGGATGAGGTGGTCTCTGACTCTCTGTGCTACCAAAATACAGGAGGCTGCTAGGAGACTGCTTTTAAGCTTGGCAGGCTCACTCAGTTCTTCCCCCTGTATGCCCCCATATGCCTTGTTGGTGGAGACTCTGTGTACTTGGTAGGCTGGAGCAATGGCAAGCAGTAGCTGGAATGGGAGACTTCACCAAAAGGGAGCAAAGCAATTCCAAACCCAAGCCCTAATTCTCACAGCTCTGGTGGCTCTCTAGCTCTATGCGGTGCTGAACAAAGAAGGTGGCACAACCAAGGCCTCAGCTCTCCCACAACCTGCATAAGGGAATAAAAATAGAACAAGCATGGAACTGCCACCAGAGGACAAAGGAACTTCCCTTTATCATCCTCTTGAAGCCCGGTGGATACCTCATGGCAAGATACCGTGGGGTATACCTTCTTTACCCTACCCCGGAGGGGGGGAAGGGGAGAGAGACAAGGCTATGGGGAGGATGGCACATTGGCACAAATAGGATGTGACCAGCAGGCGACCATAATTATAGGGGGGCCCAGAGGGCAATCATGGGCAAAGAGCAAGGGGTCATAAAAAAAAAAAAGTATAATTCAAAAAAACCTATGAACATAGGGTGGGGAAAATGGCAACATTTACAAGGGACTCAATACATAAGATATCTACCAAGAAACATATGAAACATACACTGGGGGCATTAGACTTCTGACATGTCCAAATTTCTAACACACCGACCACACCCCCCCCCCCAGAGAGTCAAACCGATGAGAGCTTGGCCCACCCATTCTGCCCTTTCCACGTTGCCCCTGAGCCACTCAGCTACTTTGTTGAGCTGCATCCACCACTCTCTCCTTGACAAAGTCCCCCACCATCTTCAAATTGGGATCTCTTGATGCTGCACATATATTTTTCTGAAATATGGTGATCATGACACATGCCAACCACCACCACCATCTCTCCTTTCCTTTTGGGTATACACTAGCCACCATCCCCCCACAAAAAAATGCACAGACACAACACCCCCTCCAGCCAGCTTGATAAGCTAACCCCCCAACCCCCAACACACACAATCCGCACCCCCTGCAGCCAAACAAATGCAGATGAAAAGTGCATACTTGCAGATGCAGTAACATGATACAGCCCAGGTCTGAAGCACTTACCTGGCACACAAATGGGCAAGGATGGCAGGAAGGCAGTGAGGACTTCAGTGTGCTGTCTTGAATTAAAGCAGGCACAGGGAAGGAGACAGGAAGAATAAGTGATTGCAGCTCTTCGGTGAAAGGTACAATGCTGCTGTGGCGAGTGGCGTCTCAGTCAGGACACAGAAGGCGCTTTTTGTTGCTTGCAGTCACTCTCTGCTAGGTAGCAGCACTCAGGGGTGATGTGGCAGCAATCAGCTCATTCGATCAGAACATGCAGCTTCTCCCAATTTGGTGACTTTTTCTGGCAACAGTATCTCCTTTCTTGAGCAGTACTATGCCGAAATCAAGGGAGAATGACTGCTTATACGGGCTAAGCACGGATCAGAGTGGGAACTAGTGGCTTTAGGTAGGGGTAGGCAGAGGTGCAAAAACATCATCAGATCGGCACGGGAAATGTGAAAAAGGGGATTGGTCAGGAGGATAATTTACGTCAGCATCTGTGACGTACACCATAGTCTGTGCAGCGAGAATGGCAGAATGAAGAGAAACAACAGTGAAAAACGGTCAGTCAGAGTGAGGTGCATGTAAATGGCACATCAGCGGGTGATACCGCCGGAGGGAAATACAGGAGTGGAATCGAACAAACACTATGAAGCACCTGGAGGCATGTGGGCACTCACAGCCAAGGGAAAATGCGAGGAAGGAGGTTAAGTTAATAGTAAGGCCTGCGCATGCCACATGGGAGCGCACCATGGGATGTATGAGTGCGCGGCAACCACAGTGCAACTGTGCCATACTGTGACCCCAAGCAGAGGGCATGAAGGGACGTGGAGAGGAAAGATGGCGACTCGCATCTCAGAAGCTGGCCATACTGCATGGCAACATAAAGGCAAATTTCATTAAGGTGAGTGAAAGGCTAAAAAATAATACACAGGTGTTTCTAATAAGGCTGATTAAGCAATGCTAGACTACTTTTGGACTAAAATATCCACGGTTTCCCTTTAAACATTTTGACCAGGAGAGAAGCTTAAGCCAGCATTTTGCAGGTGTACACTTCTATTCATAAAGGAGAATTCTTTTTATTTCATTTAATTTCATGGGAAGGAAGTACAGCCTCATGGTTAGGAGCCCATAATTATAAAACTAGAGACCCAGCAGCCCCAGGTTTTAATCCCACAACCATCACTTACATACTGTGTGACCATAAGCTACTCACGTAACCTCCCTGTGCTTTATTACTCTCCTGTGTCGCACATGAGAGTAAACATCAGCTCACTGGGCTTTTCCTGCCTTAGTGTGCATTTCCCAAACATACATTTCATTTTATCATACCAGGATGAATACATTGAGTCAATAACACATTTGATGTAGCCCTGGGGCATACAAAGCGTAAAACAAGAAACAGCATAAATTGCATTAAAGGAAATAAATACTTATCCAGTTAATACCATCACAGGTCACATACAATTGACATGTCAAACACCTTTACAACAGTTTGTATATCTGAGGAAGTTTTCAGAGAACCAAGGCCGATAGATTAATGCTGACCCTTTCCAAAGGTGTGCTTACATAAAGCCCCGGTGGAATGTTTCAAGCTGCTGGACTGTTTAAGCTAAAGGCTTTGGTGCCCATTTAAGTAGCGATGCTGGGAGTTTGTGCAGAAATACTATCTTTTGCATTTTCTTTGTGATGTTAGATTGTAATTGCTTGGAGCAGAAGCAGGGTTTGATTTTAGCATTGTTTTACTAGCCCAAAATCTAGTGCAAATTGACTAGGGCTAGTGCAGCTAACCCTCTACTTGTCTATCTTGACTAGTGCAGGCTTTCCATGGCTGTTAAGGAAGTTACAAATGTCCCTACTTTAGCAGGCTCTAGTCCTCCTGCTAATCTCTCTCTCTCTCAGTGCTGCAGATGGCCTGGTGTGATTAATACCTCATTAAGAGATGCAGTCATCTGGCAGGTCAAGAAGAGGATCCCACAAAAGGCTCATTATGAGCAATTACCACTCCACTGTTAGAACTTTCAGCTAGTGTTCAGGGTGTGATCAAGGGTGAAGCTGTTAAGTCACTGGATGTGTGTCTGTCTGACAAGTTGTCCCACATTATTAAGACCAGTGCCCCTCATTTCCCTACACTTTGAGTGTCTGTATCCAATATTTCAGTGAAAAAATGATAAGAGGTATACAGGGTCTGCTCTGCAGGTGTTGGCTTTTATCCCAGTCTCACCATAGCTGCTCCCTCTCCCCTCCAAATCGCTCAACTCTGTACTTTCCCTTGGACACCACTGCAGACTGTACTCTGAAATGACTATCCATAGACCCATAGCTGCCATTACTGGCTATACCTCTCAACCTCCTGCCTCATAAATCAGGGACAAGGCTTAAAAAAATCAGGTACAAAGAACCAAAATCAGGGACACATCTTAAAAATCAGAGCTATCAACCCAGAAAGCTGGTAGAATATGGGACATACTGCAAAATGCATTTTCTAAAGAAGAACAAGTCTGTAACTGTAATGCTTGACTTTGTTTTGTGCTTACAGTCCCCACTGTTTAGACACAAAAACACAAATTTTAGGAGGGACAGAGTAAAATTTTGAGACAAAATCAGGGACATCCCTGAAAATCAGGGACACTTGAGAGGTATGTATACTGGCACATGTAGGAGTCCCCAGCTTTTCTAAATGGACCATGCTAGCCAATGCCATCCATACAGTCCCACTCTTATTCTACTCAGCATGTCCTTTCATCCTAAAAACAAAGCTTTGGAGCATGTATGGTATAAAATACCTTCATAAAACACATCATTTGAAAGGTTAAAATAAACATTCATGGGGTGCATAGACCAATCCTATATAGAAACAGGAGTAGTATAGTATCATGCCTTATTGTTTACCCTGGCCTGATGAAAGGAGCATGTTTAAAACAAAAATGTCATACAGTTTTCTGTTTTCCTAGCCCATTAGTTCTCATACTTTATGACAGTGAGCCTCCCCTATGCAATGAAAAAGATTTCGAGCCTCCCCCAAATTTGGGGGAAAAAAACTTTTCCCCATAGAAATCATATTTTACACAGTACACCAGGAATAAAGTGAGACTAATAAAGTTTACTGAGTATATTCTCTTTTTATTCAACTTACTGTTCTCCACCCAGTGCCCCACACACCAGGTTATCGTTGTCACTCTATTTTCTGACTCTTGAGCCCTTATTGCTCTGTTTTCTCTCTATCTGGAACAACTTAGCTAGCCACCTTCTTCTCTCCCTCTCTTACAATGTTGTTAAGCAGCTTCACGTACTCTTCCCTCAGGTGACACCTGAAACAAACACTGGCTTTGTGTGCCTTTCCCAGTCACTTATTTGCATATAAACATCTACTGTAAAAACAAGCCTTGGGTCAGTGTGCCTTTCCCAGTCACTCATCTGCTTATAAACACCTAGTGTAGAAACAAGCCTTGAGTCTGTGTGCCTTTCGCAGTCATCAATTTACATATCAACAAACACCTACTGCAGAAACAAGCCTTGACCCATTGTGCCTTCTAGTCACCAAATGACATATACAGTAAACACACACCTAGACACAAGCTTTGGCTCATTGGACCTTTCCTGGTCACTAGTTTGTGCATAAGTAGAGAAATTAAGCTGCCATTATTCATATTTAGTTTGCTTCATCCTATCACACAAAGCATCCAAAACTTGACCAGACCTCCCCTTGAACAGTTTGGGGCCTCCCTTGGGAGGCTGGCCTCACCATTTGAGAACCACTGCCCTAGCCCCTTAGGTTTGTGTAGCTCCCTCCCCAAAGAAATCCAAGATGTGCTCCTGGCTCACTTGGCACTGTACGAACACTTTCAGACATACCGGGTTCCAGTTGATCAATGGCTGGGGCCTGAGAGTGCCTTTCTCTGCCTGACTCTTTTCATTGCCCTGTAGGTGGTGGTGAGAATGTGGTGAGGTGCATGATGATATTGTGAGTACAGAGCTAGGTCTACTTGATTGAACATTTGCTGCTGTGTTATCCTCTGGGGTGTGTGTGTGTGTGTGTGTGTGTGTGTGTGTGTGTGTGTAAAAAGAGGAAGACAGAAGGCCATGGTGAAAAACAATGGGAGGCACACTGTGTGTGGTGGCATTGCAGTATTGTTTTCTGCTGGGTCTGGAAGCAATGTGGGAGCAGGATAACTGCAATAATCTGAGTATTTTCTTGGCTTGCATTTTTTTCCTTTATAAGTGATCAAAATTTACCATTATAGTTGTGGACTAGTGCAACCATCTATGGGTTAAGGTTGACCCCTGAGCAGGAGTTTCAATGTGTACTTTTTTTTTAAAAACAAAAATGGAGCAAAAAACATGTGTGTGTGTGTGTGTGTGGGGGGGGGGCAGCACCCCATCCAACAATGTAACATAGGACTGGAGGTTCCAGTGATTTGCTACAGTTCCACAAGGTCACAAATAACTCTAGTAGCTCTTTCAGAAAAAGAGATGTGCAAGAACAAGGGGGCACAATTTGAAAATAGAGGGGGGAAGGCTCAGAGGTAATGTGAGGAAATATTTATCATGGAGAGGGTTGTAGATGCATGGAACAGCCTTCCTGAGGAGGTTCTGGAGTCAAAAATTCAAGAATGCATGGGATAGACATAAGGTAATTCTAGTGGGGGGGGTTAGGAGGAAGTAGGCTGTTGGTTAACTAGGATCTGCAGCTTATCCATGAGGTAGGGAGCTGGGCAGACTAGATGGACCAAGCAGTCGTTATCTGCTGTCAGATTCTATGTTTCTATGATATGAATTTATGAACCCAGGCCTCCAAATTCCTAAACCTATAAACTGCAAATTCCTGTCTAAAACAGTTACATACAGTACAATAGACTTGTTCAGCACAAGTTCTATTATTATCAATTATTTTGTGGGTTTTAAAGGAAAACTGAGGGCATTTTAATAATCATCTATTGTATCTTGTATCCAGTAGTCGTGTGTTATGTATGTATAATTATGCTTTGTTCTAGTGTTATAATAAGGTTGCTACCTCTTGACCTGGAATTCTACTATAAGTGAGACAATAGTTTCACTGAGTTATATCCCAGATCCCTGAGGATCAGTCAAAAGAAATATTGCCCAAACCAAGGCTTCTATATTTGCTACAGACAGAAATAATAGGTTTTTCATGCTTTGCTGTTTGTGAATAACTCTTTTTCAAATGTTTTTGGATGTCAACCACAGTAAAACCACAATAACACCATGAAACCACATTTTTGCTTCCACATTCTGCTGTGTTACACATTTATTGGTTTAGTTTCAAGTGCACTGGGTATGTCATATGAAATTCTGACACCATGAGGTGTCACAAAAAATAACATCATGATATAAGTAACTAGTCTGGAAAAAAAACACTTGAGGAGTTTCCTTGCAAGTTCTGTGCAATGCTCAGGGGGATTAATTGCCAATTGTTTTTAGAGCAACTCTTTAGGCTGCACAGTATGTGCTTTGCAATTTGCATCACAAAAACTGCTTTGTGATTTTTATCCACACAAAATGCAAAGTGTTAAATAATGAAAGTGCAACACTTGACATGGGGACAGTAGTGTGTTGTATCTCAGAATTTACACCTACCCTCCTTGATTCCCTACCTCAGTCATTGGAGTCGCCACAGCAGCACCTCCTTCTCTGGCTTGTAAGGCAGGTGAATGACTACTTCCCCAGCTGATGCTACTGCTGTACTGTAATTCACTGTAGGGGTTGTGTGAAGTAAGCAGTAAGCCACAACACAGTGCATGAAAGGATTTTAGTGCATGCCTCAGGGGAATGAGGAACCAGGCCAAATGACAAGTGTTCTTACACCCCTTGAAAGTGCATTCAGATATTTTAATGCCCAACCTGGAATGATTTATTCCACTTATAAGATGGCTCAATGTTCTTTTCATATTACTGTATATGTAAAGTGAAACATTTTTAACATGATTTTTTAATATAAATTCTTTGTTTAAATATGTTTTAAATAACAAAATACATGAAATACTTTCTGATCTGTGTAGGTAATGATGCTCTTTTTGCCTTGGTAATAAGGTGCAGCACCTGACTGTGCAGTGCTGGAATTTCATGCAAGGTCAGGTGATATCTCTTAGCCAGTGAAGTTTTAAGGTGTTTTCTTGCTATTTTATAACACCATGTGGTCTGCATCTGCCCTCACCAAGAATACATCTCTTCAAAAGTTAAAAATTGAAAATATATTTGTGGGGGTACGTTGTCTCATGGGGACAGTGTTGTACATCATAGCACAACTGTGTATCAGCTGCATAAGGATAGGTCTACTATTTGGCAATGCAGTTATTTGTTAACCAGGTGGGTGCACTGGTCCAAGGGACCGTTTTCAGGCATAGCCCAGGCCATTAACATGACACAACAAAGTTAATAGAAAAAGCACATACATATCAAGATGTATTGGATTGCTACAATACTGTTGATAATACATACATCAGGTCAGCACAGTAGGAATTAACCTTAGATCATGAGAGGGAATTCAAGCAATAAATCACAACAATGTACACAGTTTATAGAGTATACAGAACAGAAGAGTGTCACAGATATATGACAGAAAACAGCAGGTTTGGCCAGAACCAAAGCAGGGGTATTAGGATTCTGTGTTGAGGGGGCAATTACAGGTATAGACAGCTAAGAGGCTGGATCTACACTGCGATTTGAATAAGGAGTATGATTCTAGACAGTATAGGAGAGTCAGTAGGCTGTTCCAGTGGCTTGGAACATCAGCAGAGAAGGCCTTTTTACCCACACATGTGGCAACTTGGCACTGTAGTCGAAGGGTAGAGGAGGACTTGAGGCCACATGAACAAGGTTTAGACTTGAGTAGGGAGGACAGGAGGCTGACTCTTTCCTGAATGGATTTATCTATGGTTCATCCTAGTAAGTATTCATGGTAGGCCCGCGGGGAGAGCTAGCTGAGGGCCTAGTAGAGGGAGTAGTGATGCGTAAATTACGGAGCCATCTAAACAAACCTGCATATGTTGTTGTATGTTATATTGAATATGGATAGTCAGGAGGATGCGATTTGTGTATAATCAGGGGAGCAATAGTCCAGAAAGGGAAGTAATGTACCCTAAGGAATGGTAAACCTTACTTCTAACCCCAGTAATGCTCAGTATATTCAAAACTTTATGCAGTAGCCTTCTAAGGTAGAACTGTCCTGAGAGATGGGACATATGCAAATGATGGAATCTTTTGCATGAGCCACTTTTCAAATGCTGCATTCTACTAACTGCCTTTGCTCTAAACCCTTAGATTCTTCTCCGTCTGTCAAGACTAGACGCTCGGAGATCCTCTCCTCATCATCTTGTTATGACGTGAGAAAACTTATAGAATTTATATAAGTATTCTTTACATTTCATTTGCTGCCTTCTTACTTTTATAGTTTTAAGTAAACCCATAGTTTTAGTGTTTAAATTGTAAGTTTATCAGTTTCTTCCGGTTCGGTATAACCGGGAGGAAACCGAAGTGTATTCTACATTTATCGGAGTTTTCTGACTAAAAAACTCCGTTAGTTATGTTTAGTTTTATTTAATTTAGCTTGTTTAAAGAACTGCTAATACTGGGCTTTGAACCAATAGCCTCGGTTCATTTTACTTGGGTTTCTGGTCCCGATCGGTTCCTCATTGGTCGGGAACTGACGCGAATGTTAAATAAAGTTTAAATAAATTCATTTCTTTTAGCGATTACAACTTTTATCGGTTTTATTGGAAAATGTCAGAAAAAAACGAGAAAGAAAACTGGTGATCCCAGTTTTGAATCATGTGTTGAGAGTGGTGATATTTGTTAAGGCAAACCATCTTTGTTTGCTCTCTGGGCATGTTCATTTCCAAGCAAAGTGAAATCTGCATTACATGTCCTCAGAAAACTATTTAAACATGCCTGGATAAGGCTAAAAAGGAAAAAAAAGTTATCACCACCTAAGGGTCCCTCTAGCTCTGACCAGCAGACACCCTAAATTTCTGTGGCTGAAACCACAACAATTATTGTAATGGCTACCCCTGAGATGGGTATACAAACAATTCTTTAGAGGCTTGCTGAACTGGCTGACTACCTGGTTCCCTCTAAGAAATAAAATATAACTAAGCACACTGAACCCACTGCTAGACAGTGTACGGAGACTTCTGTGCCTGCTAGACTTATTAAACCGGCTACTCCCTGGTTCTCTCAAATAAATCAAACACATAACCTCCTGCTGGACAGCATTTGGGGTCTTCTGTGTCTGCTATAAAGCCTAACAACTCCTGCAGAAATTGTAAGGCTTTCTAGGAGAAAGTGTGGAAAATGCCTTGAATGGTTAAAAAAAAAACAAAAAAAACTTTAAGGCTTGCAAGGGCTGTCTGTTTCTCAACAGCAGACTACTGCAAAGCAGTCTTTCTCCTCTGCTCAGTCTTCCTATTATTAAGAGGAAGAATATATGTTTATGATTATATAGAAGAAAGGGGAACCTATTAAACTGAGGTTTTCCCTGAACAGGAGTTGGGCTATTCCCACAGAGAATTTGAGGATTATTCCTCACTTTTCGTATAGTGTGAGAAATGACTGGGCTGACACCCACGAAAAGCTTTTCCTTCCTGTGAATACATTCTTCAGGACAGATACTTTATGGATTTCTACAAATTCAAAGCTCTGTCTTCCCCTCTTGAAAAAAGGCTGGATAAGAAATATCAGCTGGACAGGTAGGGAACTGAATTTTCATTCTCCCACCCTGTTCACCAAGGAGTAGTGTAAGTGACAGCCTGTAACAAGGCAAAGATACCCTGGCATTCCTCCTAACAAGGATTTCAGGAAAATTGACAGCACGGCTTTCGAGCCTTTGATGCTTAATACCAAAAGTCACTATGGCAGTCTATCCTTGCTATGGCAGTCAAGGCTCAGACATCCCTTTTAGATGATCTAGCTGAAACAGTTAAGTTGGGTTTGGGAGCAGCCAAATACCAGTCATATGATTGCTGCTTTTTATGATTGCTGCTTTTTCAGGCACTACTGCCAGATAAATGGCAGATTAAGTAGCTCAACGGGGTTTGCCTGGCTGAGAGTCACAAACCTCATTCAGGATACCCAAACCAAGGCTATGTTTTTTCCAGTTGAGGGTCATCCCCTCTTGGAAGAAAGATAAAGGCTTATATGACAAAGGTGGATGTATACAAAAAACACCTATAGTTGTAGTTCTGCAAAAGAAAGCTTCCCCTTCACTAAAACATATGGAAGGAGAGGTAGAGACAGATCATTTCACATTAAGCCTTTCTTTTATCAGGCTAGAGTTGTGCCTCAGTATCAGCAGTACCCACACATGGGGTACTTCAGGCACCACAGTGGGTTAGGGATTGGCTCAGAGTTCAAATCCCTGCCAACAGGAAAAAAACCAAAAAGAAAATTCAAAACATGTTACTGTCACAAAGTAGAGCCTGTCCTAGTACAGCAAAAGGTACCACAAAGAGAATGGAGGTGTGCTGGCCTGTATTCAACTTCATGGTACTAAACAGGCATTTTTAACAAGGCCAAAGTTCAAAATGATAATTTTGTCACTGATTCTGCCAACACTCCAGACAAGGGAAGGGTTGGCATCACTGGTCTTAAAGGGTGCTTATTTCCTCACTTTCATAAGGGAATTTCACAGAAAGTACCTCAGGTGCATACTCCCATCAGGTCATTCTCCAAGAGTCTGCACGAAGTGTTTGGCAGGGTTTCTGACACACCTTCAAAGACAAGGTGTCACAATTTTTCCCATACCTAGATGACTGGCTAGGGGTTGTGAAATCAACCCAGCAAGTGGCCTAGGAGCTCCTGGAGTCACTAGGGTCCCTGATAATCTAAAGAAGTTCTGTCCTTCAGCCTACTTAGGCACTATGATTCATAGAAGCAGAGTTAGATACCTTGCAAGGCAGGGCCTGCCTGCCTCTCAGCAGAGCAAGATGTATCCCACTGATAGTGGGCTCATTCAGCCTGAACAAACAAAAAGCCAAAAGACAGCTTCTTCAGCTACTGGCCCCATGACACCTGCCACTGGCATAATCCTGGAATCCAGGTTATGGATGAGGGACATTCAATTTCACCTCTGGGTTCATAAGGGAAAGGTCCCTCCTTTAAAACTAATTCTGATAACAACAAATATTGTTACAGGTCACCCAAGGGTGTAAAGAAGAAACCAACCTGAGGAAAGAGGTCCCCTTTTTTTCAGCAAGAGTCCCCATCAATTGTGCTGTCAACAGATGCATCTCTGCTAGTGTGCGACTCCCATCTGGGGGTTCACACTATCCCAGCACAGAGTCACTTCTGCACACAAACCTGCTGGAGCCAAGATTAGTGTCACTGGCACTAAGGGTTTCCACACAACTAGTACATGGAAGGTGGTACAGGTCAGAAGAGACAGTACCACTGCAATGTATTACACAAACAAGCAGGGATGGATAAAGTCAAGCCCTGCCTGCAGAAGACTTATGATAATAAGGAGTCAGTATAGGATGCTCCATGGGGGCTATTCATCTGCCAGGCAAGGACAATACCTGGGCAGATACCCTGACTCAAATCAGCTAGTCCAATCATAGATGGGATTTGGACGGTCAGGTGGTGCAAGAAACTTTAGGAGGTGGGGCACCCCAGAGGTATACTGGTTTGTGTCCCACCAGAACCATCACCTGCCATTGTACTATGGCAGACCACCAGACATGGGAACAATCCCTCTGGATGCTCTGGCTCTGGATTAGTCAGGGAAGCATCTACAAGCCTTTCTTCTTTTCCCTCTGGTGTACCTAGTATTTCTTAAGCTCAGGTGCCAGTCAGCATCAATGCTCTTGATCATCACCCCCAGCACACTCCACCCACTTGAACAGGTAACAACATACAAGTACCTGGGCATCACTTTTGATGCAGGCTTTACCTTCCACATGCATTTAAGAACCCTGTCATCAGCCATGAACTCCAGGATTGGTCTCCTCTACTGCCACAAAGACTGCCTCCCAGAATTTGCCTTAAAATTGGCCATCACCTCATCCGTGTTGTCACTGGCCAACTACAGACTTCCAATCTACGCAGCTGCAGACCCCACCACCCTGTCTAAAGTCCAGACCTCTATTAACAAAGCCTGTAGGCTCCTGACCGGCGCCCATAGCAGAACTCACACATGCCTGCTATACTTTGCCACAAACATTCTCACACTTGAGGAACGGCTGAAATACCACACCTGCCTGCTGGCTAAAAAGACCCTGTCTGGGCTATGGCCCCCAGGGGTCTCCACATCCCTGCAACAGGCCACCCCACCTGTGCTAACCCATAACTCCACTAAAGCCACCTTCCTAGTACCCAGATCAAGGACCTCTCTTTGCCAAAGATCCTTTCATCATAAAGCTCTGGCCTGGTATAACTCCCTCCCAGAGGGAATCACAGAAATTCCCAGGATTGGCCTGTTCAAAATAGCCCTCCAAAAACACATTGTTGACAGTCGGTGCTGTAACTGCCTGTAGTGGAACTGAATTCTGTCTAAGCTAGTCCCTCTAAGACGTCACTGGGTTCCACGGACGACTAAGCACTGGTTTCTAGATCTGAGTATGACGCTTTCATGGATAACTATAACAACTGTGTTTGTTCAATGATGCCTGTATCTCACCTGTATGTAACCTCTGTCTAAACGTCACTTACTTCTTGTCCACCCTCCCTGCGATGAGGTGCCTTTGTAAACGAGTCTCTGACTCAAAGGTTGTAAAACTGATTATTCTAATAAATAAATAAAAATAAATGATAGTACCAGACTGGGCCAGGCAGCCATAGTACTCTCTGCTACTCTCCATGTCTGGGTTTGAACCAATACACCTTCATCGGAGGTACAATCTGCTAACCTCCAACCAAGGGAGGCTCCTGTGCCTAAAACTTGGGCTCAAGGCATGGCTCTTGGGGGCCTACAATATGTGGAATTGCATTTTTCTGAAAATGTCTTGGACATTTTAAGTGGTTACAGGAGTCCCCTCTATTAAGGAAAGCTATGCTTCAAATGGAAAAGGTTTTTTCTATTGCTATTCGACTAGGAACTGGTACCAGCTCATGCTGGGGTCCCAGTTGTGTCTGATTATTTTCTTATTTACATTCACTGGACTTGCAGTCCAGCACCCTTAAGGTCCACCTAGCTGTAGCATCAGTCTGCATATCAGCTAGATAAGATGTTTCAAGTCGCTCCAGATTCTATCTCCAAAAGCGCTTTTTAAGGGCTTCACACATAACAGTACAGGCTGGTGTCCCATCTGTGCTGGACTATCTTACCTATTGCATTTACTGGACTTACAGTTCAGTACCTTAGAAGCATATACTTATATTTCAGTGGACAGAATGTTCCTCTATTTCTCTGTGCCCCAGGCCCTGTTTTCAAAAGGTTCTTTAAAGGCCTATCCTATTTGCACACACCCTCACAAGGAACTGGTACCAGCATGGTACCTAGATGTGTGTATGGTTAGGCTCATGGTTCCCCCTTGTGAGCCTATGCTTTCAGTTTATTGGAGATGTGCCACATGAAAATTGTTCTTTCCTTATGGTAATTTATGTCAGAGAAATCAGTGAGACCCAGTCTCACTGCATTGAACATGGCTACATTTCATTCCACAGAGACAAAGTGGTCCTGAAAATAAACAGGAAGTTTCTTCCAAATGGATTTTAATTTCCATTTGAACCAAACCATTACATGACTTGTCTTTTCACTGATACTTTGGTTCAAGTGAAAGGAGTCTTCATTGTTTGGATGTCAACGAGTTTTTTAGCTACTACTTGACAACCACTACAGTCCATAGGCAGGATAGGAAACACCTGCTCCTGACCTATGAAATGTGGGAAAGGCTAATCCAGCATCAAAAGGTTAATTTCTCGATGGATAGTCCAGTGTATCCAGTTCTGCTACACAAAGGCTGGTAAAAGAGTCCCCATCAGATTTAAGGGCTCATTCCACAAGAGAGACAGCTGGTACTTTAGCAGCTGCCAGGGATGTTCCATTACTGGACATTTGTAAAGCAGCTACCTGGAAAACAGTACGCACCTTTACAAAGCATTACAATCTGGATATTTTATCTAGGGGTGATGCTAGGTTTGGCACAGCAGTCCTGCAAAGTCTGTTTCCAAATTAGAGTTATGTACCCACCTCCAGGTGTACTGCTTGGTAGTTTGCATAAAGTTATGAATATACTGGGCATTACTGGGGTTAGAAGAAAAATTACTTACCATAGTAATTGTGTTTCTTCCCAGTGATGCTCAGATATTCATAACTTCCCTCCTCTTCCAGAACTTCAGCCTCTGCACTCCTGTATACTGTGCTCTCAGAGGTATAAATGTAATGTGTGGCACATAATGTTGTGATTGCATTCACTATTGTTATTTCCCCCTTGCCAGGTGATTCTGCCATTCAGGGGTATTCTTTCACATGCTATGCCCTCCTGCTGGAGGCCCTTTTTCTGGGTGTTAAAGGAGTTCCTACTATAATTATTATCATTTTTTATTACTGTTATCTCAATATTGTCATCATTGTCATACTTAGTCCTTGTGGGCCTGTCTTTCCAGGTTTCTAGGCAATCGGAGGGTTTAGAGCAAAGGCAGTTAGTAGAATGCAGCATTTGAAAAGTGGCTCATGCAAAAGATTCCATCATTTGCATATGTTCATCTCTCCGGGCAGTTCTACCTTAGAAGGCTACTGCATAAAGTTATGAATATCTGAGCATCACTGGGAAGAAACACAATTACTATGGTAAGTAATTGTTTCTTCTGCAGCCATAAGATCCTTGAGCAGGAGGCCAACCCCCAGTTTCTGGTTCATGCATCTAACTGTGAGTCCAGTATGATCTGAAAAGGTTAAGGACGTGTCTAGAGTGATCCCCAGATATCTGAAGGGAGACACTTGTTCTAGGGGAGTGCTGTCGGAGGATAGAATGTGAAAATCTGGTCCTAGTTGGGCACACTTGTTTTAAAAATCGCAGGGCAACCAGTGTTTGCACTGACAAACCCATGGTCATCCAATGTTTCTTGAACACACAAAGACTTCTCTGACAATTACTTAATTGCTAGGTGGCTCAGTAGGTAGCACACTTGCCTCTGAGGCCGGGAGATCAGAGAGCTGTGGGTTCAGTTCCCACATCTGGCACTTGGGTTAATATCCCAGTACTGACACTGTAGTGCAGCATGAGAGGGGTGCTGAACTTCTGAGGTGCTGTCTTTCAGATGAGACGTTAAACCGAGGTCCCATCTGCCTGGATTGGTGGTAGTTCAGGTGAATGTTAAAGATCCCATGGCACTTATCGAAAAGAGTAGGGAATTTCCCCCGTGTCCTGGCCAAATTTTCCTCATTCATTAAAAATGCCACCAACAGCTTAATCTGGTTCAAGATCAGTTGCATTCATCTGTATCCCCCTCCCCCGGGTCGTGCCTGAAAATAGGCAGGATTTGTCTAGTGCATTTACCCGGTCAACAAAAAAAAAACTAAACAGTTTCATCAAATTTAAATCATAAATTTATTCAGAAGTGCAAGCTGCATGCTTGCAAACCTTTTTAAAATCAAGTTGGTTTATCTAATGTAGGATACAGTCTTCTGTTTCAGTCTTGGAAGTACCTAATGGTGAACTGGATACAGACTGAACAACTAGTTATTTAGTAGTCTCCAAGAATAGTAAAAGTTAATCGTGTAATTATTAATGATTGATTTCCACTAGTAATGTCACCTTAGTAAAATTTCTTGCTTCTATTTTTAAGACTGTTGGACTGAGTTTCAACTTTGTACTGTAGATGCAGCCACCAGCTAAGGGGAATAAGTTTTTTTGAAGTGCTGTGCCTATAGCCACCTGCCATTTCTAGGTCTCAAAATACTCGATGTTCACTAATGATATCTCCTCCATTGGGCCGCACCTTTGGAACTGTAAGCCATTTGTGTCAGAACCACTCAGAAACATTTGCTAACCAGGGGCCGCCCACAATGTGCAATGTAGGCACCTATATAATCATGGTGGTCCCATTGCTCCTCAGTTCTTTCTCCTGCTGTCCACCACTTGTCAGACCTGTAGAGAAACAATGCCGTGATTTTCTTCAACTTTAATTGTTTCCTAACATTGCTTCTCCTTTTTCAATGTCCTTTTATGCTGTTGTCGATAGAACCTTTATTTAGGTTTTGTACCTGAGGTTGCAAGATCTACAAGGATGCTCACATGGTTTGTGTTTGCTGTTTGTGGCTGTCTCAGAATGTCAGTACCTGCAAGCTCTGCCAGGGATTCAACCAGGTGACGAGGAGATACTGAAAGAAGGCTCTATAAATCTTCATCACCTTCAAGGCATGGAAGCTCAAGCCAAGGATGGGGGCTCCAAGTTGGCTTCTTCCTCATTTGACTGCAACTAGGAAGGACACTCCCTGGTATTTGGGATGCTGTTGTTATTCAGTCATTAAGGACTAAGACAAGAATAAATCATTGTCAAAGTTCTCCACTGCCAGCCCTTACCACAAGCATAAGGATAAGGTTCATGCTTCGCCAGTGAGGTTGAGTTCTCCATTGAAGGAGGATAAGTTCTCATCATCGTCTGCTCCAACAGTAATGACTACAGCCTCCCCCAATCATCAATGAGACTCCAAGGTCAGGGTCGGTGTCTGGCTCTGGCACTGCTGTACTTACTATGGATCGTATGAAGCTACTCTTGTCGGGTTCTACACCTTCAGTGTTGGTTGTCTCAGGCCCTTTCTGTATAAAGCACACTTAACTGGCTTTTCAGTAGGCTCATTCACGTCATTTAAGGGACCTACGTGAATGAGAATTTGATTATACTGTTAGTCATTAAAAGAATGGGAATTCATTGCAAAAGAACATTAATGCAGACATTAGGGTTGAAGAATGTAAAGCACACAGAGAAAGGAAATGAAAACACTAGGGTTTGGAGTCTCAGGACTCTTGGCAAATTGGTGGTGTGGTGTTCCTTGGGGTTTTCAAGCCTAATGCCCACCCAGTCCTCTGAGCAAAGAAAGTAAAGTTATACATGATCTCTTGCTTCACAAAAGGCCAACGGGGGCCTGTGTAAAGAAACATATGACTGATTCTGCAGCTCCATAACCATAGTTGCCTAGCTCCAAGCAATACTCCAATGGGGCATGGACTTGACCTGTAGCTTGTGCTTTGGTCACAAGGCTATGGGCTGGGAAAGGGGGTGGGCATTGGTGTTGAAATCTTCAAGGAACATCACACCACCAATTTGCCAAGACTCCTGAGGCTCCACACCCTAATGTAATGTTTCCCTTCCCTTCCTTTTTTTATGTAGTTGACATTTTCAGTACTGTGGATGTACCCTAAGGTAGTTGATATTTTTTCTTTTGGGGGGGGGGGAGTCGTTGATAGAAAAGTATTTGCTGGGATTGGAGACTGAGATTTTTGTTTACAGGCTGAGATACAAGATGTTACATTTATCTGCAGTTTTTAAGAATACGTAATGCTTAATCTTATCTGTATCAGTCTTCCCTATTCATCAATGGTGGGTTCAGGCTGGAGGACAGGACCTGGAGCTCCCTAAGAGGTGGAGCCATTGGGATAGTGCTGCCGAGGCCATGTATATTGTGGTGCTCGGGTTGGTCAGTAACCGATGCCGACTACTCCTCAGACCCAGTTCTGCTTCTCCCGCTGTTGAGTCGACATGTACCTCATGTGGAGCGATTTGAAACTGCATCAGTGGCTTAGCTGACACCTAGTTCTGTACTGCTTCTCTTGGCACCATTGAGCTGGTAAGATCTTTCCATTTATTTTATTTTTGATGACGCCGAGTGCTGTTTTTGTTTCTTGTTTTTCCGTCTGGTCATGTCTCATTCAGAGGACAAGAAGAAACCCTCTAATGTGGGTCAGCCTCCTATGCGGTGGTGTCCCTGTGGCTGACTTTATTCTGTCATGGACCAGCATGACTGTTGTTTGACCTGCTTGGGCCCAAACCATGATATGGATCGATGCGATGCCTGTTTTTCCATGGACCATCGAGTTCTTGAATTGCATGCATTTAAAGTCGGATGTGCGATGCCGACTTTTGATGGACAGGCTTGCACCCAGGACACCAAATGCAGGGTTCTTGACCCTTCCTCTGGGTCTCCTCTTGGTCCTATACAGCCCGTGGTGGAGGGGGTTTCTGCCAATTTTAGCCTTGCCTCGGTGGGAACTCCTTCCATGGTGCAAGAGGCCCATCCTGACTTCTCTGGGAGGCAGACGGGAGGCACCGTTTTGGCAGTCACCTCTTTGGAGGTGAAGGCTCCCCCAGTGTTGCAGCCTAGGGCCTTTGGGCCCAGTCCAGCATCTTCCTTGGTGCTGCCTTCCAGTGCCGCCTCTCGCTTGCAGTGCTGGAGATTGGGGCAGCATTGTGGGTGGCACGATGCCAGCTCCCGGTGCCGGAGATCGTGTTGGCACTGTGGGTAGTGCAGGGCTGGTTTGCAGTGCCATTTGCAGCCCCAGTACTGGAGGTGATTGCAGAGTGGTCTGGGTCTGGACCTCCTCTGGTGAGGATGATGACTCAGAGGCAGACCCGGACTGGCTTCCAGACTCTTTGGAGTTCTCCGACTCCTCCTCACTCAGCGCTTCAGCTCCGGTTCAGACCCCCTCCCTTGGAGTTGGTGGCTACTGTTGATTCTGGTGTCAGTAGTCCCAACCAGTCCTCGGGTGCTCTGGGTGGCACTGGGGGACATACCAGAGTCAGTGGTTCCCCTTCCTCCTCCTTCTTGGGAGGCATACTCCCTCTTTTCGTTGTTCAGGCTGGCCTCACCTTTAGGCCAGCTGGGGCATCTCGGGCAGGGGAATGTACTTTCTCCATGACCGTCTCTCAGGAGTCGGCTGTGGTGATTGAGTTGCATAAGCGATTCTGAGGAAGAGGTCCCTCTCTGAGTCTGATGGGTTGAGGGGATAGAACTGGGGGCAGCACCCTTACCTGGGAGCCCGGGCAGGAGTCGCAGTGCCTGTCTTGTTTTCTCTCCTGGGGTCTCACTGGGAGGGATCTCATCTTTAGAGGCTAGGGGCCACCCTTCTGGGCTCATGTGGCCCTGGTCGCCTCGCAGGGGGAATTCTCTCTTAGGGCTCAGTCCTGGCCATTGCAGCTCATTTGAACAGCCCCTGACTGCTCTGACCAATGGATCTTCTCCATTCTTGAGGTCTCCTGTTTGATTCCTCAGCCCTGGCAGAGGTTGCACTCCTTCAGAGGTCTTTAGGCCCCTTACCTCTGCCAGCACCTCCCTCTCTCCCAGGCCATGTTGGTCCTACGGAATCTCTCACCTAGGAGCAGTTTAGGTCCACAGCTGCACTCTTCCCTGCCTACTTTAGGTCCATGGATGAGGAGGTTTTCCACCATTCCCCTGTGCAGCCAGTGTCTGACTCTCTGGACTCATTGGCTCCCTCATCTTCCTCCTTTGAGGGAGAGGATTCCTCCATCCACCTGTCCCCAGCGGATGATTTGTCTAGCTATCAGCACTTCCTTGCGGAGTTCGTTGGCGAGCTCCACATATCCAATTTAGGAAGTCACAATTCTGAGCAGATGATTCATGCCTTTTTAGGCAAATTCACTGCGGCCAACCTGGTGGTTCCTGCCTGGCCCTCCCCCTTCAGGGAGGCATCTTATTGCGCCTGGAGAAGTCCCTCAATCCTCTCTCCAGCCCTGAGGGACTGCCAGAACAGGTATTGCGCACCTCTAGGGTCTCCAGGAGCCTTGACTCACCCTTCTTCAGGTGTGACATTACTGGACACACTCTCTGGGCATAGACGCTCAAGACGTGACTGATCCCCGGAGTCAGACTCTACTGAGTTTGATTTTTGGAGGAGGAGAGTATTCACTTTGGCACATCTCTCCTTGTCTATTTCAGCACATCAAGCTGCTTATAACAGGCACTTATGGTTTCTGCTAGGACAGATCCTAGTATCCTTGCCTGATTTGGAGGCAACCAGACAGGCCATTGCCCTCTCTGTGTGGGGGTCTGGAGCTTGAGAGGCACCAAGCAAGGACATCATATGACTCCAGTGAGGTGGCATCCAGGCTGGCGGGGAGAACAATCTGCATTAGGTGGACAGCATGGCTTTGTCTTTCCAGGTTATCACCCATAACCTGGCATAGGGTGACTACCTCCTCATTCTGGGGAACCCACATTTTCTCCCGCAGGGTGACGCGAGAGCTTCAGGGGCAACTTCCCTCTCCTGATCACAGGAGAACACTGCCTCACCCAGACCAGCCTCGGGTCTAAACAGGCCTAGAAGGGTTCCCTCCTCCGGTATCTCCCCCCACAGGAGGCTGAAGGACTTCTGTCCCTCAGTGAGGTACCAGGTCCCCTTCAGGGGGCTTGGTAATCACCCACCAGTGATGAATGGTGAAGACTGACACAGATAAAATATGAAAATTACTTACCTACCGTGATGCTTGATCTTTCTGCGTATCTTCGCCATTCATCACTGCTTCCTGCCCACCTTCCCCTCTTAGGCCTCAGTCTCTGGGCGATACCTCCTCCCTGTTTGTCTTTCCAATCAGTGTACTGCCAGTAAGTCTAGTACCTCCAGCTCTGTCACTTTTTTTTTTGAAATTGTTGTTTATACTCCCCCCCCACAGTGCCAGTCTCCACTCTTTCAGGAGACACAGATTGCAGTCTCTCCCCACACTGCAGCTTCCCCGTTTCTGCCCCGGTGGCTTCCCATCGAGCTGTGGCTGTACCCCCCCCAGGTAAGTATGGGGTGGGGCAGCATGCCCCTGAGAATCTTGCTGTGTCATAGCCACCAGGGAAGTTGGGGAGGTACAGGCAATCAGGGTCAATTCTGGGTCTCTGTCACCTAGGAGACGGCACCAGTTTTCCTATTTTTTTCTCCCCTTGGCGTGGTGTGCATCCCTTGACATCAAGACTCTAGGCGCTGATGCCCACCACATTTCTCAGCCGGTTCCTTCCTGGATATAGGACTTGCAGTACCCCGGGCCTCCACCTGGGGTCAGGCAAACTGTGGGCCTTGGCCTCCCTCCTGCCCTGGGAGAAGGCGAGCAGTTGTGGGATGTTCAGGCCTTTCTCCCCCAGCCAGCCCTCCGGCGACCCGAGTCCACTCTCGAACCTGGATCCCCAGCGTCACAAGTGGAAATCCAACTGCTGTGCTGACGGGCTGGCCAGCTCCATCACTTTTTAAAGTGCCTAGAGCGCTTGGGGAGATAAGCAGGGAGGCAACCCCTTGGTCACCAGAGCTCTCTTTCTCTCTAATGGGACCCTCCTGTGGGTCGGAAACTTCAATCTCAATGCTTATCTAAGCCATAATATTCTCTTAGAACCGGGATGGTGAGGCCTTGGTGATCCCTTTCCTTTTTCCACCTCTATCTGAGCATTTTCCCTGAGGAGTTTCCCTTCGGGATTCCTGTGGCTCTGTCTTTCAAGTTAGAACCCCCCCCGTCCTTCCTCAGAGGGACATTGTTTAAAATAGAAGAGTTAGGGGGCTTAATTTATATCTCTTTCAGGATGAGTCCTGTCCCTTCTCTTATCCCTTGCTTGGGGAGAAGAAGACATTGCCTCCTATCCCTTGGGGACTCTTCAAAATTGGTGCACTGTCTCGTCTTTCAACTTAGCCAGCCATCTGCTGCACACTCCCTGACGTTTCCTTCTTGGAAGAAACGTAAATGACTCAGCAGCATTGCGCTTCTGTAGTCCTCTAGCAGTCCTTCAGCCTGTGGTGAGGAGTGTGGTGTTTTCCTTCATTCCCTCTCCCCTTCTCTTCTCTCTTTCTTCCCTAGCCTATCTCTTCTCCCTCCCTAGTCCTATACCTCCCTTACTCACCCAGAGGTTGGGGCCTCTTGTCCCATACTCTTAGGTTCCTCTCCTTCTGTCCTCTTACCTGGCTTTATTCCTTCCTTAGTTCTATATCCTTTCCTTTTTCTATCCCTTGGGCTCCCTTGCCATGCCCTCCCTTTATCTAGACTACTATCTGGTATGCAGAACTGGGTCGAGGAGGAGTCTGCGTCAGTTGCTGGCCAACCCGCAAGTGCCATGCAATGCATCGGCCTCGAGGGCAGTGCCATCCCGACATCGGCTCCTCCTCTTGCAAAAAAAATTAAAAGCTCCCACGGGGTCCTGTCCTCCGGCCTGAACCCACCAGTGATGAATGGTGCAGATACACAGAAAGATCAAAAATTACGGTAGGTACGTAATTTTCATTTAATGCATATAACAGTAAACATCAAAAACATAAGGACTGTTTTAATATTTTTCTTTTGCAAGAAGAAAGAAGAAAAGTTGTAACAATGTTGATTTAATCAGACTTCTAGTTAGTGAGGTCCTTTTTTGCAAGTGCAAAAGTCTTACTATCTGTAAGTAAAAAGATGAGAAGAGATTAAGGATGTGCAAGGCAAGCTATTTTGATTTCCAGGTTTGATGCGCGGCTGCCTGTTGACGAAACTGGGGGGTAAAATAATATTATTAATGCATTAAACTTTGGTTTTGGATAGTTGTCTTGGGTATTCAAGATACCTGTGAATAAAGGGCAATACATTATAGTAGAACTGTTAAAGGAAAGCTGTAGTTTGCAGTGGCTCCCCGCCCCGCAAACCTCCCTCTGTTTAGACATAGTCAAAAGCGGCTTTTTTCTGTTGCAGTGGTTTAATTTAGTTTTAAACCACCACCCAGAAGCGCTGGTTGAGAGGCCTCATTTACTGTTAGCATCGGGCTGCACCACGCGCTTCCAAATGCAAGCGCATGGTGGCGCCGCGACCTTAACAGGCAATGGAGCCTCCTAAGCGTCCACAGTGCTTCCGGGTAGCAGACTTTTAAAAACTAAATTAAACCACTTTCTAGCAGCAGAAAAAAGCCACTTTTTCGACTATGTCTAAACCGGAGGGTAAGGTTTGCAGGGGCGGGGAGCCCCTGCAAACCATAGCTTTCCTTTAAGGAAGCTATTAGTTATATAGGTTTGTATTGATACTGTTTATCTTTCAATCAATGTCCAAGTCACTTGTGATAACCTGAATTTGTTTGCACTTCATGTTTTGGAAGTGGTTTCCCAAAATTAAAAAAGGTATCATTGTTATTATGTTTTTGAAATTTGCAGCTATGGACTATTGCATCCACAGTGTGTGTGTGTGTGTGTGTGTTTGGGGGCAGATGGGGTATGATGAGTGAATGGTAGAGAGTGAATGTGTGAGAGAGTGAACGGAGAATTGTTTTATGGGGCGGGGTCTTTAGGTTTTAACATAACTTGGATGACATTAACTGTGGTGTCTGTCACACTGAAAGTTGGATTTTCAAAACAGAAGCACCTGATAAATATATTTTGGTATTGTAGCTGTTGGGTTGGTGGGATTGCAGCTAGTTGGTGCACTGTTGATTATGTCAGGGATTCTTTGTTGTTTCTGTTTGTTTAGACGTGACTTCTCATTAAGACTTTGGATCTTTTTTTGTCCTGATATTTGCATAATCTCATTTGGTGCCACACTACAGTCAGCAAATTTTTGAATTAAATGCTTTCTAGCATTCTGGGTAGTAAGCCATTTTTCTGTTTGAATGTCAGAAGAAGAAATCATTGCTTTGACAATTATTGATATTTTATTTATTCCTACTGGCTTACACTTGTACCATTTAATGGGAAGTTCTTGTCTTGTGGAGTCTATTGCTATGTTTACATGCACCCGAACTCTATAACCAGATAACTGATGCCAGGTTTTGGATTGTAATCTGATTGTGTTTACATGTACTGCTGAACTTGATTACTGAGTAATCAAATGCTCAGTAATCGAGTTGCCTGATGCACGTAAGCAAGGCAGAATTTGTAAAGTAACATTTTGCCATTCTGCATTCTTAAAGGATCAATACATTGCCCCAGTCCCTTTGACATATTAACAACTACCAAAAACCAGGGATTCGGTGCACTGGTATTGATGCACTTCAGTTGAACTCCAGTTTGGTTCCTTGAGCATGCACTGAATATTTGATTGCTGAGTAAACTCAGCAGCTGAGCTAAGTGGTTGATATAACCGGGGTATATGTTAATGGTAAGAAAGAAGGAAGACTGTTCATTTAGCACAGTGTTAGGTCTTTGGGCACATTTCTTCAGGTAATTGGTCACAGAACATTTGAAGGGGTTGGCAGGAGTTTCTCTAGGTTTCAGTTTTCTCACTTCTTTGGGGTTCTTTCCTGTGCATTTCCTTTTGTCTTTCTTGGTAGTAGTATTTACAGTAGGTTTGTTTTATCTTGTCTGAGGTTGATGACTCCCCATTGCACTTTTTACATTTCTGTATTGCCCCTTATGCCAAAGAAAAGACTTGGTATGAGCCATTTAGTATTTAGTAGTGATTCAGCAGGGGGAGAGCTGTTTTTTGTTTTCATAGAATTTAATATGACTGTCTGTTAATTCATCTGCTGTATTACATCTGTTGCATTTTCCAAGATATTTAAATATTTTTTTTTTGTTTTGATTGTAATACGTCTCTGGATTTTTCAAAAATAGGTGAAGGTGACAGGGATTTGGGACATCCATGGCATTTTAGGTTATGTTTTAGGCACTGAAAGTGACTGTTAATGTCAGTGGAGCTCATATGGCTCTCCATCCTTTTTATGTAAAATTTATAACACAATGGTACAACTGTTTGTTTAGGACAACAGAGGTGTAGTGTGCTGAAAAGTCATTTTAGTTTATTGGTACATATTGATATCAGCCAAAGTTTTTCTTGAGGTGTTTGGATTGTTTTTATGAAGTTGTCTATGTCTTGGTCGCTGACTGAAACAGGCTTACTGGTTTCCGGTATGTGGCTGGTTTCAGTTTGAGTCTCACAGTGTTCTTGTGGTAGTTACGTTGGTATTGGAACTGGTTCAGGGAGTGGCTCCATGTCTTTTTCTGTTTGTATCATACCTTGTTTCATCGCTGTGTCAAAATTAGACTCTAATAATATTTATTTCAGTGTACAGTCCTGGGGACGATGCTGGCATGTGAATTAATAATTAGTAAACATTGTTTCCTGCTATTGTCTTGAGGATGCACAATAAGATTTTTTTAATGTTTTTTCAGCTGTGTCTCTTAGGTGATGCACACTGGATATAGTTGGGCAGTTGTGTGACTATTGGAGTTCTAAGTGAGAAATAAAAAAATGGTGATACACGATTTATATTTCATTTATCACACATTTTTAGGCTTGATAATTGATTTCTCTGTACTACTAAATCTTCACATATATTCCATCTCCATGTCTCTTTCTCTCTCATATATATATATATATATATATATACATATATATATATAAAATTACACTTGCCAGATTGTATAATTCACTTGATGAATACCTCCAAGCATCTATACTCATGTGTGACATGGTCGTGAGTGTGTAGTTAAGCATGAATGTGCAGAAGAAAGTTATTCTGATTATACTACCAAGGCAACTGTAGTACTATATTTGGTTTCTAAAACACAGAGACATGTTGTTAAAGTACACCCCCTCCCAGCTGGTGGGGCTTACCTTGTTTTGCTTCCTGGCCATCTGGTCCCACCAGTCCTGATCCATGCTGCCCCCTTTTATTGCTTCTACCGGCCCCTGTCTGCATTCTTTGCTGCGGTGACTGGAGGAGCATGGTATTAAGGTTAAAACTGCCATTTTCGGCAGTACAGTGCAGTTAGTGCTGCACAATCCAATAGAGTACTGCTCAGCTCTGTGTGTGTGCATGTTCAAGATGGCTCCTGCTAGAATGTGCGAGCTGCTGTGCTCGCAGATCCTAATAGCGCTATGGCACTCAGTAGTAAAAGCCATCCCATTGCTCATATCAAAGTCCCCTTTGTGTGCTCTGACACCTGGTACCCCAAAAGACGCATGTGGGATGTCTGTAGTCACACAGGAAGGGGAGAGAAAGAAAAATAAATAAACTGTGCAACAGTGCTATTGAGCACTGTTTCTTTAATAGCAGCTGTGGCTGCATTGTACCTAAATGCTCTGCCTGCAGTCTAGGGGGACAGCGCTGTGATGCCAGCAACAGGCAGGGGGAGACTCTGCCATGCCGTACTCTGCCACTGGACAATAGGGAAGAGGGAGAGCAATTAAAGTCTAGTGACAGTTAATGTTTTACTGTTTGCATGCAAAAAGACTTTAGGGACTTCCAGTTCCACCATGGATCAGAGAAGCCACAGGAGTGCGAGCTCAGGCACCGGCCCGAGATTAAAACCCCCAATTTCCAGGCAGAACAAAAAAATGTAACTACAAAATGTCAGGAGGGGGTACACAGAAGGATAAGGGCTCATGAGCCAGGTCCCACCAGCTAAAAGGGAACAAGGATGGCTCGAGACACAGCGGCGTTCCACGCACTCACGTGATGGGCCCAGGCCATCTAGCAGAAGCATCCAATTCCTATGACACAGACGAAGAGGCAGACAGGCTGACGCACCACAGATTTGATACCATCCTCCAGGAACTGAAAGAAATGAGGGCGGAAAACAAGCTTGAATTCACCCACCTAAATCAAAACTTAACCCAGGTGGAGCAACTGGTGCAGGAAGTGGAGGACCGCATTTCACAAACTGAGGATGGTATGCTGCATCTGGGCCAGATGGTCCAAGTCCTGTGCCAGCATGCCATGGAGCTAGAGCAGAAGTGCATCAACCTAGAAAGTTGCTCCTGAAGGGACAATCTAAGAATTTATGGGCCTAAAGAAGGGTCCAAGGTTGGCATGATGGCGGATTTCATCACAGACATACTTCAAGATGTCCTGGAACTCCCCCCAACCTATGAGCTGTGAATTGAGAGGGTGCACAGAGCCTTAATACCGAAACCCAGGGAGGCAGGAGCACGTCCAAGATCTATAATTACTAAGTTTAGCAGTTACCGAACTAAAGAGGATATCCAGCGTCGTGCATGACAAAAAAAGGAGATTGAATACCTGGAATCATGCTTGTTCTTTGATCAAGATTACCTCACAGCAGTTCAATGCCAGCGACTGGAATATGGGCCCCTGATTAAAGCTTTGTGGGAGAAGCAAATCCGCATCCAAACGCCTTACCCAGCACGACTTAGAATTAATTTGGAGGAGGGCCCAGAACTTTATGAATCACCGCAAGAGGCAAGGGAAGCTTTACTAAAAAGAGGTCTATTTCTCCCGGGCCAATTGGGGCAAGGCACACAGCAAGGAAGGGAAGCATTTGGCAAATGGCAGGCTGTTACCTCTTGTTGAAACAGACCCACATCTCTCCCATTTGCTTCTAAGTCGATCAGCCTTCTTCAAGACCTCATTAAGAAGCTACCAGGCACCAGGGAGGTAGAACTTGCAGTGGAGGACGAGAGTCACTGAATGGAGAAGTCTGCTACCTGGCTAACTGAGACTTTAAGTTTAAGAGCTGCTATGTGAGTACTTTCGACTGTTGTGGAGATTACCACTACACATGAAGACTAGGCTCTGCCTTATAGAAGCAAAACCAAGCAGCTGGCTTTACCCTCGTTAGGACGGGTGGTTCCCCCCCTTTATACTAGTGACTTACCATGCATTATGGATATTAATGCTTAAAATCCACTGCATGCAAAAATACTTTAAAGTTGGGACTGTGTTTTAAACTGGACTGCCAGGTTCATTTGCAGCCGTCTTAGCAACTTCTGACATGCTCTGCAGCCAATAGGGAATTCAAGGAGCCCAGAACTACAGAAAGGGGGCTTCTGGGAGAAGGAGAGGAATGGCACCTTTTCCACCAGCCAATGTGACATTTAATGAACATTCCACATACTAATTTCAAGGATTGACAGCCTGATTGACAAACTGGGACTCTGATCTGATCCCCTGAGACCTGAGGGGTAGACCCAGCTGCAGTCAATTGTCTATGAGCTTCCAGAGTGAGAAGAGGCTCTGCTGTGCATTCTGAGAAGAGTTTGGAGGCCTACCTGTGGCTTTTACAGCCAATAGCCTAGGGAAAGCCTGACTAATTTTCATAATCTGGAAAGCCAGTGAGAAGGTGAAAATTGATTTGTAATACAAAACCTGAGCATTTAAGAGTCTGAAGCTGAGAGACTGATTCCTACTCACAACCTGGTAGGATTTCCAGAACTGTGTTGTTTAAGTTGGACTGTTGTACCACAGCTGTAAGCCTGCAGCATGGATGAAGCCCTTCACAGCCTGCATTTCTGAGCCCCAGGAGAAGGTGACCAGGCAGTAGACAGTTGATGGGATTGACTGGACAGTGACACAGCCAGGCACTGCCCATCACCTCACCCTATGGCTGGATGCCTGGATGGGTGTGTGGGGTGTGCGGTTCCTGGACCTCAGACTGGTCCATTCCACAGAGCTGCAAGATATCCCAGAGAGCTTCAGGAGAGCCCGGAACTGCAACCCAGCCAGAGAGACCTGCATGCCTGCCAATAGCCCCTGAAATCTGCAGACACACTGGAGGATCCTTTTTTCTGCTTAAACAGCCACCGTGACAGGTATTTCCAGGTCTGTGAGTAAAGTCAGGGTTTGCTCTCGCCTGGGGATTTGTATAAAGTTTGTCCAAAGTTCCTGTTTTGTTTAAAAGTGCAGCAATGCTGGCCAACCAGCTGCACCGCTTTGGGCCTGCACCGATGGAACACCTGGGTATCCAGGAGGGACAGTGGGGTAACTGGTACCATTTGGGAGGTGGGCCAATTGGGTGAAGCTGTCTTGCTGTTGGTGGTGGGCATTATTCATTATTGTTGTGGATGTTTATGCTTTTAATGGTTAAATCATGTGTTCTGAAACAGTTATTTATTTCTGCATCCCATTCCCCTACCCTTTTAATAAATTGTTGTTCTTGTTTAAGACTGTCTCATGAGCATATTATTAGTGATAGCCATTAATTGCATGCATAGTAAAGTACTGTTTTTATTGCTGGTATTCCTTGTGTTTGGTGACTGCAAGTGGGGGGTAGGTACAGCATCCCAGGGGGTTGTACCAAGCAGGCATCTGGCCCACTATATCTTAAATCTGGGTGGAGACACCACGCTAATCGGGTTCTTTTTGGGGAAAAAGTCAGTTTCTATACAAAACAGAGCCCAGGCCACTCAACCTTGCTTGAGCCTGCAAGGCAGGGGTTGTAACCATTTTATACACAGGGACCCAGTTACATTAATATAAATAAGGAGTTACTCTTGATTGGCTAAACGATTGAAGATATACTTACATGGAAATAAATATTTACTTTTGTGGTAATACCTAAAAATAAATGTTTCTTTTCATGTATGTCTACCTGCCGGTCTAGATAATGGGATTTATTTTCTTCTGTTAATACCCACCCTAACTATGTATATACGTTTATAAAATGGGTAGGGAAAATGCAAAGACCTGATGGTTTACAGCCATGAATGGTAAGACCACTTCCAAAGCAAAAAAGTAAAAACAAGTGCTGCCCACTTGGGCAGAGTACATGTAGAACTTTTCGAATGTGCAGGATTTAAACAGCAGTCATTCTTTTCTGCAAACAATTAGCATACTAACAGTAAACCTTCCAGCTCCCCCTAGATGCTGTCAATGGCAAAGACTAGTTACATTTAAATTTAAACCTATTTTTATATTTTATTGTTTTAAACTGTAGTTTTTGCTTAGTTATCCATTTTATAAGTGCGGTGAGACACTCCAGTGTGTTGATAGTTGTCCCGCAACTATACTTCCAGGGGCAGAAGGCACTCACCTAGTGGCCATGTGCCTTACCAACACCATATCATGCCTTATTGCATATTTATATCTATCATGCCTTATTGCATATCTATATATCTATCTATGTATGTATTTATGTATGCATCTATCTTTCTGTCTGTTGCTCGATCTATCTATCTACTTAATACAATGACAGTGACAATAAAAATTGCCAGACACATGCATTTATCTTCATTGATGATGCTTCTAGGGTGAAAATAAATAACTTATTTCCACTCCAGGAGTGTCATAATAAAGATTTTCACCCCAGGAGCATCATCAGATTTCAGAACACCTGTCAGAATTCCTAAATGATTCAAGTTCGTACTGGGATGTAATAGGAATGTTTGGAATACCTCATTCATTACATTGAGTTCATTAGAATCTGCTCATTTGAATTTACATTGTGACAGAGGATCGATACATTGTGAAAGGGATACAAAGTCCAGAATCAAGGTTTTAAAAGTTATCATTTTTTAAAAGAAAATATGAGGATTTGAATAGTAGGACCTACTTTGCTAGAGAGGCACTGTGATTCTATACATGACATATGACATGGGCTGGTCAACCATATCATATTTATTTTTATTTGAAGAGTTTGATCTCTATAGACCTCACTCATAGCTGTACCACTTATGAGGTCATAGAGGTCAAAATCATCAGATAAAAATAGATGTGACATTTTAGTTAGTCAAGACCAAGGATATAAATTAATCACTCACCCCTCAACAAATATTTTCCCAATCAATTTTTAAAACACATAATGTGGACCAACACCCTCGCTTTGCCTGTCTGGCCTTCCTCATGGGTAAAATGGTCTTATTGTGTAAATTTTCTACTCATTTCTTCTAGTTCTAGCACAGTCTTTAGACTCATCAGTTATCAATCATAAATGACCAATCATTGGTCCTTTGCTCGTTACACAGAATAGTGGCTGCCAGCATGTCAGAGTTATGTCAACAAAAGGGGCACGTGCAACGTATCTAGATATACAAGGTTACACTGGCAAACAGTGATTCATATTTACTTACTTATATATGTGGTTTGATTGAATATTGAATAAGAAACTATCTGAGTAAGTTGCTTATTCATGTCTTTAGTCTATATAGTCTACTTGCTCTGGATCAGCCCCACACCCCATTAGTCTTTTTATGTTGTCCTACTATTAAGGATGAGGATTACCTGGGAATTACTTGTTTGTATATATCCCCTCAGTTTGGGTGCACCCCTAAGGAATTTTTTTGAAAACACTGTTGGCTCCAATTTGAAGTGTTATTATGCAGAGATGATAGATTTAAACAGGCACTTTACACGTTTCTTTATGCATTTTTTCAGCTAAAATAAATACCCATTTTGGATTATAGAATATTGTTTTTAACTTCTGAATTCATGTCTGTATATAGTTTCTTAGTGTAAATTGTTAATAAGAACTTGTTAGTTTTGCACCTTGCTGTACAGCTTGCACATGCTATCCTATTCTATTGTATTTTAAGGTAGTGCTTTTTGATTAGGGGTGCCCACCCTTTACCACTGACATCATCAGTGGTTGCCTGTACTTAAATCCCCTGATCCCATTTGTGAGTGCCTTTGGTAAACGATCAAGAATTGATCCAAAACATGTAAGGTGTTGATTCTGTGGCATCTATCCTGGCATTTCATGCTTAAATAAATTAAGCACCTTTGAACACCAAAATTCTGAGGAGTGGCGTCCATTTTTGACTGAAATGGTGAGTGCCCAATTTTTTAGTCTTTTCTTTTATGTCTGTTGAGAACACCACTGACCCAGTGAGGTCTTCTGTTGTTTATGTTTACATATGTATATATATGGTTTGATTAAATATTGAATAAGAAACTATTTGAAGCAAGTGGACGATTCATATTCTTATTCTAGACGGTCTACTTGCTCTGGTTTAGCCCCACACTCAATTAGTTTTTTTATGTTGTCCTATTAGGGTGAGGATTACCTGTTTGTATAGTTTTAGTCAGCCCATAGCATTTCCACTATAAATGTATGTATGTAACTGGCTTTCATCTCTCTCTCTCTATATATATATATATAAAAATTGCAAAAAAAGTTCATTAATGCACCATTAGGGTTGAAGCGCAAAAAGTAGGGGAATACGAACTTAGGTTCCCAAGCATAAGACCCTGCTCCCACCCTCGGCTTCCAACCCTAAGGTCCACCTCCACCCTGCATGCAGGAACAGGTGTGAGGGGTGTGCCTTGGGGTTGCGAACCCTAATACAGATCTGTCATGAACCCACTCACAAGGGGCAGATCACTGAGCTCACAGTGCCCACCCCTAAGTGCAATCCATGACAGGGAGGGGGAAAACAGGGATACCCTCCTCATGTACACCCAGAGTGCTCACTGGATTTACAACTGAACACTTGCCACGAGATCCCAGGGTATCCCTCTATACTTTGGATCAGGGCACAATACCAGTCTCGAGTCTTGTGGCCAAATATAAACCCTTTTTGTGGCTATTACACACAGGAGGATGGCCCAGGTAATTATAATTACACTCTCTTTGGGGTAGCAACTCAGACACCTAATTTGGCCTTCACCCTACAGGACATGCTATATAGCCCAGTTCACAATCCCTGCAGACCCATATGAGACTCTGGTATTCTCCCAAAATCCACCTGGATGTCCCCACAGACCCTTTTCAATTTGGTTGCTATTTGGTGACCCTTCTAAGCCTAAACAGTTGTCACAGATTTATACTAAAATTTCTACAGTCACACATGCAATATAAGAACTCTCACACAGGCAGAATTCTTTAGAAAAACAAAACTATTTACTAAAATAATTAAATGCAGTTACAAGAAAAAGAGAACATATATTAATTCAGGTTACAGTATTAGAAACAAATGGGAACGTATGCAATTTAAATGCCTTAAAACTGTTTTAAAACTTAAAACTCCAGCTCAACCCTGTTTATAGGGGTGCTAACACACAGGAGCTGAGGTAAAAATAACAAGATAAAAATATATTTTGACTAGTGACATCAGTAATGGCAACATATCCAAAATATGTTGTTACTGTTGTCACAATGGATGTTTTTAATGTTACTGTCATCACAGCAGAATACCGAACCAATCAGAGAGCATCGTCTACAATGTTAATGGCATCGTAATGCCTAGTGCAGCACTGAAGCCAGCTGTTAAAAAGAAAAACAGCAAAATCTTCAAACAAACTACAGATTTAAAAGCTATCACTTGTAAACCACTGTTGTATATATCGAATATTCAAACAACAAAAGGAATCAGGCACTCACCGCCTCCATTTAAAAAGCACCACTCTTAAAGAAAACTCAAATGGCACAGACCACGCATTTCAGACACACATTCCTTCAGCTTGTCCGAAATGCATTAGGCAGCATAGTTTCTCTCTCTCTTGGCACAAAATAAAAATTATATACAATAATGGATGGGGAAGTGTGCTTAATGAGAATTGAATGGTCTCCAGAGGTGTGGGATGCTACAGGCCCTCTGGGTTTATTAAAGCATCCCACACCAAGGGCGACCATTAAATTCTAGTTTATGACACTTCCCCATCTTTTATTATGCATAATTGCTGGTCAGCAACTTTTTCCAACCAAAATTTAGTATCACTATGTCTCATTCATGCAGACACACACACACTCACTCACTCACTCACTCACTCACTCTCTGCCACACAGTCTTTTTTTCCACTGCTTCAGTTGTTTTGTAGAGCTGCTTTTTTACTTTTATTTTATTTTAGCTTGTGCTTTTTTTTTTTTCCAGAACACTTTAGAGTTTAGATCGTGATCACTGCTTACCCCAGTCATTAAGGCTGAAGTCGTTCACCAGTGGCAATTCTTGTGTGCTGTGGCTGCCGAATGGCAGGGTCAACCAGATGCATTTCTTTTTTGTTTTTTAAATGTTAAACTGGTGTAACTGGTTATTAAACAAAAAAACACAATGAGGACTCTCAGTCTGGTGGCTCCTTGCTGCTCAAGATAAGGAGCCGCTAAGTTTCCAAACGTGATTAGCCTGCCCAGGAGGAGATGAACAGCCAATGAGTGTGCAGCTGTTTTTGACTGACTGGATGCGTGATAGTCATTATAACCCATGGGTTATAAATAACTGGGTCAGCATTTTATTAGCATATTTTATTATGTTTATTTCATTAATAAATGTGGTTGAGTGGTGCTTTTTAAATGGAGGTGGTGAGTGCCTGATTCCTTTTGTTTTGTTTTATGTTTTTTTTATCATGAGTACCCCATCCCAGTGCGATTCCTTTATGTGAATGATATTGAATATTCAGTAGCCTGACTCAAAATAGACAACTTAACACCTCTCTGCCAGCTGTGAATTATGGTTCTGCCCCCCCCACACTTAAAGATATATTCATATTTCAACCCACTGCATACCATATATATATATAGTGTAAATAAGGGCTATGCAATGGGAAGAAGTGAAGGAAATGATCTATCTGTAGAATAACAGTTTGACCTTTGGTAACCTCACGAGTGGTGGAAGCCACAAGTGAGGTGTCCAATGTTAAATTGCTCAAGTACAGATAAATAATTTATTCCACTCATCCCAATTGCATATTCCATTTATGAAATAGGGAAGTAGTTTTTAGGTGTAGTTTTTATTTGTGCTTTGCTCTGTGTTACTACGCACTTTAGAGCAGGTTACTATCAGTACTAATGCGGTTGATAGGTAGGCGACATCTCTGCATTGATATCGTACCTTCTGATTTGCTATTAATTGCATGTGGGAGGGCCAGATAGGTTTTGAAACATGGCAGCTCTGTTTCTCACTCAGCGAGGAGTTGTTAATGTCTATTGCACCTGTTTGCATGTGGTTGATCTTACATTGAAATGTATCCTGTTATGAGTTTGGCATGGATGGGAGTATATCTGGACAATGTGGTCTGTGCCATTTGAGCTTTCTTACAGTTTGGTGGAGTTGAGGAAAGAGCGAGTGTGACCATGATCATGTCATAACTATGAGCTGTAGTGCACAACTTGAGGCATGGCAGTTCATTTTGAAAAAAAATGAATTTCCTTTTCATGTGTGCTGTCATCAGGCCTGGAACCTGAGGTGAAAATGAACAAAAAGAGTTGCTGTAAAAAGGGGCTGATTTTGGCTACAGGTGTGAGTGAGCTTGTGGGCTGGTGGACTGGGGGGCAGATGACCATGGACATAGTGGGATCTGAGTCCAGAGTGTGTGAAACAGAAGAAAACATGAAAACTGCAGAGGAAAATGGTACGTTTACAGAACAAATAATTTAAAAGTGGCAGTGTGTTTGACATACAGTAAATGAGGTTTTCTTCTATTGTACTTAAGGCAGTGAGTCAGGCTAAGGCTGGAGAAAACTAAGGGGAAAAAATGGATCATTGCACTGTAATGTTTAGGTTCAATGTAAAAGGAAAGTGTGTAAGTAGTGGCACTAGGAAACTGGACAATTAACATGGGGTGTTATGATGGGGTAACTATTAAGATAAATGCAACTGTTGAGATAAATGCATTTATCTCACCGGTTACTGTTTTGCAGTGAGATAAATGATTTATCTAAATTGATTAGTGTCCACCCCTATTGCATAAATATGTATTTATTTATTTTATTTATTTTCCAAAGTTTCACCAGGAAAGACATGCTGAAGTGGTAACAGCTCATTTCCAGATACGTTCTGGGGGAAGAGGACCATTGTACAAAGCATTACAATAGATATAAACAGAATACAGTAAATTCTATATAAATAAAGAAATATTAAAAATTATTTAAAGCTCAGAATACATATGCATAGGCAAGGGGATGATAAACAGCCAGGGAAAAGCTAGTGAGGGGGCGAAAGAAGAGGGTCAAGGACAGCTGCAGGAGGGGGAAAATAGTCATGAAAAAGACACTTAAAGGAGGATGCCAAAGAGGCAGAGTGAATAGACAAGGGAAGGGAGGACCATAGTTTTGCCAAGCAATAAGAGAAAGCAGATTGACCAGCAGTAGATTTCCTAGAGGGAACAGCAAGGAAATGAGAAACAGTATTATGTAAAGGATAACAGGAAGCTGAGGGAGAGGATAAAAGGGAAGTAAGGTAGGAAGGAAGGAAGGAAGGGGAGCAAACCAGAATTTAGATACAAAGGAAGCACAGGGGATAAGGCACCTGGTATCAAGAGAGGGGAGAAAAAGAGTAGAGTAGAGTAGAGTGAGCAGTGGTGAGTATGAGGGGAGCAATCTAAAGCAAATCTACAAACAGAGTTGTAAAGAGGGTCAAGTCTAGTAAGGGTGGATTTGGGAACACCACTGTAGACTATACGAACATACGTAATTTGCCAGCAGATAAAGGCCTAGAGGTCTATCAAGTCTGCTTGAATGTGCAGCTAGCACCCCTTATTCTGCAGCTGCCCCTCCCTTCCACCCTTCCCCTTCATTAGCCCTCCCCCTTGTCCTGTCCCATCCTCGTTTGAAGCAGTCCACTGTTCTACTGCATACCACTTCAGCAGGTAACGATTCCACCCAGCCACCACCATCTCTGTAAAAAGTGTCTCCTCATCTCCCTCCTGAACATTCCTCGCCCAGACTCATATCATGGCCCTGGTGTCCCTCCCTCCTTACTTTGAACAGCCCTCTGTACCTGTCTTGTTTATTCCTTTCATGTATTTAAAGGTTTCAATCATGTTCCCCTGTCTCTCCTCTCCTCCAGTGAGTACATGTTCAACTCTTCAACCTCCTCTCGTATGATAAGTCCCCCAGCCCCTTGATCATCTTTGTCGCTTCGCTGCTGCCCCCTCCAGTAACTTAATGTCCCTCTTCAGATACGGGATGCCAGTACTGCACGCAGTACTCCAGGTGTGGTCTAACTAATGACCTATACAGTGGCAGAATCCTCCTCCCTCCTCGGAGGATATACCCTTGCAATACAACCCAGCATTTTGTTGGCCTTTGCAGCTGCCTTCCCTACATTGTGACCGAGTTGTTCATTGACCCTGTAATGAGCACACCCAGATCCTTCTCCTCCTCTGTCTGGGCTAGCAGCACCCCCCCAGCTGGTAACTCCTCCTGGGTTCTTCATCCCAAAATACAGCACCTTGCACTTTTTGGCATTAAAGCCCAGCTGCCAGGTGTCTGACCAGGTTTCAAGCTTTGCAGATCATCCTGCAACCCCTGCCATCCCCCTAGGTCATCCACCACTGCACTCTACCTTGTATCATCAGCAAACAGACTGATCTTGCTCTTGATGTCCCATGATATGTCTGCAATGAATATCCCAAAACAACACTGGTCCCAACACTGAGCCCTGTGGAACACCGCCACACCGCCTCTTGGGTGTGAGAGCTCCCCACCCACCACCACCACCCTCTGTTGCCTTCCCTGCAGCCAGTTTCCTACCCATCTCACCAGTTTTGCACCCGCCCTGTGCCTACTAACTTCTTCCCAGCCTTCCATGTGGCACTGAGTCGAATGCCTTACTGAAGTCCAGATACAGGACATCCACTGCATGGCCCCTGTCCAGTTGCCTAGTTACCCATAGAACTCGACCAGGTTGGTTTGGCAGGATCTGCCACGTATGAAGCCATGCTGTCTGCTGTCCTGTAGTCCTTTGGCCTCTAGGAGGGCCACCGGCCTTCCTTCAGGATTAGTGTCCATTAGCTTACTCATGATGGATGTGAGGCTCACTGGTCTGTAGTTTCCCGGTTCATCTTTGGGGCCACTCTGTGAGGGGCACTACATGAGCTATCCTCCAGTCCTGGAGGTACACACTCATGAATGTAGTGAGGCATTAAATAGGTCTGCCAAAGGTCCTGCAAGGACCTCTGCCAGCTCTTCAGTACCCTGGGTGGATGCCATCTGGGCCTGGTGCCTTGTCCACCCTCAGTGCCTTCAAACCCTCTCAAAACTCTGCTCTCAGCTTCCCCATCATCACCACTTCCCACCCTGTTCTGCCATTTCTCCCACCTTGGGTGTCACGCCTCTCTCTTCTCTTTAGTATATACTGAGCATAAGGCATCATTTAGTTGGTTCCTTATCACCCTGCTTCCACCCAACCCCTTCTTCCTAATCCTTACTATGTGGTCCTATAGTCTTTTCTCCTGATGTACTTAGCATCCTTCCTCTCTAATGCTTTTCCACCTGAGTTCGTGCTTTGTCCCTGCTGTGCTCTGTCACCTCATTCTGTCAAGTACTCCTCCCGCCTCTCCCTGTTTTTTTACTCCTAAGGCAGCTTTTCCTCCTTACTCATGACTTCCTGTTCAATATTCTTTGTGTTCTTGTTCTTGCTCCGTTTTGGTGCAGATTTTGGTTGCCTCCCTCTATCTCAGCTTTGGAGCTCCCTCCGTTAGTGTCCATACTAGATTGAATTCTGGCCAGGTACCTTTTTTCACTTCCCCATCCTCCCAAAGTCGGCCTCCTGAAGTCCAGCACTCAGTGCCAGATTCCACTCTTTCCTTTCCCATATCCAATGTGTTGGCATGAGTGGTGGTCACTGCCTGACAGCGTGTTCCTCCACTGTAAAGTTTCTCACACAGTCCCTTTGCTGTGCACAAGGTCCAAGTGGGTATTCCTAACCTGGGTTGGTTCACTGACCATTTGGTAGTGGGCTGTTCTGAAGGCATCCAGCAGTACCTGCTCCTTCTGTTCCTGGTTGTTGTTCCAGTCCACTCCTGGTATGTTGAAGTCCTACAATCACCACACACTACCCTTCTCACAGGTCCTCCTGATCTGTCCCGATGGTTCTCTGTCTAACTCCTCCGTCTGAGATGGTGGCCTGTACACCACTCCCATTCTAAGAATCCTATTCTTGGAATCCTGATTTGTATCCAAAGTGACTCTGTATCCTCCCCTCCTCCTTCCTCCCTTATACACTTCAGTCCTTCCTCACATGGTGCCACCCTCCTTCCTTTCCCAATCACTCTGTCCTCATGTAAATAACCTGTACTCTGGTACAGACAGGTCCAGGTTGTATTGGGTGGCCCATGTTTCGTTGATGGCTGTAACTGTCTATCTCTCCTGCCATGAGAACCTGTAACTCTGCAGTTTCTCCTCCCAAGGTTCCTAGCATTAAGGGTAACCATCTTCCACCCCCCAATCCTGTCCCTCCTTTCCTAGCATCACTTCAACAGTACTTGCCATTTGTCCTTTTGTCACTGTTAAGGTGGGGGGGTAAGCTCATATGGTTTCCCAACCTGTGGTCTCTGCATATCTCTTCCCCAACTGCCACCCCCACTCCTAGTTTAAATTTCCATCTCTCCCTATGTACTCTTCCATCCTCCTTTTCAACACTTCTTTCTCTCCTCACTCAAGTGTAGTCTGTCCTTGGTATAGAGACTACTGTCCTCCCAGGTCCCTCCCCACTTCCCCAACAGCCCATACTCTTTAGGCCAACATTTAGGTTCTTCGCCATGTTGAATTCTCTATTCTCAGCTTTCTTGTGTTTGCCTTTGGCACACGAAGTATCTCTGAGAAAGTTACTGATCTTCCTGCTCCTCACATAATTGTGCTAGTTCTTCAAACCTCCTCTGACTGTATCTACTGTCTTGTCAGTGCCAGGTCATTTGTCCTAAGATGTATAATTAGAATGAGGGGTTGTCTCCACCTTTCTAGATTTCTAGAACAGACTGTCCTACCTTTCTGTTGTCATTCTCTGGCATGGCTTGCACCAAATGCGACTATGCCTCTCCCCCTTGCTACCCACCTAACTCCTCTTAGTATTGAGTCCCCAGCACTAAGATTCCACCCCATACTCCCTGCTTCCATTCCTCTCCCTCTCTCATTTCAGCTCCTCTTCTTCCTCCTGCACATTATTTCCCCTTTTACCCATTGATTCTCCCAGAAGAACTTCCCCGGCTCAGTTTGGTCAGGTATTTATCAATTACTCCTCTAATTTCATCATTTCCTCCTCCACCTTTCTTCCTCTCCTAGCAGTGCACAACTGTTTCTGAAGGCCCTTCAAAATGCCCTCCTCTCTCTTCATAGTAACCTGTTCTCCTTTCCCTCCTGACTTTTGCCACTTCTTCGCCTCCCCTCACAAGCCCCTATCTCCTCCTTCCATTTGTCTTTTGTCTCCTGACCTGGTTTCCCAAGCAATTGTTCTTCCTGGCCTGGGCCCCTTTGTCTCTGCTTCCCTTCTTCTGACCCTCTCCTCACCACTGTTGGCTTAAATCGCCCTCCCTCATCTCCCCTTCTTCCTTCCTCCCTCCAGTATTGGGCTAAACCCACCCCCAATCTGCCTTGCCTATCTTAGTTCCTCCTGCAGACCCTCAATATCCTTTCTAAGTTTTTCTATGTGGTTGCACACTAAACATCCTCCCACACTCCATAGTCAAAAACAGGGAGGATTATTTTTAACAATCTCTCAGCATATAGGAAGCAGGATACTTGATTTGTTCCTGTAAAGAGCACCAGGCTTGTGGTGAAGCTTTTTGTGAATGGACAGAGAAATCAAAGATGACAGTCAAGCCAGACACCAAAGTACTAAAAAGAGGAAACATCTTCAATAATAGCACCATCAAGGATGTGGAAAGAGGGGAGAAAGGCAAGTCTAGAAAGCCTCTGGTGGGTACCAAAAGTCATAGTGACAGTTGTTTTGGCATTGAGTGATAGTTGGTTAGATTTAAACCAGTGCTGAACATTGTCAAAGTCAAGCTGAAGTGAGATCTTGAGAAGAGGAGCCAGAAGCAAAAACAACTGTATCATCAGCATACATATGGATAGACACATTGGAACAGATGGTGGAAAGTTCATTCAAGAAAATAGAAAAAAGAATAGGACCCAGACAGGCCCTTGAAGGATCCCTGAGCGGATAGGGAGTGGTGATGAGGTGGAGCAGTCTATCCGAACAGATTGGGATTTAGCCTCTCCCCCGATAAGACCTAAACCAGTTGACAGCGCTATCAGAAAGTCCCACTGCTTTTAGCTCAACAAGAAGGAGGGGATGCGGCACTGTGTCAAAAGTTTTAGCAAGATCAATACAAATTGCAGATGTGATCAGATCTTGATCCATACCAGTAAGAAAAGAGTTCATGAGCCATAAGAGGGAAATGGAGGTAGAATGGGGATTTTCTAAAACCAGACTGAAAAGGAGTCAAGAAGGAAGAGTAGTCAAGGAAGGTAGAAAGTTGTGAATGAACAAAGTACTTCTGTAACTTGGCTAATGTAGGAATGAGAGAGATAGGATGGTAGTTACCTGGAGAAGAAGGATCTCCACTTTTGGGGATAGGAATGACTGTAGCTTATTTCCAAGCATCAGGAACAGTAGCTGAGGAAAAAGAAGGATTGAAGAGTAGGGTAATTGGTAGTGCAATAGCTGGGTCAGAGAGAAGTAGAAGCTTGGGATTCAGGCCATCAAGGCTACCACCTTTGTAAGGATTAAGAGCAAGCAATGACTTAACTGTAGCCGTGATCGAGGCAGCAGAGAAGGACAATGTGAGATTAGCAGGAGAAGAAGGTTGGGGAAGGGAAGGTGGAGGAGGAAGAAGAAGTGAAGAGAGAGGGCACAAGTAGTAAAGTAAGTGTTAAATGTAGAAGCAACAATAGAGGGGTCAGAGATGAGGGAGCTGCCAAGCCTGAGAACAGAAGGGGGAAGCCTGATTTGGGGAGAACAAGGAGTGGATGACATTTCAGAATTTAGAGGGATGATTAATATGTTTTGGAGTGTGGTTTCAAAATAGTCTGAGTTAGCAAGTCTTATGGCTTTGATATAAGCGTTATGAAGTCAATGATAGTTTGCCAAAGCATCTAGAGAGCCAGCGATCTTGAACTCCAGGCAAGATCTCTAGTATGTAGGCATGTCATTACCTCCTCTATAACCCAGGGATGGTAACAGCCCCTTACTCTGTTTTTTTTTCTCAGGGGAGCATAACAATGCCAAACAGCCAAGAATTTGGATTGAAAGTATTCCAGAGCCAGATTTATATTATTGGCAGTAGAGAGTGGGGACCAGTCCATTGACTCTAAGTCAGGTAGGGGAGAGTGTAGCTCTAAAGACCTAAAGGATCCAAGATGAATGCATTTATTGGGGGGTGGGGCCCTTAGGATGATATATTTTGAGAACACAATGAACCATATGATGGTCACTGAAGGCATCAGGATGGATGCCAGCATTCACAATACGATGGGGATGAGAAGAGAGGACCCAGTCTAGTTATGAGTAATTTGAGGATTTAAAGTTAAGATGAGTGGGTTCAGAAATCAATTGAGTCAAATGAAGTGACTTAACATTTAGAATAATTTTGTTAGAGCTGGGAGAAAGCCAGTTTATGTTATAATCACCAAGAATATACAGTTCTCCTTTGGAAGAGCTAGAAGAGATGGTAGAAAAGAGCTCAGTACATCATGAAGCAGAGGAAATACCAGGGCAACAGTAAACACCAGCAATAAAGACAGGGACAGAAAAATGAAGAGAGAGAGAGTTCAAGAAGAAGAAGCTCATAGAGAAAGGGGGAAGTGACAGCAGGAAATGTGGCAAATTAGACAATGGTAGAAATATAAACAGCAACTCCACCACCCCTCTTAGTGCAATCTTGCCTAACAATAGAGTAGCCTGGGATAGTTATTGTAGGATTTAGAATCTTAGGTGAGAGCCAGGATTCTGAAGGTACTAGGACATCCAAATGAAGGTTAAGCATGGTGGGCTGCAACAGATCAATCTTTGGGAGAAGTCTACGGATGTTTAAATGGGCTGCTCTCAAACCTTTAGGAAGTTGTGAGGATGGAATAGTTGAGGGACCAATATTAAGTTCAATGTCACCTGCTAATAAAAGAAGCAAGGTGACAAGAATCTTTAAAGAGCCAGAGTGGTGTTTGAGAGAGGGGGTCTGGAGAGAGGTTAAGAAGGGAGAACAGGTGGAGAGAAGGGATAGAAAGTGCCAGAGAGCTTCAAGGTGAAGCCAAAGAGCAGGAATAATTTGACTCCAAGGATACCAGGGGAAATGGAGGGGTGAGGGAGAAGAAAAAGAGGGTAGGATAGGTGACAGGGAAAGTCACTGAAATGGGGGGAGGAGTAAAAAGAAATAGCTGGAGTAGTGGAGGGCAGGAACATTAGCTCAAGCTGTGGACACTGCAACGAGCAGACTTGATAGACTAAATGGCCATCTTCTGCTGGCTTCTTCATATGTTTGTAAGTAGAATGTGAGAAGAAGATGTGAGGGGAGAGTAGAGCAAGAAACACCAGAGAAGGTAACAGCATAGTGGAGTAGGAAAAGGAAAATAAAACTACACAATTAGGCGAAAGTAAAATGGTGAGAAATAAAAAAGGTTACAAGAGAACAGATTAAGAGATGAATTCATAAGGAGAGCAGAGAGTAAAATACAGAGAAGTAAAAGTAACCAGTAGGATACAGGGAGGCAGTAGCAACAATAAAAAATAAAGATAGTGGTTAAGTAAACAAAGTAACAATGGATAATCTGTTGAGGTGCTAACTGCAGTAGTACAAGTTAAGATAGTTGGGGGAGAAGGGGACTAAGGTGTATTACAATGAGCAACAGCTGAGGATTGGGAGGAAGAAAACAACATGAAGGTGAAGAATTGTATTAAAACAGAAAGAGGAACTAATGGAATGAAGTTCAGCTGAAAGGAGAAAATAAACTACAGAGATGGAGAGAAACAAGACAAATGAAGGGGTTTAACTACTAGTTATCAAACATTTTACAAGTGAACTACACAAGCATGTAACAAGCAAATTACACCTGTGAATGGAGAATGAGAAAATACACACTCTTAAAGTGCAATGAAAAAAAAGCCAAAAGAGGAAGAGGCAGGAAGCAGGACAAGGGAACCAGCAAGTAGTAGTTTCAAATTCATTGCAGTGCATAAACAGAACCTACAGTAGTTGATTGCTCTAATAAAATATGCTTCAGCAATAAACAGAAATAGGACTCACAAGAGATGAATACAGCATAAATATTCTCTAGTAGAAATAAATCACTTCCACATTTAGTATGTAGAGATAGACAATGAGGGGAAACATGTAACACTTGTTAGGATATTTAACAGCATTTAAAAGTAATATTTTTGTCCCTCTAGACCTAGAGTGAGAATATTGTAATATTCTCACGCTAGGTCTCCATGAGCAAACATATCCTCACTATAGCTCCTCATTGGGTGGAGCTGGCAGCGTAACCAGCACAGTTAGAACTTACCTCATCAGTTGCGCACCAGGTCCTGTTCCCCAGTTTCATAACCTCGCAGCCTCTCATAAAGCACTTTCACCCCATTTCTTGGCAATCATGTCTTGTAAATTAAAAATTATGCAAAAGCCAAATATTCGGTTTCTGACACTTTCCTCATTTCCTGTACCTGCCAAAAGAACCCAACAACATTCCACTCATCTTACTGTCTTATATCTTGACCATTGCCATCTCACTGTGCCTGACTGGCACTCTCACTCCTATCCAACTGGTACCATCAGCTGACTCCCTGGTGCCAACAGCTCTTTTCCTGGACACTCCACAAACCCCCCTGGCACCCGAGCATGTTGCATCTTTCGATCGTCTGCCACGAAATAGCAACTCTAACTCCCACCCCCAGTACATCCCCTACCATCACGACCCAAGGCTAAGCTACAGGTGCAATGCAATGCTACACAGTTATGGTGTTTAATACGCATCCTACACATTCTAAATCTGTAATACTTGTGAGGCACAGCTGCGGAAGTTCACATCGATTTATGACACGTGGCTTACTTTGAATACACTACTGTTGACCCTGTGCAAAGCAGCAGACTTGTTACAGATTTGTAAGTTGCTCCATATAGGACCTTGAGGCCTGTACACAAACTACAACAAGGGTTGTACACTTGCCGTTTGTGAGGTGTGGAACCTTATGGATTATGTCCAGAGTATGACACACAACTCTGCAGGACATATAGGAAGCAGGATACATACTGTTGACTTATTGTTAAGTCCCCTGTGGGTCCTCTGTGAAGTACTATACACATTGCACATGGTTACTAGCATTTGTTAGGTCTCATACTTAGAGCTACTCAAAGCAAGTTACATGTCTGGCACATGTATACTATTTTAGGAAAGATCTTGTTGTAGCTGTATAAAGCGAGTTTCGAGTGAGTGGAATGTGTCCTGCTTGGTAATATGTGAAACAAAATACTGCAGTTAAATGGATGTCATACTGTACACAGGGTCCACAAGAACATGCACCACAAAACATACAACTGTGTGGTAACTGTGCAACATAGCGTAGGACCTACAGAGACTCACATGCACTAGCACAGCCTTGTAGCATGAAGCCAGACCTATAGCTTGGCCTTGGGGCATGAGGGTAGAAGATGGGGAAGGGGGTGGGAGTTAGGGTTGTTGTTTACAAATTTTGAATGCAATGGCCTTGTATGAGGTAGCAGACCATTGATGCATGGCTCCAGACCTGCATTTTGGCCTTGGGTCATGGGGTAGGGAATGGAGAGTTAAGTGGGAGTTAGGGCTGACAACCCTAACAGCACATTTGCATACTTTGTGGGCATCAGGATTAGGAGGAACCTTAACTCTGCATTAATGTATTTTTTTTTTTTTGCAATTAATTTCCTTAGTTTTTGAGAAAGGAGAGCTGTACCTTGCTTTGCCCAGGAGGTAACTCCTAACTTACTATGTACATGGTGAAGCAGTATGTCCAGGCTCAGTGCATGAGTCCTGACTTTCTTTGTGTAGGGCCCCAGCACAAAGCAGGGGATCAGAAATAATTTACTTACTATTTTGTTTGTGTATAGCTTCAGTTGTAGTAAAAAAAATGCCCCCAGTGGTTTTTTGTGGGTTGTGTTCTCAACCATTTTTTGGTTTCTTGGCTTTAAACATATAGGGCCCCATTCAGCAATGAGTGGGAATTCCGCACTGGAGGTGCATATCCCACCCATGTAGGTCCGCACCTGCGGATGGGTGCCTGCCAGCAGAATTCAACACTGGCCACCATCTGTCCTGGCGGTCCTTCCCTCGGCGGGTAGGGACTCCTGCAGGGCAGCCAGGGCGAGTCCTGGACCTGGCGGACATCCACTGGATGCCCGACCGAGTCACTCAGTGGATCCCCATGTAGCAGGGTGCATGTTGGCAGTGTGCCCCATGGATGTCCGATGGCCAGCGGCTGGAGGTGAGAGGAGGGCAAAACCATCAGCCCTTCTGCAATGTGGCACCATAGCAGTGCACAGGGACAGGGTGGGGGGGTCCATTGGTGATGCCGGGTGGGGCACTGTACCCCACCATATGCCCAGAGGGGCCAGTGGAGGGTGTGGGTCAGTGGTGCTGTTCCGGGGGCAGCATTCTTTGGCCAGTGCCCCTGTGTGGGGTGTGTTGAGTGGGAGGGCACCTGGTAGGGGCCATGCACCACAGTGTGCCGAGCGGCCATTAGCAGTGGACGCAATGGACCCAGTGGATGCTGCGTGGGCTATCCACCGGGACTGGGCAGTAACGGTGTGTGTACATGGGGGTGCATAGGTGGCTTAAGGCAGGGTTCTTCTCCGTGGCGTACCCTGCACCCCCTCCACACCCCCGTGGCCAGCATTATGCACTGTTGTGTATGGCACATAGTGTTGGCACACCCCCAGCCTGCCCCCCCATGTGGTGCTGTCCACACACTAGGGGGATCGGGTGCATTGGGGCTGCACTCACCCCGATGGTGTATCCAGCGTGGGGGGGCAAGTTGGGTGCGGAGTGGCTACACACAGCAGTTGCGTGGTACATAGCCACTCCATGGGATCGTGCATAGGGCCCTTTGTTTGTGTAGGACTTGTTCAGGACTCAATACATTTTTGCAGCATTTTTCATTCCATAAAAATTTCGTTCCTATTAGGAAATGTTTTGCAATGGTTTTCTTGATTTAAAGGGAAACGTCCATGTCCAGTCAGGCCCCACTTCCATAGGAAGTGGGGCCCGATTATCAATTTCATAAATGCACACATTTTTAGTACTTACTGCTCATGATTTAATTTAAAATTCTATCTTGTTGATCCTGTGCCCTCCCCACCGACATTTTAAGTTTGCAAATCCCTCCCGGCACGCCCACAAGCACCCAAGACTGTCCCCAGTATGATGTGTCTTGCGGGGATCAGCAGGGGCATTTCCATAGTATTATTGTACTGGCATTACTTTCAGACAGCTCCAGCTTGGATCCAACATGACTCCATGATAAACGGAGACCAGGTGCAGACTGACAGGCACCCTAACAGTCTGTACCTGGTCTTGGTATAACACAGACTCATGCAGGATCCAAACCGGAGCTATTTGAAGCAAAGGCTATCTGCATTGCCATAGCATCAAATAGGTCCTGCTTTGATCCTGCATAAAGTCCATGTTATAATGTAGACCAGGTAGACTGTTAGGGTGCCTGTCAGTCTGCACCTGGTCTCTGTTTATCATGAAGACATGTCAGCTGCAAACTGGAGCTGTCTGAAAGTAATGCCAATACAGCAATCCTATGGAAGCACCCCACCTGATCCCCGCAAGACACGTCATACTGGGGACAGTCGCAGGTGCTTGTGGGTGCACCGGGAGGGATTTACAAACTTAAAATTCCAGTGGGGAGGGTGCAGGATCAACCAGATAGAATTTTAAATTAAATCATGAGCAGTAAGTACTACAAATGTGTGCATTTATGAAACTGCTAATCGGGCCCCACTTCCTATGGAGGTGGGGCCTGATGGGACGTGGACGTTTCCCTTTAAACATTTTGTTCATATATGACTTAATACATTTTTGCAATGGTTTTTAGTTTAAAACATTTTATTTATGTAGTTCGGTGTCTAAATCTGTTAAACCATTGAGCAGCTTGACTGTTACACAGCTGTCACACTGCTCAACTGTTTTAAAACCTCTCCTCCGCAATGGTTTTCTAAGTCCATCACAACGGTTTTTCTTTAGTGTGTCTCTCATTACGCCCTCACCTTATGACCATGTCAGTTTAAACCAGAACTAAGAAATATTTTTACAGTGTCACTCCATCAAAGTTTTTGTTCATGTGGAACTTTAACACACACAAACAATCTATGCCTTTTCAGCTATTTTTCTTTTTTGATGCACAAAGCAATCATGACCAATGAATTATCAATAACTTAAAAAATTATTAATATTTTTCCACCAGTCCACTAAATGGACCTGTTCCTCTATAACACCTAACAAACCTATACGTTTCATTCGACTCAGGGCTGCCACCTGCATCAAGCCCTGCGTCAGACCCACTTTTGGCACAGCTGTGCCAAACACTTTTGCCGTAACTGTGTCCAATTTTAGGAGGTCAGGCGCAGTTCCGACACTTTACCTGATTTACAGCAGCTTGCATCACATATTTGGTGCAAGCCCCATAAAAAAGGTATCTGGGATTGCTACAAGCCAGACCAGAAAACATTGCTGCATGGGATGGAAAATCTCGCTCACCGGCCAGGAGAATGCTGCAAGCCCTGTACACCATTTGTTTGGTGCTCCTGGGGCTTGCGTGATTCGAGACCTTTTGAAAATCTGGCCAATTGTGTTTTTTTCTCTATCTGATGGCAAAAGGTTTGGCTGAAAAGTGGTAAATTTTACATAAATTCAACACTCTAGCACTGAAAAATGTAGCCAGTTGTGAGATCTTGGTGATGCGGGCCTTGGCTGCCACCTGCATCAAGCAGAAGGCCAAGAGCTTTGAGGCTCTCTCCCAATCCTTATAATATATCTGTTTAACAAACAGTAAGTCTATGCTGGCCTGGTAGTGCTGAGGGTTGAGGTGCTGGATGCCACACCTCATGCTATGCTGATGACCCGGGTTCAGGAATGAGCCTGGGTTGTCGGGGGTCTGTGGTGTGTGTGTGTGGGGGTGAGTAGTGGGATTGAACTGCCGTGAGGTGGCTGTCATCTTCCAGGAAGGAATGAGGGGTTTCCCTGGCTCTTGGCTGCCACCTGGTGGAGAACAGGTGGCAGATCGGGCAACAGGGAACCCGGCGAAAACCATGGGGTGGGGCAGAAGTGGCTGAGCTGGTACCCGGCATGCGCGTGCACTTCCATGTGCATGCATGGTCCTGTCTGCTGGGGTCCTGGGATCGGGGAGAAAAAACGCGGAGAAAATGCAAAAATTTTAATAAAAAAAAAAGGAAACAGTAAGGCTATGTCTGTCTCCACCTGTTGGAGCCTGTGTTTAAAGTCCGACTTTATCTTTTTTAATGCTCTACCCCTTGCAGCTTCCCATTTCTCTTTCTGCACCCTATCTAACTCATGCAGGGTCTATGTGAATGCTAACCACTTTTCCCTTCTTTCTCTCTTTTTACTGGCTACTACCAAGATAATGCCCCTGTCCCCAGGTGACCACTGTAACCATGTCCCACAATATCTGTGAAGGAATGTCTAGGTTATAATGCTCCCTTACCACCCCATCCAGCTTCATCTCCAAACATTCTCTAAAAGAATGATCACGCAAAATGGGAAGTGTTGAGGAGCCAGGGATTTATTACTCTGAATGCTTAAATCTATGAGCAAATTTCATTTTATTGAATTTTACTTAATTATATTTTATAATGGAAAGCATGTGAGCATTACTTCCCATTTTCATATCCGACCAGTTGACAGAATATACAATACATATCAAATACAGACAATCAACTGAATAAATATACAAAAAAAGTATAATATAAAATGAAAAACAAATACAATCTGACCAATCATTTAAGGTTTTCTTGAGCATATATACTGGTTGGTGATCGAATAGGGTGGAGGACCTCACTTAAAGGAAAACTACTCTTCCTAGATTCAACCTGTAGGTGACAAATTGGCCTATTCTGGAATACATTTTGAACCCAGGAGAATGATACGTATAGTCCTTGGCTCTTGGTTATTTAAGCCTTCAAATATTCCTGACCCCGTCAACTAAATTAACTTCTTAACCTTCTTAGCCACAGAAGAGTTGGGTTATGGAACCAAAGAGGTGGCATTCAGGTGTTGATAAAAAATTAAGTTCCACTTATCCTCCATAATCAAAGTCCCCTTTAGTATACTGATCACCATTTGAAGGAACCCTTCATAAAAGGCATAAGGAGGAACCTGGGGTGGGTATATAGATTAACAACGGTGACTTCAGTATCCTGCACTATCCCCCTTACAATAACATACTTCCTTCCTTATCACTAATCACCTCACAACCTCACTGAATGGAACAGAGCTGGACATCTACCTGGCCACTCCCCTCTTCTTACCCCTCTTTAAGGATCAGTAAAACACCTTTGAGTAGCCCAGTTTTTGTAATTTCAGAACTTAAATGGAAACAAAATGCGTCTCTTGGAGTAAAATTATTTCTGCTCATTCTTTTTAGGAGGGATATGACTTGTTTATGTTTGGCAGGGTTATTAACTCTGTTAACATTAAGTGATAGTACTTTTGTGAAATGTGTCATTGTTTCATGATCTTAAAACTTTAATGTTGAATACAGCATGCTTTCCCCTGCAGGAGTATTAACCCTCTAGTTACACTGCTGGACAAAGATACCTGTACCACAAGCGTGTTGCGGGAGCTCTGACATAGCTAGGTATAAGGGTGGGCCTGACACTTACTGCCAGTCTGATGGAAGGGCTTCCCAATTTCTTTGCTGGGACAGTTCAATCTACTTAAGATGACTGTCCTCCCATGGGTACTTTGCCCGCTGCCGATGCTCCCAATTGGCGTCTGTAAAAAGTATATTGAATGCTTTGAGGCTCAGTGCTTGGAGTTTTTGTGGCTAAGCAAGAGACTGAGAGTGGCAGTCATACACTTAAAAGGGTCCACTACTAGAGGAGGCCTTTGCTTCCCTGATCTAAAGCACTACCACATGGTGGCTCAGCTTCGGCTTATGAGAGGGTGGTTAGTGGGGGAGAAAGGGGGCAAGTTGGGTCACATTAGAGTTTGAGGAGGAAGCTCCATCACCTCTTTGCTATTTGGATAAAGGGGGCATGGCTAAATATCAGGCATCCCGAGTGGTGAACTAACTATTGCTAAACAAGCCTGAGGCATGGAGAGTTGCTGCCAAAGCAATAGGGGGAGTACTGGATAAATCGGTATATACCCTTATTAGTGGGAACCCAGAGTTCCTTCTGGGGTCAGAGGATTGGGGATCAGGCAATGGGGACCCACAAGAGTGGGTTGTTTTGGAGATCTTTGTGGACCTAGTTGCTTCAGGACCTAGGGAGAGCTAGAAGTGGCATTCGTGCTACAGGGTCACTACAGATTCATCTGTGGAGTGTGCATAGAATAAACCTTGAGGCATCTAGTCTACATGTGTTCAAGAGGGAGATTCTGGGGGCTAGAGTTTGCCCTAAGGGTTCCATGGGGTGTATATATTCTCACCTGAGGGATGTTACTCCGGATAGATCCGGTGGAGTGTGTCGATTATGGGAGTGTGATTTGGGGGTGGCAATCTCTGCAGAAAACTGGGCTAAGATTTGTGAATTGCATATGGGGTTGTTGTGGTGTAACAGGTATAAGGAAGCACAATTTAAATTCATCCATCATCTCTATCTCCCCCTGGCGACTATAAATACATTTTCTCCAGGGAGTTCCCCGATGTGTGGGAGATGTGGAGTATCCAGAGGGACTTATTTACATTACTTTTGGGAATGCACCATTCTCAGGCAATTCTGAGCGTACATCAAAACACAGATTGTTCTGTGACTTGGCATGGTGATACAGAATACATCCCTATCTATGTTGTTGGGGATGGACCATTCGGGTGGATGACTGGGACCCTCATCCTAGAGTCATCCAGGTGCTGTTGGTTTCATCAAGGAAATGTATACAGAACACCTCTCTTGCCGGCCTCTGATGGTGGGGATGTGGCTCGAAGTAGTGACCAAGATGCTACCTCTAGAGAGAACAACATATTAAATTGAAAAATAGAGGGGACCTCTTCGAAAGAGTTTGGGTGGCCAATAAGTGTGATGCTTCTTCCCAGACTGTGCCACCCACCATCCATGGCTGGCCCATTCTAATAATCCTGATAGGATAAGGTAAAAGAAGCCATAAAAGAATTGGACCACCTGGCTGTCTTACCACAGAGGCCTCATCACAGCATATTAGAGTCCATTGCACATTCCCAAAAAGCCGGTTCCCACTGATTGGTCCGTACCCAGGGTCCCTCACCAACAGACACTGTTACTGTTCTCCAGCTAAACTTTGAAGTAAAAGTGTCTCCAACTCCTGGAACTGCAGCAAATTTTTCTGAGCCAACCTCAGCGATATTACTGGCAAGGATCCCAAAACAGTCCCCTCCATGCTCCTGGTCAACGATGTACCAACAGTGGATCCACTCCAAATAGCAAATGCCCTAAATACTGCCTTCACGGACCTAAGTGGAGTGCTCCCAGCAGACTACTTTGACCCTCCAGTCCAGAAACACCCAGTGGATGATCAATCCCCTATGGGATACCGTCTGCTTTTTTACTTTAAAGAAGTCAGCACAACTGAGGCTAGAAAGTACCTTGAGAAGGTGCTGGGCAAGTCGAATCACAGTGGAGACACCCTGGACCTTAAGTTCATCACTATGGCACTTTCAGAAGTACTAAGCCCCCTGACCACCATCATCAATTTATCCCTCCACCACTCTCAGTTCTCCAGCTCTGGAAGTTGGCTTCTGTAACACCAATTAACAAAAGTGGAGACCGGGCACTACAGAACAACTACAGGCTGATCTCCGTACTCCCACCACTCTCCAAAGCACTTGAATGGATAGTGGCGGATCAGCTTGTGGAATACCTAAACATGCACAAACTCCTATGCCCAGAACAACATGGGTTCTGAGTGGGACACAGCACTATCACAGCCCTGTTGGAATTCACTGGTTATATCCGCCAAGCCCTGCATTAGGGGCAGCTAGTGGGGGCTACCTTTATCGACCTATTTAAAGCTTTTGATACGGTTCACCACACACTCCTCCTTGAACAGCTAGCCGACATGGTCTCTCTTCTGATACAGTTCTATGGTTTAAAAGCTATCTCAGCAATCACTCACAGTGTGTCAAGACTGGGGACATCGTCTCAGATAGCAAACCTGTTCGCTCAGGGGTCCCCCAGAGATCAATACTGGGACCCCTTCTCTTCAGTATCTTCTTAAATAAACTTCCAGGCTCTTGCACCAGTCACATGCTATTGTATACTGATGGTGCTGTCATTTTCACCTGCAACCCCGATCCCGAACTACTTCAAAACAATCTCCAACTAGTATTTACTGCTGCTGAAACATGGTTTAAGGAGCACTGACTAATCCTTAACTACAAGAAAACTAAGACTATGATCTACTCCAGCACCCACAGCAAACACAAGACCTTCCTACTATCCATCTTGAACAACAGTGATGATGTGCTGGACCTCATGCAGTACTTTAAGTACCTGGGTATCATCCTTGACTCCACCCTGTCCTATGCACGGCATATACACAACACAGCCAAGGCCATCAGTTCCAGAATTGGGATACTCCACTGCCACAAGCACAGCCTTACATGTGAAGCACTTAACATGGCCATCACCAGCTCACTTGTTACCCTCGTTGAATATGGTCTAGCAGTTTATGGTTCTGCACCAGACTCTGCCCTTCATTGCATCTCTCTGGTCCTTAATAAGGCCTGCCTACTCCTCACAGGTGCTGCAAGGCTTACTCACACCTGTGGGCTCTATTTACAGTCAGAGTGGCTCCAGTTAAAGCACAGAGTTAGGTACCATACTTGTCTACTGGCCAAAAAAATCTCATTAAATCTGATGCCACCAGGAGTCCAGAATCTGCTCACATGCTATGTAAGTGCCAGGCTGACCAGAAGCACCCACAGCCAAATTTTCAGCTAACCTAGATGCCACACTGCACAGGATCAACATGCATTCTACTACTGTGCACCACACTGGACCAACACCCTTCCTTCAGACATCTCTGATACTACAACCATTGGTGCTATCAAACAAAAGCTCAGGCAGCACCTTGCCACAGATGACAATTGTGACTCTGTTGGCCATTCATGATGACCAAAACAACTCTCCTACATCTCAACCACCATAAAGCAGTATCATTTAGTGTTCCACCTAATCCTAGGGGCACCTACCTCTACAGCATTTCATTGTCCCACCCCCCATCTACCCCCTCCCTCTCCCCACTGGGCACCCATTCCCCTCCCTGTCCCTGCCTTCATGTCCCCCCTCTGCTGCTCTCCTAGCCCCACTCTCTCCAACCTTTCTTAAATCTGTTCTTAACCCCGTATGCAGGTATACTCTTCACTATGCCACAGCTGTGCCTGTTCTCCTCTCTGTTTCTCCCCCCACAAGTAGGCTTAACTCTCTGACACAGGCACCGTCTCACCAATGCCGAAGCAATGTCTAAATGTTATACCTTAAGCTAAATGCTATCCCAATCTTGTAATCCACACCAATTTATTGTCTGCCTAGCTTGTAATGTATTGTTTTGTACCAATGCAATGTTGTACTTACTTGTAATGTAATGCCTTGTATGTAATGCTATGCGCCTCTTCACTTTCTTCTTGTAACTGACATGGAACCTACAAATGAGCATCCGCTCACAGGTGTTCTCCAAGGTATCCTCAAATAAAAATAAATAAAATATACATAGTGCAAATATGGCACAACTAAACAATTAAGAAGCAGTAAAATTAACAAAGGAAGCAAACAGTCTAATATTGTCTTTTATAACATGCAGGCACTTTTGTATAAATCCTTTATTTCTCACCCCAGGAATTCTTTAGCATCTATTGACAGAAGCAGTATGCCAGCTGGGTTCAGCTGCCCCAGAGAGGAGGAGTCAATGCAAATGAGGAAGGCATTGGCCAATCAGAATACAGTTAGAGTAGAGTGCTGCTTGCAGTCAGCCTGAAGGACTTCAGAACTTTTTCTGCGCTGAACTGGCACCACTGCCCTGGAGCTCTTCTCTTCAGAGATCTTCCTGAGCCATTTTCTTTCTTTTTGAGTGCTGCTTTAAGGTATTTTGTATATTTTCTTCATTTTATCTATTTTTACCGCATCTGCGCTGGGTTCTGCACAGTTGCTGGATTGTTTCATTTTTTTCCCACTATGGAGGTTTTTCTGAAGTAAATTTCGCCTGCGTGCATAATAAATTGCGTCATTTTTATTTAATTTGTTAGTTTTTAGTATTTATCGGTGGTTTTTAATGCTTTCTTGGTAAAATCATTGATTTGTTTTTTCGTGCTTGCGTGACATTTTCCGTTACATTTAAGTAATTTCTGGAACCTTTTTTCTGTTTAAATTCAAAATGATTACTATTTGAAAGGTAATCCTCTCTTTTGGGGTGACACTCTCTTGTTTGATTTGCAGTGGGCTTTGTTAACAAGAGGTGTGGAGGTGGTTCTGTTTTTCCTCTTTGTGAAAAAATAAATAAATAAAGGGAGATAGATATATAAGGGATATACAATGGAGAGCTGTCAGATAAATGATTTATCTACACAAGTGCTGTCTGACCTTGGGTAACCTCACGAGTGGCATAAACCACGAGTGAGATGTCCGAGGTCGAACAGCACGAGTGTAGATAAATCATTTTTCTGATAGCTCACCATTGTATATTTCATTTATGTAATATGGATGCTTTCTGTCAGTGCAGGGACATTTGCTTTTGATTGTTTATCTTTTTTTGCATATGTTTGTCAAAAAAGTGAACAAAAAATTGCATTTTCTGCTCTTTTTTGCTAATTATAACAAAATCTATAAGGTATCTATAAATGAAATACCACTCATTTTGTAGATAATTTTGTGCTGCACAACTTTCATGCTCACAGCACTATGCTATTTTTATTTGTTTTAAAGTTTTTTGCATTTGAATATAGTTAGTACTGGTACTGAGGCTGAACATTCTAAATGAATTCCAGAGTGACTGTGACGTATCTACTATGTATATAAATATGTGATGATGCATCTACTATGTGTATAAATGTACAATTTTGAATTTATCTCATAGTAGCTCAGATTTATCACATAGGATTTATGTCCACACATATTGCATAAATGCAGATATTAACATATATACAGTATATCTATGTGCATGATAAGTAAATACATTTCTAAAGTTTACCTCCAAATGCTGCATTCTCTGTTGTTCTTCAGTAGCATGTCAGCAATGGTAACTAGAGCACCAGAACCTCGTGAGGGTCAAAGTCGTAAAAGGGTCCCCTCCTGTTTGGGAGTTGGACCTTTTTTCACAGGCTATTGCCTGAATCTTAAAGGAAAATAGGGAACAGCAAATCATTATCAATTTTCACAACCTGGGGTCAGGATACTTCCTTGACTCAGGTCTTGCTTTTGCAAACGTAGGGGATTTTTCTTGTTTCCTTCGATACATTCTATGTTCTCAGTTCCTTAGTACAGGGTTTTTTCTCAGGCAGTTTTATTCCATGCCATTTAGACTGCCTCCAGAGTGTTCTCAGATACGGAGTAAAAATCAGGCTGTTCTCCAGGTATCTGGGTAGGTTGGCGGTTCTTCCCTGAAGACAGGGAATCTCTGGTTTCCCTTATCAGAGGCTTGGCCGACCTTAGCCAATTTCCCTTGACTTTGGTTTTCAAGCCCTAAGTCTGACATTTTGTTTCCTACAGTCTTGAGAGTTCTTTGTACCTACTAGGAAAAAGTCCCCTAACTATTTAAATCTCGGCAACTCTTAGGGAGCAATGCTCATCTCTTGTCAGGGGAAGCTCTTTCCCTGAATGGAGTGCATAATTTTGTCATTGAAGTCCCAGGGGCTAGGCCTCTAGATTAGATTCCAAATAAGAGAATTTTACGTGAAGCTTGAACCCTGTTACAAGCTGGACTGGCGTAAGGAAACAGTGAATTTCACACCTCTTCCCCTTTAAATCTTCGGTACAGAGGCTTCCTTCCAGTTGGCGCTTCCCTTCAGGGGGTTCCATCATTGGGTCTTGGTTTCTGAGAGAGTCCTTCTCTCTTCAGTTCCTGGAATCTCAGAGCATCTCTATCAGGCCTGCATTTTTTCAGTCCAGAGGCCATTTAGTTCGATATCCCTGCCCTGTATCACACTAACGAGCATTTGAGACACAGAGCTTCCAATCTCTCCACAATAGCTATGAGTTGTTATCTCTAGCTGGCTTCTTTGGAGGTGTCTTAGTCACTCATCCATCTGTCGGGCAAGGACAAAACTTTATCAGGGCCACCACAAGTGGGCCCTTTGGTAGATCCTCTGAGCCACAATACACAGGACCACCGCAAGTGAGCCCTCAGCACACAAGTCCTAGCCACATCATTCAGGGGAAAGGTCAGGTCCAGATCTGAATTTTCTCCTCCAGCCTGAACCTCCAGTTTTTTCCTTTTTCCTGTTGCAGGCCCCAGCTTTGGGTTCCATGCAATGGATTTTCTTATCTCAAGACTGACCTGAGAAGTTTTCTGTCTCCTTATATCCCTTGTTTCCTAAGTACCTCTCTAGTCAAGGTATCAGCCACCACGATTCCGGTGGCTCGGGACAACCTTGGTACTTTCTGAAAAATCAGGAGTAGCATTTTTCTCAGCTTGCAGTCTTTTCTTCTCAAGGCCTGGTTCCTGAGAGGCTAGATCTCTTACAGTCCCTGTATCCAAACAAGGCCTGGAACGTCTATGGGAAAAAAAAAGGTTTTAGTATCACGAAAACCTCAGTTTTCTAGTGGAAGTAGCTTTTCCCCTGGGTACAAGGACAAGAGCCTAGAGTTTTTCAATCCTCTTTCCTCTCATGACTGGATTATTTACTTCATTTCCAGGCATTACAGTCTTGGACTTTGAACTAGTTTGGTCTTTGTGACTTGTTTCCTGTAAAAGTATAAAGGTTTTTATTTTCCTTCCAACAGTGGGACAGTAGGCCTTTTTTCTTCGGGAGTACACCTAACGGTTACTCGGATTCTTTTCCCGTCAGGTAAGAGAAATCTGTCTTTTCTCAGACTATTTCAAAGAATTCCGCAAAGGGTCATCTTCACTTCCAGACCCTTCTAGGGACCGGAGTTTTTTCCCATGGAACACAAACCTCTGTAAGTTCAGTTTCATGGGGTGTCCCTTTGAATCTGTGGAAATTCTGTCCTGAAGCGAGTAACATCGAAGACAATTTGTCTGCTTGTTTTCCTCTCTCAGACGTTTTTCAGAGTTCCAGGTTGTTCTCGTAGGCCTTATCCTCTCAGTGCCTTTATGAACAAATTAGTCTTCTGGACGGATAGGAATTCTTTTTCCCAAGTGTTCTACCATTTCCCTCATCAATCCCTTTTCTCTGCCTGTACTGCTCTCAGGCAAGTCCTGTCTAGGCTATCTCAACCTGCCTGGAAGGGGCATGAATTAGTCCTACCGGTCTGCGTCAGCAGTCCTTGCAGTTCAGGTTCTGTCATTATCATATTTTCCTTTCCTGTATTTTTGCAGAAAAGGAGAAACCAGTGACTAAGAGTATTTTCCCATGGGACTGTTTTCCCGTATTTCGGGTCTGCTTCAGTAAAGCTGACATTCAGCCCTTCTCGTGCTTAGGGCCTACTTAATGGAGACCAGCTGCCTCCTGGGCAGCGTTCAAGGCTATATCCTCACGTGAAGTGTGCAGACCACTTATTTGAAATTTGTTTTTCACTTTCAATAAGATCTTCTTGGATGTGTAGTATGATAGGATGACAATTTTGGCAGGATGGTACTTCAGAGCCTCTTCTTAAAATAGGTTTCTGTGCCCTCCTCCCAACTACACTGCTTTGAAGTCTGCTTCTGTCAATAGATGCTAAAGAATTCCTGGGGTGAGAAGTAACAATTACTCACCGAAGTAATATTACTTCTTCCAGGGTATTCTTTAGCATTATTGACACTCCCACCCTTCCTCCCCTGGAAACCTTGTCTAAAGGCTCTGCTAGGGGATTTAGCCAGATTTGACGACTTTCATTCGTTCGTACGATTTAAAAAAACAAACAAAAAACCCCCATTTTTTTCATAATAGTGGGTTAGAATATACAGTGGGTTATTGCTAACAGGTTTTTTTGCCCCTAGTGGGCACAGTTTTTGCTCTTTTTCAGCTTCGAAATGCGTCCTGAGGTCCTTCAGGCTGACTGCAGGCAGCACTCTACTCTAACTGTATCCTGATTGGCCAAAGCCTTCCTCATTTGCATTGACTTCTCCTCTCCAGGGCAGCTGAACCCAGCTGGCATACTGCTTCTGTCAATAATGCTAAAGAATACCCTGGAAGAAGTAATATTACTTCGGTGAGTAATTGTTTCTTCTCAGTCATGCTATGGTGAAGAAGGGCATGCTGGCCTCGAATCCATCTACTGTTGTATTCCAGTGCAATTCACAGCTCCAGGACCTATTTCCACACCCCTCTGAACTCAACTATGGGCTCAGGAGTGAGTGGATGTCAGAGTGCAAGATGAGGCCTGTGATTGGGTTGAACGCTGGGTCTTTTCTTGTCTGCCCATGACACCTCCCACAATGATCTCATGAGCCCTTTCTCAAGTTGGGCTTCTTCTGCCAGGAGATATTGTACCTGATAGTCCAGTAAAAATTGTACCATCTTCAGCAAGTCCACAAACACCTGGGTGCCTTCCTTCATCTCCATTATTAGTCTGGCAGGGAACAGGAGTTGAGCTTTCACATCTTTCACATGCAACTGCTCCTACACCCCACTTTCCCCTCCTTTTGTCCTGTACCATGGTGGTTAAGACATTATTACTGATAACATGCTTCTTAAGGTACATCAGAGCTTTTTGTTTCCAGGCCCATTTTAGGATCTCTTTCTTACTTTGGTAGCTTATAAATTTGGGTAAAATGAAGTGTGACTGAACATTGGGACCTGAGGTATTGGTTCCTAAGGCTTGATATGCTCGGTCCATGTACAGATCAGTCAAGTCTCTGAGCAGTTGCTGTATAAGTCATGATACCATCTGCTGTCTTCTCTGGCCCCTCAGGTACCCCATAAATCTGGAGGTTTTGCCTCCTGCTCCTACCCTCAAGGTCATCTAACTTCGTCAATTTGTGTTCCTGGGCCATCCGGTAGAGCACCAGGCAATCATGGCAGTTGGTCGGAGTCATAAGCTCTGTGACCCTACCTTTAACAGTAGTCATCTGCTTCTCTATTTGATGGTCTTTTTTGATAGATGTGACTGTTTTCTTGATGTGTGCCACATTGGCGGCAGTCCGCTTAATAGTGGCAATCTGGTCCACCAAGTCTTCTGACTCCCTGGTTGTCTGGCTTTCACCCTCTGAGGAGGCTATGTAGTCTATATCAATGGCCTGGTGGTGAGAAGACTGGTGTTTTTTTGGCCACCGAAAGATCTCAGAGTGTCGGGGGCACTGTGTTCCTGATCCTCACCAGTGTTTGCTATGTAGCTTTGGATGATAAGTGCAGTCTTATTTTTACTGATGGGTGCAGATTGAAGCAGGATTACAAGAGACTGCCTGGCATCTGTACACATTCTCTGGATTACAAGATGCTGCCTGGCATCTGCACACATTCTCTGGATTACAAGATGCTGCCTGGCATCTGCACACATTCTCTGGATTACAAGATGCTGCCTGGCATCTGCACAAATTCTCTGGATTACAAGATGCTGCCTAGCATCTGCACACATTCTCTGGATTACAAGATGCTGCCTGGCATCTGCACACATTCTCTGGATTACAAGATGCTGCCTGACATCTGCACACATTCTCTGGTTTACAAGATGTTGCCTGGCATCTGCACACATTCTCTGGATTACAAGATGCTGCCTGGCAGCTGCACACATTCTCTAGATTACAAGATGCTGCCTGGCATCTGCACAAATTCTCTGGATTACAAGATGCTGCCTGGCATCTGCACACAGTCTCTGGATTACAAGATGACCTTGTAAGGTAAAGGCAGCTTTGAAAGGCCTGCCCTAAGGCAAGCCACTTTTCCTGTTGCAACCAAATGCCCCCTTGTCCGGCATTATTTACCTTTCACTATTGGATTCCATAAAGGCATTTTAGGGCCCAATTCCCAATAAAACTTCTATTCTGGTAGCACTATTAATTGCTGATCTCAGCCATAGGCTTGTTAAATCAGGGCACACAGACCTTGAGTTTCAAACAAACAAGAATGAGTTTATTAACCAAGTTGTATTCACATGCCTTTAGATGGCAACTCAGGCATTTCAGATGTTTATTACGGTACTGTTCTCAGATGGCATTTAGGCATTCTCTCTATAATGAAAGCCTAGGTGTTTGATACAGACATTGATTATTCGCCACTATCCCCTAGGGGCTATGACTTGTAGCTTCAGTGTTGAATGCCAGAAGTCTATAATGGTCTGTGAACATTTCAATAACTCAGTGTTGCCCCTCAAACTCATTTTTTTAGATTGGGGCCCCTATTCTTGTTTGTACCCTGAGGATGAACATTCCTGTAAAGGTCTATGGCTCGCAGCATAAACAGTAAATTCTCAGGCATCCATACCGGGTCTCAGACTTTAGTTGATGCACTCAGTGGCATCTCTCATTTCTACTGAAGTTGTAGCTGTTGGCTTCTCTGGAGGGTAGCTTGGCATACATGTTAACCTTTACATCCATTTCTAAACATATCTATCATTCAGAATATTTTTAAACCTTTCGGGTTCTTTTAGACTTTTTGAGTCTTTTGCACTTTTGAGGTCTTCCGGACCTTGCGGATGCAGAGTGCATCTCTAAATATTGGGCCTCTTCTGCAAGCTCTGCTTCCCAACACACCTTGTCCACAGGCAGACAGCTTCTTGAACCCTTCTCTTCTGGAACACCTTATTAAAGGCACTAACATTGCCCAGTGCCTCCCTCTCCCAGTTTCACTATTTACTCACTCACTGGATGTATGGCACCTTACTTATATACAGTTTTTGCCCCCTGTTTCCTACCCTTAGGCAAATTATATATGACACAGAGTCTCTTTATTAACATCCAGCCCACAGTCCTGAACACAACAATTCCACAGCAGCTCATTTATAACCGGAAAGCTGGTCCCCTGGGATTTGGGGAGAAAGATTTATTTATCTGTATTACTATCTACTGTGCCTACTAATCATAGCCTCAGACTTTTCCAATATCACTGGAGTTATGATCAAGATCAATGGTATAGCCATACTGATGAACCCTTTGAGGGGGAATCTCTCCTACAGGCCAGTTATGGTACCCATAGACATTGTCTCTCTGTTACAGCCGTGAAGATAAGTGGAGATTGGATCTGATGGAAGTCTTGTGCCATTCCCAGACCCTGGGTCCATATGGCCACCTCCTGATCCTGGCAAGTCATCCCAGGCATACCTCTCCCACATTATGAGGAAAAGTTCCATTACTGAAATAAAATAAAAAGAGGGTATATTGTTGCTTTTGCCAGAATTGTATTATTGTTAGAAAAATGATATGATTTCTTTTTTTGCTGACTGACAAATACTGCTGCTTTTAGCTTCAAGCTAAAATAAAACTTTTCAAGAAGATGCTTGGCTGTAATTGACCTTACGAGGCATACAGGATGACCAGTTATAGAGCCAAATTTCCTCTAGCACAATATGAGCCATCACGCTGACATATTCTATGTTCAATTTACTGAGCTCTACTCACTGGTTGGCAAAAAAACCCCAACACTTCTGTTTTATTGACACTGGCAGGACTTTTTGCCCACCACCTGTCTGCATGGGAGTCTGAATGACACATTATTTACATTCCATGATCACCCCTATACTCCTCACAGAGACAATAATGTCCCAGAGCCTCTGTTCTGGAATTACATGGGTAACTCCCTAAGGCACAATCCAGGGAAGAGAACAAGGATCCCTTGCTGCTTTTCTTTTTCATTTATTTATGCCTTCTTATGCCCTAGCTCCCTTTGACCCCCCTGGCCCACCCAGCCTTGTCTCACACCCTTCCCTGGTGTTACCTGGCTCCAGAGATACCCCACTGATTTCCCCCTGTGCTGGGGCCAGGGGAGGGAGTGCTGTCCTCCCCGCCCCCAGAGACCAAATCCAGCTGTGGAGCTAGGGTCTGGTCGATGGCACAGGCTGGCTGGTGTCATCCTGCCGATGAGGATTTTCCACTTTTTCTCCCTTTGCCTTGCCAAGCTTCCCAACATCTGGCTATGCCCCAACGTGGCCTCGAATGCTGCTAGCATACCCCTGCATTAGAGGCAAACTTTCTGGCCCATAACAGGGGTTGCTAAAGTAGCAAAACCAGACACCCTGCCTCATTTGCTGGGAGGGCTGCCAAGTGGCAGTGCCTCCCCAACCCTTGGGATTGCCCAATTGATTTTCTGGGCTTGCTTCTGGACCCAGATCACCATTGGGTCCTCGGGCAGCCCCCTCCTTACTACTTTTATTAAGGAGATTCCCCAGAATGCTGGACCAGTTATGTCTGTTCTTCTTACAATCCATGGATACTCTATGATTATGCTTCATGTATGCTAAATCATTTATGACATGTTAAATTCTTTCTGATATGAAGTACAGCATGTCGGCTTGGAACTAATCTGCAGCAGTGGAGTTATATACTGATATGGACTATTCTATAGATTGCATTACAAATGTAATGTATTACTGTTGTGTTATTAATAAACACACATAACTGGTTTTGTATGTGCCTTTCTTACAAACTGTATACCAAAGCATTTTACAATCCTGGGGTGGGGAGGGGGGATAGAATGTTACTTCCGTTAGGTGCACATGGAGGTTCAAAGAGAAGAGTGAGAGAGAATAGCATCCTGCCACCAGCTTCGAAATACAATATAGATGTAATAAAGATAATTGTCGTATGTTTATGTCTTATGAATAATTTGATGTATAAACTCTGGCAATACTTGTATATCTTGTTATACCAATAATGTTATTTGAACTGAACTGAAGAGAGAGAGAGAGAGAGGGAGGGAGGGAGAAGCAAAGAGGCTTACTACGGGGAGGTTGATTTGCTGAAACATACATTGCGAGTAAGTGGCAGTTGTGGGATTCAGACTAGGGTTTCCAGGTTCACAGCTCTGTGCTGTGACCAAACTGCCCCTGTATTATTATTCTCAATCCTTTAAAAAAGGAAAAGAAAATATGTAAGAGAGTATGTACAGTGGCCCAGATATTCAAAAGGGTTGCGCCATGTGCAACAGGGTTGCGCATGCGCAAGTCCTATTCATGCCATTCTCATGTATATTCAGCAGGAGGCAGTTGCACCACTGAAAACAGGTTGAGCAACAGTGCAATGCAAATGAATGCATGCTCAACAGGAGGAGGAACCATGCAAAACTGCACAGCCCGATATTCAGTCGGGTTGTGCAGGATTTGCAGGCGCAACCCCCAACCTCGCCTGCACAACTTTGAGCCAAAAAAGGATCGTTGAGGCCACCCATTGGAGAGCTGCTGTATTGCAGGGTGCAACACAGCAGCTGCCACCCGTGGCTGGCCTCAACTCAGTCCCTGTGTTTCTCACCAGCCTCAGGGCAGAACGTGAAGGAGCCGCTCAAACATCTTCTATCGCCCGAGTCGCTGCGGAACGTGAACACGTTCCGACAGTCTTATGCAGAATGCGTAACAATCTCTGTGCTTGATCGCGGGCAGAATGGGAAGTCCCCTGAACCCGAATATCTCCCTAGTGGTCCCATGGTCCGTCATGGCTGATCGCTGGCAGACGTCCAGTGATACTGCCTCTCAAACATCTCCTGGTGTCTAGTGTCCCCCACCCCACCCACCTCGAAGCCCCACCACCCCGCTCCCCCTGGCAGCCAGCGGCGGCAGCATCCCACCGCCTGCCACCCTGCGCTTCACCGACTGACTGTCCAGTAGGGCTGCACGCCCATTGGCTCTAGCTCTGCACCAATGGGCGTGCAGCCTCCGACCAGTCAGTCGGCCGGCGCAGGGTGGGATGCTGCCGCCGCCGGCGGGGAGCGGGGTGGGGGCTTCTGCAGGTGGGTGGGTGGGGACACTAGACACGAGGGAGATGTTTGGGGTTATCATTATACATACCGCCCGCGACCGGGCATTGGGAGATGTTTGGGGTTATTATACATACTGCCCTGGGCGATCGGGCATTGGAGATGTTTGGGCGGGGTTGTCATTATATATTCTGCCCGCGATCGGGCACTCAGGGGGTTGTTTACGCTCTGCCCGCGATCGGGCACTGGGGGTTGTTCCGCTCTGTCCGCGATTGGGCATTGGGAGATGTTTGGGTGGGGGGGTTGTTTTCACGTTCTGCCCTCAATCGGGCTGCAGGGTGCGTTGGTCCCCGACGGCTGCTGCCTGGCAGGGCGGCCAGGCGCAAGTCCTCGGGGATCGGTGCACCTACATGCTAATGGCATGCAAATGGGGCCATAATCAGATGCAAATGGCCCCCCCTGCGCCTTGCATGAATTATGGCCCCATTTGCATGTCACCTTTGAATATCGTAATTTGGTGTCATGGCGCATGGTACTTGCACCACTGCAAGTTTAATGCTCAACTCTGACAACTTGCGGTGGCGCAAGTTCCACTCACGCCATGCACAGTGGCTGTGGCTGGGGGTGATATTCAAGGAGTTGCTCAATAGCGCAACTCCTTTGAATGCTCATGCCACACTCCCCGCGCAACTATTTTGAGCAGCTGTAAGGGCTTCGTCTCAGAATGGCGCAGTTTGGAATATCCGGCCAGTATGTATATATATTCATTGCAAAAAAACTCAGTTAATGCATCATTTAGGGTTGATTCCACACCAACAAAAGTCTGGAAATTCAATGTTAGGGTTACCAACCCTACCCTTACCCTCCACCCCATCTCATGCTCCACAGCAGCATCAGTGCTCTTGTCGTTGTGCCTAACTCCTCACCCCATTCTCCTATGCTGTACCATCTCAGCTTGTTTACACATGGAATGGGGTGAGAGCTAGGCCTGATGACCCAAGGCACACTCCCAGTGTCTGTTATTCTATGGAGGTGTGGGGACCCTAACATCGAATTTCCAGACTATTGTTGTGTGTAATCAACCCTAACTGATGCATTAATGGAGTTTTTGCAATGAATATATATATATAGGACCATGAATATGTGTGTGTGTGTGTGTGTATATATATATATATATATATATATATATATATTGCAAAAAACTTTGTTCATGCATCAGCTAGGGTTAAAGTGTCAAAATTAGGGAATGTGGTGTTAGGGTTTCCAGCTCTAACACCTCACTCCTCACCCTGCACAGATGAAGAGGGATCGGGGGGTTGACATTGGCATCTCCAGCCTTAACGCTCACCACATTCCATTACAAAATAAGCTGGGTGGCCACAGCATAGGAGAATGGAGTGAGCATTAGGGTTGGAGATTTACTGGATTTACTGGATAATTTTGAACAAAAGAAGGCCAGGGCCCATCGAGATTGTCCCCCTCAATAGTGGGTCATTTATCTTCGAGATTTATTAACCAACTGTCTAACTTTGTTTTAAATGACTCAGTGGTGTCTGAATTAACTATGTACTTTGGTAGTAAATTCCATTGTTTTGGAGCCCTAATGTTACAGAAATGATCTCTTTTGTTAGTGTTAACCCGTTCAATTTTTATTTGTTTGAGACGCCAATGCCAACCCCCTGATCCCTCTTCATCTGTGCAGAGTGGAGTGTTAGGGTTGGAAGCCCTAATGCCACATTTCCCTACTTTTGACGAACAATGTTTTTTGCTATATATTATATATATATATATATATATATATATATATATAATACCTGCCCAGTACGGCAGGTATAGTTAGGGTTGCATGGCCACTTCTATGTTAAACCCCAAAATTTGAACTTTAATAACTTTGCAACCATTTGTCTGATTCACCGGTCAGATTTGCTGTTGCGGAGCTGCAGAGCATCAAAGAGTGAAAAATCCTCAACTTTTGCAAATTCTTTGCTCGCCTCTACAGCCCAAACAGTTTGTCTGTCTGGTCCACAATTTTCAGGGTATATGGGGATTGGGTCAGGGAAGTGCCTTTCAAAGGTTTGGTGAAAAAATATCAATCCGTTCAAAAGTTATTAAAGTTTAAAGTTTACCATTATATCCTATGGTAAAAAATATATGTTCTGCATGAAAGCAAGTTGTAATGTTGTGAAAGTACCTTTCTCTGTCGCAAATGCCCTCGGTAATGTCATGCCCCTGCAATTTTTTTTTCAGATAGCGGTGGAGAAAAAAACATTATGCTTCAAAAAATAGTGCCCGTTGGTAAACACCAACTGTTGTGTTTACCTAAACAGGGTTCTAGGAACAGCACTCATGCTTCAGTTTTTTTCAAAATGACCCATAAATAAATTTTTTGATCAGGCCATTTATATTGTTGCAAATACAGGCATGACACTTTTGCAAATTTGCAGAAGTGTCACAAAGTACTTTTGCAATTTGCAAAACTTTCACAGTTTGCGACACTACTGTCCCCAAAATCATGGTATGATGGTTTCTTTGTCACCTCACTGCCACTAAATGGTTTGAGCTTTTGGGCTGAAATTTGCAGGGTGACAAGCCCTTGCACCACAGATGTGCCTTTTACCGGTCTTGGTGAAAAAATGACACCAGTTGCAGAGTTACAGCACTCTGAAGTTGCAAATGTTCTCATAAGATTACACTGTGGTGATCACGGCACCTTTCGGCACATATATCTTGAAAACAGTTTGAGATATGGATTTTTTGCTAAGCGCAGCTTACTAAACATTTGTGGAGGTGGCTAGGTCATGAATACAACTCCAAAAATATTTTTTTCTGCAGTTGCTATGGTTACTGAGATATTGCCAAATAAACTTTGCAAGAGTTGCTTGGAATGCCTCTAGGCCTGCGCCATGTATCTGTACTTAAGTGTAGGTGGCCCTGCCCTCCAATCTATGGATACCATTTTGCAAACCTGAGGACATAATTATGGGTGGGAGTACAGGACCCGGAGGGCCTGTGCTCCCATATATGGATAACATTTTGGAAACATGAGGACATAGTTATGGTGGGTGGGAGCGCAAGGCCTGGAGGGCCCATGCTCCCATGTATGGATACCATTTTGCAAACCTGAGAACATTTTTATAAGTAGGTGGGAGCGCAGGGCCCAGAGGACCCATGCTCCCATCTATGGATTCCATTTTGCTAACCTGAGGATACAGTTATGGATGTGTGGGAGTGCAGGGCCTGGAGGGCCCGCGCTCCCCGCACTCCCACCTATGGATTCCATAGGAGTAACATTTCACTTTCTCAAAAAGAAGGGAAATTAATTGCAAAAAAACTCCATTAATACATCAGTTAGGGTTGACAAAATGTGGAAATTTGACATTAGGGTTGCCAACTCTACCACCCCATGCCCCACCCCCCACTCTCCACACACCAACAAGTGTCATGGTGTGCATTGGGGTCATCGGGCCTAACTCTCACCCCATTCTCCTATACTGTACCATCTCAGCTTGTTTACACATGGAATGGGGTGAGAGTTAGGGTCAATGACACCAATGCACACCCTGACGCCTGTTGGTGTGTGGAGGTGGATGGTGGGGGGTGGGGCATGGAGTGGTAGGGTTGTTAACCCTAATGGTGAATTTCCACACTTTTGTCATTATGGAATCAACCCTAACTGATGCATTAATAGAGTTTTTTTAATGAATAAATAGATGTGTACTAAGCTGCATTTAGTAAAAAATCCGTATCTCGAACTGTTTTTGAGATATAGGCACCAAAAGGTGCCGTGACCACCACAATGCAATCCTATGGGAAAAGTTGCAACTTTGGAGTGCTGTAACTCTGGAACCAGTGTAATTTTTTTCACCAAACCAGCAAAAGGAACGTCTGTGATGCAAGGGCTTTCCACCCTGCACATTCAGCTCAAAAGCCTAAACTGTGTAGTGGCAGTGAGGTGACAAAGAAACCATGATTTTGAGGACAGTAGTGTTGGAAATTGCGAAAGTTTTGCAAATTTGCGAAAGTAACGTGGGACACTTTTGCAAATTTGTGAAAGTGTCGTGTTCACATTTGCGACAGTACAAAAGGCCACATCAAAATACGCATATTTTGGAGTCTTTTTGGAAAAAACTGAAGCATGGGTGCTGTTTCTAGGACCCCGTTTAGGTAAACACAACAGTAGACGTTTACCAAGGGGCACTATTTTTTGAACTACGACGTTTTTTCCCCACCACTAACTGAAAACAAGGTGGTGGCGGCATGACACTATTGAAGGTATTTGCGACAGAAAAAGGTACTTTGGTGACACTACAAAATGCTTTCGTGTGGAACATATATTTTTTCCCCATAGGATAAAATGGTGAACTTTAAACTTTAATAACTTTTGAATGGATTAGTATTTTTTCACCAAACCTTCAAAAGACACTTCCTTGACCCAATCCCCATATACACCGAAAATTGTGGACCAGAGGAACAAACTGTTCGGGCTGTAGAGATGAGTAAAGAATTTGCAAAAGTTGAGGATTTTTCAGACTTTGTGGTGCTCCGCAGTTCTGTAGCCACAAATCTCACCAGAACAAAAAATTCCAGATCCAGATATCTATGGTACAACAAAGTGCATGCCAAATTTCAGGCGAATTGGATGAATGGTCGCAAAGTTATTAAAGTGCAAAATTTTGGGTTTAAAGTAGAAGTGGCCATGCAACCTTAACTATACTAGCCCTACCAGGCAGGTATAATAATTCTTTGCAAAAAACTTCATTAATGAACTAATTAGGGTTAAAGTGACAAAAGTAGGAAAATATAGCATTGAGGTTTCCAACCTAAACACCCCACCTCCACCCTGCAGGCAGCAGCAGGTGTGAAGTATGCCATTGTCAGCCCTAATGCTCACCCCATTCCATGAGGCAAGTTTGATGGGTACAGTATATGAGAATGGGGTGAGCAGCATTAGAGCTGACAATGGCAAGGCACACCACATGCCTGCTGCTGCCTGCAGGGTTGGGGTGGGGTGTTAGGTTAGGGTTGGAAACCCTAACATCACATTTCCCTACTTTTGTCACTTTAACCCTAACTAGTTCATTAATGATATCTTTTGCAAAGAATTTCCTTACTTTTGGAGAAAGCATAATTATATTTGCCTGTGGCCCCCTCCTTTGCTCCAATTCATCCATAATTTTTGATACAGTATAATCCTATCCTTATTTCCCTGTGTGAGCACAGGGCTCAGGGGGCCCTGCACTCCTATCACTCCATAATCTTATCCTTATTTGCATGTGGGAGTGCAGGGCCCAGTTCATATTGATATTCTGCACTCCCATCCATGCATAATTTTTCAGATACAGTAGTGGTATTCTTATTTGCCTGTGGGAGCGCAGGGCCCAAAAACACCTCATATTGCAATCTTATCCTGTAGAAAACACAGCAAAATTTGAAAGCTGTGTAACTTGACACAAAATTAGTATATTTCCTCAAAACCACCAACAGGCACATCAGTAGCACAAGACCCTTCTACCCTGAAAATTTCAGAGCAAAATTGCAAACCATTTCTTAACACCATAGTGACAAAGAAACTGTTCCATAAACCATTCAGTACAAGGTTATCCTATGGGAAATCAACCAAAATTAAAATCCACAGAACTCCAAGCCAAAGTAATATATTTTCACCAACCAGCAAAAGACACATCTGTGGAGCAAGCCCTTTCTACCCTGAAAAGTTCAGTCCAAAACTCAAAACTGTTTCTTTGCTATGAAGTGACAAAAAAACAGCAATATAAAATTTCTTTTTTCGTAAATTACGATCAAGAATCCTGTTTTGCAATCAAAGAATCATATTTTGAGCCTCACATCTAAATTTTCCCATAGGAAATAATGGGAAACTTTGAAATTTAATAACTTTGGAATGGATTAATATTTTTTCACCAAACCTTCAAAAGACACATCTGTGAACCAGGGCCTATATACCTTAAAAATGTCAGATCAAAATCCCAAGCCATTGTTGTGCAGTGGTGTGACAAAGAATTTGACAAAAAGTGGCAATTTTCACATTTTTCGACACTCTGTATCTCTGCACCCATGCATTCGACCGGAACAAATCTTGCCACATCCAGAGATCTCTGGTCCCTGAAGGTGCATGCAAAATTTCATGTGAATCGGTTGAAAGGCTGGAAAAGTTATTAAAGTGCTAAATTTTCAGTTTAACATAGAAGTGACTGTTGAACCCTAACTATAGGGGTGAGACTGTGCCCCTATAATATATATTAATTGCAAAAAAACACAATAATGCAAACATTAGGGTTGAAGAATGCAAAGTACACAAAGTAGGGAAATAAAAAACATTAGAGTTTTGGGTCTCTGGAGTACTGGTGAATCAGTGGTGGGGTCTTCCTTGGGGTTGTTAACCCTAATGAGCACTTCCTCCCCCCAGTCCATAGCCTCTTGTCTGAGGCACAAAGTACAGCTCCAAGCCAATGCCTCATAGTGATACACTCTTCAAAGGTAGAGAAGTATGTCTCATTCCATGTTGCCAGCACAATATATTGTAGTTTCCTCATGCAGGGCCCAGTGGGCCCTATGTGAAGAAAGGAGATCACATCTGACATTGTTTCTGAGGGAATGGGGTGGGCATTAGGGCTGACAACCCCAAGAAAGACCCCACCACTGATTTGCCAAGACTCCGGTGATCTGAAGCGTTAATGTTTTTTCCTTTTGCTGCTTGGAAGTGGGGTTGGAGATTTAGGGCTGGAAACCCTAATTCCACATTTCACTACTTTTATGGCATTAACTTGAACCCTAACTGGTGCATTAACAGCATTTTTCATAAACATTCATGCAGGTCCCTACAGGGCCTGCATGAACAGGTGCAGACTCAGGGCCCTGCACCAAGGGAAGGCTCCATCTGCCTACAGAAGTACCGGGCCCTGGCAGGCTCTGCACTTCTGTGCAGTGATGTATGTTAAGAATTCATGGGGTTGTCTGGTGAGCTGGGTAAGTGCAGGGCCCTCTGGTCTTCTATGTGGCTGCAGATAGAGATGCACAGGACAAAGTGTCCATCTGTCAGCCAATGCAAAGGGCCCACTGCCATCCATAGGTACAGAGGTGCAGGGCCTTATTCCAAGAGAAGAGTTGTCTTCACTATATGGTACCTGAGCCTGTGTGGGAACCCTGCAGCTTTCATTCCCTGGTTGGGGGGTGTCGCATAATAGCACCATCCCACTACCCTCACCCCATGTAGATGGGTTACTGAGCTCACCACCAAATTCAACTTACCGGCACGGGATCACAACGCATTCTCGCTAGTGTGAAGACTGGCACTACACACAAAGTTTCTTATTAATTATAATTTTTTTTCATTTTGACCCTAAATTTTCAGGATAGTCATTTTATGACTGTCCTTATAAATATGACATGTGGTATTTATAGTGTATTGTCTGAAAAGTCATTTACACCACAAGTGCAAAAACATGTCTCGTCCAAGATTTAAAAAAAATTGTCACTTGTCACATTTATTAGGTGGTGTGGAAAAATGGTTATGTTGACAATTTGGAGTTAAAGTATTGAAAATTAGTGAAGTTATGAGTGAACGTTGAAATATTATAATGTTTATGACCTGGGCATTTTATCATATTAGTACACCAAATTTTCAGCATCGCCCTTCTTATTACTCTGTCTCATGAACCCCGTAGGTGAAAATGTTAAAATCTCCTGCAAAACATCATTTTGTGTCACAGGTGTAAAAACACATTTTGGCTAGGATTTGAAAAACAACAGCTGTTACGCTCGTGAGGTGGTGTAAAAACATGGCTATACTGAAAATCTGGGGTCAGTATATTTAAAATGACCAAAGTTATGAGTGAGCATAGAAAAAAATTCAATGTACTGGGTCCACTGCTATTTAATGCTTTCATAGCAGACATAGTGGAGGGAGTTAAGAGCAAGATTAACCTGTTCACCCGGTGACTCCAAATTAGGAGCAGTGGTGGACAGTGAGTAAGGGAGGAGGATACTCCAAGAGGATCTGGAAAGACTTGGACAGTGGTCAAACACATGGCAACTGGGGTTCAATGCTAGGAAGTACAGTGTACTCCATTTCAGGGCCAGGAACCCAGGGTACAGTTACCACTTTGGGGGGGAGCAATTATCTGTTTCTGAGGAGAAAAAGGATCAGGGTGTGGTAATCACAGGGAATATGAATCACTCAGTACAGTGTAGAAAAGCAGCAGCAAAGGCAAAAAGAATGCTGGGGTGCATTGCTAGGGGATCATTTCTAGGAGGGAGGAGGTTATTCTGCCACTGTACAAGTCATTGGTGAGACCGCACTTGGAGTACTGTGTGCAGATCTTATCTGTGTCAGTCTTCACCATTCATTGCATTTGAGTATGTGGCGGGAGGTCACAACCCCGTGGGATCTTTTTTTTTGATGGGCGGAGTTGACGCACCAACGGTGCCACCCTCAAGGCCAACGCACTGCATGGTGCTTGCGGGATGGCTGTTAGGTGTCGTCAACCCTGCCCTCCTGCCAGTTCTTCATTTCCTGCTGTAGAGGTTGCACCTCATGAGGAGCTCCAAGCAACTACGTTGGGCCTAGTCTTTGTGCCTTCGACGCCGAGTTCTACCTGCTGGTTCCATTTCACCCTACTCAATGCTGCTGTTTGGTAAAACTGTTCCTTTATTATTTTCAGTGATGTAGAGTCTGTTTTTTTGCATTGTTTTTCCGTCAACCATGTCTAGGTTGGAAGGTAAAAAGTCGTTGAAAGCAGGGTGGCCACCTATGCATTGGTGCCCGTGTGGCGGCAAATACTCCGTTACCGACCAGCATGATTGTTGTCTTACATGCCTTGGCCTGCTTCATGACATGGATTCATGTGACACCTGTTTCTCTATGGATCATCGTGTCCTAGAACAGCGTACGTGGAAAGTTGGATGAGCTCTGCCGACTTTCGGGGGACGGCATGCACTCGTAGGCCAAGCCGCGGTCTCTCATTCTTTCCTCCGGATCCCCTCCTGGTTCTATACAGACCACAGAGGAGGGGGCTTCGCTTCTTGTAGCCTTGCCGTGGCAGAGGCCCCTTCTGCGGTGCAGGAGGCCCAGTCCATTCCTCCTGTCGAGCGGGTGGGAGGCACCATTCTGGCAATCACCCTTTCGAGGGTGAAGGCTCCCCCAGTGTTGTTTCCTTGGGCTGGAAAGCCTGGGTCGGCACCATCCTCGACACGGTCCGTCGGTGCCGTTTTGAGCCTTGGTGCCGTTCATGGTCTGCTGCTCTGTGCTGTCTCTGCTGTCAATGCCGTTTGTGGCACCGATAGCACTGGTGGCACTGTGGGAAGTTCTACGACACCGTCTTCAACTGTTTCTCGTCTCAGTGCAGCGAACTGCGCCGAGGCTGGGGACGGTGCCATGTCTAGTTCCGGTGCTGCTTGTGGCACCAAGTGAGGAAATGGCACCATGGGAGGTGTCACTCTTGGGGACACTTATGGCACTGAGGGAGCAGTTGGTGTCACTGTCTGTGCCATCCCTGACTCTGGTGCTGTGTGTGGCACCGTGGGGGGAACGGCACCGTGGCGGACGTCGACTCCGGTTCTGCTGCCGCTCTCGGTGCTGTTTCTTCTTCGGGCACCATTTGCGGTACCATGGGGGAGTTTGGTGCCAGCTGTGGTGTGGACACCTGGACTGACGAATCTCTTGGTCCAGACAGGAATGGGCGTCTACATACGGTCTGGCACTGGACTTCGGTCTCTACCTTCGGAGGTGGACTCTGAGTCTGGTTCTGACCAGCTGTCTGCCTCTTTGGAGTTGGCAGCCCATGGTGGTTACTTCGGCTGACCTAAACCAGCCTCCCTCTGAGGTGCGGGTGGTAGCGCCTGAGTCTGGGGTCAGGGGTGCTGACCAGCAGGTGGTGGTTCAGGCCACTATTGCCCTGCAGCCTAGGCTTGAAGGGTTTTCTGCCCCATCAGTTGGGTTACCCCCTCATGTGGTGTGCCTGGATAGCCCAACTGTAGGGCTGACCAGAGCACCCTCGGGAGGAGAGGGTGCTACTCCCTGGATGGTCTCCTTGGGGAATGACCAGGGTTGTCAGCTGCCTAGGCTGGTGTTTGTGAGGCAGAGGGCTCTTTTGGATTCTGAGGGGGTCAAGGGGTCAGGGTTCGATGTGGCGACCCTTTTCTGGGACCCACCCGGGTTCAGGGAGGAGTAGCAGCGTGGACCCCGCCTTCCTTTTCAGTCTCCTTGAGAGGGCCCTGGTCTTTGGAGGGAAGGGACCATCCTTCTGGGTTTGCACAGTCCCGGTCACCACTTGGGGGGATTCTTCAGGGCACGGCCTAGGCAGTTCCAGCGTAGTTGATCAGCTGTCAGATGTTGGGTTTTCTGGAGTTTCTCCTTACCTTGAGGCTTCTGGTGCATTCTCTTGCCCAGACAGAGGATGATCCCCTACTGTTGTGGACTTAGCCCCCATTCCTCTGTCACCATCTCCTGCTGTCCCAGGCATTCGTGGTCCTATGGGACCTCTCTCCTGGGAACAATTCAGGGGTGCGGCTGTTCACTTCCCTACTTATGTCAGGGTCATGGACGAACGGGTGTGCCACACTCCCCCTGAGCAGCCAACCTCTGGATCTCTGAGGTCTTCCACTTCCTCATCCTCCTCTTCTGGGGGAGAGGATCCCTCCATCCACATCTCCCCTGCTGCTGATCTTGCTGAGTATCAGCGTTTCCTCATGAGGATGATGGAAAACCTGCGTATCACTCCACCCACTCAGCACAATCTGGAGCATTTGACGCGTGCATTCTTAGGTGATTTCAGTACGGCCACCCTTGTGGCGTCTGCCTGGCCTGCTCCTTTCCAGGAGGCATCATTGTGGTTCTGGCAAAGACCCTTTTCCAGAGTCCCAGCCCCTAGGGATCTGAGTCAGCGGTATTGTGCCCCCCCTGGAGTCTCCAGGTCATATACCTCATCCTCATCCTCAGTCAGGACTGATGCAGCTGGACACTCCCAATGGGCTTCATGCCCTCTACTGTGACCGACCCCCAGATCAAGATTCCACAGATTTTGACTTCTTGGGGAGGAGGACCTTCTACTCAGCACAGTTGTTACTTTCAATTTCTGCTCATCTGTCCCACTATGCTTCCTATGATAGGTTCTTGTGGTCCAGACTAGGTCAACTCCTAGCCTCCTTGCCTGATTCGGAGGTAACCAGATAAGCCATTGCACTCTCTGCACATGGCCTGGAGCTAGCAAGGCACCTAGCGAGGGCATCTTACGATGCCAACTAGGTAGCTTTCAGGGTCGTAGGGACAGCAATCTGCACTAGGCAGATGGCATGGCTATGTCTTTCCTGGTTGTCACCCTTGGCCTGATGTAGGGTGATTTCCTCCGCTTACCAGAGAACCCACCTTTTCTCCTGTCACATGAGGCGGCGTTTGTCAGGGCAACCTCCTGCCCCTTCCGGGGGGTCCCCGCCTCACTCTCCTCAGTCTCGGGCCTTGCCAGACCCATAAATGTTCTCCCTTTCAGTGTGTCCCCCACTGAGAGCTAAGGTATTTAGTCCTTTAGGGTCTAGGGCCCCCTTCGGGGGGGCTTGGTACTCACCCAAATGTGATGAATGGTGAAGACTGACATGGATAAGATATGAAAATTATGTATCTACCATAATTCTTGATCTTTCTGTGTATCTTCACCATTCATCATAAATCCCACCCTCCATCCCCCTGGGGCCTCAGTCTCTGGGTTCCCCTCCCTCTGTGTGCACCTTTCCCCCCTTCCTTTCCACTGGTCAGGAGCGGGGTGACCTTGGGCACACAGGGAGAATTTTCCTTCACCTTCTGGTGGGGGGGAGAGGGATCAGAGGAGGGGGTCTCCCTCCTCAATGCCTTGGCTCCACCCCTTTGGGGTGTGATTTGAGGGCTGCCCTCTCTTTATCTCTCTCTCTCTCTCTCTCTCCCCCTATCTTCCTCCGTCCTTGTCCTTAGGGATTCATCCCTCAGTTTTTAATTAGGGAGACTTGTTTTTCTCCCCTACCCAATTAGTTGGTTTTGGGGGAGGACAATCCTGGATTCCCGTCCCCTTCTGTCCCATGATAGCCTCATCTGCTTCAGCTGGAGTTAGTTGCCAGTAATTTTGTGCCTTGAATTCTGGCAATATAGCCTTCTGGCTACTACTTTGTAGTTCTTAGACTCAGTTTGGGAACAGTTAATGAGTCTGGGGTATATCCTTTTCCCTCCCACTTCTTGTTTCCCTCCTCCCTCCCTCCTTCCCTTTCCTTTTCTGATTCCAGAGATTGGGGCCCCTTCCCAATCCCCTTAGTTTTTCTCCATCTCCTGTCTGTTCTCTCTGTCATGTATTTCTCCTTTTAGTTCATATATCTTTTCCTTTGTCCCTTGGACTTTCTTGTCCCCCCCAACCCTTTCTTATTCTACTGCGACTCAGAACTGGTGGGAGGGCAGGGTCAATGACACCTAATGGCCAACCCGCAAGAACCATGCAGTGCATCAGCCTTGAGGGTGGCACCGTTGGTGCATCAACTCTGCCCATCCCAAAAAAAAAGAGCTCCCGTGGGGTCGTGACCTCCAGCCACATACTCAAATGTGATGAATGGTGAAGATACACAGAAAGATCAAAAATTACGGTAGGTACATAATTTTCTTTTCTGGTGCCCATACTTAAAGAGGGATGTCAGGCTCCTGGAGGGGGTCCAGAGGAGGGCATCCAAGATGATCCAGAGAATGGGGGAGAAACCCTATGGGGAGGGACTAAAAGAGCTCAAAATATACACCCTGGAGGATAGAAGGCACAGAGGTGATATGATCGAGACCTTCAAGTACTTGAATGGCATAAACATAGTTAGCACTGAGGGTATGTTTAGATTGAAGGGGGAAGGGACTATGAGGGGACATATCCTGAAACTGGTGGAGGAGGTTCAGGAGGGAGCTGAGGAAGCATTACTTCACTGAAAGGGTGGTGGCTGGGAATGTGCTGCCTGAGGAGGTGATCTCACTGGATTCAGTGGAGAGTTTTAAGAAGGGATGGGAAAGGTTCATGGGCAAGGTCCAAGTGGGAAGAGAACTGACCAGGGTGGTGGACTCAGGGAAGGAAAATTATGCGGGAGGGAAAGGGGAGAGGGGCAGCAGCAGTTGCCTGAACTGAGAGATGCACTTTTGAGCAGATGTGATAGACCTTGAGGCCTAAATCTGCTGGAATTGTTGTATGTTCATAACGTTGTCATTTTTACATATTTTGACCCCAAAATTTCAACAAAGCCTTCTTAGGACCCCACCTCATGAACAAGAGTGGTGAAAATGTTCAAATCTCACTTGAAGGGTGATTTTGCAAACCGCAAAATCACCTTTTGGACCACATTTGCATAATTGCACCACCCTTGGTCACGAGGTGAGGTCCCAAAAAGACATTGTTGAAAATTTGGTGCAAACAATATGTAAATTGACAAAGTTATGAGTCAAAGTTCAAACCCCATTAATATACATTAAACTGGACCTATTTTCTCATATCACAGTCACTGGTTCCAGCAGCAAGTCTTGAAATCAATCAGAGAGTTGATCTCATTGTGGGACATGTTTAGGTGAGAGAGTGTGTTCTTGGGTGTGGGGGTTGTGGGTGCTGAGTGGGACGTCAGGTGGGCTGTGTGTGTGTGTGTTTGTGTGGCAGTCAGGTCAGCGTGGGACCATTTTCCTTTTTACAGGTTAAAAACAAGAACAACACACACACAATAAGGGAAGTTTTCTTTATTTCAGGAGAATTAACACTGGGGATTGGGCACCCTAGTGTCAGGCAACTGTTTTGTGGCACTGGGGGTGGGCACCCTGGTGCCACAATGTACAGTGAAGCCCATCAGGATGAAGCACAACTCTGCAGAATTCTGCAGTAGAGTTACTGCAGCAAACAATGCAATTTCAATGGGAGTTAATCCTTTTGTCATGCAGGAAACTTGTGACACTGCACTTCATCCTGGTGGGCTTCACTGCACATAATGGCAATGGGAGGAGGGTGACTTGGAGGTCAGGGGGTCAAGAAAAGCAGTACCAGGGATGGGCACCCTGATCTGCTCTTGGTATATACAAAATGCATAAACATTGGGAAGGGGGTGACTGGGGGGTGGGAAAGAAAGACGCAGTACCAGGGGTGGGCACCCCAGTCTGCCTAAGAAATATTTTAATTAGATATATATATAGCTAGATAGATAGATGGACAGACAGAGAGAGAGACAGACATGGAGAGAGAGAGAGACCGAGACTGCGAGAACAGCAGATCGCCAACTCACTTCTTCAGCTGATGCTGGCAGCATGACTCCAGCTGCAGCTTCAGCATTCAAGAAAGTCCTGTTGTTCTGATACAGAGAACATGGGAGAATGGCTCCTCTCACTAAGCTGGGCACCCTGGATTTTGGAGTCCCCAGAAAAGGTAATTCTGGCCATTTAAAAAATAAACAAACAAACATTAGAATCTAGCTAAATGGGTCCCATTTAGCTAGGTTCAGGTGTTTGCTTTTTTTAATCACATAATTTTTATGTATTTTCCTTGTTTTTTTCAGTTTAGGGGGAAAATAAGATGGTGGCCATCATGATACATTTTTTTTTTGTGCTGTAACAAGCAAGAGGTGAGATAACAGAAATGGTCTGTGACATGGAATTTTTTATGTCATATCAGAATGTTATGCAAAAAAAACCCACTAAGCGTGCTTAGAACAGCAAAAAAAAAATCCTTATAACTCTGGAACTGTTTAATTTTTTTTCACAAACCCTTTCAAAACCACTTCCTTGGCACAGCACACTTCTACCCTGAAAGTTTGGGGGAAAAAAATTCCATTCTGTGCAGGCTTCACATGACAACAAAAACAAAAACCCACGCTAAATATAGAAAACAATTAGATATCTAGAAGAAAATGACATGTGGACCTCAGAAATTATACAAGCTGTGGTCATTAAATTTTTTTTACATGTTTAGACCCTGCCTACTAAACAATGCATGCAAAATTTCAGCTAATTTCATCAAAAACTGCCAAAGCTATTAAGATGCAAAATGAGGGGTTTAACATAGAACCTGCTGGTCAACCCTAACTGTACTGGTACCACTGTACCAGTACATTACATATATGCACTGTGTGTGTGTCTGTTTGTCTGAATTGGAGCAGGACAGCCAGCTAATGTCATAGAAAACAATGCTGTACCAAAAAGACTAGGAACAGCACTTACAGCAGGACAGTCGGCAACAGAGATCCCATCTGGATGCAGTTGTACAAATGGAATGAAATAAATCAGATGTCGAGTGGATGCAGAAATATGTTCTTTATTCAATAAAAACATCCAATCGCTGAAAACAATCCAAAAAGCGCAGCAGGCTGGAGCAAACCCCTCCCATGAATAGAATCTCTCTCAAACATTTTCACTGGCAGTGGCTTTCTCAAGACTCAGAGAAAGACTTGAAAATGCTCCGCACGAAAATGTTTGATTGAGCGAGACTTCTGTTTATGGGAGGGGTTTGCGTCTGGCCTGCTGGTGGATGCATTTGGATTGTTTTCAGTGATTGGATGTTTTTATCAAATAAAGAACATATTTCTGCATCCACTGGACATCTAATTTATTTTTTTCGTTTGTACAACTGCATCCAGATGGGATCTCTGTTGCCGACTGTCCTGCTGTAAGTACTGTCTGTCTGTCTACAGAATAAGGCAATAGAAAGTGGTGTCAGTCCAGCCAATAAATGGGCTCACCAGTAATGCTACAGATATATATATATATATATATTTATATATATATATACATGCATACACCCACTCAGGATAACCCAGCTGAGATGTAACATCTTGTTTTTAGTGTAGTCCTGCTTTTTACCCATTTCTGCATGTGGCTGGGTGGACTAAAGTGCTAGGGTTAAAAGACTTGCTCAAGGCAGTGAAGTTTTGGATCTAGTGGGGTTTGAGTTTCCCACGCCGGTGCACTAACCACTAGATGACACTGCCTTTGTTTATATTGTGAATGACCTGTGTACATGTAGTTTGTATTATTGCTCACACTTGCATACTCAGAAACTCTATAAAACAAAATGATGATGAGGATGGATGAACCAGATGGACCTAGAGTCTCTTCTGACCTAAAGTTACAGTGTTGCTATGTATATTTGTTATAAGTTGGGAAAAAATTAGTAAATTTGTTTTATGGAAATGTAATAAGCATATAATAATATTTAACTGCTGTTTAAAGGACTGTTATTATATGACAAATGTTGTACAACAAGAGGGAAAAATAAAGCATGAAAGCCAGTTCAGCAAGTACTAGGCATTAGGGGTTCCAGAGACATAGCTATTCAAGAAACTTCATTGGTCTAAACACATGATGACCTGTCCATTGATTAGTCCACAGCAAATGCACAATTGATGACCAGATTCACCTATTTTACCTAGTAATTGCCGCAGTACAGTTAATTAAATTAATCTGCCACTTCAGTTCTTAAAAAACGTTTAATAGCTATGTTGTTCATTCAGCGTAACTGTTAGTGTCTAACATTGCTCAGTGAAACCCCATTTTTTTAAAATAAAAACTAATTTACCCATACATTGGCTAATAATATCAAGTGCAGAGACTTTGAAGACACTTATCTTTGTTTGCTGCTGTGAATTCCTCAGTACTGCTAAACTCCTCAGTGGCCACATTGACACAGCAATAATATTAAAATCTTGACTACAGACAGACAGCTCTGTTACACAGTTCTTTATGCTCAGCCCTGGTTATGCATTCACGGTCCCCATCCCTGGCTGTGATAGTCACCAACCAGATCAAGTTCCTCACCACAGCATTATTAATGTCCTCAATATGAATTACCCGGTTCAAACACCCAACATAAATTGCACAGTTCAAACATCCAATGTGAATTACATAGTTCAAAGATTTTAAAAGAAAGACGGTAGCGTTACACAGTAGGGTTGCTTGCAAACTGCCTGGACTGGTGGTAGTTCAGGTGGATGTTAATGATCCCATGGCACTTATTGAAAAGAGTAGGGGAATTTCCCCGGTGTCCTGGCCAAATTTCCCTCATTCACTAAAAATACCATCAACAGCTTAATCTGGTTCAAGGTCAGTTGGCATTCATCTGTATCCCCCTCCCCCAGGTCGTGCCTGAAAATAGGCAGGATTTGTCTAGTGCACTTACCTGGTTAACAAAAACTAAATAAATAAATAAAACCACCAAAGGGAATCACAATGATCATATTCTGCTCTGTTTTTAGGAATCAGGATTTTCTGATTTGGCGTCCACAAATCCTAAATCCTAAACTGTGTTTCAGATTTTGGAATCTGATTCAGAAACCTGAATCTGAAATCCAATCTCAATATACAATAGTTTTTTCTGCAGGCGGGAAGTGTAAGCCTGTACTTTCCTGTCTGCTGGCCTTGCTGTCATTGCAGTTTTCAGTGGTCACCACATTTCCCGGCAGTCTTCATATGTTATAGGTGACTGGAGAGCCAGCTGTACTACTTCTTGCTGCAAGAAGTGGTGCTTGAGGGTTTATTTTCCCTGGCTTTCCTGTCAGGTAAAAAAAATTGTCTTCCATTCTTGCTGGCATGTACTTTTGTGCGTATTCCAATTGTGTAAAATATGTTTTTTTTCCTTCTCTCCTTTGTGTGCTCTGTGTGTGTCTCTTTGTGGTCTGTGTTTCTCAGGTGAGATAACAAACCCATATTTCCAGAGTACTGAATTTTTGACTTGTGTTGCTTGTTGAATTTATTCAGCTTTTCTATTTTTTCTGCTTTCCATACTGAGCCATTGTTTAAAGTGACAGTATCAATTTTTTGGGCTGTTGGTAGTTGTATCTTTTGGTATTTTGAAATGTCTGGAAAGGGAAGTGGTGATGCCAGAAATGGCAACTGCATCTATGTGGACATAGTCAGTGGCACTGGTGGGACTGGGAATGTGTCAGGGGTGTGTCCTTCAGGTAAGGAAATGTATTCATTTATTTGTTTTTGGTAACCAGATAAGATACACTAGGTGTAAAGGTCACACTTTAAGTGTCAATTTCAATGTAATTGCAGGGTAGGAAATCATTAATTATATGTAACAGGGGTGATTACACTGTAGTTACATGTTTATTGCATGTAGGTGCCTTACAAGTGCAAGACAGTTACAGTGTAATTACACTGCAACTATAGTGTAGTTATGGGAATGTAATGTGTTACTGGCATAAAGATGCCTACTTTCAGGCATGATTTGGGAGAGTTACAGTAACTGTCACAAGTGAAAAAACTACAGAAAACATTATCAAATGATAAAATAATAACAAGCAGAAACACGCAACTGATGTGGAAGCACAGGGCTGATCTTCCCAAAGAAGTGTGGTAGGTCAGGCTGGAGTACATTCCACTCCAAGTGGTATGGGAGGTGCTGATTATAGTGGATGATTAGTTTCACTCAGTAAGTTGGTGCACAAGAAGTTGCTGCCATCTGCAGCAGTCACCAAGTGTGGTAGTGGTAATACATCTGATGAAGGTGGTGCTGGTAGCACTATTACTTCTGACATGGTAGCTGGTGGCGCTGGCCATGTTGTAGAGATTTCTGTGGCTAAGGAGGGTTATACTGTGGAAAAGGTCAAGAAATTTACCACTGTTACACAGACTGGGTGTGTAACATACAGGACATATGCAGTCTGCAAGCATATTGCAAGTCCCAGGGCTTGATTTTCAGAGCCCTGAGAATGCTAAAAACCCTTGGTGTGATGATCATTTGGTGCACAGGGCTTGTAGCATTCTCCCGGTTGGTGATTGGGATTGGGCTGCAAGCTTTTCCCTGGTCTAACTTGCACCATTTGGTGGATTCTTTTTACGGGCCTTGCGCCAGATCTTTGGTGCAAGCTGCCATAAAGTGTGAAAATTATTGCAGTTGTGCCCAATGTACTAAAATTGGGTGCTGCTGCATCAAAGCAGTTTGGTGCAGCTGTGCCAAACAGAGGGTCTGATGCTGTGCTTGATGCAAGCCCTGCGTCACCCATTGAAAATCAAGCCCCCAGTGTCCAGCCCACTAAGCATGAACTGTAGCCCACCAGTATGTCTGCAACACTGCCACCTACGAGTTGAGATGCTCCAAAGGTTGAAGCTTAACTCAAGTCTGTGCTGACTGTTGTTGTTGAGGAGAATGCTACTATAGATGAACAACAGCGAAAGCACCCAGCTGAGGAAGTGGAAGCTGAAGAACATGAAGCTGAATTATCGGATGATGGTGGTGGTGATGATGTGGAGTATGTTCCTGATCCTGCTAAGTTACCATCAGATGATGAAGAGGAGGAGGAGGAGGAGGTTTCTGCTAGTTAGAGGAAGAAGCAGAAAATGATTAGGAAAGCTTCTGATGTTCTGGAGGTTGGTCATGGGAGAGGTAAAAAAAAAGCAAAAAAAAAAAAAAAACAACAAAGGAAGGTCATTGCTGCCCCAAAACGTAAAGCTGGTGCTGGTGGTTTTTCCAACCAGGGTGGTGGTAGTGATGAATGTGGTAAAGGAGAGAGTCCAACTCCTGAACCTGTTGTTCCTGCCAAAAAAGCTAAAGGGTCTGGGGTATGTGCATATTTTGAAATGTGCCTGAGTGACTACATCCATGCACGGTGTCTGGTATGTTTGGTGAAGATCTTCGGGGATTGGCTACCAGCTCTGGGCACCTCGGGTATGTGCACCCACTTGTGTATAAATCAGCATCGCAAATGAGCTGCAATGACTGGCTCCTTAATCTCAGGACAACAGAGCCAGGTTGGTGAGCACTTCATGTAATCACAGAGAGAGACACACCTAGGATGGGTAATATTTTATCTCATTCTGAAGAGCCAACTTCTCCATTGTCCCTAGGTGCTCCACTCATTCCTAAAAGGCGGCAGTTGACTTTGCAGCAATGTGCGAAATGCATAGGGAAGTTTGCATCTGGGCCTGCAAAAGCTAAGGAGATAAATAGGGCTGTGGTATAGCTGCTAGGGAAAAACTTACTTTCCTTCTCCTTTGTCTCCAGGCCTCGTTCTGCAGATTACTGCATGCGGTTGAGCCTCAGTACTGTGTGCTATCACGGCATTTCTTCACTTGAGTAGCATTGCCTAAATTGCACAAGAATTGTCTATTCTGAAGTTTGCTGTAGCCTGTAGAAGTCTAGTATTCCACAGATTCATCTGACAACAGACGTGGATAAGTGGTCAAGTAATGGACTATGGCAGTGACAGCACATTGGGTGTGCCTTACTGACATGGGTGTTGGCAGGAGTGTAAGGTCTGGTCATCATGATAATGCACATAGATGTCAGGCAGCACTGTGTGTTGCTGGGTTCAGCAACACCCGTACTTTGGACTATTTGCTGGACAAGCAGGAGGAGGTTATAGATAACTGGCTAGCAAGCAATGGTCTAGGTGTTGGGGTGGTTGTAGCTGACAGTGCTGTCAAAGTGTTGAAAGCTGTGGATGATAGCGGGCGCACCCATGTGCTGTGCTCTTGCCCATTGCCTGCCCTTGGTTGAGTATAACCTGCTCAGGTAAAACAGAGCTGTTGAAAAGGTAGTATTATGAGATTCTGAAACTCTATTTTCCCCAGTTTCAGGATCCCGGCACCGTGCAGTCGAAACATGTTTGCCCAATGGGCAAAGTCTGCCCATGCCAGAGTTAGTTATAGAAATCATGGGAGATGCTGGGGGCAAAGCCCCCCGAAACATGAAAAACACTCTGCCGGGGGAAAACTTTAACCGTCTAGCAAATGTGTCTTGGGCACATGGTGTCAGCATCCTGAAACTAGGAGAACAGAGTTTCAGGATCTTGTATTATATCCATTGAAGATACAGTGGGTACTGTTAAAAAAATATATATATATATGTATGCACTTTTCACACTTTGTTAAGGCCAGGTGGGAACTGTGTGGGCTGCAGCAAGAAAAATGCCATCAGAGTGAAATCATAGTTACACCGTGGCAAGGCACCATGAAGACCACAATCGCAGGTCAATAGCAACTCTGCAATTTATTGGTATAGAGCTTGAGAAATTATCAAAACGAGGGCTAGACCAACAAAAAAAATGTTTCTCCAGTGAGAGTCCTATTGGATTCATGAACTTAGCACTCCATTCGCTAGAGGACTACCTGGTGATTGTGGGTTTCACAGTTATCATAAGTAAACAGTGATAGTGAAATTGTATACTGCAGTTTTATTTCTGGTTATCCTGGAATCTGATTCTCCAGTATACACTGTACAGTAGTGTTCAAGTTCTGAACAGTGATTATTTGCTTTTGTTTGGTTTATTGCTTGATACAGGCATGTATATTTAAGTGATAACATTGTTAGCTGGAGTATACATAGGAATAACTGGCTAATGTGGGTATTTAAATGCAAAGGCCAAAGGCTGAGGCATTTAATCAACCGAAGAAGCCAATCATTCTGATTATACTCCAGCTAATTGAATGTTATTACATTATATGACTAAGAATTTTGAACCCAGGATTTTAAAAGTTCTGTGATAATTAAAGTGGAACATGCCTTTCCCTACTTTTTTCCAAGGACTAACTTGATAACTACAGTGGGAGTGTCTAAAATGTGGATAATGTAATGTGGGCATGTTTAAAATGTAGATAACCTACTGTAGGAGTGTCTAAAATGCAGTTGTAGCTTTTGTGAGGTATTCAATGACAGTTTTTTCTCTGTTCTGAATGGCTTACAATAGACACCTGTCATCTAATCCTTAGTCTTTTATATGTATATGGAGAATGTGAATTTTGAGTTTTCATCTAGACAATTTTCAACCAATGTGTTTAACATATGATTTCGTTATACAGTTTATTTTGAATCTAATATCTAATCTAGGTGCCTTTGTTAGCTAAGGGGCACATATTGAAATATGTCTTGGTACCAAAGATTTCAAAGCCACTATGTAATGTAAAATACAGTTTTAGGCCATTTCATGTGCTCATTTAGCCTTTTAAAAGGTGGGCGTTTGAAAATAAGTTTTGAATTACAGATGAGCATTTCTAAATAACTTTATAACATGGCTATGGGAAATGGTAGCAGGTGATTGGTTAAAACAGCTCACCTGACCATGGATTAATTCCCAAGTAATCCACGCTTGGGAGAATTAATTCATGGTTGGCATCTAGAACAAGTGTTGTGTTCTGGGGGCAGAGCTATTGGGACCTCGCTTCTGAGTGTCAGCCGACATTAATGCTTGGTTGCCATCCAAAGTGAGTGCTGTGTGCTGGGGGTAGGGCTATCGGGAGCACAGATCATTCAGCAAACTGTTGGTCTCACAGTGGTGGGGCAACCATCACTCACTGCAAACCCCACCCATCCTGCACCCTCCTTGCTGCCCTCTCCCAGTGTGTTTGCACTCAACGACCAGGATCATAGCACCAGTGGTACAGTCCAGATCAGCATGGGTGTCCAGGTTGGTAGGATGCGGACAGAAGCACCGCTGTGCCTGGAGAGCGGGGAGAGTCATGGAGAATCGCTCTTGTTGAGACAACAAATCCCAGCTGTAGGTAAGAGAGTGCACGGCATGTACAAGCTAAGTTCTGCTCCACACAGAGATGACACCCAGCCCCCTCACACTAAACACTGCCTTGGTTGTTGCTATTAGGATAGTGCTGGGGAGAGGAAATGAATGGCTCCGAGGGACAGACCCATGGGACAGTGTGAGACACTACAGCTGGGAGAGGGTGACAGCCATATTATAAGTGAATTAACCCACTTCAGAGTATGAGTTAACTGGGAAATTAATCCATGCCTGGGTGGTTGAAGGCACTTGGCCTGCGGTCTCATGCCTCACAACCCACTCAGGTGTGGATTAATTCTCCAGTAACTCACACTCTGTCTTGGGTTAATCCTTACTTTAGACATGTGCATTAATATTTATTTACAATACTTGATTGACACAGATGGTTATGTACCACTAGAACAGCCGTTAGTGGGGTTGATTCATTTAAGAAATAGGTATAAATTACAAATAATTATAATATGTGCACTTTTTAAATTTGAAAATCAGGTTTGTTGTGCTTTTGTCCATTAATGTTATGACATTTCCACAAATATGATGGATACTTGCCACTGTAATACCTCAGGAATGGATAATCAGGAGCTTAAGACATGATATGGCTTTTAATTGTAAATGCAAACTACCAAATGAAATGTGTTAACCACATGCACACTAAACTGCTACATGCGGTTCTGGCACAAGAGCTTGGCATTTCCAAGTCACTTCATGTAACTTCATCTTTTGCATAAGTATTTAAAAAACAATTACTGCAGTTGAATTAATTTTTTCATTAGAGTGATTGATTGTCATCTTCAAAAATTGGAAATACTGGCAAGCACTTTTAAATGGGGTACATATACATACACTAACACACCTTATCAGTATCTGTATGACAGGAATGGCTGAATACTGTGAAAGCATCCATGAGTAGGGCTTTAAAGTGGGCTATTTGGTTTCAGAAAAATGAAATATAAACTATATGTTTTAAAGAGGGACTCCAGCCAAAAGTACTACATTGCAGAATTAGAATAAGCTTACCCCCAATAAATCTCATGCCAACAATTAGGTCTCCACGTTACTTCATTTTAAAGCTATGAGCTATTTTGTAACCCTGATTTTACTACCTGTTCAAAAAAGCCAATTTCAGTGAAGAGCTGCTGATGTCATCTCCTGAACTCCCAGTCTAGAACCTCCATGTCAGCAAGCTTATAGTACCTGTTTCTCTAAAATTTAAAGATCATGTGCAATGGTTTTTACAAGTAAAACAGGCAGCGCCATTCAAAAAACATTGCTATAAAAACTGTGTTTCAGGTTTTGTAACAAAGTTGACAAACTCATATTTTTTTAATGCCTTTTTGGTGTGGTCCATTTCTCCAGGGTTGCTGGACAGTGAGTTAGAATGCCTCCAGGCTGCTGATACCATTTGGGTTGCTACTCTGCTATGCCTGTTAAGAAGTTGTTTTGCTACTAGTATTGCAATGTTGGTAACTTCATTGCCGTTTGTCAATGTCTGCTGTGCAATAAGTTTTAATAGGGGCCTTATATACTGTACTAGATTGGAAGTGTTAACCCTGGTAAAAGGATCATTATAATGTAGAGTACAGCATAGATGAACCTGAATGTAGGTCAAGTAACAGCTTGCCAGGGAGAAAACACTGGTTAGCTACTGCATAGAAACTCATAGTAGGGTTTCAAAACAGCATGAACCCTCCCACCTCCATTTTTAGGGAGATGGAATCATTGTTTTAAAGGGAAACACCAGTTAACCCAGGTAACAGGGCTGTTTTACCTTTTGCTCTCTGGTTCCTGATTCTCATTAGCTCGAAGTCACAGGCCAGGTATTTCATTAAAAAATAATTTCAGTAAACCCCCCTACACTCTCAGCACTCTCCACCATGCTGCATGGCAGTACCAGGCTGAGCTGCACCGAGAAAGTAAACATTGTGAGCGGGCGCATTCATGTGCTGCCACACTCATACAAGCCGTGTCACTCTGTGCTTGCTCAAAGGACCTCACGCTCCCCTGACCACGTGCTCTCACCTCTGTATTTTCTAACTCTGCATGCTGTGCCCTGTGATTTCTGTATCTTTTTTTTGTGTCTAAGTGCATTGAACCCAGCATGGCATTCTTAGAATGCAGAGCATGTCCCTTATCCAGTTGCTGAAATGAAAATGGAATAAATGACTTACTGCTTTAGTCGCTAAGCTCTAAAGTTGATGTGGGCATTAATTGTCATTACTGCAGTGAGGCGTCATTATATCTCAAAAAAACATGTTACTTGACCTGTCATGCCTGAGCATTATGGCACCTCACTGCAGTAACAGCTGTGAATACCTACATCCACTTTAGAGTCTTACGACTAAAGCAGTAAATCATTTATTCCGTTTTCATTTCAGTGACTGTCTGGCTCACAATGTTTACTTTCTTGGTGTGGCTCAGCCTAGTACTGCCATGTGGCATGGTGTAGAGTGCCGTGAGTGTAGGGGGGTTTACTGAAAGGATTTTTTTATGAAACACCTGGCCTGTGACTTTGAGCTAATGAGAATTGGGAACCGGAGGGCAAAAGGTAAAACAGCCCTGTTGCCTGGATTAACTGGTGTTTCCTTTTAAAGTGCCACCCTGAGAAATCACCTCAATTGAATGACAGTTTATTTTATTTATTTTTTCAGTTTTGGTAACCAGGTAGGCCCACTGAGCTCCGAAGGTCCCTTTTTCAGGGGTGACCCGGAATTAGTTACAGAAGGATACAAGTACAATAATGGAACAAGGTCACAGTACATAGTAACAAAAGGGAGAATTCAAGTACATGAATAAACAATGCTGACATTGTGCCAAAATTAGTTACAGGAGAAGACGATTACACGAATAGTCAATGGTAGCAGTGTTGCACTCAGGAGAAAAGGTAATATTTAATACAGTAGTGCATAACTTAGGCTAGCAAGGACCTAGCCTTTGAGTTTAGGTATGCCTCCGTATTGACAGGAGCAGACACTAACTTCTAGTAAGCGAGCATGGAGTCCCTTGTGGAATTTTCCAAGGGAGGGGGCTTCCTGAAGGAGGAGGGAAGCTTATTCCATAGGAAAGGGGCAGAAATGGCAAAGGACTTGCTGCCAACAGTGGTTCAAACCCTAGGTTTATCTAGGAGGCTGCACCCAGAGGTTCGAAGGGTACGTGCTAAGCACTTGGGAACCAGGAGACTGGCCAGGCTATCTGGGGAATTGCAGTGTAGGAGCTTGTAGGTGTTGCAAAGCAGGGGGTACTGAAGGTGACCATCTAGGGAGGGCCATTGAAAGGAAGCAAGAGCTTCGCAGTGGTGCCGTCTTTTGTGAGACTGAGATGCAAACTGAGCTACTTTGTTTTAGAGAACTTGTAGCCTGCTCATCTCCTGTTTAGCCAACCCCTGAAGTATAGGGGCAGCAAAGGTCAGTGTAAGAAGGAGGAGACTGTTGGCAATGATGATTCTTGACTCGGGGATGAGCTGGTCATTCAGGCAGTACAGCAGGTCCAGTTTGCAGTCACCTTTTTTTTTTAGTTTACCTGGTTTAAGTGAGACTTGAGGGTAAACCTCTAATCCAGAGTTAACCCCAAGTATTTGAGGGAACTCACTACCTCAATGTGGCTACCTGAGGATGAGGTCAGAGGGAGTAAGGCACTCCTGTCTGGGTCAAGGTTTCTCTGTCCAAATAGCATAACCTTGGTTATTGTGGTGTTTAAAACCAGCTTATTCTCAGTAAGCTAGGACTCTAACTTGGCAAAGTCAACTTGCAGATGGGGTCCCAGATCAGATGGGTTGCTCAGGGACTGATAGATTACAGCATCATCTGCCTATTGAATGACCGAGCTGCCACCGCAGTGGGATTTAAGGTCGTTAACAAATAGCGAGAAGAGGAGGGGGCCTTGGATGGAACCATGAGGCACCCCCTCATTTAGGAGGAGTGGATATGAGGTCATCCTCTTCCACCTGACCTGCTGGGAGCAGCCAGATAGGTAGCAGGTGAATCAGGAAAGGGAATGTTGATCCAGGCCAAAGGAAGCCAGTTTGGATAGCAGGAGTTTGTGGTCTACTAGGTCAAAGGCCTTAGCTAGGTCAATAAAGACAGCTCCTGTGGGGAGTCCTTTGTCCATGGTCCCTAGTACGTCAACTGTGAATTTTATGAGGGTTATGTCAGTGCCATGGTTCTGCCTAAAGCCGTGTTGGGTGGTGGCTAGCAACCAGTTAGCCTCAAGATAGTCATGGAGTTGACAGTACACTAGCCTTTCCTGAATCTTGGCCAGAGCACAAAGCAGAGAGATTGGCCTGTGGTTACCAATGGATTCCCTAGGACCCCCTTTGGGGATAGGGGCAGCAAAGGCCTGTTTCCAGGTATTGGGTACAGTACCTTCAAGCAGGGATCTGTTGATTAGCCATGTGATAGGTAGAGCGATAGCTGGTGCTGCCACTTTTAGTAATTTAGGGCAGATGCCATCAGGTCCTCCAGGGCCTTTGGCTTTGATGGTCTTTAAGAGTGGGAGTACCTCTTTGACCTTAACTAATCGCAGGTGAGAGAGAGGCCATGCGGGGCAAGGTGCCTCAGAGCAGGGGGGCATAGAAGGGGTAGGAGTAAGGCTGGACTTCTAGCCATCAAGGTTGGTTAAGTAACTGTTGAAGGTGGCGGCAATTTCATGGCCGTCATTAGTCATAAGGTCATTGATCTCAATAGGGTCAAGGGAGGGGTTCTTATTGCCCTTTAGCAGGTCATTGATGTGGGACCAGAATGACCGAGGGTTGACCAGAGTGGTTTGCTGGAGAAGCATGACAAACTCTCTTTTTGCCATCTTAGAGGTACACTTGCACTCATTCCTTAGTTTTTTTATAGGCCACAAGGTCTGCAAGCATGGCAGAATGTTTGTAATGTTTCCATGCTTTGTCCTGGTGCACCATCAAAGATTTGAGCTCTGTGGTGATCCATCTATGGCAGCTACCTTTTATACAGAGTTTCTTAAATGGGGTGAACAGGTTAGGTGCAGAGTTGAAGGAGTTCTGGAAGAATTCCAGGGGTTCATCTAGAGTTGGGAGGTGCCGTATCAGGGACCAGTCGAGGTTGCTGAGGTAGGCACTGAAGGCATCCTCTGAGAATTTGGAGTAGTCTCAGGTAGAGAGTATCCTAGGAGGGACCTGGGGGAATGATTTTTCCAAATGTAAAAAATGGGTGAATGCTCACTAAGAGCATCAGCCATGATACCAGCAATCAGAATGTTGGAGGGGTGAGACGTCAGAGCCCAGTCGAGGGTTGTGTGGTTCCCTGTTTTGTAGTTGGCCCTGATCTTTTCAGAGATGATTTGCTCCAGGTTAGCATCTAGTAGTAAGACTCTGAGGGTCTGCTTCAAGTCCTGTGCCCAGTTGAGATTGAAGTCCTCCAGGATCAGGAGTTCCAAGGAGACCATGTCAGCAAGGGCCTTAGTAATAGTTTCCAAGGCTTGTTGCGCCACCTTCAGAGGGTGGTAGAGGCAGCTGGCCGTAAGGTGTTTTGTGTTGCCTGGGGTAATTCTAATAAAGACTGATTCACCGCCAGAGTAAGCAGTGCCGGGTAGGTGGGCAAGGGCTGCATCAAGGGAGTCCCTGGTGTATATGAATACCCCACCCACCTTTTTTTGCCCACCCAATCCTTGCAGAAGGAGGTGTAGCCAGACATTGCCACCTCATGAGATATGGTGTGCGGCTTAAGCCATGTTTCAGACACAGTCAGTATATCTGGGTTGTAGAGAGACATCCAACCCTGAACATTCTGTATTTTTGGACGGAGGCTACAGACATTCATGTGGGTGATTTTTTAGGCCCTTGGAAGATACCCAGTGCAAGTCATGGGGAGAGCCAAGTGTGATGTTGGCTACCGAAGGGCCAGGGTTAGGTTCGATGTCACCTACTAGAAGCAGCAGGAATGAAAGAAGAAATAGAGCTTTAGGGGATAGGGGGAGCAGACCCCCTCTGTGGTGCTTCACGTGGAAATTAAGGGCCAGGTAGCAGGCACCCTTTTTAGTGAGTATATGGGACACAAAGAGTGGTCGTACACTCTGTTCGGCTGGATAACCCGGAGTGATGGGAGGGGAGTGGATGTGATGACTCGGACCCGGGTACCCAGTTCTGGGAAGGCACATAAACCTGTCAGCCCACGCAAGAGGCAGGATGTATAGAGAAACCAGGATAGGGGCTCTGTAAGATAACCCGGGGTGGTGCTTCCATTTGGGCATGTGAGAGTGAGCAGGGTGAGTGCAGGGGTCCACAGGACCAAGGGATGACATTTTTGTCTTTGGGAGATAATTGAGGGGAGGAGGGAACATCAGATGGACTTGGTAGGGTGGGACAAGGAAATAGGTCAGTGGAGAAATTGTTTTAGGCAGCACTGGAGAAGCAAGAGTTGGTGAATTTTTTAATGTGCAAGGTGTGTCTGCTGGCAGAAATAGTGAGATAAAGGAAGAGAAAGAAAAAAGGGGGATTTCTTTTTTTTTTTTGGTTTGTTTTGTTGTTCTACCATGTCTGCATGTTACTTGGTCAAAGTTGACTAACTGGAGCTCAGTGACTATGATTAGTCATGCAATATCAGTGCAACCTCTAGTGGCAGCTTCTGATAAGCTGCAAGTGGAGAAGTAGGGTGATTGGCTCAGAGCACCTATATAAGGCAGAGTCCACCAAGGGTGGTGGTGGTGGGGGCGGTGGAGCAGCTGACGCGGAGCGTCGGTGGGGAGCCTCTGGTACGGGAGAAGCAGCCGTGGAGTGCCCGTATTTCATACCTGGTAAGGGGCTTTGGTTCCTTTTCTAGAGGGGGGGCCTCTTCAGTTATGTCCAGTATGCCCCAGAGTGACCTCCCGCATGGGGGGGGGGGAGCCGTAGCTGTCACCATCCTGGTTCAACTGTAGGAACTGAGGAGAGAAAGGCAGCAATTAAATAAGGCACCAGAGAGGGGGAGGGGGCTGCTGAGAAGAGGGAGGGGAGAATGGATACTAATTTCCAGGGGAAGAAACAGCAGGTAGACTAGAGTATCTCAAGGGAAACGTAAAACTTTAAGGCAGACTATTTAAATCTGTAGGGCAGTAAGGCAATTTAATCACAACACAGTTAAGCAGGCTGACTGAGGTCTAAGGCAGAGAGGGATTGTAGACTACTATCTCTCAAGGCAACTCCTAAATCTTTAAGGCAGACAGGTTTAAATCTGTAAGGCAGCAGGCAACTGAATCGCGACACTTTAAGCATACTGACTGAAAACCGATGTATCTATTGGCTTTAAATAAGGCATTTAAAGAAAACTAAATGACTTCAGTTAGAAATTAAGTAAAAATAAACAAAGAAAAAAAACTATCTCCACATGTATGGTGACTTAAAATAGAAAGGAGTCTTTAATGGAACAGTCCAGGTTTGCATGCCAGTGGTGGCACCAGGTATGTTGGTTTGAATTTTAAATGGCACCAAAAAGCAGATTCTGAGTTCTCCGGTGCAATTCACAGCATCAGGTGTGGGAGAAGCAGCCATGGAGTGCCCGTATTTCATACCTGGTAAGGGGCTTTGGTTCCTTTTCTGGAAGGGGGCTCTTCAGTTATGCCCAGTGTGCCCCAGAGTGACCTCCCACGTGGGGGGGGGGGAGCCATAGCCGTCCCGGTTCAATTGTAGGAACTGGTGAGGGGCTTTGGTTCCTTTTCTGGAGGGGGGCTCTTCAGTTATGCCCAGTATGCCCCAGAGTGACCCCCCCACGTGGGGGGGGCATAGCCATCGCTGTCCCAGTTTAATTAGAGGAACTGGTAAGGGGCGTTGGTTCCTTTTCTGAAGGGGGGCTCTTCAATTATGCCCAGTATGCCCCAGAGTGACCTCCCACGTGGGGGGGGCATTGCCTTCCCAGTTCAGTTGTAGAAACTGGTAAGGGGCTTTGGTTCCTTTTCTGGAGTGGGGCTGTTCAATTATGCCCAGTGTGCCCCAGAGTGACCTCCCGCATGGGGGAGGGAGCTGTAGCTGTCCCGGTTCAGTTGTAGGAGTTGTGACTGATCACAGCCTTTCACCACACCAGAGTTATCCAATCTGCAAACCTCACAGCAGTGTGCTATGACTCAGCATCCAGCAACACTGGAGAAAAGTACCACAACAAAAAGGCACCACAAAAAAAAATAAAACATGAAACACACAGTTTGTAAAGCAACTTTTATTGAATGGTGTTGCTGCCTGTTTTACTTGTGAAAATCATTGCAGGTGATATTTAAACTTTGAAGAAACGGGTCCTATAAGCTTGCTGACAGGGAGGACTATAGTGTGTGTTCCGGAAATGACATAATCAGCAGCTCTTCACTGAAACTGGCTTTTTTGAACAGGCAGTGAATTTAGGGTTGTAAAATGACTTATAACTTTTAAACAAAGTAACTCAGAGATCTCATTTTTTGGCATGATGCTGATTGGGGCTATGCTGATCCAAATTCTGAATTTATTGATGCCTGAAATTCTGACCATAGTCCCTCTTTAAACATTATTAAATTCATTTTGATGCTCTGATGCCAAGTGTGGTATAGTTTATTAATGGCAACAAAATGGCTATAATGCCATACCTGAACCGTAACAAGGGGCTTTAATACCAAGAGCCATGGCACAGCATGGCATTGTAAAAAAATATTTTCCAGATTCTATAAAAATGGTTCAAAGCTATAAGTTTACAAGCATACCGCTACATGCTGTTCCAGCACCCTTGCCTGGGGCTTTCAGTCCTAAAATTTTAAAAGAGATAAAACCAGATGAAAAGTGGTGAGATATTGCTACAGATATCACAGAATTCAGTTAGACATACTTGTTATTATGTGGTTATTAATGCTTCAGTCAGCTCGATAGTGATTTTAAGACACACTCTTCTTAAACTTTTGTACTTAGTATACTTTGTGATTCACTTCATATTATTTTTTTAAACTGAGTCGTGTTTAATAATCTGATACAGCAGCCAACTGAGATTAATATTCGAATTCAATCAAGACCAGGTTGCTATGCACATAACAATGGGGGTTGTCTGTCTCCATGGAGGCAGAAACAGTTAAATAGTGATGATGGACACTTACAGCCCTACTCTGAAGAAGGTGTGGCTACACACACCGGAATGTCAGCAGTCATGTGGGGCTTGCACTTGCATGCACATGTCAGATCCCTGCTTGTTATTACTCCGAGTTTGGGGAGTCTTGAATTTCAACAAAAAATGTGACTTTTATTTTTTAAAACTTGTTTACGTATGCTAGAATTGGTGATTGATCTGCAAAGAACTTACAAGCTGCTGCTATCAATTAGTGCCTGCCCTAACTGCACTGCAATTTGTACATTACTTGAAATAAAAAGAAAAGGTTGGGTAAGGAAGTAGGTTCCATGTGATAATGGAGATCGTGGAATAGTGATCGCTGTTTGGGTGAGTGTATATTGCTGAAAATAAATTTCGGCGATATACACTCGTGACGAACAGCAAAAGGGCACCTGAAGCCCCCGCACTCCCCCACTAAAGGATTCTCAACTCCAGGGGGTGCATGTCGGGGGTGCAAAACCATTAAAAAACCCCTGGTGCAAAAAACACAAGTGCGCCCAGAAGTGAACCCGGCACTCTCCCAAACCCAGTCTGCCACCAACCCACCATGCCACACAGCCAGCTCGGCAGCCCACCGCCACAGTACACCCAACAAACCCTCCCTCCCCTTCCACCCATTGCAGGGCGTGGTCCTTCCCCACCCACCCCCATGCATGGGTATACATAGTGACATCCCGTTGCTATATTCGCCTATCCCCCATCTGGTCGTCAGGCAGCCCTGTGCACAGGCGCCATGATTGAGTCACCCTTTTTTGAAAGTGCTCAGTCATGGTTAACATTATCACAGGCTACCAGGAAGTAGCCTACTGTTTACTGTTTTGGACTGTGTGTTGATAGACTTGTCTGTGCGCTCTCAAGTGAGAAGACCTGGGTCATATATGGACTGGTGCAATGGCGTTGAGCGCCTTGAAGACAGCCCTGTTATAGGCTGTCACTACCTCACCTGTGCCAACCGCATATGCAGCACTCACCCCATAAAAATCTACCACCACCAGAAGTCCCTCTGGGGACAATCCCCTCAGTGTGCAATGGTGGACCATCTCAATAGGGGAAGGACTATCAGGAGGGGCTCCGAGCGAGAACTCCACTGTGCAATGATCGGACTAAATGACCAGATCAATCCTGAGATCAGTGACCGCAAGCCCCAGTGAGAATACCAAGTCCAAGTTGTGGCCATGGTGGTGAGTTGCAGAAATAACCGCTTGTGCTAGGCCCAGTGATGTCAATAAATGGAGGAAGTCATATCCAGCATGCAAAGATTCGTCGTTGACCCAGGCGTTGAAGTCACCCAGAATCAACCATCTGGGCGACTCCCAACACCCTGTCGGCAATGAAGTCCACGACCTCCTGCAGGAAATCTCTCCCACGCCCAGGAGGATGGTAAACAAGAAGAATCCTGCAACCTGCATCTGGACCCACGTACCAGCATAGCCTGTCCCCCCACCCAAGTGAACACAACCAGCCTCGGCGCCAACACTGCAAGCTCATACACCACCCAAGCAAACCCGTCCAGCTCCCCTACCCTCAGCCCAACACAGAAAGCCCCTGCCGAAACACTGCCTGTATCAGGTGAAAACAGTTGTCAGAACATTATTAATACTGAAACCTGGGCACAAAAGTACCCGGCTCCCAAAATAATTTTATCCAAGTAAAATAGATAGCATGTGAACAGAGTCTAAACTACATTTCCATCCTCAACATGAATTAAAAAAAAGTATATATGCAGTAGATATTAGTCAACTATTAAACAAAAAGACAACAGTCTCCCTTTTATAAGTGTAAGTGCCCCTTCCCGGTGTCTGGGGTGTACCAGGTAGAAACATCCATGGGGAGGGGGACACTCACAGCAGAAACTGCAGAATACCTTACTGGGATGGCTGGCATTGACAGAGTTCATTTGTGCAGGGGTGCAGGCATCTTCAGGTGCTTGGCTGTAAAACTCTTGCAGTTAGTAGCCACTAACAGTCCATAACAAATAACTGAAGACCACACAGAAGTAAAATAACCAGGGGATCCATTTAGTTATTGAACAGACACCCCAAACAGCAAGCAGGTACACACAGCAATGAATGTTCAGTCCCTGACCATGGGGGGTCACAGAATTTGCTAGTGTTCATTTCACCAATATGACCCCACTTACTAAGAGGGCGGCTTTCATTTGGGTTGGGTAGCCTATTTCAACACAGACAGCTTTCTCTGGGCTGATTTGCCCTTAAACAATGCAGGCAGCAGAAACTGTTCTTCCCTTCACATCCCTAGATTTGCTCTAATCTGACTTTTACATCCAGAGTAATAAGCCATTTCCAGTCGAGGATACCACCCACTCTCAAGACTTGTTAAAAACTTGAGCCTTAGCAGGTGACTTCACCCTGGAAGTATGGGTGAATGTCCCCACCTAGGCTGTCAAACTCATGGGTCAGGCAGTTTGGACTCCGCTGTAGCTGCAAACCTCAGCTTCTACTAGACCCCTACAGCTGTAGCCCACAGGTCCACTTTGGTGACTTCCCTCCAAACTCTCTCCCTCTCTCTCTCTCTTTCTCCCTCTCTCTCCAAGTCAGGGCGATCGAGCTGAGCTCTTTTGGCTGAGCTCCCAACATCTCCTCCCTCTGCTCTCCTTCTCCCTTGCCCATGGATTTCACCTTACTCCACCAGGGTGGCATATTGGAGGACCCACACTGCAGACTGGGCTGATGGCTGCCACTATGACCACCCGCTGGACTATTTGAAAACCCAACCACGAAAATGCTCTAGTTTCCCAAGAGTGGGCAATCGGCTCGTCAAATAATGTGAAGTCTTGCTGTATTCTGACAATATGCAGTTAGCTCAGCACTTGAACTGCCCTGGAGAGGAAAGCATTAACTCTATGCAGAAGCATAGAACGTTGAGCTTGAGCTTGGTTTTCAAACTGCTGACTCTGGTACTTACCAGTGTAACCGTCAGATTCTTTACTCCGCCTAACAGTGAAGTTGCTCCGGAGATTTCTCCTTTGCTCGGTTCGGTAGAGTTGAATCAGCGTTCGGTTTCCAACCATTTTATTTTTGGATTTTCCAGTCTCTGTCTACGATATAGGAAGTGACTTTTATTCATTAAATTCTGTGGAAATTGTTCCTTCTCGGTTTCTCACCGGTCGGTCCAGTTAGGAACCCACCTTTTTGTTATTTTTACTTTATTCTGGGATTTAGTGTGATGTTCCGGTGCCGATCGGTTTCAAAAGAACCTTACTTTTCTGGTTCTTTTACAGAAACCATAACACGGTTTGTAACTGATCGGTTGTGTATTACCTGGCTTGAAAGCTTTTAAGAGTAATTGGTTAGGTTGGCCATGTCTGAGAAACCCAAGAAAAAAATGGCCCCACTGGGTTTCAACACTGTTCTGAGTGAAACATAAAAACATAGAATCTGACGGCAGATAAGGACTGCTTGGCCCACCTAGTCTGCCCATTTTCCTACCTAACAGATAAGCTGCAGATCCTAGTTAACCAACAGCTTACTTCCTCCTACCCTCCACTAGGACTGCCTTATGTCTGTCCCATGCATTCTTGAATTCCCCCACTGTTCTTGACTCCACAACCTCCTCAGGGAGGCTGTTCCATGCATCCACAACCCTCTCTGTGAAAAAAATACTTCCTCACATTACCTCTGAGCCGCCCTCCTCTATCTTCAAATTGTGCCCCCTTGTTCTTGCACATCTCTTTTGAAAGATGCCACCCTCTTGGACTTTGTTGATTCCCTTGAGGTACTTAAAAGTTTCTATCATGTCCCCTCTCTCCCTCCTTTCCTCAAGGGTATACATATTAAGCTCCTTTAGTCTTTCTTCGTATGTCTTCTGTGTGTGGGGAGGTCTTTGCCAAGGTGAACCCCCATCTGATCTGTATTTATTGTCTGGGGTTTGACCACCTCAAAACAGATTGCCAGATTTGTAAAAACTTCCCTAAAGCCACTCTAGAAAAAAGGTTGAGCAGGCTGAAGGAAAGGGAGGCCGAGAAGTCCGTAGATCCGGATGGCCAGCCCAGTTCGGTTGCGGCCGAACCTCTGGAGGTGCCTACTGACCTAGGCGATACCTCTTCGGGCAAAAGGAGGTCCGACTCTGAGGGGTCAGTTCCATCAAAAGTGAAGCGTAAAGTCAGCCGGTTCGGATCCAGCACCGCATACTCCAACCGCTGACGAGATAGCTAAAGCGATTAGTATAGTTCAATAGCTTCGCCTGGTTCTGTCCGAACTGGTACCGCCGGTTAAGCGGTCGGTTCGGTCAGATCTGACTCCATTGGATTACAATACAGATGCTTTCTATCAGGAGTGGGAGGGAGACGAAGAATATCCCAATGATGAAGACGAAGGTAACGACTTTGAAGGTCTGGATGAGCCCATTGAACCGGACGTCTCCCCAGACAGACCCTCCAATGTCTTCCCTCTCAGGCTTTCACACTTCTTGTTTTACAAGAAGGTGGCTGAAACCCTCCAGCTTCCAATGGTTGAAGCTGTTGAGGAGGAGGAAGAGCCTGATTTTGTAGAGATGATGGACATCCCAGAGTCCAAAAGATTGTCTATCCCTCTTCACAAGTCCTTGGGGAAACAGACAAAAAATATTTTACAAGCACCTAACTCCTTACTTCCTGTGGATAAGAGAATGGACAGGAGGTATATGTTATCAGGCTCAGGTATGGGGTTTTTATTCAGTCATTGCAGCCATGTTGGGGTAATGCAGCTTGCAGCCTGTGACAGAGCTAACAATCCTTTGGCTTCACCCCCCCCCCCAGACAAAGACTCCAGGAAGGTCAATGCCATGGCCAAAAAACAATATTTGGCATCTTCTTTGGGACTCAGGCAAGCTAACTATATGGCATACACAGCTAGGTACCAGAAGTCCAGGTGGGATATGGTTCTGGAACTGGCTAAACAGGCCTCCCCCCAGCTAGGCAAAGAGCTGGAGGAGGTGGCTGCTGATGGAACTGAGGCATCCAAAGTGCAATTTCATGCTGCTGTGGACTCCAATGATGTGGCATCAAGAGTCATGGCTACATCTGTGTCTCTCAGAAGATACGCTTGGCTCAGGTGTACTAGCCTTTCGTAGGATACCCAGGCCAAGGCTCTGGATTTTCCTGTAGTGGGTAACTCTCTGTTTGGGGAGCAGACAGAGGCTTACATGAAGAAAATGGATGAGTACAGGACCATCTACAGGAGTGCACAGGACAAAGAGAGGCAAGCCACTCCTCAGAAGCAGCAGTCTTAGGCAGGGGCAGGCCTTTCCACAGGCCTTTCTACCAAGCTCAGGCTTCCTCTTCCTTCTCACAGAGGGGTTCTTTCGAGGGAGGGGCCGGAGGGGGATGAGCAGGGCTACATCCTCTTCCCAGTTGAAGGCTTTTGCCAAGTAGACACTCTGATGTGTCAGCCCGGGTCGACTGCCCCATTCCAGTATGTGGCAGGCTGGCTTACTTTTTCCAGGCCTGAAAGTCTGTTACCTCAGACAAGTTGGTCCTGGAGGTAGTAAGCCAGGGACTGGCCCTCAGCTTCAAAAGGTTTCCAAAACTGAGGGCCAGGTCTTTTCCACCTGCATCCATATCAGAGACCCTTGCCTTAGAGGCAGAGGTTTCATCTCTTCTGGCTCTGAGAGCCTTAGAGAAAGTTTCTACTCAGCACAGGTGCAAAGGCCTGTACTCCAGGTACTTCCATACCCCCAAAAAGACAGGGGAGTGGCAATCCATCCTAGACCTATGGTATTTGAACAAACACATCTCAAAACCAAAATTCAAAATGGCGACTCTGGGACTAATTCTTCCTGCTCTAAGGCCAGGGGATTGACTTACATCCCTAGACCTCAAGGATGCCTACTTCCATATTCCTATCAGGTGCTCCCACAGAAAGTACCTCAGGTTCGAGTTGTCTTCAGGCCACAATCAGTTCAGAGCCATGCCATTCGGCCTAACATCAGCTCCAAGGGTGTTCACAAAGTGCATTGCAGTAGTAGTTGCCTTCCTCAGAAGGCAGGGTGTTTCCATTTTCCCATATCTGGATGACTGGCTAATTGTAGGTCAGTCATCCGACCAGATCAAGTCAGCTCTACAACTCACTCAAGACTTGCTCAGTTCTCTGGGGTTTCTTCTCAATCTCCCAAAGTCTGTTCTCCAACTAGTACAACTTCTTACTTTCATAAAGATAGAATTGGATACTATCCAAGCAAAGGCCTTCCTCTCTCTGACAAGGGTAAAGGCCCTAACAGATCTTGCTTCCTCCTTTCGGCCTTTGGTCTCTCATCCTGCAAGGCAGTTTCTTCAACTCCTGGGCCACATGGCAGCTTCCACTGCAGTGGTGCAAGGAGCCAGATTTCAGATAAGGGACATTCAGTTCCACCTAAGGTCCTTTTGGTCTCAGAAAAGAGACTCTCTCACCAAATTGATTCCAATAACTCAGACTCTGGTCCAAGGTCTCCAGTGGTGGCAGGACCAGAACAACCTCAGACAAGGAGTTCCATTTCTCTCTCAAGTCCCCTCAGTAGTCCTAAATACAGATACTTCTCTCCTAGGTTGGGGATCCCACCTGGGAGCTCTTATGGCTCAAGGGGTCTGGTCTCCACAAGATTCTCTCCTTCATATCAATCTCCTGGAACTCAGGGCAGTTTTTCTAGCCCTTCAGGTCATCTCGGAGTCAGTCAAGGGCAAGGTGGTCAAATCAGGACAGATAAGACCACGTTAATGTGGTATATCAACAAGCAAGGGGGCATTCGGTCTATGGCCTTGTGCACAGAAGCCACGAAACTGTGGTCTCCAGCCTATTCTCGTCAGACTTCCCTGATAGCAGTTCATCTTCTGCACAGTGATACTGGTGGCTCCAGATTGGGCCAGGCAGTCTTGGTATCCTCTGCTGCTATCTCTGGCAGTGTCACGTCCCCTGTCTCTACCCAAGAGATACAATCTCCTAATCTCCTCTCAGGGGAGGATCTGGTACCCCAATCTCCAAGTCTCTCAACCTCAAGGCCTGAGTCTTGAAGAGTTAGAATATGCAAGCCTGCATCTTTCTCAGGGAGTCCTGGATATTTTGAAGGTTTCCAGAAAACCTTCCACTAGAAAAACTTATAATTCCAAATAGAAAAGATTCAGCATTTGGTGTGCTCAGAAGAGCATTGTGCCTGATTCTGAAGGCATTGCTACAGCCTTAAATTATCTGGTTCATCTTAATGATCTAGGCCTTAGGCCTACAACTCTGAAAGTTCACCTAGCAGCTGTCTCTGCATTCCTTTCAGCAGGGAAGGGCTCTTCCCTGGTGTCTCATTCTGTTTTTAGTAAGTTTTTCAAAGGTCTGGTTCATATTAACCCTCCCTTTTGAGAGCCTACTCCGGCTTGGGATCTTAATATCTGCATTGCCCAGCTTATGCAGCCACCCTTTGAACCTTTGACTTCAGTCGAGCTGAAGTACTTGACCTGGAAAACTGTGTTCCTGGTAGCTATTACTTCTGCCAGGTGGATTAGTGAATTACAGGCCGTGTCAGTCAAACCTGACTTCATCTCCTTCCATAGGGATAAGGTGGTCCTAAGAACCAATAGGAGGTTCTTACCCAAAGTGGTATCAGATTTTCATCTGAACCAGTCTATGTCTCTTCCTGTGTTTTTCACTTACCATTCTTCTTCAGGGGAAAGAAGATTACACAGTTTGGATATTAAAAGGGCTCTTAGTTACTACATAGAGCATACTAAGGCACACAGAAATGACTGTCTTCAATTGTTTGTCACTCATGGTGAAGTGGGGAAAGGTAAGTCTGCTACTAAAAGAACTATTGCCAGGTGGATTGTCTCTTGTGTACAATTCTGCTATGACAAATTGGGCAAAACACCCCCTCCAGGCCTGAGGGCTCACTCAACTAGGGGTACAGCTGCTACTCTGGCTGTAGCCAGAGGCATACCCTTGCTAGAAATCTGTAAAGCAGCCTCCCACAAAACAGTCCATACATTCAGAAAGCATTACTCTCTGGACATCCAGGCTAGGAGTGATGCTAGGTCTGGCACAGCAGTACTGCAGAGCCTGCTCCCAAAGTAGGTTCTGCATTCCCTCTTCCTGGGGGAACTGCTTGGTAACCTGCATATTGTCAGAATACAGCAAGATTTCATGTTGTTTGAAGAAAAAATTACTCACCATAGTAATGTTGTTTCTTCTAATGGAGTCTTGCTGTATTCTGACCTCTCTCCCTGCCTCCCATCTCAGAACCTAGTTTCTGGGAAGTGGGCTGGCAGGTACAGTGTTGCACCTCAGGGGTGTACCTTGTACCCTCCCTCTTAGGGGTGGTGTAGTTGTTTTATTATTGTTATGTTTAATATGTATATATATATATATATATATTATATTGTCATTGCCTTTTTTCCTGGGTTCTTGACTTGAATCTTTGGGGACCAAAATTGTTGCCTTTTGGCTGTATAATAAGCGATTTCCATACTTTAGTACTTAGTAAGCTTGTTCATAAGAATCTGACAGTTACACTGGTAAGTACCAGAGACAGAGGTTTGAAAACTGAGCTCAATCTCAACGTTCTATGCTTCTGCACAGAGTTAACTCTTTCCTCTCTGGGGCAGTTCAAGTGCTGGAGCTAACTACATATTGTCAGAATACAGTAAGACTCCATTAGATGAAACAACATTACTATGGTGAGTAATTTTTTCTTCTCTCACACAGCTCTCCCGCAGCACTTTTTTCTTCCCACACAGGCTCCCCTTTGCCCACCAAAACCTACCTTTTATACCCCCATGCACCAGCGGAGACCTCATGACCTGCAGAAGCTCCTGCTGGGTGCAGAGGGGGTTAACCATTGACTACCGGCCCGAAAAGAACCTAAAGTTCACAAAATACTGTACACTCTCAAAGGGAGGGGTGACATTCACCTGAAAACTTCCTGGCTATTTTGCTTCTCAAACACACATTACTGACCTATCCAGGTCACTGTAGCACATACTGGGAGGGAGCAAGTAAGTTTTTTTTTTTAAGTCTTTGGTAACCAGGTAAGACCTGCTAGGCACAAGTGCCTTGTTTTCAGGTGTGATCTGGGAGCACTGGGGAGATTAAATGACTTGCTCAGAGTCACACAGTATGCAAGTGGAGGTTGTGGGACTCAAACCCAGTTCTGCTGGATGTACCAATTTCATTCACAAATTGTTACTGTAACCTCTAGGCTATACTGCCAGCCCAACTATACAACTGCTCCTTCCCTCTATTATCCATGCCTCATATAGGCAGCTCTTGTCTTTCCTGGCTCTCTAATAAACAACAAAAAACACGTTACTTTTGTTCCCTCCAGCCAATGATGAGTCTTAGTCTAGTAATGGAGTCCAGCTAGCCAGGTGAACACAGTGTGGGCAGTAGGGAAGCTTGACGGTAATTTGAGAGTATGGACTGGATGCACTGAACTAGAGGCTGAGTGGTGTTGAACTTTTCAGCAGCAGGACAAGGGACACACACAAAACTGCAGGCTTCTCTTCTTTTGCAAGATAATTGAGGGACTCTGCAGCTGTGGCCTGCTGTCTACTACAACACCAATTAAGAAGGGAAGGGGCTGGTGTGGCTGAGAGTAGGGGTAAAGTGGAATTTGGAAATAATGAACCTTTCTTGGATTAACATGTTCACACACAGACTGTCTTCTGCTCACTTTCTTACTACGAGAAAAGTAGTATTGTTATTGCCATTCACCCATGTCCATTGTGACAGAAGTTCATAACCTGTTGCCTCACATTGCAGCAAGTTCTGGCTGCAACACGTTACCTAAGCAAGAAACAGTTATCAAAAATGTGTGTATATGTCAGCGTCAGAGAGGGAACAGAAGTGCAATGCTACTTCTTGTCTGCATTACTACCTGCTCTCCCCCTAACCAAACAAATACAATTGGTTTGCATAGCCGGCTGCCTCCTCACTGTACTGCCCGCTGATCACCAGACTGAAGCTTCACCCCTGACACGGGTGCCTCTGCTGCTGCAAGCAGCCTGGCGGTATCCCCACTGTCCACTGGCTGCCTCATTGCTGTACTTCCCACCAATCACCAGACTGAAGCTTCACCCCTGACATGGGTGCCTCTGCTGCTGCAAGCAGCCCGGCGGTATCCCCACTGTCCGCTGGCTGCCTCCTCCCTGTATTGCCCGCTGATCACCAAACCGAAGGTACGCTGCTGAAACTTCTATTGTCTCCACACAGATTGGCCGGAACCATCGGCTCTGCCTGCTGATTGGCTGCTCCACTTCTTTAATTCTTTGCTACTCCCGTTCTTTTTGGACTTTAAGCTAATGTTATTTACTGATTCTGGTACTGGTTAAGTTTCACCAAACTGTCCTGGGAATCCTAATTTAAATGTGAATCTAAGCCTGTTTACAGCAATTTTGCACTCCAAGGGTAATTTCAAGTGCAGAATCTTTTAGAGTTCAGGTTTTTAGGTTTTAAAGTATTACAGCTCTCTTTGTTTTAAGGTCCTGTGGTATTTTACCCTGGATCAGAAACTAAGTTTAAAGTGATACAGCTTTTTGTTAATACTTCTCTGTTTAGACCAGGTTTCAGTTGTGTCACAGTTGTAAGCTATGCCCTGCAACTAATCCCGTTTCTGTTTCACTTTCTCTTCTTCCAAGTTGAATTTTTTTTTCTGCATTCCTCTGTTTAGACCAGGTTTCATTGTGTTACAGCTCTAAGCTATGCCCTAACTGCAACTAATCCCTCTTCTGCCTCACCTTCTCCCTCGGCCCTGTTCTTCCAGTTGGAATTTCCTCCTGCTTTGAGGTGTCTCGGCCAAGGTCACTACTCCTTTCTTAACTCTCCCTGACTCATATCCCTTTGTTCTCTTTGTCCTTCTACTGGTGCTACAGCCCCAGCTTGTTAATTTTCTGCTGTGAGGTGAATAGCTCTCCCCCCATTCTAAGCACTCCCTCTCTTACAGCTATATAGCCTCTTGTTTTTTCTGCTTTCTCCCCTTAGCTTCACCTCACCTCTGACACAGGTGCCTCTGCTGCTGCAAGCAGCCCAGCGGTATCTCCACTGTCCACTGGCTGCCTCCTCGCTGTACTGTCCACTGATCACCAGACTGAAGGTACGCTGCTGAAACTTCTGGCGTCTCCATGCCGATTGGCTGGAACCATCAGCTCTGCCTGCTGATTGTCTGCTCCACTTCTTTAATTCTTTGCTACTCCTGTTCCTTTTGGACTTTAAGCTAATGTTATTTACTGATTCTGGTACTGGTTATGTTTCACCAAATTGTCCTGTGAATCCTAATTTAAATATGAATCTAAACCTGTTTACAGCAATTTTGCACTCCAAGGGTAGTTTCAAGTGCAGAATCTTTTAGCATGCAGGTTTTTAGGTTTTAAAATATTGCAGCTCTCTTTGTTTTAAGGTTCGGTGGTATTTTACCCTGGATCAGAAACTAAGTTTAAAGTGATATGGCTTTTTGTAAACACTTCTCTGTTTAGACCAGGTTTCTTTTGTGTCACAGTTGTAAACTATGCCCTGCAACTAATCCCATTTCTGTTTCACTTTCTCTCCTTCCAGCTTGAATTTTTCACCCCCCCCCCACCCCCAGCCTTTATTAAATACTCTCCCTCCCTCTGTGGCACTGTCCCTAAGCAGTCTTCATCCTCCCCCTCACTGATATTGCAACTCCCCTTAAAGAAACAGAATGCAGTTATAGGGCCTAACACGTGTAGGTGTTAATCTTAACTCTTTAAGTTAGAAGACACCACACTGAACTCTAAACCAGCCTAATTTCTCCCCATTCCAAAGGTGTCCCCACGTCTACTCACTTTCTACTCTCGGAAGGCACCACACGGAACTCTAAACCAGCCTAAGTTTTTACTAACTGAAGGAATCGGTGTATCTCACTGACCTGCACATACTGAAATCAAACTGCACATACTGAAAGCCACGAACCAGTGCCCAAGGTCGGCTCACAAGCTGGTGCTGCCTGGCCGAGACTAATGACTGGATTCCTGCTGAAACCAGGAAGAAGAAGAATGGGTCTTGACTATACTCCCCTGAGTCCCCCGACTCCTCAATGCACAGTTTATCATTCTCCTGATGGTAACCCTGCCTATTATGTGCCCGTACCTGGATAACACCTCGAACCACCAAGGCTGTGTACTTGCAGAAAAGAGTCATCCAGCCCAGTGGGAGACCCACAGTAATACCCAGCTATTTGACTATCCTCTCCTACCCCATGCCAGGTACCACAGCCTCCCAGGACTCAACACGCTGTTACTGTGCCTATACCAGGACTGTTTAGCAGCCTTTGCACCCCTCCAACAACACAGAAGGTACAGACTCACCGGAGAGCAAGGACAACCTGCCTTTTCCCTAAATTACCTAGGATGCTCATCCTGATCCTACTACTGACCTCGGGAAACATTCACCCCAACCCTGGCCCTATGCCTGCCAACACCTAGACCCAATCACCTACAGGGAGGTTGAGGATTGTGTCCTTAAACATTGACAGCTTGCTGGCATAGCTCACTCAGTTTGAAGCCTGGGTGGCACTTGTGCAGCCTGACATTATCGCGTTGACCGAAACCTGGCTCACGTCCAGAACTGCTGACATGGCAATCTCCCTGCCTAGGTTCAACTTGTATAGGCTTGATCGCATGGTGAAAAGGGAGGTGGATGCCTAATCTACACCCGCAACCATCTCCGGTGCCATAAAGTCCAACTGCCTGCTGCCAGCAATGACTGTAAATGCCTTGCAGTAAAAATCCTCATGGGCAAGGGGAAGAAAGGGCTGATTGTTATGTTGGTATACATTCCACCTGGATGCCAGCAAACTGGGTTAAATGATTTCGCTAACCTCTGCACTCTGGCAAGTCACAATAAGGAAACTATTGTGCTAGGTGACTTCAATTCTAGCTGGCAAGCCAGATCCAGTTCCTCACACAGGGACCTGATTACTGGACTATATCTAACACAGGTGGTCCACAGTTGCACGAGAACCAACTACAGAATGGGAACAAGTACCCTGATTGACTGGGTACTGACCTCCCACCCCGAGAGAATTACCAATGTACAGGTGCTCCCAGATGCGCTGAGTGACCACTGCCCTGTCCTATGTGAATGATCCTCCAAGCTGCCAAAACTACCCCAAGGCTCGTAGGAACAGAGTCATCAGAAATTGCTCTATGGCTGCCTTCAAGAAACACCTGGCCAACACAGACTGGAGCATCCTGGATACCTGTCCCTCTGTTGATGCAGCCCTCCAGCTCTTCCTTGATCAGACAAGTATGCCCCCTTGCATAAGAAAATGATAAAAGAGAGGTGCATGGACTGGATCACCCCCCAAATCCTTGGTTTGATATGGGAACGTGATCTACTATGGCACCGAGCAAGGGTATCAGGAACAGTAGAGAATGTCCAAAATTACAAAGCTGTTAGAAGTAGGTGCACATGGGCAATATGGCAAGCCAAGGCCTCACACCACAGAAATCAGCTGTCTCAGTGCCTGAAAGATGGCAAAAAATTCTGGGCTACCATCAAGGACCTTGTAGGGACTTACGACAGGTCCCTGCCAATCATGCTCCACCACAGTGACAAAGTCATAGTTGACGAAGTTACCATAGCCAATATCTTCAATGAGGCATTTACTGACTACAGTGCAGTCATACCACCGAAAACAACTGCTCACGAGGACAAAACACGGAATTGTGAACACCCGGCCCCACTTCCTAGCACCAGCCCAAAATTCTGCTTTTGGCAGGTGACCACCAAGGAGACTGCTAAATACCTTGCAAGAGTGCTGGGTAAAACAAGGATGGGTGGGGATGGGATTGATATGAAACTTATCTCAATCGCCCTCCCTGAAGTGGTCATACTTATCACTAAGCTTTTTAATGTGTCACTTCGGATGTCAGCCTTCCCATCTACCTGGAAAACTGCCCTGGTCACTCCGGTTCTAAAAGGAGGGGATCGTTTGCTTGTGTCCAATTACAGGCCCATCTCCATCCTGTCTCCTCTCTCCAAAGCGCTGGAAAAAAATCATTGCAGATCAGCTCTCTGCCCACCTTCACAAATACAGCCTCCTCAGCCTGCAACAACATGGGTTCCACAAGTGGCACTGTACCAACACTGCCCTCATTGAAGTCACAGGCTATGTCCATGAGGCACTAGACCAGGGACAACTAGCTGAAACAATCTATATTGACCTATCCAAGGCATTTGACCTTGTGGATCGCAAGCTGCTGCTCCACAGGTTAACCTGCATTGGGTTGTCCTCGGACACAGTTGGGTGGCTCTCTAGCTACCTGTCTGAGCACTCACAGAAGGTAAAGATTAATGGTACCATCTCAGAGGCCAGGAAAGTCACAGTTGGGGTCCTGCAAGGGTCCATACTGGGCCCCCTCCTGTTTAGCCTCCTCATAAATGACCTCCCAGCTGCGTGCCCCTCTGCCAAAGTCCTGCTCTATGCAGATGACATGGTGCTATTCCTTAGAGGCTCCTGCCAAGATATGCTGACCAGGAACCTACAGTGCAACTTCGACCTGCTACAGGAATGGTTTAACACTAGCCTCCTAGTACTCAATAGTAAAAAGACTAAGACAGTGCTCTCTACCAGTCGCCAGAAGAGGAAATCCACCAAGCCATTTAAAATAGCACTCAATACGGACTCCACCATCGAACAGGTTCACTTTTTCCAGTACCTTAGGGTCGCAATCGGTGAGTCTCTCTCTTTCGACGAACACTTAAGCAATATCACTAAGGCTGCAAACAGGAAGTTGGGGACACTATACAGACTCCGCTTTTGCCTCACCCCTGAAGTCAGACTCCAGGTGGTCAATGACACACTCCTGCCAATCCTTGACTATGGAAACATGGTTTATGGTGCTGCCACAAACACTAGCCTACACAAAGTCCACCTTATCCTCAATAAAGCATACGGTTTTGTCCTGGATGCAGATCACATCACACACACCCCTGAGATCTACATAAGGACAAAGTGGCTCCCCCTCTGGGATAGAATAAAGCTCCAGACCTGCTTATTAGGAAAGAAGGCCCTACTGGGACTGGCACCTGACTCCTTGCAGGCGTTATTCAGACCTGCCCCAGGTGAACATGCCACAAGAAGCATCTCCAGGCATGCCTTAGCTGTTCCCTTCAGGAGGTCAGCCCCGGGGAAGCATGCCATCATGGTAAGTGCCCTCACCTGGCTAAACGAGCTTCCAAACACAATCACCAGTCTTCAATGCCTAGGGCACTTCAGATCTGAACTCCATAAGTTCATCTCTCCTCCAGTCCGCTGCCTGTGTTGAATATAATCCCAGCATCCGTCCCACCACTCAGCTGCCCACTTGCTCTGACTGGGTTGCACCTACTCCCCTGACCCCACCCCTTCCCCCTCCCTACCAACCCCACTACTTGTCTTTTTTCCATTACCCCTTCACTACCTCCCCCTCCACCTGCCCTCTTTCCAGTTCACCCACACTACCTCCTGCCCTGTCCCCTGTCTACTTCCTCTGCCCCCTACTTCTTCCATCCACCTGCCCCCATCCAGTAAACCCACACTAGCACTAGCCCATTTTCCTGACCTCTTCCTCCCCCCACTCCCCCCACCTACCTGCACTTGCCAAACCCCAGCTTGTCTCTCTGCACTTAACTTCTCTCAGATGGTTGCACATTGCATACCTCCACTGGGAAACTCACAATGCTACCAGCTGCTTCACTCATGTCTTGTGTAAACTGTAAATGTATTTGCTACCACTTCCTGTGTAAACTCTATGTTAGTAGTACAACCCCAGTGTCAATTTCTCTGCTGTAATTATGCTGTTGCAACAAAATGTATCTCCTTAAGTGTTGATGAAGATCCTTTGTAAACAAGCTCTTAGCTCAAAGGTTTGTAATTCCGAGTTCCCACTAAATAAAATTAAAAATAAATAGCCATTAGCCAACCTTTTTAACAAATGTGAGCACTGGGACTGGGATGCCTTGGCTTGGTAAGCATCAAGCCTGTCAGAGTCAGTCATTCACTGCCCACCGAGTGCCTACCCCTATGGTTGCAGCAGGTTCCATACCCCCATTTCATTATATTTTTATGTTTCAAAGTCTCAGGTTTAGCTTACAATATGAATGTGGTCATTCAACACTTTTTCCTTCTGGTAAGTTCTGATTGGAAGGGTAAGGGTAAGACAGAGTGCCATTCCATGTACTGAGAGCAGTTAAACCTTATGCACACAGGCTGCCACCCTGATGTTGGACTCGAAGATTTGTTGCCCTTATCCAATGTGCAGACCAGGTGGACAGCTTACCCCAGGTGACCCACCTTTCTTTCCTATTGGCTGATGTGTCTATGTCTGTCATCACTCACATCACACCAGTCTGTCTCTCAGCCTTTTCTAGATTGATTGCCCATGTGCCTCCCTGCTTCTTTGTACTGCCTGTACAATACCTTCACTTCAGCACAGCAGGTTGGGGCTATTATGTCCACCCTACCCCTGTCATCTCTAGTGGTAAATAATAATAATAAAATGTATTTGTTACAGCGCCTTTCATATTTCAAAGCACTGTACAATCAAGATAAAAACAGAATACAATAAATACAATAAAATCAGGAAAATACAGAATAGGCTTTCCCCCACAGAAAAGTCTTAAGAGCCCGCTTGAAACACCCCACCGTCCTGCACTCCGGAAGCTGACGTGGTGGAGAATTCCAGAGGGTAGGTGCCACAAATCCAAAAGCATGTGCACCCGATGATTTTAAACTCACCCTCAGAATCTTTAGCAACCCCTCGTTAGCTGAGTGGAGCTGTCGCAGAGGGGTGTAGGGAACCAGGAGCTCTTTCAAGTAATCAGGACCCTGTCTGTGTACGGCTTTGTAAGTCAATAGACCTACCTTAAAGGTGATCCACCACTGGATAGGCAGCCAGTGCAGACCATGCAGCACAGGGGTAATATAAGTTCTTCTTGATACCCTAGTCAACAAACGTGCTGCTGCATTCTGCACTAGCTGCAGGCTGCGGATATCAACCCCGAGAAGCCCTAAGTAAAGGCAGTTACAGTAATCAAGACGCAATGTCACAAAGGCTGGACCAAAACAGGAAGGTCGCCAGATGAAACAAGGTGCCTAATCCTAGCAATGTCCCTCAGATGGTAGAAGACCAGCTTGATGACTGCTGACACCTGATGGCGAAGGGTCAGACCATCGTCAAGCACCACTCCTAGGCTACGCACCCATTCAGAGGTGAGAATCTGGGCCCCGCCCAAGATTAAACCGGAGGGGTGCCCAGTCCCCAACCCCTCTGTCCTGCAACCTGGGTCCACAACCAGAACCTCAGTCTTTCCTGGGTTCAACTTTAAACCACTGGTGCTCATCCAGTCTTGGATTTCTGAGAGACAGCTGTTCACTACTGAGATAGCACTAACCTGGTCGGGAGCAAAAGACAGGTAGAGTTCGTTATCATCAGCATAGCAGTGAAACCTCAGCCCATACCATCTTACAATGTCTTTGAGGGGCAGCATATATACTGCGAATAACATGGGGACAGCACCGAACTCTGAGGTACCCCGCAAGGCAGAGAGAAAGCCCCAGAAGAAAAAATACCCGAGACAACTCTCTATGTTCTACCAGTGAGGAAAGATGTAAACCATCTAAGAACTGTACCAGACAGCCCACAGATGGACCTCAGATGTTCGAGCATAACCCCATGTTCCACAGTAGCAAAAGCTGATGATAAATCAAGGAGAACCAAGATGGAACGGTGTCTCCGATCTCTCACCATCAGGAGATCATTGAGCACCCAAACCAGAGCAGTCTCAGTACTATGTCTCTTATGAAAACCTGATTGGAGAGGTTCGTATAAATTATGGATGGTTACATGGTTATCCAGTTGAGCTGCCACAACTTTCTCAATAACCTTCCCCACAAAAGGGAAGTTAGAGACAGGCCTGTAGTTGGCTAGGTTATCTGGGTCTAAAGAAGTTTTCTTCAGGAGGGGTTTCACCACTCCCATTTTCAGGGAGCTAGTAAACTCACCTGAGTCCAGAGAGCACCAGACAATCCGAGCTAAGACCAGGCCAATGATATCAATACAACCCAAAATTAGGGAAGTAGGGCCAGGGTCTAAACTACAGCAAGTGGGATGTATCGCATGGACAATCCTCATAATATCCACAAACTCCGGTAGGTCAAAGGTACTCCAGGAAACTCCAGACTCCATGACATTGCACCGATCAACAGCAACACCTATAGAGTGAAGTTGGAGGCATTCATGCCTGATGTCTGCCACCTTATTTGCAAAGAAGCGAGCGATCTCATCACAATCCTTTTGTGAAAAAACTCGACAGAACTGCTGACAAGCTGGGTTGCACAGTCTGTCAACAGTCCTGAAGAGTTGAGCCAGTCGGTTCCGTATGACAGCTATTTCCCTGGACAGGAATTCTGCCTTCTTATGGAAAATTTCTGTTTGATAGAGTTTATAATGCTCTAACAAAGTAAGATGGATTTGGCGTCCTAAGGCTGTCCCTCCACCTACGACAAGCCTAACCACGCCTCAGTACCGCAACTCCCTTAGAGTCCCTTCAAACCAAGGGACCCCAGGGTGGCACAGAAAGGGGCGAACATGAACAGGAGCAATCAGATCAAGAGCTGTAGACATGGCCCTATTATAGGCCATAACCAACTGCTCAGGATCTGTGCTAGTTTTGTCCAACAGCGAGAGGTCAATTACTGTCATCGGTCATCAGGGACCACTTCCCGCAAAGGGCGGTAATGTACCATCTCCACAGGGGTCGACCTACCTAGGGGGGCCAAAAAATTGAACCAACAGAATAGTGATTGGACCAACTGACTGGTTGCACCACCAAGTCAGAGGCCTCGATCCCCAGGAGGAAGACCAGATCAAGAGAGTGACCACCCTTGTGAGTAGCTGAGGAAACAACATGCGTGAAGCCCAGAGATATTGTCGACTGGAGGAAGTGTTGACCAAAAAAAGAAGATTCGCTGTCGACCCAGGCATTGAAGTCGCCCAGAACCATCAGTCTGGGTGACTTCTGCATGTCGGCTTAATTTAAGTCTCATTACTCTCCTGCAGGAACAGCTTCTCACCGCCTGGTGGACGGTAGATGAGAGCTATCCTGCACCTCACACCAGCTACCATGGTGCACTCAAATGACCTAGCCTCCCTCGACTGGAACATTAGTTAGGCTCAATTCAGTCTTAAAACAGACCATGACCCTTCCCTCCCACGGTCCAATGTCGGGCGATGTAAAACCGAGTACCCGGTGGGAACAGCTGCCTCTAAAATAGGGGCAGCATTTCCATCTAGCCAGGTCTCAGTAATGCAAACCAGATCGGCCCTCCCAACAAAATCTGAAATAAGACCAGTCTTGTTGCAGACAGATCTGGCATTGCATAACAGCGACTGAGTTGGACGAGGTTGGCGAACTGTCCCAACTACTTGCCCTCCCAAAAGGAGACTACCTGAGTGGATGATGGGGTACTACTCAAGTACTGTCTTGCAATGGGTTGGGCTCTTGTTCATCCCTTTTCATCCAACTTAAGGCTTCTTAAAATTGCCCCTCAGGCTCTTGCCTTTCCTTCCTTCACCAAAGCCCGTGTTCTGTTGCTCAGAGAAAGACAGTTGGAGGAGGGAATAGACAAGGACGTATATTATTTAACTAGTCACATACTAATGCTCACTTGAGCTGCATGTATCCAATGTACTGATTGCATTAACAAATGCTCATCTATGCTGCCTGTATCCAAATATGTTTGTTACATTACTTGATGTGGAACCTTTGCAAATGAGCACTTAGCTCAAAGGTTGTCTGATTTACAAATAAATAAAATAAAATAAATAAATAACTAATTCTGTTTACTTCTCTTAAGCTGTATGGTTGTACCCCACTAGGCATAGGCTGACCCCTTGTACTACAAATCCCAGACTCACGCAGGTCAGACTACAGGCAGCTGACCTGACGTCATGCACCGCACTACACACTCACTGAGTGTACTTAGCAGGTGGAGAGAATGAGAAGCATAACTGGAAAACATCTGATCAGTGATGATCGGCAAAAAGGCTGTGCAATACCATCAACTTTAGGCAGGCCAGGCAATTCAGTATCCCAGACAGTACAGCTGCCTAGTGTGGCCGGCTAGGCAGCACTGCAGTGTGGGAGAGTCATTTGAATTGCCTGCCTGCAGTGCATGTTACACAGCTTTTATGATCATCACAGGAGCGGATTTTCCAGTTATGTTTTTCTTTTAAGTACATTCATTGTCTGACTGTACTTAGCAGCCCATGGAGGAGTGGACCAGGCAGCAAACAAAAGATTACATTCAGGGGCTGATCACTTCACTAGATATAGTCAATTTTTTCACCCAATACCAATCTGGGTTCCATAAACATCACTCCACTACCACCTCGTTACTCCGACTCACTGATGCAATCCTGATTGGCATGGACTGTGGCCACATCACCTCTGCCATTTTTATTGATCTCGCCAAAGCTTTTGACATGGTATCCCATTCTCTCCTGCTCTGCTCCCTCTCATCAGCAGGACTGTCTGATCACGCCATTAAATGGTTCAGTGCCTACCTTAATGACTGCTCAGTCTGTAAGAATATCCGACGTCATCTCCCCTCCTCTACCTATACGCTCCGGCGTCCCTCAAGGGTCCATTCTAGGTCCCATCCTCTTCTCCATCTTTCTAAATGACCTGCCATCTGTCTGTACCTCATCTTCTATACATATGTATGCTGATGATATGGTTCTGTTCTCTTCAGGGCCCTCACCCGGCGATGTCGCCTCCAGGCTAAAAAGCGACTTCAACAAGGTCCAAAGGTGCTTTCAATCACACCAACTCTTCCTTAGTGCCAAGAAAACTATGTCCTTGACTTTTGGCATGCACCAGAAACTGTCAAAACTCCAATCCCCCCCTCCTTTACTACCCTTGACGGGGCAACCATTACTGCCACCGAGTCGTTCAGGTATTTGGGCATTTGGTTGGATCAACATCTCTCTTTCTCGACTCACATCGATGCCATTATAAAAAAGCTTTGCACCAAACTCGGCGCCTTATACAGAAACCGCTGCTGCCTTCCGCTCCAGGCAAGATGCGAACTGATCCAAAAAATTATCCTCCCCATTTCTGACTATGGCGATATTGTCTAGTGCTCAGCTCATGACACCTCCTTAGCTAACTTGGATACCTTCTTCCACTCCTTCTGTCGGTTTGCTCTAGATTCACCTCCCCTTACCCACCACTGTCAGTTGTACTGAGCCTTAGCCTTCCCTTCCCTGACAAACAGGCAGCAGCACCACAGTGTAAACTTCATCTCCAAGTACTGGTTTGGTACACTCCCTCACTACTTAAATTCCCTTTTCTACCCCCCCAACCCCTTGAGACTTCTAAGATCCCATGACCATAGAACTCTTTCTTTTACATGCAGATCCACCGTTATTAGTCAGGCCTCCCCCTCCTACCGTCTCCCTCAACTGTAGAATTCTCTTCTTGCTCAGATCCAATCCTCTTCCCTCGTCTGGCTTCAAACCAAGCTTCACAACTTCCTATCTGTAAATTGCACTTGCCTCTAACCCCCCCACCCCTGCCTCACACCCTGCCTGATGCTGGGTTGCCAGCCCTACCAAATCTATTCACTTGGAACCAGTCCTGGCTCCTATTTTTTACATGTTGGCTTCACCTCATCTCTCTCTCTCTCTCTCTCTCTCTCTCTCACTTCCCCCTCTATAGACCAGCTCTCTAAGCCCTAGGCTCTGACTCGCTTCTCATGTTTCTTACCACCACTTGCCTGCCCTGTGCTTCTTTTGGCCTGGATGTGGGCTAGTCCTTTGGTCTCCCTAGTTGATATTATTACTGGTGAGTCTGCCACCACATGTGGGTATAGCCGCTGGATTTTAACCTATGCCACCCTGTAATTATTTGATCTGTTTGAGAATCTTTGCTTACTCAGTCCCTGTTGTTCTCCATGCTATGTTTATTTTATGTGTGTTTTTTGTTACTATGTAACCCATATCACCCTTTCTCCCAGGTCGTACCGGGAGATGAGCAACTTGTTGTTCAGTGTACCTTACCTGGTGAAACTTTTCAATAAATAAAAATAAATAAATAAAATATATCAATCTGATCAAAGGTAATCTGCACACTGTCTGGCAGGCTATTGACTCTCCTGCACTGCTGACTCCTGGCTCACTCTGGCTGCACTGATTTCAGCTGCCTGCAGACACCACCACTGTTGTGCCTCTGAGAGGTTTGTAACAGAATGCAGACCAAGATGTCTGCCTGTCAGCTGACAACAAGTAAGCAAAATGAGTCTAATACAATGAATCTACTTCCCACTGCAACAAAGGAAATCAAATATTTTGCACTCTGGGGGCCAGCAGCACCATCTTGAGTCAGGTCTGGTGGTGTGTGGGGCCCTTTTTTGAATTTCCCATTTAAGTGGGTGGCGATGCTCCACAACATGCTGTTAATCAAGCATGAACAACGAACAAAAACAAAACTGTAACAAGTTTGACTTGATATGTTGGTTGCATGATTGTGTTCGTGCATTTTATCTTGCTTGCCATCATCAATGTATAATAATACAACAAATGAGATCTGATGTCAAAACATCTGTCAGCTTTAATAGGAAGGTGACATCTGCGTTAGTGTTAAGTGTGTGATCACCAGACTTTGAACGTAGCAGGCATCTGACTGCAAGCAACTTAACACAGGATTGATGGAGGTTACTTGGAACCGCAAGAACAATTAATGAAATAAACACATGCTGTAAGTAACTGATTTACTGTGTACGTTTTACTTTCCTAGACTCATTCAGTTATGTATTTCTGTGGATGTGCCATGGATGGGGTTACAGTGAGATATTCAGAAGGCCTATGACTTCAAAAACTATAGGACTTGAACTATTTCGACTTCCAAAATTTATGGACTGATATTATTTTGACTTCCAAAAACTGACAGCTGGAAATATTTTGACTCCAGTAAAACAGAAATGACTTCCAAATGTCAACCCATGGAAGTATTTGACTTCCACCCAAAAAATATATATATATCTGAAGCCCTGATTACAACAGACTCAAGAAATTGGTCACACAAAAGTCAAGCACCTAAGGTGACATCTCAGAAGAAGCTACAGTCTAGGTCATCGACTCTTCAAACACACAGCTGACAGCTACCATGATGACGCATTGGAAGAATCTTGAGGCGGCATCACAGGCGAGCAACAACACAACAGTACATTGGTGCCTTCACCTGCTGCCAGGGTCTGCTTCTAAATAATTTTCATAGTTGTTATTTCACATCTGTGCATTATCACAAGATGACCCCTGGCTGCAAAATTAATTAACACATCAACACAGACTCATCGACTGCCTTCAACAAAGAAGATCAGATAGGTCACTTTATCTACTACAGATATAAGGTAAGTACAGTTAATTATCACAAAATGTGTTCATTCTTCATTTGCTGGGTGTGCAGTCTAATGTGGATTATCTAGCATAACAGGGTAGATGTAAATTGCAACCTTAAAGCTTAAGTTGTGCAGTATATTACCTTATTTCATTGGTAATAGTGTTGGACATTATTTTACTATAGCTTTTGCATTAGGATATTCGGATCTCAGAATCTGATTCCGATTTCCATTCTGACCAGCACATCAGAATCGAATCAGAATCAGAATTGGATACGAATGCATCTGAAATCTGAAATACCCCTGTCAGAATGGATTCCAGTGCCTGCAAACACCCATATTACTAGAGATGCTCAGATTTCAAATGGCAAATTGAGAATAATCAGATTCCCATCCATTTTTAGGATTTTGGTTTTTCGGTATTAATTGCCAAAATACTGCATTTCAGAAACATTCTGATTACATTAATTGTTAAACCTCCCCCATCCACCGCACAGTAGGAAACAATATTCCTCAACCTCCCCTTCCCCCCACTCTTGTAGTCCACTCTCTCTCATCCACCTTAGCTGGCTGGCTGCTGCAGGTGTGGACAAGCACTGGGATCCCATTCCCTGTCAGGTGCCAACTGTTATGAGGCTGGATTATGCTGCTGGTTTCGAATCCTCCAAGGTAGGTAATTAAGTTTGGGAGGGACTTGTTAGATTAGAAATCTCATGCACTCCCCTTGCCACAATGCCACTCATTGCCTTATCTGTCCCAGCCACATCCTCCAAGCCCTTGCGGGATGAAAATCTTTGAAAAATAACTCCTCTCTTCTGAACCCAAGATTCCATATCATTCCTCCTCCTCTTTTTCCTTCCAACTGCTGCCACCATTAGGGCCCTAACAGGCTTGACACATAACCCTCTCTGAGATGATACTGGTGTCAAACCATGAAAAAACCCTGGGAAAGGGCCCCTCACTCTTCACAGTAAGTGGACTAACAGGTACAAATTTCCCATGGTTTTGTGCTGTAAGGCCACCTAGAATCTAGACCTCAGTCAGGAAGATCATTGGTGGACCAGGACCTGTGCTTGGAGGACAGATAATACCATGGATTGTGCAAGAGCCAGCAAGGTCAGGGGGCTTCATTTTTGTTGTTCAAAGTCCTATTGGAGTTGACAGCACTGGACACACAGATTGAGTTGGTGGGGAGGGGGGGCAGCGATAACAACGATAACAGGCTGTGGGGGTGGGATGAAGACTCTCCTAGAGTGCAGCTGCTGCAGCCAGCTACTACTAGTTCACTCTGATCTGATGATGTACCATTCACAGTAGTAATCTGACCACATGCAGCCACCCACATGAAGTCAGGACTAAGAGAAGTGGACAACTCCACATCCGCCACCACGGCACCAGACTGGTAGACTGGAGTCCTGACTACAAAACAGCCACCAGCCTGGTAGGTCATCACGGAGGGGTGTGAAACAGGCAGGGCACTTGTTCTTGCTTCACTATGTGTTGGACTGAGGGGGGGTAAATGTGATCGGTGGTCGGCAGTCAGAGTCAGAATCGGAAATTCCAAATTCCAGATGATGCAAAATGAAATGCATTCTACACAATCCAAGCATTCCTACAGAATCCAAGCATACTGCACCACAAATGTAAAAATAAAATAACTTGTTTTTCCATGGTGGTAAATCCAGAGCTGGGTAGCAACTGGAAACATTTTTATACACAGTAACTGTGATACAAACTGATATATGTGTGTGTGTGTGTGTGTGTGATTGTGTGTGTGTGTGTCTGGAGAGAGTGCTGATTCTAAACACAAAAGCCACATAGAATGAATAAAGCAGCATAGCAGACCGCATTCTGTTCCTGCACAGCTCCACATATCCACACAGCAATTCATTTAAATAATGTGAAATTTATTTGAAAGCAACAGTATTACTAAGAACTACTTTGTCAAGTGGATGAATATCCACTGCATTTGCTTATTTGTGCATAACTTAAAATTGTTTCCTATTTTTTCCCACTTAATTACATTCTTCATATTTTATAAGTGCAGTAACCCACTCCAGGGTATGAATGTATTGGGCATTACTGCACTTCACAGGTGACTGGAGGACTCTCAGCATTTGGCCTCATGCCTCACAACACACCTGGGGTGTGCTGCATGCATTAATGCCCAATAGACCCATGCCCTATAATGGGTTATTGCTTATAAAATAAAGGACATAAACCAAGGATGTCATGCTGCCAGAATTTCTGTATGTGTGTGTGTGGGGTGTGGGGGTGTGGGGGGCTACACAATCAAAAACAAGTATATGGAGTGCAATAAAATACAATTTTACAGCCTTCTTTGGCCAAAGAAACATTACTTGGATGGGAATTTGGGTAGGCAGTCCCCCCCACTTAGATTCTATGGGCATGATAGTCCTACACAAACACCACTGCAGTTAGCAAGTCAGTACTGCTGTTGCTCAGTGTTTAAAAGACAGCATAGCTTGGGCGTGGGTGCTTTTAGAACTCTGTGGTTAAGCTCTGAGTTCAACATGAATGCAATATGAGCCCAGGATTTCCTTTGAAGTTCGACACCAGGGATTTTCCCCACCCACAAGGGGGCTGAAAATCTTTAAACAGCTAGCAGAATCATGTTAGTAGGCAGAAAAAAAAAACTTACCCTTTAAAAAGGAATTGCTAGGAGCAGTTTCGAGTTTGTTGACAAGCTGGCTAGGATGAAGGCGGTTTTATTAGGCAAATGAAAGAAAATAATAGCAGCAGCACATGTACTGGAGTTTAAGAATCCCTTAAAGCACTTTTAATATGTAAGTACTGTAGCTTGTGTTTTAACAAGGGCATTTTTTAGACTAAAAAAAAGGAAATGTTAGATTTTAATTTTGTAGCAGTCAGAAACATGACATAGTAGTAAATCTATGTTTTTTAAACTGATCATTTGATGGTGGGTCTCAGGCTTTGACTGGCCTGCAGTAGAACAGGGAAAACCCCCATTGGTCCCCAGGCTATATGGACCCCCAATGAGTTGTTAGGTTCCTTTTTTCAGTGGGGGGGGGGACTTGTTGAAATAAAATCACATCAGGAACATGACAGCAAGGCCACAAATATGGGCAGGTAAGAGAAAGAAAAAATGTTATTAAATTCAGGGCAAATTCAGACTTATTTACAGTAGAAGGGAAGTTAAAATGAAAAGCATTATTTACTCTGAAGGGGGATGGATAGATAGTGAGCAGCCATATTAGAATCAAGACTGATGCATTTTTGCCATGCTGCCATGGGTTCAAAGTGGGTCCCAGAGACAGTTCCCCTGTGGGCCACAGATTCCCTGAGTCCAATTCTGATGAGTAAATTAATTCCAGATCTATGATTCATGTGAATAATATAGAGGTGCCTGATTTCATCAGCCGCAAACAGCAACATTGTAGAACTGTTGCTCTCAGTAACACTGCAGCTATAAGCAGTCAGGCTAAAGCAAGTGATTATGTAGCCAACAATGTTGCTACGTGACTCTGCAATGTGTCCGCCCATTTCAGAACAGAGGCAGCACCAAGGGCACAGCTTTAAAGGGCAGAATCTCCCAGGTGTGCGTGGGGGTCAATTTAATGAATTTGTATAGGCAAGCCCTTTTTAAAACTTCATCTGCTAGTTTATTAGCCTTATTCAGAAAGTATTGCATTTCGTTTGTAGGATCATGCTATGTGGCTGTTGGACCTAGTGGAGGTGTTGTTTTGGCATAATGGACTCTAGACATAGAACATTTTTATAAAGGTCCCTTTCCAACATTTTTTGCAATGTTTGTTACTAATGAACATATTTCAACATTCTAGTTTGCTGCTTTCTTACCAGTAAGCTAAGTCGCCACCCAAAAGTAGCCAAATGTAAAAAAAAAAAAAAAAAAAAGGCACACTTTGGAGAGCTGCTGATGCTTTTGAGAAAACATATTTTGATAAAATTCAGCTTGTTATTCATATATAATATCGGAGATTTCCATATATATTATAAAGAATAACAGAGGCTGAGCATCCTGTTCCAAAAGGGTATTTTGTCAAATATTCTCAACTACACCACAGAAGCTCCAGCCTGTTCAACTCATCCAGGCACTGCAAGGCAACACCCCCTGAATGAGTGGAAACCAACCTCTGAACTATGGGCATCAGATAGTCCTGGCTCTCTGCACCTCCTCCATGCAGTAGTAACCCCATAAAAACTGGCTACCAGCTGCTCCTCCTCGCAACTGGCTTTGGCTGAAGCCCATCTGTCACAGGCGCTGGCCTTCCTCAGTCTCAGTCAGGCTGGATGGAAGAAAAATCCTGTGGGAAAAAGTTCTAAAGTCAAGGATACCCTTCTTCAGTCTTTCACTGCCTTCTCCTTCGGTACTCAATGATGGAGCACCTTCTTACTGAAGAAATATTGTAAGTAGTATGCATTCACAGCCTACTAAACTCATGGGGCACTGGCAGCCTGTCCTGATTTCAGCTTTGACTCACTCTCCCAATTTAGCAGTTCTTTGGTTCTATACACCAAGAGAAAGGGAGCCCAGATCCATGGTTCCACAGCTCTTTATATAATTCTTAAGATGATTAGTTGCAAGCTCACAGGCAAATCCAGAATAGGAATCTTGGAGTCAGGTTGCATTCCTGCTCCTGTAAAGCTGAGTTCCTGACTCGTCTAAGTCCCCTTGGCAGCACAAAAAGTAGCCTCTGACCTTCTCCCAGCAATTCTGATAGGTCAAAGGCCTTGTGGCAGCATGGGGGCTGCCATGTTTGCTTACATATTGCAATACTCAGTTCCAGTGCAAATCCAGCTGCTTTCACGGTGTCAGGAGAGACTTTATAGTTCATGTCTTGACACCACCACCTGACCAGAGGACTAGAACATTTAATGTGATGCAGGCAAACATGCAGGTACCCAATTATGTCAGTCTTCTTTGGTCCTGGACATCGTCATCCTGTGACCAGGAACCACGCTCCATGCAGCTCACTATCCACAAAATAACAAAACCTCCCAGTATGATGAACGGCTGCTGTCTGCTGGTCCTATTACTGCTGTCCAAGGGACCAGGAGGTGAAGGAACAGTCTAGTCCAGGTAATGGGACTTCAAAGAGACCAATCAGTGATCCCCTATTTGGGGTGGGGGTTACACTTACATGAAAATAGGAGCTTCCCCTCACAGCTCATCTATAACTAATGCTTACTCTAAAGTGGAAGTCATAGTGCCATGTTTGTGACATCATTTCACTTCCGCAGCCTGGGATGTAACAAGCACTGGATTTTGACTTCAGTCCCTGAGTAAGCCTCATCTGTATACTGTAAATGTAGTGTAAAGGACAAAAATCTAGTTTTTATGTTGATGTCCTTAATCAAAATGAGCAGAATGACTTCTACTTGGTTAAGAAAGCAGCATATTCTACGCTACCCTCCCACCATCAGCAATTCATAAAGCATTTGCATGCTGTTGCTCTTAGATGGCTTTTTCTGTATGGCACGCTGGCTTTGCCTATGGCCCATGTTGCCACTGAATGCATTGTGATTGTACAGTTTTAATGGTAATATTTATTGACTTGGATACTGCTGATCATTTTTTTACCATGACTTTTTCCTTCCACTGCTTGTTTAATTTTATTACAATCCTGACAGTTTTTGTATTTTAATCTCCAACATTGTCCATGCTTTCATGTACTGTGCATGTATGTAGATGCTGTTGATGTTATCACTATAATGTTATCTCAGTTGTAATCTTGTAGGCCATTCCTGAAAGCAGGCATACGATTGTCTAGTGTACCTAACTGGCAAATAATAACAAGCATTTGTCAATGCCGAATGTTGTCTCTCTGGCATTGGTAGTGCAGGAGTTAGAGATGCATAATAGGAATGGCAGTGAAGTATTGAACTGACGCCAACCCTAGCCCCACTCTGCAGAGACTGACAGGTGTTGGGGCATGCCTTTGGGTCATCAGCTATAACGCTCATGCCATTTTACCTCACCCTACCCTGTAGACATTGACATGTGTCGTGGTATGCTTTGGGGTCTTTGGGCCTTATACTTACCTCATTCCATAAGAAAATACACTGAGATGGGTGCAGTATAGGAGAATGGGGTAAACTTTAGGGCTGAACACTCCAAGGCACACCTCAATGCCTGTCAGTGGCTGCAGGGTGGGGTGGTGGGGGTAGAATGGCATGAGCATTACAGCCAATGATCCCAAGCCACATCCCTGACGCCTGTCAGTCTCTACAGGGTGGGATGTTACAGTTGGAAACCCTAATGCCACAGGAGTTTGTTGGTATTTTCACTCCAAATTTTCAACGTGGGCTTTTTGTGACCCCAGCTCATGAAGAGCGGCACTATCAGTTTATTAGCTGAAAGGTGGTTTTACACAGTGACTATGCCATTTGGCGACACAGGCATGAAAACACATGTTGGGCAGGATGTGAAAAATGACAACTGTATTGATCATGAGGAGGTGTAAAAAAATGGCAATACTGAAAATCTGGAGTGAAAATATGAAACATTGGTGAAGTCATGAGCAGGCATAGAAACTGCGCAACACACATCTGTAACCCAATTATTTTTGGGATTTTTTTAACCACATTTTCAACATAGGCATTTTGGGACCTCCCCTCATGAATAGTGGCACTGTGATTTTGTTAATCTGTCCCAAAAGTTGATTTCCCACAGTGACCAAGCCATTGTGCGACACAGGTGTGAAAACAAATTTAGGGCAGGATGTGAAAAATGACAGCTGTACTGTTCTTAGGGAGATGAGAAAAAATGCCAGATGTTGAAAATCATGGGCAAATATACAATTTAAGGTTTTTGAGATTAGTGAACTGTGCAATGCACGCTTGTAACACAGTCATTTTATGGACTTTCATCACCAAATTTTCAACATTGCCATTTTAGAACCTCTGCTCATGAACAGTGCCACCATCATTTTCTCAAATTGTCCTGAAAACTGATTTTGCACAGCGACCGCGCTATTCTGTGCCGGATGTGCGAAAACACATTTTAGCCAGGATATGTAAAATGACAGCAATATTGTTTATAAGGAGGTGTGGAAAAATGTCAATTTTGAAAATCTGGAGTGAAAATAGTACAAATTCACGAGGTTACAAGTGTGCATGGAAACTGCGCAATGCACGCTAGTAAAACAGCCATTTTTTGGATTATTTTTCACCAAAGTTACAACATAGGCTTTTTGAGAGCCCCCCTCATGAACAGTTGCACTGTTGTTTCATTAATCTGTCCCAAAAGGTGATTCTGTGCAGTGACTGCGAAATTCACCTTTCAGGACTGAATAACACCTTCACAGTGACTGAATTCATGAGGAGGGGTCCCACTAACCCCATGTTGAAAATTTGGTCCCAAAAGTCCCAAAAATGCCCAAGATGTGCACCAAAGTTGAAAAAAAACTATTTATGCCATTATACAGCTTACCAGCATTTCTTCAGTTCGCGGTCGGCTTTGAATAGTGCAGACGTGTTCCCAGTCCACGGAAGATCATTGCGCCATGCTCTGGAGGTAAGTATGGGGTGAGGGGGTGTGGAGAAGCAGGGTGCGCAGAGGGAGGGCACGGGGCCACCGGAGTCGATGAGGGACTGCTTTTTGCTTTGCAGGTTGAAAAATGCAGGATGGTTTTTCTTTTACAGGGGCATTTGGCATGCTGGGGTGGGCTCCCAGCATGGCACCTGAGTGTTTTTTTGGGGGGAGTTCTGTAGCTGGTGGGGGATTGGGCACCCCCGTTGGCACACAACAAATGGGTGGGACATTATTCCAAAGGGGAGTGGGCTGCCCTGTCGGCAAATTAAACTGGGAAGGGGGACACGATGCTGAGGGGGATTGGGCACCCCCTCAGCACACACTTTAAATGGGAGGGGGGTTGCATTATGCCAATGGGGAGTGGGCTCCCCCTTCTGCAAATGAAGTGGGTCGGGGCACTCTGTGGCAGCATGCCACCATGTTTTGTAAACTGGCTCATCAGAAAAGGCACACCACTGCATGAGAAGCTTGGCTCTCATTGCAGAGGACCTGTTCTTTGATCTGGTGGCCAGTTTACATGTTGCTGGTGTCAGCGCTTGCAGCTGCCTTATTGGAGAATGAGGGACGCACCTACTGATACGTGCCCTGCATTTGCCCACAGTGACCGCACCTCCAAATCTGCTACTAATGCAATATGTTGGCTGCACAAGCATAAGCCAACATAAAAATAAAATAAATAAATCCCTACATTCCTTGCAGTTCCTACCCTGACTTCTTTAAGGCAGCTGTTGTCCTCCTACTTCAAAAGAAACCCTCCCTTGACTCTGACATCTTGTCAAACTAGAGTACTGGTCATCTTAATTTCCATTTTTTTTCAGCAAACTTCACGAATGAGTTTTCTCTTAAATATCCATCTACTTATTAAACCATGATATACTGAAACATTTTCATCTGGCTTTTGCCCTGATTATGACATTGATAATAGCCACCTTTGTGTAGTGAAAAATCTCATGTTTGTCACTGACTATGGCTTCTTTTTTCCTTTTGTGTTTCTTGATCTGAGCATGACTTTTGATGCTACAGGCTGCTTTATACCATGTAATGTGGATAAGTTATATCTCCTGTTTTCCAGAAAATGTCTCAAAACTTTGTCACTTTCTTTCCTGTGACTAGTCTGAAGAGTACACACAGGGAGACACAAAGGGAAGTATAAAGACAAGGAAGGAGGAGACTTCCTCAAATGATCTTTCTTTATACAAGTTCTGTGATAGTAAAGGTCACTGCCAAAAGGGGGGAGGGGGGAGAAGAATAGGGGACAAGAGAAGAAAAAGGCATATATAAACATAAATGATAAAATACTGCAGGCTTAGTATCATTGGTCCAAATATATAAATAAAAGTATAGGGAAAATTCCCAAGCATATGTTACCTGAAAATGTGTTGATTATTAGTAAAAGGGGAAGATGTGAATGTCTCCTTTTATTAATGACTACCCTGGGTTTTCTATTTGGACATCTTAGTTTACTTATAGACATAAAAGAAGCATAACTTAATAATTATTAAGATAGCTCATCGTAATGAATTGTGTTACTATACTGTATTAAATATAGTATTTTTGACATTCTTTGCAGTGTTTAACTTGCATTGCAATAGTTTTTTTTATGTAATTAAATGCTATGTTGTGCTTTGCTGCTGGGGCTTCTTTGCCTGGCTGAGTTGTATTTAATGCCAATGCCACTTTAACAATGTACAGTACTGTAAAGGCATGCAGCTTGGATTGTCTCAGTCATGCCCCCTGAGGGAGGCTCACACTAGTCCCAAAGCGCCAGCATTTTGTCTCCATGGTCAAGTTACTAGTTCATTTTATTTTCTCCAATGGAATGCTTATTTTTGTGTCTGTTCTCGTGCTACTGTCTTTTCAATGCACCCACTGCTGGACCGTGAGTGCTGGTAACTGTTTTGTTTTCACAACTGCAGTCTTCCAACAGTCTGAAAACCAGTTTGTACATAATGATAAACTGAACAGGTGTGCCACTGGTCTAGCCAATTGCCTAGCCGCAATTTTTAGCAGTCTTGGCAAGAGGCCATCCACTCTCGCCCTTTGTTACTTTCCAACTTTTGTAACAGCTTTTGAGTATCACTTTCTGTCACTCTGAAAAAAATACAAGTTAAGACCTCAGGAATCCCTCACTTATGCTTAACAACTGCAATCATTCCCCTGGAATTAGTCACCACAGAGCTTTTAGAATTTTATGTTAATTATGGAACTTAGAATGAAATTCAAACTCTGCTGTGTGGTCACACTCCCCCCTACACTCTAACATCAGATTTATTTCTGTGCCTGAAGAAAGCAGTCGTACCGAAGTCGTCTTTTTACTTATGGCCTGTTTCTGGTGTATTACTTTTATATTTATAATTTAACTAAGTTTGGACAATTTCTCGATACTCTGCATTAGTTAGGGTTGTTATAGTTTGCATCTGTGTAAATCTCAACTTTTCTCTAGTTTCCCATCGGTGCCCAGGAACTGAAGAAGGCCATTTTCGGTGCAATTCCCACTTTTAGGGAACTGCTATATACTGTTTATGTTTTATACATTTAAAATGATTTTTACTCGACCGCTTTGTGGTTTCTCTTTAAATTATTCTAAGTTATTTGTTATTTGGGAACGGAGGTGATATTTGGCCATTTTAACTAAAAGAACTTGTTGATGTGTCTTTTTACTTGCAGTTTGAAATTAAAAGGAGCCAAACTGCATTTCTTCAATTTCTCAACCTTAAGTTAGTTGTTCTCTGAATATTGTTCACTTTCAATAAACAAGTATAAATAAATGCAACTCTTTTTAACAATAATAAGGTTTTTTAAAGTTTAGAATTTTTTTCTGTTGGGAACTGTTAACATCTTCCCAGTGTTGTCTGTATTTGGCATGACTGACAGACCCAAAAAGAAGACATAACCTACAGGCTTTAAAAATTGTAAGGTTTGTTTTCAACTTCTGGCAAACACAGATTGTCACGGGTTGTGTTTACAGTGCCTGGGTCCAGACCGCAATTTTGTCAGTTGTGAGCTCTGTATTAAGTTTTGCCCTAAAACACAAAAGAAAAGGACTAGAAATTAGAAGACCTTATGGCTTCTCAGTCTGCCTCCACATCACTTAAAGACTCACATGAGAGTCCAGCCCCTCAAAGTAAGCAGCAGTCCCTGTCAAAGGGGACAGAAAAGAACGATAAGGCTGCAAGAGATGGTTAAAAAATCAGGGTGTCCAAAAGGGGAACCCTGAATCCAGCAAATATAAAAGAGCCTTAGAGCAGACATCATAGATGGTGCCTGCCAAGAAAAAAACAAAAAGAAAACATGTCTGTGCCTCCTCCTTAAGAATGAAAGGAGCTGCCAGGGGACACAGAAAAATTCCCTCAACTGAGGGCATTATTTATTTATTTATTTATTCATTTGCAGAGTCGGATACAACCTTTGAGTATGAACTCTTTTACAAAGGCTCCACATCATACTGTACATAGTTCAGGGTTACAGACAGGGATTTACATCATGTTACTTTTCACACTTAGATGGGAAGGAACAAGTAAAACAGTAGATAGCTATTAAGTGCATCAAGTTACAGCACAAAATTCAGATATACATGTAAAAATGCACATGGAGCGGCCCAGGAGGACCTTATCATGACATCCTTGGAGATGAGGAGAAGTAGGAGGAGGTGAGCATGAAAGGGATGGAGAGAGGCACTGAGACCTAGTAAGATGAGAAGGAGAGTAATCTGGGGGTTCGAAAACTTGCTCCTTAGGTAGTGCTCCTACCCTGACCTGAGTAGCTTCAGCAGTGGGGAAGGGAATTTGTACTGGGGAAGAGACAGGGAAGACATGACAAAGGCATAGCAATTCCTCCAGGCATTCCAGGCTGTGGGGAATTTCCTGAATATGTCTGTCCCCCCTCCCAGGCTCTGGTTCCGTTTCCCATGCCTGTGGAGAGTGAGGTTGAACTGTACCATAAAGAGGAGGATGAAGGAGAACCTATAGAACCAGATGATTCTCCTGAACAAGAATTTGGCTCTTCTCCTAGGCCCTCAGATGATTATACCTCTCACTATACCTTTGTGGGACATATGGTAAATACCCTCAACATCACCTCACAGGAAACTGAGGAGGATGAGGATGAGGTAGAATTTATAGATATGATGGGCTTAGCTCCCATAAAGAGGTTAATGCTGCCCGTCCATAAATCCCTTAAGAAAGTCACTTGTAAAATCATATCGACATCCACCTCAGCTGCTGGCATAGATGAGAAAACTGAGAAAAAGTATCAGGTGGACAAACAGGGATCTGAGTACCTGTATTCCCACCCTGTCCATGAGGGCCTGGTTCAGACTTCACCTGTGACAAGGCTAAAGTGCCCTTTTCCTCCCAGCTTCCTGAGAAAGATACCAGGGAACTGGATAGCATGATCAAAAAGTTTATACATCAGCTTCCCTGCTCCTAAGAAAGGCAGCTTACTTGGCCTACACAGCACAGTCCCAGAAAGTCATTTGGAATTCCCTACTGGCACCGAACAAGAAGGTTACTGGAGCCTTGGCACAGACTATGACTGGACACAGCATGATCAGCCATAAATGCCACAAAATACCAGTTCCATATGGCAGTGGACACAAATGAGACTGCATGTAAGGTCATGGCCCATGCAAAGTCCTAAAGAGGGTTTGCCTGGCTCAGAACTATCAGTCTATCCCAGGACACTCAAACAAAAGTGATAGATTTCACTTGCAAGGAAAATTCACTGTTTGGTGACAAGACAGCAACTTAAATGAAAAAGGTGGATGAATACAAAAGCACCTACAAGAACAACACTGAGAAGGAAAAGGCCTCCACTTCCTACAGGCCATATGGAAGTGGAGGTAGGGGTAGTGGATGCTGCCATTGTGTTTATGTTTTCTATGACTACCCTCCACAGAGGGGTTACATTAGGGGCAGGGGTAGATGGGGCACCAGGTTTGCAGCTGTACCACCAGCTACTAAAGTTCAAGTTACACAAAACCCCTGAAAAGTCTGCACAGGTCACCCATCCATTGCCAGTGGGATGAAGGCTGACTCACTGTTTTCAAGAATGCACAAAAATAACCACAGACAAGTGGGTCCTGGAAAATACTGTGTCAAGGTTTATCCCTGCAGTTCAGAAAATTCCCATAACTGCAGAACCACAAAGTTTTCCACCCTCATGCCCCCATCAGAAAGAATCCTGTTGGAGATGGAGCAGAAGAAATTGTTGCAAGAATGTGCAGTGGAAAAAGTACCTCCCTCACAGTGGGGCAAATAACTTTATTCCAGGTACTTCCTGATCCACAAGAAAAATGGGGAGTGGCAACCCATTTTAGACCTGAAAGATCTCAACAAACTCTTAAAGAAAGAAAATTTCAAGACAGTAACACTGGGCTCAGTGATTCCATCTCTGCAGAAAGGAGACTGACTGGGGTTCCTGGATTTGAAGGATGTCTACTTTCATATACCAGTCAGGCCCAGCCACAGAAAATATCTCAGGTTCAATCAATCAATCAAAATATTTATTTACCCAGGTGAACATCAGTGAGCAAGCTCATTTACAAGATGGACCTGATTAGATCTGGGCCAAGTAATACTATACATACAGAGATATTTACAATAGTGACAAATAATGCAGTAGATAACAATTAAATACAAGTAGGTACTCAATGTTACAACAGTCCTAACAGCTTAGAGTGCTACTGTAATATTTAGAGAAGAAACAATAGGTGGCTTAGTAGAATCTTAAGTAGGGTAAGGGGTCGGCAGCTCGTGGGGAGATCTGGTGCAAGTGTAGAATTTCAGAATGGAGTGTAATCACACTATTTCCCTAATCTTAACACTCTAAACAGAAAAATAAAGGTCTTGATAGTCAGGCAATTAAGTAAGTACAGCTTTTTTAGGCAAATTTTAGCAAGAAAATCCAACTTTAGCTTGGTTTAGAAGGAAACACAGGAGTAGACTGCAGGAACCAATCGGAAGCCAGAGCCGAAGAGCGCTTGCTTTCTGATTGGCTAGTGGCTTTTGCCATACCTTGCTAGTGGAGAGTCTGGGCTTGGGGTCTCGGTTGGTGGCTGTGGAAGCGCCGACCACCCGGTGTCTGAGTTTCCCAAATCTGTGGGACAGGGAGCCCCTGGAGGGCTTGTCCTCAGCTGGGGAGAAAAAGAAGGGGTCAGGTTTAAGTGCTGGCTGTATACAACGGAACATCAGATGTCAAAAAAACTGGAATGATACCATGTCCTGGCCATGAGAAATGGCTAACATAATGGGATGAGAGAGTTCCCAGAGGGCGGGGTCAAGTAACAGTGAGAATGGGATACAGTGTAGGAGAATACGATGATAAAGTAGGCCAGATTAATTAGGCCAGGGTAGGGGGGGAAGAGCCAAAGATTAAGCAATGTAGAAAGACAACAGGATGTCTAGAAGTCTAGAAGTCGCGACAGCCATAGGGAGCTAATGAACAATGCAGGATAGGGAAATACCACTGCCAGTTCACAGCCCTTCCTTTCATCCTCACTTCAGCTCTAAGAGTGTTTACAAAGTGCCTAGCTGTGGTAGCAGCACATTTGAGAAGTGAAGGCGTAGTGTGTTTTCCCTGGCTGGATAACTGGCTGATCTCAGGAAAATAAGGCAGGAAGCAATGTCTTTGCTATTACTAACACAAGGTACCTTGGAGGACCTGGGCTTCCTCATAAATCTTCAGAAGTCACAGACAGAACCTTTTCAAGTTCTGGACTTTATAGACACAGAGCTGGATACCTTAGGCATTCCTCCCTCAAGCAAAGGTAGCAAATCTGATTGCAACTGCAGAATCCTTCTAGGCAGGTCAGCCAAGGCCTGCAAGAGATTTTCTGTGCTTGCTAGGGCACATGGCCTTGTCCACTGTAGTGGCGCCAGGGTCCAGGTTCCAAATTAGAGATGTTCAGTATCACCAAGGGGACCATTGGTCTGTCATGCGGGATCTGCTGTCCAAACTGTTGCCTGTCACAGAGTCTTTCCTAAGGGCACTAGAAAGGTGGAAGGAAGAATGCAACCTCAGAGAGGGAATTCCCTTCCTTCAGTAATCAACTATGGCAATACTCATAACAGATGCTTCCTTCCTAAGTTGGGGCACCCACTTGAAGGACCACACTGTTAAGTGGTACCTGGAGTACTCAGGAGACTCAGGAATACATAAATCTCCTGGAGCTCGGGCAATATATCTGGCAATGCAGGTTTTTTCCTTCTGGATCAAGGGTCAGTCTGTCCTGGTAAGAACAGACAACACCACAGCAATGCATTACATAAACAAGCAGGGAAGAACAAAATCTTCAAAGCTGTGCACAGAAGCAGTGAAGATCTGGAATCTAGCATACTCCCTGGAAGTTAAGGTTTCAGCAGTACTCCTGCCAGGGAAAGACAATGTGCTGGCAGATTCCCTAAACAGAATCAGCCAGGGAAATCATGAATGGACCCTGAACCAACAGGTGCTGATAATAGTGTTCAGACCGTAGGGTACTCCAGATATAGATCTGTTTGCTTCCTGGAAGAACAACAAGTTCCCCCTGTTTTGTTGCAGCCCCCCATCGGTGGGTACAGTCCCACAGGATGCTCTAGTCCTCAGCAGGTCAGGGAAGTTTCTATATACCTTCCCACGTTTCCCACTTTTGCTAAGAGTAGTGCTCAGACTGAGAAGGGAGTCAACAACAATGATTCTCATAGCTCTACACTAGGCCAGGCAGATCTAGTACCTCCCTGTCCCTCTCCAATAGACATCCTGTCAACCTGCCTCTGAGATGCAATCTGCTGATACTGTCTCAGGGCAGGATAACATTCCTGGAACCAAGAACTCTACATCTCAGAGCATGGTTCTTGAAGAGTTAAAATTCTCTGGACTAAATCTTTCTAAGAAAACAATAGAAGTGTTGAAGGTTTCCAGGAAACCAGCGACAAGGAAAACTTACGCTTCAAAATGGAAAAGGTTTTCCTTCAGGTGTTCCCCTAGACAACCCAACCTACTACAACTAAATCTGTCTACAGTTCTAGATTACCATTTCCATCTCCAGTCCTTGGGCCTCAGGCCCTCAACCATGAAGGTTCATTTGGCAGCAGTGTCAGTGTGCGCATCAGCTGGCAAAGACAGGTCAGAAGCCTCACAACCCATTTTCAAAAGGTTTTTCAAATGCCTTAATCACCTGTACTCTCTAGTAAGGGACACTGTCCCTCCCTGTGATGTGAATTTGTGCATTGTACAGCTGATTGAAGCTTGTTTTGAGCCCACTACAACTGCTGCATTGAAGTATGTCACAGGGAAAATAGTTTTCCTGGTGGCAGGGACATCTGCCAGAAGGGTAAGTGAGCTGCAAGACCTCTGCACAGATCCTAACTACATCACCTTTCATAGGGACAGTGTAGTCCAAAGAATCAACAGAAAATTGCTCCCCAAAGTGGTGTCTGAATTCCACTTGAATCACTCAGTTACACTTCCAGTTTTCTTTACAGCAAAATCCAGCACCGGAGAACAGAAGCTGCACAGTCTGGATGTAAAGAGGGCACTGATCTACTACTTGACCCCACAAAGGATGTTAGGTCCACTAAAACTCAGTTATTTGTCACCTCTGGTGAAGTGTAGAAAGGTAAACCAGCATCCATGAGAACCGTTCCTTGTTATATAGTTTCATGCATACAGCTCTGTTATGACAAGGCTGGCAAGTTGCCACCTAAAGGTGTTAGGGCATGTTCCACAAGGGGCACCTTTGCCTCTGTGGCAGCATCAAGAGTATGTCTCTTCAAGTGATCTGTAAAGCAGCCACTTGAAAAACAGTGCACACTTTCACACAGCACTACTATCTGGGCATACAGTCCAGAATGGATGCCAGCTTTGGCACTGCAGTCTTGCAGAACCTTTTCCTTATGTAGATTCTGTACCCAGCCTCCCAAGGTACTACTATGGAGTCTGCAGTTGTTAAGCATACATGAGGGATTGCTGGGGTTTGAAGGAAAAAAATATTCACTGTAGTAGTGTTGTTTCTTCCAAAGGGATCCTTCACTATACTTAATCCCTAGTCCCTACCTAATTTTCCAGAAACTGGTTAAAGGTTCAGACAAGAATAGTAAGTAAGTGAGTAAAATTTTATTTATCTAGCACCCCATCCCAGAGGCTCTGGGTGCTGTACAGGCAGGCAAGAGTTTTAAATAAATAAAATACATCAAATGCAAAAACATATATCAATAACGACAACGAACGAACAGCGATACATAAATAAAGTCTTTATTTAAAATAAATGATTCAACAGTCTACATTTCTAGGATTCATAAGCAGTTCACAAATGCTTCTCTAAAAAGATGCACTTTCAGACCCCCATTTAAACATCTCCACCAATGGGGCCTCCCTCAGAGATCTTGGAAGTGAGGGCCACAGGGCTGGGCCTGCCACCTCAAATAGAGGTCTTCAGCCAGGCCCTGGGAACTGCCAGGAGGCCTTTGGTGGAGGAGCAGAGCGAGTGCACAGGCAGACAGGAGTCAGAAGGTGACTCAAGTAGCCAGGGCCCAATCTGTATAGGCCTTATAAGTGAGCAAACCCACCTTGAAGGTGATTCTTCATCTCACCAGCAGCCTGCGCAGGTCACGCAGAACTGGAGTCACATGACAAAACCCTGGAAGGCCCATCAGAAACCTGACTGCTGCGTTCTGCACTAGCTGCACATGACAGAGAACCCCTCCACTGACTCTGAGGCAAAGAGTGTTGCGGTAGTTAAGTCTAGACATTACAAAAGGGTGAACTAGTGCGGGAAGATCATCAGACGGAATTAAGGTTTTTATCTGGCCGATATTCCTAAGGTGGTAAAAACACTCCAGAGGACGGATGACACCTGCGCCTCAAGTGTCAATCCATCATCAAGGATAATGTCCAGATTTTTTACCTTAGAAGATGCAGCCAAAACATTAGGGCCAAGGAATAACCCTGTTCCCATCCTGGCAGCACCTACATTCCACCCGCGACCAGGCTCAATCACTAGCACCTCTGTCTTGTCAGGATTGAGTCTTAGCCAGCTAGAGGGCATCCAGTCCTGGATCTCAGCCAGACATTTGTTAAGTAGCTCCACGGTGTCACTCATCCCGGGTGCAAATGACATATACAGCTGGGTGTCATCTGCATAACAGTGAAAACCCAAGCTGTACTATCTAAAGATCTCACCAAGCAGAAGCATGTACACTGCAAACAACATAGATGAAAGGACAGGATTGAGTCCTGAGGAACTCCACATGGCAGGGGCTTCAGGCAGGAGGAGAAACTCCCCATCACTACCTTCTGCATCCTGCCTGTGAGAATGGACTCAAACCAGTTAATGACAGTACTAGGCAGTCCACAGAATTCCCTTAGGCAATCCAGCAACACTACATGGTCCACAGTGTTAAATGCTGAGGAGAGATCGAGGAGAATGAATGTGACCATTCCCTTCTATCTCTCACCCTGAGGAGATCATTTTACACTGTAGCTAATGCCATTTCAATGCTATGCCTAGACCTGAATCCAGACTGGAAGGGCTCATAGATGTCATAGGCCACAAGGTGTGCCTCGAGCTGCAGAGTCACTACTTTCTCAATAACCTTACCCAAAAATGGGAGGTTAGAGATTGGTCTATAATTCTTCAAGGTGTCAGGGTCAAGAGATGGTTTCTTTAGGAAGGGCTTCACCAGCACCTCTTTCAGGGTGCTGGGGAAAAGTCCCTCTGAAAGCGTGAGCTGGACAATCTCAGTGAACACTGGACCAACGGACTCAACACATCCTATTGAGAGATGGGTCAGGCCCAGGTCCAGTTCACAGTACGTGGGCCCCAGAATCAGTTTTTTTGTATTTTCTTGAGCATTACTTGTTACAGTACCTTTACAATTGTTGCTTAGTGGTCTTAGCCATCCAATTTTTCATAACAATTAAAGTTGATCTGCCATGTTTAAACAATTTTTCAAAATTTGCAACAATTTTAATATTTTTTTTGGTAGCCATTTAGCTAGTTTTATATATATATATATTTATATAAATCTGATTTTAGAGTGTAGGGGTGAGCATGACCACATAGCAGAGTTAGAATTTAATTCTAAGTTCATGAATTAAACCAGGGAATTAGATCAGGGTGGAGAAGTGGATCTGTCCTATCCAGATTTCAGTAAGGCCTTAAACATCGTTCCACATAGAAGATTGTACATAAGCTGGACAACCTGGGAGTGGGTTCTAAGGTGGTAAAAGGGATAAGAAATTGATTGAGGGATATATGACAGATGGTGGTGGTAAACGGAGTTCACTACGAGGAGATGAGGGTGTCCAGTGGAGTGCCACAAATCTCAGTACTGGGGTCAGTCCTCTGCAGAGGAGTTGGAAGGGAAGGTATGCCTTTTTGCAGATGACAGAAAGATCTGCAACAGGGTTGACACTCTGAGAGTGTTGTGTGTGTGTGTGTGTGTGTGTGTGTGTGTGTGTGTGTGTGTGGAAAAAATGAGGAGGGATCTAAGTAAGCTTGAGGAGTGGTCAAGAGTGTGGCAACTAAGATTTAGTGCAAAGAAGTGCAAAATTATGCACTTAGGACACAGAAACCCAAGGGCAGAGTACATTATGGAGGATGTGGTACTGATGACCACCAAAGAGGAAAGGGACCTGGGAGTAATCATATCTGATGACCTAAAAGTGGCCAAGCAGTGTGACAAGGCAGTGGGGAGAGCCAGTGGGATGTTGGAGTGCATAGGAAGTGGTATCACCAGCAGAAAGAAGGAGGTGGGGATACTGCTGTACAAATCATTGGTGAGACCTCATGTAGAGTACTGTGCTGAATTCTGGAGGCCACGTCTCTGGAAGGACATAGACAGAGTAGAGGCGGTCCAGAGGAGGGCGACTAAAATTATGCAGAGTCATCACCAAAAGCCCTATGAGGAGTGACTACAGGACGTCAATATGTACACCTTGGAGGAAAGGAGGGAGGGGGGGATATGATAGAGACTTTCAAATATTTCAGGATCCATGACACGACAGTGACAACTTTTTTTCCAACGCGACACTATAGCGACAGATTTATGTCAACTGTAAGTTGTGGTTGGCATAAATCCATCGGCAAACAGTTTTTTTCCAGGGGGCTTTGCCCCCCCAAACTCCCCATGCAGGGGGCTCTTCCCCCTGTACCCCCTTTAACTAAGGATTATCAACTCCAGGTTGGAGTTGATTCAGGGAGGGGGGCAAACCCCGGCGAAAACAGTGCCGGAGTCCTGTGGATACATTACAGTGGCAACTGCAACTTGCCACTGTAATGTACTTTGCTATTGAAATGTTGCCGTGGTGTCGGCATATGATACTGCATGGGTATAAATAAGGTACAAGAGCAAAGAGAGTATGATGTTCAAGAACAAGGGGTCATGCTATGAAGCTGGAGGGTGGGGGGTAAACTCATGGGAAACTTGGGAAAGTATTTCTTCACTGAAAGGGTGGTTGATGCATGGAACGGCCTCCCAGCAGAGGTGGTTGGGCAAAAACGGTAATGAAATTCAAAAATACACTGGATAGGCATAAGGGAACCTTAGTGGTTAGGAAAGGGGGAATAAAGCCGGAAGATCAAGGAGGGTCTCCAGTATTACAGTAGGTAGGGAAAATGGGCAGACTAGGTGGGCCAAGCGGTCATCTGTTGTCAGTTTCTATGTTTCTGTTTAATTAGCATAAAATTCTAAAAGCTCTGGGGTAGCTTATTCCAGGTGAATGATTGCAGTTGTTAAGCATAGTGAAGGGTCCTTGTGGGAAAACATTACTATAGTGAGTAGTATTTTCTTTTTGTATGAATATCTTTAAGAACCAAATTCTCATTTCCAGTACAATTTTATTTCATTTTTTTCTTTGCAAGTTGTCGTGTTTATGAAAAAGTCACTGCATGCTTCAGTAATATCTTGACAGTTATGTAATACATTTTCTCCAACCATTATTTTATCAATTTTAACTTTTTTAAGGGTTGATAAAATTCTCTAAAAGAGTCCCAGAAACTCAGCGGATTAGATCGATCTTTTAACGACTTGTTTTTATAGTACATTTGTTCAGCTTTTTTATTTCAATTTTATAAAGATTTTGAAGTCTCCAATTGGCATTCAAGTCTTGATTTGAATCAACATTTTTTAAACTGTTTCCACAGCGCATTTCTGATTTTTATCAGTTAAAGTAATTTGTCATTTAACCATGGTAACTGTTTGGCCTGTAGCCTTTGTTTTTTTTTAATTTGGGCAAAACTATTTATTTCCTCAGATATGTTTTGATTAAATAAATTTGTAGCATTTTCAATCTGAGTTTGCTTGTAAAAAGATAACCAGTCTATGTTATTAATTTCTCTGATAAACACTTCATCTCTTAGGTTCATAAAGGGCCTACTTTCCCTTATCAATATTCTATTTACTTTATCTTTTTCCTAATCAAATAAAATGGACAGTAATCTGATACAGCGTCATTTAAAACTCCTGATCTTGCTAAGAAATTTGCTTGATTTGTTAACACGCAATCTATTATTGCTGCTCCCCCGGTTTGTAGCTTATCCTGGTTTGCTCCTTTATAACTTGATTAAAACCACTTGCTGTTAAAATATTTGTTTCTTAATTTTACCCATCCCAGTATATCAGTTTCTACTGTTTTAGTCATGGGAGATATACACAGTAAAAATGAACCGAGGTGTCTTTCTCACAACTTAACATAAGCTTCACGGTTAAATGTTCAGCCAAACCATTTATGTCAGTTTCAGTTTGCTTTACTTGTACAGGTTCTTTTATGTAAATAGTCAGCCTTCCCCCTTTCCCTTGTACTCTGTCTTTAAGGAAGTGATCACACCCTTTTAAACCGACAAGTTCATTTGGACAGGTTGTTGTAACCATGTTTCACTTTTTGCTAGGACATCACATTTTTCCAGTTCAGTCCAAAGTTTTAATTTGTCCAAATGTGCCATTAGGCTCCTAATGTTTAATTGTACAAACTTAAGTCCTTTTAGGTTTGAGATGTCATTATTAAAATCTTCAGTGCATATTAACTATGAAAATAATATACTTGTTATCATCAGTTTTACTACAATAACTATCTGGAGTGCCACTTGAAGAAAACTCATATTGGGCTAGTGTAGGAAGGCCTCTTGACATTCCCAAGGTGGGAAAAGATGGACCAGAGGTGGCAGGCCTGAAAATGGTGTATATTATGAAGCATGGTCATTACTTATGGAAACTGCTATATGGTAACAATACCGTGACTTCCACAATGGTGTTATACCATGAAAACACTATGACTTAACATCCCAAATGGCCATTATTTTATATCTTGTTCAGATAATATACCATTATTTCCAAAAGCCTAGTAACCACTGGTGTCCCAATCTTTGAGGGGGACAGGGTCACCTAGCTGGCCTCCTAGAAGTCTTGCTTTAAACACCACAGAAATACTTTTCTAGAAAAGAAAGAATTTACAAAGCTTAGCAAAGCAAAGGGAGGTAGTTCTAAAACTTTGGAGAATGAATCACCGATTTCTATAATCAGTTAATGTAATTGGATGTCTTCTGTTGATTGCTTGCTGCCAACCCTGCTGCCCTCCAAGCGACTATCCTATGATAACTTCAGTTGCCACATAACTGTGGATTTATAACAAAGCACATATATACTTGTAAAATATTCAGCCCTTTTCTGTCTCAAACTTAAGTTGAGAAAGTGGGCCTGATATTCAGAAATGCGCCTGACACTGGTGCAAGTGGCAGCACAACACAACTGAGTTGTGCTGGAGCAACTAAGGGATATATTCAAAAGAGATGTGCCATGGCGCATCACTTCTGAATATACGTATCACATTATGCATGCTGCGCAAATACAATGCACCGGCGCATTTTCCCAGACAGGTCGGAATACCAGGAATGGGGAATGCGCCAGCACATCAGAGATACGTTGTGTGCAAATTCCTGATATTCAGACACCGCTATGCAAATGGGGCCATAATGCATGCAAGGCACAAATGGGACTATTTGCATGTCATTATGGCCCCATTTGCATGTGTTGTGCAGGGCTGGCCAGTGAAATGCACCTAGTGCCCTTCACAGCATGTGGTCCTTGTATCAGGGACCACAGTAGTACCCCCACCCCTCCCATACCTCCGTTCACCGAGAATATCATAATAAAGTGTCCCTGGTGGGCCAGTGGTTCCCCCCTCCCCTACTGTACCTCCGATTGCCAAGATGTCAGTAACTAACACTTCCCTGGTGGACCAGTGGTACCCCCCCACCCCATGCCGACACTCCGATCAGTGAAATAAGGAAGAATATTATCCCTGGTAGTCTAGTGGTATCCGCTCCCCATCCTGACACTCCGATCACCGTATATTGAATAATTTTTATACCCTGGTAGTCCAGTGGTACCCCCACCCACACAGGATCCCCAGCCCACCCAGCTCCCCGGTCATCGGTAGCACATACCACCCATACCACCGTGGCTGCCCGCGAATGACAACTTACAGTAGTTGCTGCAAGCTCATTGGTCACACTATGGACCAATGGGCTTCAGATGCCTCTGTAATAATTCACAACTATGTAAATGAAGTCATTCATTCACAAAGTTGTGAATTATTACATTATGCACTGCAAGCCCAGTGGTCCACAGTGTGGACCAATGAACTTGCAGCAGCATTGTAAGCTGTCATTCGGCAGGCAGCACAGTGGTAAGCGGTGGTATGCTGCCCACCGTGAACCGGGGAGCTGTGGTGGCTGTCCTGTGGGTGGAGGGGTTGGGGGACCACTGGACCACCAGAGCAATATATTACATTATTTTGACGGTGATTGGGGATTTGGGCAGGGAGAGGGGTACCACTGGACTACCAGGAAATAGTAAATATTCAATATTTGGCGATCAGAGTGTTGGGATGGGGGGGTACCACTAGACTACCAGGGAATAGAAAATATTCAATAGTCTGTAATCGGAGTGTTCTGATGGGGAGGGGGTTACCACTGGGCCACCAGGAAAGTGTTAGTTATTGACATCTCGGCGATCGGAGGTACGGGAGGGGAGAGGGGAACCACTGGGCCACCAGGGACATTGTATTACAATATTCTTGGTGATCAGAGGTACAGGAGGGGAGGACCACTGAACTACCAGGGACTCCTGTGTGTGCTTGTGCACTGTGCTGGGGAGGTGGGATAGCCACTCAACGGCTGGCAGCTGCTGTGTTGTGCACTGCAGCATAGTGGCCCATCTGTGGGTGCCTAGCACTTGAGTAATTTATTTCAGGCTCAGCTGTGAGCCCAGGTATGTGGCACATCTCTGGGTTGTGCCGGCAGATGCGCCGCACATCCCAGGCTGAATATCGGGGTGTGCCGCATATGCATAGGCACGTTCTCTGGAGATGTGCTGCATACATTATCTTTCTGTCCCAGCACATTTGGAATTGTGCTGCGTGCAATTCCCACTTTCGAATATTGCCCCAGGGCGCAGTTCTGGGGTTGCACTGGCACAACTCAGTTGTGCCAGATGCAACCCTTCTGAATATCTAGCCCAGTGAATACAAAATACAAAAAGTGTTGGCAGAAAAAAAACTTTTATAGTGTATGGTTAGGACTTACTGTGCACAGAATTCAAACAGGTCAAAAACCTTATTGTGCACATTCTAAAGTTGTTGCGCATGTTCTAAAAACCTTATTGTGCATGTTCCATTGTTAACTGCCCTGTGATTCCCTCGTGCTCACTCCCGTCAACTGCTTTCATTTGTTTTGCTCTGTACCTCACATATATCATACAACCTCTTACAACTTCGGATCGCCTCTCACCTTTCCAATCAGGATTCAGGAAACAGCACTCCATGGTATCCTCCCTGCTTCGAGTCACTGACCATATCCAATCAGCTATGGACAAAGGACAAGTCACTGCTGCCATTTTTGTGGATCTGGCAAAAGTCTTTTCCTCAGTCTCCCATCTCCTTCTAGTCCACAAGCTCCACACTGCCAGTCTGGCTGTGCCTGCAGTTAACAGGTTTTCGATCCTACCTACATTACAGACAATAATCTGTACAAGTCAGTAGCATCACCTCCTCTCCTCCCCTCCCCATCCACACCAGCATCTCCCAAGGAGCTATCCTTGGCCCCATTCTTTTATCCCTATCCCTATTCGTAATTGACCTGCCATCCATCTGCTCCCCAACCCAAATCCATATGTATGTGAATTACACCGTGATTTACCATTCTGGTCCCTCCGCTGCTGATGTGGCTGCCCCCCTTCAACATGATTTCGACAAAGTGCAGCACTGGTTTCATCTAGACCAGCCAAAATTAAACTAAAAAAACTGTAGCATGTTCTTTGGTTCTAGGCAGAGATTGTCCAATTCCCAGAACTTTCCTACATTCTCTACCCTGGATGGCTCTCCTTTAGATACAACCCATTCTTTCAAATATCTTGGGGTCTGGCTGGATAGCAGACTTGACTTCTTTGCCCTCATTGACTCCATATGAGCCCTTTATTGGCACAAGGACAGCCTCCCCTATCCAACCTGCCAAGATCTGGTCACCAAAACCATTCTACCTGTATTTGCCTATGCAGATATTGTTTATGGCTCAGCCTCTGCAACCTCCCTTGCTAGACTCAACACCTTACTCAACTCATTCTGCTGGTTCGCCACCTCCTCCCCCCTCACTCACCACTGACACCTCTATTCCTCCCTATCCCTAACCTCACTACCTGCCAGGCACCACATCCACAGTCTCTCTTTCATTGCCAAATTCTGGGTCAGGACACTCCCCTCCTACCTCATCTCCTGCCTTTCTCCAGCTAGCTCATCCACGTACTCACTTCGCTCTAGGGATGCTCATAGCTTCTCCTTCCCCCACCCTCGCACATGCTCGGGGCAGGCAGTGTTCTCCTACCATCTCCCATGCCTATAGAATTAGCTTCTCCAAGACATTTGCCATGCCACCACTCTGTCCACCCTGAAGTTTCTACTCCAATCAGTTCCTTCTGCTACTTGCTCTTGTCATTCTGCATCTCCTGCACCCCCCCCAGCCCACCACCCTCTCTCCCTCTCTTGGCACCATCTCCTTGCTCTCTCCATGCTCTTTCTCTCTCTCTCTCTCCATGAATGCACCTTTTGTATTTATCCTCGAAACATTTATGCTGTGTGTATATATCCTGTAACGCTACTCATTTACATTATGATGTAATTAATTTTCCTTGCAACATTCATACTCTATGTATATATCCTGTAACTGTATGCATTTATTTTATATTGTATTTTGTTGTCCATACCCTATGAAAATGTAAATCATTCCCTGTATGTGGCTACCCCCCGGGTTGTACCTAGAAACGAGTCTCGGCTCAGTGTGCTTTTCCTGGTAACCAATTTTTAAATAAATAAAAAAATATTGGTGGTACTTAAAAAAAGTGAATAAAAGCAATGAAACAATGTTTCTCTCAATTAAGAAATGCTAGTGTGGCCCATAATGTCTAACCTTTTGCTACTAGCAGTCAACATGGGGAAAGCTAAATGGTTAGACATCCTGGTCCATATATTCAAAACATTTACACATAAAATTGCTTCACCAAATTTTTTTTTTTTTTTTACTGCCTGTTTAAGCCCCCTCCTACATCAAGCCTGCTTCTCTCATCAGGACTCCCAAATGCGACCATTCAGGCTGCACTGGAGGGCAGAAGACTATCCACTCCCACAGGTGACCCACTCCCTATGAACCTGTAAACCCTCTGATTGCCCCCCGAGTGGGGAGGAGAAATCCCCCTTTCCCCTACTTACCTTAAGTGGAGCGGGCACACTCTGCAGAGCTTCTCCCCTGATCTCTCTGGTCAATGGCGCCGTGGACCCATCTTCAGCAGCCGACATGGGTCTTTTCACATTTTCTGGTCCTACCTCCTGTAGACACCGGCACATAGGGAGGGACCAAGGAGATGAAGGCACACTGAGACATGTCTTTGCTCCGGACCTTCGGTCGATGTCCGTCCCTCCCTGAAACTACTGCTTCTCCAGCTGCACCTCCACCCGTGGTCACCCAGGTGGCGGTATAGCAGTGGGGAATGCAGCCCTCCTTCCCTCCTCAGAGAAGGAGAATGGCCCTTCAGGTGCTTGATCCTCCCTCCCCGGCCTGCCCTCCAGCAGCCCAGGCTCACTACTGAACCTGGGTCGCTGGTGTCGCAAGCGGTAGCATTACCACTGCGCTGGCAGGCTGGCCCCTTCATCAAATTTTAAAACACTTTTACTCCAGAGAACTGGCTGCCTGGAATGTGCAGTAGCAGTTCCAGACTGTTAACACAAAAGGCCCATAAGCACAGCTGGTTCTATGGTGCAGAATCCAGAACAACGAACAAAAACCAGACAAAGGAAGCTGCACTCAGGAATCTTGCAACATAGATATTTAAATGGAATGTGTCTTGTATACACCCTTATATATTTTAGTGTATCCATTAGAGAATTGTTTTTAACTTGCACTTCATGCACTGTTCTTTTAATGGTGGAATATGTATTTTGTGGGCTACTATTGTGACCTAATCTTTACTAAATTAAGTGGCGTTGTTCCCATTAGGTGAACATGCTGGTATGCATGTTAACTGTGCAGCCAAGTAATAAATTATATAATTGATTTATTGTATTCAGTAATTTTTTATTTATTTATTTTATTCTTTGGTAACCAGGTAAGGCCCACTAGGCACAGGTGCCAGTTTTCAAGGGAGACCCGTGAGCATTGGTGAGGTTAAATGGCTTGCTCAGAATTACACAGTATGCAAGTGGAGGTTGTGGGAATCAAACCCAGGTCTGTCTGCTGGATGTACCAACCTCATTTACAGCTTGTTACTCTAACCTCTAGGTTATACTGCCAACCCCAAAGTTAATAGTTTGCCCTGTAAAATAAGCAGGTTTTGCATGTCGACTCCCAACCCCGATGAAGGAGCAGTGACTCAGAACACATATAGAGTTTACACAAAAGGTTGCCAAATTTTGCACTTTGTTATGCTTTCAGATTTTCATGGAATAAATCAAAAGTTTTGCTTGACTCCTGCATGCAGGTTCCTTTTCTTTTTTTGCATTTCCAGACTGTAGCGGTATTGTAAATTCTGATAATGGCCCTGGACAGTCTGGGCTGGCCTTTTCCTTCCCCTTAAAAAGGTCTTTCTGTTTTTGTGTTGTTTTTTTTTGTGTAAATTTTGTTAGCATTACCAGATTGCATTTGCTAACACTTTGAGCTGCTTGAATCTGGTAGTCCTGTGACTCCTAACCGTGTTTGACTCATCTCAGCATGACCACATTCAAGCCAGTCAGATATTTGTTCTTTCAATATCGACAGCAGCCTTTCCATTCCTTAGCTGTTCCAGTTTTTGTTCTGTTGCTTGCACCTGTACTCACCTGCTTTTAAGCTTTTTTTTTTTGTGTAATGTGTTTCCTTGAATCATGTTCTGGCAGGAAATGAAGGAGCGGTTATCCAGTCCTGCAGTTGTGGCAGTTATGCAGAGATGTACCAGGCAGGTGGGTGGTTTGGTAAGGGGGAGCTTTCTCACAGTATGAGTATGCATGCACAGCTGTAATGTGCTTAGTAGTTTTAAGCACATGTGCACAGACATTTTCAGAGAATGACTTGGAGGTCTAAACATTAAACACTCATTTTCCATTTTGCTCTAATATAAATAAAAGTAAAGATATGAGTGTAACTTTGATATTAGAATGTTGGTTATAAGCCTCAAGTGATGCAGCCAAACTGATGTTTTATAAAAGCATGTGATACTCATGTTATGAAATGAGACACCACAAAAATAAACACATGGGTCACATTTCATTTATTTTGCTTTGGATGTAAAAATCGGGCTGATGTTGCCACCACTTATAGGCTGGATTAACAGCTTTGCATTAACTCGACTTTGAGGGAAATTGGGCCATCCTGGTATATTATATCTACAGACAGCAGTCACTGTAGGAAGAGGCTCTTGGTTCTTCTGTTACTCTGTACTTGCTGTTCATGAGCACAGAGGTCAGTGGACCACTCTTGTTCACAACTTGTGAGACATTAGTCCTCATTTTCAGAACATTTAAGGTAAGCATATTCAAGGAAGTAGATGTTTGTCTGCATAGGGCCCTTTTCCTCTTTGCCTGAATAGAGGAGACATACACTGTGTTTTGGAAGAAACGGCCACAGCCATGTGTTTATTACAAACAACAAGTAATGGCATGATGTGCACAGCTCAGTAGTGTCAAAAAGCCTCTGTTTGCACAGTTCTGCCTTCCCCAGTCTGTCCACTCCCCCCCCCCCCAGTGGATCCCTACCGGGCAGACCTGCCATACTTTTAAAATGAGGGCACTGCCTCCAGAGGGACCACAGCCTCTGGAGTCCAAGGGTGGCTCTAGAGCTATGTGTCATGCTTGTATATAAATTTTATTCACACAATGTGATGGACGGAGACACTATGGAAGAAGATTTCCCCCATGTCTCGGTCACTAGCACACCATAGAAACATAGAATCTGATGGCAGATAAGGACCGGTTGTCCCACCTAGTCTGCCCATTTCCCTACCTAATGGATAAGCTGCAGATCCTGGTTAACCAACAGTCTACTTCCTCCTACCCCCCAACTAGAATTGCCTTATGTTTGTCCCATGCATTCTTGAATTCCCCCACTGTTTTTGACTCTACGACCACCTCAGGAAGGCTGTTTCATGCATCTACAACCCTCTCTGTGAAGAAATACTTCCTCACATTACCTCTGAGCCGTTCCCCCTCTATCTTCAAATTGTGCCCCCTTGTTCTTGCACATTTCTTTTTCTGAAAGATGCTACCCTCTTGGACTTTGTTGATTCCTTTGAGGTACAGTATTTGAAAGTTTCTATCATGTCCCCCCTCTCCCTCCTTTCCTCAAGGCTATACATCTTAAGCTCCTTTAGTCTTTCTTCATATGTCTTCTGGTGCAGACCCTGAACCATTTTGGTTGCCCTCCTCTGGACAGCCTCCACCCTGTCTATGTATTTGCAGAGATGGGGTCTCCAGAACTGTACACAGTACTCCAGATGTGGTCTTACCAAATGTCTGTACAGAGGGCCAATAACTTCCTGTTTTCTACTGGTGATGCCTGTCCCTATGCACCCCAGTATCCCCCCAGCCCTCCTTACTGCCTTCTCACATTGCTGGCCCACCTTTAGGTTGTCTGATATGATTGCCCCCAGGTTTCTTTCCATTTTTATTGTTGTCAGTATCTCACCTGCCATTGTGTACTCTTCCCCTGGATTTTTGTTTCCCAGGTGCATTACTTTGCACTTCTTTGCATTAAATCTAAGCTGCCATACATGTGAAAATTCTTCTAACCTTGCAAAGTTCCTTTTCATCCTTTCCACTCCATCTTGTGTATCAACCCTGTTGCAGATCTTTGTGTCATCTGCAAAGAGACATACTTTTCCTTCCATTCCCTCTGCAATGTCACTTATAAAGACATTAAAAAGGACTGGCCCCAGTACTGATCCCTGCGGTACCCTATTAGGTAGTAGTACTCTGTTTTTTTACTCACATGTAGAGGTTAAATTGGAAATGTTTAGGTGGGGGAGACTCTCGGATATAGATTTCTAGGTGGTGGAACTCTCCTATAGCAGTCAGGGGAGAAAGATGACAGAGGTGGTGGAACTGTCATACAAATTTTTAGGAGGTGGTGGGACTGAGTTCCTGTGAGCTCCTGCTCAATATAAACCCTGATCACATGACAGCTATGAGTAAGCTCCAAGAAAACATGGCACTGTTCATTCCAGAGTAACCCATGCCATTTAACTTGGTTGACAACCCGAGGTTACCAACTTTAATAAAGAAAATCTAGTTTTTGCAGGGTGTTGCATTTTGGATTTTTGGCTTAATGGTTTGAAATCTTTTGACATGGTTTCCCTAATTTGGGGTTATTGACTCTGTTTTATTGATTATTGCTGGGTTCTGTAACAAGAAGATCCCCACTTGCCTGGTATATTGGGTGGTGCTGTCAAGCTGAAATTGAGCATTTTGGAGTTTTATGACGAATGTGCAACTTCAGCCTGATAGTGTATTCTAACTTGACGTATACTAAAATGGAGATCTTCTGAATATAGTATACCCAGTTATTTCACATGGCTGAATGGTGTGAGTAAGTTGTAATTACAATGTTGGAAGGCATTTTTCCCTGTAGATTAGGACAGTACTTTAGACAAAACAAGAAAAGTCAGAGATAGGAAACAACACAGAACTGTGGACAGAATTCTGGACCTGCAAGCCTTACCTTTTAGTATGTGAAGGCCACAGTGTATCAGGGGTGAAAAACATGGTGTGGGCTGTTTCTAGGGGTTCATTGCACAGTACCTTCTTTAAAGGTGCCAAGCAGAGTTTGACTCTAGATTTTTCTGACAGAGGGAGGATCCTTCCCTTTTTGGCAAGGCACATTTTTCATTGACTGAAATCAGCCTTCAGATATATTTAGCTGGCAGTGCCCATAATTATTCCAACACATGCCTTCTTCCAGTACATAAATAGAAAAATGGAAGGTGAAGGAGAGGGACTGGGACATTTAAAATAAGGAGAGTGGGGAGAAACCTGTGAATGAGCTGAAGGTGATGGTTGATATGTTGAATGGATGCTTTGCTTTGGTGTTTACCAAAAGACATCAAAAGGGGGAGAAGGGTGCTCATAGGGAGGGCCCATGGCATCAAGGGTAACAATGATGCAGTGCCCAACACGTAGTAAATTGTTACAATAAATGGAATCAAAGTATTAAGTATTAAATTGGAGCTGGCAGTATAGCCTAGAGGTTAGAGTACTGAGCTGCAAATGAGCTTGGTACATCGAGCAGACCTGGGTTTGATTCCCGCAACCTCCACTTACATACTGTGGGATTCTGAGCAAGTCACTTAACATCCCCAGTGCTCCTGCGTCACCCCAGAAAACAGACACTTGTGCCTAGTGGGCCTTACTGGGTTACCAAACAATATCAAAAAGTCCATGTTGTGGAACTGACCCAGGATGCTGTAAATGTCTGCACCTGTGAAAAGACGGAGCACTCACAAAAAGCTTCAAATGTTGATATGAAGATATTTCCTCAGTTCTTTGTTTTTTAATGAGCACCTTTCATGATGATCCAAAAAATTAAAGCTTATAGTCATTATATGCAGTACTTGACCTGAAAGGGTGTGTGCATTTGTTATTTTTGGCCAAGGTTTACTCTGCCTTCCATAATCTGGATTTGTTTTTGAGCCCTGCTGCACTTGCCTTTGCTTTTCAACTGCTGGGCTGCTGGTTCCTGAGGACATCGCTATAGGGCAGCGGATTGACTCACACTGTGCAGTACAGTGCAGTCACGGCAATTTTTCAAGGGAAACCTACCAGCACTCAATGTACATACTGTGTGCATTATGCCAAAATCCAAATGCCTTGTCAGTATGTTTTTTTTGTGTATGTGAAATTGACTTACTTCTGCCCCTGTAACAAAGCATGGGGACTGAGAGGAAATGGAGTAGCTGTCAGCACCTTCCCCAGTCCTTGTGACTTTCATGCATAAATTACCCCATTTTGTGAAAGACAGGACATGAAATTTACAAGAACCAGAGTCAGAGTTTTAACTGCTAGGAAATATTATAAAAGAGAGCAATATTTTGTTGAGAGATAGAGAGAGATTAAGATTTAAAGAGCACCTTTCCCAATCCTTTTTAACTTTCATGCATGAATTACCCCTTCTTGCACTGATTCTGCAATTGCATTTCATCACTGTCCTCTGCAGTTAGTTTTCACATTCTGAGCTGCTAAAAACTGTAGGGTGTACCAGAGCTTCTATAGCAAGCCTGGTGTTTCTGTGGACCCAGGGCTGTACTGCTCACATTACTATATGGCAGAGGAGTGACACACACACAAGTCAATTTTACAAAAAAACATACTGACAAGGCATTTGGTTTTGACGTAATGCATTGCTAACAGGGTGTCTTGGGGAAAAGGGAAAACTCAGTATGCACATTGAGTGCTGGTAGTTTTCCCTTGCAAAACTGCTGGGACTGCACTACTGCACTGCACAATGTGAGTCATTCCTCTTCCCTATAGTAATGTCAGCAGTACAGCACTGGGTCCACAGCAATACCAGGTTGCTGTAGAAGCTCTGGTACACCCTAACATTTTTAGCGGCTCAGAATGCAAAAACTAACTGCAGAGGTCAGTAATGAAATACAATTATTATGACAAAAACAGAGTCACTCACAGTTCATGGTGCCTCTAGTACAGTAAGTGCAGCAATTCAAAACCAAAGGAACCTTGGCACACACTCACACTGAAATGATCCAAAACAAATGCAGGATTCAGTCCTTTATTAAAATTTTTAGCACTCACAGTGCCTCCACCAAACCAACACAGCAAACAAGTTTCCTTCCAGAATCAGTGCAAGAAGGGTTAATGTATACATGAAAGTCAAAAGGACTGGGAAAGGTGCTCTTTAAATGACTATAGCTTCAAGTTTTTGCCCTATGTATGGGCTTCTTCAGGAGAGCTTGTTTAGATAAAACAGCAGGGCAACGAAAAATGCTTTTCCAAAAAAAGCTAGTTTCAGCTACAATTAATAAAAACCTGTCAGGTCTACTTTTCTAGGTACTTGCTATTCTGTGCACCATGAGGTGGTTTTTTGTTTTGTTTGGTTTCTTGATCCTTATCTTTGCCAGGTCTACAATGATATTTATAAGCCAGATGTGATGGCCATCTTTTTTTCTTGAGAAAAAATTAAATTAAAGCATTTATAAAATCTTCAGATTTTTATGAAACTAGAAAATGTTAACACCAAATAAAAGTGGAAGGTGCCTGGAATGTTTTATTGTAATAAAGATAGGGTCAAATGTCACTTTACTATTAAATATCTCCTATCCCGCTATTTAAATCTGGAGACCCTTGCGACATTAATAACTATAGGCCAGTTTCTCTCCTACCCACACTCTTGAAGCTATTGGAAAAAATAGTAAATGGGCAACTAAGATCCTTCATCGACAGAGAAAAATTACTATACCCCCTTCAATTCAGATTCAGAGCCAACCACAGTACAGTCTCGGCATTAGCTATAGTAACCAACGACTGGCAACTACAGTTGGAGCATAAAAAGTCAGTATATGCTCTGTTTCTTGACCTCAGCAAAGCATTCGACACAGTCGACCACGACCTGCTCCTTGACTCGCTAAAAACACTAGGATTGGATGCTACTTCTCTAAACTGGTTCTCTGAATATCTGACTGACAGATACCAGCAGGTGAAAGCGGATGGTGAACTATCTGCCCTAAAACTCTTACAAAGAGGTGTCCCTCAGGGATCCATATTAGGTCCCCTCCTCTTCACAGTGTATATCAACAACATTGATGAGGGAATGAAGGATGCAAGTATTCACTTATTCGCGGATGACATAGTGCTGTACTTGAGTCGTCCCACACCAAAAGAAGCTTGTACTGACCTACAAAAAGATTTCAGCCTCCTGCAACTCCAACTAATCAGTAAAAACTGCTATTAAATGCTAAGAAAACTAAAGCCATGTTATTTTCCCCCGCAAACTACACAAGCGCTACTGACTCCCTCCCTCCAATAATCACGATGCTGGGAGAGTGCTTAGAGTAGGTTCTGAAATTCAGATATCCTGGGGTCTGGATCGACTGTAAACTCTCTTTCACTGATCACCTGGAAGACTTGCTGAAAAAATTAAGGCAAAGACTTGACCTTTTTTACAGGATAAGAAGATTTCTTACAGCAGACGCAAAGAAACGACTAGTCCAAACCACATTCCTGTCCTTAATTGACTACACAGACTTCATATACAGTAGCTGTGCAGCTTCCTATCTTGGAAAATTGGTTACACTCTACCACAGAGCTATACACTTCATCACTGAACTCCCATTCTCTACCCATCATTGCGCACTATATGCCACCACGGGCTGGACCTCACTTCACTATAGGCGCAACTTTAATGCAGCACTCTGGACACTTACAGCCCTCAGTGGCAAACTCCCTCAATACATCATCGACTGTCTGTCTCTGATTGTGCCCAGGAATTATTTATTTAGAAGCTGCTCACAACTCCTGCTAAATATATCCAGGGCACTCACACGAGTTGGGAGAGCCACCTTTGGATTCGCACTCCCATCAATATGGAATAAAACCCCAAAAATACTTAAGCTGAAAACCCCAGTAAGTACCCTTTTGTTCAAAAGGCTTTACTGTGATGGCATTACGGAAATCTGCAACTGCTTTACTAGACACTAACTAACCTCCTTCCCTCAAACGGCGGCCCACAAATGTCGGCCCCCCCCAGCTGAAAAGTGTGCCTCTGCCTCTAGCATGCCCACCAACAGATCCACAGGATTTATTGCTGACCTCCCATATCTTATTCTTTGATGCTCTGAACAGCTGCAGCCTGATTCTAGCACATGCTACCGCACTTGGGGATAATTATCGTCTTTCGCCCCAAAAAATATTCGGTCCCTCGTCCATTCAACACCTCCCTCTGCCCCAACCTCCAGGACCCTCCCAGTTATGCCCGTGCTACTATATTCCTCCTCTTGCACGTAGTACAATGGCAGCTTTTCTCCTCCATATGTTGCCATGTTTTGGGGGCAAAAATCACTTTGTCACCTTTCATACGGTCCTCCGCCCTCCCAGTCCCTCACTCTGCTCTAACAATTGGGTCCTCTTCACTTGTGCCCCTATTCCCCACCTCTCCCTACATTATGCGCTTGATATCTTCTATCTGGTATGCTTACCCTCTCCCTAACATTTCCCACTACAAAATGCACAGTTTTTGGGCTTGGATCCAGCACAAGTTCATTATCCATGACTCCTTGTAGTTCTATGTTCAATGTATATTACCTGTAAATGTGCATTTTTACTATAATAGCAGCTATGTTTACTTTTTTGCACTATTGTAACTTGTCTTTCTGTATTATTACTGTAGGACCACAAGTCCACCTTGTAAATGAGCTTTCTCAATAGTGCCCACCTGGATAAATAAAGATATTGATTGATTGATTGATTGAAATAAAAGTAAGAAAAGACATATGTTCTTTCAACAGATCAAATATTTTTAAATTGTTGATACATAAATTAAATGCTTTCTGGGGTTCAAATTTCATGAGGTTTTAACTCTTGCAGACCCTTCAAATGCTTAGTTCTCACAATTTGTAATATTTTCACATTATTTTATACCTAGACCAAAAATACATACCATTCAGGTTATTTGAAAGGTCATATAACAATGATGCATCCTGCAGGCATCAAGCCTGCCCTGGTAGTAGCCTACCTCTCAAAGATCAAGTCGGGTAAATCCCAAGGGGCAGATAGGATGCATCCCTGGATCATTATGGAGCTAAAGGAACATGTGTCGGGGCCTCTTGTGATAATCTGTTTATACAGGTGCAGTACAAGAGGATTGTAAAATAGCCAGTGTCTCCATCTTTAAGAAAGGGCAAGGCTAGATCCAGGCAACTATGGTTGGTCAGTCTTACATCTGTGCTGGGCAAGGTCAAAAAATCCATTATCATAGACAGAATAATGGATCACGTGATTAAGGCCAAATTTCTCACCCCCTCTAAACAAGGCTTTGAGAGACAGGTCACTGCAAACCAGCCTGATGACATTCTTTGAAGGGGTGACTAGGGTGACTCAAACCTTCAGGGATGCTTTATCCTTCAGTCCCCATGATTCTTCCAGCACATGTAAACATTAGTTTAAAATGTCTGGTCAGTGCCGAGTCAGAAATGACTGTTGGTTTGATAGTGGTATACCTTCTTCATGCAATCCTGCCCTATGCCTTCAGCTCCAGTTTTTCTTATCATGAGAGGCTGGAGAACCAAGACATGTACTCACTGGAGTACAAGGGAGACAGGAAGTCATGATGGAAACTTACAGATACTTACAGGGACAAAGTAAGGTAGATACCACAGATTTATTTAGGATAAAATGGCACATGACCACAAGGGGACATAAGCACAAACTAGTGTTCATTTATTTATTTATTTGCTTTTGTTAACCGGGTAAGTCACACTAGACAGCCAAGTGCCTATTTTCAGGTGCGACCCGGGAGAGTTACAAGCTTGGATAAACAGGCACAGTGACAAATTGGTATTATATACAAAGAGCATAACATGTCATATAGAGAAATAAATGTAAAAAGGCAACCAGCAAAAAGACACACACCCCGGGGCATTACAGACGACCCGGGAGAGTTAAGAGTTAGAGCATACACAAACAGTGAGTGAGTCAGAATTACATACAATGGTATTGCAGGAGTTTACAATTATAGCATTACATTTAGCCAATTACTTGACCAGTGAACAGGAGAGTAAGTGCAGTGGGCCTGGAGTGCGCAGAGACCCCTCCGTGTGAGTATAGTTCGAGGGGCTACGAGGCGCATGGACAGGTGGAGGAGCCCTTCAGAAAGGTCCAAAGGGACGTTTTAAACCCTGGATGGGAGGGGGTGGACCGAGTAAGGGCTGGGAATGAGTTCCATAGTTTGGGGGCATAGCTGGCGAAGGCCCGATCACCCGCAAGGGTGCGTGTTCTGGGAACCAGGCTATTTAGTGCCGCCCTTGACCTAAGGTGGTGGGAAGAGTTGTCGGGGTTGAGGGGCAGGGCAAGAGTAGTGGGGGTGGCTGTTCTGACGATGTTGTCAATGAAGTTCCCTACTATGAAGATGCGATGCTTCTCAGGAAGGAGCCACTCAAGGCGAATATAAAGGTCACGGCGGTGTGTCGGGGCAGAGATCGCAAAGCGGCAGATGCTGTTGTAGGCTGTATCCCATTTCAAGAGGTTGGATTTTGGCACAGGGGCGAAGGTCACTAGCCCATAGCAGAGGGAGGGGAGGAGAACACCCCTGGCTAGGGCCATCCGAGCGGCCGGGGTGAGGCAGTTTTTGGCTCTGTAGGCGAGTCCGAGTTTAACATTTGTAGCCTTGCAGATGTTTCGGATATGTAGGGAGAGGTCCAGCTGGGGGTCCAGAGTGACGCCAAGGTACTTGACAGTGGCAGCTATCTGCAGGGGCAAGCCTCAACCCCGTGGATTAGAAGGGGGGCAGGGCAGGATTTTGTTCTATTCAGGGAACCAAAGAGCATAGCTTGGGTATTTTTGAGGTTGATGACAAGCTTGTGCTCATCCAGCCAGGATTGGATCCACTTGAAGTCAGAGTTTAGTTGGGAATTGATAGTGCCGATGTCTTGGGCGCTATCCAGAATGACAAGGTCATCGGCGTACAGGGTGGCAAGCCCATGGGTGGTGATAGACGGCAATTCATTGATGAAAAGGGAGAAGAGTGTCGGGCCGAGGACGGACCCCTGGGGGACCCTGCATTGGACAGTGGTGAGGTTGGACAGGGTCCTGTTAAAGTTGGTGTATTGCTTCCTACCAGAGAGGTAATTGTGGAACCAGGTGTGAGCGGGGTTTGAGAGTCCAAGGGAGAGAAGAGTGGCGCTGAGGAGGGAGTGAACTACCCTGTCGAAGGCCTTGGATAAGTCCATGAAAATCACACCAGTGAGGTTGCCCTGGTCGGTTGCAGTTCTGATCTGTGAGGTGACTACAGCGAGGGCGGTAGCCGTGCTGTACCCCTTCCTAAACCCGTGTTGGGCTGGAGAGAAGAGGTTGTGCTCCTGTAGGTACTCAGTTAACTGAGAGGCCACAACTTTCTCTAGAAGTTTAGAGGTGGCTGACAGAATAGCAATCGATTGGTAGTTCAGGGGATCTTTAGGGTTTCCTTGTTTTAGGACAGGGATGACCTTGGCTATTTTCCAGATATCTGGGATGACACCGGTGGTTAGAGAGGTGTTAAAGATATGCGTTATTGGCCAAGCTAAGAGGTGGGCACCTAGCCTGAGCAGCTTTGGCTTGAGGTTGTCGTGCCCTGGGCCGGTATGAGGGGAGAGGCTGGCAAGCAGCCTCTGGTTCTCGGTGATCGATACCTGTTGTAGAAAGAAGGAAGGTCGGGTCACAGGTCCGGGCCGAGTGGCGTTAGGGGGGTATGGTTCAGGTGGTTGATAGTTTGAGGACTTGGGGGCGGTGGGGGCTGGAGGTAGGGAAGGGGGGGCCTGTTTGGTGAACATAGCGTTAAAGGTATTGGCGATTGTGTGAGGGCTATTGCAGCTAACCCCATCAATGAGCAAGTCTGTAACTTGCACTCTTGCAGAGCCCCAAACCGCACCTTTTTATGTTCTGCCAAAAACTCCTCGGGTTGTTGGTAGAGGAGAGTAGGGTGGATCAGCAGAACTCGCTTTTTGCGGCCCTGATGGCTTTTTTGCAGGAGTTTCTGAGGCACCTGTAAGCAGCGAGATCATCGACGCTGAGAGAGGCCTTATAGGTTTCCCAGCATTTGTCCCTGAGTTTCATTAGAGAGAATAGACCCCCATGAAGCCATTTGGTGATGGTGCCTCGCACCCTCCTTCTAGTGAGGGGCGCATGTTTGTTCTGTACTGGGATGTATTTGGTTAGGAATGCATCCAGTGCTTGATTTGGGTCCAAGGAGGCGGTGACCCCGGACCAGTCAATTGATCTGAGTTCGTTCAGGAAGTCAGGCAAGTAGAGCTTTGAGTAGTCCCTCATTTGTATCACTTTGCTGGGTATTCTTGCCTGAGAGATGCCCCAAGTACAAAAGGTGGGTGAGTGGTCCGAGATGGCATCAGGTAGGATGCCCGAGGATGTGATCCTGTCAGGGCTGTTGGTCAGGACCCAGTCAATCAGTGATCCTTTATCCCCCCGGGGGGATGGTCTCGTTGGTTCAGTGATAATCTGGTTCAGGGCAAGGCCTGAGAGCAGAGGCTCATAAGATTTAGAGTCGGATCCCATCCAGTCAAGGTTGAAGTCTCCAATAATAAGGACTTCACTTGTTCCCACTCTCGTACTGACACTGTGAAGAAGTGAGGAGAGTCCAGGTAGCCCACCTCTGGGAGGGTTATAGCAGCAGATCAGGTGGATTTTTTTTGTGAGCCCTAGTAGGAGAAGGGCGTGCAGGAACTCACATGTCGGGGGGGGGTAGGTGGGTGATCAACGGCAGACACATTGAGGTGGACTTTATAGTAAAGTAGCACCCCCCTCCATGTTTGTTCCCCCTACGATCACACCTGATATGGCTATATCCTGGCAGGGTACATATAGAGTTGGGAGTGTGTGGTTTTAGCCATGTTTCCCTGATACCCAATATATTCGGATTATAGTGGGCAACCCAGGCAGCAAGCTCAGCAAGGTTGTGTAGGAGGCTCCGGACATTTAGATGGACAATTTTTAGCCCCTTGACAGATAGCCATGGGGGGGTTGAGGGGGTGCAGGAGGCCATCCTGTTTGTGAGTGGTAGTTCTGTCCCTGGTGGGCCCAGGGGGGAAGGGGGTTGAGGGGACAGCCATGATAGCAGGGGGGTTATTAGGCATGGAGGGGCCCAGCAGAGCACAGGGCAATACGGTGTGTCTGCAGTGCAGCAGTTGTGCTCAGTAAAGATATAAGCCTGCAGCAGTGTATGGCTTTTTTTTTTTTTGCAGTGTAACTAGTTAGCTAGGAGCTTGAGATTAATTAGTTCTGCCCCTAGTGGCAGGTTAGTATAACCTGCAGATGGAGAACTGGGCTGATAGGTCAAATTTCCAGCACATGTGACCACTCTCAGCCTATTTAAGGGAGAGCCGACCAAAGGTGGTGGTGGGGGCAGTGGGGAGCCGAACACATAGCGTTCGGCCGGGCTAGGCCGTTTGCGATGACAGAAACACGATCAGCAACTGCCGTCGACAGGGGGGCTGATTCCAGTAATGCTGTGCCCAATAACAGGTATGGAATTGTTCCTCTCCTGTTAGCGTTTTAAAAAATGGTGCCAAAGCTTTCCAGGACAAGCAGGACGCTGCCGCCTCAGGTAACGATAGTCCAGGAAGAATTTCAGTCCAGGATGAATTTACCTTGTCTGTGTGAGATCCTTCGGGTGGCTGGGGAGGGGCCGGGAGTGCCCTCATGACTTTGGGGGTCCGGGATTGCCTTCGGGGTTGGGGGAGGCTGTGGAATGCCGCGACCTCCTTTCCTCGAGGTACAGAGCTGTAGAGGAAAAGGGAGAGTCAGCTTGGTTTAAGTAGCATTTGAGGGAGCATTTGAGGGAGGGGGGAGGAGAGGGGAAGTACAGGGAAAAGGTGAGTTGAGTCCTCCTCTGGTGAGCGAACCTGAGCTTGGAGAGGGGACAGGGGAGAGGCAGCAGAGCAAGTTGTTAAAAGGGATTGCACAAATTTATTTGGTTAGCACTACAAGGAGGTAAGACTGTTCAATCCCCTTGGTAGCACTGTTATAAAATAGGGTCTATACAGTCTATGCACTTAACCGCAGCACACGCTAGTTAACCAGCAGGGACACAGATACATTTGCTTTAGAAATAACGTCTTTGTAACACAGAGGTCAGTCCCACTGTCTTAAAGGGGAGTACAAACTCAGTTAAGGTGCCGATAGCAACATACAGTAAAATACTAGAATTGGCAGCAGTTTATGATAAAAAGAAAACTATCTATACATCTGCGATGACAGAAACACGATCAGCAACTGCCGTCGACAGGGGGCATCAAGATCTTATTTCCTCACTACATACTCTCTGTTGCCATTCTATACCAAAGATCCTCCTTAGGCTTCTGCTACTATTTATTTTATTTAAAAGTTTGATAGTCAGGAAAGGCACACTGAGCTGAGGCTCATTTCCAGGGAATTACAATCATCAGAAGTGCAATAAGGGCAAAGTACAAGTGCAGAAACACAATTGGACACAAGATAAAACAGTGAATATACAAAGATTGCAAATGAATTAAGATACCCACCCTATACATGGATAGACAATACAAAAGCTTGTAGGTGTGTTTGGTTGAGTTTGCCCCTCGAGAGAGCAGACTGAGGGCCAGGACTTTGGGGAACACCAGGAAAGAGGAGTATTTGGGTGGGGGGGGAGTGAGTAGAAACTGTTGGGAAAAGAGAACAGAAGAATCAGGATGAGGGGTGACAGATACATGTCATGGACAGGGGGAGAAGAGAGCCTTAGTAGGCATTTCAGTTTGGAGGGAGGGGGATAGATGAAAGGGAGAGGTGAGCAGGTTCCAAATGGAGGGCAGCCAGTAGGAGAAAGCAGCTTGATCAGTATGTGAGCAAGGATGAGGAATACAGAAGGTGCGAGTGTCCCATGAGCAAGAGAGTAAGGGGGGGGGAGAGAGGGGAGGGCAGGGGGGAGAAAAAAGAAGATAGGTAGGAGGGAAGAAAGCCAAACCAGTATTTGGCAATAAAGATGGAGCAGTGGGACCGGCAATGTGAGTGTAGGGGAGCTGGAAAGGGAGGATTTGAGGGAACAATGGTGGGTGCAGAGAGAAGAGCTGGTAGCAAAGCAACAGAAAGCATTACATAGGATATCCAGTCTGGCAAGAGAAGAGGAAGGGGCAGAGCTATAGACTTTGTTTACATAGTCGAAGATAGGAAGGATCATTTTGGTTAACAGCTCCCGGTGGACTTGAGCGGAGAGGCTGTCCTTGTTATGGTATAGGGTGCTGAGTTTGGGGTGAGGTTTGAAGTGGATGGCATCAGTGTGGGCAGAGAAATCTAATGTACTATCTAGCCACAAACCAAGATATTTGAAGGCAGGGACTACCTCCAGTTGGATGCCATCCAGGGTGGAGAAGATTGGGGAAGACAACAGCCTTGTTAATTTCTGGCTGGTGCCAAAGGTCATGGACTCAGTTTTCTTGGTGTTAACTTTGAGCTGATTGGCATGGAGCCAGTGCAGCACATTGTGGAAGTCATGCTGGAGGGAGGGAGGTTTCTACTGCAGAAGCAGAAGGACCTGATGAGTAAATGACTGTGTCATCTGCATACATGTGCATATGCAAAGAGACACTGGCAGAGGGGAGATCATTAAGAAAAATGGAATCTAGTAAAGGGCCTAGAATGGAGCACTGGGGGACACCTGCTAAGATGGGGAGGAACAACACATCACTCACCTGAACTGACTGTTGATGGTGCATGGGTATGAGCAGAACCAGTCCACAGCAGAAGCAGAGAGGCCAGCTGAGATCAGCTAATCCAGGAGGAGTGGATGGGACACTGAGTCAAATGCCTTTGCAAGATCAATGAATGTGGCTGTGGTGATTTGTCCCTGATCCATCCCAGTAGGGATGGAATCAATTAAATGCAGCAGGGAGGAGATGGTGGAGTGGTTCCTTCTAAAGCCAGACTGGAAAGAAGAGAGGAAAGATAAAGAGTATCGCAAGTCAACAAGCCTGGAATACACTAGGGACTCAAAGTTTAGCAAGGGAGGGAGGGAGGGAGGGAAGGAGTGAGACTGGCTTGTAGTTTCCTGGGTAGGAGCAATCATCCCCCTTGTGAAGATGCAATACCTTGGGAAATTTCCTGGCACAAGGGTCAGCACAGAGGGAGAAGGATAGGTTCATAACCAATATATTAAGACCAGTTAGCCCCAATCACTGTTTGGTTCATGTTTCTGTTTTCTGATCTGTACAGTGTTATGCTGTTATTTGTAAAGACTCCAAAAGGCCATTGGGGGAGGGGAGGTAAACTGTCAGCCATTCTGCACTTGGACAGTGTATGCAATGTAAATTGAAGGTAAAATCAGCAAGTACCTCAATCCACCCAGCTGGAAAAGGAGATAGTAAATTGTTAAAATTTGTGCACAGCCTGAAAGTGGAATTAATTATTGGTCACAGCTGCTTGTCCAACATTGTGATGAAAGAAATGCATCTTACTACCCTGCATCTTTTTTCAAAATGGAGGCAAGTGTAGCCGAAGGTAGAGTGGAGTTGACTGGGGTTTCACAGTTGCCAGACATGTGCATAAACCCTTTTGCAAACAGTAAAAGCATGCTGGGTAGTGATTGTATAAAATGATTTAAACTTGCTTGCCAGGTTGCACTGGCATATGGGAGCTGAGTTTCCAGGTGCCATGTTACATTTATTCTGAATTTGCAAAAAGAGAGCAATTGCCTGCACTAGGTTGCAGTAGTGAGAGTAAACAGATATTATTTGAGTTAGGTACTGCTGGTGTATACACAGCATTTTGAGGATTGCCTTCTGGTGATTTTTTTTAAACACTTCACTTAAAAATGGCCTGCTGAACAGGCCTTTGAGTTGTTTTCTGGATTTTACTTTTAAGGTGAAACACTCAACATAAAATTCATGCTTTTTAATTTAAATGCAGTGGTTGTTTACTGATGGATTGTGGATGTTTCATAACTACATTTTAATAAATAAGTTCAGTCTAATATTCAGATCTCTATTCTGTTGCTTGGCTGTGATCACTAGCAGGGTTTGAGCTATTGAGGTAAATGCTGCTGTAGTGCTGTAGATAAAATTCAGTTCTCGGGCTGTTAACATTACTTGACATTTACTCACAGAGAAAGTCTGACTCAGAGCTCTGTGAGTTCCTGCCCACAGATCGCTGCCTACATAGGCTTTAGGATGGAGAGTGAGAGAGAAACTAAAAGAGCGAGAGAGAGAGAGAGAGAGAGAGAGAACAAACATATTACACAGTGCTCACAGTCATTGCAGCCCAGCTTAGTACATGAACAAGAAGAATGCTTTGCAGAGCTTATTATTTTCTGCCACCACTTGGTAAAGCTTTTCTGGTGATGTATACAAAAATCAATTCCTTATTTCAGTTTTGATAATCATTAATAATATACATCAGTCAGAGGATGCAGTTCAGTTTGGGCAGTGTATTGGTTTCAGATTGTACTGCAGTGAGTTGCTGACTCTCTCTCAGCTGTGCTACTCTAGTCACGCTTCCCTGTGATTGCTCTGAGGAATAAAGAGAAAGACTGGCAGCAAAAAGGCTCCCTTCCTACCATTTGGAGGCCAGGAGCTGGGGGTTCTTGCTTGCTGGCTGAGTGCTGCAGAGAGGACAGCTTACTGTTTACACCCCAACTTGACTTATCAGAGGTATTTTTAGGTAGGATCCCTGAGAAACTGAAAGACAAATCTAAATTCCAGTAAATTATCATAACAACACATATAGCATAGGCAGATTTTGGGGGGGGGGTGGCTAAAGGTGCTATAGCTCCCCCATCATGGAGCTCATCTGTTAGTAACACACTGTGCTGCATTCTTAATCATGAAAGCTGCCTGAGCCACACAGGTCTCATCTGTCCTCCAGCAGAGCTGGCCTTAGCTAGGTGCAAACTGTGCCCCTGCACCTTAGGGGCCCATGCTTTTTCTTGAGGGAAAAACAATAATTTAAAACATTTAAAAATGCCTAAATGTTGTTAGAGATGAAAATGTTTACCAGCAAATGAAAGTGGAAGACAACTGGCTCTGTTACTGTTACAAAACGTGGCTTAAAGATTACTTGCAAGACAGATCTCAGATAATCAGACGGCAGGGGGTGGAGTCAGGCAAGCGCTCCATTGCTGAGGGTGTCCCCCAAGGTTCAATACTGGGGCCCCTTCTATTCTGCTTGTTTATCAACAACCTACCAAAGCACTGCGGCGGAGCGAAAGTGACCCTCTATGTGGATGATGCAGTACTATACAGATCTGCTTCAAATGCTGTACAGCTAAACCAACTCCTGAACCACGATCTCTCCCTACTGGAAACCTGGTTCCTGACAAATAGGCTAGTCCTAAATGAGAAAAAAAACAAAGCCATCCTATTCGGACCCAGTAAATTGGGCCCCTAAAGAACATGTCTGCCATCCCCTTATCTGTCCAGTGGCCATCCTATTGAGGTGGTGGATTGCATCAAATACCTGGGAGTCTACATTGATCAAGACTGCTGCTTCAAGGTTCATGTTGAACAATTAACCAAGGCGCTAAATCAAAAGCTTGGGCTCATGTACTGTCTAACCCCTTTTCTCACTCAGGCATCCAGGCTAAAGATAGCCACGGGCATGCTCCTGCCCACCTTATTTTATGGTGCCCCAGTGCTACATTCAATGCAAAACACAGAGATGTGAAAGCTAGGAAAATTGTACCACAGAATAGGATGCTTTGCCCTGGGAGCTCAGCCACTAGAACACCACTGTAATATATTCAACTCATTGAATTGGCCCTCCCTGGAGGGCAGACTGGCTTGCACTTCCCTATGCTTGGCTTTCAAGCTTCTACAAATGGATGCTCCCCCCAGCCTGAGTAGTACCTTAGTACTCAAGCAGCCTAAAAGAACACTTAGATCCTCATGTCGTCGACTCCTCCATGTCCCAAAAGTCCGAACAAGCCAAGTCTTCGGTCGTCAAAATTACATCCTGTCCCTACGGAATGGCCTACCTAGCAATCTTCAAGACTGCAGCCTTTGGGGTTTTAAAAAAGGCCTAAAGACGTACCTTCTAGAGCTAAGCCTCTGTGCATGCCACCGCTGAGGACAGAAAACAGCACTCCACCTCTGATACTAAAAACCTGCCGCCTAACAGGTTAGCATCCTATTTCAGTTGAACTTATCACTTCGGAAACACTTGAAATTGTAACCCGTAAAACTGACCTGATAAAAGAACCTTATGTAACTGCCACTCTTGTGAAACTAGTGTTTACCCCATGTTATTCTAAACGTTACCTAATCCTGTCTGTAATTGTACTACATGTTCTGATTTTAATGTCTGTATATGCGCACTTTCCCTTGAATTGTTCCTACTTCTTATTGTACTGTTGACTGTAATTAACCCCGGGTCGCCCCTGAAAAAGGGACCATTACGGTCTCAGTGGGCCTACCCGGTCACCAAAATTTAAATAAATAAATAAAATAAATAAAAACGTGGGGGCAGCTTTGCTGTAGTGGAAAAGATTAGGTTAAGTAAGTGCTAATGGTGTTAATAGCCATACTTTACACCTCCCAGGCTGACTACTTTCACAAACAAAGGGCTATATTGACAAGATAACTTGTTTGTAACCTTTGACATGTAGATGAAACAATGAATGATATGAAAAATATGTTTCAAAAGTATGTGAGCACTCAAAATGGCTCAAAAACCTGACCAGCACAGAGAAAAACTGGATTTCCTGATAGGGACCTTGAAAATCTGATCACCAGGTAAAAAAACTGACAGGTGGCAACCTTACTGATGTCTCATGAAAATCCTCTCTATTCTCGCTCACTCACACCTCCAGAAAAGTTAAGTTGTTTAACTTGTTTGCAAATCAGAGTATCTGAGGTATGTGTGTCCAGTGATGATAGCCCTGTCCTTACAGAAATGAATATGGTAGTAGTGCTGTACTTACTTAAGTTTTAGCTCCAGACACAGTCAGATTAATTTCCAGTGGTGAAGTCAAATAATTCAATGCAGTCAATGGCATGAATTAAAAGATGCTGGTTAAACTAGTAGACCTGGTACTGCTTTAGTAATTCAGGACAGGAGGGTTAGTGAGGTGTAAATGTTGGATGTGGGGGACCCACAGGGAATGGAGTGGTGGGGCTCAGCAGGGGGCTGCACAGGGGCTCAGAATAGTTAAGGCCGGCCCTGTCCTCCAGTGTCCTGGTAATGCAGTAAACAACCACCCCCACCCGCATTACATAGTTGATCCACCCTCCAAAAAGCCAGTCTCCAGCATGAATTTCTTACTAACGTTCATCCTGCGCCACGTGGTCCGGTCCCAGCACTGTGGCAGCAGTTGGTCTTGCCTTGGTGAGCCTGAGCATCCTTTCTCTACTTTTGCAGGCTTGGTGCAGCTCCTTTGTTCATGCAGGGGGTTGTGCGTGGGGGGGGTAATAGCTGCAGCAAAGCAGAGTGGACCTTAACAATACAGATCTCAACCAGGTCACCTGGTGCTCACTGCTCCTGATTTGCTGTTGCGTCCAGTAGTGGATGTGGATAGCAAGGGGCGCCTTCTTTAAATGTCTGGGCTGCTGAAACAAGAGTGAGTTGTAATTCATTAACTCAGAAGATTAACGCTGGAGCAAGAGAGGAGTGAGTGTACAGTACTACTGAGGAGGAGACAGAGAGAGAATGGAGCCCACAAGTGAAGAACAAAGCCTGAAGTTTCAGGCTGCAGCAGTCCAGTAACGCGGGGTTGGTGTGACCTTGGTAAATCAGCACCATGAGTTGGAGTGAAGTTCAAGTCATCTTCTGGTAGCTGAAGCAAGCTGTAGATAAGAGCTCTGCTCATTAGGAGTCATGGGGTCAGTGTGTGCTGTCTAGAGAGATAGTTTGGCAACCAGGTGACCGGGAGACAGTACTCAACTAGGGGCACATAGACTTCAGCCAGCTGAAAATGGATCAAGTCTTCATTTAATCAGGTACTTCTTGCTTTAAAAACAAAACACTTTCACAGTCACAAACTATGGTGGGTGGGGGGCAGCTGCTAGGATGGGACAGGACATTAGTGTTCCATCAAACTGGGTGTGTAATAAATGTAGTACTAGTGTTATTAGTTTCTAGTATGGGGGAACTTAAATTCATGACATTAAAATTGTTTAAAGTCACTGCTAGTTTTGTCCTATATGGCAAATTGATTTTGATGCAGATTTTCAGGAGAGGGAGTTGGAGAGTAGTGCCCAATGGGCAGACTAGGTGGGCCAAGCAGTCCTTATCTGCTGTCAAAATCTATGTTTCTATGTTCTATGCCCAACTGTAGCATGCCAGGAATGGTACAAAACTAATGCTGGGGCAGGTCTGATCTCAGCGACAGCATGAACCAGGAGAGGCAGAAACTGGTACATGAGACCTTTGAACTGAGGTAAAAACTTCAGCATATACTGTATGTCTAATCTGTGTGGTCTTTTCAGTCGTCATTGTACAGTGTGAATGAGCACAGAGGGACTTAACAGACATGGGGACTTTAATGGTATTCTGCTGTATGTTATGGCATGTGCAGGAGTTTCTGCATGCTTGGAGTGCAAAATTGGCAATAGAAGTCATAAGACCTTGTTTGGCTCATTGACACAGGCAGTTGCAAAACCAGAAAAAAGTGATAGTATCAAATATTTAGTTTATGTAGTTCTATGTGTTGAATTGGGGGAGTGTAAGTTGTGATGTGTTGTTAATAACAAAAATGCATTTGTATATTTGTTTGTTTGTTTGTTTGTTTAAAAACTGTCTTTCTGTCTGCTTGCTAACTTCTTGGGCCTGTCATAAAAATGAGATGCCTCATACCATGGGGTTATCCTAGTAAAGGACATTTTAAAACAATAAAAAATATTTTATTTATTTAAAAATGTATTTTCTTTGGAATAAATTGTTCTATAGAATAAAATATGTTTTGCAAAAATAGCAAGCAGACTTGAAATTATATTTTCAGAAACTAGATAGCAAAGTGACTTTGTTCCCATATTTCTATAGTTATTGTATTTTTTTTTACTGAGATGAGGTTGGGGATACGTTAATCTGTACTGCAGGACAAACTGGGATGGATTGACTTTATGGTAATGTCATAACGTGCTTGAGTGAGTGATCTTTGTGAACTTGTTTACTTGGATTGTCATTTCATTTGTCTGCAGTTTGTCTTTATCACCAAGTCTCTTTCAATGTTTCTCATTTTTATGTGTTTCGGATGTGCTGCTGCCCAGCTGCAGTTTTTGGTATTTTGTGTTTTTTGGGGGGGTAGGAGGGTATTTTGGGCAACATACTGTCATGTGGACTGTGAGGACTCTGGGGATGGTGCTAGGGTGCAACTAACAAAGCATGGAGAGGGAGGAATTGAGTAGAAATTGCATTAGAAATAGCCTTCAAAATACACCAGAATGCACCAAAATGTTTAAAAGTTTCTGGGGGCCTTGGTGGCCCACCACACCCCCGGCCTATTATTTTTATTTTTTCTCTGCTTGAACTCCCCCATCTCTAGGACTCCTGGATATGCCCCTGTATAGTAGTTAATGAGTTTCACTTGGTTGTCTATTTCTTGCATTTTAATTTTTGTTTACTTTATCTTATTTTATCATATTTTAAAGCATATGTATGTTTACATACACACACAAGTACACTGAAAACTTGCAATAAATCCACAATAAATATGAGTGGAACGCTTATCAGACATTCAGATGCAATCTTTGAGGGAATGCAGTAGGTCTAGAAAAAAATGGCAGAAAGAGAACCAGATGGACTGAATAACCACAGGTAACAACACTCCCCCTTATGGCAAGTACAAAGGAGCTAAATTTGTGTTGTCTTTCTTGTAAATGATAGGAGGGGTAGGAGGGTTGGAATAATCCCTGAACAATCAAACATTTATTTGACAATTTCTCATTTATAAAACAGAAATAATCTGGAGAAGACATGGCACTCCAGGATAAACACCCCTTGCACCCTGCTAAACCGACTGCATGGGGGGAGTTAGCCAGCTGAGATGCAACATCTTGTTTTCCAGTAGGGTCCTGCTTTACCCGTTTCTACTACTTGGTAGACTGGAGCACTGGGTGATTAAATGACTTGTTCAAGGTCACACAATGAATATTTGCTTGCTCATTTGTTATATTTTTTATATTTGTAAGTGGATGAGCATTTTGCCCATTTACACTTGCAACAAGTACAGAGACATGCAAAAAGAATACAATTTCCATTAAACTACATATGTGATTAACAACCATACTTCATAAACACTGCAGCCCTAATAAGGTTTGAACTTGTGCTCTCCTGGTTCATAAGCTCTAACCACTAGACCACACTGCCTCCTATTGGTGCAGTATTGCCTATTGTTAAGCATTTAAAATACAAATTTATACTAAGACAGGAAAAATGTGGACCAGACACTTAATTTTGGAATGCATCAGGGACTCACAATTTTGGAATGTGGTGGGGATGTGTAATCATGGAATGAGGTAGGATGCACAATATCTGAATGCGGTGCATGTACAAAATTTCAGAATGCAGAGGGGATGTACACTTTTGAAGCACAGCAGGATGCACAATTTTAGAATGTAGCCCAGATGTGCAATTCCAGAGTGTGACAAGTATTCATAGTTTGGGTATGTGGACTAGACACTTAATCTGAGACTGCAGCAGAGACGCACAATTTGTAATGCGAGCAGGGAAGTAGAATTTCAGAATATGGCAGAGGTCCACAGTTTTAAAATGTGTAGGGCACCTCCAACAACTGAGTGTGACAGGCATTCACTCACAAGTTCAGACTGTAACACAGATGCATGATTGTGGAATACAGTAGACATGCAAATTTCAGAAAATTGTAGTGATGCATAATTTTCATAACATCCCATCTTGGAATGAGGAAAGAATGTGTAATTTCAGAAAATGTTGGGGGGGGGGTGCAATTTCAAAATGCAGTGGGAGCACATCTTCAAAATGTGGTGGGAATGCAAGTTCTGAAATTCTGAGCTACATTTTGAAATTGTGTATCCCCACTACTTTCTACTATTACACGTCCCTGACTCCCACACCACATTCCAGACTGGTGAGATTCTGCCAGATTCTGAAACTGTGTGTTCTCACCACATTTGGCAGTTAGCATCCCTACTCAGTTTCAACATTGGGAATCCCTCCTGCATTCAAAAATTTCTGTCCCCACCATGGTCCAAAATTGCATCGCTATAACATTCTGAAATTTTATGTCCCTGTTGCATTCCAAGTTGTATTATCTTGCCACATTTCAAAAACATGAATCCCTACTGCATTTCAAACTTGTGTACCCCTGCTGCATTCTAAAATTAAGTGTCCCCTTGCATTCAGAAATTGTGCCTTCCTACCACATTCTAAAATTATGAGTACTGCTGCATTCTGAAATCGGCATCCCTACTGCATTTTGACATTGTGCATTCCCAACTAATTTCAAAACTGCATGCTCCTGCTGCATTCTGAAATAGTGTTACATCCACATAAAAAACAGTTATGATTCAAACTTTACTTTGTTGTGGATTTTTATTTATGCCCTCTGCTCTCTTAGTGGCCCCTTATCCATGTGACCTAGCCCCTTCATTTATGCCCTCGCTCTGTGAGTGGCCTCTTATCCATGTGACCTAGCCCCTTTATTTATGCCCCCGCTTGCTGAGTGGCCTCTTATCCATGTGACCTAGCCCCTTTATTTATGCCCTCGCTCAATGAGTGGCCCTTTATCCATGTGACCTAGCCCCTTTATGTATGCCCCAACTCTCTGATTGGCCCCTAATCCATAAGACCTAGCCCCAGCCCCGTCATCCTGGCATTCCCTAGGACTTACCTGCATCTCCCCAAGTTCTCCTAGAGCTTTCCTCCTCTAGTGGTGGTGGTGGGGCCTCCCCTTACCTCTGCTGCTATAGGATCTGGTGCAGGATACCACACACCTAGGCAGCCAAGTGCAGGGTCTGCCAACTGGTTGGCTTCATCTTGTTGCTTGGGATCTTTTTCTTCTTTTTCTTCCATGTTCCCCAGGACACCGGTGTCAAGGGTGTGCCAAGCACAACCACACACAAGTGTACATCATGTGGCATCTGACAACATTTTTTCACCCCTAGGTACTCTGGCTCCACTGCCACTTGTGGTCACCCAGGTGGCAGTATAACAAATTAGTTGAATTAACTATATTCAATTAGAAAATTTGGAAAATATGTAGATATTTTGTCATAGAAATAAGCTAAACATCATAAAAATTATGATGATAGATGGGTTAAATGGTATTTTTTAATGAAACTGCATGAATCTCTCGATTGAGGCTAGAGAGTCTGGGACTATGCGCTTTATGACAACATGGGCTCATCCATAGCTCCATACTCTTGCAGTATTGTTGAAGTATGAAACAGATGAAAGAAAAACTGGAGAGTCGAATAAATACGTTTAGTTTAGTAATGGTTTAAAGATATATAAGCAAAGCAAGTATGAGCGCAATGCCACAGATTACAAAGATGGCACCATTTATGCATGACATGGACCACATAAAGGATTTCAGTACAGAAATACAGACAGAGCTGATTTTAATAATGGTGGGGGCAATATCTCATCTGGTATGGAAAGTGAACTCAGTGACCAGTTAGATACAGAGCGTCCTGGGAGATGATGTGGACAAAATGTTTTTTTAGACCAGATTGGGGTAGGTGCCAGTTATTAAATGGGAGAAGCCAGATGCAGAAATCAAGGAAAGGGAAGAGAAGCAAGAGGAGGAGAAGGGAACAGAGGAGGCAGAGGGAGAGGGAAGTATGGCCAGAACAGATGCCCATGAGACCAAGTAAGATGATCCCGGAACTACAGAACATGAACTGGAGGTCATAAACCTTTCAAATAAGGAATTTAGTAACATTTAAATCTCTGTCCTTCATCAAGGTTTAAGTTTTGTTTCCACAAATATGCTCAACCCCTTTAATATAAAAGTTGATCTTTTCAAAACTTTCCATCAGCTTCAACTAAAAGATTTCTTTAACAACCCTGAAATGACTGCTACCAATACTGTTTTGTCATGCAGTACAGAGAGAGGGGAACCTACTAATGATGCAAACCCAGATGGGACTGTAAATGATATAGCTAATCAGGAATATACTAATTTATCAGCTAGGTTGACATTTTGCCCGATATCATGCATCCCCACCTTACAGACATACTGCAGTTTGGTTGAGAATGATGTGGAAAAAAATATTAAAAATTTAATGGGAAATGAAGTACAAAATATAACGTATGCAAAAAGGACAGCACTTGATGAAATTTAAAACATGGTAGACATTGTTGTCCATGTCCACCCTGCAGATAAAGGTTGTGCAGTGGTGATCTGGCCTAGAGAGAACTACGTTAAGGAAGCCAACAGATAATAGAATGATAACTTCTTTTATCTTCATCTCAGTAGGGACCCTACTAATGAAATTAGAGGAAAAGCTAAATGAATGATCATTACAGGTTCAACCCTCATGAACAAGTGGGTAACTGACAAAGAAGCTGCTTTTTTAATGGTGGAAAATCCAAAACCCCCTGTTTGATACCTACTCCCAAAACTACATTAGAACTGACATTCTGTCCCAGGTTGCCCTATTGTTTCTTCAATAGGTGCTGCCACAGAGGCACTTTCTAAATATGTGGATGCATTCATAAAAAAAGCATATTTCAAAAGTAAAATCTTATGTGAAAGACACGAATCACATAATTCAAATACTGATGAGGCAACTGTTCAAGAAAATGATATCCTTCTGTGAATTGATATTGAGAGCCTCTATACGAATATACCCCACGAAGGAAGGCTGAAATCATTACGAAAACACTCAGGGGACATCGAGAAAATGTTGTACCACCTAACAGTTCTATATTTGATGTTGCCAGATTTGTCCTGGAATCTAATTACTTTATGTTTGAAAAAAAGCACTTTGCCCAAATCAGAGGCATGACTTTTGCCCCAATCTAGCTGCTCTGTATGTTGCAGATTGCAAAATGGATTTCATTTTCAGTGCAGAAAAGAATTAATTCATTGATTACATTAAACTGTGGAACCAATATGGATGGGAGTAAGGAAAGATGGATTTCATTTTCGGTGCAGAGTGAAATTAATTCATTGATTATATTAAAATGTGGAACTGATACTTGGAAGATAAGTTTGTTGTGTGTAGAGGTCCAGAAGAAAGCCTTACCAGATGTGTAGCCTACATAGATGCTACAAGTCTTCATTTGAAATTTACAATGGAAACCAGTAAAAATTAAATGAATTTTTTGGACTTCACAATTGTCAAGGAAGGAAGGAAGTGTGCTGAAAACAAAAATGTATAGAAAGTCGCCTGCAAGAAACACCATACTCAGGGCTGACAGCCATCACCCTAATTTCTTGATAAAAAAACATATCCAAAGGACAGTTCCTCCATTAATATGAACCTGTAGTAGTTAAACAGATTGTGAAGACGGGAGTAAGGAAATGTCAAAAAGATTTGCAGATGGACAATATAGGATAGACCATATTACATCAGCATATCAGAATGCAAAAAACATTAACTGCAATACCGTGCTACCGGGCAGCCAACAAATAAATACAGATGAGTCTAAATAGCTTCCAGCTTTTGTCACCCAATTTAATCCTGCAGCTTCTAAGATTGGGGAAATAATCAAGCAACACTGACCGATCCTGAGCTCTGACCCCAGACTAAACATGCTATTTTGTAAGTTTCTGAGAATCATGTATTGGTGTGGACACAGTTTCAGAGATGCCCTTGCACATACCATATTGCCAAGATAGGTGCAAGAAAGATGGCAACTATAGATGTGGTCATTGTAGCCACTGTTCTATCACCTACAGTACTTCCACATGTGACCACCCTCACAGTGGGAAGAGATATAGTAGAAACCAATTTATAAGCTGTAGTTCAGCAGGGGTGATATATATTCTCAGTTGCCCATGTGGCTACCTATATGTCGGTCAAACCAAACACAAACTAAAAATACATATTGGAGAACACAAAACTGCAGTTCAAACAAATAATACTCAATACGCAATGGCAAAACACTTTATGGAGTCTAGACATGGATCTACTGCCTGTATAAAAAATTCATTAAAATTGAAAAGCCTGAACCTGGGGCATGGGTAGTGACCTTGTGTGCAGGCATCCTCCAATGAGAGGCATTCTGGATATCTACCCTGAATACTGTTATGCCTAATGGACTAAATGGTGAACTTCCATTCCATTCTTGTTTGTAACTTTTGATTTTAGACCTTGACTATGTCTGTTGTGATCTAATTATAAACTTGCACTAACCCTGATTTTCTTCCATTACAGGCCTGGCTTCTTGCTCTGCATTCATGTCTGTATAGTCTTTACAAAAAATGTTGTTAATGCACCAGTAAGGGTAACTTAATGCCACAAAAGTAGGGAGATGTGGCGTTAGGGTTTCCAACCCTAACTGCCCACCTCCACTCACTCCCAAACAGCAAAATAAAAAATCATTAAGAATTTGGGTCTCCGAAGTCTTGGCAAATCACTAGTGAGATCTCCCTTGAGGTTGACAACCCTAATGCTTACCCCTTCCCCAGCCTATAGCCTCCAGCCTAAAGCACAAGGTGCAGCTTTGACCAGTGCCTCATAGTGATACACTCTTCAAAGGTAGAGAAGTATGTCTCACATCATATTGCCAACACAATTTGCTGTAGCTTTCTTCGCTAAGTACCCTGTAGGCCCTGCATGAAGAAAGGAGATCATGTGTGATGTTGTTTGCTCAGAGAAAGGGGTGGGCATTAGGATTGACAACCCCAAGGAAGACCCCACCACTGATTTGACAAGACTCTAGAGACCCCAAACCCTTAATGTTTTTTCCCTTTGCTGCTGGAGTGGGGGTAGGGAATTAGTGTTTGAAACCCTAATGCCACATTTCCCTACTTCTGTGGCATCAAGTTATCCTAACTGGTGCATTAAAGTTTTTCACAAATAATTTCCTTTCTTTTTAACATAGTGGAATTGTATCCTCATTCATGCAGGTCCCTTTGGGACCTGTGTGAACAGGTACAGATGTGCAGGGCCCTTTGGGCCATGCGCCATGGGAAGGCTCCACCTGCATACAGAAGTGAAGGGCCTGGCACATTCACTCTTTACCCATTCACTTTTTGCACATTCATTCTTCACACATTCAGTCTTAACACATTCACTCTTCACACATTCATTTTTTTTATTTAATTTTGGCCCCAAGTTTTCAAGATAGTTATTTTATGACTGCCCTTATAACCATGACATGTATTATTTATAGCATATTGGCCAAAATGTAATTTTGCACTAGAAGTATGAAAAGACATCTCGTCTAGGATTTAAAAAACGGTATTTGTTACATTTATGAGGTAGTGTGGAAAAAGGTCTATGTTGAAAGTCTGGAGTCAAAATATTGAAAATTAGCAAAGTTATGAGTGAACATTGAAATACTGCAATGTTCAGTCATAATCTGGGAATGTTACCATATTTGTACACCAAATTCTTAGCATACCCTTATTATTACCCCACCTCATGAACTATGCAGCCTAGATGGTTGGTGTGCTGCCAGTCAACCTTCTCCTTCTCCGAAACTCATTACCTTCTAAAATCTAGCTAACTTTAATCAAGAACAATTTATTCAGGATCTCTCTGGTATTGACTGGTCACCCATCTTTGCCTCCTCTAATGCTCAGTCAGCCCTAGACTACTTCCTTGCAAAGTCTGGTTGTCTCCAGGATCACCATGCTCCCCGTGTCACCTGCCGTATATGAGGTACACAAACTAAGTGGCTCAAAAAAGATCTGCTTACCCAATTAAAAGCCAGGGATAAAAGCTGGCGACATTACAAGACCTTGGGGCTTCAGGCAGACTACGGTCACTATAGGGCTCTGAGAAACTCCTGCAAAAGGAATACTCGCCTGGCAAAAAACTCCTTCTGTAAAGACCTATTAATAAAAGCTGCAGGTGACTCCAAGAAGTTTTGGTCCATTATCAAAACTCTCCTTGGAGCAAATAAGTCAACCACCTCAAATGATATGATACTAAATGGTGTGCATTGCAACAATCTGGTGACCATCGCTAACTCTTTCAACTGTCTCTTCTCGGACCTATCAAGCTACTTGGTCTCTTTCCCTTCTGGTCACCCCATTCTCCCTCCAATGGATACTGAATCCCTGCTTTCCCATCCACCTTTCAGGTTCAGGACTATCACTAGAACTGAAGTCCTAAAGCTTTTGCTCTCCATCTCTGATATCACTAGCTCTGGCGCTGACAGTCTGGAGCCTAGGCTCCTGAAAGCTCCTGCCCCTCTCATAGCCTCCCCACTAACCAAAATCTTTAACCTCTTGCTATGCCATGGTGCAGTTCCTGACATATGTAAGATAACTAAAATAACTCCTATCCTTTAAAAAGGTGATCCCAAAGACATGCCTAACTATTGACTGATAGCTATCCTTCCCGTGCACAGTAAAACTCTTGAAAACTTAGTGGCGACCCAAACTATAGCATATCTTCAGGAATACAACCTCCTCTCTGGGTCCCAGCATGGCTTCTGCAAAGGCCACAGTACTTCTACTGCCCTCCTAAAACTTACAAATGACATTTATGCTGCTATGGAATCTGGTCTCTTGACAGGTGCTATATTCATCGATTTAACCAAGGCGTTCGATGTAGTTAACCATACCCTTCTCCTTAATAAGCTCCATTCCTTGGGGTTTTGAACTGACATGGTGACCTGGTTCAACAGCTATCTCTTCAGTCAGAAGCAGGCCATAGTTTTTAATTCAGCCATGTCCGATCTTTCATCTGTACACATAGGCATCCCTTAGGGATCCATACCTGGCCCCCTGCTCTTCACTATTTTCATAAATGACCTTCCAACCCTGGCATCTACCTGCTCTTCCTTGGTCTACGTGGATGACCTCATTATCTACCACAGTGCTAGTAATGTCTCGGATATCAACAACTTTCTAGCTTTGGATTTCCTAAGCATTCAGACCTGGTTAACTGTAAACAACCTTGTTCTTAATGTTAATAAAACCCATTCCGTGCTCCTTGGCTTCCCAGCTAGACTTAAAGCAAATTGTAATGCCCTCAAAATATCCTGTGTTAATGGCTCCCCGTTAGTCAACACTGTTCCTTCAAATATCTGGGTGTTCTTCTTGTTGAATCCCTGGATTTCAATCTCCACATCACCGCTACCTGTAAATCTGTTAATGCAAAAATCGGGGGAGCCTTTCGTACTTGCTATGCCCTCACTTCATCAGGTAGGCTAGCTGTGGCACAAGGTCTCCTTCTTCCAGCACTAGCTTATGGCTCAGTCACTAACCTTGGCACCACCAAGACCACCCTCCATAAATGGGACACCACCTGTAATAACATTTGCTGGTTTGCCTCCACTTCCTCATGGTACAAGCATAACTGACAGCTCTATACTGACCTAAGATGGCCCAGTCCTGCTGCTCACTGACTACTGTCCTACAGCTCCCTACTTGATTGTATAACTAGATCAGGCCTCCCCCAATCCCTTGCCTTTTTGCTATACTCCCAAGCCACCTCTTATGGGCTCTGGTCAAATGACCAAACCCCTCTCTACATCCCTGGGCACAAAACCACCATGGGTGCAAAGGCCTTCTCTTACGCTGCCCCTAAGTATTGGAATCTTTCCCTCAAACTATTCGCCTTGCCCCTACACATGCTGGCTTCAAGACACTTAACCATGAACACCTACTTGCACTGAATCCCTGCACATGCTTCCATCCACCTTAATCATATCTATTGTCCCTCCGTCCCCCACTTATGCTTACTTCTCTGTGCCTCCTCCCCTCTATTCTTATAATGTTTATTTTGGCCTTGTAAGATGCACGTACTGTATACTGTATATTGTATATTGGATATTACACCTGATCTGATCAGTTCTGTACTTGTCTACTTTTTGTTCATATATATCTCTTACTGTACTTTGATTATACTCTAGACTTTGTATAACTCTGTATTCACACTGTTTGCTAATTTATCTGTATTCCTGTCCACCCGTGCATTGTATGACCTTTTGTGTGCTGCGTCACATTGTTGTTGCTCATGTATTTGACTTGTATTCTCCCGAGTCGTGCCTGAAAATAGGCATCCCTATGCCTAGTGCATCCACCCGGTTACCTAAAGCAAATGAAAAAATAATAAATAAATGGTGTGGAATTCTGGTCTGAAATTTTCAGGGTAGAAAGAGCCTGTCCCAGAATGGTGCCTGTCATTGGTTTAGTCAGTGAAAATATATTAATCTGTTCTCAAGTTATAAGGATTTTAAATTTCAGTTCTGAGCATGCTCAGTAGGGTATCAAACATCTAGCCAAAATACCCTACTGAACTTGCTCAGAACTAGAATTTTACATCCATATAACTTGGGAATGGATAAATATTTTAAAATTCTAAACCAACTGGGTGTTAGGCAATGACAAAAAACAGCCACCCCCCAACTCCCCCCCCCCCGATTTTTCCTAAAAATGCACTATAAGGATCTCAGAATTTGCACAGCCAGCTGGAACAAAACTTAGCATGTTAAAAGACTTTGCCCCAGAACATGTGTACAAAATGTCATGCAAATCTGCAGAACCGGTGTGAAGCAATTAAAGTGCAAAGTTAGGGGTTTAACATTAAACATCCTACTCAGCCCTAACTGTAGTGGTGCTACCACGTCAATATAATATATATACAGTATATATTTAGGTTTCTAAGATGATCTGAGGTTTTGTTATTTAGGATGGTTTTACAAAGTTTTCTGACAATAAAGATGCTTTTCTAGGTATAACTGTGATATACATTGGATATTCAATTTTGCTATTTATTCATGTATTTATGTATTTATTATATACATGTTGCGCTGTCTATTATCATGTCTTTTGTATTATTTTCCAATTTGCCTTATATTAGTGGGGGTATCAAAATCACTGTGCTTCACTGCTTTACAGAAGTTAAGATACTCTTTGATGTTTTTTGTCCTGTCATGTTAAATGTTGTGTTACTTTGTCTTTAAATATGTGGTCCTATTTAAGCATTGATCTTTGATGTACATGCCACCTCTGATGAAGGCGTTGGCTGATGACATCAAAACAATAGGCTGTGTCCTTAGCATGTGTAGGTTAGCAAGCTTGGTCCAGAGCTTAGCTAGCAGGTGCCAACAATATTTAACAGGATTTAGTGTTTTCGCAGCTTTGCCCGCACAACAAAGTTGGTTCAAAAAGTTTCAGAGTGATGGCTACTTTATGCGCGTCAGAAACACTTTTTGTTCTCTGTCCTGCCCGGGAGACCACTGGCTGAGCTTGCATTGTATTGATTGAACTACAGGCTGGTTAGCGGATGTGGAATGAGAAAAACATTGATGAAATAAATACTGAATTTGCACTATGTACACATCTTGCACTGAATCCTCTAAAATAATTGTAACAATTGATACAGGGGGCTGACTGTTTTTCTTTGGGGGGGGAGGGGTGTTTGCCACCATGCAACCTTGGTGGTTTTTTTTTCCTTTTTTATTTTACCTCATGGTATTTCAGCTGGCTCTTGAACAGTTGGGTATTTCCAGTTTCAGAATTAGCTAAACATATTGTGCTGTTTTGGGTACAAAGTCATGTTTTTAATCTGCTACAGATATGTATTACAATATGTTTGCCTATAAGATGTGTATAAAATATCAATAAAACACATAGTTTGAAAAAAATATAAGAAAAATAAAGCAGTACCTAGAGAATTATTTAAACATTTCTTTGGCAGGTTTTACCCACATGATTTATAGCAACAATGGTCTTGGAGTAAATCAAGTCTTTCTTTGAGTCTTCTTCCCTTCTGCTAAAGAATCTCAAAAAATATGTCTTAGTTGGTTCAAAGTGCAGTTAACCTGGTCTGCCTAAGCTGTCAAGTACAACTGCATTCTTCACATATCCACGCTGGATCTTAAAGATAGTCCTAAGACTGCAGAGACCAGGTTGTGCATCATCTAAGGCATGCCTTGACAGTGTCCAAAGCATCCTATGGATGGTCTGAAGATATGCAAATTGTTTTTCTGTGCTCAACCAATGGAAATATGGAGGATTTCTGTAAAGGCTCTGGGTTTTTATTAGAGCAGCAGATTCTGCTGTTCCTTTCCCCATTTCACCTTCTTCACAATCATAGGGTCATCATGAAAGTTTGATACTGTGGTGCCTAGAAGATCCTGAAAGCCCTAGACTGAATGAAGCAGCACTGGAGTCACAACCTTCTCTGCTCTGAGGTTAAAGGGACATTGTCAACCCTTTTTGAATCATATTATTTGTAGTTGAAAAAAACCCACATTTTATGATTGCTTACTCTCTCTAAAATACATTCATGTCACATTGTTTTATTGTCTTCTTTTCTTAGTAGAACTGAAATACATGCTAATGGTGTAATTACAGTCAACCTTGTTTTATTTCAAATCCTTAATCTACCCTTATTGCATACTGCCTGGACATTAGAACACTCCCAAGCAGTGCAGCCACTCATGATACATTAGACTCCTCTCCTCCCACTGCATCATCAGTGGCTAGATTGTGGCCGTGTTTCACAAGTTCAGGAAAGATGCAGTGAGAGTTGATGAAGGACTATAAACAAACATGTTTTTGTGCTGTAACATCAGTATGATGGACAGTCAGTTTTTCATTTTTAAAAAGAAAAAAGATATCAGAATCGAACTACCAGTTGTATCAGCAATCTCTACAGAATGTTATCAATCATAATATGAGTTTTTTAAACTAGAGACACTTTGAGGCCTATAGGGATTGACTGTGTCCATTTAATGTACCAAACTTATAGTTCAGGGGTCTCTACCATGTGTTTTACACAGTCCTGTAATTCCTCTCAAGCAGGACTGGCTAACAAAGTCCAAAGAAAAGTGAAACCAACTGGACCGGAAGTCCCTGCACCTGAAATCAAGGCACTTGATGGGATAGTATTTCAGTTACTCCACCTCCTGGAGGTGGCAATGAAGGTTCTAAAAGTCTCTAAAATGTTTCATCAGGTAAGCATATTCTTAAAGTTGCGTAAGATGTTTTGTGCCATATGATCTTACTTTGTCCTACCCCACTTTTAATGTTTCCAAAGTTCTTCATCATCGGTTTTGCTTGATTCCTTTGGTGTAGAATTAAGCCTTGTTCTTTGAGGATCAAGCCATATGGCTCCCTTCTGGGTGAGTTTATGGAAAGGCCACCATTTCTCCTGCAGTGCTAGTGCAGCCAAAATAAATACTGTATATACAGCACTAAAAGGGAACAGGAGACAATAAAACATATTTTCTACTGCATATTTTATGTACACTAGAATGAAACAGAAATGTATGACTTGATTGAGAGCAGTGCACCCTGCATTGGTATGTAAGGCTGAGAGTACCCACTTTACAATATTAAAATTGCAGACAGCTTCTGTGTCAATGTTGTTGAAAGAAGATATATGCAAACAATAAAAAGAATTGTATCCTATTTCATTTCTTGAAATAAATAGTCATGATATTCCCTTAACACAGTATGGAAATCTTTAAAGGAAAATGACACAAAGAAAGCGCCCTTCCCTGCACATAGTTTACCCATTCCCATTAGTGTTTTAAGCCCATAACAAATGTTTTTTGTAACATTTTTAAAATAGTGTTTTTAGCATTAAATTTCTGCTGTGTAGCTTCTACCGGCTGCCATTTCAGTAGCTCTCTGCTAATGTGTCAGTGACTGCCATTGACTGTGCCAGCAGGGCACATAAGTATAGAGTGAGTGAGGGATGCAAACTTCTGCCTGGAACATGATGGTATACAACCCTTTCAAATACAAGTTACAGAGCTGTAATAAGAAGATAAGAACAATTATTTTAAGGCACTGCTAAAAATATAATTTTTTGCTAAAATGCTGATTAGGGGTTAAGTATGGGTGGTTTGTGTTACTTTCCTTTACAAACATAAAACATAAACTTTCCATACCTACATAAGGACATAGACAGGGTAGAGAAGGTTCAGAGGGGGGCAACAAAGATGGTGCATGGATTGCATCACAAGTCCTATGAAGACAGGTTGAAGGAACTGAACATGTACTCCCTGGAGGAGAGGATGGAGAGGGGGGATATGATAGAGACATACAAGTATCTTACAGGGAGGAACAAGGTGCAGGAAAACACTATTTTTAAGTGAAAAAGATGTTCCAGGACTAGAGGGCATGGGATGAAGTTGGAGGGAGGACAATTCAGAGGAAACATGAGAAAGAATTTCTTCACAGAATGGGTGGTGGACAAGTGGAACACCCTGCCAGAGGAAGTGGTGGAGGCTGAAACAATCACGGGATTTAAGAATGCATGGGATAGACATAAAGGAATTCTGGAGGTCAGGGGTAAGGTGCAACAGACTTCTAGGAAAACAAACTGAACTTACAAGCTCAAATGGGCAGACTGGGTGGGCTATAGGCCCTTATCTGCCGACACTGTCTATGTATCTATGTAAACATTTCCCAGCATGCTGGTTATTTTGCTATCCATTTGAAAAAAGAAAACAGCTCAACTATGGACAATGGAATGAGAAGAATAAACTAAAAAGACAAAAAAGTTGCCTGCACAGAAAGATTCAGATAAAGTGTTCTTAAACCTCTGTAAATGTAGACAAGAACATTATAGTCTTTCACAAGCCAAAATTGAGTGGTATGGTTAATAATTACTATCTACTGAATACGCTACTTCTGAAGAGTAAGAAAGATAACATGACAGCTACATCAGAAAATAGAAGAAAGGAAGATATTTGGAAATCCAAATGATTTAAAATGGTTTTCTAGGTTTCTGCAAACAAATTACTATTGGAAATGGCAGGACTCAAATCTCACAAGATTTAGAAACATTGACTCTCTGGACATTTAATTCTTTATCACAGAAAAAAAACACGCTTTTTCCCCTTAGACTGCATCTCTTCCCACTGATTTTCCTACTTTGAAGTCACAATTTTCTGCTTGTGACATTAGTGTCATGTTTATGGCAACAGGTTATAAAGTCCTAGGCAGAGGATTATGATTTCAGAGCAGGCATAAGCAATATGAACAGATGGAGCATAGAGTGTACAGAGACAAGGCCCTGTTCTTTAGAAAAAAGTGCCTATAGTATTAAAGAGTAGAAGGTCCAGAAATCCAGTTTGGGGGAAGGGATTGTATAACTAATTTCATCTGATGCCAACTATGATTTTTTTTCCAGGAACCAAAAAATCTCTTTAAGCAAATCCATTTCTGATAGAATTACTAGGCATAAATTTGTAAATTGGTATACAAATGATAAACTGTCAGTAAGCACCATAGATACTGAGACCTAGACCAAATACATGTCTTGTCTTGCTCAAGTGGAGAAATTATTTTTTTGGTATGGAGAGATACCCTAATTGAAGTTGAAACCACCAGAATGTTCTTAAAAGTCAGGAAACCCACAGACCCTACACTGGAGCAAATTGGCAGATTGCAAAAGAAAAAAGTCTGCCTTCTATCACATGTGGCCAATTCTGAAAGAACCAGTGGTTTAGTACATTTTATGATAATTTTTGAAACACCTGTCCTGCAAATGTAGTAGTAATAGTTGTAGTAAAATAATATTATTTAATAAAAAGCCAATTAAGTGAAATCTAATTTTTAATGACATCCTTCAACCCATTGAAATACAAGATTCCATCAATGCAGATATACAGTAGTAGTATCATAAATAAATATATATACCTAAAAAAGTACAAAATCATAATAAACAAGATAATAACAGATAATTTCCATGGGACAAATACAAGACAAGGCACTACTACCAACAGACTTACCATGTCTAATATAGGTAATACAATTATATAGCATGGATGTGGTGAATTACAGCAGCCAGTGAGCCATTGTGAAAATGGTAATTGATCATACAGTAAATGGAAGAAAATATCTACTATCTCAAACATGCCACAGATTCCTGGGAATAATTGAAACATAGAAGAGTGGTAGACAGAAAAAAACTGAACAGTCCTTCTAGTCTGTCCCAAGATTCCCAACTTGGAGATGCTGCAGTCCCTCCCAGTCACCCCATCCCCTTCCACTTCCTGTCTGATATCTCCTTTATATGCAACCCCTTCCTCTTGAATCCCACAATTGTCTTTGCCTCCACAACCTTGTCAAGAAGTTTGATCCACCTAATCACCAACCTCTCCATAAAGTAATACTTCCTTATGCCCTTTCTGAACATTGCCCCCTCCAGCTTGAGCAAATGCTGTGATGGACACATTGCTTCTTGATCTGAAGAGAGTGTTGCTGTGTCCACTCCTGTGAGCCTGTTTGTGAACTTGAAAGCTGATGTCATGTTCCTCTCTCCCTTCTTTCTTCCAGTTAATACGTTAGGACTTTTAATTCTCTCATCATACACTTTGCCATACTGACCCTTGATCATTTTTGCAGCCTTTCTTTGTACTGTGTGTAATCTATCTCTGTCCTTCCTTAGGTGTGGATGCCAGAACTGGAGGGGCACAGTGTTTCTGACACAGTCTCACTAGTGATGTATAAAGGGACAATATCACCTCCCTTTTCCTGTTAGTAATTGCTCTCTCTCTCTCTCTCTCTCTATGCACCCAAGCATTCTTTTAGCATCCCGTATATGCTATTGCACTGAGCAGACTGTTTTAGGTTATCACTACTCCCAGGTCTCTCTCTTCCTTTGTACTTTCTACCAGTATCCCATCAGTATAGTACACTGTTCCTGGGTTTTTCTTTCCTGTGTGCTTCACCTTGCATTTTTTAGCATAAAATTCAACTGCCAAATACAGGACCACTTCTCCAGTCTTCTGACATCCTGTCTCACAGTGTTAAACCCTTCTTCACTGTTGACACTCCTGAAGAGCTTTGTATTATCTGAGAACAGGCTCACCTTACCCTGGTTACCCTCTCCTAACTTACAATTGTGTTTTTTTAAACAGGAGTGGTCCCAGGACTTACCCCTGCAGTACCCCACTAGTGACTGACCTGCCCTTAGAGCATTTACCTTTTAGGACCACCCTCTTGGTTCTAGCTACCAGGCAGGTTTTGACCCATCTAGTTATTTCTTCCCGTATTCCCAGACTACTGACTGTCTAAACCAGTCTCTTATGCAGCACCAAGTCTAAGGCTCTGATAAAAATCCAGGTGTAGTATGTCCACAGCCTGGTCCCTGTCTACTATTTGTGTCACTAGATTAAAAAAGTCAATTAAGATAGACTGAGATAACCAGCTCTTAATGAATCCATGCTGGTTCCCATTCATTAAGCATTTTTCCATTATTAATATGACTTTCCCCTCTTTAACAAATGTTTCCAGATGTTTCATCACTATTGATGTCAAGATAATCAGATAGCAGTTTCCGAGATTTGACCTATCACCCCATTTGTATAGGAGAACCACATTCATCACTCTCCAGTCCTCAGGTACTATGCTTGTTGCTGCTGAGTCTCCAAAATGGAAAACCAGTGGCTCTGCCTTTCTAGTTTCTTTCAACATTCTAGGGAGAATCCCATCTAGCCCTGGTGTTTTACTGGTTTTTAGTTTCTCCAGCCCCTTTACTACCTGTCCCCTTGATATCCTCCCCATCTAAAATCTGACCTCTGTATTCTCCTTAAATTGTCGGGGAGTGGGCTTGTCTCCTCAACTGTGAACATCAAACAAAAGTATGTATTGAGTATACCACCATTTTCCATCATTTGCTGTACTCACCCCATCCTTCCCTATCCTTTCAATGTTATCCCTTGTCTTTTTACTTGCACTAATATATCTAAAGAAAAATGTATTTTCATTGACCCTTTCTGCAAGCCTCAGTTCTGCCTTTGCCTCTCTGATGAGCTTTTACTACACTCAGTTTCTCCTTATACATCTCTCTTTTTGCTTCATTGTGTTCCTTCTTGTAAGCTCCACATTTCCCCCTTTTGCCCCTAATATCCTGTCCATCTAACCATATGGGTTTCCTATATTTTTTAGACTGTTTTATAGTTCTGAAACATGGGTGACACTTTGCTGCATTTTCTCCCCTACTTTCCTGAAATCTGCTTTCCTGAAGTTTAGCACCTGTGTGTGTGTCAGTGGCCACTTGATGTAACCCCAACTTCATGCTGAATTCAGTTTCATGCTGAATTTCACTGTGCAATGGCTGCTCTAGCTAACTGTACCCTACACTTCAAGCTCCCTAATAGTGTCCTGATTGGAAATCACGAGGTCGAATACTATCTCGTCTCTTCTAGGCTCACTTACCCAAAGTGAGAGGAAGCAGTTCTGAGTGATATCTACAAACCTTTGCCCTTTCTGACTCCTAGCCACTAATCATCCCTAGTCTATGTCTGGAAGGCTGAAGTCACCTGTTAACACTGTTTCTCCCAGTTCTGCAACTTTCCTTTTCTCCCTGTCCAGAATGTCATCCATTTTGACCATTTGATCTGGTGGCTTCAACACCACCTCTACCTGTGTTTCTTTCCCGCTTCCATCACCTGTATTTAGAGTGACTCTACTTCCATTCCCTCCTTGATTGCTGTGTCTTTCAACACTCTAAATATCTTCTCTCACATATATTGCTACTCCTCACCCCTTCTGCTACCCCTCTCCTTCCTGAAGAGCTAGTACCCTGAAACTTTTAGATCCAAGTAGTTGTTCAGGTTAGCCCAAATTTCAGTAATGGCCACTGTGTCTATTTTGCCTGAAACTATCACCACCTACACTTCGCCCATCTTGTTGCTTAGATTTCTGGAATTTGCATACAGAACCTTGCTTTTGCCCTCCCTATCCCTTTTAGGAGTCCTCCTTTTTGGCCCCTCTGTTTCCTTGCCTTTCTGCTTTCTTCCTCATCCCTCTAGTAGTCCCTGCCATCCTGAATGTTTTGGGGGGGGGCAACTAGGTTCCCATGGTGATCCCGTTCTGGTCCCCATGCCCTAATATAGCCCTCCCTCATCTAGTTTAAACTTCTTATAATGAAGATCAACTTATGCTCTTTGCGCTGGTGACCCCTTCACTCAGACATAGACAGTCCCTTCAAAGCAGCCTGTCAACATTCCAGAAGGAACCCAAGTCCTCCAGAAGCATGAGCCACTCCTCTCCAAACTAACCTTTTAGCCATGCATTAAACTTTAGACTCATACTCTTTCTACTCATTCTCATTCCTGCAAGTGGCATTGGCAGTGTCTCTGAGAAGGCTATGGTATCTGCAGCTTCTCTCAGCAGTGCAGCAATGTGCTGAACATTTTCACCTATACTTTTTATGCTATTTTAGATTGCTCTTGTCTCCTGACTTGTATGATGCCCTTCTTTCTCCATTTTAATTCTCCTTTAGTAATTTTTTCCACATTTAAAATAATAAAAGGAGCGCTCCCTTTAATATGGCTTGGACCAGGTTTTCATCAGTATTTGCAGCTGGTTTTGAACACCTATTATTCCATAAGGTCAGGGAGCACTGCCTGTTGCATAATTATTTATTTTAGGCACAAATAAATGATTTTAAACAATCAATGCACAAAAACAGCTGAGAATACTGATAAAAACCTGGTTGAAGCCATATTAAAAGGAACGCTCCTTTTATTATTTCAGATATGAAAAAAAGTATTAAAGCAGACTCACAGTGTGGAAAGAAGGGCATCATAAAAGTCAGTAGACAAGGGGCAATCTAAAACAGAATAAAAAAGTATAGGTCACAGTTTTCACCACCTTGATGCACTGCTGATTTAATTCTCTGTACCATACTTTAACCCAGTCTGTAGTCTGCCAGATCATTGGTTCCTAGTTGAATCATAGAGTCTGCCCCCTTCCCCTGTCAGTCTCTCCAGTAGTGGATGTACCTTCACAGATGTCTCTCTAGGGGGCATATGATGGATATTTCCCTCAGTGTTAAACCAGTGACCAGCCCCTCTTTAAATAACAAAGAACAACCCCCAATATATCCATGAAGATTGAATAAAGAATTGAACTTAAGCTGCTGTCTTTGACTTTTTCACTGAAAGTCCTCCTGTCTCCCCTCTCACCAATAATCCCACCCCTTTTTTTAAATCCCCTCCCCCTTTTTTACCTCTCGTAGTTAATGTCTTTAATATAGTCTATTTACATGTGGCTGTGTTATCCTGCTGTATTTATTGTGATGTAGTCATTGTAATATGGTTACACATTGATTTATTGGGGTTGGCCCTGTTTTAGGCTTTGAAAAGGCACCCTATATCATTGCAATGGTCTGTCTGCACTTTTTTCTAGCTCATTATATTTGCCAGTAATGGGTCTTGTCCCCTGTTTTGGCTTTAAGGGGTCATCTCACACATTTTCACACTGCATTTGCACTTTGTGATGCTGCATGGTTGAGCAGGGTCTGGACCCCTTTTTGTGGTATTTGAAGGGACTCACTGCCACACTTCTCTTTAAAGGAGAACTGTGCTGAATCTGTAAGTCAGTTTTCCCAGTAGATGTTTGTTCCATATATCTGATCCATTTCTGATATTGTTCCACCTTTACTGGCCTTTTAACAAACACTGTGAGCGTTTCTGATGTACACTGCGCTGGTGAGTGCCATTTTAGAACTGTGTGATGTAGTTTATGTCCTCTTTTGGCCATAGTGTTCCAGAGTAGAACATGAATACATTGTGAAAACACTGTAAATTCTATAACAAGGACATAATGTACATCATGTATCATACAGTTCTAAAATGGTACTGCCCATCAGAGTGTAAGGCAGAAACACCCAGTGAATCTATTAAAGGCCAGTACAGATGGATCAAAAACAGAATATGAACCAGTATTAGAAATGCAGTTTCTACAGAAAACAGGCTTGCAGATTCAAGGCAGTTCTCCTTTAACTTAAAGAAGGACATGCACCTTAATGTCCACATTATGGATTTGTTCTCCATTAGTCTCTTCCTAGTCCATCCACAGCCCTCTGAGGTGCTTGAAAATGGAATAATTAAATGTTGTATGTTGCTGTTTGCTTAAGTGTAAATGATATGTAATAAAAGACTTTAAATGTAGACTTTATCTTGACATATTTAACTGTTTCACTTCAAGGTTGGTCAACTCGAACTTCTTGGCCCCTCGCCAGATTGTAGCCTCCCGAAGTGATGCACACAGTGTGGAACATAATTCTGTTAATCAGGTGAGCTCTGCAGCTGTTTTTGCTTTTGGGCCTGTGCTTTGTTACAGTCTCATCTGTCTCATTTGGCAGAATCTTTCAGTCACCTTTGAAGCCGGTAACTGCTATGAGGGCATAAGGACCTGTTGATGCCTGCTTTCCACCGTCAGGTGTATCCTTCTCCATGACTGTGCTTTTATTTTATTTGTTTTGCCATCATCCAGCCACCATTTGTCCATCCCTACCACCCAGACCCCATCCCCTGGGACTTACCTACCCTACTGGAGTGCACCCTGGCTTACCCCCCCCCCAGAGCAGGACTGTTAGGGAGGGGCCTCCCTGAATGGAGACTGGTTCGTGATTTGGGGGGGGTGCCTCGGTTGGCTGTGTGGGGTTCAGTGGAGGGCTGATGTCCTCCTGCTTGGCCAATGATGTATTCTATATGCTTTCCCCTAGGGAGGCATGGCATTCAATGACATGGTGGCATGCTAAGTGTCGGACACCTGGCACACCTCCTGTGGTTCTCAAGCACCAGCTGCTGGATCCCCAGTCTCCACTAGGGATCAGTCAAATGCCAGGTGCTTCCCCATACCTCCCCAGAGGAGGAGAACAGGGATGCTTGATCCCCCCCCCCCCGGCTGGCCCTCCAACTTCCCGGGCTTGCTGCTGAATCCAGGATGTTGACAACTGTGCTTTTGTTAGGAGAACACTGAAGTGACACAGAAGCACACTGGGGAAATGAAAATGACTACCATAGGCGTGCGCCACACAGAGGGCGAACCTGGGCAGCTTACTGAAAGCCATTGGTGGCCATGAGGCAATGTCCCCAAGCATTCCCTGGTGGTCTAGCAGACTTCCCCACTTGAACCCTGTATAATAAGAAATACCTTCCCATGTGGTCTAGTGGCCCTCCCGCCTGATCCTTATAACATTGTAATATGCTTTCCCTGGTGGTCTAGCAGACACCCCAATCCCCATATAATAAAGACTATCTTCCCTGGTGGTGTAGTGGAGCCTCTGACACCTGATCTGCCTGAATAATAACATATATACATTCCCTGGTGGACTAACGGACCCTCCCTCCCTATCCCCGATTGGCCCATATTATTAAATATATACTGTATATAAGTGTTCCCTGGTGGTCTAGTGGACACCCCCGCCTCCCCAGCAGGCAGTACCCCACCAACTTGCTCCTCCCATCCCATCCCCAGCCAGTGACTGGCACCGCTCTCCTCTCCCCACCGCGGCCAGCTGCTGACTGAACTGTAAGGCGTGCATACTGTATGCAGTATGTGCTCATTGACTGATGAAGCTGTCAGTCAATTAGCAAGTACTGTATACAGTACATGCTCCTTGCAGTTCAGTCAGTGGCTGGCCACAGTGGTGAGAGAAGGGCTGTGTCAGTCGCTAGCTGGGGATGGGGTGGGGGGAGTGGGGTGGTGGGGCACTGTCTGCTGGGGGTGTGTCCACTAGACCACCATGAAACAATTTTACATATTTAGTCATATGGGCCAATTGGGGATAGGGAAGAGGGTCCACTAGTCCACCAGGAAATATATATATGTTGTTAGTCAGGCAGATCAGGTGGCAGGGAGTCCACTAGACCACCAGGGAAGGTATTCTTTATTATACTGGGATCAGGGGGGTCTGCTAGGCCACCAGGGAAGCTTTATTACAATGATACAAGGATCTGGTGGGGGCTGGGTCCACTAGACCACCAGAGAAGGTATATTACAATGCTATGGGGATCGGGGCTGGTGGGGGGGGGCTGTGCCACATTGGTGCAGGGTGCTCAACACTCCAGAGGAAACATTTCTAAGTACCATTAGACCAGCCCTGGCTGGGAGTGTTTTGAGAATCCAGAATTTGGGTATGTGGCAACCTGCATCTGCTGCAAGCCCCCTAACACCATGCCATAACCCCTTTTGGTGCAGGTAGCCTGCAGTTGCAGCAGGCTGCCTTTGAGAATGGCTCCCAGTGCATCTTTTGGCTTAAGGAGCACTTTGTGCCATTCCATCTGGTGCATGCCCCTTGCACCATTTCAGGAGCTTTGAGACTTGAGCCCCATGTATTCAGTTGCTTATGTCTGCTGTGACTTATATTGTATCCTTGAAACATCACAGCCTCTAGTCATGGAGATTATTCTGATATCACAACCAGAGGATTATGACTTAACAGTAGGAAAGACAACATACGATGTCTAAGGTGCAAAGAGTTTGTTTTTATGTATAAGTGTTCAAGAAAAAATGAAATGTCCAGGAATTTACTCTTTGGTGGATTCATCTGAGATTGTAGAAATGTGGAACAATCATCTAAGTGACATTATATGTTTTATTACTAAAACATTAGCATGAAAACCGGTTCTCTGCTCACTAGACATTGCCTGTCCCTGTTGTTTTCCTGTCTTGAGGCCATAATCCTTTGCTTGTGACATCCAAATGAGTTCTGTGGCAACAGGTTGTGATGTCAGAACCAGAGGTACCCCCCTTCCTTACCCAGCCCCAAAGATTGTCCCTGACCTCCTTTGGTGCTCCCCTCCATCACCTTGTCCTTGGTGTCTGTTGGTAACCCTCTCCCATGCCTTGCCTAACAAGAAAGTCCCTGGCATCCACTGGTACCCCTCCCTGTCCCTGCCAATAGTGGTTTCAGAAGTTCAAACAGTTTATAGGTTAGGCTTGATACAAAATCATCACCTCAGAAGGCTTGAGTTATTTTGAGGACATCTTACCAATAAGAGGGCATTTAGTTTCTTGTCAATAATCTCACAAAACTTTGAGGGTATTACCAATAATAACAAAGAGAATGGTTATAGGTTTGGGGGTGCAATGGTAATTGTCTCTGCAGACACTTTGCCCTAGAAAGTCAGTGCCAGCTTCTCCCACTTGTCAATATACAACTGGATCTTGCTGAGTAATGGGATAAGGGTTTTCTCACATTTAGTGTATATGTCTCTATGCAGGTGGAGCTCCAGGTAAGTGATACCTTGTGGTGTGATCTTCATTTTATTTCTTTATTTATTCACCTGGCTGGCTCATTGGAAACAAATTCCTTTTTACAGTAATGACCTGGATGGCATTATGTGATTGATAACAGCAAAGTAACGTTCCATACAACATACAGTATAAACAAATAACTTACATTTAACATTTAAAAAACAAGCTTCTGTGTCCAAGCAATTACATTTTACTCTTGAGAGAAGTATACCTCTCAACTGGTGCAGAATTCTGCAGCCCGGTTGTTGATGGGGACTCCTAGATCTTCCCATATCACACCGGTGCTGCAGGAACTGCACTGGCTTGCCGGTTCAGTGGTGGATCACCTTCAAAGTCGGGTTACTGACATATAAAGCCCTACACGAACTGGACCCTGACTACCTGAAAAAGCTTCTGATTCCTTATCACCCTGTGCGACCACTCCACTTGGCCGACGAGGGGTTGCTGGAGATTCCGAGGGTGACTTTAAAATCTGCTGGGTCCCGTACTTTTATATTCGTGGCCCCATCCCTCTGGAACTCTCTACCCTGTCGGATTAGGGAGTGCATGACCGTGGGGAGTTTTAAACAGGCCCTAAAAGCATTTCTTTGGAAAAAAAGCATACGATAGCGGATGATTGTTGATTTGTATTGTATATTTTAATATGATGGTGATTTATTTTAATTGTGTTAATTGTTTTAACTGTACTGTGCCTAGGTATTTGAAAGGTGCATCATAAATAAAGTATTATTATTATTATTAACTGTCCCTGAGTACAAGGGACATCCCTCATTTTACTCCTCATAATTGCTCCGCTCCATCTGTCCCTCAAAAGGTGTTTTCCACTCAGATAATGTGCTGTAACTTCAGACTTTGAAGCACACAATAATATTCTAAGGTGCTAAATCAAAAATAAACACTGTACAAGTAAAACCAAGGATGTTTACAGTGTTCTTAGGTTGTATCTCCATGTTTGATGATGTGACCCTTAGTTTGAATGTCTGTGTCCCTTATTTCAGTGACAAAAGATGTAGTGGTATGGAGAGAAGCTACTTTTCATAATCTGTTAAATCTTTAGAGGCAGAGGAGAAAACAAATAGGCCAGTCTATGAATGGGAAAACCTTTGACTTACTTCAACTGAGCTAGTACCCTGACATGGTCAAACCCTCCCAGAAGACTTCTATTTATCTGAGGATGGTAATCCAGTGTTTGGTGACATGTAGCAACCTATACCAGCATGCAATAACATGTTATGTTGTTTGTTCCAGGCTTTTATCCTGTGTATCTTATAGTTGCAAGTAGGTGTGTGGTTTCAAAGCCAAGATAAATAGCATGGGTGATAGGGGCTCCTTTGCCTAGTTCCCCTGTCCAAACTTATGGACCTGGATAGAGTCTTATTTTAAAAACTACAGCCAGCACTTCTGAATATAGTGTCTTCACTCCATCCTTTAAGCTCTCATTGGACTAAAGTGACAGGCAACATGGAGATAACAGCCTAACTATAGAGGTAGTGGGCACAGAAACCATTAATGAGTTCAAGCATGGCTGGAACAGAGTAAAGGGCTTAATGGTAGTGGTCGAATTAGGATGAAAAAAGTAGGGGGGCCCAACAGCCCATATTCAGAGTTATTACTGCAGAGTCAGTGAAAGGGGTACAAAATTCTCACAAAACTGGGGGCTGGGGGTATGCTCCTCTGGAAATTTTTAAAACATCACTGTAAATGGTGCATTTTCCTGCATTTTAAAGCCAAGTAAGGGACGTTAAAACCCACCAGGATTAAACATTTTGTGATAAGAATGTTACTGTTTCCTGCAAGAATGTTTTAACAATTATACTGTTTATGAAATCGCATTCTTCACTTCATTTGTAAAGCGGATTGCTTCTCATTCCCCATTTCTCTCACATTCTGTGAAACAGAACCCCCAGACCACATTTGTCCTCTTTATTAATTACCCCTTTCTTCCACCAACACCAACCCACCAGGATTTTTTGCTAGCCCACTGTCTGCATATTACACACCATACACCAATCGCAAGAAGTGGACAAGCAAGGCAGCTTATGCAAAGGATTATTATTTTACAAGCTGTCATTCTGATCTGAGCACAAGAAAAAAGGGACACAGCGGAACAGCACTAGAGTAGCAGGCAATGAAAACAGAGTGGGGATCCAGTCTGCTACTGTTAAGGGACAACCAAAGGGTGATTTGTGCATTATGATGATAGGCAGACTACTAAAAAAGTTTAAATTAAACTTGTGGGTGAATCCTGCACCAGTTAACAAAGCCCCCCCCCCCCACACACACACACGCCTCCCACATTATTTCTTAAATAAGATTACTATAATATGTGGTCTCTGAGGTTCAGTTAATTTTGGATGATTAATGTCAAAAACTTCAATGATCAAAATTTGAAAGTTGTTCCAGTTTTGGAGAAGTCAAAATACTTCCCAGGTCACAACTTTGGAAGCCAATGTAATGTTGTCAGAGATAATTTTGTAATACACACATTACAGATAATGCCATGCCCCCATGACCCCCATTCATTCAGAAAAATATCACACCATTGTTTGACTTCCATGGCTGCAAAATTCAAAGTCACCTACATTTTTCCCTATTAGGAGTGAAATACATCCCCCAAATGATTAAATAAAGCCCCTGGCTGATGGCATGTTGTCCCACCTTCTCAGGGGTCACTGCTGGCAGGTTTAGGAGATAGTGAGATTAATGTGTCTTTCCTAACACATGCAATATTTCCTTCCAGGCCTCCCTGTTTTTAGGAGCCCTCTTATTTTGAACAACCTCACACCCCCCCATACATGTCTCACACAGGCACACCACTATCCAAAGTATCCATAATTCATAAGATCTTCTCTTTTACTAGATCTAGCACTGAACTTCTGCCATGTTATATACATACAGGCTAGATCTCCTTGATTTACTGGTCAAAAATCTGAGAATGTTGCGGATATGCCTCAGCTGCACTATGTTCTTTGTTTATGTGTTATGTATGATTCGGAACCTTTGTAAACAAGCCTCCTGCTCAAAGGTATTGAATCCTAAACATGAAATAAATAAATAAATCATTTGGGATATTTTACTTGAGTAGGAGAAAGCAACATACTGCCTATTTTCTATAATATACATATTTCTCCTGGGCTCTGGAGACACAAAACACTTTCTCTCCATGGTCTTGCATCACATGGACACCCCCCAGCCTTGCCTTACTTGACATGGGTTCCAGAGATACACAGTGCCCTCCCACCTTGCCTTATTTTACATGGACGCTGGAGGCACAAAGCACCCCTTAGCCTTGTTGTACTTCACATGGGCTCCTGAGATGCACAAAATCCACCATTAGTTTTGCCTTACTTCACATGGGCTCCAGAAACACAAAGCAACCCCCCACCTTGCCTTACCATACTTCACATGGACTCTGGAAACAAACACTTCCCTAGCCTTACCTTAGTTCACATGGGGTCTGGAGACAAATGCCCCCCCAACCTAGCCTTACTTTACATGGGGCCTGGAGACACAAAACACCCCCCTCCATTCTTGCCTTACTATACATGGGCTCTTGAGACAAATAACAACCCTTTTTCTAGGCTCCTTACCTTACTTCACATTGGCACTGGAGACAAGTACCCCCTTCCCAAGCTTGTCTAACTGCACATGGGCTCTGGAGACTAAAATGCCCCCCCCCATATGTGAGGTCAGGCTTAGGAGGCCACAAGAGTATAGCCTGGCCCATTCAGGGTCTCTCTCTCTCTCAGCACTCTCTATGGTGGCAGCTTGTGCTGACATAGCCAGAGGGTCCAGAATCTAGTAGAGCTCTGCATCTGGCCCTACCCCACACTTCAGCCCTGGCCAGCTAGCACTGCCTGCTCCAAGTTCCTCTAAGTCCTGACTTGCTCATCCTAATTCCTGTCTATCCCCCTGCCTTTATACAGCCCCCCCCCAACATATTTAAATACCATCTGGAGTTGTGTGCTCCTGATTTTCTTATCTTGTCTAAAATAACAAGACTCTTCCCACAGAACAGTGAGCAGTAATCTGATTTCAACAGGCAGTATAGCAGAGGTGCCACACTAGTCCTCTGTGCTCCCAAAACTGTGCTTATTTTCTCTCTCTCTCTCTCTCTCTCTCTCTGACAACTCGGCAACAGTGAACAAATAGATTGTTCCCAGAGGCTCAGTGTGGGGGCTACTGGCTACTACTTCTACCTCTGATTAAGTCATCTATAGTCTGAATTGTAACGAACACCCCCAACTGTGCTTGTTCAAGGAGGTGTCACACCAGACATCAAAGAAGGCAGGCACAGCTGCATTTTTTTTTTACAATAAATAAGGTTAAAGAGATAGTGTACTTCTTGGGATTAATAGTCATTTTTAGATGCAGACAGCCATCACTTCTTGTATCTCAAGTATTTTTTCTTTTCTGTTTGTTAATTAGAAGATTTTCCACCTGGCAGTACTGGGTAATGTGTGGAGCAGCACTCTGTCTGGGGAAAAAAAACCTCGTCAATTCTGTTCCTCCCACTACATTGTCAGAAATTAGACCAAACGCCTCAAGGCACCACAATCCTTGCAGCCTGAGCAGTGACTTTCAGAAGCTACCAATAAGAATGCAGGAAATTGTGACATCACTAGTAACCAGGGAGAGCCAGTCTCTGCTGCTTCATGTGAAAGTGAAACCTGGCAGTGAAAAATGGTTCTCATTGGGTTCTAGCGATGTTATAGTAAGTGTGATCTGTGTTGATGTAGTGGGAGGAACAGAACTAACTTTTTTTTCCTCCTCCAGACAGAGTGTTGCTCCAAACATCACCCCAGTACTACAGTACTAGGTGGAAAATCTTCTAATTAGCAAACGGAAAAGAAAAAATACTTGACTCCAAAAAGTAAGGGGGCCCAGCCCCCCTGTAATTTGAGCACTGCTTAATAGGTACTCAGTTATGCAGTAAGGCATGGAGTGAGCAAGGGGGGGCAAGGATGAAAATCCTGTCTAGAAAATAGGCCACAGAGTAGAGTAGGGTAAAACAGGGCAGACTGTATGGACTAATGATCTTTTTCTGTTAATGTTGTCTATGTTTCTATGGAACAAGTGACCCTTCTCCATCCAGCTAAATGCTTTCTCTACATCTAATGAGAGCACCACCAGTGGAACTGTGGGGGCCATGCATGAAATTCATAAATCTACATACAATGTCTGAAGCCATGCATTCTTTAACTAGATCCCTCTGGTCTGCTTCACTTATATCAAGGGGAAATTATTCAATTCTAGTAATCAATATCTTGGCCGAAGTGTTACCTGTATAGTCAGCAAACAAAAGGGATCTTGATCTATAATTCCTTACTTGTTTCTTGTAAGGGAGCAGCATATGTAGCACTTAGAAAATTTGGATTTAGCATGGTCCACTGCAACAACAACAACAACAACAACAAAAAAAAACATAGATAACCTGTTCCTCGTAAGCAGATGTGGTCAATAAGGTATTTCATTTTTTAATTAAGGTTTTTCCTAACAAGAAAAATAGAAGGCTCAGTCTTTCTTCAATTCAGTTTTTTATTATTAAAACTAACCACCTAGTGTTGATGTTTTGTGACTAAATCATCACTTTGTCAGGGACATGGTGATTTCTATAAAAGTCAGAGGAATTGTTTGCAATAAACTAAAAGGCATATTGACCAATTAATTTTAAGGAGCTGCCAGTCTGTCACTAAATAATCCATAATTTTATATATTTATACTGTATGTCTGAAATTAAATTCCACTTGGTCTGATACAATTAGCATCAACTCACTCTATTATTATATCATATTTAAATTGAATTTAAATATTTCTCTGATAAAAAATAAAGTACTGTTTGATAAAATTAGCTCATGTATGCTATAACAACCTTAACATTGTCCACTATGCTAAAATACACACGTAGCCTATTACTTGCAAGCAGATGAGGTCAGAAAGGCATTTCATTTTTTTAATTAAGATTTTTCTAATGAGAAAAATGGAAGGCTCACTCTTTCTTGACCATCAGTTGTAATCTGATAATATATCCTGTGTATACTACACTTTATACACATTGGTTGTCCTCTGATCTAAACACTGAAATTCCAGTTGTACAGCATTGTTACCCGTGTCAACTTCTGTATATTTCATTGTTTGTACCTGCCTCTACACCCCTTTGAAAATAGGCACCTGCCCAAAGGGTTTTATGTGAAATAAAAACTAAACTAAAACAGTGTGGCTAGGGGTATATACTCATAGAAATTCTAGTAAGCCAAGTGATATATTAATTACCTCATAGTGAACAATACCTTGATGCATATACATAAATAATGTTACATGGTTATCCTAATGTTTATATAGATCATCTATATAGAATTTGTTACCTCAGTGTTATGCTGGTGCGGTGGCATAGTTTAACTAAATTCATTTGCATCCATATGTCCATCTGCATAAATACTTTGATGAATAAATCACTAAAAGAAATCACTAAATAAATGTGGGCAACCTGATAAAAGTTCCTTTTTTACACTCATCTTTATTATGGAAAAGAAACTTTTTTGTTTACACAAATTACAGTATTTAAATAAATGAAGGTGTTTCTCCATTCCAGTCTCCTGTCCCTGTCCTAAGCTTCTCCAGTGACCACCCAGCCACTAAGTTTGTCTGCTTCTACTCTAATTTAGACAGAGACTGGTGCTTAATGCACCCTTTAGTGAACTGTTCCCTTCCTCCTCCCATGCAATCTGGCCTTCCACAGGGATCACAGGGGGATCAGAACCCAGTGCCAGTCCTCTCTGAACTGATATGCGCTGTTGTCATCACCTACCTCAACCCTGGCTCTCCTTAGATTGCCATTAAATGATAGCATTTTATGTGAATCATTCGCAAAGTGGAAACATAATGGCACATTAAAGTCTGCTGCTATGATTGTAGGCCTCTGTACCTGATTTTTGTCCTCCCTGATCTCCTCAACTCCATTGATGTAGTACACCTTTAGGATACAATACAATAAATCCTTTGGTTAAACACTGATAGTCTCTGCTATGTGTTAGTTAAATGGGTTGCACTAACCTTGAAGTGCATGAGATGGTTACGTGACCATAGAAAAGGGGATATGATAAACCCCTCCACATTAATTCCTACAATAATATTAAGAGAAAACTGGATGAGTTTTGTATGTTCAATAACATCAGGAGATACAGGTTTTGAGCTTGGTGAGCTAAATGGACATTTGTCTTTAAATGCTCTGTGTTTACCTATAAGACCTATGAGGTCTTACATGGATCCCTTTCATATGTGACCTCACTAATATCTCAGATTGAAGGATGCCATGTTACCCCTGAAACAGCGAGCCAAATGGTCAACAACTATTTGCTACCTGAGGTTTCTTTTTTAACATGGTAGTATCATTTTCAGTTCTTGAATGCATGGGGATTGTTCTTCCCCCTCCCTGCAATGCTGTGGACCACCTGATGGAGCTAATATAATCCTACATAAAGAAGAACATGGGTGTATTTCCAATATAATTTTTTTTGTTTGTTGTATATTTTGTGTTTGTACAGACACATGGCAGACTTATTTATACAAGAGTTAGACTGGCGGTACAGTGATTATAGGCTGTGATCTGCTTAATGACCAGTACTGTTTAATACCATCAACCTTATGATTTGGAGATAGGAAACTGGAGAGTATTATATGTTAACAATCACTTCTATTAACAAAAAAACAGTAACAAAAATAAGTAGTTATGTCAGAGGTGCTAGTGAGTCACCATCCAAGATGGCCACTTGAACCAAAAGCTCTGACCTGCCTCATCAAGGGTTTGAAAAAGTCTGTGGTCATTAGCAGTGGTGTGTGATTCTAATCTAAATGGCTGGTCAGATAATTGAATGAGGAATGTACTGCTGTTTTTATTTTGAAAAATGGGCCACTGAGTGCTGAGAAATCATAAACTGTATTGTACCCCGGTTCCCTGACAGAAATAGTGGGAATGGCATCACAGAGCATCTCACTGCTGTCGGCTTAGTGGACCTGATGGAGATCAAAGCAATGTTGCAGACTCTGATAAGTGTGACTCCCACTAATAAGTGAGACTCCTACTATAAGAAAATTGGTCACAGTGGTGGAGCTGCTGGTGGAAGTTGCCAAGGTCTGGATAGTCGACACAAAAATATTTCTGAATAACATGGACATGAAAATGATTATTCTACAGGACAAGACGGTGGTTTTACAGACTCAAGTCCAGATGTTGTGGGCCAAGGCAGATGACCTCAAAAACTGAGGTCATCGCAATAACTGACAAATTGTTGGGGTACCAAAAGACAAAATCATGGATCTCTTTTTATAGTCCCTAATCCCACAGCTTTTAGACTACTATAGGAATTATCTCTGGAGGTATGGAGATTGTACAGGACCCTGGCACCCCATCCTAACAGAGGGTCCCCTTCACAACTAATCCTTGCATACTTTCTCTTTTATAGTGTGAAGGTTCAGATATTGTGGCTGGTGAGAGAAAAGACTCCCTTGCACTGGAATGGACATCACAGATACCTTTTTTTTAAAGATTTTTCAAAATACTTAGCTGATAAATTAAAAGCTTTCACTTTGGTGAAAAAGGATCTAACACAGGCTAAAATGCCATACAGTCTAAAGTATCTAGCCACACAGCAAGTTCTATGGGCTGACAGATGGCAAAGTTTTTACAACCCTCAAGAAGCTACTGACTTTCTAGCAAGGCAAAAAAATTAAACATCATGGTCCCTCATCCTATCAGTATTGTCACTCCACTGAATATGGGCAAAAAACAGAAGTGGGAAGGGCTTCCATGGGAGGCACACCCAGAAGATGGGATGATAATACCAATCACACCCCAATGCCAGCTTCTAAAGACCAGTGGCATAGGTAAAGGGGTAGCAATTGTACTCCTAAGGCCACTGTCCTACCCAAGAGACAAAACCACAGCAAAGGCTCTAAGTATTCTACCTCAGACTCCATCACACCTTCATGGGAGTTGGACCCCCTGCCTAAGTCTCCAGGGACACAGAAGAAGTCTAGCTTACAGAGGACCAGAGGGATAGGGACATTACAGGTAATCTGATCAAAACTGACTTTTGCGTTCCTTACACTGCCAGAAGAGGAAATTTCTCTCAGACAAAGCTGGGCAGTAATTGTAGAAGGTGAAACCCTGATATCATAGCCCAAAATGGAACAACATAAGGATTTACAGGGGAGACCGGATGTGCAGACAGCAGCTCATTGAATCAAGTCCTCCCACAATTTTTTTTCATGAACATACCACAAGGTGAACTGCTTTTGGGACTGTAAAGTTGTCCATATGCATTGTTCTTGCCTTTCTTGTATTTACCTGATGTACTTCAATTGCAGGTCTGGGTATGTGCCAACTTTTTTATCTCATACAAAAAAGATTTTGTTCTATGAAGTTTGTAACAACCTATGCCTCAGATATATTCCCCTTCCGAAGACAGTGGGATAGTGCATCTATCAACCATTCATGCACACCCAGAACACTGGAGGTCTAAAAATGTGTAACCATGGTGTTGGTATGAGGGCATAATTTATGGTTTCTCATTATAGCATGAATGGAGAGTCTTAACTCTCTCTCTCTCTCTCTCTCTCTCTCTCTCTCTCCACTCCATTTCTGTTCTCTTGTTGCTGTTCTTGACCCGGCCCCGGAGGGCACCAACTGTCGACTCTCTCTGAATGTTCAAATGTTTGCAGAGGAGCACTCAAGAGGTAGTGTAATGTACCTCATGAATGTTGCACCTCAATGGTTGGCAAGGTTCCCCCATGTACTAGAGAATTGGGAGTACCATAAGGACCATCAGTCCAGCACACTGTCTCCCCCATTCTTGTAATCTTACAAGGGAATAACATAATAGCAAGGAGCATCGAATTATTGGTACTCCTCCTCCCCATCCTTTCCTGCTCCACTCCTTAGCAATGCTGCCTGTCCCAGTAATGTTTGCAAACTGCCACACATGCAAATGGTAATGGAGGGAATAGTGGTAACAAGCTATGAATGTGATGCTGGGATGAGGGAGCAGCTGTTGTTTTCAGGTAACATAAACCAACTGGTTTTGCCTCCACTCCTTTCTAGCTGATTGCAAGGCATCAATGGACATCTCTTTCCTAACAGCCTGATTACTCAAAGTGCAAGGTTTGAGAGACCGTGCATTGTACCTCATGAAATGTTCAGCACAAAGGTGAGGCAGTGTCCCCTTTTGTTTGAGGAGGAGAGCTGTAACAACCTTATTTTTTTCTTTTGAACTTTATGTTTATTCAATTTTGCTTGAACAAGTCATAATAACACAGTTAATGGAAATCACAGTTAGAGACAGCATATATAAGCATCAGATATTTGACAGTCCATTAAATAGTGGTACCACACGTGGGGTACACACTAAATGTCCATTGGCCTCATCAAAAGAAGAGGTATCCAGATTATCTAGAAAACTAGCCTCACTATGACCTGTGAGTAGTAAAAAGAAAAAAGATAGGTATAATCATAATTAGGCAACATGGCTTATTTTAGCCATTGTCCCCGCAGCTTATACAGTATTTTTAAAATGTTAGGTATATTGGTTTGATCAGCCCCTCGAGTAAACCAACTCTAGTTACATACAGTGTAACCCCCTTATGTCCAGGCCATTATTTCCTTCACACCCGGAATGCATCAAAGGGAAAAATTAGGTAATTGTATGAAGGATATACTCTCAGGATACTGATCTTCCCCCTCCCTCCAAACAGGACTGAACACAATATGAAATGATTTCCTAGCCTAAAATATTAACTACTATTCTTAGATCAGCAGTGGTGGAGCATCTGAGAGGTAGTATTGGTCTTTTACAAATGTTCCTGCACAGCCAGTCAGCTCTACCACCTCCTCACTTTCTCCCGCTCCCTCTCTAGCTGATGCTGCCACTGTCAGCGCTGTCTGCAAGTTGTCACATGCTCCTGAAGTAACGACAGGACATTAGAAAAGGGCTAAAATCCTAGACAGAATGCCATCTGCTGTGTAAAGTAATGTAGGTGGTAACAGCAAGTGTGTGATAGAACACAGCGAGTGAAAGGTTCAGCTGGTTCCTCCGCTCCACATAACCATGCCTGCATTGAACAAGCAAGATGTCCTTCACGATACATACCCAAAAAGTCAGTCTTACTCCTCTTGGGGGGAGGGTACCACAATGGTCTTCAGCCAAATATAGGGGTTCTACTTAACAAGTAGGATGGCTTAGGCTATTTATCATACTGTGAAACTGAACCTTTGCCTTTGCTATAAGAGTGAAAGGCATTATGTGAATCCTCTAAGTGTCTGCTGGAATCCCCCCATATGTAATACTTTGCATGATTTGTCTGGTGATGATGAAGACAAGCATTTTTTTTCTTCCATATAGGTTTATTTATTCCTCCTGGCAGGACAGACAGCTTACATCAACCCTGTTCCTGTCATCCACAACTGTCTCCAGTGGCCCCTGGCATACAGGGCTGTATTTCCTGTGGGTTGCACCCCAGTGGCAGGGCCAGAAGAGGAGGGGTCCTGCTTCCCCCTATCAACATATGCAGATTGGCTCTGGACACGGAGCAGTGGAGTGGGCCATGGCATGATGGACAGGGCTTCATGAAGCCTATCTTCCAACTTTTTTCCTTCATTTTCTCCCCAACTCCACAAATATACAGTGAGCATGTTGTGCGAGCTCTACCTCCATGGAGACACCCCCAGTACTCTATACATGAAGCCTGTCACACAGCATGACTCTTATGCACTGCCAGCTGGATTCCTCCAGGTGATGGTCAAGTGATGAGTCACAGACACCCACCTCCTTGAGGGAGGAGCACTATCCTTCAGACATTCAATCCTTTTGACCCTCGCTGAGCCCCAGCAACCCACATCCATTCCTGAACATGGATCTCTGGTGAGTCAGGAGGTAAGGCACTTTCAGTGCCTCTGCCCTCCATGCCACTGGGCCGGCTTTCTTTTATTTTGTTTTATACATTGGACACCTATGCAGTATTGACCCAAGGGAGCATGGAAGGTACAGTTTTACACTGAAAAGCCTGCCATATCTCAGCCATTGGAGGATGGTTCCTCTCTATGGTGGAATATCCTTATAGCCTCCCCCTAGTTCCTGCTCCCAAAATAGATTACAGAGCTGCTGGTCCTAGCAAGTGATTGCAATCAACAAAGGGGAAACAAGTTAGTAGCCCTGGCTATTTGGGAAATTGAAGAACAGTGAGACAGGGGAATTGGGGAGACACCTGGCATGCTACCATAATGCAGATGGGGAGAGGAACTGAGTCAATGGCTCATGCAGTACATTATGCTCCCATGGAAAGCCCTACAGACCAAAGAAGGTGTGCTTAGCCAGTTGGCGTACAGGCCGCACACCGCAGTAGAGTAGATACATGCTTAACTCCAGTAAGGAGACGATCAGAGAGCTGAATCAGCTTTGAGCACAAGACCTGGCAGGGGAAGGATGCAAAACCAAGCTCTTCCTGAAATGACCTCAAGGCAGAAAAATAGCAGGAGAAGTGATGTGTCTACCACATATTGACATAATAGCCGAGTATGCCTCAGTTCCCCTTCCCCCAGAAAATCAGATTTCCCCAGAGAACAGTCATGACAGGGGTGTCTGCTTTCTTTCCCCCCTGCTGGGCAGTACAATGCATAGCTCCTCAAAAGCAATATTAAGCATTCCACCCCCAAATTGGTTACAATTACTAAGAAGGCAAGATAAACTATTAGGTTCACTCAGAAGCTCAAGTAGCCATGTACAAATAAGACATTGGCCCCAGGATAGGCCCACACTGCTGTGGATAAATAGTCCAAACATGCAGTAGTAATTGAACTTAACCAATTAAGTACTAGGCGGGAGACTGTGTACCAAACAGGGATTGGGACATAGGGGGTCTGTATGAACCTGCCTGTCCAGAAACTTTCTTGGATTTGGTACTGTAGTTTAGTGCTAGTAATAATGATTCTTATTAAGTTAAGTTATTCCACAAATGTTAGAGCACTGCCAAGAGATACTAAAGAAATTAACTGCATGCAGGTGATACAAGGAATTGAAATATCAGTTGCAGGAATGCCAACTTTTAGGAATCTTTGTGGGTGCTTATTGCCAGTAGGTAGTATTTTTCCTGTGGCCATGTTCCCTAGTAATCCTTTGTTGCAGGCTACCCTCAAAATATTGAGGGTGCTTATGTCAACTTTGTGGGTGCTAGAGCACCCAGGCACCCATGGAGTCGGCTCCTATGATCAGTTGTCGTATTTATGTGGTTTACAAACCATAATGTCTCAATTTCCATCTTACAGAACTTCTGTTCTATCACTCTAACTTCTATTCTTATCTTACGTGTCTCTGGGAGCATTCAGGGGATGGTGGCTGTGGACCCGCACCAGTGAGCCCACAGTGGGGGACTAAATTGTGCAGGTAAAAGCATGCTTTGTTACTGGAGAGACATGGCTAGCATTGCTAACAAAAATCAAAATGACTGAAATAAAATGGGTAACATGGAACATTCAGGGGATAGATCATCTGATTAAATGAAACAAAAAATCCTCACATACCTGAACTCAGTAAAATGTGCTATTGTCCTAATTCAAGAGACATACCTGTTAGAACAGGAAGCAGCTAAGTTGGCCAGAGGATGGGTGAGCCAAGAAATCTCAAGCGGTTTCACCTTAAAAAAAGGGGGGTATCTATTCTAATCAGAAAGGGGTGTTCCATGGCAGTAACAGTACTGGGTGATTAAAAAAGCATGGCTCAAACTGGACCCACTGGCACAAAAAATGTGGGTCAAAAGAGGAAGCTGTCGGGTCAAAAAAAAAATTGAAGATTTTGTACAGTTCACTTTTCCTTCCTTTACATATTGTTACTAAGTAGGTGCATCAATCTGGACCCCCTGGCAGAGGAAAGGGGTAATTTTTGAGTGGGCTGCAACTTTTGCCCTTTCGGTGCATGTTAGCACTGTCCCTGGATGTATACGTCAATAATGAATACAGAGGGTAGATGGGTCATAGTTGAGGGACAGATTCAGTCCTGGCAGGTAATCTTTGTAAATGGCTATGCCCTGAATGCTAATGATACTCCATTTTTTTCTTAACCTAGTGCAGCAAATCTCTGAGGTCCTTACCCCATATTGCATGGTAGCTGTGGGAGGGGACCTTAACTTAGTACAAGACAAAGTCCCAGATAGGACACCACAGGAAACTGGGGGGACTTCACACCAGCATGCAAGGATGGCACTAGCAAATAGTTGTAAAGAATTAGAACTCATAGATAGTTGGCCCTTCCTGCACCATACAGATAAAGACTACACTTTCAGATCACCCAGATTTGGCACCTGCAGTCGAGTGAATTATGTCCTAACTAGTGCACAATACTCTTCAGAGGCACTGGACAGAACTATACAACCAATTATCCTATCTGACTATGCCCCATCTTACTCACAACAGTTGTATCAAAAATGGTAGTGAAAACCCCACATACGGAGAATTAACACACTACTGTTGCAGTCTGCTGAGTTCTGCAAATGGCTAGTGGAAGAGACTACATACTACTTTCAATCCAATAGAACTGCAGACATTTCAGAAGCCACAGTATGGAATGCCTTTAATGCATTTATCAGGCGGAGAATAATCAGCTACTCCTTCCATGAGAATTAAAAATAGAAACAGGAGATAACATTTCTTACTTCCCAACTTAAGGAGGCCGAGGAGAAATATTATGTGTAGACATCTAGGACTACAGAGGCACTGAGAAACATAGAAACACAGACAGTGACATCAGAAAAAGACCACTGGTCCCCAGTCTACCCACAAACTCTGAAAAAAGGAACCCATTGTCCATGCAGGATTCTAACCCACATGCCACCCCCATGCTCCCTGCCCTACCGCTATCACCCTGAGCAACCACTAAGCCCCTCATTCTGTCCCAACCATGTCTGAAGCCATTAATAGTTTTGGTGCCCACCTCATCAGCTGGTGGATTGTTCTACAGCTCCAGCACCCTTTCTATAACACTTAGACATTTTACACTGAGATATAGGCTAAACACCATACACCACCAACAGGCAGAGAGAGGTGCTTTTATTTGTGTCCCAGCGAGTGAGTGGAACAGTGAAAGAGTGGAACAGGTGACCAGTGTCTTAGACATCAGCAGGCATCAGCAGAAGGAAGCAAAGAAGCAGGGGACTCTGCTGGTCAACTAGGGTAAGGCACCTGTTCACTACTATGTAATAGTCACTGCTGGGAAGGGCGGAAGGTCAAAGGTAGGCCAAAACTAATAACAGGAGAAACACCCTATCTAGGGTAGGAGTATAAAGAGATTTAAACAAGGCATGGAGGACAGACAAATAGAAACAAAAAGGAAAGGAGATTAGTAAGCAAACTGGGTAGCTTAGGAGAGGGCTAAAAGGTGGTACATTGGGTAAGAAATTGGTTAAGGGATAGGGGACAGAGGGTGATGGCAACTGGAGTTCTTTCAGAGGAAGAGATGGTGACCAGTGGGGTGACTCAAGGATCAGTACTGGGACTGGTCCTCTTTAATGTCTTTATAAGTGACATTGTAGAGGAGCTGGAAGGGAAGGTCTGTCTCTTGTGGATGACACCAAACTCTGCAATAGGGTGGACACTCCAGGTGTGTGTGTAAAGGATGAACAGTGACCTGAGAAAACTTGTGGAGTGGGCAAAGGTATGTTAGTTGGGTTTCAGTGTGAAAAAGTGCAAAATAATGTACTTAGGGCACAGAAACCCAGGACCTGAGTACAAAGTGGTGGTGGGGGGGGTGGTACTGATGACCACCAAGCAGGAAAGAGACCTGGGAGTGATCATATTGGCTGACCTGAAGGGTTTCTAGGCAGTGTGACAAGGCAGTTGGGAGGGCAAGTGGGTTGCACCAGCAGGAAAAGGGAGGTCATAATTCCACTATACAAGATGCTAGTGAGGCCCCACCTGGAGTACAGTGTACAGTTCTGGAGACCATACCTGCGTGAGGACATAGACAGGGTAGAGAAGGTTCAGAGGAGGGCAACAAAGATGGTGCATGGATTGCATCACAAGTCCTATGAAGACAGGTTGAAGGAACTGAACATGTACTCCTGGAGTAGAGGGAGGAGAGGGGATATGATAGAGACATACAAGTATCTTACAGGGAGGAACAGGGTGCAGGAATACACTATTTTTAAGCGAAAAAGATGTTCCAGGACTAGAGGGCATGGGATGAAGTTAGAGGGAGGACGATTCAGAGGAAACATGAGGAAGAATTTCTTCACAGAACGGGTGGTGGACAAGTGGAACACCCTTCCAGAGGAAGTGGTGGAGGCTGAAACAATCACGGGATTTAAGAATGCATGGGATAGACATAAAGGAATTCTGGAGGTCAGGGGTAAGGGGCAACAGACTTCTAGGAAAACATAAACTGAACTTACAAGCTCAAATGGGCAGACTGGGTAGGCCATAGGCCCTTATCTGCCGACACTGTCTATGTATCTATGTTGCTGGGGTGCATAGGGAGGGGTATCACCAGCAGAAAGAGAGAGGAGGTGTTGCCTCTGTATAGATTGCTGGTAAGACCCCACCTAAAGTACTGTGTTCAGTTCTGGAGACTAGATCTCAGAAAGGGCATAGACAGAGTGGAAGCAGTCCAGAGGAGGGCAACTAAAATAGTACAGGGTCTTCATCAGAAGCCCTACAACGAGAAATTAATGTACACCCTGGAAGAGAGCACAGAGAGGAGGATATAATAAAGACCTTTAAATACCTCACAGGAGTAAACAAAGCACAAGAGGGAAGTATTTTTCAGACAAAAGGGTGCTCAAAGACAAGGGGCCATGATAAGAATCTAGAGGGGGTAGATTCAGAGGAGATGTGAGGAAATACTTCTTCACAGAAAGAGTGTTAGATTCCTGGAATAGCCTTCCAGTAGAGGTGGTGGGGGAAAAAACAGAGGTGGGGTTCAAGAATACATGGGGTAGGCATAAGGGAATCTTAAGGAAAGGGAAGGGGTGGGTGAATGGGCCAGAGATCAAGGCTGATGCCAAGGTATTGGCCAAAGTGATGACAACCAGGTTGGAAAAGGTGCTTTCATACATAATCCACAGGTCTCAAATGAGGTGCATGAAATGGAGGCAGGGGTATGGTAATCTCAGGATGATAATCAACCTACTGGAATGATCCCATCAACTCCCTTCATCATCTGCATTTATTTCAGTGAATGTGGAAAACGCCTTTGACTCTGTGGCATGGGACTATCTATATGAAGAGATGGGAAAAGTGGGCACAGGCCCTAACTTTATTTTATGGGTTAAAGCACTGTATGCATCCCCTTCAGCAACAGTGCTAACAAATAGGTTGATATCATTCAAATTTGTACTCCCCTGAGGGGATCATACAGGAATGTCTGCTATCCCCTCTACTTTTTCTCATGGCATGGAACTGTTGGGGGTGGCTATTCTCCAAGACCAGGAAATCGAAGGCATACCAATAGGAAGCCTCAACTGTAAAATACTGGCCTATTTGGATGATCTTTTGGTTACCCTGACAGTGATCCCGAAGTGACATGTCAAGTTGTCCGAGTCATTCCGCTCTGTGACAACTTGCACTGGACTATTAGGTCTGGCATCATTTGGTTCCCTGCTTAATTTATTCCCAAGCTGCACCTCCTGGAGTTTATTTTATTATACATATTTATGTTGGGGATGAACTATCACAGAATGATTTGTACAGGGGGATGATTGACGCAGGAACTTATAGTATAGCACGAGTTGTCATGGAGGTGATGGACCGGGCCGAACTGACATGAAGCCAGATCCTACAATCTCTACCAAGAGTCCTTATTCTCATTACAGAATCTGGAGATATTTATGGCTTAAAAGTACACTGGAACAAGATTTAATTTTTACATATTGATAAATGCAGGCCCGACTTGGCCAGAGTGGGCAGCATACCCTTACCTGGGTACCTCAGGGTCTCAAATATCTAAGCATGACCATCACTCCCCATACATGGGATTTAGTACAGACTAATATTCCCCCCTTAGCAGAAATTACATTTGAAACAGAAAGTTGGAAACATTGAACCTCACCTTTCTAGGTGAGCCTTCAAAATGATGACCCTTCCTAAATTAATCTGATGTTTGAATAACCAAGCCTAGTATGCCCCTCAGTGACATGGAAGCACATAGATAAACTTATTTTACATTTACATGGCAAGCAAAACCTCCATGATTCAGTAGGAAAATACTCAGGGCACCCACTTATAGGGAGGGATGGAACCTACCTTGGTTATTGAGCTACCATAGTACACAAGAAATAAAGCAAATCCTTGTTGCCCTTACTTATCTGGTTAAGGACACCCTGCTATTGGTAGAGACAGAGCAAAGCCCTTAAAAAGGCCACACCTCAGTATCACTCCTCCTCACAGCAGATGCTCATCTGAAAGGGAAGGTGCTACCTAACACAAAGTTTTCTGGAACAGTGTGGACAAAGATAGCAAAAATGCTTGGCTGCACAGACTTAAGGCTGGGAAGATATGAACCCTTATGGAATAATACCCACCTCATGATAGGGGGCAGAGTTTAGAAATGGGACACTTGGCTCCAAAGGGTATTTGAGAGATAGGGTAGCTGTTAGAACTAGATACTGGATATCTGAAATCCTTCACGCAACTGCAGAAGGAGTTTCACATTCCTCACACAGACCGCTTGAGATTCCTTCAGATTGGACATGCCCTCCACCTATAGCTGACTCGTAATGCAACACTGAAGAAAACAGTAATGTTGGACATGATCTGAGGGTGGATGAAACAGCATTGACTGTGGAGAGGGTCTCATATATCAATGCATTCAAAATACCCATCTGCTGGATTGGGAAGAATCTAAACTCAAATGGGTGTATGATTTTAATGCCCCATCTCATAGGAGAGTTTAAAAAAATGTTGGCCCACAGAGGCTCTCCGGATCCTAGTGCCCAGTTAACTGGTTTGATTTTGGTTTATTTATTTAAAATCTGGTGAATCCTTGAGCACGTACTGCCCATTTTCATAGGCAACCAGATATAAATGAAAGAAAATCTGACAATCGGCAATATACCTCAACTCATACAAAACACATATATGACAAGTAAACATGTATAAAAAACAAAGAATAAAAACAAAAACATAAACATTTACAGGAATTTCCATTGATCAAGAGTTGATAAAAAAAAATTGCCAACCTCATATTAAATCTATTTAAACCAAACGACATATCAGTAAGATGTTGCGGCAAAGAATTATAAAAATTAGGATGTTGATGCTACAATGATTTCTGGTCCCAGCTAGTCCTGAGTGTAGAGGTTTTAAAGCAAGCAGACTCCTGAGATCTAGTGTGTTCCAGTGATGCTTTAGGTTGAAAATATATGTTATAAATAGCCGGAACTTTATTTAACAAAATCTTTCTTGCGGTTACACCAAGCTGGAGCTTGATTCTAGCAGACAGGGAGGGCCATTGAACCAAATTCAGGGGGACACAAAAGGCATCTTTACATGCAGAGATCTGTATCACAATGAGCGATACAGATCAGCTGCAATGTTACTTTTCTGCAGTGTACAGGTAATCGGTTCTGCAAGAAAGCTGAAAGTTCACCAAGTCCGTGTTCCCTACTTTCCTGGGTTTACAGAGTTTTCTTCCATTCCACCCAACCATGTAAAAGCGCCCTTATGCTCATTTTGGTGCCAGGACAACAAGAATCCCATGCTCTCTTGGCTGTTCCAGAGCGGATTGCCTGTACATAGCACAAAAAGTGTAATGTTGCAGTTGATCTGTACTGCTTGTTGTGATACAGATCCCTGCATGTAAAGGCAATCCACTCTGCAACAGACCCACCAGAACAAAGCACCATCACAGAATGCACATCCTATGTAAAAGCGCCTAAAGATTGAGTACTTGCTGACAATTGAGTAGCAAACCTGGCAATCTGGTTGTATAAAACTTTGATCATCAAAATCTCTATCTCAGGAGCCAGCGAGTAAAACAGTAAGCCATAATCAATTAAAGGAAGTAAAAAAGTTTGTTATAATGAAAGTCTTGCAGAAGTTAACAAGAATGCATTAATCCTGTAGAGTGCACCTAATATTTGATGGAGCTTTTTAATCAAATATTACCAAATGACGAAAAGTACAAATTGACGTCAAATGCTTTGAACCTACCTTACTTACGAGTTCACAACAAATTTGGTGGTATTACTTTACAAATGAATATGGTTAAATCTTGGAATCTGGTGTCAACAGAGCTAAAGGCAAATTTTTTTTAGATGAATTTCAGACTGCACTATGGAAAGCCTTATGTACAACTTGTAAATGCTACACTTGAGAATAACAGAATATTTTAACATTGTGTAAACAGTTTTTGCGTAAATGTCTGTATTGTTTGTGGCTATACAGGGCATCTTGTTGAAAACAGGGACTTTGTTCTTAATGTTTGTACCTATATAAAATAACATTTTAGCAATCAATCAAATATGAAATATGAGGACTGCAAGTTAATGAATTATCAATATATAGGCTCAGATATTTAAAAAAAAGACACTTGTTTGATATTAATGCCTTTCAATGTACAAATAGCAGTACTGACTTCAGTAGACATTTTCTTTTTTGAGTTATGAAAAACCATGAATTTTGTTTTTGAAGCATTCAGAACAAGCTTATGTGAAAAGAACCAGTGCTGTACCAAATCAAAATCAGATTGTATTCTATGTTGTAATTCCCCCATATTATCACCCCAAGTAAAAATCACAGCATAATCTGCCTACAATAAAATATTAGACTTTGTGCAGACCCTAGGAAGCGTATTAGGAAACAAGCTAAAGAATAACAGGCCCAGTATTGAACCCTGTGGGACTCCAATGGGAACTGGAGACAGAGAAGAAAAACAATTAGCAGTTTTGGTTTTCTGAAAGCATTCTCTCAGATGGCTTTGGCACCAGTCCACCACATCCTCAGAACAGCCAAGATTACCCAGGCCCTTGATCAAAAGCTGATGGTTAACAAGTTCAAAGGCTTTGATAAGATCTACATATACCATCTACATAATTCAGAAGAAGATTCTGGGTCCGTGGCACAGATCCCTGGCATGACTGCAACACATGGGGGTAAATGTTCCAAATGAAGATATACCCTCAAGGAAAGGAGGGAGAGGGGGGGCATGATATAAACTTTCAAGTACCTCAAGGGAATCAACAAAGTCCAGAAGGGTAGCATCTTTCAGAAAAAGAGATGTGCAAGACCAAGGGGGCACAATTTGAAGACAGGGGGGTGGCTCAGGGGCAAAGTGATGAAGTATTTTTTCACAGAGAGGGTGGTGGACACATGGAACAGCCTTTCTGAGGAGGTCATGGGGGTCAAAAACAATGGGGGAATTCAAGAATACATGGGATAGAGGAAGAAGTAGGCTGTTGGTTAACTAGGATCTGCAGCTTATCTAATAGGTAGGGAAATGGGCAGACTGGGTGGGCCAAGTGGTCCTTATCTGCTGTCAGAGTCTATGTTTCAATGTTTCTAAGGCTGGAACTGCAAAGATAACCCTGCCCATATCGTGCATATACTATGAACATGTCTCATTAGCCAAACATTCAGAGGGGACATAATCCAACAAGGTAGGCACATTACAGAGAACTAACTCACACTCTCCCCACTGTACTGGATATTAAGGGACACTGAACATCTTTGAGAGGTGGAAGACATTGTCAGAGACTACTCTTCTCTATTTCCATGGAAGCAAAACAACAGATCTTGAGGAAATGGACACAGCCCAAAGCACTCACTCTGACAGCCTGGGAAACAGGGCTATCCCAGATGGCAGCCTACCTACCTGACAGTTTTACATGCATTGAGGACACAGGAGCAGTTTCAGAATATTTGGGACCCCTGATTAAAGTTTATGGAAAGATGGGACAATGGTTAAACTATAATCCCTGAGAGCAGACAAGGATGGGTAGTACACTCTTGCATATCAGGTTCTCTAACCTCTGATATGCTTTAGTTAGGGTATATTTCTGGGGGCTTCTAATGAGGACATTTGAATACCTGAGAATATAAAGTAGAAATTCATGGAAAAGTTTACTGACATGCTAGAACAGTGGAAAGGGAAGAAAAACTGCTTTCAGATACAATACAGAGAGTGGAGTTGGACACTGGTTTACGAATGGAAACATCTGCATTATATCCCAAATGACTTTCAAGTACATCATTATAGTGAAAGGAATAACACCTACAGTGATCTAAATTGATTATTTCTCAAAAAGAAAAGTTCTTTACTGCTATTTCCTCTGTATTTTTCTCTTTTTAAGATGTTAGGACAAATTAGGACACACATGGTTGTTTACAGTTACTGTATGTAATCACTTTAAAGTGTTTTTAATCAAGATAGCAGAGTATAATAGTACACAGTAAAAGACATGGAGAAATTATTATATTGTCATTATATATATATATATATGTATGTATATATATATATATATGTAAGTAGATGATAGAGCCTTTATCTTCGCAGAATTCCAACAGTTGTATTTCCAAGGGGATTTCCCAGGCCATTATTTGTACAGCTATGCACTGAATTGCTTAATGTGCATAGTATGAACAAAAATGTTCAATTAAAATTTGTCATACAAAAAAAAATGTAAAACCATGTACTTCACAAAATAAGACATTGCCAACCATGCACAGCTCATCTAGGTTTCCAGCTCATGGTTTCTGCTCACATCAGGGACCTCTTGAGCTATACTTTCGTGGTCTCTATGATGTCATCAGTACTCGCCAGTGGAGACACAGCCTTGTTATGCATAGTTACTCATGCATTATTCTCCAAGTGCTAAACATGGCTGAAAAAACTAAAACTGCCCTAGTGAAGACTCTGTGAAGGCCTGAAATTTATTGCTGCTAAAAAAAGAAATATGGCATTTTGTTCTCCTGGCTTACAAGCATGTAATCCCTACCCGGTCTACCATTTGTTTCTGACAGCAATACAGCTGGGTTTGGGGAGGAATAGGTCACTCAGCACAAAGGCTAGGTTTGGCTACTCTGCACAGGGGGACCCAAGTAACTTTGAACACAGGAAGCATTAACTGTAATGTCCAATACCAGAAGTGGGATTCTAAAGTGTGACTTTTTATTCACATCCAAACAGAATAAACAAAGCATAGGTATACCCCCATGGGGCTACACTCCTGGTAATGCAGATTAAAAGAGACCAGAACACTTCCTCAACACTTTTGCCCTCAGGCTCTGAACCCACTGGGCACACAGCCCGGACTCGTACGCTGCTTTAGGTTACACAGCCTGAACTTGTACACTGTTCTGGATTTTCCCTGGCTCGGCTCCCTTGCCAGCCACTTGGACACCTTCCATACTTCATGGAAACATTTTCTGGTGGTTCCCTAAACCACCTAAGAGCACCATGGCTCCATCAGGGAATCTTCCTTTCAATCCCACATCTGGTTACTTTCCTCAGGCACTGGCCAAGTACCTGAGGGAAGGCAAAAGGTGTCTCAGAGCAAATCCGTAGAGGTGAATTTGGTTACTGCTGATGGGGGGTCTCCCACCTCTTGCTCCCACAATTCATACCTGGCTATTTCTCTGGACAGTAAATACCTCATCCTGTAAAGCTTTGTAATGCTCTCGCATTTTGGTCAAAATCTCCTCCAGCTGCTGGCTACGCTGGGCCTATCACAGGTAGTTACCTCCTCAACCCATATAGGGGGTCATTCATTGGATCTGATCTTTCTTCTGGGTGTGGAGATTACTGATCTGGGGGTGTAACCGGTCAGGTGGTCTGACCACCACACCATAATGTTCAGTTTCAGGGTCCCCCCAATAGGTCTGCCCCTATGGAGTTGGTTCAGTGCCGTCCTTTAAGGGGGATTAACCCCAGTGACCTACCAGCAGTGCTGGACCTCTCGGGCTTGTCGAGTGAATTCATGAGTCCAGATGATCTTGTTCTAGCCTATAATAAGGCTGTTGGAGATGCTCTGGACAAGATTGCTCCTGTTCATGTTCAGCTTCTCACTCTTTGCCCAAAGATCCACTGGATTGATGGCTCCTTGAAGGAGATGAGGCGAGTTGGTCGAAGGATGGAGAGAGTTTGGCGGAAGTCTGGCCGTGATGATGACAGGCTTAGATTGATGGCACATTATGATAGCTATCAATCAGAAATCACCCGTAAGAAGGCAGAATTCCTGTCCAGGGAGATTTCTGCTGCACAGAATCGACCGGCTCAGCTTTTCTGGATTGTTGACAGATTGTGCAATCCAATCTGTCTCCAGCCCAGAGAAGCTTTTCCTCAGCTAAGATGCGAGGTGTTTGCTTGATTCTTTGCAGATAAGGTTGCCGGCATCAGGTCTGGCATCGGCTCATCCTCCTTTATGAGTGATTGCAGTGGTCGACGGGAAGCGACTGGCACTTTGTCTGTCTGGTCAGATTTTCACCAGCTGGATTTCAATGACATTGTGAAGATCATCCAAACACTGCGTCCAACCAGTTGTAGTTTGGATCTGGGCCCTACACCCCTTTTGATGAGTCGTGTAGATGTTATCTGCCCGATCCTTGCTGACATTGTCCGGAAGTCCTTGGAGAGGGGAGTGTTTCCTGACTCCCTCAAGGAGGCGGTTGTTCGACCACTCCTTAAGAAGTCCTCCTTGGATCCAGACTGTCTAGCTAACTACCAACCTATCTCTAACTTGTCATTTGTTGGTAAAGTTATTGAAAAGGTGGTTGCACTGCAGTTGGATGATCATCTTATAACTCACAATGTCTATGATACTCTCCAGTCCGGTTTTAGGAAGAAGCATAGCATGGAGACTGCTCTTGTTCAGGTATTGAATGACCTCCTGATGGCTAGAGATCGAAAGGCATGTACCATTCTGGTCCTTCTTGATCTCTCTGCTGCATTTGACACTGTAGACCATGGTGTGCTGTTGAAGCACCTGCAGTTTTTATGTGGACTGCCTGGTACAGTCCTAAACTGGTTCCATTCATACCTTACAGGCAGGTCTCAGAGAGTGACCACTGGAATTTATTCCTCTGGCGCTCACTCCCTGCCTTGTGGGGTGCCACAGGGCTCTATATTAGCCCCCATGTTGTTTGCAGTGTATATGCTGCCATTGGGAGACATCATCAGATGATACAGTTTGAGTTTTTACTGCTATGCAGATGATACTCAGCTGTATTTGTCCTTTCTGCCCAGACAGAATGATGCCGTCTCCATGCTAAATAGTTGCCTTGCCGAGATCAGATCTTGGATGAGTTCCAGCTGGTTGAGACTGAATCCAGACAAGACTGAAGTGTTGGTTGTGAATCTGGGTCATCTGAGGGCGGGTTGGGGGTTGGACAACCATCAGGTTTATTACTTAGTGGTGTGCCACTCACCACTTCAGATCAGGTGCGTAACCTGGGCATTATTTTTGATGATGGCTTGACCTTAAAATCTCAGGTGTCAGCTGTCGTCAAATCCTCTTTTTATCATCTGAGGAATATTGCCCGGGTAAAACATCTGCTTCCCTCGGATGATCTTCTAACATTAGTTCACGCCTTTGTTACGACCCATCTTGACTACTGCAATTCCCTCTACCTAGGGCTTCCAGGGGTTGATATCCGCCACTTGCAACTGGTGCAGAACGCGGCAGCCAGGCTTTGAACTGGGACATCTAGATCCAGTCATATTACGCCTGTGCTCTGTGGACTGCACTGGCTGCCTATTCCGTGGCGGATCACCTTTAAGTTTGGCTTGCTAACTTTTAAAGCCCTACATGATCAGGGACCTGGCTACTTTAAAGATCTCCTGGTATCTTACAGCCCCCTCTGCCCTCTCTGTTCTGCCGATGAGGGATTACTAGAGATTCCCAGGGTATGATTAAAGATGTCTGGTTCCCATACTTTTGCTTTTTCAGCGCTGACCCTGTGGAATTCTCTACCTCGTCAGTTGAGAGAATGCCCAACCATGAGTAGATTTAAAACTGAGCTTAAAGCTTATTTATTTGATCTGGCTCTCCCAAATGATTTATAATGTAATATAATGTAATTTTTAATGCTATTTATATTGGCTGTCTGTTTTTATGTTAAGCACCTTGGTTTTGAAAGGCGCTATAAAAATAAAGCTGAATTGAATTGCAAATGTAGATTCTTGCCAAATGTATTTCACATTCCATCTACTTGTCTTGCTTCCCATTTGTGCTGGACTTGAACATACTTTTAAGTGGCATTGTCCATTACTCTAGATCCCCCACTGAGTTAAGCAGTCCAATCCCCAATTCTCTTCACTCTTTGTGCTGGACTTGAACATACTTGAATTAATTGGCATTGTCCATTACTCTAGACCTTCCACAGGTTAAGCAGTTCAATCCCCACTTTCCAACTGTACTTGGCTGTCTTTTCCTGATCCCACAGTAATAGTCCCTTTAGTTTTCTTCTGTTCAGGTGAAAACACTTGGCCCTTTTTCAGCGTGAACTCACCCTTTGGTTGCAGGTGTCCCACAGGTGTTTCCTCCACAAGGAATCTTCCGCTCAGAGCTTCTGGTGCCTCAGCACAACTTGAACAGGCAGCTTCTTTCCCTTAGCTGGACCCACGGGGTTTGCCCCTGGAAAACAGGCAAAACCCTTCCCCCCATCCCCTCAGGGATGGGGCTACTGAACCATTGAAAGCGGTCTCCACCACTTCAATTACCAGTTCCTGTGTTCCTCTTCAGGTGAAAACACACACCTTCCCAAAAGTACCTCTAAAACAGAGCATAAACCTCTGAGAGCCTGCACAAACTCTGCTGCACTACAGTCTGTTACTCAGAGTGCACACAGACTTGCTTTGAATTCCCCAACTTTCTACTCTAACCTCCAACTGCAACACTCCAGTGTGGCTTATGCAGCTGCGACAGTTCTAAAATGATGTCATCCCTCAGTCTCAGCTGAGACTGAGAACAGAGTGAGACAGTGTGAAATCCATTTAACTGGAGTTTCACAAGCTGCCTTCCCTGCCTACCACTAGGTCTTACTGGGGTTCTAGTAACCCCGGGTAACAGGGGGGTTACACAAGAACAGTAGTTTTTTTTTTTAACGTGTCTCTTTGTACTCCCCAGTACTGGAGTCCCCACTCAGTCAGGAGATAGCTAGGCACCCCCTGCTTCTCCACCTACCTGTAGCCCCAGTAGCCACCCATGGAGCCGTGGCTGTACCCCCCAGGTGGGTACAAGGTGGGGCCCGAGCACCCCAAGAACTTCTTGTTTTGTCGGGTCCCCCAGTCGAGGTCAGGTAGGTGGAAGCAATCAGGGTTCATGCCAGCACTCCTTCCCCTTGGTGCTCCAGTGCTTCTTTCTGCCATTTTCTCCCCTGTGTGTGGTGTGCGCCCCGATGTCAAGGCGCTACTTGCCAACGTCCACCACACGCCTCGATCTGTTCCTCCTGCTACTGCAGGACTTGTCATACCCCAAGCCTCCACTTGGGGTCAGACAAAATTCGGACCTTGGTCCCCTCTCTCCCTTCCCCGGAGAAGACGAGCAGTCATGGGACACTCGAGCCTTCTCCCCCGGTCGGCCCTCCAACGGCCCGGGCTTGTTCACGAACCTGAACACAGTAGTTTTTAATGAATAGTCAGAAGCACAGTTAACACATTGCATTAACTCTCCACAAGTGCATGTTATTGATGATAAAGAAAAAAAATAAGCATTTCTGTCAATTTTTCTACATTTTTTATTTTCTGTCCAGTTCTGAAAATTAATAAATCAACTATGGGTAAACAAGGTTTCTTACTCTCACATTAAGAGTCTATTTTCATATCATGACTGCATAATCCACTATGTTAAAAACATTGGCTGCTACCATGGAACTGACTGATGTTACATTGGAGGTATTTTAATCTATATGTCTGATAAATATAAGACTTAAGGAAGAAACTCCAAATATCAGTAAATATAAGCAAAATCTAAATGAAGTATGTTTACTAGAGTCTATCCATCTTTCACTCTTGCTTACCATCCTTTCATTCTCCTAATATGCACAAATTGTTCTAATTCATTGATGATCCGAACAGTTTTTGTGCATTTGGCAAACAGTGTGCAGTTTTAGGGTTTTGATGTGGCTATAGTTAGTTCTTACATATAATTGGGGTTAGCATTTTATTGTTCTTGTTTTTTAACTACCCCATACTTTTGCACTTGTTTACATATACCTCCTTGATCTCTGTGTGAAACTCGTACATTTACTCAGCTGTATCAGGTTAGTTTTTTTGTTATGCCTTAAAACAATACTATGTAATTTTCTGTTTTTTTGACTGCACAGTTTCACTCATTATTATGTGCAGTTCTTGTCTGTATTCCATGTACTGTTGCTCCCTTTCTTCCTTTCCTGGGTCACATCTGGAAACGAGCCTTGGCTCAGTGTGCCTCTCCCAGTTGCCAACTATAAATAAATAAATAACTGATCCAGGTCACCCGGGCTATTTTTGCACCAGTGTTTGCTAAATTGTTCCTGCATGCATTGTTTCTGTGCTGTGGTTAGGGGTTGAATCCACCCGCACGTGGTGAAGCAGTCTGCCATTCTGGTTTACATTATCACAGGTGGTTCTTTGGGACCGTACTAGAATATTTGGCAAACTCACAGTTAAACTGTTTCTTTGTGAAAGTCAACCTGAGTATGGATTGAATGTTTCTTCACTTATTTGAGCTGCTCCAGTCAGTTCTATTTCCTTCTTAGTAGTAAATCTTTCTTTTTTTTTTCATTAACTTTGTGGGCTTGCTGAAATGGCATCTCATTTATAGAAAAGGTCCAGACACCAAGTTACAAACATGACAGAGGAGTACAGAGATGAGTATACTGGTAATGCACAGTTTGTTGTAGACATTTACACACAGAATTCACCAACAGATGGTCTTTGAGGCATGCTTTAAAGGTAGCATTGTGTTTATTAGTTCTGATATGTAGTGGCAAGGTGTTCCAGATTTTGGAGGTTCTGCACCCAAATATTTTGTACCCCACAACAGTCTTTACTTAAGGAACATACAGCTTGGTTCATATCATTGGATTGGAGAGTATGGGTCTTTTTAGAGTGCTCCAGCTGGGAAACGAAATAGTCAGGTGACCTGTATGCCATAACCTTGTATGAGAGTGATCTAGCACTGTAGCTACAGTATATCAGTTGGTAGCCAGTTTATCTTGGAATATAATTGGAAGTGATGTGGGTTTCGTGGGACCCCTCTGGTTGTCCAAGTCTCTTACCTATGTGAGTTGTAAGCCCAGATAATGAGATCTGCTGGATGTTTTATCTTTGTAGACTGGAATGTTTCAGCTGAGGTCATCATATTAAAGCCATTGTCATAGTATGACTGAATATCTTTGTGCGGACTTTTTTCATTCACTTTGCTGCCCTCTGAAGTGCTGCTTCATTGACTTGTGATTCTTTTGCAAATACAGACCCTACAGAGACTGGGAACAGAGAGTGGGCCTGGAACCTGATGAGAATGGGTACAGGTGAAGATGCTGGGAATTCTGGTGAGAACAGCTCAGTGACAGAGTTCTGTGAAGTCTTACAGATGAGTTCTGTGAAGTCTTCCAGAGGGAACACCTTCAGTGGGACTTGTGCTTGTTCCTGGTCCAAGGTGTTTCTGATTAGAGTGTGTTAAATGAGTCTGCTTTGGTGAAAATCTTTAACTGATACTGGTCAGCTCTGAGCAGCAAATCTGTTTCATTAACTTTCATAATAACCTTCTGACTGCTAGGAGGCAGAGGATAGTGATAAAGAGCACACACGCTAAGGATTGGGTGACCAGTGAGGTATCGCAGGGTTCAGTGCTGGGACCAGTCCTCTTCAACATCTTCATAGGGTACATGCAGAAGACCTGAAAGGGAAGATCTGCCTTTCTGCAGTTAACACCAAGATCTGCAGTATGGTGGGCACCCAACAGGGAAGGGAGAGCATGCACAGTGACCTAGAGAAACTAGAGGAGTGGGCGAAGGCATGACAGTTGGGGTTCAATACTAAAAAGTGCAAATTCGTGCACTTAGGGCACAGGAACCCTGATGCTGAGTACAGGATGGGAAAGATGTCGGCAGTTACTACGCAAGAAAGGGACCTCTGGGTTATTATTTTAGAGGACCTCAAGGTGGCAGCGTAGTATAACAAGGCAGTGGGCAGGGCTAGTGCAATGCTTGGGTTCATAAAGAAGGGCATCTCCAGAAGGAGGAGTGAGGTGGTGCTACCACTGCACCACTCTCTGGTATGCTCTTACCTTGAATATTGTGTAAATTTCTGGAGACCGCACCTCAGGGAAGATAAACAGGGTAGAGGCAATCCAGAGAAGGGCACCCAAGAGGGTACAGGAGTTGCAAGGGAAGTCCTGTGAGGAGAGACTGAAGGATCTCAATATGTACTGTACATTCTGGAGGATTGGAGAGTGAGAGGTGACATGATCGAGACCTTCAAGTTCCTTACATGGTTAAACAGAGTTCAAGGAGGGAGCCTCTTCCATAAGAGAATGAGCTCTAGGACTAGTGGACATGCAATAAAATTGAAGGGGGGATATTTCAGGAAGGATGTGAATAAATACATCTTCACAGAAAGGGTGGTAGAAGCATGGAACAGATCACCACCAGAAGTTGTGGATGCTAGATCAGTGGAAGGCTTCAAACATGCGTGGTATAGACACAAGGGCATATTAGTTCAGAAACAAAGAAAAGTGGACGGTCCCTGGGACCAGTTAGGGTTTGCAGAGGTGCAATAGGCAGGGAAACACTGGGAAAACTGAATGAGCCTAGCTGTCCTTTTCTGCTGACAGATTCTATGTTTCTGTGTTTCTGACTGCTGTGACAGCTTGATTTTGTAGTTCACAAAACAATTGTCACTGAAGCAATATAAATGCACCTTAGTTACACATTACACAACCATGTTATCCTCCATATGTAAACTATCTGTCTGGCATTCTGCGAGTAGCATTGGACTATTCTCTGCACTGTTGAATGTTTGCTGAACTTTTGTTATCAGGTAATGAGACCCAGTAGCCAGGCTTTTAGTTTTTTTTTTCCCCAGAGAATTGTGTTTATTGTAGTATTTAGTGCTGATGTTTGATTGTTCTTGTGAGGGAGCTTTGAAATGTGTGGACTCATTGATTAGCTCCTTAGATGTGCTGTGGAAATCCCTGAGAAGGAAATGGAGGAAGACAGCACTTGAGAAATTCAAAGGTTGTTTTTTTTTTTTCAATTAACTTCAAATAGTGTACCATGTTACTGTTTCCGGTTATAGTGCTACAGTTGTAGGCTTTGAAAACCCTGCATGCTGGAGAAAGCCTTTCCATGGATCAGAGGAAGAAGCTACCTGTCTCCCTAGAGTGTAAACATTAGGCATGGGCTCAGGGAGTCTGGAGAGCATTTGAATTTTGAGAATGGTATACCTTTAACATTCCTGCTGCTGTTTGTTCTTACTAGTGTGCTATGTCTTTGCACCTTTTCATTTCTGAGGACTTTCAGTCCCTGAGGCAAGAGCTACCCTTGTTCAGCGTAGAAATCCTAGCACCTGCACACCGGGTTGAAAGTTTCAGAGGGTGATTCAAACCTCTAGCTGTTATTCCAATGATGTGTAGGACAGGACAAGAGGAAGCACTGCTTTCAAAATAATTAATTTGCCCTTTAAATACTGCATAATACTGTTGTGTTTGTGCAGCTTAAAAAAGAACTCTCAGTCACTTTTTGATACAACAAATATTTCTCCATATATAATCATGCATCTAAACTAAAAATCAGTCGTGGGCAAGTCAGATAAGCACTGGTGGCAAGTGTTGCTTGCGATATCTACAATTCAGGTTCATTCACTGAGCTCAAGGTGTCATGGCAGGCAAACAAAATGATGATTAAATGTCCTGGTGCGCACTTTCCTCATCCGTTGTGAGAGTCCCATCTCCTACTGCATTACTGCCATCTTGGTGATCATAGGTGGTGGTGAAGTGGGGAAAGCATGTGGGAGGATCATTGGAATTGGAGGCCTCCCTGAGCACTCATTGGAGGGACTTTAAAGCAGCAAAAAAGCCACTGATAGGAAGATCAACAGTCTGGCCACCCCCACATCTAGCAGGGCTCCCATCCTCCACCTCCAGGGATGACTTTAGGTGCCTCTGCCCTCCAGGACCAGCAATAACATTAAGGAGATTGTCTGCCTAATACTGTATATGAATGGCAGAGCCCAACTATAGGCAGAGCCGGCCTTAGTATAGTGCAAACTGTGCATTCCCACAGGGCTTGAAGAGCAGAAGGGAGCCCAAAAAAACTCAGCTGCCCAGTTGTCCTTCTTTCTTCCTGGTTCTCTGTGTCTCTGTCTGAATTTATTCAAAATGTATTGCTGATGTTTCCATGTCCTCATTGCTTAGAGATTACATTCAAGGTCAAGGAAAATGCAAAAATGGAACAAAACTAGCTGAAAATGAAGCTATAGGAGGTCATGATAGTGATGAGGATATTCCTTGGGGACTCTCTGACTTCTGATATGGGGACTTTGCAAGGAGATTAGGGGGAAAATGGTGTATGTGGATGGGTACTATAGGGTGTCAGATCAAGCTGCTCCTAGGACATGAAGGTGGTAGTAGTAGAATTATATTTCATAAAGCACCCTTCTATGACTTGGAGCACCAAAATACAATCATAACAAGAAGTGAAGGAACATGAAAAATACAATGATAAACTTCCACATAACACTAAAAGGCAGAAGTGCTAACAAATACACAAATAAATAACTCTCAGCCTAAAAACATGAAAATAAGAAACAGTGAAAACAGATTCAGCTTATGAAATGCCCAAGAATGCCTGGCTCAGAAGATTTTTTTAGCTTAGTTTTCAAAGCTCCCACAGTGGAATAAAGGTGGATTTTCACAGGGAAATAAGTTCGGTAGGACTAGGGTCGTGACCGCAAAAGCACAGTTTCCAGCATATGTTAAACAGAGGCACAGAAGCAGCCCCTAGTCCATCGGTCTGTCTGTCCTTACAGGATGTAGTGGGTCATAAACTGAAGGAGGTATTGGAGGCACAGCTTATTTAGGGCGTTGTATTGCAACAAAATAACCTTGTATTCAAACCAACACCTCAACACAACCAGCCCAGAACATGTAACAATGAAGTCATATGTTTCAATTTTCAAACATAAGTCAGAATCCACTCTGCAGCATTTAGACCAGCTGCAGGCAATGGATGTAGATACCAGGTAAGCCCTTGTAGAGTGCATTGCAGTAGCGCTTCCTTGAAACCACAAAGGACTGCACTAGAGTATGCAGATCAGAAGGACCAAGATAGGGGTGCAGACTGGAGACATATTTTGCAGTGGTGAAATAACTACCATATAAGCAACAAAATCAGTAAGCAGAATCTAGGGGCAGGAGCAACAGAGTGCAAAATTCAAAACTATCTGTGTAGGGATCCTGTGGTGGTAGTGACATTTTGGCCTCTGTGCATACCATATTAATAACTGGGTACATTTGGCAACCCTGTGCATAATTAAGGAAAGAGAGTTGAGCTGACTTAGTAAGACTATTGGGGGGAGGAAGGTAACAGGAGGAGGCAGTTGCAGTTGCAGGTATGGGATGTGAGGTCATGGTGGAGGGTTTTTGGTGATGAAGGAGAAGAGGCAGAGCAAATAGAGACAAAAGTAGACTGACCTGCAGCTGATTCTGCGTGGAGGAGTAAGGACAAACTGGAGTCAGAGCTGCAGAGGGAATAAGTGGAGGAAGTGAGGCACATGAGATGGGAGCTATGATAAAGAGGGAGTACTGCCAACCAGAATTTTAAGATGAATGAAGAACACTGGGTGAAGCACCTAACCTCAAGAGAAGGAAGTGAGAGGGCAGTGTAGAGGGAACTGTTTTGAGTATGAAGGGGACAGCCAAGGGTGAAGCGATGAAAGAAGTGAAAAAGGAAACCCTGGCAAGGGTAGATTTGAGTGTCACACGATATGAAGTGTCCCCGTAGTCAAAGACTGGGAGGATTATCTTAATGATGATCTTTGTATGAGCGGGAGTGGGAAACAAACTTTGTTCCTGTACTTGGAAGAGAACATTCGCTTATGGCTTAGCCTTGTACACAGCTTTCATATATTAATGCAGATCATATAAAATGTGATACCTTTATCAGATTTATGAATAGTATACATGCATACATTTGCTTAGTCTGTTAAGGTAGTAACAATACTCAAAACATTTGATTTGATTTAATTTGTGCTTTTCACTGGAGAACACCAGATTCTATAAACATACATTAACAGAAGGTTATTATAAAGGATCTAACCTAACCTTGATGGGGCAAATCTCCTAAGGCCTGATACTTGACAGAGTGGGAAGGAAATAAATGCTTTCATACAGTACAAAGCAAAGACATCAAATTTGTTTTCCGCTAGGTCACTGAGTCTTGTGTACCCATCTGTTCCTCTCATTCATTGAACCCACTCTCCCATGTCATGGTGCTCTCATCACCTCTGTGTTTGTTAAACTTGATTAAAACTGATCTTTTGAGTTCTAATGTTGGGGCCTTGTACTTATCCTAAATCCTAACCTTTTTCCATCTACACCAACAAGAGGCTCTGGTCTGCATTTCATAGTGGCTAGCCCCCTTGGTACAAACAATCATCATACAGTGTGGCTTGGCATATAGATTGGGCAGGAGATAAAACACACTAGGACGGAGGATGTGAACTTCAGGAGAGCAGATTTAAAAGAAATGGGAGATTGTCTTAGTAAATACTAAGCTATATAAAAAATATGAAGGGGGGATGGTGGGGGGAGTGGAGGTACAATAGAAAAGGATAAAGAGGGAATAACTAGGGCAACTGCAAGCTGTTTGAAGGACATAATCAAGGAAGAGGCCACTATGGTTCTCAAAGGAAGTGGCTAAGGTGGTAAGGGAGAAAAGAAAAAAAAAACTTTTAAGATGTACTAGGAGACCCAAAGGGAGGGAGACAGGGAGGTATATCTAAATAAACAAAGGGAGGCAGGAAGGAGGGTGAGGACAGCAAAGGCTTAAACAGAGGAAAGGATCACCCAGGAGGTCATAAAAGGGGATAAAACTTTCTTTAGGTATGTGAGAGAAAAGAGGAAGGCAAGGGGTGGGATAATGAGGACTGTATAGAAGATCAAGAAAAAGCAAACATTTTACATGAGTACTTCTGCTCAGTTTTCACAGTGAAGGGGGTGAGGGGACAGACTAACATAAATAAGCAGGCACTGGAGGGAGTGGACACATGTCCCTTTTTGGAAGAGAGAGTCTGCTGGGGATTAGAAGCCCTGAAGGAAAACAAGGTGATGGGGCCAGATAGGATCCACCCAAGGGTACTAATAAAACAGAGCACAGTGCTAGCCACCCCTCTGGTAACACTGTTCAGCACTTCATTGGAGACAAGGTAGTTCCAGGGGGCTGGAGGAGGGTGGATGTCATCCCTCTGCACAAGAGTAGTAGCAGAGAGGAGACTAGCAATTACAGACTAGTCACTCTCACATCAGTGGTGGGGCAATTAATGCAAACCCTGTTAAAGGAAAGACTGATGGAGTACCTAGAAGCAAATGGACTGCAGGACCACTGGCAGCATGGCTTCACAAGGGGGTGGTCATCTCAAACAAATCCTACAGTTTTCTTTGACTGGGTAACAAGAGAGGTGTATCAGGGGAAGTCATTGGATGTGGCTATCTGGACTTCAGTAAGGCCTTGACACTGTACTACACAAGAAGTTGATCAAGAAACTTAGTAATCTGGGAGTGGGGGAGAAGGCGATAAGCAAGGTCTCAAACTGGTTGAAAGATAGGAGGCAGAGGGTGGTGGTAAATGGCAAGCCACTCAGTGGATGGGAGAGTGACCAGTGGAGTACCACAGGGATCGGTACTGGGTTCTGTCCTCTTTAATGTCTTCATAAGTGACGTTACTGAGAAATTGGAGGCAAAAGTGTGTCTCTTTGCAGATGACAAAAATCTCTGCAACAGTGTGGACACCCAGGAGTGGGTGGAGGGAATGGAAAGGCATCTGGGGAAAGTAGAGGAGTGGTCTAGGGTGTGGCAGCTGAGTTTCAATGCCAAAAAGTGCAAAGTCATGCACATGGAGCAGAGACCTGGGGGCTGTCTATAAGTGGGGTGGGACGTACTTACAGTCATCAAGCAAGAAAGGGCAGAATGTGGAAAAGGGGGGTGGCACTCTACGTAAAGCATGAGATAAAGGCAACAGCAGGGCAGGTAAGTCTAGGATTGGTGGAGGTCCTCTGGGTTACGATGGTCAGTTGGACAGGGGAGGTAATATGCATGGGAGTGGTCTACAGGCCAACAAATCAAGGGAAGGAGGCAGACAAGGAGTTTATGCAGGAGGTACAAAGGATGGCTAGCAAAGGGGAACTATTGCTGGCAGGGGATTTTAATCTCCCTGGTGTGGACTGGGGGATCCCATCAGCTGCATCGGCAAAGAGTAGGGATATACTGGAATCCCTGCAAGAAGCACTCCTACAACAACTAGTCAGAGGGCCTACTAGGGGTGGGGCTACACTGGACCTAATACTGACAAATGGGGACAGTGTAGAGGAGGTTTCTGGGGGGGAAAATCTGGGGCAAGTGACCACAGAGTAATTGGATGTAGACTTAGGACAGGGATGGAAGGGAGTCGAACCACTACTAAGGTGCTGAACTTTCGGCAGGCGGCTTTCAATAGATTGAGGGAGATTTTCAGGGTAGAGATGCAAGGTAAGAAAATGCTGGGGAACGTGGAAGAGCTGTGGGGGGCAGGAAAGGGTAGAATATTGAAAGCCATGGATCAGTGCTTTAGAAAGGTAGGCAAAAGCAAAAGGGATAGGAGGCTGCTTTGGCTTTCCTGAGAGGTGTCACGGGCAATAGGGGAGGAAAAAGAGGGCTTTCAGGGAATATAAAAGAACACAAGGAAGAGAGGATAGGGAGATATACAGGGAAAAGCTAAGTGTGGCAGGACCGACAATCAGGAGGGCAAACACAGAAACAGATGAGAGGACAGCAATAGAGGCCAGCAGGGGAGACAAGAAGTTTTTCCAGTATATCAGTGAGAGAAGAAAGAATAGGCACAGTATAATGAGACCAAAAGGTGGGGAGAGCTATGATGGAGAAGGACTTAGGAAAAAACAGACTTGCTAAACAGGTATTTCTGCTCAGTTTTCATGATAGAAAGGGAGGGAAAGGGACCAGAGCTGCGGGGGAGAGGAATGGAAACCAGGAGGTGGACACTAGCCCGTTCAAGGAGAGTAGGATTTTGGAAGAACTAGGAAGGATAAGGGTGAACAAGGTAATGGGTCTGGATGCCCTACATCCCAGGGTACTCCACAAGTTTGGGGAGGAATTACTAGCACCACTAACAAGGCTGTTCAGTATATCATTGGATACAGGGAAAGTTCCAGGGGACTGGAAAAAGACGGATGTGGCACCTTCACATAAGAGCAGTGGCAAGGAGGAGCTGAGTAACTATCATCCAGTCAGTCTTACCTCAGTGGTAGGTGAGATTATGGAGGCCCTCCTAAAAGAAAGGATAGTTAATACCTGGAAGATAGTGCTCTACAGGATGACAGACAGCGTGGATTCATGAATGGAAGGTCATGCCAGACAAACCTGATCACATTTTTTGATTGGGTGACAAGGGTGAGAGATCAGGGAGTGGCTGTGGATGTTTCCTATCTGGACTTCAGCAAGGCCTTTGACACCATCTGTCACAGGAGACTAGTGAGCAAATTGGACAGCTTAGGAGTGGGGAAGAAAATAACAAACTGGGTAGAAGACTGGCTTAGTGGCAGAGGCCAAAGTGTGATTGTAAATGGGGTGCATTCCAGAGAGGACAGGGTGACGAGTGGGGTACCACAGGGGTCAGAACTGGGACCAATACTTTTTAACGTTTACATAGGGGATATTGTGGAGTGACTAAATGGGAAGGTATGCTTATTTGTGGACAATATGAAGATCTGTCATAGGGTGGACACACCGGGGGAGGAGGGTGTGTGGAGCTAATGAGAGAGGATCTGAGAAAGCTGGAGTGGTGGTCAGAGAGGTGGCAACTGAATTTTAGTGCAAAAAAAATGTAGAATAATGCAAATAGGGCACAAGACCCCGAAGGCCATATACGCACTGGGAGGGGAGGAGATTTTGGTAATGGAGCAAAAGAGGGATCTGAGGATTATAAGTTTGGACAACCTAAAGGAGGCAAACCAGTGCAACATAGCAGTAGAAAAAGCAAACAGAATGCCGGTATGTATAGGGAGGGGTATTACAAGTAGGAGAAGGGAAATGGTGATGCCTCTATACAGGTCCATGGTTTGTCTGCACCTTGAGTGTGGGGTACAGTTCTGGAGACCTTACCAAAAAGGGGATATAGAAAGGGTGGAGAGGGTCCAAAGAAGGGCTACCAAAATGGTGCATGGCATGCATCAGCAGATATATGGGAAAAGGATGGAGGAGCTAGACCTATATTCCCTCGAAACAAGGAGAGAGAGAGGAGAGATATGATAGAAACGTTTAAATACCTAAAGGGAATAAACAAGGTGAGGGGAAGGAGCATCTTCAAGGGAAAAGAGAATCTGAAGACTAGGGACACAGCTTAAAGCTGGAGGTTGGACGATACAGAGGTAATAGGAGGGGGAACTACTTTACTGAGAGGGTAGTGGGCCCCGTTAATGGACTGCTGGAATGGGTGGCAGAGGCAAAAACAGTATGGGAGTTCAAGAGGGCATGGGATAACTACATGGGTTTAAATAAGAAATGGAAGAAAAAGTTCCTGGAAGCACAAAAGGATGATGGAACCAGCAGAGGTGCACAAGGGGATGTAAGGTGGGGAGGGTCAGTGCTAACTTGGGGAGGGAATAGGGGCAGACTAGATGGGCCATTGGGGTCCTTTTCTGTTGACAGATTTCTGTTTCGATGTTTCGGAGAGAGGGACCTTGGGGTAATCATATCTGATAGTCTGAAGGTGACAGAGCAGTGCAATGAGGCAGCAGACAAGGCCAACTGGATACTGGGGTGTAGGGAGGGGGATTTCTAGCAGGAGAAGGGAGATGATGTTGCCACTGTATTGCTCACTAGTGAGATCCCAGCTGGAGCACTGTGTGCATTTCTGGAGACCACACCTTTGCAAGAACATTGACAGGGTGGAAGCGGTCCAGAGGAGGGCTACCCAAATGGTGAGAGGGTTGCATGAGAAACCATACAAGGAGAGGCTGCAGGAACTCAAAATGTACTCCCTGGAGGAGAGGAGAGTGAGAGGGAACATGACTGAGACCTATAAGTACCTCATGAGTGTGAACAAGATGTAGGAGAGGAGCCCAATGAGGCAAACAAGATGTAGAAGGGGAGTCTGTTTCAGAGGAGGAGCACCAGAGCACAGGGGCATGCTATGAAGCTTGAGGGGGAAGTTTAAGAGGGTTGTGAGGAAATACTTCTCCACAGAAAGGGTGGTGGATGCTTGGAACAGCCCGCTAGAAGACGTGGTGGGGGTGAGGACAGTGGAGAGCTTCATGCATGCGTGGGATAGGCACATGGGCATAATAAGTAGATGTATGGAAGAAGGGAGGGATACCTGTGACCAAATAGGGTCCACAGTGTAGTAATAGGCAGAGAAAACCGGGCAGACTAGAAGGGCCTACTGGTCCTTTTCTGCTGACACATTCCATGTTTCAATGTTTCTGTGTTTCATCAGATGTCTAAGATCAAAAGCTGTGTAAGTACCCTTAAAGCAAGGGATGCCAAATTCTCTTTTTTTTTCTGTGGGTCCCTTAAGTTTGTCTCAGCTACATGTGGGGTAGGTACTTTTCCATTACCAACTTTAGAGGTATAATGTCAACATAGGCAAGTCCATTTTGACTCTCTTTATTTTTATAGCTTCCATTTTTGCTAACATCTTTTCCTGGTTAACCTCGGATGCTTCAACCAAATTCTCATTGGCCCACATCCCAATCTAGGTGCTTCCCAAAGGTTCTGTCATGTTTTCTAGCCTTTGCCACTCTCTGATCAGACTCTGTGGTTACTAATGGATTTTCTTCTGCAGGCAGGATCCCAGCTGGACCCCAACACCCAAGGATATACTTGACCAGTTGAGCCAGGAAGATTAACTAATGGGCTGAGAGCCACCTAAAGACTTCATATTTCTTCCTGCATGGTTCCTTTTACTGTGTGTCACCAGAGGGCCATCATGAAGTGGAAGGAGCACCCCTTCCTCCCTGAGGCTAGAGGCTTCTAAGTCAGATGCTGTTCCTGCCTGAGCTGTTCAGCTTCTAATGACTTAGTCAGAGGAGTAACGGTTGGGGAACGGGTGGGAAACAGTAGCCAAAACAGGAATAAATTTGAGGTGAAGCTACTTACCCCCCAAAATAAAAACCAGGATGGTAAACTTCTGTAAAGGTGATTCTGATAAAACTTAAGCAGATGATTGTGGCTAAATTACTGAATACACCACAGCTAAGTAGTGCTAATGCCATACAGGAGACCATGAAGCAGCATGTAATTGAGGCAGTAGTTCTGGCTCTTCTCCTTGCTGAAACCTTTCTGGACTCCTTATGGAATGGGATAGCACCAAAGGACTGGAAGACAGCCTCTGTTATCCCCCTATTCAAGGGGGAGGGAAAAGTGAGCTCCAGATAACTACAGATCTGTAAGTTTTACCTCAGTGCTTGGCAAATTGTTTGACTCAATTATACAGTGGAAGTGGATAGAAGTTTAGAAATGAATATAGTCTATCTTGACATCAGAAGAATGTTTGACACAGTGCAAAGGAAATTAATGGAGAAAGTAGTGCAATGTGTAGTTCACAAACAACACAAAACACATGGGGCTCGATTCTCAAAGCCTTGAGTTTCACACAAGGTGCCTGCACCAAACATAAATGGCGCAAGTGGCACCTTGCATTAAAGACTGCCCCCTGAGCTATTCACAAAGGCAGCTAGCATCAATCGCAGGTTGCCTGCCCCAAACTGGGCTTGTGCTGCCCCTGTGCCCAAAAATGGGCTGTGACATGGCACTAGAAGGCTTGCAGCAGACAGGGGCTGCCACATCCCTGAAAGTGGGATTCACAAAATACTCCCAGAGGGAGAATTTCTAAGTGCACTTAGACCAGCCAGGGTCTAAGGGTACCTAGAAATATCCCTCCAGGAGTGCTTGGCACAGTGTGGCATCCCGACCTGCCTGTACTGGTAATATGTAATAATAAAAGCTATCCATGATGGACTAGTGGCCTCCCTTCCCAATCCCCAATGTTGCATACATGCATAATATAAAATATTTCCCATGCCCCCCCTTCCCTAAACCTCTGCTGATGCTGGTTCTTGTAATATGTAATATTTCCCATGCCCCCCTTCCTGAACCCCGCTTGGGCCAGTTCTTGTAATATTCCCATGCCCCCCTCCCAAACCTTGCTGGTGTCAGTACTAGTACTGAATAATAGTGCCCCTGCCCTGGTGGAATAGTGGTTCCCCCACCCCAGAGGAGGGTGGCATAGGGAATATTAAATAATATAAGAACTGGCACCAGCAGGGTTCAGGCAGGGGGGCATGGGGGATATTAAATAGTATAAGAACTGCACCATTGGGGTTCAGGGAGAGGGGCATGGGAGTTATTTGATATTATTCATGTGTGCAATGTTGGGGATCAGGGAGGGAGGTTGCTAGTTCACCAGGGTCTAGAGTGGTGAAGGGCAGCCCTGTGGCTTGCAGCAAATACTCCCGATGCACTGTCTGTTTGGTGCCCTGCCATGGTTGCCGTAAGCTGTGGGACTTTGCAGCGGGACCTTGCCCAATAGAAAATTGGGTGCAGGGTCCCTGGTACACCGGGCTTTGGCACAAGCTGCTGTTTACCATAGCTTGTGCCGATCCAAGTCTGATTTGAGAATCGAGCCCAGTATCTGTATGGGGCCTTTCATTTAAGTATCTCAATCACAAAAATGCACTTTAAAGCCTTTAAAGGGGAACTGTCAGCAATAAGAGCCTCACGCTTAGAGTCACGAGGCTGATCTTGGTTTGCACTTTGTGCACAAAAACATTTTTACTTACTGTTTACTTAAGTGTAGTAGACTGTAGTAGGCTAATTTTGCTGCCTTGTAAGGTGACATTTCCTGTAAACAGAAATCCCAGAATCCCTCACTGACATCAGATGAGGGCTGCAGAGCTGGGAGATTCAATAGCCCACAGTATACATGTTAGATTTTATAAGCTAAAATCAGTTGTTTGCTGGTCCTGCTGTGCTCACGAGGCTTAGTACAGTTTTCTGTGACTGTACCTAGCCCCAGGAGAACAGTAGACCAGCAGACCAGCAAACACAAGATTACAGCTTACAAAAAACTCTGACATTCACTGATTCATTGAATCTCCCACTGCTGCAACCTTCCTCTGATGTCAGCTGCAGGAGAGTGTGGAATTTCTGGTTACAGGAAATGCCAGTTTTCAAGTCAATGAAAGTAGCCTGATACAATCTACTATACTGCAGTAATCAGAAAGTAAAAAAAAAAAGTGTTTTTGCACACAAAGGGCTAATTGGATCAGCTTCACGTTTGGGTGTAAGGCTTTTATTTCTGACGGTTTCCCTTTAATTCCAGTGAAGGTATCATGAGTATGCAAATCTTTGCGCAAAACAGGCTGACAAGTCTTTGCCAGAATAGATATTGGCTTTTAAACAGGTTTGTACATCTGATCTAGAGCAGGTTAGGAATAAACTACAGGCAGTTATTTTGTCCTCTTGGAACCTTTCAGAGTAGTGGCAGTCATTGTGTCAGTCAAGTACCAAGTCAGCCCCAAGGAAACTGAGCATTTAGGACAGTCATAGGTAGCACAGGGAAGAGGCAGTTTGCAGAGAAAACAGTGCATAGGATCTGCATTTGGATGCAAAGAGAGAAAAAAAATATCCACATAGTTTGGTTTCTCCAAACCACACATATACATCCTAAAGCCTCAATGGGTATTCAGATCCATACTAAGGTTCGTACTAAGGTCCATAGAGAGCAAGAGAGCCCGAAGGCCCATAAATGCTCACATACTAATCCTGAATCAATAACATGTTAATGATCCAACGGACAATAAATATTTGTCCAATCTCACTTTAAATTGTTCTTTATCCTTACTAATAATAACTTGTAAGGGTAAATTATTCCAAGGCTTAATTGCCCTTAAGGTGAAGAAGTATTTCCTCCTGATATAGTTAACTGATTTACCTATCAATTGAAGGGGGTGCCCTCTAGTGTTAAAATCAGAATCCTTAAACTGTAATCCCAAGTCAACCACTAACTCTGGGTCCTGGACAACATCATATAAAAATAATAAGTCTCCACATAGCGTACAAGTCCCTAAAGATAACAGATCACAATTATAAAGTCTAGCTTCATATGGAAGATGGTATGAGCCTCTCAAGTGCTTAGTAAATTTATGTTGTACTTTTTCTATTTGGTTTATATTAGTTTTCTTGTAAGGTCACTAAAGCTGAGACACATATTCCAAGTGAGGCCTAACATATGCTCTAAACAATGGCATCAAGACATCTGGGTCTTTAGAGGAGATATTACGTTTTATGGACCAGATAACCCTGTTAGCTTTATTTACACATTTATTTATATGGTTAGAGAAATCAATGTTATTAGAAATAATTATGCCTAAGTCTCTCATCAGTAGTTTCATTAAGTTGGAATTTTCCTAACATATATATCTTAGATGGGTTAGTATGACCCAGATGCATAACCTTACATTTGGACTTGTTTAATTTCATACCCCACAGGGCAACCCATTCACAGATGTTATCTAAGTCCTGCTGGATTATGTCTGAGTCCTTCTCACTTAAATATGGACCACCAATATTTATATCATCTGCATATTTAATAGACATCGATTGGCAATTGGATGTTAAGTCAGATATAAAAGCCTGAAATAAGCATGGGCCAAGCACTGAGCCCTGAGGGACTCCACTGGTAACATAGCCAATGTCTGATAAACATCCATTTTTACGAGCTTGCTGTGTACGATTTGATAACCAATTTTTAATCCATGTAATGAAGTATATATTAATTGTTACATTTTATAACTTTATTTCTAGGGCCCAATGTGGCATAACGTCAAATGCTTTGCTAAAATCCAAGACTGTAACATCACAAGGTGTTCTACTATCTACTAATGAGCTGATGCCTTCATAAAAGATCATCAGATTTGACAGGCAGCCTCTACCATGTGCAAGCCAGGCTGAGGCATCATCACTAGAACAGATATCACCTTTTTAACAGACTTGAACTTCTAATGCAGTATAGGCTCATAATGATGCACTACAGACACTTATTTCATCCTACTGTGATTCTGTAGTGCAGTGGAGTCGCTGTCTCAGTTAGATACCAAGTCATCCCCCAAGGAAACTGGACATTTAGTACACTCACAGGTAGTATCGCAATGAGGCAGTTTGCAGAACAAACGGTTCATATGATCTGTGCATAGATTCAAGGCTGGAAGAATATCCAAGTCATTTATTTTTTGTACCTCTCTAAACTATGCATGTACACTCTAAAGTCTGAATCCCTTTGCAAGGCATGATGGGTATGCAAATTCATGTGCAAGGCAGGCTATCACTAGAACACATATTGTCTTTTAAACAGGCTTGTACATCTGATCCAGTATATGCTGAGAACGTCAAACTATAGACACTTACCATAGAACTGTTTATTCTAGCGCAAGTTATATTTAGCTCATGGCACTAATCAGCCACAATAGTGCAAATTTAATTGCACTCTGCAATTAGCTCCTAATTTATGCCCATTGAAAATATGTAATTTTGGCCAATTAGTGTCTTTTTAATTTTAGCGCAATTATCACTTAAGCAAATATAGTTATCATTATTTTACATCAAATATAACCTGTTCTACAGTATTTCATCCTATTGTGATTCCTTTGTATAGCATAGTCACAGTCTCAGTCAATTACCAGATCAGCCACAAGGAAAATGGGCATTTGGTACACTTGGAGGTAGTACACCAGTGTGGCAGTTTACAGGAAGAGCTGTGCACAGGATCCGTAAAAGGTTAACGGGAGAAAAAATATCCACATTGTCTGGTTTCTGTGTAGCTGTCCAAAGCAAATACAAAAACCCATCTACTGTAGGGAATTTGGGGGGCATTCCCAATCAGAAATCATTGAAGAACGTACAGCATATGAATAGTGGTGGATTGTAATTAATTTAGATATTTTAAAAATCATTATATTGCATATGTACAAGTTTTTATTTTTTGTAACTATAATTGAATTTGTTCGGTAGAAACATACTGTTTCCAAAATTTTAACAAACAATTGTGGGGGGGGGGGATCCAGAAAAGTGCAGTACCAGTACATATTTCATTCTGTATCGAAAAGTATAACCAGTAGTAATGAAGTGAGACATAGCTCCCCCTGCCAGCTGATTACAGCGTGGCACTGGCTTTGGGTGTGCACCCCTCCTCCTCAAGGAAAGAAAAGGTACAGTTATGATAGTCCTGATTATCAGGATGGCAGAAGGGAAACATAAAATAACGATAAGCTGAACAAAAAACAGCTGCTCAAATTTATAACTGCCCTTCGATTTACTGTTTCTCTTTAATTTTCTGATGTTCTGATTTATTTTTTTCATCAGGTTTTCGAACCATGTTTTCCTATTCCTTAAAGTTTAAGGCTCTCAATAACTAATTGGTTTGACGCTCACGTGTCTTTCATATTATTATATCAGCTCCATTTTATTATTATGTTCTGAAGAGAATTTAGAGGATACAAAAAGGTCACTTGAGTTGTTTATCAAAATACTGCCTTTGCTAAGAGGCCTTCTGTAAATTTAAGTTCCTGTCCAGCTGCTCACTCTTGTCCATTTGCAGTTAAAAAACAATACTGTCTGGGTTTGATTTAAGAAGCAACTTTGCAAACAAACATAACAAATGATCTGTTCCTAGTTCCTTTGACTTATAAAAGTAACAAAATAATAATGTTTTGTGAAAATAGACTATTGTTCTTCTTCATATACAGCAATTATCTCTTACGATCCCATCACCTGTAACCCCTGATACTCCACTGCTACAATATTTTGTCTACTTCAGTCTGTCTGGTGCTCTGGTTTTACTTCTCTCCCACTTTTTCTTGAAACCTGCCTCTCCAGTCTCTTTCTTGCTTGTCATGTTCTCAGGTGAACTCTGCTCTAGTTAGTTTAATAGTTATTTTAGTTATTAAAGAATAGTAAAACCCTCGCCCTGATATGCCTAGCAGGTGGTCCACTGAAACAGCAGCAGAACTGAGCCAGTGTACACTATAAGATTTTCTGAAGGGAGCTGGAAAAAGTCTTAAGGGCAAAATATTTTAAAAACACCTGTCCAGGATGCCTCTGCCCATATTTTCAAAAGAGAAATGCATCTGAATTGTTAGCTCTTCTGTCAGATGGGTAACAGTGTCTGAATTGTGCTGCAATAAAGTCGCAATTGTGGTAAGAACTGACGCAATCCCTCTCTCTCTCGGTTTCTATCCCTGTCCCCGCTGTTTTTTCTCAGACAGGTAGCTTCAGACAGGGATATACCTTGCTCAGGCTGAGGCCAGCATGTAGACACAGTCAGGACTTTTTCTCTCTGGTTTTGCTTCCTCAACTACTTTCCTCACTGTCACGTGGTCAGTGCATGAATCGACCTGTGTAGCATGCCTTGCGGCAGTCTCAGGTTACCTGCACAGCAATGTGATGCTCTGCCACAGGGCCTGGGGGGGCTTTTTACATCATTTCTACAACATAAATTGGGACTTCTTGTCACAAGTAGGTGCATCTTTTAAAAGTAGCAGAAGGGATTGTTCAGACAGAGTTGGGTGGACATGGATGCCGGCACAGTACCCATCTGTGCTGACATACGCCCTTTTGAAAAATATTGCTCTAAATCTGTCAACATTCTCTTTTCTGTTCATGATCTGCAGAATTTTAACACTGCTAACTGCTTCTGATTTGCAGTTGTTGATGCTAAAATGCTCATGCTCTCTCCACTGTCCTTGCAATCTGTAATTCAGAGACTGATCATTCAGTTAGCCTGAAGCCACTTGTACATGAGGGAGTCAGGCTGGTGCTGGCACATTGTTTGTTATAAAGCTCTGCTAAACTGTGCTCTTCAGGGTACATCATACACTTAGTTAGCCCAGGTTTAAATGTGAAAACGTTTAAAATGTACAAAACACTAATACTGTATTATGCTGTTAGGATCAGGAGACTTAACAAAAGGTAAATCTGATGTCACAATTTACTCATTGTATGGCTTTCTCCTTCCCAGACCTGTTCATTTCACATACCTAGGGATCTGGGGATACTGTAGAAGGTCCATCCATGTAACATCTGGCTTCAGAGCAAGCATGGATCCTGGAGTCAGGGGACAGAAATGCAACCAAGCACAGCACACTCTGTCCTACAGAGGATAAATATGTCTTTCTGCTCCTACACTGACCCCTGCAGCAGGCCAATGCAGAACTCCGAAAGAACATGTTGGGACTGCCTTCACAGATGGTGTGTCAGAATTATAGCCTTGGGGCCAGAAACATCAGAAGATAAGGGAGGGGGATAGGAGAACAACTCTTAAGACTCACTACACTACCTGGGCCCTTCCCAAAATCTGAATCTGTTTATCCCTGATTGTCTTTCCTGGGGATCCCATCATGGGGGAAGCAAGCCATGAGGGTCTGTGGGTGTAAATCCTGCATGAAGAGCTGATCAGCCCAGAGATGGTAATCCTTTTCAGTGGTGCATAAAGTATAACTAAAAAATATACCTACAGCAGGAATCTGGGTAGGCTCGAACATAACATTTGGCAAACACATTGATCTAGTAAAAAAGTAAACCGCCTGGAACTGGTTGAGGGCCAAATACCTTGCGGTGATGAGGCGCTCACTATGTTCTGCTGAAGGGCTTCAGAGTGACTGTAGCAGATCAGGCTTTTCACATCAGAAGCAGGTTTTTGTCTAACGATTGTCTAAGACACCACGTGGTATTACATGTGATGTGACCGTGATTCCCCTTTACACCTCTCCTTCAAACTTCAGCTCAGACTTTTCATTTCCCTGTCATGCTCTTGCCCTGGTCTTAACTGACATATGGTCTCTGTTCCCTTCCTCCACTTCTTCCTGCTGTATGTAGTGTCTCCTGGCTTTGTGATTCCCCAACTTTATAGCTTCTGTCTTTTGCTTAATTTGCTGGGCAGTTGCCCCTTGTGCTACTCCTACACTTACTGCTGCAGCTTTCTTCTCTGCCTAACATAATGAATCCCTGTTTATTGCATATTGTTGCCTCTACCTTGCACCTATGTCCATGTTTTATAATTGCACATACAGTGTTTTGCCAACACTTATACATTGTACCTCCATATATGTTATTTTTTGTCTCCTTTTCCCCTCCGATAGGTCGTACCTGAAAAAGAAGCTGTGGCTCCGAGTGCTTTTCCCTGTTACCAGTTTTCAATAAATCAGCACCATAATACTGAGCGTAGGGGTGGGACTTCAAGACAAAGAGGGGAAGACAGCCAGGCCTGATAGAAAACTAATAAGTTGAAAATTAAAAAAGCACTAACAGTGGTGAATTTTCTGGTGACACATAAGTGATGTGGCCAGATACAAGTTCTGCAACTACTTCTGTGACAACACAATCAGAATTTGAGGGTCGCAGACCATAATTGGCTATGCTGACATCTTTTATCAAACTGAAGGTAAATCCTTACTTGTCCACCTTGGCAAGTTACTTGTCCACCTTGGCAAGTTACATAATAAACTGTCAAAGGAGAGGAATCAGTATTTATATAACGCCTTTCAAACACATTGTATCCCAAAGCACTTTATAAGTAATGAATGACTGTTTGAAGTGACTGAAACTGAACAGAGGCAGCCACGTTACACAGCAACACCACACACAGTCTTGGAGAATTGCATGGACCAGTTTTATGGGAAGGGGACTGTTGTCCAGGATGCCAGGGCAAATCCCCATCTCTTGTGAAAAATCCTAGGGTCTTTTACTTCCACCTGGACACTCATCAGGACAGCACCAGAGATGAGTTGAAGGGACCTCGAGTTAACATCTAATCCGAAGGATGGCACATCCCAGCAGTACAGCACCCTTTTAGTACTGCAGTGTATGGTAAGGGCCCAGTCCAGTTATGCAGATTTATGTTGGCCTCCTCTATCCAACCACTGTGATGTGTACCATATATTGGAATGGTTAACCATCACAACTAAAAGGCAGCAACATTGGCACCTACTCTTTCACAAATCCATCTACTACCGAGCTCTGTCGCATCTTTCTGAATATATTTCAGAACCTATTATATACGATACTCTGAAATCTAGTGACACAGTGTCCATCAAGGGTGTCTAGGAATTCCAGCACTGTGGGACAAAAAACACTTCATCTGCCTTGCAACCTTATAGCATCTATCTTGCAACCATATACATGGAACCAGTATCTACAATACTTAGTAAAGGCTTTCAGTATTTGTTGACCACAGTCCTACTGTATGTTCTGGCACCCATGGCAGTCTTGGAGAAAGCTAAATTTATCTGGCACATGCTTCCACTCTTGGTAAAGACTCAGCAATTAAAGTTCAGTGATAAGACACCATATTCAGTATGTACCCTGACAGTGTGCTCTGTCTGAATGACCATGTATAACCAATCCATGTCTCTGTAGGGTCTTGTGGATAAACTACCTGAGAAATGCTGTGCAGAAGCCTTGAATCCTGTAGAGTAGGATTTGGACCTATCCAAATGTATCCTATAGGCAGACTATAACTATGAGCCATATAGTCATGGATCTGTACAGGGGCAGAATCACCTGTCTCATCCTGCTGCTGATCCCCCCTTGTTATGAATCCTACTATCCCTGTTCACCCTCTGAACTGCACTAATGACGGTGCTACTGTTTTTGCATTGTCCGATAATGTCACCCACAGGTCCCTCTTCTTGGTCATTCACTCCACCCCTACCTCCCCATCCTATATTCTGTTTTAGGGATTTTGACCCTATGTGCATTTCCGTGAACATTTCATTTTTGTATTGAATTTCAATTGCCATACCCTTGACCACTTCTCATATATTTTCAGATCTGCCCTTGAAGTTCATACCCCCCCCTTACTGTACATTTTTCCACAGATCTTGGTATTGTATGTGAAGAGGCAAATCTCCCCATGGATCTCTACCCCAGTATTACAAATGACGATGTTAATGAGGACTTGTACCAGAATGATCTCTGGCACTCCACTGGAGACCTTCCTGACCTTTTGGGGGATCATCACTGCCGATTTCTCAGATTTCTCAATTGTTGCTTTCAGTTGCCATTGTAAAGCCTTAAATCTGCAAGGCTATCTCTGTAGGCAAAGGGTAAAGGTATACCCATACCTTGATGATTGACATATGGCAAGGTTGGTGAAGGAAACTCAAAACTCAAACACTGCAAACCTTATCTAGTCTAGGGTTCATACTACAGAAGTCATAACCCAAAATCCTCACCTTCATTGTGCAGAACTGGAGAACCAAGTACTGCCTTTTCCTAAGGGGTCTCTGATGCTGATCTCCTTTTGGATCCTTGCGGGTCACACCTGGAAATGAGCCTCAGCTCAGTATGCTTTTCCCAGTTATCAAATGTTTAAATAAAAATAAATTAATAAATAAACATTTTCTACTAAAGCAAGTTTGTCCAGCCATGAACTTTCTCAGATTTCTAGGTTTTATAAAAGTAAAGTGATTTGCCAATATCCAAGAAGACATTTATTTATTGAAGATATCAGATAACATACCTTTGAGTCAAAGACTCCTTTACAAAGGTTCCACATCATTGAGAACAGAGACATCAGGGACAATAGCAACAATTAGACACACTAGTTACAGAAATGGTTACAAAATGGTTACAGATAACACAGTACAGCAACTGGTGATACGAAGATACAGGGTGTTGCCAAGGATAGGTATATAGTACAGATGGTAGCAGGTAGCAGAAACATACACTGCAAGGAGGTGGCGCCAGCCAGGCCCTGGTGGTTATTTGCAGGCCTAGGCTGGACTTAGGTGTCTATTGTCAAATATAGGTACGCCCGGAGGCAGCTGGACCAGAGTTAAGTCCATAGTCGGGGGGAGTGGGTAGGGCTAGAAATCAAGGACAGTCACAGACTGAGTCATGAGAGATCAGGTCTCTTAGCTGGGACTTGAACTGACCAAGTTTGGGTTCTGTGAGGAGGGAGTTTGGGAGTGAGTTAAGCCAGCTAGGGGCCAGGTACCTAAACATTCTTTGACCCAAGGTGGTCTTGCAGTGAGGTACCCTAAAATGGGTTGTTGCCGATTGCCGAGTGAGACGGGTGGACAATGGTGCCTGGAGTGGGGGGTGAGAGCAGGTGGGAATAGTCCTGCTCTTATTTTTTTAGCAAAGAGGCAGGTCTGATATTTGAGCCTCCTGCCAAAGTTTAGCCAGTTGGCTGAGGCCTAAAAGGTGCAGGTATGTGTGAGTCTGGCACAGCCAGTAGCTAGTCTACCTGCCTTGTTAAGGGCCAGCCTAATTTTGTTTAGGTGCATGTTGTCGACTGCCCCATAGATAACAATTCCATAGTCTATGAGTGATAGTATCGATGCTGAGACAGCTAGGTGGAGCGCTTCTGGCGGGAGGCAGTGCTTGTATCGGTGAAGTAGGCCAATACACACACTGACAGTGGAGCTCAGGTTTTGGATGTGGTCATGATAGGTGAGCCCAGAGTCTAGGGTGATACCTAGGTATTTGAATGAGGTAACCTGCTCAAGGGGGTCATTTAGAGAGTTCAATAAGAAAAGGGGTTGTCCTATGTTCTTGTTTTGGGAGTGTGCAAACACCATGGATTTTTTTTTTTTTTTGTAATTTAAGACTAGCCTATGTCGAACGAACCAGGATTCAGCTTCCATAAAAGATTTTTGGAGAGCAGAATGGAGGGCTGTGAGATCAGTGTGGGAGCTGTAGAGGACAGCATCATCCACATACAGGAGTAGTTTCCCAGAGCAATCCTTGGGCATAGAGTTGAGGAACAGGGAGAAAAGTAGGGGGCTGAGAATAGAGCCCTGTGGGACCCCCGATCTAACTTGAGTAAGCCTGACTGTCTAGGTTCTCTCAGACAGATAGCTGACAAACTGACAAACTAGTCGGTGGTCTCTGGAGAGAGGCCTATTTGTCTGAGGGAATCAGGGAGTAGTGTGTGGTGAATCATATCAAACACCTTGGAAAGGTCTATAAAAACAGCACCAGCAGTGTGGTCACTGTCAAGAGATTTGTGGAGGGTGTTTGTAAACTCCAAAAGGGCAGTGGTGGTACTGAGGTTATGGCGGAAGCCATGCTGCTCAGGACACAGGAGGCTATATTTGGAGAGGCAGTCCATAAGCTGGGTTGCCACAATCTTCTCCAAGGTTTTGGAGAGGGGTGGCAGGATTGAGATGAGGTGGTAGTTCCCAGGCAGAGTGTGGTCACCGCTTTTAAGGATGGGTATGATGACAGCAGATTTCCATTTAGATGGAAACTGGTCCAGCAACAGGGAGCAGTTCAGAAGCATGGTGAGAGGGGGGAGAACTTCATTAAAGGTGAGCCTAAGCAGTTTGAGATCTAGTGTGTCACTGCTGAAACATGACTTGCTGAGGGCCTTGAGTAGAAGGGGGCAGCTACACGCTGAGATAGTGCTTTAAAGTGGAATGGGGGCGGAGAGAGAGCAGGGTGGTGCTGGGAGGTGGGGGAGAAGAAATTGGGGGGAAGAGAACACTACTAAGGTCAGAGAAGGAGGCATTGAATGTATTTGCAATCAGAGCAGGATCTGTGGTGATAGACCCATTGGTCCTGAGTTGGGAGGGAGATGCAGTGGAGGCTTTGCCACTGAGCTCTTTGAGGGAGTCCCAGAACTTGTTGGGGGTTGAGGATATAGCATGCACCAAGCAGGACAGGGATCTTGGGGTTATCATCTCTGATGACCTCAAGGCAGGGAAACAGTGTGACAAGGCAGCAGGTAAAGCAAATAGGATGCTGGGATGCATAGGCAGGGGCATCACCAGCAGGAAAAGGGAGGTCATAATTCCTCTGTACAAGACACTAGTGAAGCCCCACCTGGAGTACACTGTACAGTTCTGGAGACCTTACCTACGTAAGGACATAGACAGGGTAGAGAAGGTTCAGAGGAGGGCAACAAAGATGGTGCATGGATTGCATCACAAGTCCTATGAGGACAGGTTGAAGGAACTGGACATGTACTCCCTGGAGGAGAGGAGAGGGAGAGAGGGGATATGATAGAGACATACAAGTATCCTACAGGGAGGAACAGGTGCAGGAATACACTATTTTTAGCGAAAAAGATGTTCCAGGACTAGAGGCATGGGATGAAGTTGGAGGAGGACGATTCAGAGGAAACTTGAGGAAGAATTTCTTAGCAGAGCGGTTGGTGGACAAGTGGAACACCCTGCCAGAGGAAGTGGTGGGGGCTGAAACAATCACGGGATTTAAGAATGCATGGGATAGACATAAAGGAATTCTGGAGGTCAGGGGTAAGGGGCAACAGACTTCTTGGAAAACATAAACTGAACTTATAAGTTCAAATGGGCAGACTGGGTGGGCCATAGGCCCTTATCTGCCGACACTGTCTATGTATCTATGTAACTTGCACCCCGAGCCCCATGTGACAGTGAGTTAGGTTTTGTAGTACTCAGCTTTTGCCTTACAAATTTTCCAGGTACATTTATTACGCACTTCTTGGTTGCGCTGCCTATCAGTGGGTTTACCAGTACCCAGGGCAATGTGCCATAGATTGTCATGTTCACGCATCTGGTCCAGCAGGGCTTGTGACATCCAAGGTGTGCCAACCCCTTTAACTATCTTTTTGCTTAGGGGTGCATACTGGTCGCAGGCAGAGTTGAAGGTGTCGAAGTGGTCGAAGGCAGAGTCAATCTTCAATACAGTTTTGACAGGGAACCAGTCACTAGCTAAGACACGCAATCTAAGGGACCGAAGTTTGCTGGGTTTGAGGCAGCGTTGGAGGATAATTTTTTGGGGGGGCCTTCTAACAATATACAACCAGTGACAGAGCACTGGGGAGTGGTCACTCAGGGCATTGGGTAGTACCCTGACCTGGCTTGCTTTGTGGGGTGCATTGGTGAGCACAAGATAAAGGAGGGTGGCAGTACCAGTCTTCTGGTTGATTCTAGTGGCAGTGGTCACAAGTTGGGACAGGTTTTGAGAGGCTGTAGCATCTCTAATTGGAGTCAATGTGTCAGCTAGCCAATTTATATTAAAATCCCCAAGGGCAATGATTTCAGCCCTGTCAGGGAGTGTCTGGAGGTGGGTGAGGACAGAGTGGAAAGCACTCTTCTGATTTTGGGGAGGAATGCATATGGAGAAGAGGAGCGGGGGGCTCTGTTTGGTGCAAGAATGATTTTCAGAGTGAGAGCCTGGGCCCCATGTTCGAGGGTTGGGGATGGGAAGGCGAGACACTGTAATGAGTCCTGGACATACAGTGCACATCCACACCCTTTTTTAGAGGTTCTGTCTATAATATTGAGGCACAATCCATCTTCTGTTTCATTTATTTCCTGTATTTGTCTCTTGTTCTTTATTACTGAACCCATTTACTGTACATGAAAACTGGATCTTTGATTTGGTTGCTTCATCCTGCTTTTCTCTCATAATCCTTTGTTTGTGACCTTAGACTCTTTTATTGTGGAAATGATTATGATGTCACAAACAGAGGTTTATGAACAAAAAGCCAGATGATGATTGAAATGAAATATTTGAAGCAAATATCCTGTTAGCTAGCAGCTATAGGCTGGTCAGTATCACTTCAGTGGCAGGGAAATTAATGGAAACCCTGCTTAAGGAAAGGCTGGTAGAGTATCTTGAATCTAATGGGCTGCAAGACCACAGGCATCATAGATTCCTTTGGGTAGCGTGAGATCATACTAGACAGATATAATTGATTTCTTTGACTTGGGGATCAGGGAAATAGATCAGGGGAGGGCAGTGAATGTGGCCTATCTGGACTTTAGTAAGGCCTTCGACACTGTGCCACACAGCAGAATGATGAAAAAATTGAGCAGCCCAGAGGTGGGATCCAAAGTGGTGAATGGGTTAGAAACTGGTTAATGGATAGGTGACAGAGGGTGGTGGTTAAGGGCTCTCACTCTAATGATGGAAGAGTAACCAGCGGGGTGCCACAGGGCTCAGTACTGGGACCGATCATCTTCAATGTCTTCATAAGTGACATTGCAGAATAACTGGAAGAGAAGTTATGCCTTTTTACAGATGATACCAAACTCTGTAATAGGTCAGATACTCAGGATGAGGTAGAGAGAATGTGCAGCAATGTTAGGAAACTCGAGGAGTGGTCAAGAGCATGGTAGTTGGGGATCAATGTCAAAAAGTTCAAAATTATGCACCTAGGGTATGGGAACCCAGGTGTGGAGTATAAGATGGGGGGAGGTACTGACAGTCACTAAGCAGGAAAGGGACCTTGAGGTTATCCTAACTGATGACTTCTTCAAGCGCTACCCCCTCCAGAAAGGAGACTGTACATGGTCTTTGCTGTCCCAACGAATCCAGGCTTAGTGCAGCTTGTAAGAGATGAAAGACGTTTAACCCTGCTCGATTGGCATTCTCTATTTTATTATTTATTTGATGAGATTTTTAAGAATAGCCTATTAAGTGTAGGGGCTTATTTACAATAAGGTCCAGCCCAAGATGATGAAGTTCTACAGACAATGATACATTATTGCAGATTATAGTACAACGTGCACAAAAATACATTTACAAAACCAGTTTGGGCTTCCTGGTTGAAACATGGATGTTCTCTGTTTATAGTGTTTAGTGACCATTCTTTTAAAAGTAGCTGGGAGTTATTCTAATATCAATGGGCAGTAGGTTGTACAGTATAGAGCCTGAATACAAAAAATATGCTTTGCTATAATTAGTTCTAACTTAAATAAGATCTGTACTGAACCCTTAAGCCTTTTTTCCCAGTCAAGGCTATATTTTTGTATGCTTGCGAGCATGTGCAAATCAGGCAGATTGAGGCTGCTTGGGTGGAGTAGGGGTTGGGGAGGTGTGTGCTATAGCAGCCAATGCAGCTGAACCTGCAGGTGTACGAGTGCACACTGAATGCTCCCAAGGCTCCTACTGACAGTGCATCACTGGCAGATGGGTGGAAACTTTTCACATATGCAATGGTGCAGCTATACCTGTCACAGTGCGACTGTGTTATGCATATGACTGTCATCAGACATCGTCCCTCCAGTCTGGCCCATGTTTCAAATAGAACTGACAATGAGTGCTCAACCCTGCCACCTGTATTCCCCTCCTGCCTGACCAAAGTTTGGAAATATGACTTGCAGCAGGTGCACAACACCACCATGGGTCTATACCCTCCTGTCTGACCCAGTTTTCATAATGGGACCAGCTGCAACTGCTCAACCTCACTACTGGTATCCCCACCCCACCACCCAATCTATCTTTCAAACCACCCCAGCATAGTCCAGCACCGGGATGCCTCTCCCTGGTGCCAGCTACCTCAACAGGATGCAACACTGGAGTGCCCACCTGCAATGATGCCAACCAACACCCAGACTCTGGGGTGCCCAGTCCCCAGTCCCCAGTCCCCAGTGTCAGTTCCAGCAGTGAAGAAAATCATTCCTCATCATCCTTTTTGGTTTTTTAAACCTGAAAAAAAAAGGAAAATGGTCCATTTACATGTTCTGCTCCCCAGAACCTCTGACTCAACTGCCACCCCACCCTCAGAACCCACCCCCCACACCTCCAACAACCCTCACTTACCTATCCAGTCCACTGATGAATGTCCTGCTGCTACTTATGTAAACCATGAACTGACCAGAAACATGGTAAGTCTGGTTAACGTGTTTTAAAGTTTTACTCATAACTTTGGCTTTTCCTTAACATTTTTACCCCAAATTTTCAACACAGCCCTTTTTATCCCTACCTCATGAACAAGGGAAGTGTAATTTTTCAAATTTCCCCTGAAACATGTTTTTGCTGTTGCTTTGCAAAGTCACCTTTTGGATGGGATAAAAAAATCCACCTGTCTTCAGTACAGTGGTTTGTGTAGGAGCAGTGGTCTAGTAAATTGCGGTGTTAGTTGAATTACTATAAAGGGCAGTACTAACCAGGGTGGTGGAGCAGTTGTGTATTTGATTATTTCTAACAGTCACCAGTGGCTGTGTACTACCCCACCCTTCCCCACCCCCAGGCATGGCATTTCCTTTATAGTCAAAGTTCTGACATCACTTCCTCAACAGGTCTTGGGGCAGAACTGTCATATTCTTAATAACCCAGCACAATGCATGAAAGGTAGGTACACACCACAAATAATAGTAATAATATATATATATATATATATATATATATTACATATTGTATATTATAAGGGAGAGGGACATGTGGGGAGTGGTGCAATGCACTGGCTGTGGGGCAGCAGTTTTCCGGGAGACATTCTGGAAACTGTGTTGCTGTCCTCTTTGCAGGCAACTGTCAGCTCTGAGGGAGGAGGTTGCCCACCTCCAGGCTGAACTAGCAAGGACTAAGAGGCCTCCCCACCCAAAGAGCACCACTGCCACAACCACTGCATCAGAGGTTGCCAAGCATGAAGAGCAATTGGACCACAGTGGGTTCTGGGAAGGTGCGGTGGTGGACCAGAAGCCCCAGTTGTACCTCTACACAAATCATATGCCATTCTAGCAGAGCAAGGTTCCTCTATGATGGCACCCTCAGTGGAGACCCAGAAGAATGCTGAGGACATCCACAAGGGAGACCCACAAAAGGGTGGCAAGGGACACCACAGGGGAAGGAAACAGCTTCTGATAGGGGACTCAATTGTTAGGGGGGTTAAACTGGGGAAGGGAGAGGAGAAGGAAGTAAGGTGCCTGCCTGGTGCCATGGCTTGGAGGGACAGGAAGCGAATCCTCAGGATTGCAGAAGCAGCATCACAGGAGAGGGAACTAGGTACCATTGTCCACCTTGGGACAAATGACCTATCTAGGCATGGGATCAGTGCAGTGCAGAATGAATTTGTGGAGTTGGCGAGGGGCCTCAGACAGGTAGCAAGCACAGTAATCTTCTCAGAGGTGCTGCCAGTCCATGGCAGGAGTGAGGCTAGGGTACTGCACACCATGCAGTTTAATGAATGGTTGCAAAACTGGTGCAGAGCACAGGGCTTTGGCTTCATTGGGGACTGGGGATCCACCTGGAGAGATAAAGGTCTATACTGGCATGATGATCTGCATCTGTCCATGAAGGGAACCAAGCTCCTAGGTGACAGGTTTAAATGCTTCCTTGGCAAGCTTTTAAACTAGCCAAGGCCGGAGGTGCTGATAAAAGGCAGGAAATTTCAAGCCTCCCCCCACAAAACATGACAGGTAGTAAGGTAAACACTGAGGTACAGAGTTCAACACAGGGAAGGACAGGGGTAAATGGAAAAATAGACAAGGGCAATAAGAGCAGGGATGGGGGGGAAAAGGATAAAGCCAACATTAAATGGAGGGCAATGAGTACCAATGCCCGTAGTCTGGGAAACAAGCTTTCTGAGCTAGTAGCCCTGATGGAAGATGAACAATTGGATATTGTGGCAGTCACGGAAACATGGTATGCAGAGAACCATGACTGGAATGTCAACATACCAGGGTACACAATCTACAGAAGGGACAGGGAAGGTAAAAGAGGAGGTGGAGTAGCTCTATACATAAGGGAAGGGATCAAAGCTACAGAACTAAAAAATAAAGGGGAGGACAAGAGGCACTCTGGGTCACCTTGGAGACAGGGAATGGCATCACAATCTGCACAGGGGTTGTATACAGACCCCGTCTCAAGGGAGGAAATGGACAAGAAAATGATAGAGGACATTCTCAAATGGCTGAAAAGGGAGATACTGTTGATGGGGGACCTGAATATGCCAGATGTTAACCGGATGACATGTACTGCAGCCACATCCAAGAGCAGGGTCATTCTCGATGCCCTGCAGGGGGCAGGCCTTAGACAGCTAATGTTGGAACCCACTCGGGAGGGAGCAATACTAGACCTGGTACTCTCAAATGGAGAGAGGATCACAAATTTAGAAGTCAGTAGACATCTGGGAACAAGCGACCACTGCAGAGTGTGCTTCACAATGAGCACAACCATGGAGATAAGCCATACAAAAACAAGGATACTGGACTTTAGAAGGGCTGACTTTGGCAAAATGGGTGAATACCTGAAGAATGCACTAGCAAATGGCCAACAAGAAAGGGTGGAAGAACAATGGAGAAAAATCAAAACTGCCACCATAGAGGCAACAAGCCTTTGTGTGGAACAAATAAAGAAAACAAAGCAGAGTAAAAAAACACTATGGTTCTCAAAAGAGGTGGCAAGGAAGGTTAAGGAGAAAAAGGCTGTATTCAAAAAGTATAAGGAATCACAGAAGGAGCATGACAGGGAACTGTATCAATTAAAGCAGAAAGAAGTGGGGAAGGCAGTCAGAATAGAAAAGGCCCAAACTGAGAAAAAAATAGCCAACTCAGTTAAGAAGGGAGATAAGCAACTTTTATAGGTACATTAGGAGCATAGAAAGGTTAAGGAGGGATAGTGAAGATTAATAAAGGAGAGAGAGGGGAGGTGGGCAGAGGGAGACAGTGAAAAGGCAGAGATACTGAATGAATACTTTTGCTCAGTATTCACAAAAGAAGATGAGGAGGAGTTACCTAAACCAGACAATAGAAGCACTCTGGGTAGGGGGGTTGACACCAGTCCATTCACAGAAGAAAGAGTCCTGAAAGAACTCCTAAAACTCAAGGTGGACAAAGCAATAGGGCCTGACAGGATTCACCCCAGAATCCTAAATGAACTAAGGGAGGACCTAGTGACACCACTGACCACGCTTTTTAACAAATCATGGCAGGATGGGGTGGTACCTGAGGACTGGAGGAGGGCAGATGTGATTCCCCTTCACAAAAGTGGGAGCAAGGCAGAAGCAGGAAACTATAGACCTGTAAGTTTGACCTCAGTGGTAGGGAAAATGATGGAATCATTTTTGAAAGAAAGAATTGTTGAGTATCTAGAGGCCAGCAGGGCACAGGACCCAAAGCAGCATGGATTTACAGCAGGAAGGTCATGTTAGATGAATCTAATTGATTTCTTTGACTGGGTGACCAAAGAAATAGACCAGGGAGAGGCTGTGGATATGGCCTACCTAGACTTTAGCAAGGCGTTTGACACAGTCCTGCACAAAAGATTAATAATCAAGTTAGCCAGCCTGGGACTGGGTCTCAGGGTGGTAGCCTGGGTAGCAAACTGTCTGCACAAAAGGACACAGAAGGTAATAGTGAATAGAACACATTCTGAAGAAAGTGGGGTTACTAGTGGAGTACCTCAGGGCTCAGTACTGGGTCCAGTCCTCTTTAACATCTTTATAGGTGACATTGCAGAGGGTCTGGAGGGAAAGGTATGCCTCTATACAGATGACACAAAGATCTGTAACAGAGTTGATACACAAGAGGGGGTAGAAAAGATGAGAAGGGACTTGGCAAGATTGGAGGAATGGTCAGACATATGGCAACTTAGATTCAATGCAAAGAAGTGCAAAGTAATGCACCTGGGAAACAAAAACCCAGGAGAAGAGTACACAATAGCAGGGGAGGTACTAACAACAACAAAAATGGAAAGGGACCTGGGGGTAGTCATATCAGATGACCTACAGGTGGGTAAGCAATGTGAAAAGTCAGTAAGGAGAGCCAGGAGGATACTGGGATGCATAGGAAGGGGCATCACAAGTAGAAAAAGGGAAGTGATTATCCCTCTATACAGACAGTTGGTGAGACCCCATCTGGAGTACTGTGTGCAGTTTTGGAGACCTCATCCACGCAAGGACATAGACAGGATGGAAGCAGTCCAGAGGAGGGCAACTAAAATGGTGCAGGGTCTGCAGCAGAAACCATATGAAGAGAGAGAGACTGAGAGAGCATAATATGTATACTCTTGATGACAGGAGGGATGGGGGGACATTATAGAAACTTTCAAGTACCTCAAGGGAATCAACAAAGTCCAGGAGGGTAGCATCTTTCAGAAAAAGAGATGTGTAAGAACAAGGGGGCACAATTTAAAGATAGAGGGGGGACGGCTCAGGGATAATGTGAGGAAATTTTTTTTCACGGAGAGAGTGGTGGATACATGGAACCACCTTCCTGAGGAGGTCTTTGGGTCTAAAACAGTGGGGGAATTCAAACATGCATGGGACAGACATAAGGTAATTATATTGGGGGGCTGCAGAAAGTAGGCTGTTGGTTAAATAGAATCTGCAGCTTATCCAGTATGTAGGGAAATGGGCAGACTGGGTGGGCCAAGTGGTCCTTATCTGCCATCAAAGTCTATGTTTCTATGTAATAAAAAAGACTGTGTCAAAAATGTGGGGTTAAAAATGTAAAAAAAAAAAAGTTGTAAAGAAACATTGAATTTTTCAACAATTACTCATAACTTTGTGATTTTTGCAGATTATGAGCCCACATTTTTAACATAGCCCTTTTGTTACCCTGCCTCTTGAACATGACAGATGTGATTTTTCAGATCCCCTCCAAAACATGTTTTTACAGCCACGCTATGAAATCGTCTTTTGGATGGGATTTAAAAAATTCTACCTTTCCTGACCATAAGGTAGGGTCATAAAAAGACTGTTGAAACTTTGGGGTCAATCAAAAAAACAAAATTACAAAGAAATGCTGAATTTTTCCAAAGTTTACTCATAACTTTGTTATGTTTGGAGAATGTGGCCCCATATTTTCAACACAGTCATTGTGTTACCTCACCTCATGAATGTGACAGGTGTCATTTTTAACATTTCCCTAAAACGTTTTTGCAGGCGCTCTGCAAAATCACATTTGGACAGGGTTTAAAAAATGACACCTTCTTGATGATAATGTGGGGTCATAAAAAGACTATGTTGCTGGCCTGCCAGTGCAGCAGTTGTGCTACCGCTTGTGACACAGATGACCCGGGTTTGGAAGTAAGCTTGAGGTGTCGGAGGGCCAGCAGGGAGAGGAGGATTGAGTGTCTGGAGGATCACTCTCCTTCTTCGGAGGAGGGTGGAGAAGAGCTTGTTGTTCAACTGGCCTCTGGCAAAAGCCAGAGGAAAGGCAGCCTGAGCCTAGAAATGTGGGGGGAGATTTGACAGACATCATATGCCTTCATACCAAGCACGTGCCACACCTCCCAGGGAGAAAATGGAAAATGTCTCCTGTTCATGCAAGATGATCAACGTCCTTTGCAGGCTCTACACCTGGCAACTGATGTGCCTCCCGGAATCTGGATCTGGTCCTTATGGGTTGAGGGACTCCCTGCCACCCTGCCATGGAGAGTAAGCCCTGGGGGACTATGGGAGAGGTAAGTCCTAGGGGAAACTGTGGTGAAGGGGCTGGGAGGGCTGGCGGGAAGAAGGGATGATCTGGATGGGAAACAATTGAACATTTGAAGTCAAAATGTCAAAAAGCAATGAAATTATGAAGAAAATGTGACCATATAAAGATGTTCTTTATTCTTTATTCTGTTCACCATGTTTTCAACTCTCTAATCCTTCACCTAGTGGAGCCCAAAGTTCATGAGACAATGGTTACTGGGGGAAAGGAACATCTGTCTATAGCCTCAATATACATAGAAACATAGACTTTGATGGCAGATAAGGACCGCTTAACCCACCTAGTCTGTTCATTTCTCTACGTACAGGATAAGCTGCAGATCATAGTTAACCAACAACCCATTTCTTCCTATCCCCCACAAGACATGCCTTATGTCTGTCCCATGCATTCTTGAATTCTCCCTCAGTTTTAGACCCCACAACCTCCTTAGGAAGGCTGCTTCATGCGTTCACCACCCTCTCTGTGAAAAAGTACTTCCTCACATTGCCCCTAAGCCATCCCCCCTCTATCTTCAAATTGTATCCCCTTGTTCTTGCACATCTCTTTTTCTGAAACATGCTACCCTCTTGGACTTTGTTGACTCCACTGAGGTACTTAAAAGTTTCTATCATGTCCCCCCTCTCCCTCCTTTCCTCAAGGGTATACATATTAAGCTCCTTTAGTCTCTCCTCATATGGCTTCTGTTGCAGACCCTGCACCATTTTAGTTGCCCTCCTCTGAACTGCCTCCATCCTGTCTATGCCCTTGTGGAGTTGGGATCTCCAGAACTGGACACAGTACTCCAGATGGGGTCTCACCAACTGTCTGTATAGAGGGATAACAACTTCCTGTTTTCTACTGGTGATGCCTCTCCCTATACATCCCAGTATCCCCCCAGCCCTCCCTATTGCCTCCTCATATTGCTTACTACCCGTAAGGTCATCTGATATCATTACCCCCAGGTCTCTTTCCATTTTTGTTGTTGTTACTACCTCCCCCAATTGTGTAATCTTCCCCTGGGTTTTTGTTTCCCAGGTGCATTATTTCGCACTTCTTTGCATTGAATCCAAGCTGCCATATTTCTGACCATTCCTCCAACTTTGTCAATTTCCTTCTCATCCTTTCCACACCTCCTTGTGTGTCAACCCTGTTGCAGACCTTTGTACCATCTACAAAGAGGCATACTTTTCCTTCCAGTCCCTCTGCAATGTCACTTATAAAGACATTAAAAATGACTGGACTCAGTACTGAACCCTACGGTGCCCCACTTTCTTCAGAGTGGACTCCACTTACAATTACCTTCTGTGTCCTGTTGTCCAGCCAATGTTTTACCCAGGCTACCACCATGGGACCCACTCCCAGGCTGGTTAATTTAATTATTAATCTTTTGTGTGAGACTGTGTCAAATGTCTTGCTAAGGTCTAGGTAGGCCATGTCCACAGCCCCTCCCTGGTCTACTACTTTGGTCACCCAGTCAAAGAAATCCATTAGATTCATTTGACATGACCTTCCCGCTGTGAACCCATGCTGCCTTGGGTCCTGTGCCCCACTTTCTTCTAGGTACTGAACAATTCTTCCTTCAGAAGTGATTCTATCACTTTCCTTACCACAGAGGTCAAACTGACAGGTTTGTAGTTTCCTGCCTCTGTCTTGCTCCCACTTTTGTGAAGGGGAATCACATCCATCTTTCTCCAGTCCTCCGGTACCACACCATCCTCCCATAATTTGTTAAAAAGGATAATTAGTGGTGTCACTAGTTCTCCCCTTAATTCTTTTAGAATTCTGGGTGAATTCTGTCAGGCCCTATTGCTTTTACCACCTTCAGTTTTAGGAGTTTTTTCAGAACCCTTTCTTCTGTGAAAGGACTGGGATCTACCCCCCTATCCAGAGTGCTTCTGTTAGTTGGATTAGGCACCTCCCCTCCTCCTCTTTTGTGAATACTGAGCAGAAGTATTTATTTAGTATCCCTGCTTTTTCATTGTCCTTCTCTGCCCACCCACCGTCCTTTCTATTCAGCCTCACTATCCCTCCCTTTGTCTTTCTATGCTCCCTGATGTACCTATAAAAGGTTTTATCCCCATTCTTAACTGAGTTGGCTACCTTTTCCTCAGTTTGGGCCTTTGCAATTCTGACTTCCCTCCCTGCTTCCTTCTGCCTTAACTGGTACAGTTCTCTGTCCTGCTCCTTTGGTGTTTCCTTATACTTCCTAAATGCTATCTTTTTCTCCCTAACCTTCCCTGCCACCTCTTTTGAGAACCATAGTGGCTTTTTCTTTCATTTTGATTTGTTTATTTGCTTCACACAAAAGCTTGTTGCCTCTGTGATAGCAGTTTTGATGTTTCCCCATTGTTGCTCCACCCCTCCTTCTAGCCTGTTTGCTAGTGCTTTTCTAAGGTACTCTCCCATCTTGCCAAAGTCAGCCCTCCTGAAGTCCAATACTCTCACTTTTGTATGGCTTGACTCTGTAGCTGAGTTTATCGTGAACCACACTGTTTGGTGGTCACTTGTTCCCAGATGGCTACCCACTTCTAGATCTGAGATCCTCTCAATGTCCCCATTTGAAAGTATGAGGTCTAAGATTGCTCCCTCATGAGTGGGTTCCAAAACTAGCTGTCTGAGGTATGCCACCTGTAGGGCATTGAGAATGGCTCTGCTCTTGGATTTGGCTGCAGCAAAGGTGCTCTAGTTAACATCTGGCATATTCAGGTCCTCCATCAACAGTATATCCCCTTTTTCTGCCATCCTAAGGATGCCTTCCATCATATCCTTGTCCAATCCCTCTTTCAGATGTGGGGGTCTGTATACAACCCTTGTGCAGATTGTGGTGCCATTTCCAGTCTCTAAGGTGACCCATGGTGCCTCCTCTCCTCCCTGTTTACTCTTTTGTTCTGTTGCTTTTATCCCTTCCCTTACATAGAGAGCTACTCCTCCCCCTTCTACCCTCCCTGTCGCTCCTGTAGGTTGTATACTTTGGTATGTTAACATCCCAGTCATGGTTCTCTGCGTACCATGTTTCTGTGACTGCTACGATATCCAGGCATCCCTCTTCCATCAAGGCCACAAGTTCAGAGAGCTTGTTGCCTAGATTACGGCCATCGATACTCATTACCCTCCATTTCTTGATGGCCTTACGCCTTTTTGCCACATCCCTGTCCTTATTGCCTTTGTCATTTTCTCCACTTACCCCTAACCTTCTCCGTATTTACATCTCTATCTTTATACTGTCATTCTAACTTGTAACAGCCTGCAAGCAAACATATTCAACATTGACTAATGATTGTTTCAATACTAGTTCCAATTCTGTTATTGTTCTGTTTATGCTGGCCTTTTAGTAGCCTCAGTGTTTGTTTCTGATTTACATTATGGTGTGTAGTGCCATTTAAAAACTGCATGATGTAGTTTATGCCCCTTTCAACCACAGAGTTCTGTAGTAGAACATGGATGCATTGCACCACAATGGAAGAGCACAGCAAGGACATTACGTGCATCATACAGTTCTAAACTAGTACTTACTACCAATGTGTAAATCTGAAACACCCACTAAGGTAATAAAAAGCCTGAAGAGCTGGAACAAATGTTTAAGGATGACCTAACTATTCAGCTATTAAATGCTTGAAACCTAGGTAACAAATTTGATGAGTTGGTTGTAAGAATACAATCTGATCACCCTGATATAATTGATATCACCGAAACTTGGTGGCCTAAAGACTCAGCTTGGACTAAATCTATTAATGGGTACACCCTGTTTCATATAAGCAAAGAAAATCTAAGGGGTTGGGGAATAGCTCTGTTTATAAATTCTGCTCTAAATGTCAACAACATTTCTAATAAAATTAAATCAGAATTAAGATCTGTCGAGTTACTATGGCTGAATGTAAAAAATCAAAGCGATAGAAATTTCATACCAGGCCTCTGCTACAGGGCTCCTGATTCTCAGAAACAAACTTTAAATGAGATTATGTCAGAAATGGCACTGCAGCTGATTTAGGCAATGTCATATTTATGGGAGATCTAAATGTAAGTGATATAAATTGGGAAAACAAATCAGCTTCATCCCAAAGTTCAAAAGATTTCTGGGAAACATGTGAAGAGCTTAATCTTATTCAGTTTGTAACATCCCCAACTCATGGGTCCAATATCCTAGATATTGTACTAGGAAGTGAACCTTTAAGTATTACTAACTGCATTGTCTCATCTCCAGCAGGTAACAGTGATCATCATACTGTTATTTTCAAACTTCATTTTTCATTTTATCACTCAGAAAAAGTAACAGAAGTATTCACATTTCATAAAGCAGACATAAATGCCTTAAACAGCTATTTGACTAACATAAATTGGAGTAATCATTTACCTGGCAAGGATACGGAAGATACGTGGAAATCATTTAAAAATATTATTCTAGATGCAGCCACCAAATTTATCCCAAAAATTAAGAAACGTAAACAAAAGTGTCATCCTAAATGGTTATCAAGAAATTTATTGAAACTCATTAAAAAGAAAAACAAATTATGTAAGAACTATATTGCTAATAAATGTGTAAAAACTCTGTCTGCATTTACAAACTTTCAAAAAAGATGTAAAAAAGAAATTAGAAAAATTAAATGCCCTCCATCACCTTGCCCACCACCGATGCCTGACATCGGTGGTGGGCAAGGTAATGGAGGGCATTGTCAAGGAGAGGCTAGGGGGGGACCTGGATAAGTCAGGGTGCCTGGACAATAGACAGCATGGATTCATCCCGGGGAAATCGTGTCAGACAAACCTGATGGAGCTCTATTACTGGGTGACAAGTGCCTTGGACCTGGGTAGACCAGTGGATGTCCTCTTTCTAGACTTCAGCAAGGCATTTGACTCTGTTCCTCATGTGGGCCTGTTGGATAAGCTAGGAGAAATGGGGGTGGGAAACCAGATGATCAGATGGATAGACAATTGGCTCCAGGACAGGACCCAGAGGGTCGTAGTTGGTGGGATAGTCTCATCCCCAAGGAGGGCCATTAGTGGGGTCCCACAGAGATCAGTCCTTGGGCCCCTTCTGTTCAACGCCTACCTATCTGACATAAGGACAGGAATCAGGAATGAGATGAGTCTCTTTGCAGATGACTCGAAACTGGGGGCGGTGGTGGATGGGGAGGAGGGGAGGGTGGCCCTGCAGGGGGACCTGGAGGCTCTGGGAAGATGGTCTAGAAAGTGGAAGCTGAGGTTCAATGCAGGGAAATGCAAGGTACTCCACCTGGGGGCCAGAAACCCAGGCCAAGTGTACACCCTGGGGAAATACTACAAAGTCTCGATGGCGAGAGGGACCTGGGGTGGTGGTGGTAGATGTCAAGATGAACAACTCTGAGACTTGTAGGAGGGCAGCAGCCAAGGCCAACAGGATGCTGGGATGCATCGCTAGGGGGATAATCTCCAGAAGGAGGGAAGTGATACTCCTTCTGTATAACTGCTTGGTGAGGCCGCACCTGGAGTACTGCTTGCAGTTTTGGAGGCCACACTTAAAGAGGGACATTAACCTCCTGGAGAGGGTCCAGAGGAGGGCAACCAAAATGATTTGGGGCTTGGGGGACAGGACCTATGAGGAGAGGCTCAAAGAGCTAAATTTGTACACATTGGAAGAGAGAAGGGACCGGGGGGACATGATAGAGGTCTTCAGGTACATGAAGAGGGTAAATAGGGGAGGAACAGTCAGGGTGCTTCGAAGGAAGGAGGAAGGGCCACTAAGCGGCATGGGTGGAAGCTGGAGGGAAGATTCAGGGGACAAGGAGGAGGTGCTACTTCACTGAGAGGGTGGTGGAGCCATGGAATGCACTACCTAGGGGGCTGTGGAGGCAGAGACAGTGGAGGGGTTCAAGGGGGTGGGACAGGTACAGGGAAGGGTTCTAGAAGCAAAATCCAATGCAGCAAGAATATCCGGAACTGGAAGGAGAAGCCAGAGGAAGGCAGGGACAGCAAGGTCAGCACCCAGGGTGGGGGCTGACCAAACGAGCAGACACGAAAGACCGTTAGGCCTATTCTGCTGGCATTTTAGTATGTTAGTATGTTAGTAAATCAGATACTGAGAAATATATTGCTGCTTATGCCCAAAAAGGAAACAATAAAATTCTGTTCAGTTATATAAATTCAATTAAAAAACAAGAATGCAGAGTTGGACCACTAATTATAAATAACATAGATATTACACACCCAAAGGAAATGGCAGATGCACTTAATTTGCATTTTTGTAAATCCTTCAGTAACTCCACGTTAGGTATTAGTATAGATAAGAGTTTTATGCAGGGCAGTATGGACATCTCCTTGAATAACATTAAAAACAAACTTAATAACATCAAAAAAGGGTCCTCTCCTGACCCAGATGGCATAGCAGGTGATATGATTCTTATAATGAAAGAGCATCTGTGTTTGCCCCTTAAGATCTTGTTTGAGAAAAGTTTAACATCAGGCCTTGTCCTATCTGAGTGGAAGGAGGCCAATGTAATTCCTCTATTTCAAAAAGGAGAAAGGAGTTCTGATAACTATTGTCTTATTAGTCTCACTTCTATTTTTTGTAAAATACTTGAGAGAATTGTCAAAGATGAAATCGCTTCATCAGTAACTACCATTGATTCCAACCAACATGTTTTCATTAAAGGATGTTCTATATCAATGAACTTGGTAGTTTTTTATGATTTCATCAGTGACAAACTTGACAAAAAAATTCCTTGTGATGTAGTCCTTTTGGAGTTAAAAAAAACCTTTGATTCGGTTCCACACTGGGCACTAATTTAAAAGATGCAGAGCCGTAAAATCAACCCGCTATTCATATACTGGATAGCAGACTGGCTAAAGGATAGAAGACAGAGAGTAGTTGTGGATGGACATAAGTCCATGTGGGAATTGGTCAGGAGTGGGGTCCCTCAGGAATCTGTCCTGGCTCCTGTCATTTTTCAAATTATTATAGCTGATTTATCGCACAACATGTGAAATAACATTATTAAATACACAGATGATTGTAAAATCACTAATATTTGCAGATCTTCAGAAGACTGTGAGACCATCCAAAAAGATCTAAATATTTTAGAGGCTTGGTCCAGTAAACGGAACTTGATATTTAATATGTGTTAAATATACTGCTCAGCACTTTGGGAAAAATAATCCTAAGGTTCAGTACTATCTGTATAATAAAGTACTTTCTAATAAAAAAAATGAAAGGGATCTTGGTATTATCATTGATTCAGATTTGGAGTTTAATATTCATATCACAAATACAATTAACAAAGCCAATAGAACCTGGTGGGCAGTTAGACATAATATTAATTCTAGAAACCCAGATATACTTCTCCCCCTTTACCGGGCATATGTCAGACCATATTTTGATTATGTTTCCCAATTATGGTCTCCCTGTAAGCAGAAAGATATAAACAGAATTGAGAGAATTTAGAGAAGAGTCACTAAATCAGTTGTTTCTGACAAATCTCTCACATATGAGGAAAGGTTATCCAAATTTAATCTAATGTCCTTAGAACAACGATGACTTAGAGGAGACCTTTTATTCACATGGGGTATCATTCATGATATCAATTTAATACTAGAAAGTGGATTGGACTCGAAGCAAACATCAGTCAGTATTGGAAGTCACCCACTTCAACTGATGAGAGGCCAATTTAGTACAAAAAAGAGGGCATTCTATTTTTCTCAGAGAGTTGTCAGACCATGGAACAACTTGTCATTAAAAGTTATTATTAGTCCAAACAAAAATGCTTTTAAAAACAGGCTGGACAATTTTCTGCATTTAAACAAGGATTTCTCCTATTATGTGTAGTATAGGAGCTTGATGGACCTAATCTGCTTTTTTGCTCCAGTTCAGTTCTTAGTATGGTTCTTAGTAACAGAATTGGTACCAATATTTAAAGTGAATTTCTAAGATTTGCCTATGGGCTTTATAGCCCATTACCTGATGGCTGTGATAGTCATTCTATGCATACATTTTCATTCTTTTCTCAGTCAATTAAGGAAGGAAGGAAAGGGATTGTACCTGCCACCAAACTGATGGCCACCTGATCCCTTCCAATTCCCTATCCACCAGTCCTGTCCCCGCGCTCAGACATTTTATGATGTCTAACCAGGGACAGTGTGGGGACACACCCCACTGTAGTCTGTGTGAGGCGGAGGCAATTTAAAACATATTTTTTATATGTTTAAGCAACATTTTACATAAATGAAAGCCACCGCTCTACTGACAGAACCCCTATCAGTTGAGCGATGGCTTTCATTTATGTAAAAAGATTGCTTAAACATATAAAAATAGTTTTTTTTAAAATGCCCCCCATAGACTACTTTTGGGGCATGTCCCTGTGCTCTCCCTGGTTAGACATCATAAAACATCTGAGCCCAGGGGCAGGGCTGGTGGACAGGGCAGTGGAAGGGATCAGGTAGTCGTTGGCTTGGCAGCAGGTACAGTCCCTTCCCTTCCTTAATTGACTGACAAAAAATGAAAATTTAGGCACAGAATGACTATCGCAGCCACTAAGTAATGGCTCTAAAGCCCATACGTTAATATTAAAATCTTAGAAATTTCCTTTAAAAATCAGCTTCTACAGAGGGGAAATGACTTACATGTTCAGTGTATATACATTGACATTTATACTGTTCACAGAGGGGGACACTTGATAGGGATTGAGACTTTTCTGATAAGTAATCTAGGGGTAAACTGTTCAGACTATGGCATATCATACTTGGTAGATGTATGCTGAAACAACAAGAAGTCCTAATGTATTTTGAAATATGCAGTAAGACCTTGCTGTTGTACTGCCCCAGAGAGGAAAGAGTTAAAGCCTACATTCTAAGTAGGCACGCACTTGGTTTCAAATCACTATCCCCTGGTACATTCTATTCAACCGTCAAATTGCCTTACTGTGAAGACTCCTAGGAGGTTCTCCCCAACATCTGGTTGGTTAAAGTGTGTTTTTTTCGCTTTGGTTATTTCACCAACTTGTAAAACATTTAGCTTTTTTGTTTCTTTTCACTGTTCCTCAGTACAGTTACAATTGTCGATAGTTTTGCCTATTTGGTGGGTAAGTCTCGGTCCTTAGCGGTTGCCGTTAACCGCTTGGGATCCAAGTTTTTTTGTCTATTTCTCTTCCCTTTTCTGTCTGATTTAACTGTGGTCAGCTCTGGTTAATAAAAAAATGAGTTTGTCATTTTTTTTCTGGACCGCTAATACCGGTCTATTAACCTGAACTGGGATAAGTTAGATGGAGTCACAGAAATCTAAGAAGAAAACTGATCCCACTGGTTTTCAACAGTGTGTGGAGTGTGGGGAAACTTTCGCCAAGGCTGATCTCCATACTACTTGTGTTTTCTGCCTGGGGTTGGAACACTTGCAGGCAGAATGTGACATATGTAAAAATTTCTCTCAGTCAACGCTTGACAGGCGCCTTAACTGACTGAATGAGAAATTGGCTGAAACATCTGCTAATCCGGATGGCTGAACCAGTTCAGTTTCAGGTTCTAATTAACCGGAGTGGGGCCCTTCTAACAAAGGAGATACTCCTCCTCCTAAACGGTCTGTGGATTTAGCCCTTAAACCGGCTTCTGCTAAGAGAAAAAAGGAAGAAAAACATACTGAACCAGTGCCCAAGTCACATGTGGTTGTAGCTCCTATCGTGGAGGAGATTGCTAATGCTATATGCATTATTCAGTCATTGCAGACAACCGAACCGGTGACTCCTCCGGTTATTCCTCAGCTGGTTCTAGTTCCTCTGGACCCTTTGGAATGTGATTATTCCTGGGACCTGGAATGTGAGCAGGATGATGATGATGACGAAGAGGACCTTTATAGTCCAATTGAACTGGAGGTCTCTCCTGAACATGAGGGAAGCATCTCTCCCCCTAAACAGTTGGAGGATGCTCTCACTCATTTTTCATTTATGAAGAAGGTGGCTGAAACTCTCCAGCTACCGGTTAATGAATCTTAAGAAGAAGAAGAAGATGAAGAACCCGATTATGCAGAGATGATGGATGTCCCTGCCTCAGAGAGGGTGGTGATGCCCATCTATAACTCTCTGCAGAGACAATCTTCAAAAATTTTGAGTACTCCCACTTCTGTTCCTCCTGTAGATAAGAAGGCAGAGAGGAAGTACCCAGTAGCCAGAGATAGTATGGATTTTCTGTCAGGACACCCCAGCCATGAAGGGGTGGTTCAGACTGCTGCCCGTGAGAAGGCAGGCATCCCACTAACTTCCCATCTTCCTGAAAAGGATTCTAGGAGGATTGACTCCATGGCTAAAAAGTCTTATCTGGGGTCTTCTCTCATTGCCAGGCAAGCCTCTTACATGGCCTATGTGGCAAGATATCAAAAGAAGCTGTGGGAAGCTGTTTCCTCTCTGGCTGCTGAACTCCCGTCCGAGGCAGCTCTGGGTGAAATGGCAAGGAGTGGGAGTCGGATTGAGACTTCCAAGCAGCAGTTCTACATGGCAGTGGATGTCAATGATTTGGCATCCAGAATTCTGGCTACCTCTGTTTCCCGGAGGAGGTTTTCCTGGCTTAGAACTACTAACCTCCCTCAGGACATACAAACTAAAGCCTAGAATTTTCCTCTGGTCCAGAACTCTCTTTTTGGAGAGCAGACTGAGGCCTATATGAGGAAAATGGATGAGTATACAACCTCATATAGGAGTGCTGCAGCTAAAGAAAAAGCAGCCACCCCTCAGAAACAGCAGGGTAGGGGAGGCAGGGGCAGGTCTTACCAGAGACCTTTTTACCAGGCCCAGGCCTTCCCTGTTTATCAGCAACAGTGTGGCTATTTTGGAGGAAGGGGCAGGAGAGGTGCCACTAATTCCAGCCCAGCTTCTCAGCCCAGGACACCAGCTAAACAGATTCACTGAGGAGTCTTGGGTTGCCTCCTCACTTCCATTAGGGGGCAGGCTTGCCCACTACCTCCAGAACTAGCAGTCTATAACATCAGACAAATAGTTTCTGGAGGTAGTGGGCAAAAGCCTTGCTCTACACTTCAAACAGTTTCCCAGATTAAGAGCAGTTCTGTTCAAACCTGCCTCCACAGCAGCAATATCCCCGCTGGAAACAGAAGTTACAACCCTCCTTCAGGACAGGGCAATGGAACCTGTTCCTTTGTCCCAAAGAGAAAAGAGCTCATATTCAATGTACTTCCTGACCTTGAAGAAAAATAGGGATTGGCGACACATTCTGGATTTAAGGTTCCTGAACAAACACTTAAGAAAGCCAAAATTCAAGATGGTCACTTTGGGAATGATACTGCCCACTCTCAGGCAATGAGACTGGCTAGCATCCCTAGACCTCAAGGATGCTTACTTTCATATTCATATCAGCCAGTCACACAGGAAATATCTAAGATTCAGACTGCCATCAGGTCATTACCAATTCAGGACCCTTCCCTTTGGCCTGACCTCAGCTCCCAGAGTGTTTACAAAATGACTGGCAGTGGTAGTGGCACACTTCAGGTGTTTAGGAATTTCAGTTTTTCTCTACCTGGACGACTGGCTGCTGGTGGGTCAGTCTCAACAACAAGTAGTAGAGGCCTTAGCAGTCACTCAGACTACTCTTCACTCATTGGGATTCTTAATAAATACAAAGAAATCAGTCCTGGAGCCAGTCCAACTCCTGCAGTTCATAGGAGCAGAGCGGGATACAGTTCTTGGAAAAGCAAGACTTCCACCAGACAGGGTGGAAAGCTTGATGCAGATAGTAGAATCTTTCAGACTCCACTCTCCAAAGCCAGCAAAGTACTTTCTGTAGTTGCTGGGGCATATGGCAGTTACAACAGCAGTGGTACCAGGGGCAAGGTTCCAGATGAGAGACATTCAGTTCCATCCGAAGTCCTTTTGGTCCCAGAGCAGAGACTGATTCCAGTAACCTCCACACTTCTCCTAGCTCTGCAGTGGTGGTAGGACAGAGACAACCTAAGGGTGGGCATTCCCTTTCTTCAGAAAAATCCCACAATAGTACTCACCACAGATGCATCTCTATTGGGGTGTGGTGCCCACATGGGGGAGCATACAGCTCAGGGCACTTGGTCTCCCCAAGAGTCTCTTCTGCATAAAAATCTCTTGGAGCTCAGAGCAGTGTTGCTGGCTCTCCGGTCCTTTCCTTTCATGATTTGGAGGAAGGTGTTGCAGGTCAGGACAGACAACACCACAACAATGTTCTACATCAACAAACAGGGTGGCACAAGGTCCACACCACTGTGCACAGAAGCCATGAAGATATGGAAATTGGTCTGCTTTCTGGAGGTGACTCTGACAGCAGTTCTCCTTCCAGGGAAGGACAAGGTTCTGGCAGACTCTCTCAGCAGGATCAATCAGAACCACCATGAGTGGTCACTGAATCACTTAGTTCTCAAGAGCATCTTCGAGCTTTGGGGCACTCCAGAGATAGACCTCTTTGCATCCCCAGACAACCACCAGTTACCCCAGTATTGCTGAGGGCCCTCCAGTTCTGGGGACAGTCCCAGTGGATGCATTTCTACTGGACTGGTTAGGGAAATTCCTGTATGCCTTCCCTATATTTCCTCTGTTGCCCAAGGTACTGACCAAACTCAGGGCTCAGTCTGCAACGATGACCCTGATAGCCCCAGACTGGGCCAGACAGCCTTGGTACTCAATTCTGGTGAACATGGTGTCGACAAATCCGATCCACCTCCCCATGAGGTATGACCTGCTGACCTCATCCCAAGGGAGAATCATGTACTCCAGCTTGGGAACCCTCAGACTTAAGGCTTGGCTCTTACAGAGTTAGAGTATGCTGGGTTGCATCTCTCGGACTCTGTCATGGATATCCTAAAGGTTTCCAGGAAACCAGCTACTAGGAAAACATATTCATCCAAAGGAAGAGGTTCACTATTTGGTGCAATCAACTAGGTGTAGAACCACAGCAGGTGGGCATTCCACTGTTGTTGGATTATTTAGCTCATCTGCATTCTCTGGGCCTTAGGCCCTCCACCCTAAGGGTGCATCTGGCTACAGTTTCTGCTTACCTGTCAGCAGAAAAATCCTTTTCCCTGGCTTCTGACCCTATATTTAAAAGATTCTTTAAAGAGTTATTGCATTTACACCCTCCTCTCAGACAGCCTACCCCTTCATGGGATCTAAATATTTGTATAGCTCAATTGATGCAACCCCCCCCCCGCGAACCTATGTTCTCAGCAGAGTTAAAGTATGTAACTTGGAAATCAGTCTTTCTGATAGCCATTACCTCAGCAAGGCATATTAGTGAGCTACAGACCTTATCAGTGGAACCCAACTATATCTCCTTTCACAATGATAAAGTGGTCCTTAAAACAAATAGGAAATTTCTCCCCAAGGTGGTCTCAGAGTTGCACCTTAACCAGTCTATGAACTTGCCTGTCTTTTTCACTGAACATTCCAGTTCAGGAGAACGTAGGCTGTATTGCTTGGATGTTAAAAGGGCCATCGGCTACTACCTGGATCTCACCAGGGGTCATAAAGGTGACTCTAGCCAGTTGTTTATTACCTATGGAGAAGTGGGCAGGGGTAAGCCTTCCACTAAAAGGACCACTGCAAGATGGATAGTGTCTTGCATTCAGTTTTGTTATCGGAAACTAGGGAAAGATCCCCCTATGGGCCTCAGGGCTCATTCTACTAGGGGCACAGCTGCTACCATAGCAGCTGCGAGAGACATTCCCTTGTCAGAAATTTGTAAAGCAGCTACCTGGAAAACTGTACATACATTTACCAAGCATTACAGCCTGGATGTGCAGGCAAGAAGTGATGCTAGGTTTGGAACAGCAGTATTGCAGAGCCTTTTTCCTAAATAGGTTCTGTGCCCTCCTTCAAGGGAACTGCTTGGTAGTCTGCATAAGTCAGAATACATTAGAACTTCTTGTTGTTTGAAGAAAAAAATATTTACCATAGTAATGTTGTTTCTTCTAAAGGAGTCCTAATGTATTCTGACCTCCCACCCTGCTTCCCCTGCCAGAACCTGGGGTCTCTGCACTCCAGCTTGGTGTTGTTGTTGTTAATCTACCATAAGGTAGTTTTCTCAAGAGGGCATCTGTGACTTGAGTCTTTCAGACCATTTTTTGGGGTTGGTAGGGTTTGGGATAAGTTCCTATTTAAAATGCTATTAGCATTTCTAAATTATTTCTATCTATATGTAACTTTTCTTGAATTGCTCGTAAGAATCTGATGGTTGAATAGAATGTACCAGGGGATAGTGATTTGAAACCAAGCATGCGCCTACTTAGAATGTAGGCTTTAACTCTTTCCTCTCCAGGGCAGTACAACAGCAAGGTCTTATTGCATATGTCAGAATACATTAGGACTCCTTTAGAAGAAACAATATTACTGTGGTAAGTAATTTTTTCTTCCTTCTTATACAGAGTTTAATGGTTGCCAGGCCAGATGGTTACATTTATATATCTCATGGTTATTCTTACTTTGCAGTGAATCAAAGTATGATTCTGCCTGCTTGCTTTTTATGTTTGACGTGTGCGCATGTGCAGTGAACATTTTGTTAGCAGAGTGGCTTTTGAGGGGTGTGACACTGTCAGTGCAATGCAGAGTGGTCTGCAAGGGGCTTGTTGGTGTCACACCAGTCATCAGCCAGGCTAATCATGACACTGTTCTGGCTTGCTGGATGGAAACTTTGTGTAGTTCAAAGGAGAGACCTGACCCAATCATAGGTCAGCTCTTTCTTTGATCTACATAACCACCACCCAACAGGCACAACTGATCTGTCATTAATCAGCCTGCTGAGGTTGAATTACACCCTGAAAACAAGAAAATCATTTGTTAATGTCTGTTGCTGCAGCTGCCTTATTGTCTCCCCACCCAACCCTCCCACTCAGCACCCACCATCCCCCACAAACATAACACCAACACTGGGGTGCCCAATGCCCAGTGTCACCACTTGAAATAAAGAAAACCGTCCCTTGTAATATCTCTCTCTCTCTCTCTCTCTATATATATATATATATATACACACACACACACACACATATATATATATATATATATATATATAAATATATATTTAGGGTTGAATGGTCACTTCAGTGTTAAACAAGACATTTTGCACTTTAATAATTTCGCAACTGTTCAAGCGATTACATGAAATATTGCACTCACCATTAGGGACCAGCAGTCTCTTGATGTGGCAAGTTTCGTTCCAGTTGGATGTGTGGGTGTGGAGATGCTGAGTGTACAAAAATTTGAAATATACCTTTTTTTTTTTCTTTTTTTTTGTCATGCTGCAGTACAAAAATGGTTTGGAATTTTGGTCTGAATTTTTAGGGCAGAAAGGTATTGCCTCAGAGATGTGTATTTTGAAGGTTGTTGAAAAAATATTAATCTGTCCCAAAGTTATTACATTTTAAAGTTCCCATTAGTTTCAATGGGAATTTCACTTTCCAGTTAGATGTCATGTCCCGCTCAAAAAAGCATTAGGCTTGAGAACCCCAATACACACCCCACACCTGCTGTGCTGCCTCGAGGGGGGGGGGAGGTTAGGGCTGGAAACCCTAAACACCACAATTCCCAACTTTTGTCACTTTGACCCTAACTAGTGCATTAATGAAGTCTTTTGCAATCTATCTATCTATCTATCTATCTATCTATCTATCTATCTATCTATCTATCTATCTATCTCTACACATGTAAGTAATAAGCAACAATAGGATGTGCATTATAGGATTTTAATGTGCATTATATGATTTTAATGCACTCCCCAAGGGTGTAGTAAGGCATGAGGCTGAAGACTGAGTGACGTTACACTTCTGAGCAGTGCATTACAATCCTATGATGCACATCCTGGGGGGCTTATTACTTTTATAAAATGGCTCTAAGTAGATGTTTATGGGGAGGAAAATGAGGTTTGGCACCTGACTGTGCATTCATAGAGATTTAATGCACAGTCAAGTAATGTCTCTTGACCAATTACATTTTTAGAGTTTTTCTTGCCATTTTATAAATAAATATATATACCATCCATTGATGTCTATTGCTGCTGCTGTCATTAGTCCTCCCGACTCTCCCACTCAGCACCCAACCACCCCACACCCCTCCCCACAAACATAACGTTGACACTGGGGGTGCCCAATCACCCAGTGTCACCACCTGAAATAAAGAAAATCATCCCTCACAGGTTTCTTTAACAATATAACCTGTAAAAAAGGAAACTGCCAAACAATGTCTGTTGCTACCACTGCTGTTAGTCCTCCACCTGACCCTCCCACTCAACATCCACCACCCCACACCCCTCCCACAAACATAACACCAACACTGGGGTGCCAATCCCCCAGTGTCCCCATCTGAAATAAAGAAAACTATCCCTTATAGTTTCTTATTTTTACAGTATACCCTGTAGCAAAGAAAACCGTTCATTGATGTCTGTTGCTTCTGCTGCCGTTAGTCCACCCACACAACCCTCCCACTGAGAACCCTCCCTCACCCCCAAGTCCTTACCCACTGAGGCTCCAATGTCCCAATCCTCCCTGGACTGCAGACTTGTCTTCACTCTTCAATGCTGTACCACACTCTGAGGAAACCAGGTATGGGATTCAAATTTATATCAATGGGATTTTTGAACGTATTGGCATAACTTGGTCATTTTTGAATATTTTTGCCCCAAAGTTTCTGCATGCCTTTTTCTGGGACCCCAGCTCATGAACAATGGCAGTGAAATTAGGCTAATCTGTCCCGAAAGGTGATTTCACTGTTGCTACGTGTAATCACCTTTTGGGAAGAAGCTGAACATTTTCTCCACCCTTGTTCATGAGGTGAGGTCATAAGAAGGCTATTTTGAAAATTTGGGGTAAAAATATTTAAAAAACAACAAAGTTATAAGCCTCCACTAGCTTACCCCATGAATATTCCCCTAACCTTATGCAGTTCTCTCTTCTATTAGCACTTGGTTACCCCTTAGCACGCACTTCCCCATGTTATGTCTATGACAATGCCTCTGGCTGCGCTCCTCTTCTATAGCTCTCTGCCCCCCCCTACTCTTCCTCTCTCTTGTCCTCTATCCTCTCTGCACCTCATCCGCTATCTCTTCGTAACCTAGCCTCAAAAATTTGTTTTGTTTCTCAGATGCTTTGTAACTCTGTTTAGCTTACACTTTTGTAACTTTGTCCTATGTTTTGAATTTGTAATCTGATTTACGTCTTATGTTTTGAATTGTAACCTGACATGGAACCTTTGTAAAAGAGCCCTGGCTCAAAGGTGTTGTAATCCTGGACCAAATAAATAAAATAAATAAAACTACATTGAAATTTACTAACACGGACTTGTAATTTTAGTCATTTTCAATATTTTGACCCTAAATATTCAACATAGCCATTTCTTCACAGCACCTCATGATTGTGACAGCTGTCATTTTTTCAAATCCTGGCCAAAATGTGGTTTTGTATCCCAAAAGATGATTTTACAGTCACTGAGCGAAGTCACCTTTTAGGCAGGAGTTGAACATTTTCTGTTCTCTTGTTCATGGGGGGGGGGGTCATAAAAAGGCTATGTTGAAAATGTGGGATAAAATATTGAAAAACATTTGTAATTTTCAATATTTTGACCCCAACTTTTTCCACATAGCCATTTTTTCAGACCACCTCATGAATGTAACAACTGTCATTTCTCAAATCCTACCCAAAATGTGTTTTAACACATGTGGTGCAAAATTATGTTTCAGCCATTGTTTCATAAATGACACCTGTCATGCTCAGAAGGAGTAGTCATAAAATAGATTATAGTATATGACAGCCCTCGATTGTACATGGAATTTAGAAGCTTCAAAATCCTTGTTGTAGGGCAGTGCAAAGGTCAAAGAAAGCTGTTGTACTATCGTTCTGACGTCAGATTGATAGTACAACAACTTCTTAGTTCTATTTTAAGCAGCGTGAGCTGTCACTGCCTCTCATCGCATCCCCAACAATTTCTTTTCAAAAGGCAGCACATGAACGAACCTACCATCGTAATCAAACAAGCAGCAATAGCAAACTCGCAACACAATTGAGAACGTCAGCAGTTTTTTGTTCTCTGTGTTTCCTTTTCAGAAATAATGGCAAGAACTACTGGAAACACAAAAACATCCTGTATCCTTCAGATTTATTTCACGAGTCTCAAAATGTGTTTACTTGTGCTGAGACAAATAAATATGTGCAGTCTTCTTTTCATCCTGGTTTGTTATGGAAATTTGTGGACTGTAGTGTGTTGCAGCACATGCTCTCTGAACGAAAATCCTCTCAATTGCCTTGTTAGTAAAATTAGTGGACTGTACCGAGTGTACTGAGTGTTGCTAAATATGTGCCAACTCATTTTCTGTTCTGTTCAGTTTTTATTTTCTTTTGTTTTTATCGCAATCTAGGGCTGTCATATACTACAAAAAACAGTATATGGACAACCATACACAACTTGGCCATTTTCCCATCTCGGGTTTGTGATGACATCTGAGACCTCTCGAGCTACGCTCTCGAGGTCTCTAAGATGTCATCACAAACCCTCGATGGGAACACAGCCTTGTTGTGTATGGTTGTCCATACACTATTCTATATATAATGTTAAAAATTTGGGGTAAAAATGTGAAAAAACAACGAAGTTATGAGGAAACGAATTGTTCCAACATTTACTCATAACTTTATTTTTTACAGATTTTGGCCACTAATGTTCAACATATCTCTTGTGTTATCCCACCTCCTGAACATGGCAGGTTTCATTTTTCAAATGTCCTCTGAAACTTGTTTCCACAGTTGCACAGTGAAATCACCTTTTGGATTGGATTTTAAAGATTCCAACCATCTTGATCATAACAGCAGATCATAAAAAGACTGTTGGACATTTGGGGTCAAAAGGTGGGGGCCCATTTAAAAGTAGAATATTGCCTGTCAGTTGCCCTGTCCTGGCTGATTACAATCTAGTAATGTGTCAAAGTAGAACACCACTGAAAATTAGATATTGCATCTCATCTACTCTATCCTGGGTAAATATATAACGTGTACAAGCAAGACCTGGTACAACAGCAATACCAACTGCGAACATGTGGCGTTGACAAATGCTTGTTAAACTAGCACTGTAGCCTCTCTAGGAGTCCCTGGTTTCTACATTGCACCCAAATTAAGTCTACATAATTAGCATGGTAGAATTAATGCATCGTATGAGGTATATGGTAATGATTTATTGCCATCAACACAGAAAACCTTTGAACCTTTGCAGATTTTTGCACCTTGCACCGTTTGATATTCTGTGTTGTGCACTGCACTTGTCACTTTTTGTGATTTAAAAACTCTTACAAGTTTGTAAATGTTGTACCTGGTGCCATCTAATAATCTGTATATTACATTGTACTTTTCACTTTATTTACTATTAAATAATTGCTTTTGTCATTTTTTATTTTATTTCTTATCACCTTGTAATACCCCCACCAGGTTTACATCTGGAAACATACTCCAGCTCATTGTCCTCTCCTGGTCAATACATTTTAAATAAAAAATAAAGTATGTGCTGTTTTCATTGTGAGGCATGCAAAAGCATTTTTTGTACAATTAAGGATTTTGATTTGCCAGCAATTGCAGTGAGTGCCAATTTTCTTCTTTATTTAGTGCTCTGATATGGCAATATCCAGAAGCCAGGTCTGTTTGTTGTTTTCAAAAAATTGTTGCTACCTAATTCACGTAGCATGTTCAAAAATATGCCATAATTTTTAGATCTCAGCATGGTTTTTAGAAAAGGATATGGAACAGATACTGCCTTGGTCAAGTTCACTAATGATGTAAGCTCAGCTATGGAAGAGAGTATGCTGACTTATGGACTTGACCAAGGCCTTTGATCTTGTAAATCATGATATATTTTATGATAGACTAGTTTGTGTTAGTGTCTTGGGTATTGGTTTAAATTGGTTTACTGACTATCAAGCCAACAGACGGCAACAAATCAAGATTGGTATTTTATTTTAAAATGGCTTGCATCAATGCTGGTGCACCACTGCGTTCTATCCTAGGTCTGTTATTATTCTCACTGTTTATAAATATTCTTCCTCTGGTCAGTACCAAGAGTAATACATTGCTTTATGCCAATGGTATAATCATCTACAGTAGCTCAAAGAATTTTGCAGACCTGATCTCCTTACAAGATGACTTCAGCAGCATTCAGTTCTGGTTCTCTAACAGCAAATTAGCATTACACTGTTGCAAAAACAAGGTCTTGTCATTTGGGTCCAAAACAAAACTACATGCTGAGAAATTTAACCTCTCAATTTCCTGCCTTGATGGCTCCACTCTTGAAGCAGTCAATACATTTAAACACATAGGAATTTTACAGGATCCTTCGCTTGATTTCTCAACTGACACTTTAACATTGAGCAAGTCAATAAACCACAAATTGGGCCGATCTTCTAGGAATACCCACAATTTAACAGAGAGTGCTCACCTAGCTATTGTCCAGGGTATCTTAGTGCTGAGCCCAATTTATGGATCTCTCTTTAAGTGCTGAATAATTTGACTGAATGTATATAGATTTTGGATGTATATATACTCCTGCAGCACTGTAAAGGTTAATACAGCCGACAGCAGTCTATCAAAATGGGATGTCGTATACAACAATGTCTGCTGCTTTGCTTTGGCTGCCATCTGCACCACTCATTTATGCATCTTGTACTCTAAGCTAGCCTGGCTGTCACCCAATGCCAAATGTTCATTCATCATGTGTCATGTTTGATAAACTTTTTAGACATTGTATGCCTGCCCCTTTGTATGACTGCTTTAATTTCCTTCACGTAATAACTTGAATTCCAATGTGAAATATATTCTGATTGTAAATAGAGTGCCCTCTAATAGGGGACAAAACATATTTGCATACTTTACCCCCAAAACTTTGGAAATCTCTACCTTTTGATATAAGGAATTTGGACACTGGTAGTTTAGATCTGATTTCAAAATTCATCTGATACAAACTACTACTTGCTTGTTTTGGGATTTCTTGATTGTGTTCATATGCAATTATCTATCTATCTATCTATCTACCTATCTATCTATCTAATCTTGATTACAAAAAGACTACATTAATGCACCAGTTAGGGTTCAACTTAATGACACAGAAGTATGGAAATGTCACATTAGGGATCTAACTTTGAGGGTGGAGCTCTTGCAGCAGGTAATACTATTAGGACTGAAGCCGGCAGGCATCAGGACCCCATGGAAAAAACTTGTAGCTAGCAGTCTGAGGCAGGGGACCACCCCCGATGTTGGTTACACCTGACGTCAGATGTGGTATATAGGGGGCAGTCCCCTGGCTCCACCCCAGTTCTTTTCCCTCCGTCAACCCACGTAGTTCGGCTTCTCAGATGCCTTCTCTAGCAGTTGACAGCCAAAGAAAGATGCCATTATTTTTTCACCTATTCATTATTCAATATCGCCTCATGTATGTTGTCACCCTCTCCACCAGGGTGAAAAGCAAAGTATGCATGTGGGAAGCAGATTCCGGCCAAAGACGGCCACGCGGCCGTCTCATCAGCTTAGGCCCAGAACACCGGCCTGACGCCTGCACACATTGCCAGAAGTTCAGTCAGAAGACTCGTGCTAGAAGTGCCAATGCACTCAAGACATTTCTTCTCAAGAAGAAGCTTGTGGCCATGCAGTGAGGATCAGGAGCCAGCTCATCCTCTCCCGCCAGGGACTCCCCACCCAAAGATAAGTCCTCAGTGGGAAAGCATCATCACAGGGATAAGGATCAGGCCAGGTCTGAGTCCTGCTCAAAGTCACCAGCTAAGCAGGCCTCATCTTCATCGACCTCCAGCCGGAGGTCTGGTTCAGTTCCAGCCCAGTCATCCAAACCTTCCCGTTCGTCTAAGTCCACTCCTGCCTCTTCCCAGGGCAAGCACTAGGAGTTGGCCTCATTGGGACATCACACTTCCCTGGCTCATCGACCCCAAAAACCATCAGGGTCGACCCAGGAAAGCCTGTCTAAGACTCAGGACAGGCCTAATTCTTCAGACAAGTGCAAGAGCTCTGAAGAATCTTCAGATAGGCAGTAGGTCGCCTGGGCTCAGATGCTCCTCCTCCTACTAAGGTGCACCCTCCTCCAGACCAGCGCATCCCTAGCCGGTCGCCTACTCCATCGACCCACTCCCCAATGCCCGACACGGGGTGGTAGTCAGATGAAGACCAGCTGTCCGCTTCTCTTCCGAGGGACTGGACGCCTGACAGGACCACACTGGATGCCAGACCACAGGATGATGGTGCTACTGGTCATCAGCCCACTGACGCTGGGATCCCAGACCCGATGCCTGCCCCTAAGGAGCCTGAGCCACAGGCGCCCACACCTACAGACCCGACACCAGGTCCTTCGACCATGGTGCTAGGCCCGGCGGTCGTCTTAGTTCCTAGTAGCAGATAGTAGGAATCTTTTCACAATCTGGTGGAATACAGTTAAAGGGGACCTCCCGTATAGACCCCTGGACACTGTCCCTACTCTGCCACCCATGGGTCCCCCTCCCACCCCAAAGCCTCAAAGGAGTGAGGGTGAGCTCCCATGTCCTGACCCTAAGGGGAAGAGAAGGAAATGCCCTGCATCTCCATCTCCATCCTCCCCTCCTTCTTCATCCTCATCAGACGAGGGCAATGCTGGATCAGAGCCTGACTCAGATGGGGAATTTTGTCCTCCCTCCCCGGGACTGAAAGATTCCCCCCCGGTCCCCTCCAGACGACCCATCCTTCCTGGACATCATGAGACATATCCAGGCTATTTATGAGTGGGACATGGAGGACTTGGATCCAGAGCGCAAGTGCTTGGCCAAGTTCCTCGGAAAGAAGGAGCCCAAACCTTTGGTAATTCCCTCATTCATGAAACCATTCCAGGACATGACCTGCCTGACATGGCGCACCCTGTCCTCCATTCCCACAGTACCTAGAAAGGTGGACAGACTTTAAAAGCCTCTGAAGTCTGATCCCCTTTTAGCTGAACAGCCAAAGGCCAACTCTTTAGTCCTCATGGCTGCTCACACAGAGGTTCCCAGCCAAAGCATTTGACCTCCCAGCCTCCGGACCCCGTCTAAAAGTAATTAGATGGTTGGGGCCAAGAAATCTTCTCCTTAGCCACTGGGGCCATCAGGTCCTTGAACTTCATGGCCCACATGATTATCTACCAACAGTCACTGTGGCAGAAGACAATAGACCTCGTCGGCTCCATGCCGGACTCTGACTCAAAGCAAGAAGTGTTGGCGTGTGCCCAGTCAGGATTGGACATCAATAAGCACACCCTGAGGTGTTCCTATGACTCCGTAGATATGGTCTCCAGAGCAGCTGCCTCGAAGGTCTGCATGAGGTGGCAGTCTTGGCTCAGGCTCATGGGCTTCCAGCAGGACTTACAAGAGTCCATTCTTATTCCCCTTTTCAGGGTCCCATTTTGTTCGTCCCGGAAGTTGAAGGGATGGTCAAGCAATTTCAGGAGTCGGTGAAAGTGGTGGCCGACGTGCACCGGATGTATAAATCCCAGCCTCAGGAACCATGCCAACACCCTTTTCATAAAGGACAAGGGCAGGGACAGGGGAGTAAACAGTCCCATGATAAGGGGTTCAAGAGGTGGGGTCACCCTGCCCCTCAAGGTTCCCAGGGCCCTAAGCAACCCAAAGCGCCCAGGGCCCAGGCTTCCACCACTCCCTCAGCCTGACTACCTCTGCTCCCCTCCTCCTTTCAGGCAGAACAAGCAGGTAGGAGGGAGATTTGCGCTCTACCCACTCAAATGGTCCAGTATCATGACAGACCAATGGGTGCTAGACACAGTTTGAAAAGGGTACGCAATAGAGTTCATCTCTATCCCACTGGACAACCCCCCCCAGCCTGTTGTCCATTGGTACACAGTCCCCTTCTAGAAGAACAGATCCATCAGCTCCTAGAAAAAAGGTTAATTCAAAGGGTCCCACAGGTACAAAATGGAAAAGGTTATTACTCCCGCTTCTTCCTTGTTCAGAAGAAAATGGAAAACCTTTGTCCCGTACTGGACTTAAGCCAGCTCAATCTCTCGGTAAAGCACCAGTGATTCCAAATGATCACTCTGGCAGGACTCTTCCCCTTGCTCCGTCAAGGGGACTGGCTATGCTCTCTAGAGATGCAAGACGCCTACATACGTATCAAAGTCCTGAAGTCTCACAGAAGGTTTCTGCACGTCAGCTTCCAGGATAAGCACTACCAATTCAGGGTACTCCCCTTTGGTCTTTCATCCACACCCAGAGTTTTCACCAAGTGTCTAGCAGTGGTAGCAGTGGCCCTCCGAAGGAAGGGCCTCTTCGTCTACCCATACCTAGATGATTGGCTCCTCTCTGCTCAGTTGGAGGAGGAGCTTCTAATCACCCTACGAGAAACACAGACTCTTTTTTCCTCCCTGGGGATCATGGTAAACTGGCCGAAATCACTTCTTGGCCCACACAAAAGCTGCAGTCCATAGGAGCTATTCTGGACAATGAGCAGGGGAGAGCATTTCTGCCTCCAGACAGAGCAGACCACCTTCAGGCTCTGGCCAGCAGGCTCCAGAAGGCCTCCTCCTCCTCCCCCACCTGGGTTGTTCTCCAACTTCTAGGCCACATGGCAGCTGTCATAGCCCCAGTACCCTTAGCCAGACTACACATGCAGATTCTCCAATGACATCTCAGGGTCCAGTGGGACCAATCAGTTGACAATCTAGATCTTCGGATCCGAATCTCTCGTGCGGTACACTGCTCCCTGGAATGGTGGCTCTGTCATGACAGTCTAGTGGGAGGGGTCCCATTCCGGAGCCCCGTGCCTCTCCAGACTGTAACCACAGATGCCACTGTGTTGGTTGGGGGGCTCATTTAGGGGATCACAGGACCCAAGGGTCTTGGTCTGCCACAGAGAGCTCTCTATATATAAATGTTCTGGAAATGAGAGCAGTACTGAATACGCTTATCGCTTTCAGAGACCAATTCTCCATGGGTTCTCTCCTGGTGCAGACAGACAACAAACCAGTGGTCTTCTACATCAACAAGCAAGGGGGCACTCATTCATACCCCCTTTGCAGAGAGGCCATGAGAGTATGGGATTGGGCAGTAGAACACAAATTGGATCTCATCGCAGTTCATCTGCCCGAAGTCCAGAACATTCTCGCCGACAGTCTCAGCCACTCTACCTCTCTGAATCACAAGTGGGAACTGCTCCAAGAGGTCGCAGATGAACTGTTCGATCACTGGGGCCACCCAGAGTTGGACCTCTTTGTGTCCCCGTACAACGGCAAACTGCAAAATTTTTGCTTGCTCGCTCCAGGACCTGGTGTTTTCTGGTGAGACGCAGTGTCCCTCTCTTGGACAGGGAAGTTCCTGTATGCCTTCCCTCCTTTTCCTCTCATTCAGAGAGCACTGCTCAAGTTGCAGTCAGAGGGAGCTAGAATGATTCTGGTGGCCCCTCTATTGCCCCACCAGATTTGGTATCCATTGCTCCAGCAACTGCCTCTGGAACCTCCATTACAGTTGCCACTCTCCACCCACTTGCTCTCACAAGAGCAGGGACTCTCAACCACCCCGCTCTCCACTCTCTTCACTTGCACACATGGCTCCTGCAATCCTAGTGAAAGAGAGGCTAGAAGTGTCAAGCAGGGTGACTGAGATCTTAGTGGCAGCAAGGAAGCCTTCCACCAGGGCCACATATGCTCTGAAATGGAAACACTTCTGTCTCTGGGCTACGACTCGTGCCCTAGATCCCCTGGGTTGTCCAGAGAAGCATGTGCTCAAGTATCTCCATCACCTTCTGGACTTAGGACTGAGCTATTCATCCATTAAGGTGCACATGTATATGGTCTCTGCATATCATGAGTTCTTCAGAGATAAAACACCGGCACAGCTCAACGTCTGCAAGACATTTCTTAGAGGGGTCTTACATATCAGACCTCCCAGGAGAGATATCGTTCCTCCTTCAGATTTGCTTTTCATTTTGGAGAAACTCACCATTCCTCCATTTGAGCCGGCAGCCTCTTGTGAGCTGTGCATCCTATCATGGAAGACCCTCCTTCTGGTAGCCATTACCTCCACTTGAAGGGTTTCCAAGCTCCAGGCATTGATGTGTAAGGAACCTTACATAGTTTTCCACAGGGACAGGGTGACCCTGAGCACGAACCCTAAGTTCATGCCAAAGGTGGTGTCCATGCTGACTCTTAACCAGGACATCAACCTTCTGGTTTATTATCCAGAATTTGTTAACCAAGGTGAAGTGCTGTTGGACACCTTGGATGTTCACAGAATTCTGAGGTATTACCTCCACAGGACTCGCTCCTCCAGACAGTCAGACCAATTGTTCGTCTCATTCACCAAGTGAATGTTAGAGGCTCCTGTTTCAAAACAGTCACTAGCCCGTTGGCTAGAGCAATGCATTACTTTATGCTACTAGTATCATAATAAATCACTTTCAAGTACTATTAGGGGCCACTCTACCAGGGCAGTGGCCTCCTCATTCGTGGCACTCAAAAACATCTCCTCAGCAGACATTTGTGCTGCAGCTACTTGGAGTTCAGTCCACACTTTCATTAGGCATTACAACCTGGACATTGCATCCAGAAGGAGAGTAGGTTTTGGACTAGCAGTCCTTCAGGGCCTACTCTCTTAAAGTGCCCTTCTCAGCTTCAGCTGTTTTCAGCATCTCTTCCTACCACCCTCTCAGACCTAGGTCTATCCTTGGGTACTGCTTGGGACTCAGTCCTAATGGTATTACCTGCTGTAAGAGGTAGACCCTTGAAGTTAGATAGTACAGTTACATAGGAATTTACCGTAACAGTAGATCTTCAAGAGGAGCTCTTGCAGCAGGTGGCTTTCCCAACCTCCATCCCCCAGGATTGTTATTTGGCTTTCATGTCACCAGACCATGGTGGGGATTTCCTGTTCAGTTCTACAGATTGTTTCTAGCCGGGTCTCAAATGAGAGCACTAAGGTGGTGCCAGGGGACCACCCCCTATATACCACATCTGTCATTGAGCATAACCAACATCGGGGGGTGGTCCCTTGCTAGCTACACATTTTTTTTCTGTGGGGTCCTGATGCCTGCTGGCTTCAGTCCTAATGGTATTACCTGCTGCAAAAGCTCCTCTTGAAGATCTACTCTTATGGTAAGTTCCTACATAACTGTACTTTTCCAACCATAACTCCCCCACCCCAAACAGCAAAAGGACAAGATCACACAATCAACCACAGACAGTCATCATTAGGTAAGACAAACAACATACAACTGTTTCCAGATGGCAGAAAGACATCCATCACCAGTGTCCAGCACTTCTGCAGTCACCGATGCACATCCACACTGGAAGATATACATACCTACTTCTGGCTGCAGATAGAAATCCACAATACTCAAATCTGACTTACTAAAGCAAATTAAATGTTCTTCCTCAGCTAGGGGTATTAACTTAAATAGTAGGAAATGTTAATTAGCTAGACATTTATTACATTTATTTGTGAGATTGTTGGCTTATAGTCAAAATGTTCCTATGGAATTTTTTTCTGGCTATATGTGAAAAGATTGCAGTTCATCTAAAGTGCAAGGCAAGAGTGATTCAAGTTGCTGACTTTATTAAGAAACATACCTTATAAATAAACATATCAAGATGAGGAGTCTTCCTCTGAGATATCTTAGAGCTTGGATGAAGATATACCAGTAACCATGGTTGGTGAACCACTTGTATCAAGCAAAACGTAACCCTTGCATGGCTGCAGACTGATATATCAGTCCAAAATCCCTATACGTTCTAATTCTGTTGGTATTCTAAGGGTTAAAATGATGAACATTCAAACTGTGAGTTATATAAAAAAAAAACCTGCAGTTATTTTTTCAAAAGGATTTTTTTTCCAACAATGGACTGAAGACTTACATGGGCTTTCTATGCTTGTGTCTGTTTTACTGGACTTTGAAGCTATCTTAGAAAAGTATTAATAATCGTTACCTGTGTTAGTAGGGATTCTAATTTATATATTATGTATTGAAAACCTATAAATAAAATGTAAAAAAAATTTCCATTTACCTAGGTCCAGGGTTTTTCCAAAATGCATCATTTTGATGTGTTTCTAAACATTTTTTTTTTTGCCTAAAACAAAAAAAAAACAAGATGGCAGTACTCATGACCATAAACATTTTCTCACGAACATAAAAATGTTTTTCTTCTTCTCAGTATTCACAATGGAAAAGCATGGGGAGATACCTAATCCAGTCAATAGAAGCACTCTGGATAGGGGGTTGATATTAGTCCTTTCACAGAAGAAAGGGTTCTGAAAGAACTCTTAAAACTGAAGGTGGATAAAGCAATGGGGCCTGATGGGATTCACCCCAGAATTCTAAAAGAACTAAGGGAAGAACTAGTAACACCACTGACTACCCTTTTTAATAAATCATGGGAGGATGGTGTGGCACCTGAGGACTGGAGGAGGGCGGATGTGATTCCCCTTCACAAAAGTGGGAGCAAGACAGAGGCAGGAAACTACAGACCTGTCAGTTTGACCTCAGTGGTAGAGAAAATGATGGAATCACTTCTGAAAGAAAGAATTGTTAAATACCTAGAGTCCAGTGGGGCACAGGACCCAAGACAGCATGGATTCACAGCAGGAACATCATGTCAGACAAATCTAATTGATTTCTTTGACTGGGTGACCAAATTAGTAAACCAAGGAGGGGCTATGGACATGGCCTACCTAGACTTTAGGAAGGCATTTGACACAGTCCCACACAAAAGATTAATAAACAAATTAGCCAGTCTGGAAATGGATCCCAGGGTGGTAGCCTGGGTAAAACACTGGCTGGACAACAAGTCACAGTGGGTAATAGTAAATGGAGTCCACAGTGAAGAAAGGGGGGTTACTAGTGGGGTACCGCAGGGTTCAGTACTGGGGCTGGTCCTTTTTAATGTCTTTATAAGTGACATTGCAGAGGGACTGGAAGGGAAAGTATGTCTCTTTGCAGATGACACAAAGATCTGCAACAGGGTTGATACACAAGGTGGAGTGGAAAGAATGAAAAGGGACTTGGCAAGGTTGGAGGAATGGTCAAAAGTATGGCAGCTTAGAGTCAATGCAAAGAAGTGCAGAGTAATGCACCTGGGAAACAAAAACCCGGGGGAAGAGTACACAATGGGGGTGAGATACTGACAGAACAAAAATGGAAAGGGACCTGGGGGTAGACGTATCAGATGACCTAAAGTTGGTCCAGCAATGTGAGAAGGCAGTATGGAGGGCAGGGGGATACTGGGATGCATAGGGAGAGGCATCACCAGTAGAAAACAGGAAGTTGTTGGCCCCCTATACAGACAGTTGGTAAGACCACATCTGGAGTACTGTGTACAGTTCTGGAGACCCCATCTACACAAAGACATAGGCAGGGTAGGGGCCGTTCAGAGTAGGGCAACCAAAATGGTGCAGGGTCTGCACCAGAAGACATATGAAGAAGGACTAAAGGAGCTTAAGATGTATAGCCTCGAGGAAAGGAAGGAGAAGGGGGACATGATAGAAACTTTCAAATACCTCAAGGGACTCAACAAAGTCCAAGAGGTAGCATCTTTCAGAAAAAGAGATGTGCAAGAACAAGGGGGCACAATTTGAAGATAGCGGAGGGACGGCTCAGAGGTAATGTGAGGAAATATTTCTTCACAGAGAGGGTTGTAGATGCATGGAACAGCCTTCCTGGGGAGGTCATAGAGTCAAAAACAGTGGGGGAATTCAAGAATGCATGGGACAGACATAAGGCAATTCTAGTGGGGGGTAGGAGGAAGTAGGATGTTGGTTAACTAGGGTCTGCAGCTTATCCAATAGGTAGGAAAATGGGCAGACTGGGTGGGCCAAGCAGTCCTTATCTGCCAACAAATTCTATGTTTCGATGTGTCTATGTTTTCTTGTGTAAATAAAATCAGCTTTCAAGTATAAATATTTTTTTGTACCAGACAGCTATACTGAAAATCTTACTGAGCATGCTCAGAAGCCACATTTTAAAACTTTATATCTCAAAAACTGAGAAAACCTTATATCTCGAGAACTTGAAAATATGAAAGGCACACCCTTGGGATGAGCCCCCGTGTAATCTGAAAGTTTTAGGACAAAATTCCAAGCCAGTTTTGTTCCACAGGTAGGCATAAAAATAGCAAAATTGCACTTTTAAAGGCTTTTCAGGATCTCAAAATCTAAATGAGTGGCTGTCACTAAACTTCCCAAGTCACACAAACTTGTCACCTGGACAGTGCATGAAAAAGTTCATGCAATTTCATCAAGCGGCACCAAAGTTATTAAAGTTCAAAAATTTGGGGTTACATTAAACTGCCTACTCAACCCTAAGTACCGCACAAGTGTAATATAAAAATATGGGATATGCAAAGGACTGACTTAAAATATGCAATTTATCTTCAGGTGTGATAAATTGCCTAGTTTGAGTCAAGCCATTGTACATCTGATATGTACAACAGTAGTTTACAAGTTATAGATTTTAAATCTGCCGCTTGTTTGAAGAGTTTACTGTTTTTTGTTGATTTAAACAGCTGGATTCAATGCAGCACAAGGCATTGTGATGTCATCAGCCTTGTCAAAGCTGATCTCAGTTTGGTTCGGTAATCCATTGTGATGAGAGTAACCTTAAAAATATTCATTGTGACAACAACATCATTTTGATATGTTGCTGTTACTGATGTCACTAGCCAAGATATGTTTTTTATCTTGCCATTTTTACCACCCGCCCCTGTTGTTCATGTGTATACATATGCACATATATAAGTTGCAAAAAACTTTGTTAATGCTCCAGTTAGGGTCAAAGTGACAAAAGTTGGGAAATGAGGCATTAGGGTTTCCAACCCTAACACCCCACCCTCCCAAACCAGGCAGGAGTGCAGGTGTGGGGTGTGCCTTAGGCTTCTCAAGTCTAACACTCACCCCATTCCATCTGTAAATAAGGTCAGATGTGTAGACTTTATGAGAATAGGGTTAGAATTTTTCACCAAATTTTCAGCATGGCCTTTTTGGGACCCCATCTCATGAACACTGGTGGTGAAATTTTGGTATCCAGTCCCACAAGGTGATTTCGTGCAGTGACCACAACATCAACTTCTGGGCCCAATTAACAAAATTAAAGTGGCAGTGTTCATGAGGTGGGATCTCAAAAAGGCCATGTTGAAAATATGGTGAAAAAAGTCCAAAAAATGGCAAAGTTATGAACATAAGTTCAAAATGCCATTGAAATACATTATATGGCACTTACCTTTACTCCTCAGTTCGTGGTTTGGTTTTAAAGATTAAAGACGTGTCCCAGTCCACAGAAGATGACAGCCTATGACCTCCGGTAGTAAGCATGGGGTAGGGGTGTGTGTGGGGTGGTTAGTGCTCAGTGGGAGGGTAGGGATGGGGAAAGGGGACAGGGGAGATGATGAAGGACCATTTTCTTTTTTTCAGGATTAAAAAAAGATGTCAGGGACTGTTTTCTTTTTTACAGGTCTGAATAAAGTAAATAACTATCTCGGGATACTGGGGGTAGGCTCCCCAGTGTTTCACACTGCTGGGGAGGCACTAAATGCCAACATGGGGATTGGGCCCTCTGATGTCAGCTTATTAATATAAAACAATAGACTGTTGGTGGAGGGAGCATCCAACACTGGGGGTGGGCATCCCAGTGTTGGATATTTAAAATGGAGGAGAAAGGGAGTAGGGGATGGTGATCGGAGGGTGAGGGGTGCTACTAGACACCTGGGAAAACGGGGGCTTACAACTGACACTGCAGCCAGCAGCAGGAGTTCAGTTGCGGCTGCAGAACTAAATAAAATCTGCTGTTCTCATGTTCCTCTCACTAAGCTGGGCACCCGGGATTTTGGGTGCCCAGAAAAAGTATTTAGGTCTAATTCAGAAAAATAAACATCAGAATCTAGCTAAACGGGGTACGTTTAGCTAGATTCTGGTGTTTGTTTTGTAAAATGACAACATTTTTATGTATTTTCCATGTGTTTTAGTTGGTGAAAAAAAAAGCGGCTCCTGAAACAGGAGTTTTTCCTCATGAAAAAGGATTTCTTCCTCACAAAAAAGGAATGGATCTTGCTAGAATGAATCCTTTTTCTCAAGATCAAATCCTATGTCGAACTTTTTACCTCGAGCCTGAAAAATGAACTTCCCATAGGAAATAATGGGAACTTAAAAACAGAATAACTCTGCAACAGGTTAATATTTTTGCACCAGAGAAAGCATGGCAGTTCTGTTACTCAAGTTGTTTGTACAATAAAAATATCACACCAAAATTCTACACCATCTGGGTGCTAGGCGATTAGGAAAAAACTACAAAAAGTGGTGACTTTTCACTTTTTTACACTATCTGGATCTCAGAGTCTGCACATCCAACTGGAATCAAACTTGTCAAGTCAAGAGATCTGCCCCACAGAACAGCACACACCAAATTTTGTGCAAATCTGTTGAATGGTTGCAAAGTTATTAAAGTACACAATTTCAGGTTTAACATTAAATAGGCTACTCAACTCTAACTTTAGGGGCATGACCATGCCCCTATAATATGTATATAGTCTTGTGTTATTGTTTATTGCTCTCATTTGTAAATTCTGCCTAGTGTCATTGTTTGTGTTCTTCATGACTGTTCAGGCTGTGCAGGAAAACAGGCATCTATTTGTCTACTCTACTCCACTCAGCTGGTTACCAGAATAACCAAAAAGATAAATGAGAAGATTTCACTCTGAGACTGTACGTAGCCCCAGGAGGACAATATGACCAGCTTCTTTCTCTGAGATTTGTAATGCTGCCTCCTTGCCATCTACATACATTTACTTCCCAATGTTTCATATGTGCATATGAGGTGCTGGTCCTAAAGAGCTGTGTTCCTCACTAAGCCCTAATTCCTTCCTCCCAGGTTCTGCTCATAGTCTATCAAGTGTTGAGTAGTAGGTTTGTCAGTTAGAAGCAAAAAAACTTAACTGTAACATTTCTGAATTCTAGTTCAACCTCTCCACAGCTATCCCTCCTCCATCCTGTCAGCTGCTCTCCCCTCCTGTTACACCCTTAGGTCCTCTGACTTTTTTCTTTTTTGTCCCTTGCTGTGAGACATCAGGTTGTCTTTTATTCCCCTTCCCTCCTCTGGAACAATCTTCCCATCTATACTTTCTACTCCTTCTCCTCTCCCTTCTCCTTAGTTTCTACTCCATGATTTCTCCTCTCACTCCTACAGTTAGCCCTCCCCTTTACATTCCCCATTTACATTTCATCTGTTCTAGTACTTTTCTTCCAGGTAGCTGTACCAGTTTGTATTTTTTGAATTACTTCCTTGGTCATCTATCCACAGTGATTGTCTGTTAGTTTGATTTAATATAGGAGATCCTCTTGGAGGTCACACATCCAGGTGCCACCCATTGGTGTGTTGGTTGTGTCACTGATCACATCATTCATGCAGTGATGTAACGGCATTCATGATGACATCTCCACAGTCCAATTTGTCTGACTCAGTTTGAATTTTATAGGTTTATGTGTACAGTTACTGTGGGTCTTATGGATATAAGAGAGCATTCTCAAGTTCTTAGGGTGAGAGAAAGTGTGAAGATAAGCTGAGCAGTTCTGGCACACAAAGGCCTTGAGAAGAAACTTATAACCATAACAGACACAGGAACGGTGTTGGTTGTGGATCTGGATAGTCAGGAGGTGGATCTGTCGGCTGGACAGCCCTCCAGGCTTTGATGCGGGGGAGTTCAGCTGACTACCTCAGATCAGGTGAGGAACCTGGACGTTATTCTTGATGGTAGCCTGACCCTTAAATCTCAGGTATTGGCCATCATGAAGACCTCCTTTTACCATCTGAGGAATTTTGCCTGGGTAAAGCACTTGGTTCCCCCGATGATCTTCCAACACTGGTCCACGCCTTCAACACCTCATGCCTTGACTATTGCAGTGCCCACTACCTAGGGTTACCAGGAGTTGATATCCACTGTCTGCAACTAGGGCAGATTGCGGCAGCCAGGTTATTGATTGGCACTTCTAGGGCAAGTCATATTATGCCTGTGCTCTGCGAACTGCACTGGCTACCAGTACAGTGGTGGATCACCTTCAAGGTCAGATTACTGATCTATAAAGCCCTACATGAGCAGGGACCCCATTATCTGCAAGATCTCCTTCACCTCTACTGCCCCCTCCGTCCACTCTGCTCCACCAATGATGGACTGCTAGAGATTCTCAGGGTACGGTTAAAGACATCTAGGGTCTGATCATTTGCTTTTGTGACCCCTACCCTTTGGAATTCTCTACCTCAGTGGATGTGAGAGTGCCTGACCATTGAGAGTTTTAAGACTGAACTAAAGACCTTTTTATTCAGTCTAGCATATCCTGCTTTTTAGTTATTTATTTATTAGATGCTGTGTTATGGTATGATAAATTTACTCGTCTGATATGGTTTTAATTATTTATTTATATGTTGATTTATTGTACAAGCTCCTTGATCCTAGGAAAGGCGCTTTTTTACAAATAAAGATTGATTTGATTTGATGCAAACATCTTACAAATCAAGCTAAGGACCTTTGTTTAAAAAAGATTAATCTGAATTTAAAACCAGAATGTTTTACTTGTCAGACTATTAGAGGATCCCCTTTATAGGAAATTGACTGATAGCAGGACTTAGAACTTCATAATTTTAGAACTGGTTGCATGAGACACCCTCCTAAGGTTATAGGAGTGTCTGGAGTGTTTTGAAATAAACAATCCCGTTTGGCTGAAACCAGTGTCATGATTGATAACCTGTTTACAAGACCATGCTCAATTATATTTTGTACCCTTTATAGTACTCTGCAGTCAACACCAGTGGATATTCCTCGTCCATCCTATAGATTGATGCACGATCCAATCAAATCAAAGGTGGGCGAGGACATCCCTCTACCCTCATCAGAATATCTCCAGTTCATATAGGTTGGTCACGTCCTCACTGTTCCCAACAGTATTATTCAGACCAACAACTGCACAGGTACTGTAAAAAAAAAAAAATTTCTCTTTACTTTTAATATATCTAACAAGCAGCCCGGGAGCTAGCAAGATCAGCTACTAACTGCATGCAGTTCTATCTAAGCGTCTGTTTCTTTCATCGGGCACTTACAACTGTAAACAGAGCAAGGCTAGAAAAGCAGTACTATTTAACTTTACTGGGAGATCAGGACCCCCTCCTGTAGTGGGTCCAGATCACACAACAGCTACACGCCACTGCCAGTCCGATCAGAGCTAGGGTCCCTCCCGTAGCGACCCCAGCCTAAGTCCCAATAACTGAAAATCCAATTCCTGTGTGACTGCCCCCCCCGTAGCAGGTGACCAGCCTAACTGCACAACAACTGCTACTATCTCACGGCAGTCTCTCTTGGCAGGAATCTCCTCCAGTAGCAATCCCTGCCCAGGGCAGTAATACATCCCAACTCGAGGCACCTCCAGCAGCAGTCTCCCAAACGACTAGCCCTTTCACTCACAGGGCTCAACAGAAAGGCTCCTGCCTCCCACTCCACTCATAGTGCAGCGAGCTTGCGGAGCCCCGATCAGGCAAGCGGGCAACAACTTCATAAACTCCAGCCCCTTCCTTCACATACCTGAGGAGGTGTAGTGCCACTACTTCTCCTTCTCTCCAGATTGGGTGTTGTCCACAGGCCCTCCATTTTTTTGGAAAAGTCATGCTCTTTCTCTCCAGATTGGGCGTTTTCCCAAACAGCTGTGAGAAATCCTTTGTTCTTTGTGGGGGGCCATAAAACAATTCCCCATCCTCTAAGACAGCATTCAGCTGCACATTACTTACTCTGCAACTTGGGCAAGACAAGCCCCATGATGCTCAGTGACCCTTCTCAGCCCCTCAGATCTCACTGCTAATCTCACGGGACTTTGGCAGCCATCTTCCTGCATACAGCTCTCCCAAACTATGTGAGCTCTCGCGAGATCTCATGACCGCCATCTTGCCTGGGTCTTCCACTCAGTCCTTGTCTTGTACAGCCCCCTGTTTTACCAAACGAAAACAGCAGCAAAGTACCCCAGGCAGCTGTAAATTAATTATGTGGCCTGCTGCATTAGGAGGTCCCTTCCTAATGCAATTTTTTCTTGATTCCTCCAGATACCACCACATCATGAGGAAATGCAGGGAGTGCAGAGTGTCCTTCATTCCCATAGAGGAGGACAACCAAACATTTGCAGTGTGTATCCTTAGTGTTCACAGGGGTGCAGCACAGACGGAAGATGAGAACTCCAGCATTGAATCCCACCCCCCACCCACTGCTCCTATTGCATTGGATGCCAACCAGGCTCAATTGCTGTTCCAGCTTCTGGAATGCATGAAAGTGGGTGACCCCATTACCACAGCAAGCCACCGCTCAGGGACCCACAAAGAAACACCCCAGGCTGGATACATACAGCATCATGTCTGACAACTCAACCGAATCTGATGAGGGCACTTTGGACAAGTCAACCCAAATGTGCCATGGGGAGAACATTGATGAGCTAATCACAATGGTATGAGTGGCACTCAAAATATCACAGCAGCCTGCACAACCCTCCATGTCAGAGGACCCCCTACTCTCTATGGGCGAACCAGAGGAAAAAATCCACTTCCCCTCCTGTCAGGCTCTTGACACACTTCTTTCCAAGGAATACAAGGCACCTGACCCGACCAGAATGTCTGAATAGAGCATGGTAAACAGGTGGTACCCCATTAGCTGAGAAAAAAGCGACCACTGGGGTAAACCTCCTAAGGTGGACCAACCTGACTCACAGCTGTCCAAATGCACTACCATTGCAATTGAAAGTATGGTAGCACTTAAAGACCTGATGGCTAAGAAGGTAGAGGAACACCTCCAGAAAATTCATAAAGCAGCTGGCATGGCACGCTCAGTGGACACCGCTGTGCGGTTCACCTGCAGGGCTCTCCATAGATGGCTAAACATACTCACTGAGAATGTCCCTGAAAATTTCTCCCAAGTGGATGCAGCGGAGTGTGCCATTCAGGCAGTGAAATACATCATGGACGCATCATCTGACATCTTCAGGTTTGGGGCTCGAACCACAGTGCTGGCCAATAGAGCCAGAAGTGCCCTGTGACCAAAACTATGGCAGGCAGACAATGAGTCCAAAACCACCCTTCTTAAACTACACTTCAAAGAGGGTACTCATTTCAGAGAAGGCCTAACCCCATACCTCAAACAAAGGGGGGGGAACACAGACACAAGGAGACAAGGATGTCTACCTCCCCACAGACAGAATTTTTCGTCCCAAAAGCAAGTTTTTCAAACACAGACCACAGTCATACAATTCCCAGACCACAAAGCAGTGGCTCCAAAGACCACGCTTCCAGCACAAGGCATACAACAACAGACCAAGAGGCAATACATGGGGCCAGTATTCCAATGGAGGGCGAAAACCAAATTTCAAGCTTCGGGGTAACAAAAAATGAAGGCAAGTGGGCCCGTGCAAACTTAACACTGGCAGGGAAGCTGAGGTGGTTTGCACAGCAATGGGTCCACACAACATCAGACAAATGGGTGCTAGAAGTGGTTACCAAGGGCTATGCGATTGAGTTCAACAGCAAGCCAATAAGACACAGACCATTTCTATCACCTACGCCAAGGGACCCGTTCAAAGTGCAAGCGTTAAAGAATGCAATACAGGACTTACTCTGCAATGGGGCTATCAAGCAAGTCCCCACAGAGGAACAGGATACATGGGTCTACTCCTTGTTCTTTGTCGTCCCAAAGAAGATGGGTGGGATGTGACCCATACTAGACCTCAAGTATCTAAACCAGACAGTTACTTACAAGAAATTAAAAATGGAGACCCTCCAGTCCATGCTGGCATCCATTCAACCAGGGGACTACTTGACCTCAATAGATCTCAAGGATGCCTACCTCCACATCCCCATCCGAGCCTCATACCACTGTTACCTCCGATTCAACTTCCAAGGGCAACATTTCCAATACACGTGCCTACCATTCAGCCTGGCATCTTCCCCCCCCCGGGGCTTCACCAAGACTCTGGTAGTTCTCACAGCACATCTCAGAAAACAAGGAGTCCACATAATACCATACCTGGATGACTGGCTGATAAGGGCAAGAACAGCGGAGCAGACCCTAAGAAGCACACAACTAGTGATCAGCTGCTTGCAACAACACGGATGGATAATAAACAAGGTCAGGAGCCAGTTGATTCCTGCCCAGTCCATTACTCACTTAGGTGCAGTAATACATACAAAGAACAACAGGGTAACCTCAACACTCGAGAAAGTTCAGAACATCTAAACACTGGTGTCGGGCCTAATCAGCAGACCAAATAGGGCTGTATGGGACTATCTCCAGGTACTGGGCGTCATGGCAGCACTAATCGACATGGTTCCATGGTCCAGAGTACACATACGAACACTTCAAAGGTTACTAATAGACTCATGGGACCAGACAATCCAAAACTTCAAATTCCGGGTCACTCCCCCACCCCAGGTGTTAACCGGACTATGATGGTGGACTCTGAAACCACACTTACTGCAGGACACAACACTGACACAAGTAACACCAGAAGTAATCACCACAGATGCCAGTCTATCTGGTTGTGGGGCAACATACAACAATCATGTAACCCAAGGCCTATGGACTCAGAAGGAGTCCTCTCTACCCATCAATATCTTAGAAATGAGAGCCATTCTCCTGGCCCTACTCTTCTTCACAACCCTACTCACCAGCAGGCCAGTCCTAGTCTGGTGTGACAACCAAGTGACAGTAGCATACATAAATAAACAAGGAGGTACACAGAGCAAAGCAATGATAAAAGAGTCACTACAACTATTCTGCTGGGCAGAACGGAACCTACTGTCACTAACTGCAATATATCTAGCAGGAGAGGCCAACACAGAGGCAGACTGGCTAAGCAGGGTCACCGTCAGCCAGTCCGAATGGAGACTCCACAGGTTCATCTTTCAGAAACTACTGTTCAGATGGAGGTCCTTGCAAGTCAATCTAATGGCATCATGGACAAACACACAACTACTCAACTACCACTCCAGATTCTCAGACCCCCAAGCTCAGGAGATCGATATGCTGTCAGCCCCTTGGGACTTCACACGAGCCTACCAGTTCCCACCGCTGCCAATGATACCCAAAGTGCTCCACAAGACTCAATGCATGGAGTGTCAGTGGTCCTGGTGGCCCCCAGTTGGCCGAGATGGCCGTGGTACTCACTCATCCAAGCCATGTCAGTGAGCCCTCTGATGATCCTACCACCTTGGCCCAACCTACTGTCACAGGGACCAATTCTCCATCCAAATCGAGCCAGCCTGATTCTGACAGCATGGCTATTGAAAGGGACAGACTGTTAAACCAGGGTTACCATACCAGTGTCATGAATTGTCTGCTATAATCCAGGAGACAGTCTACAAATAAGACTTACTTCAGACAATGGCAAATCTTCCACAAATGGTGCAGGGAAATGGGTACCTCACCCTCAGTGTCGGGGTTACCACAAATTTTGGACTTCCTGAACGAAGGGACAAACAAGGGTCTAAGTCCAGCCTCACTCAGAGTGCAGGCATCAGCTATTTCCTCCATTAGGGGCCCATTACCGGGAATAGGTCACATTGGTTCACACCCCAACACCATCCGACTGCTTAAGGCAGTTACATTAACAGCACCAAGGGTGAGGCAGAGATGCCCACCATGGCAACGTAACACAGTGCAAGATGCACTACAGTTAACCACCCTGCAACAAGACTCTACACTGGTGCACTATTAAGACAGCCTTCCTTGTGGCAATTTGTTCTGCCAGGAGAATAGGAGAGATTCAGGCCCTCTCATGCAGGAAACCTTTTATCACATTTCATAGCGATAGGGTCATTCTGAGAACAGTACCATCCTTTTTGCCCAAGGTGGCATCACAGTACCACAAGGACCAGGATTTCCTTTTGCCTACCTATCTCCGAGTAACCCCCCAAGGCACATTGATCCACCACTCCCTAGATGTGGGCCGCCAGTTGGAAATGTACCTCAGTATCACTAGAGATATTCGGAAGTCAGACAGGTTATTCATCCTAACCAAAGGGCACAGAGTAGGGCAGGCAGCCTTCAAAGACACCATAGCCAGATGGATCAAGCAGACCATTAATGAGGCCTATAGGGCAGTGGGGCAGATGCCACCAGAAGGCCTCAAAGCACACTCTACCAGGGCAGTAGCAATATCCTGGGCAGAAAGGGGAAACGTGTCTACACACGACATTTGTTCAGCGGCTACCTGGTCATCAATACACACCTTCACAAAGCATTACAGGTTAGACATAACATCAGCCGAAAGGACTACATTTGCCAAGTCAGTTCTGGAGGCAGGGAGCATACAGGATTAGACCTGAACTAATCTGCCTTCTTCTTACCCACCCGAGAGTACTCACTCCAATAGTACACTGCTACTAAGGTCCCACTGGTGTTGACTGCAGAGTACTATAAAGGGTATGAAATATGGGATTTACTCACCTGGTAAAGGTGATTATCTGAGTACCTTTTATAGTACTCTGCAGGCCCACCCAGGATGGCAGATTATCCTCAGGCCGGGTCAGCAGTAAGAGCTACACCCATATGAGGACAGGTGAAGCTAAGGCCAGAGTCACTAATGATTTTTTGCAAAGATATGATGACACAGAATGTAACAGTATATGTCAAACTGTATATTTCTGTACATGAGGAATTTATTACAATAAAGGTGATGGGTGAAATGCAACTTCTGACTAAGTGTTCTATCCTGTAATATAGTATAAGTAATGGCTCCCAGGCAATAATCTCAGGGTTCAGCACACTAGGAGGCTCATCTTCTCGCTGGGCCTACCTTGGACTGGGAGTATTTTTGGCTTGTATTTTCTTCTCCTTTTCTCTCTCACTATATAGCTATGGAAGACTCACACTGGAGATATTCTGATGAGGGTAGAGGGATATCCTCACACACCTTTGATTTGATTGGATTGTGCATCAACCTATAGGATGGACAAGCAATACCCACCGGTGTTGACTGCGCAGTACTATGAAGGGTACTCAGATAATCACCTTTACCAGATGAGTAAATCCCATTTTTCAGCGCTTTGACGTGAAAGGATCTGTCAGAGCAGCCTTTGTTCACCATAAAAAGATATTTAACTTTTAAATTAATTTGTGATCAGACCTATATTTCTAAATAAGGGACTGGGGTAAATAAGGAACTGGGGCAGTTAATTTCTTGCGAGTGTTTCAGTTTACCAGTGTCTTTCTCTTTAGGCTTTACTTGTATGCAGAAAAGACTCAGGGTTACATCCAGATTGTTCTGAACAAGAGTAACCAGACTGCAGCGTAAATATATTTCTCTGAATTAATTACTGTCTACACCAACATGTGACTACACTCCAGGCTTAAAGTTGCTGTTTTTGCTTCAGGCTGCTTTGACAGAGCTTTAGTAACAGAATTGCATGATGAAAAAAAGAAGTGCGATTCACAGTTTATTTTTGTGATCATGTTGCTTTTGAAATATAGATAATAGCACAAAAAGAAAATAAGATAAGGAAAAAAAACATTTTATTAAGTAACTGAGACTTAGTGAAGCAATCACTGTACTGATAGTGAGAAGTGTAGCTTATTGGTTACTATTCTGGTCAGGTTTCTTTTGGGATATAGCAACAAAGCAAAATATAAGAAAAACAATGGACATTTGACTTGTTATTGTATAATATTATTATTACACAGTCTTCAATATTGTAATGAATGAATTTATAAAACAGGTGAAGAAATCCCAGTGATTTGCTTGGCCAATAATGTCATGTGAATGTCTGGTTATCACAGTACAACCAGCCACCTCAGATCTTATGCTGAATTTTTTGTTATATATGATTTTTTATTTTAATGACTATTTTATAAGAGGAATAACAGACTTCAGAGTTTCCTGTTGTATTAGACATATATGGGCATGTCCGGTAGCTGAAAGCCCTTGGCCACACCTCCTGCTTTACAATGCACCAGAAGTGTCTTCATATCTCAGCATAGCCAGCTAGACACCCTTGCATATATTACTGCTTATTGTGCATAGATAAACACAAGAAGACATAAAGCAAATCAGGTAGGATTACTTCTCAGTTTTATTTATGGCAGCATTATACAATACTACTAAATATTAAATGTATGAGGACCCCATCATTTTTAATTATAGAACAGTTCATGACCAAGGGGCATTGGTCATATATGGTTGACTTTTCAGACCTATATTTAACCTATTTTTTATTATGTTTTTAATTATTTAATTAGGTATCCCATGTACAGGTTGTCCGCGATTGAGCACTTTCAAAAAGGGCGACTCAGTCACAGTGCCTGTGCACAGGGCTATCTGGCAGGGGGCAAAGGGATAGTGGGGTAGGTGAATATAGCAACAGGAATGTCGCTAAGTACACACACACACACGCAGGGGGGAGGGACCACGCCGTATGACAGATGGAAGGGGAGGGAGGGTTTATGGGGTGTAGTGTGGTGGTGGGCTGCCAAGCTGGCCGTGTGGCATGGTGGGTTGGTGGTAGGCTGGGGTTGGGAGGGTGTCGGGTTAGGTTCTGTGCGCGATCGTGTTTTTGTACCGGGTCTTTTTTTGTTTTGTTTTTTAAGTTTTGCACCCCCCCAGAGTTGAGAATCCTTTAGTAGGGGGTGCGGGGGGGTGAAGCCCCCTGCAGGAGTGTGCCCCCCACATAAAATGGAAAACCATAGATCTCAGGTGCTCTCTTGTAGTTCGCCGTGAGTGTACATCGCTGAAATTAATTTTTGGCGATGTACACTTGACCAAATGGCGAGTGCTATTCCGCAATTGCCGTTATCACATGGAACCAAGAATTAATTAAGTTATTACATGTACTGTAATTCCACTGAAGCTTATGCAACTTTATCTGACCCAGGGCCCTGCTGAAAATGAGCCTTTGCTCAGTGAGTTTACCTTGTTTAATAAATAACCATGAATTTGAATTGTCAGACTCCAGTTGTAAATAGTAACTATGGAACTACACCTATAGAGACTATACTTTTTTTGTATTTTCTTTTTTATATTTTCTGTGACTGGGAGGGGGTGTTCAGTGCTTAGGGAGCGATCACCTTCCCCTATTTATAAATAACCTTATTCCAGCTTTTGCAGAGAATTTTTGTTCCTACCCAAAGTTTGTCAAACATCTTTTATTCTTGACAGAAAGCATCCAGTTTACTCTGAGGAAGCAGCCTTACACTGTGAAACAGTGGCAGACAAAGTTTTGATATACCGTGTTGTGCAACAAAATTGGCCTACACTTAAGTACTCTATAGTGAGTTTTTTCTGCCTCAGTATCTGTTCTCCCTATTTGTAATTACTGCCTTGTTCCTGCATCCTTCCACAATTGTTCACTAATTCACTGAAAATGCCACCAACAACTTAATCTAGTTCAAGGTCACTTGGCATTCATCTGTATCCCCGTCCCCCGGGTCATGCCTGAAAATAGGCAGGATTTGTCTAGTGCACTTACCCGGTCAACAAAAACTAAATAAAAATAAATAAATGAAATTGTCTGATATGTTGTATTATTTTATATTGTATGGATTGTTTATTTACTATTTGGTGTAGTGTTTTAATTATTAAATTATTTTGTCTCTTTTGCTTCCTTTATTTTTTATAATCTCCTGTCCTCAGGTCACCCTTGAAATGAGCTTCTGCTTAATGTGCCTTTTGGGGCAAAACTTATAAATAAACAAAAAAGGGTTAATTAATAAACAATATATTATCTTGTGGTATTATTCATTCACAGATCCACATGATTGCTTCCATCCTTCCCTAGCTAGAGCTCTACCTATTTCCTACTGGTCATCTCCTTTCATGCAGAAAAGATCGGATGGTTGAGGGAGCAGCTGCAAGGCATGGGATTGAGAAAACAAGACTGCATGTAAATATTCAGATGTCCCTGAAGGGTCTTTACTCATACAGATAATACTGTCATGGTGCAGCTCTGTAAATGGGGAACCACAAGAATGTCTATGGTTACACTTACCACTTTTTGTTTTGATCTAAAGTGGTCTGGGATTAAAGGTTTACACTATTAATACTGAATCTTTGGAATTGGGATGTTGCATGCATGCTTTGAGGGTGAACCATATTAGACAGATTGAAAGATGATCTCAGACATACACAGTGTATCAGGGGCTGAATTTTCCAATTTTCTGAATTCTGAAATGCCACTTTTTTTGCAGATTTGTTCATTTGTGAAAATGCTGTCCATTTTGGGGGCCTTAGTAAAAATGAGACTTTGTCCATGTAAACCTTCTAATAAACAAACAAACAATCAATAAATAAATAGCTCAAATCAGCACTTTGGTGGAGGTGGCCCTTGTCAAAGGGAATGAGTATAGAAAACTGCTGTATTTTTTTTTATAAATTTCCAATGGACTGGGAGGCAGTGGCATTGTTAGACCCAGGTCCTATGGGTTGATCCCTGGATGTTTTAATATGGGCCTTAAACATTTTCTGAATACCACTGCTGAAATTAACCCTTTTACACCCAAGAGGAGAACAGAAGTTAGAATGTGTGATTATGGATGATTTTGTACAGTAAACAAAAAATGCTTTCTGGAGTGTTTGCCTGCTATTCAGGGCCAGAGTTTTAGAACAAGTGTACATGCAATGTTGGTTGCACCATTAAATCTTAAAACATTTTTTTGTTTGACAGAAATGAGCCTGCTCACAATTTCTGAGGACAGCATATGAATTAACAAGAATCAGGCGATCTCCCTGAAAATTCTGAGCAGGTATTTTTCTGAAAAAAATAAAAATGTTTCAAAATTTGCTGGTGCTATCAAATTAGGTTTTTTGAATGTTTTCAAATTCAGGCCTCGGGTCTCATCTATAGATTACTGAAGTACAAATGTGGCTTGTGTATTTACAGTTTATGCCTGGATTTGTAGAGACACTGAATTTTTCCAAATGTCAGAACTGGACTGCTGAGTCAATAAGCCCTTGTCATGTTTTTAATTTGGATGCAGCAGTTATGTGTTAAAAGGCAAAAATAAGGTGGGAAAAGTGTAAACAAACAATGAAATGGTGTGGTAGTAAATGCCCAAAGGAAACATAATAATCATCATAACAACATATTCATGCACAGTATATGGGAGAGAGGCAAGTGTTAAATTCTAGGAACATAAAACCATAAGAAATTAAGATAGGAGAAGGCAGAAGCCCATTAACCCCATCACCCCCTTTTTAGTGATTCTAGTTGTGTAACCTATTTGTTCTTAGGACCTTAACCAGGTTGCTTTTGAATGGTACAGTTGCATTACTTATGACCACCAAATGTGGTCATGTGTTCCATACATTACAGGAACTTTTATAATCTCAGAGACATTTGCATGCTATGACTGTTTTTTTCATAAAGGTCTTCATAACTAACCAATTATATCTGAAGGTGAATGATGTTAAAACATTTTGTTTCCCCAAGTTTCTCCCAAAAGAGGATTCAGGACCTCACGCTACATATTCTGAAATCCAGAACTCTATTTATCTCTTATGCTTTTGCTGTTTGTTGCCTGGCTCTTCTGAACTTTTTCTCTGGATCTAAGAACAGTTGATAATGTAATTCATTTTAAAAAGTTACTGTTGTCTCACTTGAAAAGTGTCTCAAAAAGTAATCATTAGTCAGTTGGTTGCATAGCATTTTCATACTAGGATATGGAAGTCAACTAGAGATAGGAATTTTCAACAAACGTCTGAGAAGACCATGTCATTTTCCTTTTGTGTCTAGGATGGTTCCTTTGTAATACCCCCACGAACCTGCACTATAACATGTCAAGATATACAATATTTATAAATAAAATTGTCCAGTGTCTGGGAAAACATTTTAAAAAATAATATTCAAACACAGTTCAGTTTTCATTTCAAGTTTTCACTCAATCTATTGCTCCTTATTCCTTATTACTGAGGACATTAGTATGAAAACAGGAGCTTTATGCCACATGCTTGGTTCCTTCTATTCATCTCAGTGCTGAAGTCATAATCCTCTGTTTGTGATATCATAGTCATTGCAACAGCAACAGACTGCTGTGACAAACAAATAAGTATGATGCCATTGGTGAAAAAAACAGGAGGAACAGATAACGTCTGAGGTACATAGTCTTGTTTAAAGATAAATAAGATAAAGTTTTGAAGGGAGAGCAATACAAAAAAATTAAATATAAGCTAAATTCTGTCTAAATATTACATTTTAAAAAGTTTTCTCAGTGACTGAAGAATCACTTTAAAAATATATTTATTAACATTAAGTACTATCCAGTACCATTTTGTATAACATCTTTCATATAAAGTATCACATAATACATTAAATATAACAGCCAACAAATATTCTGAGTAGGCATTAAAGAAGAGTAACTAAAATATACTGTACATTCATTAAGCACAAAGACCAATACTTTATCTTATTGTAACTTCAAGGAGCAGAGACAAATGCAATAAATATGTTGGCTACGTTTATATATATATATATTTTTTTTTTATTTTTAGCTTTTGTTGACCGGGTAAGTACACTAGACAAGTAATATTTCCAAAGAAACATAGCCAAAACATTAATGGATCATTGTAGTCATTACTATACCTTGATGTTTTCAAGAAAGTACCGTAGGTTGTTCATCTTTGTATCATATGAGAGTATGTTGGATTTCTGTAACTCTTGGAAATAGTGTAACTTTAAACTCGACCAAGGAACATTTTATAGATATGTGGAAAATACATCCTTTGTAATTAAAGAAACAAAGTGATCAGTGGCATGGTCCCTGGTGTATACAGAGAGACTGTTTAACATTATCAAGTGAGTTTTCACACAAAAGTAATACAAGGGTTCTGCAATGTACTGTATGTAAAGGCAGGGTGCATGCAGACTGATTTTGTGGGAGCAGTATTGCTTGAATGCCCTTACTTGCCATCCTTTAAAAGGTGGCATATTGAATAGGGAAGAAGCCCCCTCTCCACCCCATTTGATGTGTGTTTAGGGGAATTTGTTTTTCCAGTTGTGCATTTGCAAATTGTTGATTTTGGAGCAGCAGTATGACTCTATATTACAATAAAAAAAGATTAATCCATTGCTTTAAAATCAGCAATTTTTGTAAGGCTGTTATTTGTGAAGAATGATACATAGAAACATAGATGGTGATGGCAGAAAAAGACCAACGGTCCATCCAGTCTGCCCATGGGTCTCTATAGAACTCCATGACTTGGCATCAATAGGGGGGTGTACCCCTCCCCAGTGGTTATTCTCTTCTTTCCCCATCTTTGTCCCTTCCAGTGATGACTATCCTCCTCATCCCATCCTGAGCGGTTTCCCATCCCCAGCACGTCTGAAACCACCCACACTTTCTGCTGCCACCACCTCGGCCAGCAGGCTGTTCCACAGTTCCACCACCCTTTTCATAAAGTAATGCTTTCTTACATCTCTACTGAACCTTCCCTCTGCCAGTTTCCAGTCATGCCCCATAATGTTGAGCTGGTGTTCCTGTTAAACGGTTCCCCAGAGTCCACCTTGTTTATTCCTTTCAGGAGCTTGAATGTGTTTTATAAATAAATATTGTTTAGCAAAACAAAAAGGATTTACACTTTAGAAAATTATCCCTATTATCTCCTTCAGTCCTAGAACATACCCCCCCCCCCCCATTTTTCCTCTCCTTAAAGGGACTGTTCAGATGCTGTAAAGCGAATGTGCTGGGAACTAGAGGTCCTGAGTAAGCAGTTGCAAAATAAAATATATTTTTTTCAAATCTTTTTTTTTTGTAATAGATGTTTATAGTTGGTTGATCCTGTAAACTTCTACCCGCTATGGTAACTCCCAGGGACTCTGTAGCTTAGCCTCTGATGATGTGAACAATAAGTTCAACCATGGGGGAACATCTACTGCATATGGCAGCATATGTGTCTTATGTTATATTTATGTATTCTGGAGTATTTCTGGGCTAACACTGCCAATGCTGATATTGCCTCTCAAAGTTAGGGAGTGACATCATTATCGCCAGTGTCACCACAGAAATGTGCTATAATAATTAAAATGTAAAAGGCATATGCTGGTACATAGATAACCCCAGTACTTGAACCCTTTGTTTGCATCACAAAGTCTCAGTTGAGCGGCTATGTGGAAGTCAGCGTGGTAAGCTGGGGAGTGCAGGATCAATAAGATATAAACATCTATTACAAAATGTTTAGTGAAAAAAAATATTTTATTTTGCAAGTGTCTTAATCAGAGCCACTAGGTCGTATGCCAATCGTTTAGGGCATCAAAATATGCCCCTTTAAAAGGTTTGGGATGCATCCAACATTCCAAATTTATAATTGTTTTCCCTGTTCTCTTCCTGTACATAGCTACATACCAACATAGTATTGTGGTCATGGAAGGGACTTAAGTTCTGTCTTGTCCCTTGGCGGTGACTCTACCTTATCTGAGTATGGACACACATCCAAACATAGCAGCTGGAATGTTACCCTCTGCTCATTCTTTGCAGTGTAACCATCAATGTCATTCTCACTCAGAGATTTGCCAAGTGCTGCTTTGAAAACCTGAACAGTGCTAGCTTTCATAACCTCACTGGCTAGGCTATTTCACATGTTAACCACCCTCTGTGTTAAGTAATACTTCCAATTTTTTCTTAATCCCCTTATCTTCAGTACTTGCCCTCTAGCCTTGCCTTTGTTCACCAGCTAAAGCATCATGTGTACTCTATCCTGTCTATTCTCAATGGTATTTGAAACACTGTTAATATGGCCAGGGGTGTAGCCAGATATTTCCGTTTTGTGCACACTTTCTCCGACTACTGCCCCCCCAGTTAAAAATGTACATACCCTTTAAAACTGCAACCCCTAATTTCAAAGCAAATTAGATGACTTAACTAATCTCTGAGCAGGTTGTACACATATATATGTCCTAAACAATATAAGTTTAAACATTGTACAGACACTAAGTGACCTACACTGACTCAAATACTACAGATGATAATGAGAGTGGTAACAAAAAGGCATATGGTTTGGGACAAGTACTCAAAAAAATTGTACACAATGAGTATGGCCACTCTCAGCCTTCTGTTATCTAGGTTAGCTCTTGTCTTTTAAGCCACTAAACAGCCTGGAGGTCCTCTGCTAGACCTTCTCAACCTCTTCAGTATCCTTTCTGTACTGTGGTGACCAGAACCGGGTGCAATACTTCAGGTATAGTCTAGCCAATGCCTTGTACATAGGTGGTTCACCTACCTTGACCTGCTACTTGTCCTCCTCCCAATGCATCACAATATTTTATTTGCTTTCTTGACCCCACATTCCTTTTGTAATGCCCTACACTCTACCTCCCTTCCTCTGTCCCCAGAATCTTTCCACTTATAACATACCCTTTTTTGTGTTGGCTCGGGCTTGCATGCCAGCCAACATATTGCAGTAGTAGCAGATTTGGAAGCACAGTCACTGTGGGCAAATGCAGGGCATGTGTCAGTAGGTGTGTCCCTCATTCACCAATAAGGCAGCTGCAGGCGCTGACACCAGTAACACGTAAACTGGCCACCAGATCTAAGAAAAGGTCTGCTGCAATGGGAGCCAAGCTCATCATGCAGCAGCGTACCTTTCCTGGTGAAGTAGTTCAATAAACATGGTGGCATTGACTGCTGCTATACAGAGCGCCGACTTCAGGGGTGCCCAATCCCCCTGTCGGCATGCCACGACCCACTTCATTTGCCGACAGGGGAGCCCACTCCCCATCAGCATAATGCTCCCTCCCTCCCATTTCACGTGTGTACCAAGGGGGTGCCTAATCCCCCTTGGCATCATGCGCCCCACCAGTCTTTCTTTGCCGACAGTGGGCCCAATCCCCATTGGCTTTAGTCCCCACTTCCCAGTTTAATTTGCCGACAGTGGAGCCCACTCCCCGTTGGCATAATGTTCCCCCCATTTGTTGTGTGGTGAGGGGGGTGCTCAATCCCCCTCAGCTCTTGTCCCCCCCCTTCGTCTTGGTATGTGCTGATGGGGTGCCCAATCCCCCGTTGGCTACAGCATGCCCCAAAACACTCAGGTGGAATGCTGGGTGCCCACCCCAGTGTGCCAAATGCCCCAGTAAAAAAAAAGTCCCGCAATGTTTTTTTTTTAAACCTGTAAATCAGAAAACGGTCCCTTGCGGTTTGTCCTGCTCCCTCCCTCCCTCAACCCGCACCCACCCTCTGTGTACCCCACCTCCACACCCCCCCTCAACCCATACTTACCTCTGGAGCCTGGTGCAATGATCTTTGGTGGACCCAGAACATGTCTGCACTCTTCAAAGCCGACCGCGAACTGAAGAAATGCCGGTAAGCTGTATGATGGCATAAATAGGGTTTTTTCAACTTTGGAGCATATCTTGGCCATTTCTGGGAATTTTGGCACCAAAGTTTCAACACGGGGTTGTTGGGATGCCTCCTCATGAATTCAGTCACTGTCATTGCGTTATTCGGCCCCGAATGGTGATTTCATGGTCACTTCTTGGAATCACCTTTTGGGGCTGATTAATGAAATGACAGTGCCACTGTTCTTGAGGGGGGCTCTCAAAAAGCCTATGCTGCAAATTTGGTGACAAAAATCCAAAAAATGGCTGTTTTATGAGCGTGCGTTGCACAGTTTCCACGCACGCGTGTAACTTCATGAATTTGTAACATTTTCATTCCAGATTTTCAGCATTTCCATTTTACCACACCTCCTTATGAACAGTACAGCTGTCATTTTACATAACCTGGTCAAAATATGTTTTTGCACATCCGGTGCAGAATAGCGCGGTGGCTGTGCGAAATCAGTTTTTGGGACAGTTTGACAAAATGGCAGTGACACTGTTCATGAGCAGAGGTCCTAAAATGCCTATGTTGAAAATTTGGTGATGAAAGTCCATAAAATGACTGTGTTACAAGCATGTGTCGTGCAGTTTCCACGCACATAGTCACTGTGCAAAATCACCTTTTGGCTAGCAAACTGATACTGCCGCTCTTCGTGAGGCGGGGGTCACAAAAAGCCCAAGTTGATAATCTGGAGTGAAAATACCAACAAACACCTACAGCATTAGGATTTTCAACTGTTACACCCCACCCTGTAGAGACTGACAGGTGTCAGAGGTGTGACTTGGGATCATCAGCTGTAATGCTCCCCACCATTCCACCCCCACACCCACCCTGCAGCCACTGACAGGCATTGAGATGTGCCTTGGAGTGTTCAGCCACAAAGTTCACCCCATTCTCCTATACTGCACCCACCTCAGCATATTTCTTTATGGAATGGGGTAAGTATAATGCCGAAGGACCCCAAAGCACACCACAGCACTTGTCAGTGTCTACAGGGTACAGTGAGGTAAAATGGCTTAAGCATTATAGCTGATGACCCAAAGGCACACCCCAATGCCTGTCAGTATCTGCAGCGTGGGTGTGGGGTTGGCGTCAATTCAATACTTCACTGCCACTCCTATTATGCGTCTCCAACTCCTACACTACCAACGTCAATGCCAGCGAGACAACATTCGGCATTGACAAATGATTGTTTCTCCCTGAAGTTCACCTGGAGTTTCTTGAATAACCACAGAAGCCTCCACCTAGCCCTAGTTACTTCCTCCATGATATGCTGCTTTAGGGCCTCTCACTTGGCATTAGTACTACCCCCAGTGGCATATTCTTTAATTTGGCCCCAATCATCACCATCACCTTTCCAAAATCAGCTCTTCTGAAGCTTAGCATCCTTTCTTTTTTGGTTTGGTCAAGTATATTTGCCCAGTCCTTTAAACTCTGTCATATTATGGCTTCTGTTATCTATTGGCTCGCCCAGCCTTAGCTGCTCAGACCATGTCATCCTCACTAATCAGCAGCCAATCAAGAACCACATCTGCTCATGCCAAAGAAGGAAGCTGTCCCCCACTCTTTTTATTCTAGTTATGAAACCCCTATCTTTGTCAATCCTCCATGATCCAAGGTACTCCTATCGGTAATTCCCGCTATACTTCACTATCCTACGCTAATGACCCCATCGTTCTACTCGAAAATCTTGAAATTTCAGGACCACCCTTAATTAAGTTACTTAGCAACTTTACTTCAGTTTCTGGGCTCGCTCTAAATCTACACAAATCAGAAACAATGCCATTGAACAATTTTTTAACCCTTCTATAAATACAATATTAGGTTTTCGTTGGGCCCCTCAAGGTATCTCTTACCTTGGAATACAGATCACCTCTAAATTAGAAAATATATGGGACACCAATCTTTCCCCGTTATTAGCAAATATTAAAAAGGCTCTCAACAGATGGAAACTGCTTAACCTCTCTTTTAAGGGGAAAATCTCCGCTATCAAGATGTCAACAGCTCCCAAAATGCTGTATCTATTTTCTAATATCTCTTTAATCCTCCCTACTTTTTTTGTCAGAATTGATGATATAATTGGAATTTTTTTATGGGAAGGCAAAATTCCCAGATTTAGTTGTAACACACTGCATTCCCACTGGTCCAAAGGGGGCTTCGGGCCCCCCTGGTTCCAAACATATTTTTGTGCCTTCCGCGCTGTCCAAACTGTAAAATGGTTTAATAAACCCAGCAGTAAATCACCATTGTGGGATCTCTATGTTCGGGCAATGTCACCACTTACTTCATTTATAACCCTCTCCTCTCCAATTTAAAATCTCACCCTACTATAGCATCATCCACATACTGCTGGAAAATAATTAATAAACACCTTAAATCCAACCCAACCCCTCTCATATATGCCTATTTGGGGGAACCACAACACCACTCTTGATAATCACCACTTTTTTGCTGTAATTGGAAAAACAGGGGCATTTTTTTTCTTGGAGGATATACTTATACCTCAGACTCTCAAATTAAAATCCTTTTCTGACCTGCGCAAACAATGGAATCTTCCCCAGCATGATTTCTGGAAATATTTACAGTTACGCACAGCATGGAACCTTTATCTTCCTACTATTCCTCATCAATCTATATATGATACTTTTATTTCTAAATGGATCAAAACAAACTCTAAATTAAATAGTATCATTTACAAACATATCAGAAATACAATTCCAGATCAATCTATCATTGCAAAAACTAAATGGAGTACCCTTTTAAATTATAACATAACCAATTCACAATGGCGTAACTGCTGGCTATCCTGCCATAAATCCTTCAAGGATAATCACAGTTCACTCATACAAATCAAAATTCTGCATCTATGGTACAGAACTCCTGAGATTTTGCAAAAAATGGGCTTAATGAACAACGGTAAATGTTAGTGTTGTTTGGCACTGTAACTCCCCCAATGGCAATTTGCTACATATTTTATGGCATTGTCCTCCCATACACTATCTTTGGTGTCATATTCATCTCTTTGCAATGAAAGTGATTGGTTTATCCTTTACATTAGATCCAAAACATTGCATACTTGGTATTTTCAATGCTCATGCATACAAAATATCCAGTTCTCAGAACAGGTGGTTATCCCTACTATTCCTTCAAGTTAAATGCCTTATACTAATGCACTGGAAATCCAACATCATTCCCACCCTCCTGGATATTCTCAAACAACTATATCAATACGCCATCCTTGATCGTATGTCACAATTAGCCTCTGACCAACTTAATTTATATAATAAATGCTGGCAGGACTATTTTAAATATTTAAACACGTCTACACATATTGTCACTTAATCCGTGGGTTGTTATATGTTCATATTGGAATCTCACTTCTAACTCTTTCGTTCCTTTTTCATCTCCTCTCTTTCTATCTTTTTATCTCCTTTTCTTCTTCCCTTTCCCTCTTCATTCTTGTTCACTTTCTTAGATATTTTTCTCTTTTTTATGTTCTTCTTTCATACAGTCTTACACACACTTGTATTAAATTACAGCATAATAGAAGTACAATCACAATTGCTCATATTTCTTGTTTGTATCTACTCCTTTTACCCCTTGAACCACAAATTGCCGTATTTTCTCTCTATCATACAGATTGTACTGCTGCATATTGCTTTCTCAACATTTGTTTTCCTCTTTAATATCATTGTATAATACTTCAGACATCATGCTTTTTCCTTCTCCTATTAAGAATTTATGTAAGTGTATATTGGAGAATGTAGTGTATTTGTATGTATAATTATAATAAAAAGATTAACTGTAAAAATGCTAAAAAAAAAAAAAAGAAGGAAGCTGTCTTTCACGACAGTCAAGAAATCCTTCCCTGCTTTCCTATGGGCACTTAACACCTCCCAGTTAATGCTAGGCGGGCTGAAAACCCTATGAGAGCCAAGGGATCCATAGTGGTTCCTCTTTTAATTTTGAGTCCTGCTGTGCTGTACTATCTGGCAGTCACAAGGCCAGAAGGAGCTGAGCAGCACAGCAGGTGTGGTGGGCTCTTGTGGTGGTGTTACCATGGTTTTTAACCTCATTCTGCAAAATCAAGATTGCTGTAATAAAACCAAGGTATTAGTTTCCTATCAGCGTCCTACACGTCTGCAGCCTGGCTCCTTCTGACCTCTGATTGCCTCTGCACGCCATGGCTTAACACGCAGTGTTCCTGTAGTTACCTCTATTGTAGCACTGAACAAACTGGCAGCCTGTTACTGCTCCCAGAATTATCCTTGTGCCTCCCATGTATCCTTATTTCAGACACAGGCTTTCTGTATGGACCCCACCCCACCTCACTCCTTTTTCTCATTTGCTTCAATCCTTTTGGAGTGTAAAGCAACCCCTCCCTCCATCTGACCCACACTGTGTCACCTGAGGAGACTGCACACCTCTTCTCTTGCATCCCAGCTTATTTCCTAATTCTACCAGGTGTCTGTGAGTTCTGCAACATTGTAGCTTATCTCAGATGATTTACCATCTAGATCATTCATCTTGTTGGCCTCTCTCCACACATTTGCCATTGTGGAACAAAGATGTTGTTTCTCCCCCTTCCTGATTTAAGTCCCTTACTGCTGACCTTTGTACTTCCCATGCATGGCTGGGATATGGGTGTTCTCCTACACTTACCCTTACCCACCCCACATCTAGTTTAAAGCCTTCCCCACAACTTTATCTTGTGGGCCAGCACTGACACTCCTCTTCAAGTCAGCTGAAGCATGTTCATGGCGTGTACCCATGCCCTGCCTCTGACTGTTTTTCAGTGTACAAGGAACTTAAATTCTTGTTCCCTGTACCAAACCCTTAGCCACAGGTTCACCTGTCTACTCTTCTGCTGCTGCTGCCTCACTGGCCCTGTATGATTTTTGAATATGAAGAGATAGCAGTCCCCCCCCCCCCAAATATATATCTTGATATTTTCTAAACTATGCATTGAGCTCCTGTGGAATGGGGAGCCAGGATCTTACAGGAAGGGAGTGATTAAGTGCTGTTTGTTTCCATGGGTGAGTAACTGGGCAGCAAAGTTCTAAACTCATTGGAGTTTGAACAGGTAAGAGTTAGGGAGATTTATGAAGAGGGAATTGCAGTAGTTGAAATACGAGGCTAGGAAAGCACAATTAAGTTAAGGCAGGGAGAAATATAAATAATTTTGTGCACATATTTCAAAGTAAGCAGTTTTCTGTCCCCTGTTTCATCTTTTCAATAAACTAACAGCATGTGGGTTTAGGAAAACTGACCAGTCATGAGTTGTGACCCATTTCTGCTCCACCTGGTCCATCTCCAGCGTAGCCCTACTTTTCACTGTGTTTAGAACCAGTCACAAAGTGGCCCAGGCTGTGCATGCTGCAAACTGTTCTCTGTTTGCCAGGACATGACATCCTCTTTCAGTTTCACTCAAAATTTGCACTGCATTGAAACCTCAGAAAAGTCAGGCTAGGGCCTTCAATTGAATTCCATTGTAAATAAAAGTCAGACTTTGACTTCTACAGGGCAGGCCATAATGGGACTAAATGTCAGTACCATACTACCGCTACACTTGCCAGATGGATTTATTTAGTTAGTTAGTTAATGTATATTGTTTGACAACTTAATGCCATTTCAATTTTAAAAAAACAGTTTTACAAGTACATTGTGGAGGCTGAAGGAATGTCCCATTTGCCGCAGGCTGAGGGAACTGCAGGCAGAGGTCAGCTGGTTGTCAGGAAAGATAAGAAGGTTAAGAGAGGGGATGGGCAGAGCGAGGGTAGGTGGGTGGGGCACCACCTCATGCATACAGGGAGTCAGAGTTTGAGGTGACTGGGGAAGGGAGAGAAGCGGAGCCCAGGTTGAAATGCGGGTCCCAGGATGCTCCAGGGTGGCAGCAGTGACAGTGCTGGTAGGAGGGGGATTGGGATAAGTAATAGGTAGTAGGTTCTGATGTCGGTAGCAAAGGAGGAGGATGGTACTCCCAGGAATGGGGCACGTGACAGTCAGGGCAGGGAGAATGCTGGTGAAGGGAGTCCTGATGGAGTGAGGGTGTGGGTTCGAAAGATAGGGGTAGGGGAGGGGAGACAGGGACAGGGCAGGGGAAGCAGTGGGGGGAGAAGTCAAGGGAGAGTTGGAGTGGCACTTGGCAGGGCAGGGGATCATAGGTGGTACATCGGACAATGGGAGAGGGGCCGCAGGCAAGGGGGTAAGGAGGCCCAGCAGGAAGGGAAGGGGAAGTGTGGGGGGCAGGTCCGAGTGTTGATTGGCAGGGAAGGGCAAATGCTTAAGGGGGGAAAGTGGTTGCAGGCAGATACAGGCAAAAGGGAGGAAGAGGGGGTGGAGTAGTGGTGTTAGGGGACTCTATACTTACAGGGATCAGGTGTGGAGGGAAGGGTAAATAACACAGTCGGATATGGGTGGAATCCATACTGAGCTTAACAGTGGGTAGGGTGGGGCAGACTTTGCTTAGGTGTGTCAAGAGGGGAAGGGAAAACCTCACATGGTGGTGCACATAAGCACTAATGACATGGTGGAGAGTCAGGTGGAGCTGGTTAGGGAGAAATTTGAAGAACTAGGGAAGTTGTGCATGGAAGTTGGGTGCTTGGTGGCCTTCTCAGAAGTGCTTCCAGTACTCAGGGTGAGCAAGGTGAGGAAGGTCAAGATTGTGGAGTTTAATTTGTGGCTGGTGGAGTGGTGTTGCTCACATGGATATGGGCTGGTGGGGGACTGGGATAACATATGGGTCAACAGTGACCTATATGCAGCAGACAGGTAGAACTTGAGTAGGGCTGGGCAGGGGGTCTTGAAGCAGAAATTGCAGGAATACATAGCTTCCATGGGGTTTTTAAACTAGGAAGGGGGGTTGAGTGTGTAGCTAGTGTGCAGGGTCACTAGGTAGAGGAGCTGTATGAGCTGATCCCCAAACAGAAGAGTCTGTAAAGAGAGGGAGCCAAGAGGAGAAAGTCAGGTGGAGGGGGCACGGGGCAAGGAGAAGGTGGGTGCTGGGTGAAGGGTAGTCTCCCTTTATGCGAGGAGCCTGGGTAACAAAGTAGCTGAGCTACAGGCTCTCTTAAACATAGGGATGGTGGACGTCGTGACCATCATGGAGACGTGGGCCAGCCAACACCAGGATTGGAATCTGACAGTTCCCGGGTACAGGGTGTATAGGAAGGACACAGGAGTGGGGAAACTGGTAGGGGTGGCGATTTATGTAAAGGACGGGATCAGGTGCACAAGGGACGAGGGGGAGGATGGCGGCACTATGGATGCAGTTCCTGGACCTGAGAGGTAGGAAACGGAGGCTAGGGGTGGTGTATAGACCACCAGCACAGAGCGAGGAGTTGGATAGGGAGTTGGCAGATCAGATTCGATTGGTATATAGTAAGGGGAATGTGGTGATCATCAGGGACCTCAATCCACCTGGGGTGGACTGGGGAACCCAAGCCACCTCTAGCGCCAGGGAACAGGTACTTCTGGATGCATTCCAGGATAGCCACCTGGTGCAGTTGGTTGGTGAACCAACCAGGCTAGGTAACATAGTGGACCTGGTACTATCAAATGGGGAGATGGTGAGGGAGCTAGGGGTGGAGGTCCCACTAGCTGGGAGCGACCACCTTTCAGTGTGGTTCAGACTGAGCATGAGCATGGAGGCTGTGGGGGCAGCAACAAAGGTAATAGACTTCAGACAGGCAGATTTGGCAGAATGAAGGAAATACTGAGAGGGCACCTTCAGGGGATTAGGTCAGAGATGGATGCGCATCAGAACTGAGATATCATAAAGTCTGGGCTGAAGGAGGCCACTGTAGCATGCATCAGGACTCTGAGCAAGAAGTCCAAGTCCAAGGTGCCATGCTGGATGACCAGGAGTGTGTTGAAGGGGATGAGGGCCAAGAGAGCTGCTTTAGGAGAGTGAAAAGAACCAGGAGGGGAGAGGACAGGGAGTTGTATGCAAAGAGGTCCAAGGAAGCTACCAAGTTAGTAAGAGAGACCAAGGTCGTCAAGGAGCTGAGGCTGGCTCATGGCATAAGGGAGGTGGAGAAGGAGTTCTATAGATACATGAGGGGAAAAAGGAACTGTAGGGACTGGATAGTTCAGATAAGGAAGGGCGGGGGGTAGGTGGAGAAGGATGGGGAACAGCCAGAAGTACTGAATGAATACTTCTGCTGTGTTCACGAAGGAGAAACATAACATAACATAAGAAACATAAGACTTTTATGGCAGATAAGGGCCGCTTGGCCAACCCAGTCTGCCCATTTCCCTACCTATTGGATAAGCTGCAGATTCTAGTTAACCAACAGCCTACTTCCTCCTACCCACCACTATAATTGTCTTATGGCTGTCCCATGCATTCTTAAATTCTTCCACTGTTTTCGACCCCACAACCTCCTCAGGAAGGTGGCTCCATGAGTCCTCCACTCTCTCCATGAAAAAATATTTTCTCACGTTGCCCTGAGCCATCCCCCTCTATCTTTAAATTGTGCCCCCTTGTTCTTGTACATCTCTTTTTCTGAAAGATGCTCCCCTCTTGGACTTTGTTGATTTTCTTGAGGTACTTGAAAGTTTCTATCATGTTCCCCCCTTTCCTCAAGGGTATACATATTAAGCTCTCTTAGTCTCTCTTCATATGGCTTCTGTTGCAGACCCTGCACTATTTTAGTTGCCCTCCTCTGGACTGCTATCTCCATGGACTGGAAGGGTGGGGACAAGAGGGGAAGAGGTGACTGACACAGTGATTCTAGAAAGCAGGCTGTTGGAAGGTCTGAAGGCACTTAGGGTGGATAAGGCACCAGGTTCTGATGGCATTCACCCTAGGGTGTTGTGGGAGATGGTGGAGGTGTTGGCCGGGCCTCTGACTGACCTGTTCAGCACCTCGCTGGACACGGGGTGCATGCCACAGGACTGCAGGTTGGATCATGTAGTGCCTATCCACAAGAGCGGCCCAAAAGATGAGCCAGGTAACTACAGACCTGTCAGTCTCACTTCCATAGTGGGTAAACTCATGGAAACAATCTTGAAGGAGAGACTGGTAACCTTCCTGGAGGTCGGTGATCTCCAGGATGGGCAGCAGTACGGGTTCGTCTCAGGAAGATCATGCCAGACCAACCTAATAGAATACTATGACTGGTTGACAAGGGAGTTGGACAGAGGCCATGTAGTGGATGTCCTATATTTGGATTTCAGCAAGACCTTTGATTTGGTCCCTCATGGGCGACTGGGAACAAAGCTGGAATATGTAGGAGAGGGGGCTAAGATGGTTAGCTGTATCAGGAATTAGCTTGGAGACAGATGGCAAGCCAGTTAGGTCCTTGTCTAGTGCACTTACCTGGTCAACAAAAACTAAATAAATAAAATGGGTGGCTGTGGAGTGGGAACTCTCATCTCCCAAGCCAGTGACCAGCGGTGTGCTACCAGACTCTGTATTGGGGCTGGTGTCATATTGTATATTGCACATGGAGTTGGGAGCAGGATCAGTCTGTTCGTGGATGACACCAAGATGGGAGCTGTTGTGGATGACATAGAGTGGTGGCAGAAGTTACAGGCTGACCTAACCAGACTTGAGGAGTGGTCAGCGAGGTGGCAATTGGATTTTAATGCAAAGAAGTGCAAAGTTATGCACATCAGGGTGAGGAACCCGAGGAGGGAATATTGGTTGGGTGGGGTGCCGTTAAGCGTCATTGAGGAGGAGGAGAAGGATCTGGGGGTCATAGTAATGGGGAGCACAAACAACTCTGCTCAATGCAGGAGGGCTACAGCTAGGGCCAATAGGATGCTGGGGTGCATTGCATGAAGATTCTTGTCCAGGCACAAGGAGGTGATCCTGGCCCTGTACAGATACATAGATACATAGATACATAGACAGTGTTGGCAGATAAGGGCCTATGGCCCACCCAGTCTGCCCATTTGAGCTTGTAAGTTCAGTTTGTTTTCCTAGAAGTCTGTTGCCCCTTACCCCTGACCTCCAGAATTCCTTTATGTCTATCCCATGCATTCTTAAATCCCGTGATTGTTTCAGCCCCCACCACTTCCTCTGGCAGGGTGTTCCACTTGTCCACTACCCGTTCTGTGAACGATACAGGTACAGGTCCTTGGTCAGGCTGCATTTGGAGTACTGTGTGCAGTATTGGCATCTGTACCTGAGGAAGGATATCAAGCTGCTTGAGGCAGTGCAGCGTAGTAGAGTAATGAAAATGATACAGGGGGATGGAAGGCAGAATCTACGAAGAAAGGCTGAGTCACTTGAATTTGTTCACCCTGGAGGAGAGAGGGGATTGGGGGGATACGACCAAAACTTTCAAATACTTGAGAGGGATCAACAAATCTGGCACAGAGGGGCTGTTTAAGCTGGGGAAGGTACACAAGGGGGCACAGGCTAAGATTGGAGGGAGGCAGGCTCAGGAGGGAGATGAGGAGACATTATTTCACTGAGAGGGTGGTGTCAAAATGGAATGCTGTGCCAGAGGAGGTGGGGGCATGCAGAAGGGTGGGGGGATTCAAAAGGGCATGGGACAGGGCAAGGAGGGGGCTGGACAGATGACACTGAGCAGTTCCAGGAGGTGAATGGGGGGGTTAGAGGGTGGGGCAGTTGCAATATAAGGGTGCTAGCTGCACATACGAGCAGACTTGATAAACCATGAGGCCTGTTTCTGCTGACAAGTTTTATATGTTCGTATGAACATTTCTTTATGGTTAGTATTTCCTTATGGTTAGCCATGGTTATATGGTAATTTCAGTTTTCTTTATTCTTTTATAAACTTTCTGATCTGTTTATATTTCTGTTCAGACTGCTATCTCCAATGTATATTAGACTTGTAACTCCAAGGGGGACACTGCTAGGTTTTCAGGACAGTGGACTGCATTATATATGGTATCACTGCTATTTGCAAAACTTCAATAAACTTTTAATTATAAAAAAAGGCTTAGCCCCTAAACATTAGTGATCATATAATCACAGCATGTTGTAATCAACTTTTAGTGACTGGTATGGTGGCCTTTATCCCCTTGCTGCTTCTGCTGGAAGTATCTGATGACCTAACCTGCGAGTAGTGAAATTGTTCCTTAGTTTGTAACCCTGCATGTGGAGACAAGTGGCCAGTGGATAGGGCCCCTAATTCTGTGCGGCACATGAGTCCTGATTTCTTCTACAGGGCTCTTAGGTGTTTTCAGCAGAGTTTATTGATTCCCATGGTATGATTTATTTATTTCTGTGGCAGAATGCAGTCCTGCCATTGGCTAAAATGTGATGTTATGTCATCAATGACATCACATGCTGAGTATAGAGGTGGGGCTTCAGGATAACCAATGAGAGTAGGGGAGCCAGGCACTATGGAAAACTCCATACATGAATGAAAAGTCATGCTCGGCAGTGAATTCTACGGCACTAAATATATTCTGTGGCATGGCGCAACTTCTGCAGAAAATTCCAATATTAGTGGAATTACAAAATTCCAGGGGCTTTTCCAATGGACTGATCTATTTCTGTTTTGTCTACATTTACCAAAGGCCCTATGCTGACAGACAAAAACATTGCAGACTAGAGAAAACCAGTTCCATAAGGCTGGGTTAATGGTGCAGGGCATCCTGTGATTCGGGGCACAGTACTGCTACTAAACAACTAGGCTGACCTGAGAATTGTTTTTAGTGTTTATTTCAACACATGCAGGGCCCTGCTGTGGGGAAGTCTGTAGTAATTTCACAGCCCCACGGCTGTTAGTTCCTTCTATTAGTATTGGGCCACAGGGATATTGGAAGAGTCTGTTTTTTTTTTTACCCTGGAAAGCTCATCCAAAACTAAATATCTTACTTACAGTAGGGTCCCTCCATTTATAACAAACTGTACAGCTTGGAGAGAAGCAAAGGAAGGTCATGTCACAGCAAGTTCCACGATAAAATGAACCTGGAAATGCACGGTTAACAATTCTGTGCCCTAACTAATGGACTTACACTGCCTGTGGATTCAAAGTGAATGAATCGCGAATACAAGGTTTAAATATTCACAATATACAGAAATGTTGTGATTGAGTTCTTTGTGCTTTTGAAGTCTGGATGTTTCAAACCCTAAGCAGCATGTGTTGTCCTGCTTTTAATGTCTGCACAACATTTTCTTCTAAAAGCCACGGTGTTGGTACTTATTTATTTAAAATTCAGTGCCGGGGAAGAGCACACAGACCAGTCAATCCTAAGTACCATCTATGACCTGGGAGGGGTACAAGGAAGAGGAAAGTATGATAAAACATGGCAAATAGTAACCAAACGCAGAGTACAACATAAGGAAGTAAAAACAGAATAACATTTACTTGGCACAAACATATCTAAGAGGCAAAAATATAACATAATAAGGGAAATTGTTCAGACTGTAATGCCTCCAGTTCATGATTTCTTTATTCTGAACTTACTCAAGAATTGTTTGTAGCTCTAATCAAATAAAGGAGCTCTCACATGGAATTCCTTTCTGTTTTAGATAGAAAAAGCCATGCATTAATATGTAAATAGAATTCTTTATTATTTTTAGATGAGTGAGTATGTAGATAGTGGTATGAAAGATACTGTGATCCCTACTGAGCAGAAAAAAATGTTACTTTGTACTTTCACTGGTTATTCAGAGAAATTTGGGGATGTACAGAGTAAAAATGTCTATATTAGTTGGGGGGGAGGTTCCTGAGGTTTTTGTAATTGGGCTGTACAATGGGATGTAGAAAGTGAGGAAGTGAGTGTATACTTAGCTCTTTATTGGCATGCTTATATGTATATCTATCTGTTTAGATGCTGCATATTCTAAAAATGGTTGGTAAGAAGACAGTTTGTGTCTAAGGGTTCACAGGTTTAAATCCAAGCTTTGATTTTTACTGAAGCCGTTATGTCTATGTAGAGAGTGTCACACAAGCCTGCCTCTTTCTGACCACATCATCAGTGACATTTAGTTTCCTTTGGAACATATTTTCACTGTACTTCACATTCAAGCAGGTCAGATAGGCTCTCCATGTACAGTATGTACCAACGAAAACACATGGATATGACAAGAGATGTAATCAATCTTTTGAGGGTCTAAAGAGTATGATTGGGCGATTTTGCTTTTTTTACAGGAAGATCTTGTGAAATCCCATTTTCACATGATAGGTATTATCATGAATATGGGAAGGATTTGGCCATTTTACGCATCGGTGTAATACTGCAAAAATCACCCATTTTGAAACAAAATTGCCATTTTAGTATGAAAAATGCTGTATAACTAATCACCAAGTGAAAACAGCCATTCTCATACAAAAAAGGATTTTTGCACAGTAATTTGTTTTTTTGCAAAATGGTGATCTTTGTGCAATTTTGGCATTACCCTGGAAAAATCTCGAAAATGTGCAAGTTGATTTCATCAAACCCTACTAGAGAGGTCTTTGGTAAATTAGAAAGGGAATGTGATTAACCAATAAACATAAAGGGCCTGGTCCTGACCTATCAATGCAGTGATAGGGATGCTATTTGTGACGTTGATGACCTATGTTCAGGAATGAGCACGTCATTTGGGGCCGGATGGTGAAAGAAGGATTAAGCATCCCAAGGACAGCTCTCCTTCCTTGAGGTGGGGAAGATCCTGCTTCCTACTACATGACTTCCACCTGGCAGAGATCTTGCATTAGCACAGGTGAAAGCTGCAGAAGAGGTAGGGCTGTCAGCAGGCACTAGCATGCAAGTGTGTCAAAATGCAGGTCCATGTGTGTTGTTGGACATCATCCCCCTTTGGAGGAGGAACACCAGATGAAAATGCCTTAGCCCAATCTGGCACCCCCTGATATGGCAGGCCACCACCACCATATGTGGTCCTTGGCAAGTGGTGGTTAACTGATTAGTACACCAGAAAGTTGGTGACGGGATGAGGTGGTTGCCTCAGGGACTAGGGGACATGGGAGCATGAAACATGATGAGGAAAACAAAAAGCATATAATGGGCCTGAGAGTCAAACATTAGCATAAATGTGCCAATATTAGCATTCACCTGACCAAATTTCTTGAGTCTGTGCTGGCCCTATATTTGGAAGTATCCTGGCACACATGCAGATTTGTTTGAATTAGTCTTTGTCACCATCTGCAAGGTGGCCCTACATCCTGGCCAGCTTACTGCCTTTAGTGAACATAAGCTGCCTGCTGGAGAGTCTAGCCTCCAGACTATTGATGAAGATGTTAAACAGCAGTGGCCCCAGTCTCGACCTGTGCATATTACTTAGTACATGCTGATTTATTTCTTTTTATCTTTGCATATCAAGCAGGGAGGATGGACATGACAGACCAAGAGTCCCTTCTAACCTTAAATTACTGTGTTACTGTGTCTGAATTCTCTTGCAAGGAACCACTGCAGAGAAGGCATTCCCCTCATCTACATGCATGGCCATGCTAGTTTGTAAGGAAAATGGGATGTACTAGGGTCACAGCCACCCAAAAAGAAAACTTCTGGTCTACATGTCCACTAAGCTAGACAACTAGGTAAAGTGACTATTGATTTTAGTGTACCGGGTTGTCATTGATATAAGAACTACCTTAGCCTTAGGTAAGGCAAGGCAATTTTATTTCTAAGACGCCCAATCCCGGAGGCTCTGGGCATTGCACACAATAAAAACAGAATGCAAAATTCAGAAACAGCATTGAGCAAGAGCAATAAAGACATTTTTAAAACAACATGCTTAAAACATAAATATAAAATAGCTTAGAAAAAGGTAGTGTGGAGATAGCTTAGTCCCCAAAAGCCTGGCAGAAGAGGTGAGCCTTAAACCTCTGCTTGAAGACACCAGTTGAGTGGGCCTCCTGGACTGCAGCTGGAAGCGTGTTCCACAGGGTCGGCCCAGAGACACTAAATGCATGATTGCCAGATGTCTTGAGCTGAACCCTGGGAACATCCAGGAGGCCCCTCGATATGAAGCAGAGGGAGCGGGGAAAGGTTGCAGGCAACAGGAGCTCAGACAGGTAGCCAGGACTCAGCCCATATAGGGCTTTATAGGTGAGCAAACCCACCTTGAAAAGGACCCTCCAACTGACTGGCAGCCAGTGCAGGACATACAGGACCAGAGTCACATGGCAAGACCGAGATAGTCCCACCAGTAACTGGACCACCGTGTACTGCACCAGCTGCAGCCTGTGGAGGGTCCCTCCCATGACCCCGAAGTAAAGAGCATTGCAGTAGTTGAGTTTGGAGGTCACAAAGGCATGCACTAGGGTTGGCAGATCTTCAGGCAGAACGAGGGGCTTGATCCTGGCTATGTTTCATAAGTGGTAAAAAACACACTTCACAACAGTCGACACCTGATCTTCAAAGGTCAGTCTGCTGTCCAGGATCACTCCTAGGTTTTACACCCTCGGAGAAGCCACCAATGGAGCAGATCCTAAGCAAAGACCAGTATCCGCTCCAGGTAGCAACCCATCACACCTGCAACCTGGCTCAACCACCAACACCTCTGGCTTGTCCAGGTTGAGTTGCAGCCAGCTGGAAGCCATCTAATCATTGATTTTAGCCAAACAGCTGTTAAGCACAACAACTGCACAAGATGTCCTGGGGGCAAATGACAAATATAGCTGGGTGTCATCTGCATAGCAGTGAAACACCACACTGTACTGTCGAATTATCTCACCCAGGGGCAGCATATACACCGCAAACAGCATCAGTGACAAGATCGAGCCCTGTGGAACTCATTTCATTTCAATTTTATTTTTTATACTTGTAAATCCAGATGAGCAAGATTGCCCATTTTCATTGGAGACAAGTTCAATCTAAAAACACAATATAAAAATACAAACATTCAATATAGAAGCAAACTATACAATCAATAGAGTGTAAGGCGAGCAAATACATTATGTTTTTGAAGCAAGCCAATATTTTAACCTTTTCTTAAAGCAATGAATAGAACTACTCTCAACTATTGCCGACGGTATTTTGTTAAAGAAAGTTGGGACTCTAAATAATAAAGATCTTTGCCCAAAGGTGGTCTTAAGAAGTGGTATTTTAAAATTAAAATTAAACTGTGACCTAGTAGACAATGCATTTGTTGCCCTAGAAAACATTATAGAAGTAAACGGAGGAAAAAGATTGCATTTTACTTTGAATACAAAAAGTACCCATTTTAAATAAAACTCGATTTTCAAAGGATAAAGAAAGAGACTGTTTATACAAATCAACACAATGTGTTTGAAAAAGTAGGTCTAACCAAAATCTCAAAGCTGAATGATATATTACTCTAAGTGAACTCAGGACGTTGGTACATGAAGAGGTATATATTAATATTCCATAATCGAGTATTGAAAACAGAAAGCTATGAACTCCACAGGACAGACGTATTGGAGAGGAGGAGAAATTCCCCATCACTGCCCACTGCACACTGTCTGCAAGATAGGATTTAAACCATTTGATGACAACACTGGCGAGTCCACAGAATTCACAGAGCTGATTGAGAAGCACAATGTGGTCCACGGTATCAAAAACTGAAGAGAGATCGAGGAGCACAAAAGAACTGACCTGTCTCCTCTATCTATATCTTTGAGTAAGTCATTATGCACCCTAAACCGAAAACCCGACTGAAATGGCTGATAGATGTCGAAGGACACAAGCTGATCCTCGAGCTGCTGTGCTACCAGTTTCTCAACAAAGGCAGGTTGGAGATAGGATGGTAATTCGCTAGGATGTCTGGGTCGAGGGAAGATTTCTTTAGGAGGGGTCTCACCAGTGCCTACTTCAGTGAAGCTGGGAACACCCCCTCCACCATCGAACACCTGGCAGTCCCAGCAAACACTGGGTCAACAGTCTCGGCGCATCCCATCAAAAAACACATCGGGGCTGGGTCCAGTTCACAAGATGTATGCTTCAGCTCTAAGATCACCTGCATCACCTCAGCCACCTCCACAGGCCTAAACTCTTCCCAGACATGCAGAGTTCCTCTGCTCCCAGCAGGCCAGCAACTGCGAGGCAAAAGCCTCCCTGATGGAATCCCCGACCGGATAGCCGACACCCTGTCGGAGAAGAACAAAGCAAACTCCTCATACAAGGTTGATGAAAAGGCTTTTTTTGGCTGAAGACAGGCTGGATGGAGAAGCCTGTCTACAGTCTGAAAAAGCTGAGCAGGTCTGTTCCTCATTGCCACAATCTCCCTGGACAGGAACTCTGCTTTCTTATGGGAGATTGCCTTCTGGTACTCATGATAGTGGGTGCACAGGACCAGTTTGTCAGCATCTAGCTGGGACTTCTGCCAGCAACACTCCAACTTCTGACCCTTGATCTTCATCGCTTTGAGATTCCCGTCAAACCATGGGAATCTCAAGTGAGAAAATATGGGTTGTATACGAACTGGTGCTATGGCATCCAGAGCTTCAGACACCACCTTATTATAGGTGGCCATATAAGGCTGAGGGGCCTGGGTCAGTAACTTCTGTGGGGATTTGTTACCCAGAGATAATTAGTTTGAACTTGAATGGCACCTCCACCCAGGGAAATTTAAGTGGGCTTGGTGATAAGCTAGTATTTCTCCACAGGAAACAATACCAATCCTCTGTGGTCCTTACTGACACTGCCCCCCTCCCCCATTTCCCACACAATGCAAGCAATAGTTCTGCAATTTTGTCAAGTTGCAAATAATATGCTCACATTTTAAATAATATGTTCATGAGTGAGAAATGCATACACATAACAAGATGTTTATTTATAAAGGAGCTAAAGAATAATTAAGCAATAAGGCACAACAGGGTGTGGGTTATTGGGGGTTTACCCACGCCTTGTGTAGTGTATCACGAGGTGCAGCTGAGTGACTTAACCACACAAGAAGTGAGTAAACCCCCAATAACCCACACCCTGGAATGCCTTATTGCGATTATACAATGGACCCATGTGTAAAATGTGTTTAATTATGTTGTTTTATAAATGCATTTCCTCAGCCGTGGGTAATGCAGGATTTATGTACAGTCATGTAACATGTTTTGACCAATGAGGTTACAGGATTTTCACACATCATTGTATAATAAGGGTTAATGCATGCAAGTAAAAGCATCAGCAGTTGGTAAGTTATGGGTCCAAGGCCCTGATTAGGTTCTCATGAAACCTCAACACAGCAGATCTCTAGGCACTGGCTCATCTCTGACTTTGATGCTCTGGTCCTGGATCAGCTCTCCAGTTGATTCTCTCAGGTGTGCCCCAGGCACTCTTGGGCAGATCAACAAGACTATGGCCTCTTTTTGTCAGAGCAGATGTCTCCCCCCCCTCGCTCTCTGATGACCTCTCAGCTCAGTTGGTTGTTCTTTTCTCAGCCCTATCTGCTGATTGCTTTCTAGTAACTCTCGCACATCAGCTTCCTTGATACATCAGTGTCTCTAACAGCAGCCACTCACCTGCCAGTGCAGCGTCCCTGCAACTCCTGGACCAGCCAGCTGACTGCAATCACCATCAGACATTGCAGCTGGTTGCAGTGTCTGATGGTGATGGTGCTCTGGACACTGAGCCTTGCTTTGGAGTCAGTAGATCATAACACAGCCATACCAGGCTATACTCTGTTCAGGAAGGACCATGTGGGAAGGAAAGGAGGGGGTGTGGGGCTTTACGTGAGGGAAATCATAAATGCCACAGAGATACAGGGAATACAGAGGGAGGCAGAGGTACTGTGGGTCACTTTGGAGATGGAGAATGGAAACACTATGCACACTGGAGTGGTCTGTAGACCTTCAGCACAGGGGGAGGAATTTGATAAGGTAATGGTGGAAGCCACTGGCAAGATAGCAGAAAAGAGGGAGGTGCTGGTGGAGGAGATGTGGACTGGAGCCTCTGCCTCCCAGCAGTGGCTTCAGCTAGAAGCAGGGACATTCTGGATTCTCTGTAGGGGGCGTTCCTCATGCAGCTGTAGTCAGTGAACCGACTTGTGATGGGGCAATACTGGACCTGATACTCATTAGCAGGGACAATGTTGCAGACGTCAAGGTGGGAGGTCAGCTGGGGACCAGTGATCACCATACAGTGTGGTTCAATATAAGGATGGATTCAGAATCAAACCCCTCAAGAGTGGGAGTCCTGGACTTCAGGAAGGCAGATTATAAAAAGATGGGTGAATGCTTTAGGGATGACCTAGCAGAGGGGGGGATGAGCTGGGTGGGGTGGAGGAAAAGTGGGCAAAGATAAAAGGGAGCATATTAAAAACAACAAACCTCTGCATCAAACAAGTGAGCAAAAGCAAGAGGAAAAAGCAGCTGCTATGGTTTTAGAAAGAAGTGGCTGAAAAGGCAAAAGCTAAAACAGTAGCATTTGGAAGGTACAAGGAGATGCAGAGGGAGGAGGATAGGGAGGTGCATTGGGGAAACAGAGGGAAGTAGGGAAAGCAATAAGGAGCACAAAGGCACAAACCATGGCTAGAATAGCTCAGGAAGTAATGAACGGGGACAGGACATTTTTTAGGTATGTAAGCATAAAGAAGACTAGGGGTGGGATTGTAAGATTATAAAGGTAAGGGGGGACTGTACAGAGGGGGACCAGAAAAAGGCAGACATCTAGAACAAATACTTTTGTTCAGTGTTCACAGAGGAAGGAGAAGTGGAGAGGTCTCAAAAAAGTAACAAACGCTTTGGAGGGAAGGAGATGGACATTACTACTTTTTAGGAGGCAAGAGTCCTGAAAGGACTTGCTAGTCTAAAGGTAGGCAAAGTGATGGGGCCAGATGGGGTGCATCCAAGGGTACTGAGGGAGCTCTGGGAAATACTGGCTGCACTTCTGACAGTTCCATTTAACAGTTTACTGGAAACAGGAGTGGCTCCAGAGGACTGGAGGAGGGTGGATGTAGCCCCACTACACAAATGTGGCAGCAGGGAGGAGGATGTCAATTATAGGCCAGTCAGCCTGACATTGGTGGTGAGAAGGTTAATGGAATCACTGCTGAAGGAAAGGACCGCGGAATATCTTGAATTCTGTGGGTTACAAGACCCAAGGCAGCATGATTTCAGGGGGGAGGTTATGTCAAATGATTCTGATAGGTTTCTTTGACTGGGTGACTAAGGAACTAGATCAGGGTGGAGCGGTCAATGTGGTCTACCTAGATTTCAGTAAGGCATTTAATGCCATTCCACATAGAAGATGAGTAAGAAAGCTGGGTAGTTTAAGAGTGGGTCCAAAGGTGGTAAACTGGATAAGAAATTGTTTAGGAGTAGGCGACAGAGGGTGGTGGTAAACAGAGTTCACACCAAGGAAGGAAGGAAGGGTGCCTCAGGGATCAGTGTTGGGACTGATCCTCTTTAATGTCTTTATAAGTGACACTGCAGAGAGCCTCTTTGTGGATGATACCAAAATCTGCAATAGGATGGACATACTGGGGGGGGGGTGAAAAGGATGAGCAGAGACCTGAAAAAACACGAGGAGTGGTCAAGGGTATGGCATCTGGGTGTGAAAAAGTGCAAAGTAATGCACTTAGGGCACAGAAATCCAGGGGTGGAGTACAAAATGGTGGCATAGTATTGATGACCACCAAGCAGGAAAGAGACCTGGGGGATAATCATATTGCATGATCTAAAGGTGGTCAACCAGTGTGACAAGGTAGTAGGGTGGGCGAGTGGGATGCTGGGGTGCAGAGGGAGGGGTATCACCAGCAGAAAGAGGGAGGTGGTATTGCCTCTGTATAGATCACTGGTAAGATCCCACCTAAAGTGTTGTGTCCAGTTCAGCAGATCACACATTTCAGGAAGTACATAGACAAAGTGGTGGCGGTCCAGAGGAGGGCAACTAAAATGGTGCAGGGTCTGCATCAAAAGCCCTATGAGGAGAGACATAAGGACCTAAATATGTACACCCTGGAACAGAGGAGGGAGAAGGGGGATATGATAGAGACCTTTAGCTACATCACAGGGGTAAATAAGGTACAGGAGGGGGGTATTTTTCAGAAGAAAGGGTGCTCAAGAATGAGGGGATATGCTATGAAGCTGGAGGAGAGTAGATTCAGGAGAGATATGAGGTAGTACTTCTTCACAGAAAGCGTTGTGGATTCATGGAACAGCCTTCCAGCAGAGGTGGTGGGGGCGGAAACTGTGGTGGTGTTCAAGATTGCATGGGATAAGCACAAGGGAATCACAGTGGAAAGGAGGGGGGAGGGAGAAAGAGCTGTAGATTGGGCATGGTCTGCGGTAATAGTGTAGGAAGGGAGAAATGGGCAGACTGGATGAGCCAAGTTGTTCTTGTCTGCCATCAAATTCTATGTTTCTATGTTTCTAAGTTACAAGGATCTGGTCAGGCCCCACTAGAGTACAGCATGCCATTCTGTGCACCACAAATCAAAAAGTACAGTAAAGCACTCAAACAGGTGCAACACAGGGGTACTAAAATGATCAGGGGTATGGAGGACAAAAGCTATGAAGAGAGACCAGAGGCCCTTAACATTGTTCAAATTGGAGAAAAGGAAGCTAAAGGGGGATGTGATCTCAGTTTTCAGCATACTGAAAGGTAGAGATGAGATTGAACAGCCAGACAGAAATGTTTGATCTGGTGTGATCCAGCAGGACAAGGGGGACATGCCTCGAAAGCTCAAAGCTGATAAAATTAGAGGTAGTGATAGGATACACTGCATCTCCCAAAGGGTGGTGAGCCAATGGAAGAGCCTACCTGCTGAGAAGGTGGACAAGAAGATAATAAAGACCTTTAAAGTAAATGTGGACACATATTTGCTAACCAAGGGAATAACGTGTACTGTATGTAACTGTGCGAATAGTGAAGAGGGGATAAGAATTGTGAACGAGGACCTAGGTAGATTGGAAAGGTAGTTAAAGTATGAGAGTTAAAATTTAATGCCCAGAAATACAAGGTGATGCACACTGGGATAAGATCCAAAAACTGAGTATAGTATAGTATAGTATGTGGGTTAGTAGTAGAAAGCGCAACAGAGGAGAGGGACTTGGGGGTAATAATTTCAGAACTTCTGAACACAGCAGCACAGTGTAATAAAGCAATGGGAAAGGCTAACAGGATGTTGGTTTGCATAAGGATGAGGATCAGCAGCCTGAGAAGAGAGGTGCTTTTGCCAGTGTATAAATCATTGGTTTGTCCTCACCTGGAATACTGTGTAGTGAGGAGTCGTCACAATATTGTTAATTCATGTTTAGAAAACCTGTTTAGAAGTCCCGAGTTGGACTGACTAAATACTGTTTTGGAGTTAGTTTGTATGTACCCTTGCACTCCATTCTGTCCCTCCTCTGCCTGGTGGTCCTAAGCCCCTTCACCCATCTTCCATCAACTTACCCCTCTGTAAGCACCACCCCCAATGTGGGGCTTAGCTGTTGCCCCTGCTGCGGACTGTCTTCTGCCTCCAGTCCCCTGGACTGCTGAATCAGGACTGGAGTGCTTTTCCAGGAGCCCTGGCAGGATTCGAGCCAGGGCTTACTCCCCTGAATCTTTGTGGCAGCTGCTGCTGGATCTCCTTCTTCCTTGGCCCATATGGAAATTGGGACTGAGCTCCTTTGTGCTGTTTGCACCTCCGGACACTGAGGGGAAAGTGCTGTTGCCCCTAGTTTGGGGGTTTCTGGGCTGGCCGGTGCTGGTAAGCAACACGTCCATGCATGCAGTAGCAGCACACATGTGGCCAAAGTCTTAAAGAAGCTGTGGCTCCCTTGAATGTATTTGGCCATGCAGTCATAGTTTTAAAAGCATTTCCAACTCCAGGGCAGGCAGTAGAGCTGGTAATCAAGTGTCAGGGGCCTCTGGGTGCATTTTGTGGGGTTTTAATAGTCCCCAAATTGGCAGGGGGACCAGGTACTGTTTGAATGAGATGCACGTGCGCACCAGCAGCTTTCAAAGGCGTGAATCAGGCACCTCTTCTGTTTGGAGCCCTGACAGTCAAAGGGGGCTCCTGCTTAGAAAATTGAGAAGTTCCCTGGCCTCATCTAGGCAAGTGGGGCCAGGGCTTATAGTTGCAAGCCCCTGAATGGGGTTAGTGTAAATTTTAAAGGCTGTGAAAGCAATGCAGCATAATGTAAATAAACATGGGGGCCCCCAGTAAATCTTCCTGCCACCAGGGCTGCTGGGAAGGGTGAAAGTGCACCCTCAGTGAGCCTGGGAAAAGACTGGCCAACTAGGTAGGGAGCTGGGGACTATTAAAAAAGGGCTGTGCTCTGAGATCTGGGAGGAGTTCAGCCGAAAACAGAGAGATGGAGACTGCTTTGGGGCACTGCACAAGTCAGAGGCTTGGGTGTGCATTAAGTAAAGCTAGAACTTTCCAAGGTCTAAAACTGTGACGGTCCATCCTGACCATGACCATCCCCCCACCATTTCACTATCACAGGCACTGCCGCAGACAATACTGCTCATGATTACATTTTGCTGCTTGCTCTGGCCATGCCACTCCATGGTAACATCAGCAGCAAACATCCAGATTAAAACAATACATCATTCTGCTGCAGCAAGTTCCAAATCATGATGTACAGATAGTTCATTAGAAGCAAACATGTATTAAATTGTGATCAGACATTCGAGCTGCATGTATTGCGCCTCCTGACAGTCCTATCCAACCTGCTTACACTCACCTAATTTCACTTCAGTGACTCCCACCACCACCACACCAGATTGTTTTCTCACACTTCCCTAGAGCAGATCAGGTTCAGGTACCTTGGTTCACTGCTGCTGGTCTCTTCTTTATCTGGAGTCCCTTTCAGCTGCTGGCAGACCGATGTCAAAATGCACTTGTTTGCACTACTACTACCCAGTGTAATCTAACAGGAAGGAACATGCTTTACTGTGCTCCCACTGACGTGCTTGCCGTGCAACACAGACGCAAGTTGCAAACTGCTGTCCAGTCTGAGCAGCACCACAGTTGTGCTGAAATAACTGTCAATCATGGATTAGCAGCCAGCGATAAAAAAGGGACAAAACTGGGACAAGTAAGCAAAAACCAGGACAAAAGTGACATTTTGCAGAACTTGTGGGTGTAGGCAGGCATACTCCAAGCACTCCATGGTGTGCAATCTATTTGGGGGGGGGGGTAGCAAATGGGCTCTGAACTGCTTCCTTTTTCCATGAAAACTAACAAAGAAAATACTGAACCTTTCTGTAATTTTATTCATAGGAGTCAAAACTAGAAGGACTAGTCACTAATACTCTCTTTGCATCCCAAGGACAATGCAACTTTACAGGCTCTGGGCTGGTATGTGGGTGTCTTAGGGAACAATGCATGGTATTTGTATTTACCCATGCGTGGCAACAACCATTGTCATGAGATACAAAAGTTTTTATTTATTGTGCCAAATGAGGCAACAAACACGGTCCTGGTGTACATCTGCATATTGTCTGGCTACACCCCGGGGGGGGGGTAGCTCACCCTAACAGGGGGGAGGGTAGCAGTGAGTCCACTTGGGGTGCAGATCTGAAATCCCTGGCTACACCCCTGCTTGTGGGGACACTAGGACATGCTGCTTAAAATAGGGACTGTCCTGGGAAAATAGGAACTGTTGGCGGTTTTAGCATTAAGGCTTTTCGATCCCCTGAAGTTCCAGGAAGAGTAACTGCTCGCCTGTTTTCTCAGCAAGAAAGAGATATGAACTGTTAACTTGTTTTTCCCAGTGGGGAATTTATTTGAACTGCTGTTTTCCAGTTTTCCAGCCTGTAGACTTATTTGAACATGGAACTGTTTCCCAACCAGGAAGAAAAGTTACTTGAGCTGGTTTGAAACTGTTAAAAGCCCAGCTGTGCTTAAGTTCCAGTGGAACCTGTGTATCCGTTGGACGTCCAGGGTGACCACAAGCCTGCCAGGTGCCCTGGGTAGACTGAGAGCTCTGGGGACAGTGGCTATCAGAGGGGTCTGGAGCGCCATCTCTGGGGGTTAAGATGGCGAAAGGCTGAGCAGGCTGTGGAGGGGTTGTGGGATAACTGATGGACCAGATGCAGAACTTCAAATTCAACAAGCAATCTCTGTGTGATGTTTATTTAAAATACAGAGGATAACCTTCAGAAATGGCATATCCCTTCTTCAACACATCAATTTATAGCAACAGACTATGCATGTCATTCCTCTGCACTTAGTCAGCACCTACTGACCCACTGATCTACTGATCTAACTCTTTATTTATGTATTTATTTATTTATTGAAATTGTTTCACCAGGATGGCACACTGCACAAAAAGATGCTCATCTCCCGGTGTGACCTGGGGTGAAAGTTTAGTGAAACTTTAGTGAAAACCATTTCATCCCTATGTTTGTCTTGTGTGTTTGGGTGGGGACTCAAATAAAAAAACAAAAAGAAAAAACAAGCTAAAGACAAAGAACCTCAGTGAAGAAGTACTGAAGCAAGGGTCACCCCAAAGGAAATTGGCAATAAAGCCGTTTCAAAGAAACACCTCACACATATCCCAATAACGTTTCAAAGAAACACAACATCACACATACCCCAATAATGCAGAGTATCATGGGATGTAATCACCAAGAAATTTCAGACTGGCTCAGTTTACAGCAGAAATGCATGGTACCAAAAGGGCCTCTCAAATAATTAGCAATTTGCATACATTTAACAACACAACACGTTTTTTTCTGATCTTTCTACCCCGGTAACTTAATTTCTATTATACAGTCACCCAATACTTTTTACTTTTATCAAAAACACCTAATGTCATGGTATTTTCAACATCCACAGGTTTCATGCTCATATGGTATACATCAAGATATTTTATGACATAGTGCTATTGCACACTAAATCCAACTACGAGGAACACAACCTGTTGTTTCACATCAGCTCGTAGGGCACAACAATAACCTCCCTGTATGAGGACGTGAGAGAGAGAAAAGGAAAATTAAAGAGGACACTGTAGCATAGTCAAGAAAGGGGAGGGGGAGTGCCCAGAGGTAGCCAACCTTATGGACTAGAAATTGTAAAGGATAGATTAGGCTAAGAAATAGCAGAACTATTGAAACAGATTTAAGAAAAGGTCGGTCCTCAAGAGAGGCAGGATCTTCGTGTCACATATCCCCCACCTTAAGAAGGAAGCAGTTATTTCAGACTGCTTACCACCTTCCTGTCCCAGGAAGGGATGGAGCTTCCACTCATCCATCTTCAGAAGCTACATCTCAGGGTCCCTATTAACGATAAACATTCCATCATAAACACAGTGGATATCATCATTCTTTACCCTGAGGCGTTAACCCATTTCTCAACAGAGACTAATGGTACCTTCCCATCTCCTTTTAGGGGAAAGTTCATCATATTTCATTGACATCAATTCCTGCACCATATCTATACATGAAATCAGCATTTACATGTTTTGTCCCTGCCTTATAGGACACAGTAAATCGAAAGGGCTGAAGAGCTACAGTATGTACCACCGCATTACAGAGGGATTTTTTTCTCTCGTTTGGTGCAACCAGCAGAGAGGGTTATGATCAGTTACAACCTTACATAGAAATATAGAAACACAGAAGTTGACGGCAGATAAGGACCGCAAGGCCCATCCAGCCTGCCCATGTTTTTAACCTTATGAATGTGCCATAGGCCTGTACTCTGTCAATGGCCTATCTATTCATACTCATCTCTGTATTTCTCTCTTATGCCTATCCCATGCCTATTTGAAGCTCTGCACTGTATTCATATCCACCACTTCCTGAGGTAGGCCATTCCATGCATCTATCACACCTTCTGTGAAAAAGAACTTCCTCACAATACCCCTTAATCGGCCTCCCTCTAATCTCATGCTGTGTCCTCTTGTCCTGCTGTTTTCCTTATATTGAAACATGTTAGACTTTTTCACCTTGTTAATGCCCTTAAGATATTTGAATGTTTCGATCATATCATCTCTCTCCCTCCTTTGCTCTAGGGTATACATGTTGAGCTCTGCTAATCCGTCCTCGTATGTTTGCTGATGCAGTCACTGCACCATTTTGGTTGCCCTTCTCTGGACTGCTCCCATTTTGTTAATGTCCTTATGCAGGTGCTGCCTCCAGTACTGCACGCAGTACTCCAGATAGGGCATAACCAGTGTCTTGTAAAGAGGGATTATTACCTCCCTCTTACGACTTGCAATACCCCTGCAAATACGCCCCAACATCCCTCTAACCTTACCTACTGCTTTAGTGGTCTGCTTGGATTATTTCAGGTCATCTGTGATGATGATGCTGAAGTCTCTTTCTTCCCTTGTGATTGCAAGCAACTCTCCTACCAACCTATAGGTGGCTTCTGGGTTTCTCTTCCCTATGTGCATGATCTTGCACTTCTTTGCGTTAAACCCCAGCTGCCACTCTTCTGACCATTTTGCCAGTTTATCCAGATCTCTTCTCATTTTGCCCACCCTATCTGGATCATCTACTCTGTCGCAGATCTTGGTATCATCTTGGTATCATCTGCAAACAGGCAAATCTTATACTCCAGTCCATCTGCAATGTCACTATGAAGATATTGAAGAGGACTGGCCCCACGACTGATCCCTGAAGTACCCCACTTGTGACTTGCATCTCTTCTGACTGTTTACCGTTTACCACCACTATCTGTTTTCTGCCTGCCAACCAATTTTCCACCCAGTTGCCTAACTTCTGACCCACTCTGAGCCTACCCAGCTTATTAATCAATCTTCTATGTGGAACAGTATCAAAAGCTTTGCACCCCCTTGGTTCACCACTCTGGTAACCCAATCAAGGAAATCTATGAGATTAGTTTGACAGGACCTTTCTGTTGTAAACCCATGCTATCTTGGATCCTGTGCTCCTATGGATTTCAGATGCTACACTATCCTTTCCTTAAGGAGTTCCTCTATAATCTTACCCACTACTGAGGTAACACTGACTGGTCTGTAGTCCCCTGCCTCCTCCCTGCTACCATGCTTGTGGAGCAGGATCACAAGCCATTCTCTAGTCTTCTGGGACCTTTCCTGTACTCAGAGACTCACTAAACATTTATGCTAATGGCTCTGCTAGTTCCACCCTTAGCTCCTTTAGTACCCTGGGATGTATGCCATCAGGTCCCATTGCTTTGTTCACCCTGAACTTAGTGAGCTCTTGTAGGACCCTTTCTTTTGTGAAGGGACTAGTGCACATCTCCCTTCTTCCTGTGTCCACAGTGCTGATCTGTGGGCCATGCTCTACCTTCTCCTCAGTAAAAGCTAAGCAGAAGTATCTATTTAGGATAGATGCTTTTCCTTGGTCCTCCTCCACACACTCCCCCTTATCCCCTTTGATCTTAGCAATACCTCCTCTGGACTTTCTTCTTTCACTAATGTATCTATAGAAAGTCTTGTCCCCTTCTTTTACTGTTCATGTTAGTGTTTCCTTGGTTTGGGCCTTTGCCTGCCTTACTGCCTTCCCTGCTTTCCTTAGGGAAGTTTGGTATGCCTCCCTATCTTCATCCTGCTGCGATCCCTTATATTTCTTGAAGGCCAGCCTTTTGGCTCTGGCCTTTTCTGCTACTGTTTTTGAGAACCAAAGTGGTTTCCTTCTCAGGGCTGGCCTTAACAATTCTGGGCCTCTGTGCATCCTCCTGCCGGGCCCTGCCACTCCATTCTCTTTGACCCCCAACATCCAACATTTACACCTAACTAACCCTCCTGTCCTGTATTAATAAAGCAGTACCAAGTCTACTAGTGTAACCAGCATCTTTTAAATAGTGCCATTGACCGCACTGAATTATTTTACTTCACCATTGGAAATGAATCTGACTAAGCCTGCAGCAAGAAGTTAAGCAAGTACGGTACTACTACCGTATTCATTTCTGTAAGGACAGGGACATCATCATCATCATCACTGGACACTCGCACTTCTGATACTCTGATTTGCAAACAAGTTAAACAGCTTAACTTTTCTGGAGCTGTGCGTGAGTGAGAATAGAGAGGATTATCATGGGATACCAGTAAGACTGCCACCTGTCAGTTTTTTTTTTTTACCTGGTCATCGTATTTTCAAGGTTCCTATCAGGGAAAACCAGTTTTGCTCTGTGCTGGTCAGGTTTTTGAGCTAGTTTGAGTGCTCACATACTTTTAAAACAGGTTTTGTTGTATCTTTCATTGTTTCAGCTACATGTCCAATTTTCAAACAAGTTCTCTTGTCAGTATAGCCCTTTGTTCATGAAAGTAGTCAACTTGGGAGGTGTAAAGTATGGCCATTAACACCATTAGCACTTACTTAACCTAATCTTTTCCACTGCAGCAAAGCTATCCCCACCTTTTGTAACAGTAACATAGACAGTTGTCTTCCATTTTCATTTGCTGGTAAACATTTTCATCCCTAACAAAATTTAGGCATAAAGTATGGGTCCCCAAATTGCAGGGGCACAGTTTGCACATAGTGAAGACCGGGCCATGTTCCTTCTTTTGCTCTTGCTTTTCTCTCTAACACAATGCTTCAAGTATTGCATCCTTAATGCTTGCCCACTTTGCCTATACCCTCTCACTTGTATTTCTTCTTGCTAGGGCTAGCTTAACTCTGTTTGCCATCTTATCAAAGTCACCTCTTCTGAAGTCCCATATTTTTGCCTTGGAATGGGATGATTTAGTTCTAGTGGCCAAATTGAACCATACCATGTGATGGTCACTGGCCCCCAGGTTACCTTCTACCTGGAGATATGTGATCCTTTCCTATTTAGTCAGTACTAGATTTAGGATAGCCCTGTCTCTTGTGGATTGTTGTATCAGTTGTTTGAGGCCCTCCCCCTGCAGGGATTCCACTATGTGTCTAGTTCTGGCAGATGTTCCTGCTGGTATTGACCAATCTGTATCTGGTTTCAGCCCCCCACAAGTAATATTTCAGAGTCTTAATAGTCCACTTCAGAGCTAAGCATTCTTTCTCTATGGTAGCATATCTTCTCTCCCTCTCATGTAGCTTCCTGCTGATATACATGATGGGATGTTCTTCCCCATCTATTTTCTGAGATAAAACTGCCCCAATGCCATTCTTTGATGCATCGGTTTGAACCTCAAACACTTGGTTGAAGTCAGGGCTTTTCAGTACAGGAGCTGTACATAGAATGGTCTTGATATTCCTAAATGCCTCATTACAAATAGGGGTCCACTGAACCTTATTCGGGCACCTCTTTTCAGTGAGATTAGTCAAAGGACTAGCAATGACTGAGAAATTAAGAATAAATCTCTGGTAATAACCAGCCAAGGCTAGAAAAGATCTCACATGCTTTTTTTGTGGTATGTATTGGGCTATTTGCTACCGCTGTAACTTCTCTACCTCGGGCTTCACTTGTCCGTTGCCTAAAATGAACCCTAGCTATCTTATCTCGGTTTTTGCTAGGGCACACTTAGCAGGGTTAATGGTCACTCTTAACTGCTTTATTGCTTGCAATACCTGGGGCAAGTGTCTAACATGGGTTTCCCAGTCAGGGCTGAATATGACCACATCATCCAAATAAGCTGCACAGTTCTCAGTGTGTGGTCTTAGTATGTGGTTAATAAAACACTGACAAGTGGCTGGGGCCCCATGTAGTTCAAATGGCATTGTGACAAACTGATATAAACTGATTGGGGTGCTAAATGCCGTTTTATCTTGTGAATCAGGTGACAAGGGGATTTGCTAATATCCCTTAGTGAGGTCAAGGGTGGAGATAGTCTGTGCATTACGTAGCCTGTCAATTATGTAATCTATTCATGGAATTGGGTAGCCATCAAATAGTGACATGTTGTTAAACTTTCTAAAATCTAGGCATAGATGTATCCCACCCTCTTTCTTGCCCACTATGACCATGGGTGAAGACCATGCACTCTTTGAGGGCACAAATATGCCTAACTGCTCCATTTTTTTGACTTCCTGAATCATCTCATCCTTCACCTTCATGGGAAATCTGTAGGGCTTTTGGTGTATGGGCTTGTCTTGTGTGGCAGTTATGGTGTGCACAATTCCTTTGTCCCTTTCCAGGTCATTGGTGAATATAGGCTCAAATTCTTGTAATACCCCCTGCAAATCTTTCTGTTGCTGAGGCTCCAATTCAGGGTTTATCCAAATCTCCCCAACAGTCCTGACTGGTTTAGCCTTTCATAGGCAACCTCCAGCTCTGACTTCCTAACTTCAAGATGGATATACAGGGAGGGGTTAGGTTTCTCACTCCATTTCCTAAGGAAGTTCACATGGTAAATTTTCTGGGTGTATCTCTCTCTCTGGGCATGCTAAACTCATAGTTCACTGCTCCTATTTGTTTCAAAATGGTGAAGGGGCCCTGCCATTTCATGAGTAGTTTGTTCTCTGTGGAGGGAAGGAGTAACAACTCTTTGTCCCCTGACTGAAATGTTTTAGTCTTCAAACCCTGGTTGTATCTTTCTTTCTGCAAGTCTTGCTTCTATTCTAAGTTCTGGTGTGTCAAGTTGACATACCTCATCAGGAATTTGTGTAACTTAGTCATGTACTCTATGACATTTAGATGTCCCACCTCCTTCCCTTCTTCCCAGTGTTCTTTAACCACATCCAGTGGCCTCCCTACTATAATGAAAAAAGGAGAGAAACCAGTGGATGCTTGAGGGATTTCTCTTTAAGCAAAAAGCAAATAGGGGAGGTACCTATCCCAATCTTTACCTTCCTCTTTTACTGTACATACTTCCTGAACATTGTCTTTAATGTCCGATTAAACCTGTCTAAGAGGCCATCAATCTGTGGGTGGTATGGGGGAAGTATGCACTGCTACCACGCTCAGCAGATGGTACAATTCTTTTAGCAGGTGTGCATTAAAATGAATCCCCTGATCAGTAAGTATGTCCTGGGGGATTCCCATGTGGCTAAATACCTTTACTAGCTCCTCTGCTATACTTGGGGCAGTGACAGTTCTCATGGGGATACCTTCTGGGTAGCAGGTAGCGTAATCACATATGACCAGTAAAAATCTGTTACCCTTGGAGCTCTTTTCCAGGGGGCCCACTACATCCATGGCTATCCTGTCAAAGGGGTTAGTTGCAATGGAGATTGGTTGTAGTGGTATTCTATCCCTTTTTCCTGCCTGAGCTACCTTTTGACACTCAGCACATGCTTTACAATACTCAGCTATGTTCTCATGGATAGAAGGCCAATAAAATCTGGGTAATATACTGTTCAGGGTGCTATCTCTGCCCGCATGACTTACTAAAGGGATGTCATGTGCCAGATACATGATTTGGGAGAGGAATTTTTCTGGAACCATTAGTTGGCCTACTACCTCTCCAGTTCTGGGGTTAGTGTATTTTCTATACAGTATTCTCTGTTTTACAAAAAAAACTGAGGGGCACCTTTTTCCACTCCCTTCCCCACCTGTGGGAAAAAAGGTTAAGTGATGGGTCTGCTTTTTACTCATGCTGCATATCACATTTATTTATTTATTTATTTTATTTAGTTTTTGTTAACCGGGTAGGTGCGCTAGCCATAAAATGACTATTTTCAGGCACGACCTGGGAGAGTATAACAAAAGGAGAACAGTTGAACAACAGCAACATGGGTAAAATAATACAAATACAGGAACAGTACAGCAGTGCTACAAAAATACAATGGGTAGAAACAACAAAAAATAATGGCAAGCATTATACAGATAATGGCAGTAAGATATATAATAAGTGCAGAAACCATGGACCCGACCTGTGGAGTGAAAGGGTTAATAAAATAGTAAGGTTATATAGAGAGAAATGTGAGGAATGTTCAAACATAACAAGAAAGACTGACAGAAGGAAGTTAAAAGTATGTCCCAAGTCTGGCTGTACACCAGCATGAGTATCAATCCAGTCCTTCTTTAGCTTCCTCTTCTCCACCTTAGTTTTATGGTCCTTGCTAGGCTCCTCAAAAACATCACCATCAAATGGAAACACAGATGGTAAAATGTCCCTTCTTCAGTTGAGCTCTGGTGGTTATGACAACTACAGTAGAGCCCTGGGCAGCATGACAATGTATAAATGAAGCAAAGTCTGGGTGGTCATGCCCAATAACAACTGGCATGGGTAGGCAAGGTACCAACCCCACCTCATATGTCTTTTCTTGAACAGTCATTTGTATGGTGGCTGTAGGTAGCAATGGGTATCAACATGCACACAGATGACTGCTTTATCCAGCCCTTTATTATTCCTGGTCACCAGATCTGCTCACACAAGAGTCTGATGGCAAAGGGTCATAATGTCGCAAGACATTATGCCGTAGTAATACACCGCACTGCCAGTACAGCGCGATATATTGAAAACAGCATAATTCTTGTTTCAAACAACATGAAGTCTTGCTGTATTCTGACAGTAGCAGACTACCAAGCAGTGAGTCCCAACCTTCGAACTGCCCTGGAGATGAAAGAGTTAACTTTCCATGCCAGGCATGGAATGCTGAGCTCGAGCTCGGTTGAGACTCTGTCTGTTGCTGTTTAAACTCAAACTGTCAGATTCTTTACTCCACCTCACTGAACAGTCGCTCTGGAGATTTCTCCTTCTGCTTGGTTCAATTTGTCAGTTAAACTACCATTTTTCTCGGTTTTCGACCAAATTTAAACTGCAACCTGTCGGTTCAGTCTCTGTCTGTGGTATTCGTGAATACTAGATAGGTTATACATTAATCTTATTCTGTGTGGAACTTGTAAACGGTTTATCGGTTCGGTTTGAACCGATCAAGTTGTTTAAAAATCCTGAATTGTACTTTTAGAGTGTGGTTACCGGTTCTTATCGGTTCTAAAAAAAACGGATTTTATTACGTTTTTTTCCATGACCTGTGACACGGTCAGGAACCAATAGGAGGGTCTTGCCCGGCGGATTGCCATTAAAAGGGTAAGTTTGGTTAGGACTGGCACAATGTCTGAGAAACCCAAAAGAAAAACTGGGCCCACTGGGTTTCAACGCTGTAGTGTGTGTGGGGAAGTCTTTGCAAGGCTGACTCCCACACCACCTGTGTTTATTGTCTGGGGTTTGACCACCTCAATGCAGACTGCCAGATTTGTAAAAATTTCCCTGCAGCTACCCTAGAAAAGAGAGTTGGTAGGCTCAGGGAAAGGGAGGCCAAAAAGTCAGCTGAACCGGATGGCTAGCCCGGTTCGGTTCAAACCGAACCAGAAGGAGTGCCCTCTGACCAGGGCGAGACTTCTTCGGGCAAGAGGAGATCCAACTCTGAGGAGTCGGTTCCAGCAAAGAGGACTAGAAAATCAGCTGGTGTAGGGCCAAAACTTTCCTCTCCAACCACTGAAGAAATAGCCAAGGCTATCAAAATTGTCCAGTCGCCTTCCCCGGTTCCGACCGAACCGGCACCATCAGGGAGGCGCTCAGTTCGGCCAGTTCCACCAGTTCAAGAGTATGACTTAGAGGAGTATTATGAACCGGAGGAGGAGGAAGAGGAGTATGAGGAGAGTGAATGTGGATTTGAAAGTCTGGATGTGCCCATTGACCCGGACGTCTCCCCAGACAGACCTTCAGGAGTGTCTCCTCCTAGGCTTTCTGAGTCCCCTTCTCATTTTATGTTTTATAAAAAAGTGGCTGAAACCCTCCAGCTTCCTATGGAGGAAGCTGTGGATGACCAAGAGGAGCCTGACTTTGTGAAAATGATGGATATCCCAGAGTCTAGGAGGCTGTCTATTCCCTTGCATAAATCTTTTGGGAAACAGACGTTTAAAATTTAAAACTCCTAACACTATACCTCCTGTGGATAAGAGAATGGACAAGAGGTATGCATTGTCAGGCTCTGATATGGAGTTCCTTACACAACAATGCAGCCATGTTAGTAGTGCAGGCTGCAGCCTGTGACAAGGCAAATATTCCCTTGGCTTCACACCCCCCAGACAAGGACTCCAGGAGGATTGATGCCATGGCAAAGAAACAATATATGGCAGCATCCTTGGGACTCAGACAGGTGAATTATATGGCTTATGTTGCTAGATATCAGAAATCCAGATGGGACACTGTCATGGCTTTAGCAAAACAGGTCCCTGGCCAGCTTGCCAAGGAGCTGGAGCAGGTGGCTGCTGATGGTATTGAGGCATCCAAGGTGCAATTCCATGCTGCAGTGGACTCAAATGATGTGTCATCAAGAGTCATAGCTACATCTGTGGCACTTTGCAGAATGGCTTGGCTCAGATGTACTAGCCTGTCACAGAATACCCAGACTAAGGCCATGGATTTTCCTGTTGTTGGTAATTCTTTGTTTGGGGAGCAAACAGAGAATTACATGAAGAAAATGGACAAGTATAGGACCACCTATAGGAGTGCACAGGCCAAGGAAAGGCAGGCCACTCCTCAGAGGCAGCTTCCCAGGGGCAGTGGCAGGCCTTTTCACAGGCCTTTCTACCAAGCCCAGGCCTCCTCTTCTGTGTATGCTCAGAGGGAGTTCTTTAGAGGGAGAGGCAGAAGGGGTATCAGCAGACCTGCTTCCACCCCTCAGCCAAAACCCCCTGCCAAGCAGGCACCCCGATGGGTTTGCCAGGGCCGATTCTCCACCACCTGAAGGGGGCAGGCTGGCTTACTTTGTCCAGGACTGGAAGTCTATAACATCAGACAAGTGGGTCCTGGAAGTAGTAAGCGGGGGACTGGTTCTCAGCTTCAAAAGATTTCCAAAGCTGAGAACCAGATTCTTTCCACCTACAAACCCCTCGGAGGCACTTGCCCTAGAGGCAGAGGTCTCTTCCCTCCTAGCTCTCAGAGCCGTGGAAAGGGTTCCACCCCTACACCAGGGCAAAGGATTGTACTCCAGGTACTTCCTTACCCCAAAAAAGACAGGAGAATGGCGGCCCATCCTGGATCTCAGATACTTAAACAAGCACCTGTTAAAACCAAAATTCAAAATGGTGACTCTGGGAATAATTATACCCTCTCTAAGGCCAGGGGACTGGCAAGTATCCCTGGACCTCAAGGATGCCTACTTCCATATTCTCATCAGAAGCTCCCATCGAAAGTACCTCAGGTTCGAGCTGCCCTCAGGCCATTACCAGTTCAGAGCAATGCCCTTCAGACTAACCTCTGCTCCAAGGGTGTTCACAAAATGCCTGGCAGTAGTAGTTGCTTCTCTAAGAAGGCGAAGGATTGCCATCTTCCCTTACCTGGACGACTGGCTTATAGTAAGCCAGTCCCCAGGCCAAGTCAGGTCACACTTACAGGTAACTCAGCAACTGCTCACCTCGTTAGGTTTCCTCCTGAACCTTTCAAAGTCAGTTCTAGAGCCTGTCCAGCTCCTCATCTTCATAGGTGCAGATCTAGGCACAGGAAAGGCCAGAGCTTTCCTTCCCCTGGACAGGGCAAGGACCCTTATCTCTCTGGCCTCCTCATTCACCCTGCAGGTCTCCCGACCAGCAAGACATTTTCTACAGCACCTGGGGCACATGGCCACTTCCACAGCAGTGGTGCAGGGAGCAAGATTTCAGATGAGAGATATTCAGTTCCACTTGAGAGCCTTCTGATCTCAAAGGAAGGACCCTCTGACCAAATTGATCCCAGTAACTTGTTCCCTGATCCAGGCCCTACAGTGACGGCAGGATCAGAGCAATCTGAGACAAGGAGTCCCCTTTGTCACTCAGCCCCACTCCTTAATCCTTACTACAGATGCCTCCCTCTTGGGGAAGGGGCTCACTTAGGTGACCTGACCACCCAGTGGTTGTGGTCCCCTCATGAGTCTCTGTTCCACATCAACCTGTTGGAGCTCAGAGCAGTATTTCTAGCACTTCAAGTTTTTTCCAAGTCTGTTCAGAACAAAGTTATTCAGATCAAAACAGACAATACCACCACAATGTGGTACATCAACAAGCAAGGAGGCACTCGGTCTGTGGCCTTGTGCACAGAAGCAATGCAGTTGTGGTCCCTGGCTTATTCTCTGAACACCTCCCTCACAGCAGTACACCTCCCAGGCAAGGACAATGTCCTGGCAGATGCTCTCAGCAGGATATCTCAGGGCCATCACGAATGGTCCCTGGACCCCTTGGTCTTCGAGGTGATATTCTCCAGATGGGGCACCCCACAGATAGATCTTTTTGCAGCCCCAGACAATCACCAACTTCCTCTTTTTTGTTGCAGGCCCCCAGTCTTGGGCACAGTCCCGCTGGATGCCTTAGTTCTCAGTTGGGAAGGAAAGTTCCTGTATGCCTTTCCCCCCTTCCCTCTCTTGTTCAAAGTGCTAGTCAAAATCAGATCTCAACCCTGCAAGATGATCCTGATTGCTCCAGACTGGGCCAGACAGCCTTGGTATCCACTCCTTTTGTCCTTAGCAGTCCATCTTCCCCTGTGTCTTCCCAGGAATCACAACCTGTTAACCTGTAATCAGGGGAGGGTTTGGTACCCGAATCTCAAATCTCTCAATCTCAAGGCCTGGCTCTTGAAGAGTTAGAGTTTGCTGGTTTACACCTCTCCCAAGGCGTAATGGATATTCTGAAGGCTTCTAGGAAACTTTCCACCAGGGCTACTTATAATTCCAAGTGGAAAAGATTTTCCATGTGGTGCTCTGGAAAGCATACTTCCCCAGAGTCTGCTGATCTGCCCACAGTCCTTGATTATTTGGTCCATTTAAATGGCTTAGTGCTTAGACCAGCTACACTGAAGGTGCATCTGTCAGCGGTCTCTGCCTTTGTCTCAGCAGGTAAGCCCTCTTCTCTTTCAGCTCATGCTGTATTCTCCAATTTTTTCAAGGGATTGCTTCACACCAACCCTCCATTCAGGGATCCTGCCCCTGCCTGGGACCTCAATGTTTGTATTGCTCAGCTTATGCAACCCCCTTGAGCCTTTGTCTTCAGCAGAGCTTAAGTACTTGACTTGAAAACTGTGTTTCTGGTAGCCATCACCTCTGCCAGATGCATAATGAATTATAAGCTTTGTCAGTGGAGCCTGATTTTATCTCCTTCATAGAGATAAGGTGGTCCTCCAGGACTAACAGGAAATTTTTGCCTAAGGTGGTTTCAGATTTCCACCTATCAATCTATGTCTCTTCCTGTGTACTTCATTGACCATTCCTCCTCTGGCGAGAGGAGGCTCCACAGTTTAGATGTGAAAAGAGCCCTTAGCTACTACATAGAGTGTACCAAGGGTCACAGGTTTGACTCCCTCCAACTGTTCCTCACTTATGGTGAGGTTGGAAAAGGGAAACCCGTCACTAAAAGATCCATTGCCAGGTGGATTGTCTCTTGTATCCAATTTTGTTATGGAAAACTGGGTAAGGTTCCACCCTCAGGCCTGAGGGCTCACTCTACCAGATGTACAGCTGCATCCCTAGCTGCTGCCAGGGATATCCCTATCTTAGAGATATGTCAAGCAGCTACCTGGAAAACAGTTCACACTTTTACCAAGCATTACTCCTTGGATATTCAGGCTAGGGAGTGATGCTCGGTTTGGCACAGCTGTGCTTCAGAGCCTATTTCCTAAGTAGGTTACGTCCCTCCTCCATGGAGGTACTGCTTGGTAGTCTGCTACTGTCAGAATACAGCAAGACTTCATGTTGTTTGAAGAAAAAATTACTCATCTTAGTAATGGTTCTTCTAATGGAGTCTTGCTGTATTATAACAGTAGCAGACTACCAAGCAGTACCTGTATTATGGCCTGCCCTCTCAGAATCTCTGTTTTGGGATGTGGGTGGGCAGTGGCAGTGTTGGCACTCAGTAGATGCTCACCTTGTTGTTTCACCCCCTTTTCTTGGGTGATTTTGTGTTGTGTTTTTCATTTTTTGAGTCTTCTGACTTGAGTCTTTGTTTTGGGACCAAAAAATGTGTTTTTATGTTTAGTAGCCAGTTGGCTAGTGTAGGTTTACAGCTTCCACACAGGGCCTTAGTGAGTTTGCTCGTAAAGATCTGATGGTTTGAGTTTAAACAGCAACAGACAGAGTCTCAACCGAGCTCGAGCTCAGCATTCCATGCCTGGCATGGAAAGTTAACTCTTTCATCTCCGGGGCAGTTCGAAGGTTGGGACTCACTGCTACTGTCAGAATACGGCAAGACTCCATTAGAAAAAACAACATTACTAAGGTGAGTAATTTTTTCTTTTAGTCCCCCCCACATCCCCCCATTACTGGGGGCTAAGGCTCCCAAACACCCAACCAACTAATATAACTAACTCTGGGGAAGGGGGTTTCACACTTAATATCGCACAAAGTGTGAAAAAAAAATTTCCATGCGTCTGGGACTGGGAATTGAAACCCGGTCCCAAATGCACTGCTTGCCTCCCTTGCTGGCCATGGCTCATCCCATCAAGCCACGGCAGGTGCTCGCTAGACCCCTCTCCCAGCAGGATTCTTATCCTGCACTGGGAAGAGAGAGAGGGTGCACTACTGCACATACTTCATTATGCGGTTTTGCACCCTCTTGCTCTTATCTATCATGCTGTTCCTACCTCATGGTCATGTCATGCGCTAAAGCGTGCAACATTATGACCCAGTAAGGAGTTGGACAGCTCCCTGAATCAATCAGTCCCATCATCTGCTGTGATCCAGTCTGCATGCACAGTAGCCATGAAGTGACCCCGGTTCACTAAGGCTACTCTAAGGCTACGTGAGCTGTCTCTTTCTTTGTATTAGGACAGTTTCTTACATAATGTCCCTTCTTTTGGCACCCATGACATGCATTCTGTACTACTGGAATTCGACCGCCTCTCTCTGCTCTGCAGTCTTGTTTCACTGGGGCTGGATTTGACAGTTTATAAGTTAAAGGGCTCCTTACTGGATTGCTGGTTGTCACAGCTGCTGATGTCCCTTGGAACTCTTTGGGTCCGGATGGTCAGGCTGCCAGGAAGTCTTCTGCCAACATGATGGTTTTATCAGTGGAATCAGGCTTATGCTCTCGAACCCAAAGTTATACATCCTGGGGTAAAACTTTAATAAACTGTTCAATACTCACCGCCTCCAGAAGTTGGTCCTTGGTCTTGCTATCTTGCTGCAACCATTTGTAGCAGAGCTCCTTGAGACAGGCATAAGTCTCTTGGGGGTTATCCAGTGATTGCATTTGAAGAAATCTAAACCTCTGGTGATAGGTTTCAGCGTTTATGTCATAGTGCCTGAGGATCTCCTTCTTCATATGGTCATAGTCCTGTGCCTCTTGGGAGTCCATGGGGCTATAAACCAACTGAGCACTACCTGTCAGGTGTAGTGACAGTCAAACAATCCACTGTTCCCTTGGCCATGTGCATGTTCGAGTGATCCTCTCAAGCATTTTGAGGTAGGCTTCAATGTCATCACTGTCCAAATGTTTAGACAGTTCAATGTTTTCTGGGATCCTGTCTCTTTCCATTTGCCCTGCATTGATGGCATGTAAGACCCTCATGGTATCCTCCAATTTGGCATCTTGCCTTCTCTGCTAAATGTCTCTATCTCTCCACTCAGTGTCTGTATCTCTTTCCATCTGCACCTGTTTTATGCAGAGCCATTTCAACAACTCCCCTACATCCTCAGGTGGAGCATCTTCAAGAGGAGGTAGTTCCCTTGATTCTTCCTCATCCCCTTGCATCTCTTTGTCGACTTCTGGCTTGGCCTTCCTCCAAACTCCCAGGGCCAGTCCAAGCAGCAGCTTCTCTCCCAGTCTGTCGGCCATGGTTCTGGTCAGAACTCCACGGACTTTCTTCTCCAGGTTCTCCTCTGGCAATTCCTAGTGCATCGGTCCACCTGGGATATCTGGGCAATATCCACTGGAAAACATCCCTCTTGGGCCAGTCTAGATGTTTCCAGCAAGTTATCCCACTGCTAACACCAAGTCTGTGGAGGGGTTGTGGGATAACAGATGGACCAGATTCAAGACTTCAGGTTCAACACACAATCTCTGTGTGATGTTTATTTAAAATGCAGCAGATAACCTTCAGCAATAGCATATTCCTTCTTCAATACATCAGTTTTCAGCAGCAAACTATGCATGTACTTCCTCTGCACTTAGTCAGCATCCACTGATCTACTGATCTAACTTTTTTAGTGAAAACTATTTCATCCTAAGTTTGTCTTGTGTGTTTGGGTGATGGAGGGGCTCACATAAAAAAAAAATCAAAACAAGCTAAAGACAAAGAACTTCAGTGCAGACGCACTGAAGCAAGGGTTATCCCAAAAGGAAACTGACAATAAAGCTATGTTTCAAAGGAACACAACATCACATGTACACCAATAATGCAGAGTATCATGAGATGTATATGCAAATCACCAAGAAATTTCAGACTGGCTCAGTTTGCAACAGAAATGCAGGGTAGCAAAAGGGCCTTTCAAATAATCAGCCATTCATATCTATTTAACAACACAACAAGGGGTTTTCTGATATCTCTACCTCGGTACCTTAATTTCTATAATACAGTCACCTAGTACTTTTTTACCATTATCAAAAACACCTAGTGCCATGGTATTTTCAACATCCACAGGTTTCATATACATTAAGGTAAATACATCAAGGTATTTTATGACATAGTGCTATTGCATACTAAATCCAACAATGAGGAACACAGCCTGTTGTTTTACTTCCGCTCGGAGATCACAACAATAACCTCCCTGTACGAGGAACTGAGCAAGAAAAGGAAAATTAAAGAGGACACTATAGCATAATCAAGAAAGGGGAGGGGGTGGCCAACATTATGGACTAGAAATTGTAAAGAATAGATTAGGCTAAGAAACAGAAGAACTGTTGCAACAGATTTAAGAAAAGGTCAGTCCTCAAGAGTGGCAGGATCTCCCTGTCACACATGGAAAGATGCAGAAAGGCCCAAGGGGTAAAGACGATGCCATTCCCATCATGGGTGAAGGATCCAGTACCTGCTTAAAATCTCCAGCTTGCAGCTTTTGTTCCTTGAGGGACTGTCTGCTGTAGTCAGAGCGGTATCACCAAGCCTTATCCTTTCTTAGCACCCTCTGAATTCTTAAAAAAACTGTGAGTACCTCTGGTCTGCAGCCCCAAGGAGTTCTTTTCAAAAGTTAGTCACCTTAGCTAGATATAAAGGGGTGAAAAGCAGGACTTTGTAATCTGCAGGAAAAGCCCAGGCGGAAGAGTATAAAAAGTATCCATCTACCCTTTTTGGAAGCCCATTGGGGCCCCCTTTTCAGAGTTCTTCTAGTTCAGTTGCAAACTGTGGGTCCTGGCACCCCAGGTAGAGGCACCAAAACCTGTTCATATTCTAATTTGTGTATTGCACCAGAAAGATCCTAGGCCGACCCCAAGGGTGAGTGAGGGGGTACTGGGTGCATACAACAGAGAGACCCCCCTTACACCTGCCTTTCCTTCTTCCATCAATGATTCCCCTCATGGTAGGGTCATTGGGGGTCACCTGCCCCCACTGAGGTCCAAGTTCTGGTGAAGGGGGGAGCTGAGTTGTTGGTGCAGAGCTTGCAAACTGCTAGGCTTAATCTTTCCTGGATGTTTTTTCCTGATTTCTTGGCCCACCATCCCTCAAGATGATGGCAACAAGGATGAGCAGGTGTCAGCATGCACACAGCATATGCTGCTGCATGGCATCAGCTGGTGTCTCCCCTTTCCAGGGCATGTCTGCCTGCAGAGCCACCTGTGATTACCCAGATGGCACCAGCAGCATCACTTACTCTCCCACCCCAGTGAAGGAGACTGTCCCCGGTATACTCAGAACTCCTTCCCCCGATGACTCAGAATTATTTCTGAAGTGGGGCCACCAGCATTGTGAGTGGTAACTCAACGACTGTGCAGTTGAGCTGGCTGGACTGGATAAATACTTGACGTATGTCCTGTTGAAATCAATAGGCCTTTTTTATATTTAATTCATGGTTTTGTCCATGGTACTAGTGGCTGAACTCTGTCCTAGTCTTCTCAACACCGCCAAATACCACTGATCAGCTAGCAGTCTGCCACCTCCAAATTCCATCCTGATGGCTTTCTCCCATAGTGAGAAACCCACTATTCATGACAATGACCTGACAGCTGGATGTGGACTTCCTATTACCTCAGCAGTCCGTTGGTGTGATGGGTGGACCACAGGCATTCTTTTTCTTTGTCTCCACCACTTTTAGCCCTTTTAATACTCATTCCTCCCTTGGTGTAGGGCTACCCCTCCATGTCCAACCACTGTACTGGGGGAGGGTGGTCATAGCATGGCACACTGCAGCATCATGCTAGAAGCATGACTTGAAGAGGTGCTTAGGTAGTAGGACAGCTTTCTTCGTTTCCCAAAGTCAGAGCACACTGCCTCTGCAATGTTTCCCAGACTGCAACAGCCTTTCGCAGAAAGCTGTGTTTGTGATGCAAACCAGGAATCCTGCATGATGCACTGCCCTCAGCACAACTGAGCCAGGCCTATGTTGTGCTCAAGCAACTACAGCTGGGTATTCTTTATTTTACTATGACAATAACATTATTTTCTTAGACAGAAGCTCTTCCCTTGTCAGATATGTGGTTTGTTTTGTGGGAGCAAAAGGACAAAACCACATCTCATTCATGGCTAAGTTGTGCATAGCTTCTCTATGCCCTGTTTTGAATATTGGTCCCTAGATGTAGTTCCTTTTGTTTAGCCAAAAGAAGTTGCTTTTGAACAAAGGTATCTATAAAATACAGAAACCTAGAATTATAAATGATGATAAATGATTTCTTCTTCCACATCGATGCCAGCCATAGAACACTCATCCTCAAACTTGCCACACTATAGTACAGCAAAACATGCCTCTTACAGTTCACTGTGAGATTATCCTTAAGATGATTCTCTTAGTGTTTGACAATATAAATGTGGTTTATGGTGCTGCCCACAAAACTGCCCTGACCAGACTGGACCCTTCACTTTCATTCTTTTTGCCAATTTGCTCTAAACTGCCTTCCTCGCACTCCCTGCTGTTTACTCTATTCTGCCTTTTCTTTCACACAAAGGAAAGTGCCCCATGTCTCCTTTTTATCCAGTGCAGGTTTGTCTCCTCCTTCCTCTGTTACCTCTCTCTCTCCTCTCTCCCTCCTCCTCCCTCCCTCTCCTCCTTCTGATCCACAAACCTCTGCTTCTATGCAAAATCTTAGCTGGGCAATCTGCCCTCCTCTGCCTTTAAAATAACCCCTGCCTGCTGCTTCTCCTCCCTCTCTCCTTCAAAGTTATTCTATGTGACAAATTTTCGCCTATAACTAACCCCCTCTCCCAAGTTTTAGGCCCTTCCACCTGCACCTAGTTGCAGCTTCAGCAGCTTCCTTTTACCTTAACCCCTCCCCTACACTCAGCCATACTGCCTCTCTCCCCTTTACACCCTGACCCCTGTATTGTCTCTACTTTTCCCTCTGGAGTATCATTTGTACTCATACATATTGTTCCTTTTTTTTATAACTTGTGTTTATTCTCCATATCTCCTTGACCAACCTCCCTCTGACTGCTACCCCACTGCTCCATAACACACTTTTCAAACAACATGAAGTCTTGCTGTATTCTGACATACGCAGTTAGCCCCAGCACTTGAACTGCCTGGAGAGGAAAGAGTTAACTCTATGCAGGAAGCATAGAACGTTGAGCTCGAGCTCGGTTTCAAAACTCTGTCTGCAGTGCTTCAAAGTGCTACCGTCAGATTCTTTACTCCGACAAACTGTTCAGTTGCTCCGGAGATTGCTCCTTCATTACGGTTGGTTTGGTTAAGAATCCGTCAGTTTATTCAACCGATTTTTTGTGTTTTCGGCTTCAGATCCCTGTCTGCGGTACAGCAAGTGGTAGTAGGTAGTGGACTGTAATGTTAAAATAAAATATTCTGTGGAAATTTTAAAACCTGTGGATCGGACCGTTTCCGAACCGATTGTTTGAGGGATTCTTTTCTTCATTCTGTGTAGTGTGAGGTACCGGTTCCTATCGGTTTCAAAAAAACGTCATTTTACACTGTTTTTTCCACGACCTGTAACACGGTTGGTAACCAATATGAGTGTCTTACTTGGCAATCAAGCTGTAAAGGGTAAGTTTTGTAGTCTGGCCATGTCTGAGAAACCCCAGAAGAAAACCGGGACCACTGGGTTTCTACACTGTGGTGAGTGTGGGGGTGCCTTTGCTAAGGCAGACCCTTACACCATTTGTTTTTATTGTCTGGGGTTTGACACCTCAATTCAGACTGTCAAATTTGTAAACATTTCCCAAAGGTCACCCTAGAAAAGAGGTTGGGTAGGCTCAGGGAAAAGGAGGCCGAGAAGTCCGCTAATCTGGAAGGCCAGCCCGGTTCGGTTCCTACCAAACCTGAGGGAGTGCCCACTGACCTGGGCGATACTCCCTCAGGCAACAGGAGATCCAACCCTGAGGGTTTGGTTCTGTCAAAACAGAAAAGGAAATCGTCCGGTTCGGATCCAGAGCCACATATTCCAACCGCCGAAAAAATAGGCAGGGTGATAAGTATTGTGGCATTGCTCCTTCCGGTTCTGCCCGATCCGGTGCCTCTTGGTAGGCACTCGGTTCGGTCAGTTCTTCCAGTTCTGGAATATGTTCCGGATAAATTTTATGAGCTGGAGTAGGAGGGGGAGGAAGGAGATGATGATGTTGATGGTGATAAAGGTCTGGATGAGCCCATTGAACTGGACATCTCCCTTCGAATGTTTTCCCTACCAGGCTTTCTGAGTCCCCATCTCACTATTTGTTCTACAAGAAGGTGGTGGATACCCTCCAGTTTCCCTTGGCTGAAGCTGTCGAGGAACAAGAGGAGCCTGACTTTGTGGAGATGATGGACATCCCAAAGTCCAAAAGGTTGTCCATTCCCATCCATAAATCCTTGGGGAAACAAACACAAAAAATTCTGCAAACTCCAAATTCTCTACCTCTTGTGGATAAAAGAATGGACAGGAGGTATATGCTTTCAGGCTCAGGTACAGAGTTTTTGTTCCACCAATGCAGCCATGTTGGAGTAGTGCAGGCTGTAGCCTGCAACAAGGCTAACACACCTCTGGCTTCACACCCCCCAGATAAAGACTCTAGGAAGGTTGATGCTATGGCCAAAAATCAATACTTGGCATCATCCTTGGGACTCAGGCAGGCTAATTATATGGCCTACTCAGCCAGGTATCAGAAGTCTAAATGAGGTACTGTTCTGGAGATGGCTAAACAGGCTTCCCCCCAGCTAGACAAGGAGCTGGAGGAGGTGGCTGCTGATGGGACTGAGGTATCCAAAATGCAATTCCATGCTGCTGTGGACTCGAATGATGTGGCATCATGAGTCATGGCTACATCTGTGTCTCTTAGGAGGTTTGCTTGGCTCAGATGTACTAGCCTCTCACAGGACACCCAGGCTAAGGCCATAGATTTCCCTGCTGTGGGTAATTCTCTGTTTGGAGAGCAGACAGAGAATTACATGAAGAAAATGGATGAGTATTGGATCACCTACAGGAGTGCACAGGCCAAGGAAAGGCAGGCAACTCCTCAAAAGCAGCAGTCTAGGGGCAGGGGCAGCCTTTTTACAGGCCTTTCTACTAAGCGCAGGCTTCCTCTTCCATTCCACAGAGGGGGGTCTTCAGAGGGAGAGGTGGGGGGGATGAGCAGGGCTGCATCCTCCTTTCAGTCCAAGGCTCCTGCCAAGCCGACACCCTGTTGTGTCAGCCTGGGTCGACTCCCCAATTCTAGTAGGAGGCAGGCTGGCTTACTACCTCCAGGCCTGGAAGTCTGTTACCTCAGACAGGGGGGTCCTGGAGATAGTAAGTCAGGGGTTGGCCCTCAGTTTTGCAAAGTTCCCAAAATTGAGGGCCAAATTCTTTCCACCTGCAAACCTTTCTGAGATCACTGCTTTAGAAGCAGAGGCTTCCTCTCTGCTAACTCTCAGGGCTGTAGTGAGAGAGCTCCTACTCAGCACAGGGGCAAAGGTCTGTATTCCAGATATTTCCTTACCCCAAACAAGACAGGGGAGTTGCAGCCCATCCTAGACCTAAGATATCTAAACAAGCACATATTAAAACCAAAATTAAAAATGGTGACTCTGGGAGTAATTCTTCCCCCTCTAAGGCCAGGGGATTGGCTAGCTTCCCTGGGCCTCAAGGATGCCTACTTTCACATCCCAATCAGGTGCTCCCACAGAAAGTACCTCAGGTTCGAGTTGTCTTCAGGCCATTATCAGTTCAGAGCAATGTCCTTCGGCCTAACATCAGCTCCAAGGGTGTTCACAAAATGCCTAGCAGTAGTAGTGGCCTTTCTCAGGAGACAGGGGATCTCCATACTCCCATACCTGGACGACTGGCTCATTGTGGGGCAGTCTCCAGACCAAGTCAACTCAGACATACAAGTTACTCAACAGCTGCTCACCTCTCGAAAACCTGCCACCAGAAAGACTTATAATTCCAAATGGAAGAGATTCAGCATTTGGTGTTTCCATAAGGATATTTTATCGGATACTGCTGATCTGGCTACAGTTCTGGATTACATGGTCCATCATAATGGCCTAGGCCTCAGGCCAGCCACTTTAAAAGTTCATTTAGCAGTTGTATCTGCATTTCTGTCAGCAGGGAAGGCTTCTTCTCTGGTATCTCACCCTGTCTTCTGTAAGTTCTTTAAAGGTTTGGTTCATACCAACCCTCCCTTTAGGGACCCTACCCCTTCTTGGGATCTTAATGTTTACATTGCTTAGCTCATTCAACCTCCTTTCGAGCCTCTGGCTTCAGCTGAACTCAAGTATTTGACCTGGAAATCTGTGTTCCTGGTAGCTATCACTTCTGCCAGGTGTATTAGTGAATTGCAAGCCCTGTCAGTGGAGCCAGGATTTTATCTCATTCCATAGATATAAGGTGGTCCTCAGAACCACTAGGAGGTTCTTAACCAAAGTGGTCTCAGATTTTCATCTGAACCAGTTCATGTCTCTTCCTGTGTTTTTCACTGATCATTCTTCAAGAGAAAGAATATTACATAATTTGGATGTTAAGAGATCTCTTAGTTACTACATTTAGCATTCTAAGGTACATAGGAATGAATGTCTCCAACTGTTTCTCACTTATGGTGAAGTGGGGAAAGGTAGGCCTGCTATTAAGAGAACTATTGGCAGGTGGATTGTCTCTTGTATATAATTTTTCTATGACAAGCTAGGCAAAACACCTCCCTCAGGCCTGACGGCTCATTCGACTAGGGATACAGCTGCTTCTCTGGCTGCTGCCAGGGATATACCTTTACTAGAGATATGCAAAGCAGCCACTTCGAAAACTGTCCGTACTTTCACCAAGCGTTACTTTCTGGATATCCAGACTAGGAGTGATGCTCGGTTTGGAACAGCAGTACCGCAGAACCTATTCCTAAATAGGTTCAGTACTCTCCATGGCGGTACTGCTTGGTAGTTCAGATATAGTCAGAATACAGCAAGACTTCATGTTGTTTGAAGAAAAATGACTCACCTTAGTAATTGTGTTTCTTCTAATGGAGTCTTGCTGTATTCTGACATCCCTCCCTCCCTCCCTCCCTGCCTCTCCTCTCAGAACCTGTTTTTAGGAAGTGGGCTAGCAGGTACAGTGTTGCACTTCAGGCGTGTACTTGGCACCTCTCCTTTCTAGAAGGTGGGGTGGATTATTGTTAGATTGTCTTTTATAGTCATGCTTTGGTTCACTACCTGGTTATTTATCTTGGGTTCTCGACTTAAGTGTTTTAGGGAACCCAATCTGTTGCTTGTTGGCTTATGTTCTTTTACAATTTCTACTATAGAAGTATAGTTAGTTAATAGTAGCTCATAAGAATCTGACAGTGACACTGTGAAGCACTGCAGACAGAGGCTTGAAACTGAGCTCAAGCTCAACGTTCTATGCTTCCTGCATAGAGTTAACTCCTTCCTCTCCAGGGCAGTTCAAGTGCTGGGGCTAACTGCATATGTCAGAATACAGCAAGACTCCATTAGAAGAAACACAATTACTAAGGTGAGTAATTTTTTCTTCCAGGACTTACCACATCCTCTTTTTGACCACCATGGGTAAGTGGGTGCCATGGGGAGTGGTGCAGGGCCTGTGAGTCGCAGTCTTCATCTTCTGGTTGAGGTGTTTTTCCCTCCTGGTGTTTCCTCCCAATTCACTGAGGTTGGTGCAAGTGCACTGACATAAATGTATGACACGAAGACGTTGCATGTACTCCACATCTGCACTGAACCCTCCAAGAGGTCTCCACTACTGCTAACATCAAGCCTCTGCTAGGTGACAGTAATGTACTGGAAGGCACAATCAGCCCACCTGAAAGAGGAGGAGAGCAGTCTTGATCCTCCTTCCTCCCACTGGCCCCCGAGCTACCCTGGTCTGTTTCAGAACACAGGTCCCCGATGTGGCCGATGGTGAGACACCAGTGTGCAGATTTACTGTTTTTTTTTACTTTGCTACTGTACAAATGAAATTATATTGTAGTCCCTTCCTTTACTGTACTCCCTTCTCCTAGGTCGCACCTGAGAATTAGCCTCAGCTCAGTGTGCCTTTCCCAGTCAACAAGTAAGCAATGAGACATGAAAGGGCATTGGTAGTAGCAACCAAGAATGCACAGCTGGGGCTTGATTTTCAGAGTGACATTAGAGTGCTTCAATTTGTGGTGATCTAAGGCTGCAAAAAACTCTGGGTGGTTAGCTTATTTTATAAAAAGGGGGGTCTCTGCACCAAAGACCCAAGAGTTGCCGCAGCTGCTTGAATGTGCCAAAAATGTGGGGCACCTGCTGAGTTTGATGGAGGGATCCATCACCCTCCCAGTGCAACCCTAGCCAACCCACAGAGGTTGGGGGTGGGGGTTGTTATGGTTGGAAGGTGGGGACAGGGGGCCCAGATGATGGAGCCCTGGTGGTGCCATTGGGGATGAGGGGAGTATGGCAGCAGTGAGAGAGACACGTGGAGGCACCTGAGGGAGATGCCATGCAAACTGCCACACAGTCAGTTGAGCCAGGTGGGGAGGGGCATGTCCAGACTGGCATGTTCCATACCCCAGTGGACAGCAGTCCTGGGATCTGCCCCACAGGACCCACAGTCTCCTAAAGGTGGTTAGTGGCAGTGGGTGCAGGTTGCAGGGTGCATGTGTTGCCTGAGGATGTGCCCCAGGCACCGTGACATTACCTATATACTGAGCACCCCTGTGACAGCCAGTGGATGCCAGACTTACTTGCCAGGGACTGTGGGTCCTGTGGGACAGGTGTCTGGGCTGCTGTCCACTGGGATACAGAACATGCTGGTCAGACCATGCCCCCAACCTGGCCCACTCAGCTGTGTGGCAACTTGTATGGCATCTCCCCCGGGTGCCTCCACACATCTCTTCCACTGCTCCCATGCTCCCCACATCCCCCATGGCACCCCCAGGGTTCCATCAGCCCCTGGTTCCCACTTTTTAGGTCCCCCCAATTGCCATCCACACAGGGCCCTTAGACCACTTTCTGGCTAGTATAAAGTTAGCCCCCTTTTTCAACCACAGTAGGGCTTTTGGAATGACAAAAAAGGGGATGGTGCATCCCTGATGTGGCAAACCACCCTTGTGATCTGGTGCACATGTTTTTCTGGCACAAGGGTGATGCAGGGTGGCTGTGGTGCACAGTTTCTGGATTTCGCCGCAGCTATCTTTCAAAAATTGGGATAACCGCAAACTATGACATAAGGTGCCACTTGCTTCATATCTGTTTGGCGCAGGCACCTTGCGTCATAGTTTTAGTTTTGAAAACCAAGCCCCTGGGGCATAATAAAGCACAAGGCCACATGCTAAGTGTCTTCAGGCCCTGGAACTGCGATCAGGGTGCTACTACCAACACCCTGCAGTGTCTTACTGCACTTATAAAATGGATTTAGGATAGTAACAAATTAGATGAGAAAAAATTGCTAGGGTTTTGAAATTATTATTTTTTTAAGTTGATTCTTCTGCTTGGTCTAGAAACTGATTCAAGGTAGCATCATTTATTTTGTTTTTGTAGAGCAAAGAATTTAGGCTCCTGATTTTGATAGTGAAATTTCTAGATGGCACAGTGGGACTTCTTAGGTGCTATTAGTAGTTAGTTTCTTTCTTTCTTTCTTTCTTTCTTTCTTTCTTTCTTTCTTTCTTCATTCCTTCCATCCTTCTCAAGAGCCCTTTTTCAAAGGTCAAAAGTCAGAGATGGTAACAGATCATCAAAAACCAAAAAAAATCATGACCAAAGTACAAAATTAGTATACAAGGCAGTTGTGGTAATTAAGTATGGCATGTAGCCAATCAGTATGCAGTATTATTCCTACCCATTTTATAAATTCTAAATAAAAAATAGCATAGGTGTTTGAGCCTTTTATGCCATACACCCAGACAGACCATTTTCCCAAGATCACGTCCATAGGGCTTTTACATGGGAACATGCTTTGGTCGTGGGGCTTTCAAGAATGCTATGGTTATCATTGCACTGCCACAAGGCTGCCTACAAGGTTCTGATCATTTTGGATACATACAGCCCTAAAGTTGTTACAGAGACCTACGATCCATGGAACTTGTCAGGAAAATCTGTAAACAGAGTCACCTGCTTTGAACTACTATTGAAATTAATTTATTAAATTGAAAAGGAATTCTGAAAATAATCTTTAGCCTTAGAAATCCTGTCTCACTGTTTAAGTTTGAGAGAAAAAAAAAAGAAGAAAGAATTAGAATGTCTCTGTCTATGTGTATGCCTGCTATTCCCCGCCCTAGTTGCGGCTGAGCGCTCTGATTGGCCTGTGTTTCCATGGTAACTACAGATCCTGGGGGCCCAGGAGGAGCAGCTGGATGGTGTTGCTGGCAGCATTGGCAATCTCAAGCGCATGTCCCTCTGGATCAGCCAGGAACTCGACAGACAGGCTGTGTGAGCAACAGAACATGAGACAAAGGCAGAGAGGGGAAAAACAGCTTGCAAAGAGTTTTTAATGTTCGGTAGAAAAAGAAAGTCTGCAATCATTGTCATTAAATTTTAACTGGAAAATATACATAAAGGGTGCCATATCTCGACAGCAAAATATAATGAAGCAACAATAAAGGATGTTGAAAAGTACAAAGAAATAGAGAAAGACAGAAAAGAATAAAGCAGTTTTACAGGAACCGTAAGGTGCCTCGAGAATGGCCCTTAGCTTCTCGAACAGATCATATGAATAATAGGGCTGACAGAGAGACAGCCTCCTATAATGGGTGAAGGGAAAAAAAAAATAGTAAAAAAAGGGGAAAGACTGTAAAGAGGTGGTTCAAAATAAAGGAGAAAGTGAAAACTTAATTAGGTTGCTGTTAAAAAGGAAGTTTTGATTGAGGTTAAATAGCTCACATTAACTGAAAAGCTCAAGCCAAATTAGACTCAATTTGTTACATACAGTATTGTAGAAAAACCTTTACAAGTGCTTTCCTTTGTTTTTGAAACAATTGTTTTCATGATCTCTGCTGACAGTTTGGTACAGAGCAGTACTGCAGTTGAATTATTTATATGAGGCCTGTCATGGGGATACCCTCCCCTCCCATTTTCCCTGACCTCATGGTAGCACTCTTTAGACACTTCTACATGGGGACACCTGCTTGGAGTGGCGGGGCTGGAACAACTGCATGCACCTCTCTGTCTACTGGCTGTCAGTGCCTGCTCATTCTTTGGCAGTATGTGCTCAACTCACAGACTAAGAGGAAACACATTTTCCCCCCTTTTGGGTCGGCTCTTTACTCTGTCTCTGAGCTTACCACCCCAGCAGAGTAGAAGAACAAAAAGTTACTGCATCCATAGAGTTTCATGTCCCATTCTGACAAGCAGCCGTGGGATTTTAAGTCATTGCCTCAGTGTCTGATACAGTATCTCACTAGGTCATTCACAGTAGCTAGTGTAGAAAAGTACAGACACGTTCGTTTTCATAAATCAATGGTCTCTTGACATGCAGTTTGCCAAAAACAGTTCACACAACATGGCAACACATTGTGTATTGATAACCCCAACAACTTTCTTTAGGGGTTAAAGCTTGGGATGTGAGTGATGTTGCCCTGTTGTGCCAGTAACTCACATGCTTTTGTATTTGGATGAACCAAAAGATATTCGATGGAGTTTTTTTTTGTTTGTCTATATATGTGTGTGTGTGTGTGGGGGTACTCAGTCAAGCACAAGCACCCAACAGTGAGGGCGCCACACCACCACCATCCATGAGGGATTGCTTTGAGAATAAGGGGCTCCAAGGTGAAGCCTAAGGCACTTAAAGCTGCAATTCAGCTTAGAAAAATGTGTATGTACACTACTTATGTTGCACTAACAATGCTCAGTGTTACTCCCTGCTGTTCAGTTTTGTTTCCAACATACATTTTTCCATTTTTTTGTTTCTTTTTGCAGGTTATTTATCCAGGATAGCCCAGCTGAGATGCAATATTTAATTTGCAGTAGGGTCCTGCTTCTGCCATTTCCATTGCTGGGTTGGCTAGAGTATTGACAGGTTAAGTGACTTACGCAAGGTCGCACAGAATTTGGCTCTAGTGAGGTCTGAATCTGTGATATCCCAGTTCCCAAGCTGCTGCTCTTACCATTAGACCACATTGCCTCTTATACCTCTTGTATGTATATGGTGCCACAGTGTTTTATGGCCTTGCTGTCCCCATTGCCCCATTATGTGAGGGAGCAGTTCATGTCATATGATAAGTTCACCTAGTCACACAAAAAAAGTGATGTTAAACTAGGGGTGTTCGAATACAGCTGAGCATATTGATAAAAACCCTGTGGCCGCCATAATTAATGATGCTCACCCTTAATTATAATAAAAAATATGAAACCAATATTTGTGCTATAACATGCTCTTCGGCTTTAATGACAAGGATGATCCTTTCTTTATGGCTAGTGGTTGAGGGGTTCTATGTTACAATGCAGTAGCATTTTTAAAAATATGTTTTAAAATAAACCCTCTTCTGGCATATGTGTGTGTGTGTGTGTGTGTGTGTGTGACTCTATTTCTCCTATATTCACTAGGATATATCCGGGTTACAGCAGATGCCCTTTGTCCTCTAGTGATGGAGGCTGATGATCCAGGTTCAGGCATGGGAGGCTTGGTTGGGAAGAGGAGAACTGACTGTCCAGTGGATTGCTCTTCTCCTCCAAGGAGGGAGGGAAGGACAGGATGCCCAGCAACAGTAAGACCCCTAATGGTAACTTAGGATTGGCACACCAGGGACTGTTTTGGTTACTTGAAGAGCAGCAGATATTGGCATGTCAGGTGCAGGAGCATGCCTAATGTTGCCAAGACATCATTGTATGTCCTCTGCATCAGGGGAACAAAGTAATGCCTGGGAACCTCAGCAGCCCTGAGCTGGCCTCAACAAAACTGTTTCTCTGGTCTCCAAATTAGCTTCTTGTTCCTCCACTCCCACCAGGAGAGAGCCTCACTGGTGGGAGTGAATCACGGTCTCCTGGTCAGCAGTGAGAAGTCTTGGGGATGAGGCAGGGCAGCACGGGTGGGTTGGAAGCTCCCAGTGGGGCAGATAAGGGGTATATCCCCAGTTGAGCACAGGAGTGCATAAACAGATTTGAAAAAAAGAAAGGAAATCTGATGTCAGGTTTTTGTACCCTAACTCACCCCCATGCACCACCCTGTGAATGCTATCAAATTGATGTTTGAGTCAATTCAGTTCATTCTTCTCCTGGTAACTTCCATCTTATCTCTCTCTCTCCTTCCCACCCTGGCTGAGTTACAGGAACATCATGTGCTTTGTCAGCTCTTTTCATTCTTTGGCTCCTCCTCCTTCACTCCTTTCCAGTCTGATTGTAGGAACTTGCACTCCACTTCCACCTCCCCTTATTTGAGTCAGAGACTCCATCATCTCAGGTATGGAGCAGGGACTGATCACCTCTGCCATATTTATTGATCTTGATAAAGCCTTTGACACTGTGGAACACCCTCTCTTTCTCTTCAAGATTAAAGCAGTGGGCCTCTCTGACTCTGCAGTCAGTTGGTTTCATTCTTACCTTGAGGGGAGGTCTCAGGTTGTCTGGATAGGAAACTCCATTTCCTCACCACTCCAGATCTGTTCAGGCTTCCCTCAAGGGTCTGTCCTCTGCCCTATTTTCTTTTCCATATTCTTGAACGACCTCCCCTCTGTCTGTTCTTCTGCTTCCATTCATATGTACGCTGATGATGCAATACTTTTTACATGTGAATCCTCTTCCCATGACCTACAGCTGGATTTTGACAACATTCAGCACTGGTTCTAACCTAACCAACTGTCCTTCAATGCCAAAAAAACAGTTTCCATGACTTTTGGCACCTGGCATAGGCTTACCAGACTCACCTCTCTCCCTTTATTTCACACCCTTGATGGTGCTACGATTGAGGATGTATCCTCCTTTAAGTACTTTGGGTCTGGCTGGACTGACATCTTGATTTCTAGGAGCAGGCTGATGCCATACCCCATAAGCTCACTTCAAGCTCGGTACATTGTACAGTAACAAAGCAAATATCCCACTTCCTGTCCACTGAGAGATTGTTTTAAAGATCATTCTCCATATTTTTGACTATTATGATATAACCTGTAGTGGAACTCCCAATCCTCCCTTGCCAAACAGGGCCCCTTCTTTCACCTTTTTTGTCATTTTGCATTAGACTGCTCCCCTCATGCCCACCACTGCTCACCCTACTCTGCCCTTTCACTCCCCTCTCTTAATGCCAGGTGCCTTTCCCATTGTGCCTCCTTTATTTCTAAATTCTCTTTTGGTTCCCTTACCTTATGCTTTACATCCCTACTATTCTCTTCCCCCTTCTACTTCTTACCCTCTCTGCAGCAATATTTCCCATTCCCTTTCAATTTCTTCATAGGAACTCTCCTGTTGGTCAGTCTGCTTTCTCATATTGCTTTCCTAAACTCTGGTCCTTCCTTCCCCTGTCAGTCTGCTCTGCCTCTCCCGCATGCTCCCTTAAGTCTCTTCTTCATGCCATTTCTACTCCCACCTGCAATTGTTCATGACTGTCTACCTCTTGACTCCCCCCCCCCAACTAGTATTGCCCAGGCCATTTTGCTCTCCTCATCTCCTGGCTATACCTGTATGAGTACTGTGGTTCCCCTGCCCTATCAAAACACAATTTTTAACTACTGCATGAGTCTGTTGTGCTGATTTGCCTTACAATGTTTATGATTATGATTAAGATCCTTTTGTATACTCTGTTGCTGTGTATGATGCCTATTTTTGTAATGATGCTATTACTGTTCATTTCTTTCTCCCAGTAGCTCCATTGCACCCACCTAGGACACATCTAGAAATGAGCTGTTAGCAGCGTAGTACATCTTTCCTGGTGAAACTTTTGAAATGAATAAAATAAATTAATAATTAAATACAACTGAATAAGAACAATCCAGTTTCAAACATATGTTTTAACATCATAGGTAAATAACATAGCATAAGGAATACAGAACACCTCATGGCGAACACTGCACTCATATGTCGTTAGACCTAAGACTGCAGGATATAATGCTGAGTCAGAGTGTGTGTGTGTGTGTGTGTGTGTGTGTGTGTGTGTGTGTGTGTGTGCTAGTCACAAAGTACCTACATCATCACACAGTGTGCCATACCTACAGTGGACTTTGTTAGTGACTCTATTTGCCTCTTATGAAGTATTGTAGCTGCATGGTCAACCCAAGGGCACCAAAAATATAGCAGATGGCTTTGAGAGTGGCCCTGTGTGCCACTCATAAGCAACTGCATGGTCACACAAAGTGCAGATAACATGTAGCAGAGCACCCCTCCCAAAAAAAAACACATTTTTGGTCAGATTTACAAGGTGGCGTTTTAGTGGTCTTGAGATGAGGTAGTGACTTAGCCACCCTAAAAACCTGTACTAAAAAAAAACTAAGCCCAGGCCCACATGCAGTACACACATTCTGGTACTTAGATTTTAGCCAGCATTTTTTTTATTGCAGGCATTGTAGAGGAGAATGCTGAGGGACATTGAGGAATCACTTTGAGCGCCATTAAGGCGCTGTCATGAGTGACCTGAGGTGGGTACTGTGTGGGGACTGAGGATGGTGGTGTGGGTGCTAGAGGGTGGGTGAGAGTGTTTTTTTTTTTTAAATATGCAGCCTGGACAGAGAGGTCACCGGGGGTGAGACTGGGCACCCATTGCCAGTGTAAACATATCAAATCAGGCCATCAGACAGGAGGCAGGACCACGGTAGGATTAAGCACCTGCCACCAGTGAAGTACTCAAAAGGAAACTGCATAATTGGTGGGGTACTGGTGGTGGGATTGGGCCCCCGCTGTCAGAAGCGGAGTTTTGTTTGTACATGGGCAGCTGGGACAGAAAGGGTACCTGCAGCTGGAATGGGCACTGTTGTTGGCGTAACAATCAAAAATCGAGCAATCAGGAATGAGAGGGGTACTGGCAGCTGGGCTGAGAACCTGCTACCAGTAATTTCAGGACAGAGCCGAGTCAGGTGGCAGGGGGCTCAAGACTGTTGATTTGAGTAATTTCATGATAATTGGTTACACCAGCAGTTTTCACGTGACAAAAAACAGAAGCTGCTGTTGTTGAGAAAACATTGTATGAATAGAACATAGAATAAATGCATGAAAATGCCATTTTCTTTCCTTAATAATTTAAAAACTAACAATTTTTCAGAGAAACCACCTATCAATGGCACCTCCTTGGGTCAAACTCTAATAACTATGAACATTTCAGGTTTCAACTGTCAGCTGTTTTTGAGTTACAGTTGAGCAAACAAACTTACTTATCATATATGTGTAACCACCCAGTCCCCTGGGATTACTAGAATCCCATCAATATTAGTGCTAGGCAGGGAGAGGCAGCTGGCGAGTAACATACTAAAATGCCAGCAGAGTAGGCCTCATGGTCTATTGAGTCTGCTCGAGAATCAGTACCCATGACGGGCACTGTTGCTGCCTTCCCTGCCTCCCCCTTGGACCCCTTCCCCATCTGAAGTCCCCCCCCCGTTTTGGCATTACTCAGCTCCACCCTCCTTCTATACCTGTCTCAGCCTCTCTTTAACCCCTCCACAGAATCCACATCCACCAGTTCCTCAGGCAGTGCATTCCATGGTTCTAACTAGTTAAATGGTTTTTCACCAGCACATTCTTCTGTTTATATGGCTTCAGCTGAGATGGAAGTGATGAGCTTATTTGGAACTCTCGCAGCAGCATAACCCTGGTGCCAGCTGTGAGAAGGGAGTTAGAATGCTGAGACAAAAGTCAGTGTGAGTCAGTAGTGTAGAGTTGCAGTTTGAAGTTGGAGGACTGAGAACTGCGCAGCTGAGGGCGCCCTGCATTCTCACCCTAGTCCTGGTATTCTCCAGCTTGCCAAGAGAAGCAGTGGAAACCGTTATCTACAGCAGGATCTTATGATTTTCATCCCTGGCGGGGTGAAAAGAACAGCTAGTGGATGGATCCAAGGGGCAATTCCCTATTTGATCCAGGATGTTTTGAAGCTGCCTGAAATGTTTAACAGTGAGTAGGATCTAACTTTTGCTAAAGGAAGCAAGTACCTGTGCTGTTGTATTCTCTGGCTAAAAGGGAAGGCACAACTTTTCTGTGAATTCAGATGTGTGAGACTGTTCTAATTTAGAGTTAGCTGAAGTGTGTGATGTTTAGAGTATGACTATATCACATTGTTCAGGACTTTAACTTTTCCACTATCAGTTGTAGTGATTCGAATGCTGGATGCCAAGTTTCATTCAATAAGCATTTCCAAAGTTGTTTTCGAATGTTTATGGTATAACTCTGAAAGAATGGCTGAATATGGATTTGGGAGCAAAGCGTGGGCAGAACCCCAACTGGAGTAACCAGTTCAGGACTAACAGGTTCAGTAAGGGTGCCTGGTTACTTTAGACAAATGGCCAAATGTCTGGAGAGAATTTTACCCCCTGAAGTGGGTTACAGTTTCTTCTCTGGTTATGAAGAATGGTGCTAATGTTAAGCAAAATGTGTTTTCAGTCATGGCCAGTGCCACTGGAAACAATGTTCTATGTCCTACAACATGGGAATACAATTCCAAGTTGTTCTATGTCCTGCAACAGTTGGGAATACAAGTGCAAGTGTCCTATGTCCTACTATGGTGGGAATACAAAGAGTTTTCTGTCAGATACAGTCAATTTGTTGTTCTGCAAGTTCCTAATGCCATGATGTGTAAATCTTCGGGGTCTACCCATGCTTTAGATAACATCTTTTAGAATAAAGTCACACTGTAGACCCCAACTTAGGTTTGGACAGTTATGTTATTGCTTCCTGTGTGGAGTTACTGGGTTCCCCTCCAGAAGATAGATCTAGCATAGCCCTAGCAAAAAGTTCTTCCCCAAGGACTTGGTTATTGTAAATGCCAAATATTTCATGTTTTTTGTACACTCCCAACCCTTGATCTCTAGAAGAATGAGCCTGGCATACATTCACAACGCTAGAAGTGGTGCCATTTCTAAATGTTTCCAAGCTGGTGCCCAGTTATGGGTGCCAGGGTAGCTAACTTGTAAAGTAGTGGGGTGGAGGGTGGGGTGGGGGTGGTTACAAAAAATGGGTCTCATCTAGTGATGTTTTAATTTGGGGCGAGAACCAGAAATATTTTGCTGAGGGTATGCCTAGCATCTTTCTGTCTGGAAGCGGTATAGCCCAAGCAGAGAGGAAGCTTTGGACAAGAGATTTGTGCCCAGGAAAATGTCACCCAAATGTGCTGCTTGTGTGCCTTCCAGTATAGTAAAAGAACAGAATGTTGCTAGTGTGTTTTCAACTAGTAATGGACAGTAAAGCATTGAAATGTGTGTTCTAGTCTCTGCATTAAAAAATGCTTAAAGAAAATGCAATTTTCAAGTGCCAAAAGTATTGTGGACTTTAAGGAACAGACTCAGATATGTGCCATTACAGTTTCATGTGATTTGTGTGCAAATTGGGGAGTCGCTAGAGAAAATGTCCAGAAATTGTGACAAAAATGGTTACCTCTGAAATTGCAGCTAAGAAAAAAGTAACAGTTTGCAGTTAAAATTTGCTCCTGCTTGATGATCGCCATGAAGGAAGAGCAAGCGAGGAGAGAGCGAGAATGATTTGCATGGTGTCAAGCGATTGGTGCTGCTGCATCCAGTCCTGCCCCCTGGCCAGCATCTGTGTGCTGCAGAGTGAGAGGAGAGAGAGACAGAGTGGCATGCGAGCTGGTTAGAACAGGATCAACCATCAAGGAGCTTGTGAGCATTCTAAGCTTTAGTAAACAGACTAGTAAAGTGTAATTTCAAGCTCAACCCATCTTCCGACTGACTGGAGAATGATTGAGGAGATCATAGCTATGATCGGCGGGACCACCAGCCCGTTTCACCCCAGAGTCCTTCCTCGAATTGGCAACAGGCTAAAATTTTCCATCGGAGGGAACCAGCTACCGAATACAGTGAGTATACAAGTGAACTATGCAAACAAACAGTGTGTGAATACCAAGTCAGCTAAACCTATATGCAGTGTGATTTATGTTCAAAGAAAGGACTGTATGTTGTAAAAGCAGGTGCAGCAAACAGTAAATTCTGAGCAATGAGAAATTGGTTCTGCAACAGTAAATTTCTAAACAGCAGAACTGTAAGTTGTATATGTGGGATACAGCAAACAGGCAATCCTGAGCAAAGAAAGACTGTGGGGCTTACAAGTGATTTTAAGCAATTGTAGATATGTAAACAGAATTTTCCAGAACTATGCTGATCGTAAAGTCAAATTAGCAGTTTTAAATCAGTATGAATGTGCTGAGGTGTCCAATCAGAGATAATCATTTGTAGTTTAAAGTAATTTCAGTAGCCAGAAATGTTGGAAACTTAGTTTTTTGAGCAGGTTGAACAGACTGTGATGCATGAGAAAAGTTACAGATGCCATAACAGGGCGGGGTCAGCAATGTAAACACAACAGCAAGGAGCCATTTTGTGAGGCCATATGTGACTAGTGAGCAATTCAGTAATGAAAGGCTTGTGTGTTTGTTTTCAGACATGGCTTCAGGAGCACCCTGATACCAGATCATGCCCGAGCTATAATTGCCGAGGAGGTGGCAGCACTGAGAGAGGTAGAGAGAGCCTACTATGGTGACAGGTTACCCCCAGATGTAGCCATTCCTAGCTATCCAGTGAGGCTATGCATTGTGTGTCTAAAGGCTGAAAAGGATGTTTTTGATACCCCATTGCTCGGACTGCCTTCAAAATTTGGAATGAGCAGGGGTACAGTTCCAGAGAGGGCAACAAGAATTCAGTTGGCTCCCATATGGACCCTGGCAGGGTACCCCGCCAGCAGCAGTAGCAGCACACAGCACCAGGCTGAACCTGTTGGGGAAGGTTCTTCTGAGTGTGTTATAGAAAGAGCAAGTAAAATTGATGTTGATCTGCTGCAAGGGCAGGAACTGAGAGAGGTTTCCATGCCTGTGTCCCAGATGGATAGTGCAACAGAGGGATCATTTGCCCAATGGAATCAGGGTCTGAATCCTAGCCTAGTGAGGGAGGATGAAGTACTAGAGAGATTGAATTCAGAGGTGTCCACCTCTGTGCCCAGTGAGGAATGGAATGTCTCAGGAGTGAGAACATTTGCTCACGCTTGGGAACATATCATGAGTGATGAGGAAGAGGAGGATGAAGTGGAGTATCTTCATGTTGAGGGCTACCATGAGTCACCCCAAGCTCTTGGCTCAGAGGAGCCTGAGACAGTTGGAGAAGGCTCTAGCAACTTGTCCACAGAAGTAGTGGAGGACAAGTTCTTTTGTTCTTGGAGTTTGGAACACTGGCTCAACCAGGACTAGCCACCCCCAAGCCAGACCATGGGCCACAGACTAGTAAAGAGTAGTAAAGAGGAGAGACTGATTCATAGGAGGGCTGATGCCACATATGGGAAGTCCTTTCCTACCTTTCCTCGCTGAGTCTGGGAGGAAATCGAACAGAACAGGCTACTCTGGCTTATGGAGGAGGCAAGTAAGAATTTGCACCCAGGTGCAGCAGAATGTGTAAGGGACAAACTCATCAGTGATCGCCTTAGATTCTGGAGACTGGGCAGGACTCTGTTCATTGACACTGTGTGAATTATGGATGGGGCTGGGAAAGAGACATTTTACAACATCAACTTGGAATGCCCAGATGGGTCATAGTCCTCACCCTGCACCCTGAGTGGTACTACCCTTAATGGTGCCAATCCTGTGATTATGCCCAGCATGCCTTAGGGAAGCGGGCAGTGGCAGGCCAAATGTCTGTCGTCCAAAGCAGCAGTATCCATGGAGGAAGATGCAGCTCTTCTGATATTCCAGGATTTCTTCAGGTTTTCCTGATTTGTCAGACCAGTAGTTTTCCTGTTCCATTATCTGGTCTTCCAGAAGACAACATCCCAACAGTTTTCCTGTTTCATCATTTGGTTTTCCAGAAGATATCATCCGAGCAATTTTCCAGTACCATCGTCTAGCCTTCAAGGATATCAGTCAAGCAGTATCTGAAGATGTCATCTGGTCTGAAAGGAAAAGGTCCTCAGCTCACAGAGTAAGAGAAAATGTTTTCGTTCTTCAAGGAGCTGGTAAGAAAACCTTTTTATTTACATTAACTTACTTTGCACAACACATCCTACATTTAAAGACTATCAAAAGAACTTTATGGTTTTCATCAAAGACTCTCCCCATGGATTGCAATGCTGTACGGCCCCTGTCCTGTCCAAGAACTGTTCTTCAACAGGATTCGGCCTAGGAGAGACTCTTTAATGGACAACACCTATAGGCACCAGAGACATTGGTCCCTAGTTTTGAACATTTTAGGGAATTCCATCCCCAAATGTGTTGTATAAATGTGTCCTTTCTATTTTTGACTTTTATACTTTTTTTTTATCCAGCTGTTTGGTCCCCATCACCTCCTCCCGCCAACTGGCGATGGGGACACATAGGTAGTTTTACAGGTTTTTCTCCTCTGACCCCCCTGAGGCCCAACACACGGCCATGTGAACATGTGGAGGCATGCTACACACCCTGTGGTACTAGCTCAGCCCTTTCCACCTCCTCTAGCTGTTTGCTACCCCATCTCTGCCTATGGTACCCACCGGACCTCCACCCGGTGGGAGCAGAACTACAGGTGGGGGTGCCAACCCACCCTCGTGAAAGGAGAACTGTCCATCAGGATGCTTGATCCTGCTCTGCCCTCCCCACCCCATGCTGGCTTCCCAATGACTCGAGGTTGTTTCCGTACCCGGGTTGCTGGCATAGCACGTGGTCTGGCATCCACCACCTAAAACCTCAGCACCACTGGGCCGGCAACTACTTTTATACTTTTATAAAAACAGTTTTTTTGGGGTTCTTTAGTGTTGGGTGGAGGTTTAGGCACTGTTGTGGAATGCAAAATGAGCTTTGTGTTTTATTCTCTTGCCGGTGATCCTGAAGAAGAAAAGAAGAGTTCCCCTTTACTTAGTGTTTTTAGAAGTGTTTATGGTTAACAAGATATTAACATGTTTTTCTTCACAGGTGTGATTTTTGGGAAATGCAATGTAGTGTATGTTTTCCTTTTGTTTCTCACGGGTACCCTGGGATGTTTTGGGGGATAGGTTCCCCCCAGTATGTTGTCTAAGTCAGATATTCTTCCCTAGAGGGCTAGGGGGATAGACAGACTTGGGTCCTACTCTACAGTAGGGGCTCTCAGTATAAGTCTATTAGGACATGCTTCAAGCAGTTTCTTGGAGCCACTGAGAATCCATAGATACATCGTGGGATAGGGGCTGAAGTTTCATCAGCCGGCCTCTGTTTCTTTAGTGTTCCCTGCCTGTGTCTGGCACATGGTAGGGGAGGGCCTGATCACCCCTCCCCGTAGGTAATACAAAGGTAGGATGGCCTAGTGCCAGATGGAGATATGACTGTAGACAGTCATTCATCTGGTATGCAGTGAATGTAACCACCCAGTCCCCTGGGGTTACTAGAATCCCTTCAGTATCAGCGCTAGGCAGGGTGAGGCAGCTGGTGACTAACTAGTTAAATGTTTTTTCACCTACTCACTCTTCTGTTTACTTGGCTTCAGCTGAGATGGAAATGATGAGCTCATTTGGAACTCTCACAGCAGCATAACCCTAGTGCCAGCTGTGAGAAGGGAGTTAGAATGTTGAGACAGGAGTCAGTGTCAGTCAGTTGTGTAGAGTTGCAGTTTGAAGTTGGAGGAGTGAGAACTGCTCAGCTGAGGGCTCTGAGTTGAGAGCCCTGCATTCTCACACTAGTCCTGGTATTCTCCAGCTTGCCAAGAGAAGTGGTAGAAACCATTGTCTACAGCACGATCTCCTGATTTCCACCCCGGCTGGGTGAAAAGCACTGCTAGTGGAAGGATCCAAGGGGCAATCCCCTGTTTGATCCAGGTTGTTTTGAAGCTGCCTGAAATGTCTAACAGTGAGTATGATCTGACTTTTGCTTAAGGGCAGCAGGTACCTGTGCTGTTGTGTTCTCTGGCTAAAAGAGAAGGCACAACTTTTCTGTGAATTCAGAAGTGTGAGACTGTTCTAACTTAGAGTTGGCTGAAGTGTGTGATGTCTAGAATATGACTATATCACATTGTTCAGGACTTTAACTTTTCCACTACCAGTTGTAGTGATTCGAATGCTGGATGCCAAGTTTCATTCAATAAGCATTTCCAAAGTTGTTTTCAAATGTTTATGGTGTAACTCTGAAAGAATGGCTGAGTATGGATTTGGGAGCAAAGGGTGGGCAGAACCCCATCTGGAGTAACCAGTTCAGGACTAACAGGTTCAGTAAGGGTGCCTGGTTACTTTAGACAAATGGCCAAATGCCTGGAGAGAATTTTACCCCCTAAAGTGGGTTACAGTTTCTTCTTTGGTTATGAAGAATGGTGCTAGTGTTAGCAAAATGTGTTTTCAGTCATGGCCAGTGCCACTAGAAGCAATGTTCTATGTCCTACAACATGGGAATACAATTCCAAGTTGTTCTATGTCCTACGACAGTTGGGAATACAAGTGCAAGTGTTCTATGTCCTACTATGGTGGGAATACAAAGAGTTTTCTGTTAGATACAGTCAATTTGTTGTTCTGCAAGTTCCTAGTGCCATGATGTGTAAATCTTGAGGGTCCACCCTTGCTTTAGAGAACATATTTTGGAATAATGTCATACTCTAGAACCCCAACTATGGTTTGGACAGTTACATTATTGCTTTCTGTGTGGAGGTACTGGATACCCCTCCAGAAGATAGGTCTGGTATATGCCTAGCAAAATGTTCTCTCCCCAGGACCTGGTTATTGTAAATACCAAATAGGTTATGGTTTTTGTACACCCCCACTCCTTGATCTCTAGAAGAATGAGCCTGGTTTACATTCCCAAAGCTAGGGGTGGTGCCATTTCTAAATGTTTCCGAGTTGATGCCCAGTTATGGATACCAGTGGTGGCTAATTGTGTAAAGTAGCAAGGGGTGGGTAGTGGTGGTTACAAAAGTATATATTTTCAACCTTCTAGAACTTTTAAACTACTGAAAATGTTTTAGTTTTGCTAAGGGGGGTGGGTAGCTGAGGGGTGGTGGCCCTATACATAAGAAAGAGAAGAGAGGCAACTGAGGGATCTACTGTTAAGGATGAGGGGAGGTGGAATCAACCTGATGGCAGCTAAATACATTAGAGGGGAAAAAGCTTAGAGGAGATGTTTATAGACCACCAGGTCAGAGTGAGGAGGGGGATAGCTATTTGGGGAAGAAGATGAGAAGGGGTGCATCATGACTTCAGGTAGCAAATTGGGAGGATCTAAACATGCTGATATGGATTGGAGGGCCCCTATGGCCAGAAGTGGGAGAAGTCGTGTTGCTGTTAGATGTTATGTAGGACTGCTAGGTAGCATAGTGGGTCAGGGCACCATGCAGACAGGAGGCCATGCTAGATCTGGTTCTGTCCAAAGCAGAGATGGTGGTGGTAGTAAAGGTTAAAGAACGCATGGGGTCCACTGAACACGGCTTGATATGATTTGAGATAACCACAGGTAGCTGCTGACCATCATCAAAAGCCATGATCATGGACTTAGAAGGGCAGACTTAAGTGGGATAAGGACACTGATTAGGGACATACTGATAGGGGTCAGAGAGGCAGAGGGGGTCAAGGCTAAAATGAAAACAGTGAAGGAGACATATCAGAGATGACAAACTAAAGGAGCAAGCACAAGAAAACAATTTGGTTTTCAGAGGAGGCAATGATAACCAAAGGAAAGGCCTTTGAGAGATGCAAGGAAAAGTAGAAAGCGGAAGAGTGGGATGAGTATCAAAAGAAACGAAAGTAAGGAAAGTGATCAGTGTGAAAGGTTAAAGCACAGTTAGAGTTAAGGATAGCAGAAAGGTGAAGAAAGGGAATATGAAAGGGGGGCTAATTGGTTTGAAGTAGGGGACATGGTGGTTGAAGATGATGGGCAAAAGGATAATGAGCTTAACAACTTCTTTTGTTGGGTATTCATGGTGGAGGATGTAGAGCCTCTGCCAGAAAAGAGGGTGAAAGCTTCTGGGTGAGAATAAGGGAAATGGAATGGGTGCAGATCACAGTAGGCAGGGTCCACAAAGGGCTTGCAGCCCTTAGGATTGACAAAGCACTGGGTACCTATAATCTGCATCCCAGAGTGCTGAAGGAGCTGGGGCTAGAGCTGACAACACCTCTGATTTGTTCAGGTGCTCTCTGGAGACGGGGGAAGTTCCTGGGGTGGGAGATCTGTGGATGTGATCCCACTACAAAAGGGTGGAGACAGGGAAGATCTGTGTAACTACAAGTCAGTCAGACTTTCTTCAACTGTTGGTAAACATCTGGAAATGATGGTCAAAGAAAAGGTGATGGAGTACCTGGAGGCCCATGTGTTGCAGGACAGCTGTTTCTAAAGTACACAAGCAGTCACTCCCTGTCAATCAGATGGTAGCTGGCAAAAGTGTTGAGCAGAGGGGCTATGCCAGTCACTGGCTGAGGACTTGCCAACAGAGCTACACCTTTGGGAAGGTTACTCAGGTGGCCAACTGGGGTGGGATAGGAGGGTGCTGAGTGGGTGGGCTGAGGAGGCGGGATTTGATAGCAATTAGGGGACTAGACTACTAGGGATACCATTGGAATGGTGATTGTGAGTGAGGGGACAACTGGACTAGCAGGGATAGTGATCTATAATTAACTATGCTTCAGGGATCTATATTTAACAATGCTTTGGACAGTCATTAAAGGGGGCAGGGGTACCACTGGATTACCAGGGACAGAGATCTATATTTAACCATGCTTCAGATGGACATGGAGGTGAGGGGAATCACTAAACTACCAGAGATATATTGGACACACATCAGGATATTTATTGGGGGTTGGGGCTCACTGGACTGCTTGGGACTGACGGCTCTTGCTGTCAGTCTGCTACTCAGTAATTTGTTGGGGTGAACAGGCTCGGTATAATGCCTATGAACATTTGTGCATGACAGCACTGTGCACAGCTGATAATGGCCACATAATGACATGCAAATGATCACCTAGTGCTTTGCATATCAGAGGTGTTCATTAGCCTGCTGACCACTGAAAATGGCCATCAGGAACAAAGGCGCTATCCTGTTTGGGGTGTATTCTCTCCCTTTGGTCCTGGAAGTCAGTTTCCTGCAGATGGCTGTGTTACCACCATGCATAGTCATTGTGCATGGTGCTAACACAGCCCAATATTCATACAGCCAGTGTGCACCCCTCAGCCGATCTGGATTTACTACAGGTAGATATGTCATTCATCGATTTTCTTTCATCTGATGCTTACCAAACAGAGAGAATACCTATCTGCAATGCAGGGTGGTTTTCTGTTTTACATATGAAAAAAATACTTTTGGGGGTGTGACAAGGTGGGGCGAGGGTGTTGAGGCCGGGGGTTGAGAAGGAATTCAGATACTCATGGGGGTAGGGTCAGATGGGGAAGCTGGGTTTAATGTGTGAGTTGGGGAAGTGTTGTATCATACAACAGCTGATTAGATGATGGCAAAGTTCATTGCGGGGGTTTGCACAGCTGAGGGTGGTTTGGGTGGAGGGCATAATTTAAAAGGCCGTGTAGTGAGATGGGATTGGTAACAAACTGAGTGGGTGGGACTTAAAAAAAAAGTTTAAAACTTCACCTTGCAAAGTTGATGGAAAAGTCAAGAACTTCATGAAGCTTGTCAAATTGCAAAGTTGTTGACTTTACAGCAACTTCTCATTCAAAGTGATTAAATCCCTTTTTTCTGGACTAAAAGCCAGTTAGGATTGTAGTTAAGTCTTTGGAACACACAGATTTGAAAGAAATCGTTCAATACACAAACACGTGCGCTGAGCACACACACACACACACACACACACACACACACACACACAGACACACACACACACACACACACTAGTTACAGGCTACACTAGAGGTGGATTCCTTATAAAATTCTGTACCAAACCATTTGGAAGCTATTTAAACAAAAACCACAATCCATTAAGATCCTTTGCACAGATTAAAAAGGCAAACACAGTAATAACCTTTTAGCATCATTTGCATATACTTAAAGATAGTGAGAGAGAGAATAGTAAATGCTAGAAAATGGTTGTGTACTACAAAATAAGAACACTGAGTAAGCTAATGAGCTAATAAATGTGCAGGTTAAAGGTCAAGTGGCTTTATAAACTCTTTAGTACCGAGATGGGAGGATTTCATGATTGTAAATCATGACATCATTCTTAGCCAATCATAAAAGAAGTGAAGCCAGAAATTTTTGTTTGGTGTGCATGCAGTCTACAACGTTTTCCCCCTGATCCACTTGTGGGGTCATATATCATTTTTTTGATACCTATAACGGGAATAGGGTATAAGATTTAAACATTCATAAAATTACAGATTGATTATTTAAGCAATAATGCTCGACAGGGTGTGTGTCGTGCTGGAATAACGTCATGCCTCAGGTGGTTGGGAACGAGGCCGCAGGCCGAGTGCATCCAACAACTGAGGCGTGACGTTATCCCAAATGACACACACCCTGGAGGGCATTATTGCTATTATACAATGGCTCCTTGTTATACAGAATAAAAAATCATTTTAAAGATGTTTTTGTGTGGAAAAATATTTTTGTTTTTTAAGAGAAGAGGAAACAATCCAGGAGGTGCTCGAGCATATCAAGCTCATCTACAGCTTCACAGTGAGGCTGAGACTAGACCCGTGATGTTGTGCTGGGATAACATCACAGGTCCAGCCCAAGACTGACCAGTCAGAATCCAGGATTTTTTCTTGCCATTGTATAATTAAGTTTTCTGAACCATTTGCAAAATTTAAGAACAATGTCATCTAATTGCAATACAGGTAATAAATACAGTGTACTTAAATTTGTGTGCTAAATAACAAGACTTTTAGTGTTGCAGCCACTAATCAGGGGCCATAAATACGAATGAAAAAGGAAATACCACTGCTGTATTTGTAAAGTCCAAAGTTCAATAATGAAGGTTAGAAAAGGTCAGAATTGTTTATTTTTAAATGTTCCAGGTACTTTATAATGGTAATAGGGTGTCTCATGCAAATAGTTCTAAAATTCTGATTTAGTTGGCACAGTCCATTTTTCACAAAATGATTCCCTGATAGTTTTCATGTAAAACAGATTTTTTATTCAGACTTTGTTTTTTAAACAAAGGTCTTTAACATGATTTTTAATATGCTTATATGTATAGTTCCTGCATCTCTTATGGTTCTAAGAGTTTCTTCTTTAAGTTTTTTATGTGCCAGAACTGCTTAGCTTTGCTTCGTTGTTCTGTTGCCCAAAGAACTCAAGAATGCACTCTTATTACCATAAGAGACCCAGTAACATAACTGTACATTTAAACATATAATACACAGCACATTTCTAGTGTTTGTTTTATATATTACATTAGGTTGGCTGAAAAGGTGGAATGATTTTAAAACTCAGAGGTGCAGGTCATGTGACCCTGAAGGAATGCAGCATGGCTGTTACTCCCTGTTAGCAGTGTAACTGTGTAAATCTCTGTTCCTGTGGTGCACAACCTGCTTTCTTATGCCTGCAATGGATTATCTAATGTTCCAAAAGGCTTTTTTAACAGCTTAAACTGTATGCACTTACTTCTGCCTGAAATGGATCCACTAACTCTATGAAATGTTGATTCATTTACAGCTTTAAAGATATATACTTGCTTCTGCCTAACATGACTCAAATGCAGCATGGTTGCCACTCCCTGCTAGCAGTGTAGCTGTGGGACTCTGCCGCTGTGTTGTGAAAACTGATTTATTTTGCTTGAAATGAACCAGCTAACTGTCTGAAAAGTTTCTTTATATTTCGAAATGTGTGGGTAGTAAACCCCCCGATGGTTTTTGTATTGCAAAATTCCTTGTATAAAAAAATACTTTTTTTGGCGAGGTGGATACATTGAAACTGTTGAAAACCTGTTTTCATGAACGTTAGCAAATACATGATTATTTTGTGCATTGCAAAGGTCTTGTTTTTAAAAGGAAATTGGGGAGGAGGTTGAGAACATTTTTATGAAAGAATGGTTTGAGGTTATAGTAAAAAAATAAGGAGTTCAGTATGTGATTAACATGATAATATGGTTTCATGTTAAGATAAGTAAAAATGTTTTACTAAGGTGTTAATTTAGAGAATACTGGATGGGCAACCATGCAGAACCAGTGTGTTCTGCCACAGAGGGATTCTGATTCCCTGTGACTTCAAGAGCGAAGCTCAAGAGGTCCATGGGAATCAGAACCCCAAGGTGGCAAAACACACTGATGGTGCATAGAGTTGCTCATCCTGTATTTTTTATAGTGTATAATACTGTGTGAAAAATGTGTGTTGTGAGTTATTTTGTTTTCAAAATGAATCTGACTCATGCAGTCTCTAGAGGTTGTAGAATACTGTTCTACCACAGTAGGGTAGAACAACATTCCATGACCTTGGAACTGTGGTAGAACAGCATTTTGAAAGGGAAGAAATTCTATACAGAACAACACTCCACTATACACTATAACATGTTACTAAGGTAATAGTAGTGTAAGTAGGTATAAGGGGAAATATTTTTTAATATGCAGCATAAATAATCTAATTTAACTGAGTAAATTTATTCACATACTGCCATTGCACATATGAAGTTCGTCTTGCTTATGACATGGCATCTGAGAGAATGATCAGGTTATTCTCTAATATCCAACAATTCTCCTGAGATATTTGAATGCTGTTGGAATCGACTTCTCCCAGAGGTTTCTTTATGTTGCAGATATGGGGACCACACTGTCTGAATTCTGTTCTCCTCCCAGTTGCCCTGTCATCACCATGTATTCTCACAGATGGTCAGTTATTAGCATTTATTCTTTCCATTGTCCAGTAATCCAAAATTACAACTGCACCTTAATTTGGAATCAGCTGTTTAAACACTCACAAGCTGTGCCTGGGATTGATGGAGCAAGGTGCAGAAAGAGGTGAAAGTACACTGTTGAAGCACAAATAGTACAATACAAACTATTATAAAATATAAAATGAATGCACATCTAGTTCTACTAAAGCCTGTATATATACTAAAATACAGTGAACAATTATGACAACTGCATTAGTAGACTATGCACTGAAAATGGCAGACTTATAGCATGCTGACAAAACCTGCTGACCTCACTTCTGGCAATGACAAGGTTCTGAAAGCACCAATGAAAACAAATCTGATATTTTTAGTACAACCATGATACAGCCCATCTATCTATCAATATCTGTCTGTCAATATGTCTCTCTATCTACAGTGCAGATGAGAGACAAACCAAGGTTGGGTGGATCATCAGCATTAATCTCCACTTTGGGTTGGTCACAAGGGAACACTTGACAAATGGACAAGCAGTTTGCATGATGCCTTATGACATCACAATGGCCTCTGTTGCACTAAAAACAGAGCAGTGAAATCAAAGGGAAACAGTTAAAGCTTTATGAAAAGAACTAATTAAAAAGGTTTATATTACAAAGCATTGTATAAATAGTGCACACAAGGACCTGGCTCTGAATATGCCACCTACCACAGAAGGATTTACATAACTCACTCATGGCTCTGCCACTCATAAGTTATTATCCTGCTCCTTCACTCACGAAGATAAATGGCACTTTATGTATCTCATATATGTATATGTATGTATGTATGTATGTATTGTATATATATATATATATATATATATATATATATATATATATACAGTTTCCTGTAGGAAAATGGCTAGTTTGCCAAACTATAATACAGAGTAATTAATCAATTGTAACATCATCATTGTACTAATTAATCATATATTTTAGGATATTGTGCCTTACGTTCAAAACAAAACTTTAAAAAAAGGGGGGTCTCACAACATTTTGGGCTACCTCTCAGCACAATTGAAAAGCACAAAATCAAATTTGAGAAATATTTCAAATTCAAACCCTCTGCCCCCATGAACAGTAAAACACTAAATCGTTACAATTCAGTTGTCATATAGATCACTCAAATTCAGCTTATTAAAAAACATGGACATGCAGTTAAAAAAATGAAATCAAATTTAAGAAATATTTTTCATTGCAGCCCTCTCCCACCCACACACATAACAGTGTTCCAAATCTTCAAAACTCCTTTGAAAATAAAACAGTGAAATGCAGCTTGTATAAAACATGGAAACTGAGCTAGAAAAACATGATTATTTAAAACATTAGCACAAAAAGCAACAAAAACGTACCTCTGAAACGCATTTAAAATCCATGCTGTAGCATGCTGACAGTGAAACAGAAATGATTTCCGCACAAGACAAACTTACAAAACTCTCAATCATCCATATCATACTTACTGAAAGTTGTGTCTTTTCACATCTAGCAAAGTGGATTGTAACCTAGAAACTAAAACAATCTGAAACATTTAATGAAATGCTACAGGAAACAAAAACCAAACTGAAGAATTCACCCCATGCTGTACTACCAGCAGCCATGATGTTTAATCACATGATCTGACAGTCAGCTGCTCAAACAGGGATCTCTGTTGAAGAATGACGCCTACACTCACTTACCTAATCCCTTTCATCTGACAGGTATAATTATGGGTCAGTGTATTCATTGCTGAAAGCTTTCTAACATCCCTAACAAAAGTGAACACAAATCAGTTTTTTGACTACCTAAATGCATGAATATAAACCACTTGTGAAAAAGTGTTAAATGCTTGAAAAAGAATGCCATTTCCGGGGTCAAACAAGAAAATAAATTTACTCACCCTTCCAGCTTGTGCTTTATTATGTTGTTTGATCCCTACTTGCCAATATTTTATTTCACACCACACTTTTTTATCAATATATCAGAGAAAGTTTGTGTGTATGAGACAGAGACAGAGAGAGAGATGACAATGTTTTTTAACTTACTATGCTTTTTCATCTGGCGGCTCCCCTTCAGCTGCCCCTGCCACCACCACTGGACCAGGGCTCTTCTCTAAATGTATCGTCCCCTGGATTACTCCCCAGGGTGGAGTCACTGAAGCCTCCCCAGTAGCCCCAACAGATTCTATCATAGATGCCCGGGGGGGGGGACCAGGTCTGTGACAGGTGGGAGGCATCATGCAGCATACCAGAGCCCATTTTTCTTCTTTTCATGGGGGGGGCATGTCAAGGCGAACGGCGTGATGCAACTGCATTATGCATCTGACACGCCCCTTGAGGAGCAACGCTATCTGGTGCTCTGGTAACGGCGCATCCCATGGTCACCTGGGAGCACTGGACCAGAGGCACTCAAACCCCCCTCCCCCCTTGGGCGGAAGAGTGTGCAATGACCGCTCAATTCACCTCTACCCCTAGCAGGCCCTTGGGCATCCCGAGCCCGTTCCCAAACCTGAGTCACCCGCATCACAGCAGTAAATCTTTCAGCTGCACCAGTGGGCCAAGATATGATAATTTATGAAGTGCACTCGTGTTTTAAAAGCAACTAGCCCCCTGGACAGCCAGAAGTCATGGATTCTATGATTGTTAGTGTTTCTACAACCCCCCCCCCCAATTGTTGGCTATTTAAAAGGACAACACAAGGAGAGCCGTGAAAGACAATTAGTAATACAATATTAATTAAAGAAGTTTATTTCTCTATTCTTGTGGGGTTTTAGTAACTTTCTGATGTCCTCATCCTCCTACAGGATACCCAGGTCCTCAGCATCACCACCGACTACGTCCTATTAGAATTGCACATTTTCCCTCCAAGACAGAATGCATCACTTCAGCAAACATGTGCTTGCTGTCATACCTTAAAGTAATTGACTCAAGTACACTGTCAAGCTGGGGTCACCAATACTGTAGCACAGTATGTAGCCAAAGGTTCATAACCATGATTCTATAAGAGTTTATTGTTTCCTTTTATTTGACTAGTTTTACACCTACTGTACCTCTAACTTGGGCACTCATTTGCTGCATCTTTCTTTTTTGATAACTCTTTATTTAAAGTTTTTCAAATTTTACAAATAACCAACCATACAAACAAGATATGGGAAAATAAATACAAGACTGTGAACATATAATGTTCAGGCTGAATAAAAAGAAAAATCAAAGGCATTTCATCTAGCAAATGGGCTGCAGGAGGGGGGTATATGAAGGGGAGAGGTAGAGTTCATTAAAACCAGACATTTGATTAACTCATATCTGCATAAAGAAATATATCTTAAATGGAGACTAACATTCTTGATCATAAGTCTGTTAATCCTATGCTAGCAATCACTGAATCAATCTATCTTATACCAGGCCTATGGCACAAAATCTGGTTGGAGAGGGAACAGGGACAGAACCCACCTCCTCCACAACACCTCAAACTGCTCTTGAGTTTTATTTAATACAGCTGTTAATCTATCCATCTTGTAAACTTCTATTAAGATGTCCTGCCATTGGATCATGGAAGGAGGGTCCTTCATAAGCCACTTCTTAGTTATAGACTTCTTGGCTGCCACTATCATGATATTTAAAAGTTTGGAGGAGTTAGGGTCCTTGTAACCTGGTGGTTTATCAGCCAAAAAGAAAAGAAGTGGGGTGAGTGTCAGGTCAGGGGAGAAATCTAGATTTAGTAGTTGCCGTATTGGTCCTTGCAAGAACAGATCCAGGAGCAAATGATTTGATACCTTTTAATGGACCAACATAGATGTAATAATAAGAACAAAGTGCTCTAGCTTTCGGACCAAAAGAAGGACTGGTTGGTCCAAAAGCTAGAGCACTTTGTTCTTATTGCTACATCTATGTTGGTCCATTAAAAGGTATCAAATCATTTGTTTCTGGATCAGGTCAGGGGAGAAAATTTGTGTCAGGGCCTGTTGTAAATCATCCATAAATGAGCGAATTATCGGTCAACTCCAGAAAATATGCCCATGAGTGGCTGGCGAAGTGCCACATCCTCTCCAGCAGTGACCCCAGGCTGGTTTCTGTATTTGGCTATAACTGCAGGTGTTCTAAAAAAGCGGATCATATTTTTCCAGACAAACTCTCTCCCTGGGATAGATGAAATCCCTTTATATAATGTGCCTAGATATGCTTCCCATGACTCTACAGAGATAGGTAAACCAAGATCTGCAGACCATGCCCTCCTAATGCAATCTGTGGTATCCCCTTCTAAAGTGCAGATAGCATTGTATAAATATGAGATCATGTGTTCCAGTGGGGCACCGCTCAAAAGGGCTCTCTTCATGATTTCAATAAGTTGGGGTGGAGTGTTTTCATCCCATGAACTATTTAGTAAAGTTTTGATAAAATCTCTGGCCTGGAAATACCTAACTCGATCCCTATATGATATTCCATATCTGTTGACCAATTCTGTGAGACTAAGGACTGTGCCTTTGTCTATAAATTGGAATATCATGTGCAATCCCAGTTTTCCCAGGTACAGAAGCCTGGGTCCATTGAGGCAGGCTTGAATTCTTGTATATGTGGGAGAGAGCTGAGGAGGGGTGCCCATAAAATTAATTTCTCAGAACACATTCATCCGTGCCAGGAATGTAATGTTGTATTTGTGTAGGGATTATCCCCTATCTCTGGTCTCATTGGCCTAGAACCTGACATCAGGAGGTGGTGCAGCTGTGTTGATTCTATTAAGTGTAACTCCAGATCCTTCCACCTGGCATGGTATGAAGGGTGCAGCCAGTATAGTGCTGTACATATCTGTGCTGCATGGTGGTACTGTTCAAAATTTGGGAGGGAGAGGCCTCCTTTTCTACGGGAAAGTTGCAAAACAGATAGTCGGATCCTTGGCCTCTGGTTGTTACAAATATACCATGAGACCCTTCTGTTAAGGGCCATATAATATTCTTTAGGGACTGGAATTGGGATGGTCTGTGCCAAGTACAAGAACCTGGTAAGCAACACCATTTCTTACAGAGTCTATCAATTGTGTTAGGGAGAGGGGTATCACCCTCCATCTCTCCATCTCCGTTTTAGTTTTTGTAGGGGGGGCTGAATAGTTGGAGCTGAACAAATTATCGTAGGTGGGGGTAAGGAGAACCCCTAAGTATTTTAGGTTTGCAGAACCCCATTTAAAGGGAAACTATTGTTTAGTTAAGGTAGAGGGGTATAATTAATTTGGAGGGTTTCCGTTTTCATCTGATTTATTTTATAACCTGCTAGGTCCTGGTATTCTTCTAGTATTCTCCAAAGTTGTATCAGGGAATGTTCTGGGTTGAATAGATATAGTAATAGGTCATCGGCATATAATGCTAACTTATGTGGGTGGTCTCCCTGTATATCGAGACCCTCAATTTGGTCCTTTTATTGAATGGCTTGGGCTAGGGGCTGTAGGTATAGAGCAAATAACAGGGGTGACAAAGGGCACCCTGTCTTGTGCCTCGACCTAAGGAGATGGGAGGGGTGATTGAGCCATTGACCTTCACATGGGCCTGAGGGTGGGAGTATAGGGTTTTAATAACCTGCACAAAACTGGCAGGGAAGCCTAACCTTGACATAGCCTGAAACAAAAAAGGCCAGGACACCCTGTCGAAGGCCTTCTCTGCGTCCAGACTTAAGAGTAAGAACGGGGGCCCCCCAACAGGGCGACCCAGTGTAGGACCTGTAGGGTTCTCTTAGTATTATCTTGTGTCTGTCACCCTGGGACAAACCCAGTTTGGTCTCCATGGATCAGGTCCGGCAGGAACATCTGCAACCTACTGGCCAGGACCAAAGTAAATAATTTATATTCAATATTTAATGCCGAGATGGGACGATATGAGGTGCAGTTTGTTTGGTCCTTCCCTGGCTTGAGAATGCTTGTTATGGAGGTGTAATTCCAAGTAGGAGGCATTTCTCCCTCCCTCCTGGACCCCCCTACAGACTTTCAGCAGGGTTGGTAACAGGGGGTCCCGGAAAGTCCAGAAAAAGTCCCTGGTGAACCCATCTAGACCGGGGCTTTTGCCCGTTTTAATATTGGATATGGCCCTTAATAGTTCCTGGGTGGCTATGGGGTGGAATAAAGACTGTTGCTGGTCTGGGGTGAGGGAGGGTCATTTTAATTTACTTAGAAAATTTGCTACCCTATCAACATCTGTTTGTGTATCAGGAGTGTATAATTGTTTATAAAAGGTTAAGAATGCCTCTCTAATTTGTAAAGGTAAGGTGGTTAGTCTCCCTGTCAGGGGTCTCTAATCTGAGTGATAGAAGCTTGAATAGTACGCTGTTGAAGGTGATGGGCCAAAAGCTTTGTGGCTCGTGGGACTCCCTCGTGGTACCTGAGTTTCAGTCTCTGCCGAGCCTGCTCTGTTTTGATTTCTAAAATCCTTTGTAGTTGTTCCCTAGTTGCTTGCAGAAGGGGAAATACCCCTAGGTCCCCCACTGCGTGTTGGGCCTGTAGGTCCTGAAGTTGTCTCTGAAGCAGCTCCTCTCTAGCTGATTGCTGCTTCTTCTGCTGAGAGGCATATTGGATTATTTCTCCCATCAGAACAACCTTGATGGTATCACATAAGGTTGAATAGGGTAAGTCGGGGTGTGAATCTTCAGAGATTATCTGAGGTATGCGGGCTACTATAAGGTCTTGGAATTCCTTGTTGTTCAGAAGAAAATTATTGAAATTCCAGTGGGGTTCCCTGCGCTCTGCTGGCCAATCCAACTTTAACTGCAATTGTGAGTGGTCAGAGAGAGGAGAGGGCAACATTGAGCAGTCCAGCACTCTGTAATAATGTTCTCTTGAAATGTGGAAATAATCTATACGAGTATAGATTTTGTGGGGAGGGGAATAGTGAGAGTAGTCTCTCTGAGAAGGGTACTGTGACCTCCATACGTCTGCCCACTGCATCTCCTTGGTGTATGCTATTACTGCTTTCTGTGCAGCAGTTTTTCTCAGAATTTTAGTATTCATGGTATCTAGGCCACTGTGTATTTGATTGTGGTCCCCTTCCAGAACAAACATCCCTAGCTGGATCTCTGTTATTTTCTGTAATAATGGGCGCAGTACTTCAGCTTTGGTACCAGGGGGATGTAAATAGATGCTAGGGTGGGTTGTTGTCCTTCTAGGGTGCCCACGGCTATTGCTAAGCAGCCCTGAGGATCGGTATATGAATTGGTAATATGAAAGGGGGTGTGCTTAGGGACAAGGACCACAGCCCCCCTGCATTTTCCTTCTTTAAAGGAAGAGGCTATAACATGAGAAAAGCCAAATTTTGTAAGTTTTTGGTGCTCCAGTTTACTCAAATGTGATTCCTGAAGCAAGATAAAATCAGGTTTTTGTTTTTTAAGTGTGCTAAGGACTTTATATCTCTTTACAGGATTATTCAGTCCATTTACATTAAATGAACTGATTAGTATAGTTCGCTGGGGAGCCATTTGGGTTGCTATGTGGTTGTCTCACTGGTTGGCCGTGGGCAGCCTCGGGCTGTCAGTTGGGTGAGTGCCCTATGTTTCTGCCGTTGTCCCCTGGCCCTTCCCCCTTCGTGTCTAGTATTTTCTATAAGTACCGCTCCTGCATCCTCCCCTCCCCACCCCTCCATCGCCAAAAAGAGTGTACTGGGTCTTATATTGCGCAATGCCGCTAAATAAATTCCTCTTTGCAACCTGTTAGAACATACAACATTATAACCAAATAACATTTCAGAACTTTGTACAAGGTGACCTCCAAGGTTGGAGGGCTTAAGCAAACGCCCTCTGTGGGAGAAGGATTGGGTGTCCTCCGGTACCCAGTCTTTCCTCAAGTGGAGGTAAAATGGCACCAATTAGCATCTGACCTCCTCAGGCCCTTAAATTCGGGACCACAAGGGTTAGGGTGAACAGGAAAATTGTCACCAACAGTGCCTTAGATAGGCTAACATGTCTACCGATTTAATATCATGAGCTCTTTCATCCACAGTGTAAAACAAAAAACTCATCCTATTATCCCTTCTGGGGACGAATTATGATAAAGACATTTTATAGCTCCACGGTCCAATTTGTTACTTTGAAGTTGAACTATGCCCACGTGCGCCTCCCCCATCTTCCTGTAGGAGCCATGCATCATCATTCATCATTTACATCGCTCCTTTGCTTATATGTCCAGAGGTGATTTGAAAAGCTAAAAAATCTGCTTGAATATCTGGAAGCTTGCACTAGGAGGGATGCAGGCCCACTGTAATAAAAGCACAGCCCCTCACTTTATTAATAATCAACAGGTAATAGTCAGCATGTAAAGGACTACTGATGAAAGTTTCCAGTGAGGGAGGTGGGGGTGAGCACGCCCGAGGAGCACAAACAACAAGATGACCTGATGTCCAGATGGAGTACTAGCACAGTTCATGATCAGACATAGCTTTACTCCCCCCGTGTTGCCCCATGAAGCCATGCACATGGAAGGGGGAACAAGCAAGTCACTCACTCTAAGTAGCTAAGCTAAAGTAAAGTACATACTCTTTTCAAGTAACACTGAGTCCCCAGCTGAAGCAGAGATATCCTGATTGCCAACTGCGGCTAGCGAAGCCTTCACTTCTTGTAAGGTTTTTGGGGCGGATTGCTGGGCTTGCCTTCTGTTTCTTCTTCACATGGTGTGCATCCATTGAGAGCGAGGAGAACGAGGTTGCTGGCGCACTGGCTGGTACAGGGGGAAACTCCACCCCTTAGTGAAAAGTTCCTGTCTGGCCTGGTTGGGAGATTCATCGGTCCCTGTTCCGGAGTCCCAAAAAATCCGCAGTTTGTCTGAGTACGGTATTTGGGATCTGACACCCTTTTCTTTAAGCATTCTGAGGATGGAGGAGTAAGCAGCCCATCTACGCACTATTTCAATAGGATAATCATGATCTAGATATAGTCAGGCTGTGTTGTGTTTTACAACCTTTTGCATCCAGGCTGTTTTCAGTATTAGGTCCTTGTCCCGATAGCTATCCACTTTCATCACAATTGATCTCGGACATGCGGTTGGGTCTGTCAGTTTGGGCATTAGAGACTGATGTGCACTTTCTATTTTAAATTGGAATGTGGCTGGGGGGTTTAGAACATCACAGAGCAGATCCTCCATAAATTCCTCCATTTTTCCTTCTTCGGCGCCCTCCAGGAGGCCGTACAGCCGCAGGTTGTCCTGCTGGGAGCAGGCTTCCAGATCTAACATTTTCTTCTGTAGAGAGGCCTGGTGCTCGATCAGACAGTCAAGTGTTACCTGCATTCTGTGGGTCTGGTCCTCGGACTCAGCAATGCACTGCTCGGCTTCCTCTACCCTGCTCTCCACTTTCTGGATTCTACCATGGATCACCTGAGGCGCTTGTTTGTTTTCAGCTCTGAAAGCTTTTATTTTAGCCATCAAGGATTCAAAGTGAGAACGGGTCAGTCACTCAGTTTCTTGGTCAGTGTCAGCCTCCGCTGTGGTGTGGCTTGCTGGCAAGGAGCTCCAGCTGGTAAGTTCATGGTCTGTCAATCCATCTTCATCTTAGTATTTTTTGCCTGGGACCTGTTCGTTTTCGATCCCCCAGCCATTATCAGTGCTGCAGTTGTATTTTATTTTAAATCATGCTGTTCTGGGGGATCTTTGCTTAGTGGGATTGTCTAGAGCTTAGGAGGAGGCTGTCATTCAGGTCGGTGACATCACCGGAAGTCAAAGAGTACTTTTGCTGCATCTTTTAATACCCAAAGTACCTCTGGTGCTGAGTTCTTCTGTGGCTTCCGACCATAGCAGGACACTATGCCATAGATACAATGATGCATAAATGGTCAGTAAAGCCTGTTTTCTTAGTTGTGCATCTCTCTGACCTCCGCCCCATATGTTTTGTCTGTGCTCACTGCTGTGTGAAGCTGCTGCAGAGCAGTGTACAGTCCACCTTGTTTCTGAGACAGGAAGCTCCACAACTGGCAGCATTCCTAGCTTATGGCTGCCTGGCAGCAGGTATTCCATATTTAGGATTAAACACAGCATGGAAATATAACACTCTAGCTCTGTGCCATCCAGAAAGACCCAGTATAATTAATTGTGTCCTAAAAAATCAACAAAAAACTATAGCTCTGGTCCCAGCACTGTGGCTGATTTCCCTACAACAGTGAGTGGCTATAGCTGGATTCACTAGTGCTACTTGTTGGACAGAAAGTTACAACTACAGTAATGAGTTGGCCCAGTAGCATAGCTGCAGAGCATTGTACCACCATCTTGGAGACTGGGATTCACATCCGTCCCCAGAGCCCTACACTGCAGCCAGCTAGCAAACAGGCACATCACTTAGATGAGGTGCGTGGCTCCTGATGAGGGAGGACACAGGCGGCGTGGCATTCATCCTCATTCATCCTCCGCCTCCCTGCTGGCCAATCATGGAGTCACATATGTGTCACCTGTGAAGACAGCCCAATAGCTGTCCTTCCAGCCAAAGGAAGGGCAAAGCTGTGATGACCCTAAGCCTTGTGGTGAAGACAGAGGGAACCAGGAGGAAAAGCAACTGGCAAAAAAAAGAATAATAAAAAGAATGAAAATAAACTGCAGCTGTAGTGATAGCTGGTCTTAGTGTGCCAGGCAAAGGTATCACCAGTTGCTCCTCTCTGGGATAGATAAAAAAACTGTGCAGTTGCTAGTGCAAGTGTTATGGAATAATGCAAATAAACATAGAATAATAAAAATATTCGCCCAGGAAAAGGCCACTTAAGGAAACCGAATGAATAATTGGATTTAGTAATAATTTATCAGTCTTTGAAGAATGGTGCCAATTGAAAAGATGAAAAAATTACAACTGGACAGAGAGGGGTAATCTACACCTAAAACTTCCTAACAGGGAAACCTTTTGACAAATTAGACTACATGCCCCCTAGACCTTCTGGCTTAAACAATGCTTTTCAATTGGCACAGTTCGTGCAAGACTGATAAGTTATTACTCTATTACTATATCCAGCGATTATTCATTCTGTTTCCTTAAGTGAATCTGTAGTCTAACTTTATTATATGCTGATTTTCTAAATAATTTTTGAATTGATAACATAGATATGTCATAAGATTGTACCTTTTATTCTGCTGTGTTTGTAGTTTGATGGTCCACAGCTGCATTTATAACTAGTGTATGTAATTAATTGTTTTGATATAGCATTCTCTTATAGATAGTCTTATTATATTTTACTGTACCTATTACCTTGCCCCTGTTGTCTGTGGTAGAATGTTATCCCCTCTGCAACCTTCCCCTTATATGTTCTCCTGTCTTGTTTTTACTGTCTATGCAGCTATCATAAAACTGGCACTTCTGGTGTTTTTAGATAGCTAGGATGTATTTATTACATGGTGATTTGAATCTGCCACTGGTGTAGTATGTCACTTGCACTTATGGATTTAAAAGAATGCTGTCACTTTAACTGATACAGTATTTAAGAGCCTGTCTCATGTGCGTGACATTGCCTTGAGAAAGCACACGTCAAACGTGCAAAACGTTGGCATCTGCTGGGTGCCTGTTTGCTGTGCATAATTGCGAAATAAAACGTAATTTGACACCCTGTAACCAAGCTGTGGTGGTCTCATTTCTGTGAGCTGAGTTTCTGGAGTTATAGTATCAGCCTCTTTGTGTGTGACTAGAACTTTTAAATAGCTGAACGATCGTTACCAAACTTTCTGGACTCAGAGATCCTGGGATCAAGAATGGCCATACCATTTAGAAACATAGAAACATAGAAGTTGATGGCAGATAAGGACCGCAAGGCCCATCCAGTCTGCCCATTTCTTTCTCTACCTTATGAATGTGCCATTGGCCTTTGCTCTGTCAATAGTCTATCTATTCATATTCATTTGTAATGCTCCCTTATGCCTGTCCCATGCCTGTTCGAAGCCCTGCACTGTATTCATATCCACCACTTTCTGAGGTAGGCCGTTCCATGCATCCACCACCCTTTCTGTGAAAATGAACTTCCTCACATTACCCCTTAATCGGCCTCCCTCTAATCTTATGCTGTGTCCTCTTGTCCTGCTATTTTTCTTATATTGAAACATGTTAGACTCTTTCACCTTGTTAATGCCCTTAAGGTGTTTGAATATTTCAATCATATCACCTCTCTCTCTCTCCTTTGCTCTAGGGTATACATATTGAGCTCAGTTAATCTGTCCTCATATGCTTTCTGATGCAGTCCCTGCACCATTTGGTTGCCCTTCTCTGGACTGCCTCAATTTGGTTAATGTCCTTGTGAAGGTGTGGCCTCCAGTACTGCATGCAGTACTCCAGGTGGGGCCTAACCAGTGTCTTGTAAAGAGGGATTATTACCTCCCTCTCTTGACTTGTGATACCCCTACTAATACACCCCAACATCCCCCTAGCCTTACCTACTGCTTTAGTGGTCTGCTTGGATGATTTCAGGTCATCGGTAATGATGATGCCCAAGTCTCTTTCTTCCCTTGTGACTGCCAGCAACTCCCCTCCTAGCCTGTAGGTGGTTTCAGGGTTTCTCTTCCCTATGTGCATGATCTTGCATTTCTTTGCATTAAACCCCAGTTGCCACTCTTCTGACCATTTTGCTAGTTTATCCGGATCTCTTCTCATTCTGCCCACCCATCTGGATCATCTACTCTGTTGCAGATATTGGTGTAATCTGCAAACAGACAAACCTTACCCTCCAGTCCATCTGCAATGTCACTGATGAAGATATTGAAGAGGACTGGCCCCAGGACTGATCCCTGAGGTACCCCACTTGTGACTTGCATCTCTTCTGACTGTATACCATTTACCATCACTCTCTGTTTTCTGCCTGTCAACCAGTTTGCCACCCAGTTGACCAACGTCTGACCACCCCGAGCCTACCCAACTTATTAATCAATCTTCTATGTGGAACAGTATCGAAAGCTTTGCTGAAGTCAAGATAGGCAACATCAACTGCTCCCCCCTTGGTCCACCACTCTGGTTACCAAGTCAAAGAAATCTATGAGATTAGTTTTACAGGACCTTCCTTTTGTAAACCCATGCTGTCTTGTATCCTGTGCTCCTATGGATTCCAGGTGTTGCACTATCCTTTCCTTAAGGAGTGTCTCCATAATCTGGCCTACTACTGAGGTAAGACTGACTGGTCTGTAGTTCCCTGCCTCCTCCCTGCTATCACTCTTGTGGAGTGGGATCACATGAGCCCTTCTCCAGTCTTCTGGGACCTCTCCTACGCTTAGATACTCACTAAACAGTTCTGAAAATGGCTCTGCTAGTTCCACTCTTAGCTCCTTTAGTACCCTGGGATGTATTCCATCAGGTCCCATTGCCTTGTCCACCCTGAGCTTATCGAGCTCTTGTAGGACCCTTTCTTTTGTGATTTCAAATTGTTCTGTCATAGGATGTCCACATTATTACTGTGCATAAATTGGGGTTTAACTCAGAAGGGTCTTCTCCTGCACCACTGTAATACAGTCTACATTTATCTTCCATTTGCTGTTCATTACTAGACTCATTTGCGCAGACCAAACCAGGACAAGGTGCTTCACTCACGGTCGTGCCAGGTTTAGCACAGAACATAATCACAAAAAGAAAACAGGCACTGACACCAAGCGCTAAGCTTAGTTACATTTATTTGCCATGCCAACATTCAAAAACAAACTCACAGGGTCCAGCACCACATTCAGGAAAATAACAAATACTCATAAGCCCCTAACGGTTTCACACATGTGCACTTCCTCAAGTGTCAGTGCCAACTTTCTTTTAATGATTGTAATTTGCACACAAACAGGATACTTATCACTTATAGTTGATCTGCTTCTGCTGCTAAATCCATTGCTGATGGCATAAGTCTTTGTTATACCACAGCTTGTTGCTGTGGAAATGATTATGATGTCACAAACAGAGGTCTGTGACTTGGAAAAGGGTTAAAAAGCAAGAGTTGGTCATGTATGGGGGACACAGATCCTAGATTCATACAAATGAACCTAGTGGTGAAAAAGACTAGAAATACATAAACTCTATATGAAATAGAAGCTGAGTTGAGTCTTAATGAGCTGTTGATTTCTCTTCCATTATTTATTACTGAGGAAATTTACATGCAAACAGATTCTGTGTTCCCTCAGAGTTCATCTGTTTCCATTGCTTATTCCCCACTTGAAGTTGTATTCCTTTGTTGTGAAGTCACATCTGTTGCCATGGGAATAACTGTGCTGTCACAAGCAGAGTATTATGACATCAGAAGGGGAATAAGCAATAGTAGCTGATGATCTCTCAAGGAAAAAAGATCCTGTTTTCATGCAAATGACCTCAATAATAACTAATGGAGAGATGTAATACAGAGCTAATGTGAAACAGAAGCCGAATAGTATCCAATTCTGCTGGAGGTGTCAGCTGCTCTTTAATATTATGTTTTTCAGTGTTTTCTCAAAAGTGACAAATTTACCTTAAGTTTCCAATTATAACTGCCTTATATGTATCTACAAGCCTTTGAGACACAACAGCAGATTTCCTCTTCTAATTATTTTAAATTACTTTACATGGCAGTGAGAAAGTCTGTCATCTCTCCCTAAACCTTCCACTTCTCTGAGTACACACATCCATTTCATAACTCTTTCCCTTTTCTGTTATTTGCATCATATTCCTCTATCTAGCCTGTCTTGTACCTTGCTCACTTCATCTTCTTTCCTGCCTACCCTTTTACTGCTAGTTATACCATTTTCTCTGTTAATGTTTTTTTTTTCCAAATAGGTATCACCCCTTTCCCTTGGGATGTCATCTAAGTGATGGCTCACATTGGCAGACCTCCACCAGAGGAAAGTCTGCATTGGTGCCACTGCCATCAGTGGATATCAGTATGGGTACCAGTGGGTGCAACAGGGATAAAAAAACAAACCTTGTAGTAAAATACAAGCTAAGCATTTTGCTAGAATCACAGGTAGAAAAGTATCATTTGTATAGCATTTTGTGATATCACCAATGTAAAGCATGAACATTGCAATACTTAGAAGGATATTTTTGTGCATTAACTATGCAGAGCTGGGAATAATGCATCCTCTTCTCTTGGGAGGCAAAACGGTTGTGCCATAAATGATAAACTATGGCTACTATCTTCTAAAGTGAGTATTATCAAAGTAAGTACTGTAACTCTTAATGAAAAACCTTGTCGTACTTGTATTCAGTTTATTGATTTATATGAACAAATCAGTACAGAGTATGCAGTGTCCAGGGAATACATAAAAAGACAGATACAAGTAATTCCCAAGTAATAGATACAACAACCTGGCATTTATTTTAATACCAATGTGTGGGAAGGTGAGAAACATAACTGTTATGTAGAAAATACTGCTGCAAAGCAGTAGTGTAATATATGCAGCCAGAAACAGTCACCCTATAAGGCAACAGCAAAAAGTAGAGAATAACCCTGGTTATTGATATACCCAGTTATGATGTTAAAGCTTTTAAACAATTCTACTTTTACATTTTAAACAAAGCAACAGGAGATTAAGAACCATAGGGCTAAGTACAGACTGGAGGAGTGACTGTCACAGTGTCTAAGGAAGAGAAAGAAATAGAGATTACAATTACGAGCAGCCTGAAAAACCCTCTGTGAAATGTAGCAAAGCAGTGGTGAGGGCTAATTGGATACTGGGTTGCCAGGGGGGTTACTAGCAGAAGAAAAGAGGTAATACTGCTATTATATAGATCCATGGTGCAACCATACCTGGATTAATGCATGTAGGACTGACACCCTTATCTCAAAAAGGACATTAGCCAGCTGGAGGTGGTGCAGAGAAGGACCACAAAGAATGAGTCATGTTCAACAGGTGCTCTCATATGAGCAGGGGCTGAAGAACCAGAATAAATACTTGCTTGAGGACAAAAGGAACATGAGGACATGATAACGATCTTTAGGGCACTTAACAAGGTTGAACCTACTGAACATTTTAAAACCAGTTATAAGAACATGAGGGGCTCAGTTACAAACTGGATGGAGGTAGGTTCTGGAAGGAGGCACTTCTTCACAGAGAGGGTTTTGGCATGTAGAATAGGGTACCAGAGGAAATAATGAAAAATAAAATTGTTGGTGGCTTCAAAAGGAGGCTGCATAAAGTTGAGGGTAGGGTAAGAGTGTCCGGGGAATGACTAGACCGTGAGAGCAAAGCACAAGAGGTCCCTATGACGTCATCAAATCTCCAATATTAAAACACAACCCTGTTTAAGCAAAATTAACTATTTGTTATTTTATATATCACATGGATTTTGAAAATCCTGTGTGTGTGTGTGTGTGTGTATGTGTGTAAGCTGTTTGGGGATGGACCAACATATACGAGTGGGTGGTCTGAGTGTGAAGCACCTAATTGGTAGTCTGGTGGGAGCTTATTTATGGTCTTGTGGCTGCTGATTTATTTAGTTTGAGAGGTTTCTGATTGCTGAAGAGGACCTCAAGGAGCAGAGGTGCTGCAGAGGTGTGTCTTGAGAATAAAGAATTTGTGCATGCGTGAAGAAGCTGTTTCAGGATGGGCTGTGAGGTGCTGAGTGAGGAGAGTTTCAAAATGTGAGAGGTTGGCATGTGATGAACACCTCACTCTCTAATTTGGTAAAAAAAAGTTGTTGTAGTATAGTAGTGATGTAGCTACTATACTACAATGACTTTCTGACCTTTAAACTGTAGTACAATGAGAGTTTCAAGCATTTGAAAATTGATACACTAAAACACTCAACCATATACTACACATGGGATTCACATCGAACAGAGTCAGTAGACCATAAGGCCTTCTTCTGCTGGTTAATTTGTATGTTTGTATGTTCATCTGCTGAAAGTTTAAAACCCAATAGCATTTTGGCTGATTGTCAGATTTACATTTTACTCTAATAAGAAAGCTCTTTGCCAAACCTTAAAAAAATAATAAAGTTTGATGTGCAGCCTGTGGAGCTACGGTAGAAGCAAGACTTCACTGAAAACAAGATGTTGCATTGCCAGTTAGGCTATCCTTGGTGAATATTCTATAAAGTAAGAAAAATTCTCTTAACTAAGTATCTTGAAACTCTTCTTGAGATGTTGGCGCATTTAATATATCTCTGTTTAAAATCAGAATGTTCCTCTCTGCAGCAGAATGGCAAGCATTATGAAAGACATCAGGATAAGTGGATGCGTTTGGCTATTTTTCATTAAGCAGCTATAGTTTCAATATTTGCTGCAGTTTTTCTTCAATTATTTCCAGTTTGACAGCATAATGCTTATATCCAGGGTTTGTGTCATACTCATTAATCCAGAACAGTCAAGTAGGTTCTGTCCATCGGTTGTGACACAGAGACATGTTCTCAAAAAATGTTTGACATAACACACTGACTAAACCCTAGCTTACCAAACCTCCTGTTGTTTTGCACCTCAGGAAGGACACCAGGTAACCTGCACTGCACAGTTTATGTTTAAGTATTGTAATTTTTTTTCTAAAGTTTTGTTGTCCTGCCATTGCCTACAGTAGAGGGAGTTTGGTCATGTTCCCTGATAAATCCATTGTCCCTCGTATTGATTAGATAAGCAGTTAAGCTTCCATGGATTCCTGATACTCTTCAAATGACATTTGTACAGAATATGCTGTTGTTGATCAACTGCAACAGCTGCAGTGATTTGTGAACAACTAATTGGGTTTCCAGACTCAGCTCAGTCATCTGGTGATGGATACAGAAAAAACAAGAGAATGCCGGAACTGCAGAGGGACCCAAGGGCCTTCACAACCACCTCATATCCCAGGGACTGGGTCTTCAGATGAAAGAATCTGCAATGATTATCTCCAATCCTCTCCAAAAAGTCCCCCTTTACTGCCAGGGGCTGCAAAATCTCCTTATCTGACCTACTTCTTACAGTCAGAAAGGCAAGAAGCCCTGACTAGGCTTTTACGTTTCCTGTTAGTGGCTTTTTAATGTATACCCACATGTTTCATTGACAATAAATAGAGCTTTAAAGCCTTCAACTGTACTGTAGACCTTTACCTTCCACAGCTGGCTAATCCCGCCTTTCTATGAGGAATTGCCTAGGTCACAACTCAGTTTCCTTGTTCAATGGTGGCAATTTGTGGTCCTCCCAATGAAAGAAAAGTGAATTGAACTCCTTATTGGATGGATCTTCTTCTATGTCCATTGACTAGTAGTTCATGTGGTCTGAATGCCCTTCTTTGTTCAGACACATGCCCACTGCCTTTATTAATGACTGACCTAAAATGCCACCTGAGGAGGTTACAAAAAATCTAGCTCTGAAGGCTTCAAGGAATGACCCTGGCTCCATCTTACACAAATCCAGAGAGGGGGCATTCTGTAAGGGTGGGGTACATCCTGAAAGCCCTAGGGCTTATGCCCGTGACAAAAGCCTTACGGTCTTTGCTGGACTTCAGCCCTATGTTCTACAGTACAGCTCTTAAAGTAGCAATGCAACAAAAAACATTTTTCCAAAAATCTAGTTTCAGCTGCAGTTAATAAAGATATTAGCATGCCTGTCAGATATACTTTTCTACTGTAGGTACCGCCAATTCTGTGCATCATGTCTTTTTTTATTTTCTCAGTCCTAACACTTGCCAGGTCTACAATGTTATTTCTACGCCAACTGTGGCGGACATCTTTTCTTCTTAAGAAACAAATAAATGAAAACATCTATAAAATACTCAGAGTTCTGTTGAACTAAAAAATTTCACCACCAAATTAAAATGGATGATGCCTGAAATCTTTTATAGTGAAAAGAGGTAGGGTTAAAGTTTTTTGCCCATTTTTGTTGCAATGCTGCTTTAAACTTTTGTTGTGGATTTGCTGCTCTTGTGTGGTCAACATCATTTACTCCTGCTCTAGATTTCTGGCCAGCCAATTCCTAACATACAATGTGTTATCATTGACGGCATCAGATAGCAATTGTGGGGATGGGGCTTCAGAGTAGATGAAGATGGGAAAAGAGCATGAAATTTTGTAAAACAAATAATATTTAAATAGAAATCATCAAAAATGGTGAATTTGGTGACAGCATTTAAGCTCTGAGACAGTAGGCAAGTTATTGGGTCCGTTTTACAGCTGAGGAACTGTAGAATTCAAAGGCCTTGCCTATGATATTTACCTTATGTTAGGAAGCATCTGCAAAATTTTTCCAGACCCTTAAAATGAAGCCACCTTGGTCTGTCTTTCATACAAGTACTAGAGTGGGAATGCTTCCAGGGACCCTGCGGTTAAGCACGTAGATCAGAAGAAGTGTTTTCTTACCTTGGCTGACTTTTACTGGATAATGGACAAGTTAAGATATATCTTCAGGGCAGCTTTTCTCTGACTCAGATAGTTCTAGACAATATTCAGTTGGAATAAGGTAAGAGCGAAGGGGCAGGGGGCACACAAATGCCTGCAAAGTCTGATTCAAGTCTCTTCTGTCAAGTGCAGTACGTGATTGTCATAAATAAATGGCCAAATGCATGGCATTTAGTGTCCTGGCGTGCTAGCCCTATCCTGGCCTGACTCCCCTCCCAGGGTGAGTCTCTCTTTGGGGATGCCTTGGAAGACTCACTTAAGGGTATACTGAAATTCTAAATAAATGCCACTTTTTTCTAGGCTCCTATCTGAGGTGATGAAAAAGCAGCTGTAGAACATACAGAGTCTCACTTTCCTCCATGCTCCTTTTGAGGGAATGGAAACCCCATGGACACCAATCCCTTCCAGTCAGTTTCCTTCTTCATGTAACAATTCTGATGTTGCCCCAGGATCCAGCATTGAGTGTTGTCCAACTCTTTCTTGGGCAAAATGGGTCATTCTGTACTTAAAGGCTGCACTCAAAGAGAGACGTGGTATGTTTAGAATTATTTTGTGGAGGATGCATACTGGGAGGGACCAGAGTCCCTGATGTCTGAGTCTCAAAATGTACAGGTTTTTAAAATTGAGCACCTCAAAGTCCTAGGGAATTCTGACTGGATAGCAATACTCTTATTACAGTCCAAATAGAGCTTCATGTCCCATACTTTTTATTAATTATTCATGGAAAATGTTTCTTCCCGAACCAGAGAAAGAGGGTGTTCTTCCTGGTCAGCTGTGGTTTTTTATGTTTTGGAGTTCCTTCAGTAAGCTTTAGATATGGACTTTTATCTAAATGCCCTAAGGGTATAAACCTTTGATGTTTCCACTGTTCCTTCTTTCCCTAAGAAGAGATAATTACACAACTGAAATGTTGGGATGTATAGTTCCACGTGCATGGTGTTACCAGAATACATTTTATTTGCATCCACTTTAACGTAAGTTTGCTAGTTTGTCCCACTGGAGTATGCACCATTTTGTTGCTTTCTGAGTTTTATGACCAGTTGGTCTTTTGGCTCCACCTTGCAGCACCCTATTGCACATCTTCATTTGGTTTTATATTTCCTCCCCATAGTCAGTATCCTGGGTATATATACTAAAGCAATTAAATTTTCCCAGATCTTTGTTGGGGGTATCTCAGTCATCAGGTCATACTATAGGAACTTCATTGTCAGTGAAACAGGATCCACATGGAAGATTTTCAGCAGTACAACTAGGGCCGCCCAGGCCATTGACATCTGTCAATGTAATCAACCATATAAAGGCATGAGCAGCCCCACTCCCTCCTCAGTTCTTTCCTGCCATCGACTCAATTGCATGAGTCTCCGGGGAAGCTCCGATGCAGTGATTGGGCCATTTTTGCCTACAGCTTTTTCTCTTTATATTTTTTTGAATATCTTTCATTAAATATATTCCTTCAATCTGTTTTCCCTTATCTAAATGATTGGCTTCTAAAGGCCCCATTCAGGGAACAGCTTCCTGCTGACTCTAGAGGGAACTCTCCAGCTATTTCACTCCCTGGGCATCACTGTCAATCTTCCCAGGTCAGCTCTCGTACCATCCCAAAGGCTGTAGTATATAGGGGCAATCCTGGACTCAGTCCAGGGGAAGGCCTTTCTTCCCCAAAACAGGGAAGAGTGCCTTATAGCCCAAGCACAAAATGTCGCTCATAGCCACTATATTCTTGCCAGGATATGCTTGAGATTGTTGGTTCTGATGGCAGCTGCCATTTCCACCAATCCACTGGCCAGGCTCCATATGCACACCCTCCTGTGGACCCTCCAGGTACAGTGGGACCAGTGTATGGATGAGCTAGATCACCTAGTCCTGGTCTCTTCTCCAGTCCACAAGGTACTTCAGTGGTGGATGGACCCCCTTGAATCTGCTTCAAGGTGTCCCCTTCCAGACCTCCTCCCCAAAACAGATCCTCACCACAGATGCATCTGGTCTGGGCTGGGGGGCACACCTGGGTTCCTTCAAAACCCAGGAATCTTGGTCCCATATGGAGATCTCCCTGCATATATCAATGTCCTAGAGATGAGAGCAGTGCTCTACAATATGCAGGAATTCCAGGAACACCTTGCTTTAGGTATGCAGCTGGTGCAGTCAGACAATCTCAGTGTAGTCTACTACATCAACAAGTGGGGGGGGACTCATTCATACCCCCTGAGCAGGGAGGCCATGAGAGTGTGGAACTGGGCATTGGATCACAGCCTGAAACTCTTGGCGGTCACGTACCAGGCATGTTAAACACTCTGGCGGACAGCCTCAGCCTGACTCAGTCCAGCATGCACAAATGGGAGCTTCTTTCATCCATTGCAGAAGAGTTGTTCAACAGATGGGGTCAACCAGAGTTGGACCTTTATGTGTCCCCACTCAATGCAAAACTGCCCAATTTTTGCTTGCTAGATCCAGGGCCTGGGGTTTTCTGGTGAAACACGTTGTCCCTCTCCTGGAGTGGGAGGTTCCTCTATGCCTTCCCTCCATTCACTCTGACTCAGAGGGCACCAATCAAACTGCAGATGGAAGGGGCCAGCATGATTCTGGTAGCTCCATTCTGGCCTCGGCAGATATGGTTTCCTCTGTTGCAGCAGTTGGCAGAGTAAACCCCTGTCCTTCTCCCCCTCTGCAGGAACCTACTGACCCAGGATCATGGGACCCTGGTCTATCCCAACCTCAGGTCCCTTCAACTGAATGCTTGGCTCCTGAGAACATAGCCATTACCAGATTTGGGTCTCTAACAGAGTGATGGATGCCCTGGTAGCCACACGGAAGCCTTCCGCTCGACCCACGTATGCCATAAAGTGGAAGCGGTTTGCCATCTGGGCTACCAAACATTATCTGGACCTGGTCACTGAACTGGTGAACCAGATTCTGGACCACCTGATCTCTCAGTCTGACTCAGGTCACCAGTACTGTTTCCTCGAAGTGCACCTTTCAGTTATTTCTGCTTTTCATGAGCCTGTGGGTGACCGCAGTATTGCTCAGCTGGATGTCTCCCATACTTTTTTAAGGGGCACCCTGCACCTGAAACCCCCAATCCATTCTCCTGTCCCAGTTTGGGATCTGAATTTTGTTTTTGAGAAGCTGACCCTGTCTCCTTTTGAGCCAATCGCATCTTGCGAGCTATGCTTTCTCTCTTGGAAAGTGTTATTTTTAGTTGCCATTACTTCCGTTCAAAGAATTTCAGAACTTCAGGGACCCTGGTGTGAGAAGCCCTATTTGATTTTTCACAAAGACGCAATGTCTTTGCACACAAATCCTAAGTTTCTTCCTAAGGTGGTCTCTGAGTTTATAGTCAAGCAATCTATCCACCTTCCTATTTATTTTCCCGAGTGTACCAATCCAGCGGAAGCACTGCTCCATTCGTTAGATGTGCACAGAACTTTGAAGTATTACCTGCTTCACACCAAGGAATGCAGAAAGTCAAAGCAGTTGTTTGTTTTCTTCGCCTCGAGTAGAGAGGGTGCTTCAGTTTCTAAGCATTGTTTAGCCAAGTGGTTGACAAATTGCATTGTGTTCTACTACAAGTATGGCAAAGAATTGCCTTGAGCGGTTAAAACTCATTCCACAAGAGGCATGGCTACCTCTGTGGCTTGTTTCCAAGGGGTCTCAGCCCCTGACATCTGTGCAGCTGCCACCTGGAGTACAGTCCATACTTTCACCAGGCACTACAGTCTGGACATTCCCTCAAGAGCCCATGTAGGTTTTGGCAGGACTGTGCTGCAGAGCCTCCTGTCTTAAGTTTATGGCTGGTCTTGCTCCCAGACTTGCTGTTTACACCTGTAACTGCTTGGGACTCGTTCCTATGGTGTGACCTGATGACTGAGATACCTCCGATGAAGATAGAACAGTTATGCAAGAACTTACTGTATCAGTAGATCTTCGAGGGAATCTCAGTCATCAGGTCTGCTTTCCCTCCCACCATCCCCCTTCTTGGGGCTTTTGTCTTGGAACTGACTGGCTGGTGTATCCAGCCTTTCATATAGGCCTGAAGATCTCTCTCTCTCTCTCTCTCGCTCTCCTTGGTCCCCCATTGCATGAGCTTTGTTCCCTTAGTCTCTGGGGGGAAAGAACTGAGGAGGGAGCAGGGTCACTCATGCCTTTATAGGGTTGATGATGTCGACGGACATCGACGGTGTGGGCAGCCCCAGTTGTACTGCTGAAAATCTTCCATGTGGATTCTGCTTCACCAATGGTGAAGTTCCTATGGTATGACCTGATGACAGAGATCCCCTCGAAGATCTACTGTTATGGTAAGTTCTTATGTAACTGTTCTGTAATCCGCCTTCAACATACCAGGGATTGTGAAATCACTCCAGTTTTTAATGTCATCTTGGTTCTTAATTATGTGATCAGCCCACCGTTTGAACCTTTGCCCTTGGTAGATCCTAATTTTCTTACAAGGTCACTTGCCTCATTACTAGGATTCACAAGCTTGGACACTGCCAGTTGCTAGACCTTGTTACCTTTTTATTATAGACAGAATGGGCCTAGTCACCAAGCCCAACCCTATGGTAAAATCACCTTCCCCTATAGCTCACAGAACTTTTCCATCCCTCCTGTCTCCAGCCTCTGAATGGCAAGGGGATGGACATTTAATGGTGGGCAGACTTCTGCAAACTGCAGAGCTGCAGCAGGAAAGCTATGTTATTTCTACAGACATGGTTTTTATGGTGCATGTAGCAAATTTTCACAGAACTGGCCTTATTTGCGAGGTACCCAGAAGTAGGTGTTCAGATGGAAGGGTTCACATTTTGTATCACACACAGCAAAACACCTTACATTACCAAAGCCTTGCTATTTGCAGCTTTATTTTCTCTTCGCTTAGGTGTTAGTGCAAAGTTTATACGGGCACACCTATCCATGTGTTAGATTTTACCATCTAGATTTGGTGTACTCTTGGCAGGGCTTTGTGGCTGGTTACAGAAAGTAAGTTCTGTGATAAATATGGGGGTGTCTGAAGTACTTAAATATTAGCACTGCTTGCAGGTCTGTTTTCTACACAGTACAACTGAAGATTCTCAAAAGCGAAGTTTTTTGAATAAGTGAGAGACAGCCACTACCAACACTGGAGAATCTGGTGTTGGAGTGTTTGCCTGACCCTTGGAATGCTGAATTTACATTAAAAATGTTGATTATTTTTCAGCAACTGTCTGCATCTCATGTTTTGGAGTGCAGCTTTTCTGTTGGATATATTGTGACTTGGTTTGCACCCTAGCAGCACCCCACCTGGCTCTGGTGTTGCATGAACTTTCTTTCTTTCTTTCTACCAACACTGGAGGCCTGTTTACCTTCAGTAGTATACAGTCAACTATCTCCGAGTCTTGGCTGCACCATATCTTGCTGCTATGTGGGAGACCCATGTTTGGGAGTGGCCTTGGATTTCTTACTCACTATACTGGTGTAGGTCCGGCACATTGTGGATGTGATGCACTCGCACACTTTGGGAAGGAAATCATTTTCTAGCAGCCTCTCTGGCCAGGTTTTTTAATTTTATTTAGCTTTTGTTAACCAGGTTAGCACACTAGACAGTCAAGTGCCTATTTTCGGGTACGACCCGGGAGATTACAAGGTACAGGCAAAAAACAGGCATAACAGGGTATCAACGAAAGGAAATAGTCAGACACAGCATGACTTGATAGAAGGGCACTCAGAAAAGTATTACATGACAAGATAACAATTGAGAGTCAGGTGTTCGACATCACATAACAAGATTATATTTAACATAACATGAACTATAATCTCATAAACACACCGATCTCAGTGACCGGACCATAAAGTGCAGCACTGTGCAGAAAAGGGGGGATAATACCTTAGGTGCAATGACAAGATGAGGCAAGTTTCAGGAAGCCCCAGAGGGAGTTTCTGAAGCAGGAATGGGAGGGGGAGGAATGAACATGGGCATGGAGGGAGTTCCATAGTCTGGGTGCATAGACGGTGAAAGCCCGATCACCCATTAGGGAATGGGTTTTGGGAACTAGGAATACTTGCAAGCCACTAGATCTTGATAGGTAGGAGAGGTTTTCAGGCTTGAATAGCTCAGCTAGTGCAGGGGGAGTGGCAGTTCTGATGATACTGTCAACGAAATTACCCATAACAAAAGTGCGATGGTTGTCGAGAGAGAGCCACTAAGCTTGTTGTATAGCTCACAGTGATGAGTGTGGGGGGGGGTGGGGCAGAGAAAGCAAAGCGACATATATTATTGTATGTAACATCTCATTTTGTTAGACAAGTTTTTGGGGCATGTGCAAAGGAGATCAGTCCAAAACAAAGCGTGGGAAGTAGAACCCCCTTAGCCAGGGCAAGACGTGCTGCTGGGGTGAGGCAGCTTTTAGCTCTGTATGCCAAGCCCAGCTTGCAGTTTGCAGCCTTGCATATATTGCATATATGCAGTGAGAAGTCGAGCTGAGGATCGATGGTAATCCCCAAGTAGTTAAGGGAGTCAACAACTTGCACAAGGGAACCATCAGCTCCAGTGACTCTCAGAAGTGCAGGACAAGCTTTGGATTTGGCCAGGGAACCAAAGAGCATAGCCTGGGTTTTTTTTGAGATTGATGGCCAGCTTGTGGTCCTTTAGCCAGGATTGTATGAGGTCAAAGTCAGAGCTGAGCCAGGAGTTGATGACACTGATGTCCTAGAAGCTGGTTAAGATAACAAGGTCATCTGCATAAAGGGTGGATTGACCATGAACTGGGACCTGGGGCAAATCTTTGACAAAAAGTAAAAACAGAATAGGCCCTAGAACAGACCCTTGAGGCCCCCCAGAGTTAACAGGCATTGGTTCGGAGAGGACCTTGTTGAATTTAGTGTATTGCTGCCTACCAGAGAGTAATTGGCAAACCAGGCTTGGACGGGGAGGCCAGGGACCGCAGTAGAGACACAGGAGTAAGTGGTCAACTAGATCAAAGGCTTTTGAGAGATCTACGACGAGAGCTCCGGTTAGATTGCCTTGATCAGTAGCAGCCCTGATCACAGAGGTGACCTTTGCCAAGGCAGTAGAGGTGCTATGACCCTTACGGAAGCTATGTTGTGCTGGGGTAAGAAGGTCATAGCTTTGGATGTACACTGGGAGCTGAGTAGCAGCTACCTTTTCAAGCAGTTTGCTAATAACTGAAAAGATAGCAATAGGGCGGTAATTTTTAAGGATTTTTGGGTCACCTTGTTTGAAGATGGGGCAACCCTAGCCACTTTCCATATGTCAGGGATGATTCCAGTATTAAGAGATGAATTTAAGATATGGGAGATGGGCAGGACCAGGAAAGGGGCTCCAAGACAAAGAAGTTTGGGCTCTTTTTCTTACCAGTCGGTGGTGGTGCTGAAAGGATTATGTGGATTTCGGAGGGTGCATCAGAGGTGGAGTTTGGCTGGTTGTCTTTGGAGGATCCCACTGCGTTTCCAGGAGAATGGTGACTTCAACTGCCCTGTTTTACATCTGAGGAGGAGTGATCTGGAGTGACTGAGCTGGATAAAGGGGCAGCGGCAGGCAGCGAGGGTGACTGACACAGTGCGAAGGTGAGAGCTTCGCTGCCTTGTGAGTCAACCCTGTTTGTCGGCTGCTGTCTCATCTAGTCCTGGAGTCGATTACATGAGTGCCGAGGATGTAAGGAATGGCCCTCCTGTGATCCAGACCTTTTTGTGACTTGTTGAGGTTTCTTCCTGGGATTATTGAGACTGTCTTTATCGAAGTGGATTTTCTTCTCAGCCCTCTAGCCTGGACTGGTGTGCTGGCTTGGTGTCCATTCTGACCCAGCAGTTTATCTCCATCTACAAGCCTGGTGAGAGCGTTGGCTTGGTGACTGTGACCAGTAAGAGTTGTTTACCAAATTTCAACCTGGTTTCCACTCGTGAGAGGAGCAGGATACCTTTTGGCTGAACCTGCGCTTTGTGAATAAACTACGATTTGGACTTTGTGAGTATTAAGATCTCTACTGGAAGCTCGCAGTCTGAGTGCCTTCTCTTTTCCATTCTGAGACTCTGGGCTGGTTATCTCTGGCTCGCTTACCTGGACTTGGATTATCTGCTAGTCTAACTTAGTTTATGAGTTTCATGTACTGTTTTGCATCTAACATGTTTTGACTGTTTCTCCTTTTGGAGAGAGCACTTTTTCACAACACATTGCACTTTATTGAGATTCTCCCTTTTTATTTATATTTTGTTTTAGTTATTCTAAGGTGTGAGTGGAGTGTGCTTTGGCACTTTAAAAATCTAATGCATTTGGTTGGGTTATTTTGGGGGAGGGGTAGTTTTGATATTTAGTTATTTTATGTGTGTGTGTGTGTGTGTAGTGTGTGGTACTGAGTTTTTTGTAGAGTGTGTTTGTGGGTTGTGTATTTTGGGTTAGGGATTACGTAGTCAGGAGGGATGTGTCTGGGAAGGTATGAGGGCCTGGGGCGGCTAGGATAGTGTATGGGGCATCCCAGCTGCTCAATCTATGGCCTTTTTTCAGCCTCCCAGTGTCTGTTACTACAGCAAGGTGCTGTAGGGAAGTTGGAATACGGAGGAACCACATGATTTGATCAGGTTGGGGTACCCCATGCACTGCAGCTGGTGGTAGGATCGAAGTAGTGGGGTGCAGAAGGTGCCCTGGGATTAGATGGGTCCTAGGGAGAGGCAAAACGTGTTTAGTTCCTGTCACCAGGATTCCCACCAGACCGAGTGGGCAGGTAACCAGAGGGGCTGCACTGTCCACCAATCCCCTGAGGGTGGTGCTTTGCAATGCCAGATCGGTCAGAAACAAGACTGCAATTATAGAGGACTTGGTTTCTTTGGTCGATCTGGCTTGCATCATAAAGACCTGAATTGGTGATGATGCTGGCCCAGTTTTAGAGGCCGCCATCCCGACCAGGTATACCATAGTGCACTGCTCCAGAGCAGAATACAGGGGCGGGGGGGGGGTAGCCATCTGTTTTAGATCTGAGCTAGGCTTCACCCTGCAGCCAGTGAGAGCACCACATTCATTTGAATGTGTGGCCATCTGTGAGGGTCCGGGTGCAGGTTGCCTGATTCTCCTGATTTACCGCCCTTCTGGGGCAGTGGGAGATTTCCTGTAAGAGGTGGCCGATTTTGTCATTGGGGAAACATTGGAGGCCCCCAGATGTTTAGTGCTGGGGGACTTCAATGTTTGGGCCGATGAATCTTTTCAGCTTGATTACAGCTTCCTCCAGATGATGTCATCTCTGGGCCTTGTGCAACGAGTTTCCTCCGTGATCCAACAGGGTGGCCACATGTTGGACCTGGTGTTCTCACTGGGGCTTGAGATCAATAATCTCAGGATTGATCAGGTTGTTTTGTCCGATCATTGCACGTGAAGTTCGTGTTCGTGGCCCCCCTTGACAGCCGTCGCTCTGCAGAGATGGTCAGCTATCGCCCTTTGAGGGGGTTGACCCCTGAGGGTTTCTTGGCGGTGGCTGACCTATCTAGTGTGGACAGTGCATGCACTGGGGGTGTGTGCGTGGCAGTTGATGCCTATAATAAGGTGCTGTCTGGTGCACTTGACTCCCTCGCACCAGTCCATGTATGACCCAGGTCTTCTCACTTGAGGTCCCCTTGGTATGATGGGGAGCTCAAGGCAATGAAGATTTTGGGTCAGAGATTAGAGCTCTGCTGGCAGAAGTCTGGCCTGGAGGTAGACAAACTGGCCCTACGTGTGCACTACAGTGCATACCAGAAGGCAATCAACCGTAAGAAGGCAGAATTCCTGTCCAGGGAGATTGCTGCCGGGAGGAACCAACCAACTGTGTTCTTAAGGACTGTGGACAGGCTTCTCCATCCTTCCTGTCTACAGTCAAAGGTAGCCTTTTTGAATGCATTGTGCAAGGAGTTTGCTCATTTCTTCTCGGACAGGGCATCTGCCATTAGGCAGGGGGTTCCACCAGTGGGCCAGAGTTTGGCTGACAGTGGTCACCATGAGCGACCAGAGAGCACTCCACCTGGTTGGGGTGAGGTTAGACTGGTGGAGGTGGCTGAGGTCACTGAGATTTCTTCCAAGCTTCGGCACACCTGTTGTGAACTGGACCCGGTGCCAACTTGTTTCCTAATGAGATGTGTTGATTCCGTTGGCCCAGTGTTTGCCTCGATTGCTTCAGCTTGAGGAGCATCTCATGGCCCATGATCTATATGAGCCACTCCAGTCTGGGTTTTGTGTGAGGCATAGCACAGAAACTGTGCTAGTTCAGGTGCATAATGACCTCCTTAGGGCTAGAGATCGAGGGGAGGGGACAGTTCTTGTTCTCCTTGATCTCTCTTCAGCATTTGACACGGTGGACCATCAAGTGTTACTTGACCACCTAAGGGAATTCTGTGGACTTGCTGGCACTGTCATCTGCTGGTTTGAGTCTTTTTTATCCAACAGTAGGCAGAGGGTAGTGATGGGAAATTTCTCCTCCACCCTTGGCCACCTGTCATGCGGAGTTCCCCAGGGTTCGGGCTTGTCACCGATGTTGTTTGCCATGTATATGCTGCCAGTGGGAGAGCTCATTAGGAAGTACAGTCTGAGTTTTCATTGCTATGCTGATGATACCCAGCTGTATCTCTCCTTTGCCCCTGGAACATCTTGCGCAGTGGAAGTGCTTAACAGCTGCCTCGCTGAGATCAACGATTGAATAGCCTCGAGCTGGTTGCAACTGAACCCCAATAAGATGGATGTACTGGTGGAGGAGTCGAACAGAGGGTGTGATAGGTTGGCCTCTGGTGCAGAGACAGGGCTTTTTCTTGGCTCTGTACCATTGAAAGCCTCCTCTAGGTTGCGTGATCTGGGTGTTATTCTTGACAGCGGATTGATACTTGCGTTTCAGGTGGTGTCCATTGTCCGTACCAGTCTTTATCATCTGAGGAATATTGCCAGGATAAAGCCCCTAGTTCCGCCGCTGGACCTCCCCACCTTGGTGCATACCTTTGTGACATCCAGGCTTGACTACTGTAATGCGCTGTTTCTCAGGGTCTCTGGGGGTACCCTATGCTGACTGCAGCTGGTGCAGAATGCGGCAGTGAGGCTGTTGACATGATGGCCTAAATACTGTCACATCACTCCGGTGCTGTGTCAACTGCACTGGCTGCCGGTTAGGTGGAGGGTCCTCTTCAAGGTGGGTTTGCTCACTTTTAAGGCCCTACATGGCCTGGGCCCTGGTTACCTGAAGGATGTTTTTACACCTGCTGTCTTGGTCCACTCCCTCCGCTTCTCCTCTAGGGGCCTCCTGGCGATTCCCAGGATGAGGTTAAAAACAGCTGGTGATAGAGCATTTGGTGTCGCCGCCCCCATCCTGCGGAATTTGCTTTCTTCAGCTGTAAGGGAGGCACCTTCTGTGGAGGTATTTAAAGCCTGCCCCAAGGCTTTCCTGTATAATCAGGCCTTCCCAGACTGTGTTTTATAGCCCTTACCTGTTTTCAGAATTTTATGTTTAAGTTAGCCTTTGGCTATTTTGAGTTTAGTTGCAAATGTTGAGGGTAGTATTTATACAAAATCTTGTTTTAATTGCAGAAATATTGTATATTTATGTTCAATAGCATGTTGTTTATGTATTTATTATGATTTGTAGTATGAAAGTTTAATATGTTCGGTGCCCAGAGCCTCCGGGATGGGTGTTTTCTTAAATAAAATATGCCTTGCCTTGCCTCTATGTTGTCATGACCAGCAGCAGTATGGGGGAGAGGCCAGCAAGGAGTCTTTGAGTTTCACTGATGGAGACGGCCTAAAAGTAAAAGGGAGGTTGGGGAGTCATCCCAGACTGAAGCCTACAGGAGGGGCTTGGTTTCTTAAGAGCGGGGAACTAGGAGGATTAGGCAGACAGATCCAAGAACTGGGAATTAAATGCATTTGTGATTGTCAAGGCTTTGTTATAGCTGACCCCGCCAATCAGCATAACGGTGACATAGGCTCTGGAGGAACCACTTACAATATTCTTGATGTTACGCCAGAAGCTCCTTGGGTCCCTAGTTGATAACAAGGTGGATTTACAAAATTCACTCTTGACAGAGCGGATGGCTCTTTTACACGTGTATCTGAGCTGTCTATATTCCTGGAAGGCAGACATATCGTGGGAGTCCTTGAATTGAGCCCAGCATTTATCCCTTAACTTCATAAAGGAAAATAAGCCACCATGTAGCCATTTGGTGACAGTGCCCCTCACTCTCCTTTTAGTGAGAGGGGCATCTTTATCTTGCAGGGGTGTGAATATTGCAATAAAGTTGTCAAGGGCAGCTGAGGGTTTGTTTGTCGCTAAGACCACGGACCAGTCTGTTCGTAGCAGATCAGCATGGTAGGCTTCGATGTTAAATTTGGAGAAGTCCCTCATTTGGCTCACTTTGCAGGGAATTTTAGGTGGGGAGGCTCTCCAAATACAGTAGGTGGGTGAGTGTGATCAGAGATAGCGTCTGGGAAAATACCAGATGAGACAATCTCTTCGGGTCTATTGGTCAGTATCCAGTTTAGGAGGGTTCCTTTCACCCCAGAGGAAGATAGCCTAGTTGGCTCAGCAATAAGTTGGCAGAGAGCAAGGCCTGACAACAAGGGTTCATATTGTTTGACATTACAGCCTATTCAGTTTAGACTGAAGTCACCAAACACTAATAGTTCATTTGAACACACCTTAGAACTGAGTCTGTCAAGGAGGAAGGAGAGTCCTTGCATGCCACCTTTGGGAGGGTTATAGGCACAGACCAGGTGCAGCTTTTTTGAGTTACCTAGTAAGAGTAGGGCATGAGGAAACTCACAGGTAGAGGATGGAGTGGATAGGTGTGATATGACTGACACATAAAGGTGAGCCTTATAGTAGAGTAGCAGGCCACCCCCATGTTTTTTTCCCAGCACGGTCCTGCCTGATTAAGTTGTACCTCAAAAGGCACATGCAGAATCTGGGGTGGCAGGTTTAAGCCATGTTTCCATGACCCCCAGTATATCTGGGCTGTAGTGAACAACCCAAACTGATAGCTCGGCGAGATTAGGTAGGAGGCTATGGACATTCTGATGGGCAATGTTTATACCCTTAGAGGTTAGCCATGGGAGGGCAGACTGGGAGGTAGATGAGGCAGCAGGGGGCCCAGGGTTAAGTTCAATACATCCGGCCAGTAAAATGAGTAACAGCAGAAATAAAGTGAGGCAAGGTAGTACGCTTCATTTCCTGTTGGACTTGGGCCTGAGGATGGAGCGTTTGAAGAGGTAGGTAGTATAAGAGAGAGTCTGGCATTTCAGACCCTAGATAGGACAGAGGCACAACTGCTTAGCAGCTAGGAGGTTAGAGAAGGAATAGTCATCCTCTGAAGGGTAGCGGTTAGATTCCAGAGGGGGATGCAGGTAGGGGAAGAGTGGACACTAGGAATAACAGTAATAGCTGGGAGGCAGTGGTACAGGCTAAGCAAGGCCACATTGCAGCCTTGGAGCCAGTGACAGCAGAGCAACTGCCCTGGGATGACATCCTGCCTGGTGACCCACACAAAGGGAAAGGAGTGCCCATCCGAATATAACTAGAGCTCAAAACAGTAACTGCTGTTATGGGGCTAAGTAAGGAGAGAGGGAATTTGCACATACACTTAGCATAACTTTATAAGGAACTTTAATTCCCCAAACACTGGACTACCCACAATGGCAGGAGCCCTGGCACATAAAAATTATACTGATGATACAGGCCCATTTTGAATCACAGAAATACATAGCAGTTGAAGTACCCTGTAGTCTAATCCCTCCAGTAGTGTAATTCAAAAATAGTGTACAGCCCCAATAGACTGATCCCACTTATGATAAGACTTAACAGTGAGGCAAGACTTTAACCAGAGGTAGAGATCTGTAAACCTGGAAACAGTAGAGGTATAGGGATATCACTAAGAATAATACAATCGTTCACAGTGTAGTACACACATTAAAAGCTACAGTACACCTGTCAGGGGAATGACCACTACCAATCCTAACCCTCGGGGCAGAGCAATAGCCCATTTAATATGTAGCGGTGGTGGGGGAGGGTCAGTGGGAATAAAGGCCAGGCTCCAGTCCCAGACAAGGTGGGTTAGCTCCGTGGAGCTTCCGACCCACCCGGCATAATCCTTCAATGGAATGAGCTCCAAGAAGCTTTGGTACACAGGGCAAAAGCAGAAATTGCAACTCCAATGAGTTATTAGGAAAAAAATCCCTCATTGTCCTCATGGTGCGCTGGTGAGCTCTTACAGCTGCAGTGGAGAAGAAACGGACCCTTAAATAGGGCAGCAAGACAGGAGATCCTGGCTCCTTTTTTTTTACTTTTAAAAAGTCAGGCTGCAGTCCCAGACAAGGTGGGTTAGCTCCATGGAGCTTCTGACCAACCGGGCACAGTTCTTTGATGTAACGAGCTTTGAGGAGCTCCGGTGCACAGGGCAAAAGCATAAATTGCAGCTCTGATGAGCTGTAGGGAAGAAAAATCCTTTGTTGTCCTCACAGAGCACTGGTGAGCTCTTACAGCTGCAGTGGAGAAGAAACAGCCCCTTAAACAGGGCAGCAGGACAGGAGATCTTGGCACCCCTTTTTTTTTTGTATTTTAATTTTAAAAAGTCAGGCTCCGATCCCAGACAAGGTTACTAGTGGCATTTGGTATTACCTTGGAGGAGACTGCCACCCGAAGTCCTTGTGGTCAAGGTCAGGAGCCATTACTATGCTGCATGAGCCTGGGGTAGGGGGCCAGCTGGGGAATCTGGGAACAAAAATGGAAAATATGGGACATTTGGCACCCTTAAGAAAATAACATACTTTCAATGTTTTGATGAATAGAGTATGGGGTTAGTAGTGCTTATGTAACTGTAGTTTACTTTTTTGGCTTTTCTCTATTCCCACCCTTGGTAGGTAAGCTGGGTAGTGAGTACGGAATAGAAAGCCCAGCACCAAGGGTGAGTAGAGTGCTGGAAAAGGAAGAGGTAGGGGTGGATGGTGGGTGTTTCGCAATGCACTAAGCAGGGAACTGCTGTGCTAGGCTGGCCCTTATAGGAATGAGGGAAGAGCTATTTCCCCACATTCAACTTTGGGCTTTAGCCCTCCCATTTAATGTTTTGGCAAATAGAGTATGGGGTTAGCAGTGCTTATATAACTGTAGTTTACTTTTTGGCTTTTCTCTATTCACACCCTTGGTAGGTAATCCGGGCAGTGAGTAAGGAATAGAAAGCCCAAAAGATTACCTCCTCCAACTCACAGAGAGTATGACCAGTAGCACGCAGGAGAGGAAAAAAACCCAGGTGGGGGAAACCTCTGAGGACTCATGGCTACTGACCCTCCTATCCTCCAGGCAAACTAAAAGGAGATGATCCTAGGTTCTGCAACCATATTCTAATTTCTGAGTAAGGTGAGCTGATTGTAGAGATGATGTTCCATCTTCAGACTCTGTTGGATGATGTGGTGAGGAAGGTCGATTCTGAGGTTGAAGAGGCAGGTCCAGTCTGAAGGAATGTCTGGATCCTGAATATGGATTAAGTCCAGCTGAAAAGGGGTGAACATGATCTATGATTCCAATGTGATATTGGATAATATTTGACTGGGTACAAAGCCAATGCAAGCACGAAGAACATGTATTAATTAAATGAGCTGCCAGACTCTGAACTGTGGGAAGTATGGTGGGTTATGAAATCCTTAAAGTAATCTGCCAGACTTTGTAGAGGGTACAGACCAGATAAAGTGCATAGTTCCTTGTAGAGTGGTAAGTGATTATGATATTTGCATTGTTCTTGAAGGAGTTTAATCTCGGTACTGAATGAGAAAATGAAAGAACTGAAAAGGCTAAACAGTGGAGTAGTAGAGGCTTGACATTCAGATTAGGGTCTCAAGGCTTGGAGTTTAGCAAAGTGCAATTTTTCACTACGAAGGCATCTGGAGCTGATCAAGGATTTGGACAAAAAATTTGGGTACATGGTGGTAGGGGGTAACGTAAAAGATTTCAGACCAATGAAGAAAGGGTAGTATATGTTGTAGAGATGGTAATTGAATATCACTGAGACTAACTGGAAAGTTCAGTATGATGAGTTAGAGGGTTGAATAGTTATTGTTGCTATAATGAGATTTACATAGGCTCATATTCAGGAAGGACTGCTAGTGCAAGATGGTGGATATGGGAATTGCTGTGGCTTAATCATCTATGTCAGGAGCTTAAGTGGCTATGGTGATTTTGCTTTGCTGGTGGATCCAGTGTCTGAATGCTGAGGGGAGCCCGAGAACGGGTCTTGCATGAGTCTATAGACTGATGTGACAAAGGGAAGTTGAGAGATAGCACAGAATGCAATGGGTGCCTAACATGCTTGGCCAGGTACAGGACTGTAGTGGGGCCTAACTGGGTTAGAGAGTTGGCCAGGTCGGTTGCGGATGTACAGATTGAGGAATCAATGGAATCCTGCTCTCAGTGGTGGTATACGCTGGAGGGAATATGGGAGGTAGATCCTGATGGATGAGCTAGAAAGACCACTGAATAGGTAGCTGGCATGATTTAGGGTAACATGACAAAGAGTTGTAGATAACTTTATGAATTATGGTGATGTCCAGGGGTCAGAAGCTTGGATAGAGTAACTTTAGTAAGATAGTTAGGCACCAGATATCCAATGATACGTGTTCTGGGATAGTAGCTGGAGAAGGTCTTAAGAACATCCCATAGCTTAGTCAGAGAATACAAATTGAATAACATGATCAGAGTCAGCAATTTTAGGATAAGAGTATGAGAGAAAGGTTTAATGGATGATGCCAGTACTGCTATGAGGTATCCTGCAGGTCCCATTATTCTTAACAGTGATGGTTATTATGGAGTTGGTACATCTCAGAAGGAATGAGGGATACGTTTCCAGGTAAGAAGATAGGAGTGAAGGAGACTCCATTAAATCTTGGATGCTGTGAAGACATTAGTAGGTAGTAATGTCCATACTGTTTGAATTAATAGAAAATCTAAGGAAACATCCTGCTGTGTTGGTTGGGTGGTGAGATCTTGTATAGTCTAGATGAAAAGAATTCCTGGATTGGGTCCTGGGGAGGCTATTGGGAAGTACTATAGCCATAAGAGTCTATAGAGCAATCTGTCCAAGGGATGTTGCTAGAAGAAGGTTTCCTTAGGTGAGATTAATAGGTACTCCGTAGAGTGTTAGAAGGGAGCTGTTACGATGGCCAAGGTAGAAGTATGAGACAGGTGAACGGGTAGGAGTAGTTGATCAGGCAGGGATGCTGGATGTCGTTGGTTGTAGGAATGCCCAAAAAGTGACACAGCAAACGTACAGGAGCTCTGAGCTGCAAGGGTGGCAATGAGGAAAGCAGCAGTCCCAGGATGGAGGGAAAAGTCCAAGCAGAAGTCCACTGATGGAAGGACAGAGCTGAAAAAGAATACGGCTGAGGCCGAGCTATACACAGACATCGGCTGGTGTAGCGAAGGTATGGGACTGGGGCAAGTGCCACAGCATACCAGAATAGAATGCTAGATAGCTGAATCATGCCTCAGTAGGAGATCCATGTTAAACCAAGAAGGGTATCCAGGCACAAGGTGCTGTGAAGATGAGGTGCGAGGGTCCCACCTCCGAAGGAGATGGTGAACTGGAACAGTTGGTAGCAAGGTGCTGCAGTAATGAGGAATGGGTTCCCACCACCAAAGGAGATTGAAAACTGGAATTGCAGACAGGAAAAGCACTGTAATGGTTGCTGGAAGACCACTGAACAGGATAAGGGGAGTATCGGGGAAAACTTGTAGAAGGCTTCAGGCACATATCCTTGAGGCTGAGCAAATGGCACACATCCAGCAGGAGCAAGGGGAATATAGGCAGACACATCCGAGAGAAAGGCAATAGGGAAACTGAATCATCTGGAGTAACAAGGAGGGAGGAGATGGCAGCAGGGAGCTGAAGGTCTGGAGATTGGAGGAGAGTGAGCCAGAAGGTGAGCCACAACAACAATGCACAGGAACACATGAGGAGGTGGAAGGCAAGTAGCAAGGAAGTCCAGGAGTCCGATGGAGTGAGTGGAGATGAAGACTGAACAAGCAGGCAGGGTCCAAATCCAGAACATGAGGAAGCCAAATGTGGGGACAAGTCCATGGAGTCCATGCAGGTATAAGATGTAGCTGGGTGAAGTAGGACAGTAAGGCAAATGGGGTATAGAGGTCCCGCTCCCAAAGGGAATGCGGCAACTGGATATAAGGTATAGAAAGCAGGAGGTTGAAACAGGAGATTGAAAACACAAACTCCCATCCCTGGTAGTCGGGGTGAGTTAACTGTCACTCAGTGCCATGCCAGGTACAGTTAGGGATGGAGACTGGGAGAAGGTGGAATGATATATAATTGGTTGAAATTGCAGTTGAGGAAATATGCTCCCATCCCTGGTAGACTGGGCAAGCCCACCTTCACTCGATACTGTAGAAGGCAGAGTTAGGGATGGAGGATGTCAGGGTGCTGGTATGACTGGTAGTTGAATTGTGAAAAAGTCCAGTGGGGTAAAATGGTAGAAGGATTGAAACAGACTCCTATCCCTGGCAGACATGGAAAGCCCACCTATGCTCAATGCCTCAGAAGAAAGAGTTAGGGATGGAGACCGGAAAACTGCTGGTAAAGGCTGAGTGAGGAAAGGGCAGCCAACGGCTGTGAAGCAAAGGGGAATAAATGGAAGGGAGTGGGACAAAGGGAATGCAGGTAAGGAACAGGAGGAGGACAAGCATAAAGGGATAAAATGGACAAAACATATGAATGGTGAATAGCGAGCAACGCTGCATAGTATATGGAAACAAGTGAAGGAACAACACAGAATGGACAAAGGGAACACAATATGGGGGATCTAGAGGGGAGGTAAGATTGTGCAGGATCCCAAACAGCAATGGCAGAGTAGGCAGGTAATGATGAGGGCTGGAAAGGTAGAAAGTATGATGGGTACAACAGGGTAAAGTTAGAAACTACAGGCTGAATGTTTGGAAGGTATATGCAGTGGGGCTGCAGCGAGTAGGATAAAGAACCAAGGCAATCAACTGTATGCAAATTCATGGAATCCTAACTGCTTATCCTCACCAGTTAAGAAAGATGAGAACAATGCGAATTGTAAAAACTGTATAGAGAGTATAGCCATTGTGCGATGCATCCGGTAAATGAGGGAGCTGACAAATTAAACAAAAGTGGATCAGGGAAGTAAAAGCATACGAGAGGCCAGGTAGTAATCTGAGGGCCGAGAAGTGTCCACTGGTGTTTGCTGATGGGAGTTTCACAGGGCATGCTGTAAATGGCTCCATCGGCCTCTCACCGGGGGGGGTGAGTTGCTGACAGCCCCCAAGAGGGTGGGGCTAGGAGGGCTGTCCACCAAACATGGGAAGGGGCGGTCTCCCCGAGCTAGTGGCCCTATCAGAGGAACCCCTCAGAGAGGGCTGGCCCTGACAGCTTCTGCAAGGAGAGGCATTGCAGGGTTTTTAAGGAGCAGTCCCGGGGCATTTTGCCCTCCTGGAACTGCTCCTCTCCACAAAGTTTTTTGTTTATCCTGCAGTTTTCTTCTGCAGTTTTCGGGCATTTTTTGGCGGGCAGTCTGTTTCATCCTTAGTGCACCTGTCGCCCGCCGGCACAGCTTCGGTTTCCCGGTGGCAATTTCTGTGTGTTAGCATCTTTCCTTAGGCATCATTTCGGGCAGGTAAGTGTTTTCATCTCTTTTTCCACTCTAGCTCAAGTTTTTGGGCCAGCAAGCAGGGCACGTCCTCCCTCCTGTGGGATAGCATTCAAGCAGGCTTCCTGCTGGCTTAGCCGCCCAGCCTTAATTTTCTCTTGCTTTGGCCCTTTTTCCTGTGGTGCAGCTGGAAGCATCGGGTCCCCAGAATTTAATTTGTTCCCCTTATCATTTCATGCCTTTTCATGTTAAGTGCCTGGGTTTGGGGCCGTGGTCGTTTGCCCACCCCTTCCCCGCTGGCCTGATATGCCACGTGTATCACCTCTCGTGGTCGCCCCCCTTGTTCTTCCTAGGCTCCGCTTTTCTCTCTTCTCCCCCCCCATTTTGCATGACTTTCCAGTCGCTCCCCTTCCCACCTGGTCAGTTTTGTTCCTTGCTCTCTCAGGGTCCCCCCCACCTGCCTGGCCATGTGGCGCCTCGGCATTTTCGCTATTCCTCGGTGCTCCCTGTTGGCTTTTGGCTCGGCCTCCTCTCCATGCTGCCCCACCCTCTAGCTCCTTTCTTGCCTTCACCCTTTCCTCAAAAAAGTGGCAGTTATTTTCTTTTTGGTCAGCTGGGGAGTTTAGTGTGTGGAGAAATTAATTTTCGTCCATCCGCACTTTCAGCCTTTTGAACCCCCCTTTTCATATATTTCTAATAGTGCCCTGTAATTTTAGTTTAATTCCTAGAACTTTAGTTTCTGCTGTATTTTAGCAAATGCTTTTAATAGGAGCAAATTCATTTTATGTCGGTTCTCCCCTGTATTCCCGTAGTGGGGGTTGTGGCTCCCCCCCAGTAGTATTTTCTATTAAGAGCTTTAGTTCTTGCCTTTTAAAATATTATTCATCTCCCTTGAGCGAACTTTATTTCTGTTAACCCTGCTTTTCCAAGGGTGGTGGGGGGGGGATGGTTTCAATGCTGAGCTGAGTTGCAGATGGTTGTTTTAATAATTTGTTCAAGCTGCTATTTCGTATGCCTCCTAGTTCCCTCCTGGGGGTGTATGCATTGTCTCAGTGCGCGTGGCATTGCTAGTATTCTCTGTACTGTAATCCCCAGAAATAAGAAACAGGGGCTCTGTGTGCCCACCTATGTAATACTTTTTTTTTTTTGGTTTTTCATTGCCCACTCTGCTCCCCCCGCCCTCCTCACCCCATTTTTGTCTGGTTTCCATACAGTTTCTCACTCATGTAGTTTCTGTTTGTGTGGGCCCGGCCATTATAATATCTGTTTTGTTTTCTCCTATTATAGTATTTTTACAATAATGGCATGTATGGTGTCCTACACATGACATGGGGGGGGGCAGTGAGAGGGGAATTTAGTATTAGCAGGGTTGGATAGAACAATGGGGGGGTGGGTTGTTGGTTATTTTGCATGTTACAGGACACAAAATCTCCAGACCTTGAATTTAATTTGAATCACTACCAGGGTTTGAACTTTGGTCTCAAATATAGTGTTTTTTATTTTTTTTTGGCCCTCTCCTGTGTGAAAATTCCAAAAGAATTCCCTCCAGCTGGGCCCCACATCAAGAAACGTTTTCCTTCCAAAACTCTCAAATGTAAGAAGGGGGTTCCCTGGCTAGGCAATTCCCTCTTTGTTGTGCTTGGCTGGTGGCTGTAGGATTACAGAGCAGTATAGTTGAGAGTAGTTCTGGAAAAGTTGGTTAGATGGTTAAAATGGTAGAGGCCAAGTGAAGTGGGCAGGAATAACGAATGTTTTTGTCTCAATAGGTATCGCCTCGCTGAATACCACTTTGCCCCTTACAATCAATAGCTAAAATGGTCGAATCACAGAATAGTCAGGTTCTGGACAGCCAGACCCCCCCCAAATCTCCACACCAGCACAGGGTTCCGGTCAAGACCTTTCTGGGCTAGGAAGCCAGACACAATCTGTGGAACAGGCTATCCCTGCACAAGGGTAAGAGCAAGCATTCCGCGAGGGCCTGCAATGCCTAAAGGACATTGGGGGGTTGGATTGGCTGACTGCCGTATCCAGGCTGGGACCAGAACTACTAGTTGCCCGTCCAGGCGGGCAACAGCTAACTGTGGCAGACCCTCCCACCATAGTAGAACACAGGCTGCAAGAACTGGCTGAGGAGGAGGGACATTAGCCCAGGCGTAGCCAGCCATCGGCCCGATTATTGGAATCTGTGGTGCAGAAAAAATCTGTTACTAAAAAGGGGCAGGGCAGGCAGAGAAAGCGTAAGGTGCAACCAGTGGCAGAGGCAGGCAAAAAGCATGCTGAGAAAAAACAGAGCAGAGTCGAGGAGAACACATCTGTGGTCCAACCCAGGGCAGCGAATGAAGAAATGGAAAATCCCCCCAGTGGTAACGGTGGTCCAGCCACAGATTGGTGAGTATAAGGGAGATCAGGACAGTGATGTGTCAGTAGAATTGGTGTGGTCTGATTCTGATAGCGAGGATGAGCAATCCAGTGACAGCCAGGAATGGCTGCCATTGGAATCTGCAACGGAAGAAACAAAATATAAAAATGGAGAAAGAACCTTGAAGACATGGCTAAGGCCACAAAGGTAAGAGAACGGGAACAAAAGAGGGCCAGGCGCATGGGAGACAGGATTGGGGGCCGTGGTCAGAAAATGGTTTTGGAAAAAACACAGGGAGATCAGCAGGGGACAAAAGGTAAGCAGCCAGGTAGGGCAGCAGGGGGCTCCAGGGATCATTTCGGTGCCAGTGATGCCAGGGCACCAAACATGGCAGCATAACCCCTTCATGTAGCCATTTATGTATGGGTGGGCCAGGCAATATGCCCATCTCTTGGGCAGCGATGAATCCTTGGGGCCCCTTCATTCCCGGTTTCCCAACAACCCAGCAGGGTGGAATGACCAACCCCATCTCAGGGTCTCGGGCACTTCCGGCCAATGAGCCTGGCGAGAGTACTTCTCTGGGTCTAGCGGGATGCGAGGCACTGGGGCCAATGGATAACTATGGGTTCAGGGCACGCCAGTGGGCCGAGCCTGCTGCAGTAGGATACCATGCCCCATTAGACAGACTAGGGGGGATGGAACAAAGGGTTACAGAGTCCAACAGACTAGGGGAAGAGAAAGCCCATCAAGTCACCTAGGATGTGGATGGCAGATCACCACAGGGGTCAAAGCTCGGTTGACCCAGCCTCCCCAGTCCATTGTTTCCCAAGGGGCTACAGCAGAAAGGGGTAACGCACAAGGGGCAGCAGTTCAGTTAGGGACAGGTGCTGGGCCTTCAACAATACCCCGCTTCGGCAGGGCAGCCATAAGCTTCGTGCTACCTACCTTATGGAACGATCTACAAAAAACCCTCAAATTAAGCACTGTAATCAGTATAAATGCCTTCAAGATGCTTTATTTCTGTACAATCAGAGAAGTAAGTAACTGCTTCACCCACTCAGACCCAGTACCGGTGTCTGCACTGGTATATAGCCATGCCTAGACCCAGTTTTAAGTACTGACCCCCCAACTTGCTCCTCACGAGCCTAATTGTCCTCTCTCTTATCCTCCTATCTTATCAACACTAGGCCTGTCCATCCCCTTATCCTTCCTTTCCCAACCTTGGATAGGAGCTCACTACTCCTGGGTTGTGACATCCTACCATGCCCTGTACTTTATAGCATTCAATCCCGGGGCTCACACATACTCCTTTTCTCCATCCACCTTCTCTACATCCCGTTTTACCAACTCCTCTCTGTGCGCCGTGCCCTCCTAGCCTTTCTCCCCCTACCTCCCTCCCTTTCCCCCCTACCTTCGCCTCTACCTGGTGTATATATATTTTTTTTTTCTTCTTCTTCCGATACTTCCTCCTGCAACCTTAGATAACCTGCTTTATCTTCCTATAGACACTTCTATGTATGTAAATACCCTGTAATCTGTACAATATCTGTATAATTCTATGTACATATGAACTTCTTTTTCTTCCTCTCTGTAAACAGTATTATCTGTATTGCCTTGTAAATACCTGTGTTGACCTGTATATACTGTACAATTGTTCATGCTCCACCCAGGTCCATCTTGCAAATGAGCTTCTGCTCAATGATGAACACCTGGTTAAATAAAGACTTGATTGATTGATTGATTGATTGAATACAACATCCTCCAGCTAACAAAGAAAGTTTGACACCAGGCTTACAAGCGCGGTAAACTGTAACCTCTCAAATGGGTACCGCTCCCAATACTACAACGGGTGACAATTCAACCAGCTCAATAACAACATCACCGGAGTGCTGGGCATATGCCAGGGTGGAAGACCCATTGGGGGACCACTTATCCGACGCTGTCAGGGAAAAAATTTGGAAAGGGGAATTTATAGATATGTTCTCCTTATTACACAGAGAGATCCCAGAAGTGAATGATGAGAAAAAGAACAAACAAGAGAGGCCAAGGAAGCCGAAGGTGCCTTTCACATTTGAGAATTGGGCAGTAGCATTTGACATATTTATGCTCATTTACGGGATGAAACACCCAGACAAGCTAATTGCTCTTCTTAAATACAGGGATACCATAAAATTTGCACATCTGTCCTTTGATGGATATGTGTGGCTAAAATACGATGAGCAATTTCACCTAAAATTATCTAGGCAACCCAATCTCAAATGGGAAAACACGCACATAGACCTCTGGGTCTGTTATATGACTCCTGGCTGCCCCAATATGGTAACCCACACAGATAGTGGTCACGTTATTGCCAGACAAACAGAGGGGAGAGTACAAGAAAGAGCAGAGGAAGGGGATAGGGAGGAAGCCTTATTATGACTACAACAAAGGAAAATGTTTTCGTTCCTTTTGTAAATACGGGCATATCTGCAAACAGTGCAGAGGGGAGCACAAGATTTCAGAATGCACCCAACAATCCTCCAAGAAACCAAGCAATGAAGGAACAGGTAGTGAAAAAGGAAAGGGGTCTGGGAAGTTTAGCTAATTCACCAGTATGGTTAGACCGGATGGACCCCTGGCTCAACTGCTACCCAGACAGAACAATGGCAAAATACATACATGTCGGTTTCAAGCATGGTTTTAAGATACCATACAAGGGGCCAAAGGTGGAAACCACAGCTCGAAACCTCAAATCTGCAAACTCACTCCCCAATATCCTAGAGATGAAAATCGCCAAGGAAGTAGAGTCAGGCAGGGTGGCGGGACCATTTGATTACCCCCCAGTTCACAACCTCAGGGTATCCCCATTGAGGCTGGTCCCCAAGAAGGCAGAAGGGGAATACAGGCTGATTCATCACCTGTCCTACCAGAAAGGCGCTTCAGTGAATGACTTCATCAACCCAGAGGATTGCACAGTACAATACACAACTTTCGATGTGGCACTGCGACACATACATGAGCTGGGTCAAGGGGCAATGTTGGCAAAAAGTGACATCATATCAGCATTCGCCTTAAACCGGTACATCAGAGTGATCAGAATCTACTGGGTTTTAAATTTAAAGGGCAATGGTATATAGACAAGGCTATGTCCATGGGATGCTCCGTAAGCTGCGCAGCCTTCGAAGCATTCTCAACCTTCTTGGAGTGGGCCACCAAAAAACACACTCAGAACACGCACATAGTACATTATCTCGATGATTGCGGGTCCCAAGGGCGGAACCACATGTGTAAATATGCTGCGGGGTTTCACCTCACTCATGGGGTATTTTGGTGTTCCGCTAGCGCGGGAAAAAACAGAGGGACCCGCCACCTGCCTCTCCTACCTGGGCATAGAAATAGACTCAGAGGCCATGGTTTCTAGGCTACCACAAGATAAGGTGTCACTTTTGAGCAAACTGTTAAGGAAGATGAGAGGAGCAAAGAAAGTGACCCTACAACAGCTGCAATCTGTTATAGGCCACTTGAATTTTGCATGCCGTGCAATCTGCCCAGGCAGACCATTCCTCAGGTGGATGCCATCAGCCACTGGGGGTGCTCTAAAACCATATCACCACATCAGACTGACGCAGGGCATAAAAGCTGACCTCCAGGTATGGGAACTCTTCCTACAGGATTTTAATGGTATCACCATCTGGCAGATACCGGCAGAACAATTATTGGATCTGCACATGGTAACCGATGCTTCGGGTGGTATTGGCTTTGGGGTATTCTGGCAAGGGGCATGGTTTGCAGAGCGCTGACCACAAGAGTGGGTAGCGAAAGGGCTCACAAAAAACATCACCCTGCTTGAATTGTTCCCTATCATGGTAGCCGTAAGTGTGTGGGGGCACAAAATTCAAAATAAGAAAGTGCTGTTCCACACGGACAACAGAGCGGTAGCAGACATATTAAACTTGCAGATGTCTCGTTCTGAACAGGTGAGGAAGGTTCTGTGGGTCTTTGTGTTATGCTGCCTACGGTACAACATCTCTTTCAAGGCATGTCATTTGCCAGGAAAATAAAATGTTATAGCTGATGCCCTGTCTTGATTTCAGCTCAAGCACTTCAGGCGGCTAGCCCCGTGAGCGGACCCGCTCCGCACACAGATACCGGAAGCAGTGTGGAGACTTGGGAACCAAGATTGCAGCAACTGGTACAGCTCACTGTGGCCCCCTAAACATGGAGGAAGTATGTAGGTAGCTATGAGTCTTTTCAACAATTCTGTGGTCACGAGGTAAGCGTGGAACTGCTCAATACCCAAAGACAAGTTCAAAGCTACATCCTCCATTTAGAAAGCCTGGGAAGATCCTGCAGCTGCTCGCCTCAACTGGCAGGCATTGCATTTCTCCGTAAGTCCGAGGGTTTCCTGACCCAACCAACAGTTTAATTACAAAGAAAATGGTACAAGGCTTAGCTAGACTTGCAGGGAAAAAGGCGGACACAAGGAAGCCCATAGGACTAGCCGAACTGTCCAGCCTCCTAAGGGCACTGTCAGTCACTTGCAGCTCGGGCTATGAAATAGAGATGTTCAGGGCCCTATACAGTTGTGCATTCTTCGGGGCCTTCCGGGTGTCTGAGTTGGTACCGCAGTCTAACTCAGCAGGTCAGAACACCAATCTCCAGTTCAGTGATTTTGACATCTACCAAGACAGACTGTGTCTTCAGCTGCGAAAATCAAAGACTAACTAGTGTGGCCCCCCCCACCATTATAACACTATTTATGGCTCCTCTGGGGAACGTTTGCCCATGGTCCTCAATGAAGGAGTATGTGGCTGTATGTCCAACAGGACCGGGGCATTAATTTGTACATGGGGATGGAAAAGCTGTCACGAGGCGGCAGTTCACAGCGGTCCTACGTAAAGGGTCTATGGATGGCGGGTATAAACCCCACCTCGTACAACACACATTCATTCAGAATTGGAGCAGCCACTGAGGCAGCCAGGTGTGGGTTAACAGAAGAACAGATAAAAGAGGTCGGCAGATGGGCATCGAAAGCCTATATGGGGTACATTAGACCCCAGCACAACACATCAGGGAGTGACGCTGGAGAACCCAGCACAAGAAGTGATGGAAGCTCAAAGTGATAAAATACTCACGTGTTTGTTTTGTCTTACAGGCATGGCTGCTATAACCCCTCGGATATGGATCGTAGGTCATTCACATGTGAGGGAGGCCTACACATGGGCGATACAATGGCCTTACACAAGACAGCTGGGCATTCCAAGAAGTCGAGTTGTGATTCAATGGGCAGGAAAAGGGGGGATGAAGTGGGGGGGCATTATGTGAAATGATTTTTAGATTAGGCCTACATCATCAACCACTGGTTGCGCTGGTTATCCACTTGGGAGGGAACAACTTGGTCACCCTGGGGGCACCCAGATTAATTGGGGAAATTAAGAGGGGATTGGCCTGCTTAAAACAAGTGTTGCTTCGCACCATTCTGGCATGGACCAGAATCATACCACGCCAGCAGTGGCATGGTGAGTGAAAATCAGGAGCCATGGACAAAGCACGCAGGTCTGTGAATAGGGAGGTGTCCCATTTCGCGGCCTCGCTTGGCATGGAAGTTATCAGGCATTTCCTTATTACCAAGATGGATAAGGGCCTGTATAGCTGGAATGGGGTTCATCTGTCAGACATTGGGAACGACATTTTTAACAATACCTTCAATGATTTTTGTGAGACAGTACTATTTGGGAAAAGTAAGATCCCTTAGGCATTAGTGTGAGATACGTGTTGACACCGTATGTAAGTGGCAGTAATTCATGGCTGACCCTGGGTAAGAGACTCCAGACATAAGAAGAGAAGCTGCAATTGGGTGTCACTGGGGAGAGGCATGACCCTAGGATGGGTATGCTTCAGAGATCTGGGGAGGAAGGCACCCAGGCGGGGCGTGCACAGAAACTCTGGGAGCCAAGATTCCGAGATGGGGAGTGTGGCCCCGGATGGGCATGCTTCTCGTCAAGGGTCTAGGAGGCCCTAAATTCTGGGAAGATGGGGAGGGGAACTGTCTTGAGGGAAGGCACAGCCCTCAATGGGTCTGTTGGACTAAAGGGCCAGAGTTCCCCTTAAATAAGTGGATGAAGGAACCAGGGTTTCAGCAATACATGAATTGTGGCTGCCCAAGGGGTCTTACGGGATGGGATACTTAATGTATATATATTGAAACAGGATGTGATGTATGTATAGTGATGTACATGTATAGATATATTGTAATGTGCATATCCGTCGAATGTAATGTACATATTATGCTGTAGAAACTAAGTATTCCTTGTAATGTAACAATTTTTGATAAGTAAACAGAGCTGCAGCCCTTTTTTATACCAAAGACAGTGTGGTGTGGTGTGTTATTGAATTGCGGGTCCGCTTTGGGCAATGAGTACTATAACAGGGCTGAGTATAGGAAAGCAGGCAACAGGATGCGAAGTGCCTAAAGGCTGGGACACCAGGGAAGCATTGGCGCTCGTGGGGTTGAAGTCCAGGGGCAAACAGGGAAACTGAAGGAAATGAATGAACACAGGTGGGGAGAAAATAGTATCGGAAATGAAGGAAGAAGAGGACCGGGGCCGGCGCTGGAAGTGGAGCACTAAGGGATGATATCAGGCTTCGGAAGCGCTGGTGTCGGGATGGAGCTGCGACCATGGGGAAAAGAAGCCCAAAGAAAAAACAAGGATGGAAGCAAGAGAAGAGACCCAGAGGAGCAGGGGCAGGGTAAGGAGAATCAAGAAGCCAAGGCAGGAGTGGGAAGGAGAACGAACGCAGGGGAGGTGAAAGCACAGGAAGGAGTTGGCCGGAGGGTCGGGGCTCACAACAATGAAACAAACAGAAGGAACAGGCACAAAGACACAAGCAAGGGAGGGACAAGGGAAAGAACAGCAACAGCAGGGAAAAGTGGCTCAGGCTCAGCCCACGAGCCACACAGGAAGCCCAGAATGCATCGGTTCACAATGCACTAAGCGGGGAACTGCCATGGGAGGCTGATCTTTATAGGGATGAGGGATGAGCTATTCCCCCACGTTGAACCTTGGGCTTTACCCGTCCCAGTTCGGTTTTGCACTTATAGCCCTCAGTTCTTGCTATAATAATTATTTGGTCATGTATGTGCTGGATATGCTTCTTTCCTTGATCTGTTTGTTTTTGGGTTTGGATGTGAACTAGTCTTGGTTCCTCGGTGCCTGAACAACAATGTTTACATCATGCTATATTCTAAGGCACTCTGTATGGTTGTACTGTTGGCATTGCTCACTGTGCCACGAGGCACTAAAGTGTATATATTGTGTATATTTTGCCTTCCTGCTGTGCGTTAATTATGTTTTATTTGCTGTATATTACATTATTGCATTGTACCCTTGTACCCTGAAAAAGGGACTGTATTGTCTCAATGGGCCTACCAGGTCACCAAAATTCAAATAAAATAAATAAATAAATATACATTAACAAAAACTATCCCATGATCCCTTTCATGGCATGGCACTGAAGAGGAACTAGGTGACGTTCTCATTGTGTGTTCATTTAATCCCTTCCTCAATTATTATGCCCTGTAGAAGGACAGGACTTATAAAAAAATATGAAATCTGTTGATTAAAATTATAGAAACAACTCACAATTCTACTGCATCTACAGTTTGCAGCAAGATGTCTTGGACTGGACTCGTGTGTAAACCATTTTTTGTTGTGTAGCAGTCTTATATATTTCGCTACAGCTGGGTTTGGCAGAGGGAGCCTGCAGTCTTGCACATTTCCTGCCTAGCTTCTTTTAGTTGAGAATGAAAGAGAAAGAGGTGTGGTGTCATTGCATTAGGCAAGTCTGTACAGGTCAGACAGGAGTTCTTTGTGCATCCACCTGAGCCACCTGGACTACCTGCAGCATTAACTGTTTCACTGACATAAACATTTTGTGCTCCTGAAAGCTGTAATTTAATCTGACTGATGTCACAGTTAGCAAAATGCTTTTTAACAGGTTTTAGCCCAGTCAGGGCTGGCATTTTCTGTTGATTCACTGAGGCGAGACAAAAGGATCACGCGTCCCATTACATTCTGTTCACATTGATCTGTTGCCTGTTAACTCACATCAGTTTTACCTTTCACTGGCATTAGTATGTACTGTAGGACTGAATTTAATCCATGCTGTTTAGACACGCTTCTTGTACTTCGAAAAGACAAAGCAGAATTACCTCCATCTGTAAAGAACACACAGACTACTTAACACCAAAATGTTATGAAGCAGCTGGTTCACACACCTTGTGGGGGCTGTGACATCACTTGGCACAAGAGCAAAGCTTGAGTGGCTCATTGATGTCACAGCACCCATGAGGTGTGTGAATCTGTGAGTTCTTCAAACTTTTTTTTTGGTTTTATATTACTGTAGTAAAGTTAACATGTTTTAAAGCACTTGTCCTTACCTTGTCTTCTTCTCGATGAAGTCCCGATTTTTTTTCTGTGTGTAAAAGTGTTTTTAAGGACTTCAAATGGTGTTTCTTACTGAGTAATTTCTAAAACTGAAAATGCAGTTGAACTAAGCATGCGGCTCTGATTAGCACAGCTGCGACTGCAGCTGAGCTCGCGCTCAACGCTCCTAGTTGTTCTAATGTTCTGAAAAAGTTGTTCGCAATGTATTTTACAAACGAGTTTTCCAGGTCACAGAAAAGAGCATGCTGTCCCCCACATTCGGAGCTGGAGAAGCCTGTAGCATTGTGCCAAAAATAGCACACCACCAGCTCTGAGTTATATGCAGCCAGTTTAAACAGCTGTTTGTACCTGGCTCGAGATCGCACTTTGTGCAGATCAGATGGCGGCCAGCCAAGAAGGTGAGCGGGGGGCTGTGCCACTGGTTGTCATTGGCTGCATGATTGGTTACAGGGCTGAGGGGGGTGAGGGGGGGGTTCTCAGCAGGTGGGTGAGTGGTGTCACTCAGATGGGGAGCTCACTGGTACTCTGAGTGAGGGTGCTAGCCCACCAGGGAATGTTGACTGACATACATGGGAACTGGGACGATCGGAGAGAGTGGCATCCACTAGACACCAGGGAATTAGAAACAAATGTATGAAAGGGATGATCGGGGGAGGTGGTCCATTTGAAACTAGGGAATTAGAAATAAATGTATGGCGAGGCTCATCAGGAGGGGAGGAGAAGAGTCCACTAGATGCCAGAGCCGTCGGTTGCAGTATAGCTGCCCTACCTTTGGTGGTTCGGGTGTGGCCTTGGCACTGTGATAAGGCCAGGTTTTGGCAGTGGTAAACAGCACCATGCTCGGGATTGTTTAGCACCGCAGAAATCATTTGAATATACCGCTGCACCGTTATGCATGAGGGAATCCCTCATTTGCATAGGCACAGTGGTATCGTTAGTGTGATCATGCTGCCGGGTTTGGGCAGCACTCTGTGAGCCTCTGAATATGGCCCACCCGGAGTGCTAGCACTAATCTAGGTTACCGTAGTGCTAACCTAGTTAGTGTCAGACAACTTTTGAAAAAATCAGGGCCTCGCTTCTGTGTGTTAATTAATGCTGTGTTGAATACAGAATTTGGCTGCCAGAATTGATGTAGCATGGCAATTCCACTTCCAAAAGGCTTTTCAGAATTTCATTTTAAATTCTGTGGAATTCAGAAAAGTATGTGTAAGCCCCCCTCCGTATGTTACCAGATGTTAAAATGGGAGTGGGCCCTGGCAACACTGACAGCAGTCTAAAACTAACTTGGATGAAAAGAACAGGATGCCTGGGATCAGATTTTGTGCTTGATTGAAGATTAGGCAAAGAGGGTGCATGGGGTGAACGCAGCCAAAGGGGGCAACTAGGCAATTATGGATTGACAAACAATTCATTCATTAAGTCCAATGTCCACACTGGCAATGCAGCAAATATAAACCATTTAATTGGGTTGTAAAAATAGAAAATTCTACTCCATGGAGCAGTGGGGCACAAGCAGCATAGCTTCTGAGGTAGCATAGTTTCAGTGACACAAGGCCATGGCACACACTTGATGACCTGAGACGATCAAAGCAGGGTCTCCCATGAAGTCGAATAGGGCCTCTGATTTTGATGGCAGCAACACCGATGAAGTGTGGCTAAAACATTTTCTGGAGACATTGCAGAATCCACCTTCCCAGCTATGGATATTAGCCCTCTTGCCTTTCAAAGAACACCGGGCTGCGAGCATCCCAGGGCAACACATGCAGGCCCTGGAGATCCCAGAGATGCACCGATGCCAACCCCACTAAAATCTACGGGCCCAAACGGCACTTGGGTCCTGCTGTAGTGCCGCACCAGTAAAGGGGAAGGCAGGCTGCCACTGCCACTATCCCTGTAGCACAGGCTCTCACCACCGCACTGCCCCAACAGCAGGAACCAGACAAACTGTTCGCCTGGACCCGCCACTAACCCACCTGGTGCCACAGTTCACGTGATGGGTCCTACTTTCACTCCCCAAGCTACAGCTCCCCTAATAATGGCGGTGGGGCACACTCTTTGCAGAATCTACAGGGTGTCCTCCTACACCGTGGCAATTACCAAAGGTGAGCACTTGCCAGCCACTCGACTCACCGCATGTCTCCGTTGGCCTCCCACATACTGTTTCTCAGACAACTGACCCTCTGTCACCCACTTAAGGATCCCAGCTGGGCCAGGGATGATGCGGGCTGCCCTAGCCAAGGACTCACAACCTCCTCCATGCTGGTCCTCTTCCCTCTTTTCTCATCCCTCTAAAAGGGCACCAAAACCTCCCTTAAATACCCCAGCTGGGAGCTGTAGCTCCACCCAGCCTGCAGGCAGGCCACAAACCCCACAGCCAAAAAAGAGAAAGGGGAGGAGCAAGGGCTGAATAGTAAGTGCCCATTTGGGGGTGCTTACACGTGTCTTTGTAAACCATGAAATAATTCTCCGCAGACTACATAAACTGCGGAATAAAGAATTTGCAGTAGAAAACCATTTCACATGCAAACTGTCAGAATTCTGCTACTGATGGAATTCAGAAGAATTTGCTAAAATTTCACAGATTTCTGTTCTGTTGGAATTATAACATTCCACATAGCCTGAGTCTTAATATGAAAATGTATACTTTTGTGGGTCATTTACAGAGCTGTCAAATCAGATGCAGTGGTGATCATGGGGACTTCTATCTCCCAGACATAGACTTGTGATTTGAGAAGGCTAACGGCAGGGCCAAGACAGACTTCCTGTTCACCTTCATGGACTGCTTCTTAGAGCAGCATATCCAACAGTCAACTAGGTGTTAGGCCCCTGCTGGATCTTGTTCTCAGCAACGGGCATACATAGATACATAGACAGTGTCGGCAGATAAGGGCCTATGGCCCACCCAGTCTGCCCATTTGAGCTTGTAAGTTCAGTTTATGTTTTCCTAGAAGTCTGTTGCCCCTTACCCCTGACCTCCAGAATTCCTTTATGTCTATCCCATGTATTCTTAAATCCCATGATTGTTTCAGCCCCGACCACTTCCTCTGACAGGGTGTTCCACTTGTCCACCACCTGTTCTGTGAAGAAATTCTTCCTCACGTTTCCTCTGAATCGTCCTCCCTCCAACTTCATCCCATGTCCTCTAGTCCTGGAACATCTTTTTTGCTTAAAAATAGTGTATTCCTACACTCTGTTCCTCCCTGTAAGATACTTGTACGTCTCTATCATATCCCCTCTCTCCCTCCTCTCCTCCAGGGAGTACATATTCAGTTCCTTCAACCTGTCCTCATAGGACTTGTGATGCAATCCATGTACCATCTTAGTTGCCCTCCTCTGAACCTTCTCTACCCTGTCTATGTCCTTACGTAGGTAAGGTCTCCAGAACTGTACACTGTACTCCAGGTGGGGCCTCACTAGTGTGTTGTATAGTGGAATTATGACCTCCCTTTTCCTGCTGGTGATGCCCCTGCCTATGCATCCCAGCATCCTATTTGCTTTACCTGCTGCATTGTCACACTGTTTCCCTACCTTGATGTCATCAGAGATGATAACCCCAAGATCCCTTTCCTGCTTGGTGCATGCTATATCCTCACCCCAACTGATATATTGTGCCAGGGTTTTTTGCCCCTATATGCATTATCTTGCACTTCTTTGCATTGAATTTCAACTGCCAAACCCCAGACCATTCTTCAAGTTTCTGCAGGTCCTTCTCATTCTGTCTACACCCTCTGGTGTGTCTACTCTGTTACAGAGCTTTGTGTCATCAGCGAACAGTGAAATTCTGCCTTCTAGGTCCTGCGCAATGTCAGATGAAGATGTTGAATAGGACCGGTCCAGCACTGATCCCTGTGGTACCCACTGCTCACTCTTCCCTCTGTGGAGTGACAGCCATTTACCACCACCCTCTGTGTCTTGCCGCCCAGCCAGTTACCTACCCACCACACTACTGTCCTGCCCACACCCATATTCCCCAGTTTGTGTAATAGTCTTCTATGTGGCACAGTGTCCAAGGCCTTGCTGAAGTCCAGATAGGCCATGTCCACTTCCCTCCCCTGATCCACCTCCCTAGTCACCCAGTCAAAAAATTCAACGAGGTTGGTCTGACATGACCTCCCCCTGGTGAAACCATGCTGCCTTGGGTCCTGTAGTCCATTGACAACCAGATGTTCCACCAATCTCTCCTTCAGTAGTGCTTCCATGATCTTCCCCAATACCAAGGTGAGGCTGACTGGTCTGTAGTTCCCCGCTTCCTCTTTGTTTCCACTTTTGTATAAGTGGACTACATCTGCTGTCCTCCAGTCTTTGGGTACTTCCCCTGTTTCCAGAGATCGGCTAAACAGGATAGCCAGAGGTTCAGCCACCACCTCCCTTAGTTCTTTAAGGACCCTGGGGTGCACCCCATCTGGCCCCATTGCTTTATCAACTCTTATTACTTCCAGTTACTTCAGGACCCTTTCTTGTGTAAAGGGACTTGTGTCCATTTCTGCACCATTCTCACCCCTTGTACTCCCTTCAGACCCATTATCCTCCTCTTCCTCAGTAAAGACTGAGCAGAAATGCCTGTTCAATATGTCAGCTTTACTGTTGTCATCCTCCACGTGGCTCCCATCCTCCCCCTTCAGTCTCACTATCCCTCCCTTTGCCTTTCTTTTTTCACTTATGTACCTGTAAAAGGTTTTATCCCCTCTACCCACTGATTTTGCAATGTGTTCTGTCTGAGCTTTGGCTTCCCTTACTGACCTCCCTGCCTCCCTTTGCTTCTCCTGGTACTTCTCCCTATCCCCTTCTGCCTGTGTCTTTTTGTATTGTCTGAATGCAATCTTTTTGGCTTTCACTTTCTTTGCTACCTCTTTTGAAAACCATAATGGTCTCCTCTTCCTTTTCCTCTTGCTAACCTGCTTGATGCACAATTCTGTTGCTCTTGTAATCCCCATTTTAAATACTGCCCACTGTTCCTCAACCCCTGATTCCAGCCCCATTCCCCTTAATGCCTCTTTCAAGTATCTCCCCATTTTCCCAAAGTCTGCCCCCCTAAAATCCAGGATACGTGTTTTTGTGTGGTTTGGTTCTGCTCTTTCTGTGATTTCAAACCACAATGACTGGTGGTCACTGTTCCCCAGGTGCTCCCCCACTGTTACCCCCATCACACTGTCCCTGTTTGTGAGCACAAGGTCCAATATTGCCTTCTGTCGAGTTGGTTCAATGACCAGTTGCTTGAGGAAGGCACCCTGAAGGGAGTCCAGGATAAATCTGCTCCTAGTTGATGCTGCTGCTGGGATGCTCCAGTCCACGTCTGGAATATTGAAGTCTCCACCCAGTACTACCTCACCCTTGTCTGCCATCCTTTGGATGGCTATCATCAGCTCCCTATCTGTTTCTTCCTCTTGGGCTGGTGGTCTATAGACCACACCTGTGCGGATGGCTGGCCCCGTTTTCCTTTCAACTTAACCCACATATCTCTCCTCCATTTTGTTCCTCCTGGATCTCTGTGGCTCTTATGTCATTTTTCACATACAGTGCCACTCCTCCTCCCTTCCTACCTGCCCTGTCTCTTCTGAATATGTTGTAGCCAGGTATGGCCATCTCCCAGTCGTGGTTATCATTACACCAGGTTTCAGTGATGGCCACAATGTCCAGGTCTGACTGCACCATGACAGCCTCCAGATCTTTCATCTTGCTGCTAAGGCTCCTGGCATTGGCACACATGGCTTTCCATGATTTGACCTCCCTAGACTGTTTCGCTATTCTACTCCAGCCCCTTCCTTGGTTGTCCTTTATCCCTGGTTCTCCTTGCTGTCTGCCCTTCTGCTGAATGTTGCTCTTTTTCTGCCTATCCACTTCTTGGGTGTTAATCTCCATCTTTTGCACACTGCTTTGTAGAGATAGCCACTCCTCCGGTTCACTGGTTCCACTGCTAGCTGTAGGGGGTGAGCAAGTAGGTACCCTACTTGCTGGCCTGCCACCCCTTTGCTAGTTTAAATGCTTGTCAATGTAGCATTTAAACTTATCATTGAGTGCTTGGATTCCCCTCCAGGATGGATGCAGGCCGTCAGGCTTGAACAAACCTCCATCCCTCCAGGTGGGTCCCCAGTCACCAATGAATCAAACCCTTCCTCACAGCACCAGTTCTTCAACCATGAGTTAAAGTTCCTGGTGCATGCACCTATGCTCTCCCTTGCCTCTTGCAGGTAGTACTTCTGAAAGTGACAGAAGTAGCTGCTTGCTTGCGACCCCTCCCAATTTCCTAAACTCTTCCTGAACTTCCTTTGGCTCCCCATTTGCCAGGTCATTAGTACCTAAGTGGATAATGACATCCAGCTCACCCTCCCGTCTTGTCTTCCCAGTGATCCCCAGGATCTTCCTTCCATCCCTCCATGCTGTGGCACCTGGTAGGCACCTCACCTCCCTGTCCTCCCCTCCTGTGTTCTTAGCTGAATCCCTCTTATGATGGAGTCCCCCACCAGGATTCACTTCCTCCTCCTCTGGGGTCCACTGCTCTCCCCACTGAGGTCACCTCCTTGGCTAACCTCCACATCCTTTCCTTCCACTTCTCTGGGTACCTCTATTTGGTTGTCCCCACTTGCCAGTGTGGCATATGAGTTCTTGAGTGGAATAGGATCTGGGATGTGCCTCTGCCTGACCACTGTAACCCTCCCTCAGCCCACTGTCATCCAAGTGCTCCTCATTCTCAGAATGGCCCACTCGACCTTGTTCTCAGCAGTGGGGATGGGAACATCTCTAATGGTAATGTGCAAGCACTGCTTGGAAAACAGTAATCACAACTGGGTAACCTTCTCCTTGGTGACAGGGAAGATGAACTGAGCCCTAGCCAGCAGTCCTGGAACTTCAGAAACACAGATTTTGCCAGGATAAAGGACCTAGTATCCAAGGGTCTGGAGCAGCTGGATGAGGCTAGAAGTGCATGTCAAGTTCACAGAAGAATGTGCTTGCAGCAATAGCAGCAGCAGCAGAGGTCTGCATAGAGAACAATGCAAAGGTGACTGCAGACCCTCCAACATCTGACAGATCAAGATAGGTACACTTCTGTGTTGCAGTCAGCGGGAACTGCCCTTCACAACTTCACATGGATCTGAGCCACATTATAGATGAGAACCAAACAAAAAATATGAGAGTCACTGTGCACAATGATTAAGCCATCATACATAGGGGCGCCCAGCAGCTGTAGTGTCTTTAAAAAAACGCATGATGCACAGACTTGTACACACAGCTCTGTAAGCTCAGGTGGTTGGATCTAGCTGCTCTTCAAGCTGCAAAATGTCAGGCCTGAACCACTGATTTCAGCATTAATATTCAAGAACTTGAAGAATATGGGCATTTCATTAAGCCTAGGAGGTCCACTGTTAGATATATTGTTCTTTAAAATAAGAAAGTGCTACACATAACATTCTGGCCATTTGCTCTGAATTTGGAAGGTCCGTGCTATGCATGACAATGCTGACAGGCATGGCAGGATTAAGACATTCACCCTAATACATGGAGGAGTAGGTCTATTATGGATCAGCAGCAACCTGCAACAGGTATCAGCAACACCACCTTTTTCTGCATCTTCTGTCATTACAGTATTGAACTGCAGTTGTGTTCTGATCAGAGTGCATTTGCATTACTTGCTGTACCTTAGCTTGAGCTTCCATCTTTCCTGTCCCGACCTTGTCACACACATCACTGTTCTGCGAGTCAGGATGGCACCGGTGATCACATACTCCCGTGAGTCAGTCAGCACCACGGACCCACTGCACCAGTGACCACAGACAGACTCGAAGCACGACAGAAGGGGAGATTGACAGTCCTGTCCGAGGCGGATTCAAAGCAGTGCAGTCTCACTCATGTCTTCCAGACTGAATGTGTGCTGAAATATAAATAATTAAAATACAGTCACAGCACAATTCAATTGCTCTCACGGTTCGGGGCAGATGGCTGGAGCTCAGCAAGATAGTGCCACACTCACAGATCCGGTGCGATCAATCTCCACATGATCTGACACTCAGACTGGCGTGTCGCTCCCGCCAATTGTACTCTCAGCTGCTTCTGGGGTCAAGTGTTGTGAGTCAGCGTCGAGCCCTGCCCCTCTGCCGGTGGCACCACAGCAATGCACCTTAAGTGTCAGTGGTTATAATGGGGACTGCGGACACTCCCCTAAGTGTGCTGGCACACATGGCAACCAACTGACTGAGCAGACAGATATTCAGTGCAGGGGGAAATTTTATTAAAGCTGGATGGCAGCTGAAAATTTGGTACATGGTACATAGTTATATGTGGTTCAGAGCTCAGTATTTGTGTTACATGCTTCATCTACATGATGTAGGTTCGAGTTTGGATACAGAGGCCAGACCAGTGAGTAAAATAATGCTTCCAAGGTATAGTTGTACAGATGAATAGTGCTTTGGTACTTTAGGGATGGACATAAGTAAGTCAGTGATTATAGTACAAGATGAGCTGCAAGTAGATAATGATAGATACTGGAACAGATGAGTTGTTCGTTATGAGTTGATGGTTTGGCTTTACTCTATATTCCACCGTAGGAAGGATGGATAGCTGGTTAGGATGTGACCACTCCAGTGGAATAAGAGTGCTGGAGAAGGAGGAGGTATAAGGGGAGGATGGAGGGTGAGTGTGTCTTGCTCTAAGCAGAGCAGCAGGGCTCTGCTGCTTAAATAGAATATGGGGGAGGAGCTCTTCCCCCATATAACTATAGGCAGAGCCTTCCAATTCTATGTGGTTCAGAGCTCAGTGCTTGTGTTACATACTGCATCTACATGATGTAGGTTCGAGTTTGGATACAGAGTCCAGACCAGTGAGTAAAATGATGCTTCCAAGGTATAGTTGTACAGATGAATAGTGCTTAGGTACTTTAGGCATGGACATGAGTAAGTCAGTGATTACAGTACATGATGAGCTGCAAGTAGGTAGTGCTAGATACTGGAACAGATGAGTTGTTCGTTATGAGTTTATGGTTTGGCTTTACTCTATATCCCACCATAGGAAGGATGGATAGTTGGTTAGGATGTGACACCCCCCAAAGAAATTATGATATTCCATGATTATCTCCTCCAACTCCAGAGAGTATGGCCGGCAGCATGCAGGAGAGGAAAAAAAACCCTTAGGAGAAAACCCCTGAGGACCCATGGCTACCGACACACCCATCCTTCTGGGCATACTAAAAGAGCATAATCCTAAATTAATTAATTATTGGCTAGTCCAAGTTGCAGAATACGGATCCAGTGGAACAGTTCATAGCAGAGACGAAAGATCAGGAACAGGCTTCCAAGCCTTGGGTGAACGAAGCAGGTAGCTGTATGGACATGTGAAGCATCCAGGTAGAGGTGCACTGAGGTGATTATTGTTAGGACACATCTACTAGGTTCAGGATAGGGCTAGAAATGAGGAGCTCTGGAAGCTAGTACATGATAGATAGGTGAATATAGTAAATGTATCCAGGCTTTGATGCTGGCAGTGGTGAGACAGGATAAAATAGAAGCAGTCCAACCTCCAGGCTTCTGCTGATAGAAGGCTTATCAATTTCATGGAATGGTAGAAGGCTTGAATGAAGCTGATGGCTGACGAACCCAGTTAAGTGAATATCCATACAGTGTCGAGTTGATGCTTAAGACATGATTTAGAAGGCATACGATAGTAGAGCTGAGCTGAAATCCTGGCAGGATTTAAGGGCAGTAAACTGAAGCACTACATTGTAAGGTTAAGAGGCATCCAAGGAGTATAACAGGGCAATCCCTAACAGGTAAGGATGTGAGGCTGGACCTCATAGGTTAGGAGATGAGGTAGTAAGTAGCAGGTGATATGGACCAGTCGGGCAGTTAATAGTAGAACGTGGCAGCTAGTCCCATGGCTAAGATATGTAGCTGGACCCTTGTAGGTCAGCTGGTGAGGTAGTAGAGTGGTGGCTAGCTCCATGAAGCTTGTTAGCACAGCCAGACCTTCATAGGTCTGCTGGTAAGTAAGTAGAGCGGCAACTAGCCCTCATAGGTTAGTATGAGAAGTTGGTCCCCACATAGGTCGGCTGATGAGTAATAGCAGGAAGTTGAGAACAGCAGTCAAGCCCATAGGGTTAGCAGGTGCAGCGGAGCACATGTAAGTCAGCTGGAATTAGCAGGAATGAATTGTGAGGGTATACAGTATAGCCAAGGCGACTTCTATGAAAATGGTCAAATCCACAGGTGAGCATATGCGAGCCACATAAGTCAAATTGTACTTGTCGAGTAATTTTAGCAGATGAGGAATTATTTCTGAGGAGGAGGAGTTTGAACAAATGACTGTGATTCGGTAGAAGAACATGGTCCTGTAGTCTCTGCCAAGTTAGGGTAGGAAAGTCCGGTATGAGGTAGAAGTATATGAACCTCCAGGCCCAGACTGGGCAAGGCAGGTTGAGAGAATTATGAACCTCTAAGCCCGATGCAGGGCAAGGCAGGCATAGATGTATATGAATAGTCGAACCTCCAGGCCTTGAAGGCAAAGCAGGTACGAGGTAGAAGTATATGAATCTCCAGGCCCAGACTGGGCGTGGCAGGCTGACAGAAGTTACGAACCTCCAAACCCAATGCTGGGTGAGGCAGGCACAGTGAACGTATAGTCGAATCTTCGGGCTGCGACGTGGCGAGGAAGGTGGAGTAAGAGAGCAGCCTTGAGAGCTGAATGATCACTGATGAGTTGATCTGAAGAAGCGTTTGAGTGTGAGGACCTTGCCAGTTTGAATATACATAGTTAGCAGGATTCCAGGCAGCCAGGGAAGAGCAGGAGGCAGGAATGTGATGAATAGTGCGAGCAACAGGTAACAAGTCATAAGCAAAGGACTTGCACGTAGGTTGGTAGTAGTAAGTAGTAGTAGTCACTGGATTTGCATAAAATGCAGATGAAGTAGAAAGGAGTAGTACTGAATAAATGCATAAGGGACATGGTGGAGACCGATAAGGAGTATAAATAGCAGGGGAGTAGTCTGACCCTCCTAATTGTTTGTTTGGTGATCGAACAATGGAAGTATGTAAGCATGATATTGACCAATCATTAAGTGCAGGCTTGTTCCTCCTTAAATGAGTCTAATAGAAGTAAAAGTAGTAAAGTGTCATAGGCAATTATGGTTCAAAGAAGCCAATTCTTTTGGTACAGTTGGAAGCACGCTGAAGAGACTGATCTGACGAATCATGCATGCTGTGCATACGATAACCCTGTTTGAAATTAACTGATGAAGGCAGAATCAGATGAAGTAGCATTGTAAGGGCCGAGTAGCCATAAAGCACTAGAGCAGAGTCATGTCAAGGCCTATTTGTAAGAATTCAAGCGTGCTGAATGAGCACCGAAGAGCTGACTAGCAGGGAGTGAGTCAGGGCTCGTAATAGCTGTTAGGGTACTGCAGAGTTATGAGGCATGGAGATTGAGTTGGAATCCTGTCATACAACAAGGAGAATGCTGTGCATTAAACAGGTGCATTGAAGCACGAGTTGAGCTTTAAGCAACGGACAAGTTGGTTGATCCGTCTCCATTCATATAATGCAGGTAACTATGCTAGTGCCGGAAGATGCGGTAGTAGCAAGGGAACGAATCATACCTGTCAACTGTCAGCATCAAAGTCATTGCACTAGTCTTGATACAGCAAAGGGGCAGAAGGAGGAGCAATTCCTTTAATTTAACCGATAACATATCTACAGAAAGTGGCCCCATAAGTAGGGATAGAGAATGTGTCCATTAACTGAGTTCATCGATGTAAAAGTATGTGAATCCAGAATTAGCTGCATCATAGTAGGGAGCATCAGTAAATCTGCAGAGCAAGGTAAATTTGAATGCGCTAAGCACAAGTCATAGCAGTTTGAGAGGCGTGAGACAATTGGCCTGGCACAGATGGCTAACGTAACCGTGAAGCATGAAATAAATGCTGAGCCTCTGAGCCGACACTCGGCTAACGGTACTGGTGACGCAATACAGGGTAAGGAGGAAATTATACTGTAGCGGCTGAGCTCCGAGCCACGGCCTCATGGCAGCTACAAGGATGTCAAGACTGGAAGTGCAAGTTGGGTGGTCCTGTAGTTGTTCCGTAGTCCAAGCTGCCATACGAAGTAAGCGATGCGTAGCTAGCGGACAGGGTTAGTGCAGATGTGAAGGCACCGAGAAGGAAGCAATGATGGTAGTCGTGGCAGCAGCAGGATATATGGAACCCTGCAGGCGGTGGCAGTGGACTGGAGGAAGCCCCAGCCATACCGGCAGGCAGAGGCGCGAAGTGGCGAAGAACTGGGCATGGAATGGGGCTGCTCGAAAAGGAAAGAAAGGAAGCAGCGAAAGACAAGTAGGCAAGCAAACAGGAGCATAGGCAGAAACAGCGTGCTAGAGCGAGGAATGAGGCAGCATGGAGGAACGAACCACAAACCCCGCCCCCAAAGAAAGAAAAACACACGGACAGAAAGAAACACAGCAAACAGAGAGAGGGGAGCTGGGAAAATTCACAAAACAAAACGAAGGCAGGCAGGACAGACGGGGAGGGGGGGGACACAACAGAGAGCAGCCATGAACCAGTAATGGCACGGCAGCGAGTGCAACTCGCTCTAAGCAGAGCAGTAGGGCTCTGCTGCTTAAATAAGATATGGGGGAGGAGCTCTTCCCCCATATAACTACAGGCAGAGCCTTCCAATTGACAGAAACTGTCACTCGTGTTTAAAATGCGGTACTGTACCAGCAAAAACGGTACAGTTGGAGGGTCTGCGACTGTGTGTTAGGAAGTTTTCTTATACACCCGAGGTGTGTGATGATGACCCATAAACCTCGAGAAAAAACTAAGCTTGAGAGTTTTATGTGGTCATCACACACTGAGGGTGTTTAAACATTACTTTACAAGTGTGCAGTTGCTTATATTTTATTTTTTACAACCGGTGCGGGGACATGAGCACAAAAATCAAAGTTTCCCAACAGGGAAAGTGAAACGTGAGCACTCCAAATGTCATAGTAACCGGATATGACATAATACCCGGATATTATGGTATTTGATCACACTGATAATCAGTGTAATAAAGGTCGTCACCAGTTATTATATCCCAGTAAGCAATGAGGGGGGAAAGGGCTAGGAAATGCCCCCCCCCCGGCTCAACAGGGACCTAAGGCAACTGATCCTGAACAAAATTAAGGTTTATGACTGCTAGAAAGAGACAGGTTGCTGCCAGGCCAGAGAGAGTACAGAGCAGCCCTGAGGGACTGTAAGATTAGAATTAAGAATCCAAAAAAGGTGCTGGAAGCCTAAATAGCAGCAGAAGGTTTGTACAACACCAATGCCTTTTTCCAGTACATAATTTGAAGGAAAAAGGTTAAGAAGGGAAAGGGGGCAACCTGCGAGATATGATGGTACAGATTGTGAATTAATATGTTGTTCATTAAGAAGCCCCCAGTAGAGAGGGTGCTCATGGGGAGAGCCTATGGCATCAGAGGTTGCCACAGTGCAGCCAGAGGGCATCACAACTGCCTTGATAGCTGACTACCTGGCAAAGATCAAGCTAGGTAAGTCCCAAGGGGCATAGAGGATACACCACACGGTCATTGTGGAGATAAGGAAACAATTGACAGGCTGCTGTAATTATTCAGGAGTTTGTCCAGACAGGTTGGATCTATGATCACTGGAAAGTGACCAGTGTGATCCCCATCTAAAAGAAGGCAGCATGGTCACACTCAGGCAACTACAGGCCAGTCAGCCTGACATCAGTGTTGGGCAATGTCCTGGAAGCCAGCCATTATCAAGGATAAAGGAACACTTGGTTGAGGTTAAAGTTCTTGAACTCTCTCTCAGCATGACTTTCTGTGGGGCAGATCATGCCAAAACAATCTGATCCCCTTCTTTGAGTGGATGACTGAGGAGATGGACAAAGTGAAGAGCCCTATTTGCGATGATATGAAAATACGCAATAGGGTGGACTCTGCAGGGGGTGTTGAAGACATGAGTCAGGACCTGAGGACACTGGAGGGGTGGGCAGAGTCCTGGCAACTAAAATTCAACATCAAGAAGTGTGCAGTTATACACCTGGGGAACAGAAACCCGAGGGCAAGATACACACTTGGGGGGGGGGGGAGTCAGGATTACGGAGCAAGAGAGGGATCTGGGGACAGTAGTCTCCAGTGACCTCAAGGTGGGGGCAAGCCATACGAACAGAGATGTAGGGAACTGGGGCTCTACACATTGGAGACTAGAAGTGAGAGAGTGACCCATCCCTTCTTCTCTCAGGTCTCTCTCTCTCTCTCTCTCTTAACGGGGTGGAACCTCATTCCTGAGGCATTTCTTTTTTTTTTTACTGTGAGATCATCACCTGAGAAACCTTCAAGTGCTGTCTATCCCATCTGCTGATCTATCACACTGAATTCTGATCATTCTTCAGAACTATTCATCATCCCCATACTTAATCCCATCCTCACTAAATTTGGCTTATTGCAAGCATAACATAGCTGCATTTTATAAGCTACACCAATAATGCCTTATACAGTACTATTTAAACTGCTCCTCTGCCCCTGTCTGCTAGTTGTTCTCCTACCCCATTCCCCTAAACTAATGCATCCACCACATGCTACACTCCACCCTCTTAACCGTTACCTCCCTCTCCTTCATGACCCCCAATTTTCCTGAGCTGTGACCCCAGTCCCCTGTAATCAAGCAATGGTTGCAGTCAACCATCCACCCATCTGCTTCAGTTACCCAAATACTCAACGCTCTCTTCCTCCTATTGAATCTAACAGTCTGGTTGCCTTCAGCACCTGGCATCTCATCCTTCTCCTTCAACCCGGGCTCCAAATCCTGATTCAAAAGCATCCAACTCCACTTCATCATCATTGCTCTGCTACTGTTGTCAGCTGGTGACGTTAGCCCGAATCCAGGTCCCTCTCGAGGAACAGCCCACGCCGTCTACCCCCAGGCCTACAGCCTGAACTCTGACCCCTCTGCATCAGCCATCTCTCTCTCTCCCATGTGGGTTAAAGATAATACATCAAAATATATGCAGTCTTCTTCCAAAATTTGACCTACTCCAACCGCTAGTAGTCTCTCTTGCTCCAGACATCTTCATTTTGACGGAAACGTGGCTAACCAAGCATACACCTGACTCTGCCATCTCCATCCAGGGTTATTTACTCACCCGCCAAGACCAGGGGACCTGTGGAGGAGGGGTGTTAATTTACACTGCCTCTACTCTCCAAGTCGTTACTACCCTATCCTCAGCAATATTATCTACCTAAGAGGCACTAGTCCTAAGTCCCTCAATGCTCTTCTCCATCCCTATTTTTTTTTTTATCATTTAACAGTTTCTATCTGTAGCCACAGCCCTGCTCCATATCCAGCCACTGCTCCTCCACTTCACCTCTGACCCAGAAGCTCGCATGCCCAGCTGGCAGACACATCTACACCTGCGAAAGGGGCCCCCCCTCGTAACCCCCGCGCCCGGTGAGGAACCATTACTGGCACATGCCATCCAGGCATCGTTGGTCGATCAGCAAAACTGAGGCCATCAAGCTGCCACTGGCTTGTTCTGCCTTTTTCCCTTATCTCCCCATGGAAGCACAGGCGTGCCATGAAGTCAGTGCACTAGCATGCAGACATCTGCCGTACTTCCCCCACTAGGTACCCGCACCTCTGTAGTACCTCTGGGTGTCCCAAGGGACCAGCAGAGCATAGTGTACATCCACCCCTTATCTCCAGGACTAGGAGAGCTGTCGTTGGATGCTAAATCCTAGTCCTCCCCTGCCGACCTCCGCCGACTCCCGCTCATTCCTGAACGCGGGTCGCCGGCATGGAGCGAGGTGTGGTGTTCAGCGCCTCAACCCTCAGTGCCACTGGGATGGTCCTCCATCCCTATTTTGTAGGCGGGATCTACTGTCACCCCAGAATGAATGCCAAAACCACTGTTGAGCTCGTTACCTCTATTGCAACATTTACCACAAATGGAAAATTATACCTAATGGGTGATGTAAATCACAACTGGTTGTCCCTATCCCTTGGTAAAACCCACAATGAAATATCTTCCCTCAATTTAACCTAACTAATAAATGAGCCAACATGCACAAACCCCAAAACCCCAAATCACACTCTCATAGATTGGGCCCCTCACCACCAACCCTCACCGTATAGTACTATCAGTCGACTGGTTGACAATATCCTCTGCTAATTCTATTGATCAAGCTCTATTGTATTTTAAGGACAACTTCCTAGTGGTCTGGGATAAGCATGCTCCTTTAAAAAGAACTCGAGTTCGTGGTAACCACCTACCATGGGTCAATTCTATCAGTCAGAAATTTCTCATAAGAAGGCAGAGTTCCTGTCCGGGGAAATTTCTGCCACTCAGAACCGACCAGCTCAGCTGTTCAGAACTGTGGACAGATTGTGCAACCCAACCTGTCTACAGCTCCATAGAGCATTTTCACAATTACAGTGTGATGAGCTTGCTCAGTTCTTTGCTGATAAGGTGGCTGACATTAGGTCAGAGATCCATTCAACACATTCTATGCGGGTTGCTATTGGTCAGGAGTTGGTCACCACCCCTTTGTTTTCCTGGAGTACCTTCAACCGCCTGGAAATCGTGGATGTTATTCGGATTGTCCAAGGGTTGCACCCTTACTACTGTAGTTTAGATCCAGGTCCTACCTCCCTAATTTTGGGGTGTGGGGAGTCTATTCTTCTGGTTCTAGCACAGATAGTCTGGTGCTCCCTTGACTCGAGCGAATATCCTTGTTCCTTGAAAGAGGCAGTGGTGACACCCTTGTTGAAGAAAGCTTCTTTGGACCTAGACTGTCTTGCCAACTACAGGCCTATCTTGAACATCCCCTTTGTGGGGAAGGTGATCGAGAAAGTAGTGGCAGCCCAGTTGGAGAACCACTTGACCATCCATAGCATCTACGAACCTCTCCAATCAGGTTTTCAAAAGAGGCATAGTACTGGGACTGCGCTGGTTTGGGTGCTCAATGATTAACTGATGGCGAGAGACCAGAGAAAATGGTCCATTTTGGTACTGTTAGATCTGTCATCAGCATTTGACACCATTGATCATGGGGTTCTACTTGAGCACCTGAGATGTATTTGTGGGCTTTCTGGGACGGTTCTCAGATGGTTCACTTCATACCTCACCGGAAGAACTCAGAGGGTAGTTTCAGGGTTTTTTCCTCTGATCCCATCTCTCTGCTTTGTGGGGTTCCTCAGGGCTCCATACTGTCCCCCATGTTGTTTGCGGTGTACATGCTTCCCCTCAGAGACATTGTGAGATGGCATGGGCTGAGGTTTCATTGTTATGCAATGATACCTAGGTATACCTGTCCTTTGCACCCGGCCAGGAAGGAGCTATCTCGGTATTTAACAGCTGCCTCAATGAAATCCAGGATTGGATGAGGTCCAGTTGGCTGAAGTTGAACTCTGGGAAGATGGAGGTGTTGGTTTTGGATTCAGATCGCCGGATAGGGGGACCTGCGGCAGGCTCCCCATCTGGACTGTTTTTTGGGGATGTCGAGCTACAGGTCTCTGAATGGGTGCAAGATCTAGGGCTGACTCTTCGGTCCCAGGTGTCAGCGGTGGTTAAGTCATCTTTCTACTATCTAAGAAACATCGCCAGGATCAAGCACCTTGTTCCGTCCAGTGATCTGCCAACTTTAATCCATGCCTTTGTGACCTTGCGCCTAGACTATTGCAACTCGCTTTACTTTGGGCTTCCACAGGTTGATATCTGTCGCTTGCAGCTGGTGCAGAATTCCACAGCACGGGTGTTGGTGGATACTCCTAGATCTTCTCACATTACACCAGTGCTGCGGGATCTGCACTAGCTTTCAGTTCAGTGGCAGATCACCTTCAAAGTTGGATTACTGGCTTTTGAAGCCCTGCATGATCTGGGCCTTGATTACCTGAAAGAACTCCTGATTCCTTACCACCCCTGTGAGATCGCTCCGCTCAGCTGATGAGGGGTTGCTAGAGTTTCCAAGGGTGATTTTAAAATCTGCTGGGGCCCGGGCTTTTATATTTGCAGTCCCTTCCTTTTGGAATTCTCTACTCTGTCGGATTATGGAGTGCACAACTGTGGAGAGTTTTAAACAGGCTTTGAAATCTTTTCTTTGGGAAAAAGCCTATGGTTGTATTATTTTCTGATTTAATTCTGTTTGGTTTTATGATGCTGATTTTTGTATTTTTATCTTATTGTACTGCACCTTGAAACTTGAAAGGCGCACAACAAATAAAGTATATATTAAGTATATTATCAGGAGCACTCCCTGATGCCCTAAGTGATCGCCACGTAATCTATCTTGTGCGCAAAGTGCATCAACCTAAATCCCCCCCCATAAAATACTGATGACAAGGTCTTTTAGATCCCTTGATCTATTCTTGCTCCACCTTGAACTTGCCCAAGTCAACTGGTTGACAATATCCTCTACTAATTCTATTGACCAAGCTCTATTGTTCTTTAAGGACAACTTTCTAGCGGTCTGCGATAAACATGCTCCTTTTAAAAGAACTTGAGTTCATGGTAACCACCTACCATGGGTCACCCCTGAACTCCTGACATGCCAGCAAGCATGAGACCATGCTTGTAAAATACATAAAACTTCCAAACTACCTCAAGACCTCGTCAAATACCGGGCCCCTATGAAATTCCTGCACCAGAGCTATCAGACTGGCCAAAGCAGAGTATTTCAGCTCCTCATTCCAGTCAAACATAACTAGCCCCTCTAGATTCTAGGAGGTAGTTTACTCCCTTTTCACCCCACCATCTAAACAGCCAACCCCACTCCTAAAGATAAAAAACTCCCTAATTTCTGACCACCCCTCTGGCGATGCTGAATTCAATAAATACTTCACCTCCTGTGCTTCCTCCATTCTCTCATCCCTTCCTCTCTCCCAATTCCTTCAACTCTGTCCCTACCTCTCTTACTCAAATCACTCACCCAACTGCAGGGAATTTCTCCTTCCTCCCAGTATCTCTTGCAGATGTTCAGAAATCTCTCCTTGCCCTCAACCCAGCCAAAAGAGGGTACCCTGACCACCTGGATCCAAAATTATTCCACCTCTCTGCACCTGTAATCTCCTTCCCCATAGCTACCCTTCTTAACCTCTCTTTCACCCTTGTAGCAATTCCCTCAGAATGGAAACATGGGACTGTTATCACCCTACCTAAGGGTGGTGACTCCTCCTCACCAAACAATTACAGACCTATCTCATTACTACTAGTCCTAGCCAAACTCCAGGAGCACCTTGTCCTTGCTCAACTCTCTACCTTCCCCTCCGAATCCTCCTTCTTCATTCCTTTCCAGTCTGGCTTCAGGAAAAAGCACTCCACTACTATATACCACCTTAGACTCACTGACTCTATCCTCACAGGTATGGACAGTGGGTAAATCACCTCAGCCATTTTTGTTGACCTTGCCAAGGCTTTTGGCACGGTCTCTCATCCACTACTCCTCCTGAATCTGACTTCAGCTGGCCTGTCTGTCTCTGCCATGGACTGGTTCACAGCCTTCCTCACAGGTAGACCACAATTGATCAGGATGGCTAAAACTCTGTCCCTCCTCTCCAGATCCACACTGGTGTGCACAAAGCTCTGTTCTAGGCCCACTACTTTTCTCCATTTTTCTCTATGACCGTCCCGCAGTCTGCTTATCCGTGTCCATTCATATGTACGTGACTGACACAGTCCTGTATACCTCTGGCCACAGCTCCATTGACGTAGAAGCCAGGCTCCAGCAGGACTTTGACAAAGTTCAGCTCTGGCTTCGCTCACACCAACTCTTCTTTAACGCCAAGAAGACCGTCTCCATGACCATTGGCACAAGGCAGAGACTCTCTAGGCTTACCGCCTCTCCTTCCTGTCACACCACTGACAGGGATCTTCTCAAGGACACATCCCCCTTTAGGTATCTTGGGGTCTGGCTTGACCAGCACCTCAATTTGTCTGGTCACACTGATGCCATCCTGTCAAAACTGTGCCCCAAGCTAGGCGCATTATACAGGAACCATAATTGTCTTCCACCTACGGCTAGGCGTCAAAACAGATCCAGATGATGGTCCTATCTATTTTTGACTACTGTGATGCAGTCTACAGTGCTGTCCCCAAGTCCTCCCTAGCCAAACTGGATACCCTCTTCAACTCTTTCTGTCACTTTGCTCTGGATGCCTACCCTCTCACTTATCACTGCGTCTTCTATCATTCACTTGCCCTCCCTTCTCTGGGCAACCGACATCTCTCGCACTGTGCTAAATTCATTTCTAAATTCTGGTACCACTCTCTCCCTTCTTACCTTTCTTCCTCCTTAACACTACCACCAACATCCCACCACTCACGCAGATCCACTGTTACTCGCACCCTATTAATCCCTCGCCGATCAACAACCATAGCTCAATCAGGGTTCTCGCACCGCCTCCCTAAAATCTGGAATGCACTTCCCTCCAAATTTGCCATTCCTCATCCCCTGCATCCATTTCATCTGCCCTACTTAACTTCTACTCCACTAACTGCACCTGTACGTAACCCCTCCATTCCTACGCTCTATCCCGGCACCACCCAGTCAACAACTCCAAAGCATTTAACAGCTCCTTATGTATTAGCTCTTATGACGGACCGATTGCACAGTCCCTTGCTCTCTTTGACTGTATCTGCAACAAATCTGTTGTATTGACTTACTATATCCTACTTTTAACTGTATTATGTATGTGTGATTAACTGTTGTATTGACTTGGTAACCTAATTTATCAATGTTATGCATAAAGCATTCATATATGTATTTTGTACCTGTTATGGCAATTGTGTATGTATCCTTTCCCTACACGTACCTACCTTCCACAGAACATACCATGAGACGAACAATTTTGATTGCTCAGTGTACTTTTCTGGTGAAACTTTTCAATAAATAAATAAATAAGTCAAAGGGATCAACAAAGTGGACATGGGACGTTTATTTCACAAAAAGGTAGGCACCATAACAAGAGGGCACAGTCTGAGACTATAGGGGGGAAACTACAGAGACAATGGGAGAGGGCAGTTCTTCACTGAGAGGGTGGTGGAGGCCTGGAACAGGCTTCCAGAGGAGGTAGTGGGGACCGAGACTGTGTCAGGCTTCAAGAGAGCATGGGACAGGCACATGGGGATATATAGAGGTGGGTGGGAACTTTAAGGGGAGAATAAATGTGTGTGGGGGAGGGCAGACTAGATGGGCCAAGAGGTCCTTTTCTGCCGTCAAGTTCTATGATTCCACGATTCTATGATATGGACGTCATCAAGGCCTTTGATACTGAGGCACATGACAAGCTTCTGGGTAGAGTACACACGTGCAATATACACGAGACATACTGAAGGTGAGTTGCTAACTGGCTTAGGGTCAGGAAACTGAGGGGGCGGTGGTGGAAGGGCACTACTCTGAGTGAAGAGTAGTACTCAGTGGTGTCCCTCTGGGATCGGACCTGGGGCCACTGCTGTTAAACATTTTTCTTAATGATCTGGAAACTGGGGCCCTCCAGTAGGCTGCTGATAATCACTAATAACACTAAGTAGACCATGTTGGTAAACTCCCTTGGGGATGGCAAAAATCTTCAAGAAGACCCAAGAAGCCTGGGGGGATTGGTCTGGCTGCTGGAGCCTGAAATTCCATGTAGCCAAATGCAAGGTGCTACACTTAGTGAGAAAAAAAGGTAGGACCTACACACTCTGTGAGGCTTGTCTTGATGCAGTAGAGGAGGAAAAGAACCTGGGGGTCAAAGTAGACAAGGTGCTGGAGCCTGCCAAGCAGTGTGCAGCTGCTGTCAAGAGGGCCAGCAGAATGCTGAGTTGCATCAAAAGAGGGTGACCAGCAGGGCAGGTGAAGTAATCCTGTCACTTTACAAGGCCCTGTCAGGCTCTTGGAATACTATGCACAGCTCTGGGTTCCTCAGCATAGCAAGGATGTTTAGGCTGTTGAGAGAGTGCAATGCATGGCCATCACAATGACCAGCGGCATGGGGACAAAAGCTATGAGGACTGAATAGAGGCCCTTAACATGATCACCCTGGAGAAAAAAGACTGTGAGGGGACATGATCTCAGTTTTCCACACAATGTAAGGTACTGACGAGACTGAATATACAGAGACATTTCCTCTAGTGTCCTCCATCAGGGTGCGAGGACATGCTCTAAAGCTCAGAGGTGGTAAATTTAGGTGTCACATTAAGAGGCAGTTTTTATGTCAGAGGCAGTGAAGCTGTGGAACAGCCTACCAGCAGAGGCACAGGACATGAAAACAGTACAGGCCTTCAAGGTAAGCCCAGACAAACTTCTGCTTGACAAGGGAATCTTCAGGTACCCTGCATAGGGGAGTGGGCAAAGAATCACTGTGGATTACTGCATTATATGTTTGCTCAGAACACTTTATTTTATCCCTGCTTATGAAGTGGGGGGGGGATGGACAAGATGGACCTAGTCTCACTTCTGAGTTTAAATCGTCAGTTTTGTTAGTTGCCAAAAAATGTCACCATATAGATTTTTTTTTTGTAAAATTGTATTTCTGACATCCATTCATCCTCAGTGTGTTTTTAATTTTCTCAGATATTCTTGAAACAGTATTTACAGCTAAATTTGTAATTAATGACTCATCATTAAAAATGGCCGCCATTCGCAATTTTAAAAAAAATTTCTTTTGAGTTTACCTGTTGAATGTAAATTTACTAGATCCACACTGTGGATGCCTTTGGATAGAACTACCATGTTTCTGATGGTAAATAGCACAGCACTGTACCAAGATATTTATTTTTTGTTGGAGGGCATGGCATGGGAGCAGGAACTTTTAAAAACTTCAACGTTCCATAGCTTCCTTCAGGAAAGATGTTTTTGCCAGGACAACATTACTGCTGAAAAAAAAAATGCCCAGTGACTAACAAATAATGCTGCTTTAAATAATTATGTAACTATAGGCTCGTTCACATGACTGACTGTGAGCCACTGTCAGTGGCTCACAGCGGCCAGATCGGAGCTCCTGCAGACGTGTGAACCTTCCTGTTTTGACAGTTTTCCATTGCGTGGCATTGCTGCTGCAATACAGTACCTCTTTCCCCTGGGTTTGCAAAGTGGTGTAGGTGGTTTTCTGTGCCGTCTGAACAGGCAAACCACCCCCACCACTACAAGTCTCCAACAACCCAACAAGTGACCAGAACAACATTCAAATCGCCAGAAAGGAAAAGGGCACCGAAAACACCGGTGTCATGTGAACACGGCTCTCTAATGTTTCATTAAATTTTTTTTTGAATGATTAGAAAGTAGCCACTGCAGTAAGATGCAGTGTGAACAAGCCTTATGTTTCCTTAAATGCCAAGCAAATATGTTCTTCTAACAAAAAAATACAACTACTGTTATTTACATGTAATCATTTTTGTAATCTAGGGCACCATACACTGTCACAAGGGTCGGTCACTAAGTGGTTTCAGGCCTTTTCCTGTGCAATTGCTGGTGCCACCTTACCCTGTATGTACCCTCTGGGGTATGTATCACCCACCTGCAATAATGTTACTTGACACTGTCCCAGAACTTCTCTCCTTTGTCTGTACCAGTCCGCCTTCAGTAGTTGTGTCTTAAGTTAGCGCCATGTATTTCACTGGCTGGAGTATGGAAGATATTATAGGAAAATATTATTTCTGTTTGATTGTTTACAGAGGTGGATTCCAGCAATGATATATGCACAATTTGAGCTTTTTACTGGAAAGATGTTACGAGCACATGGTGCAGTTCTCCCTCAGCTCTGAACTGAGCGTATCTCTCTTGGAGTGTCGGTCTGACCCCAAGAGTCCCTGTGTGTCTTTTTATGACCTCTTTGTACTAGCAAGGGTTAAACCAATGGTTTAGATAAATGTTAATTAAAAATGTTCCTTCTAGAATACCATGTTCTCTCATCTGTGCTTACCTGATGATCTTTACTCTTCTTCTAATGTCTCTGAGTGTCCATTTCTGACAGCTTAAGAACCAATGTTTTCACAGGCTGAGTCCTATCCCACATCTGTTTGTTTTCTAGAACACCAATGCTCTTAACCTAAACTTCATGGGTGGGAAGCATGTGTCTACCTCCATGCATGTAACAGCTCATTACAGGGTAGCTTAGTTTATGCACAGTGGCCAGTTAGTGGTAGTTTTAGGGGAGGACTCTGAGGTTTTGTTTGACTGCTCCCTTTCTCAGCATTCCTGGGCTGTATCAATGTTTCCACTGTCTGACCACATAAGAGCAATGAGCGGTGCCCAGTGTTGCTTCTCTGTCTGCTGTCTGCTCTGTCCTTGGGACTTTTGGGGGCACAGTGAAGGGTCATTGTGAATGTCTGCAGCACTGGAGACTTGCAGAATCTGTCTCTCTCTGCCCTCTGTGAGTTTCTTCTGACACTGTGAGATTTATTTGAAAAGTTATTTATTTGAAAATTGGTAACTGGGAAAGGCACACTGAGCCAAGGCTCATTTCCAGGTGCAAACTGACTGGGGTGATTCTGCTCTAGAGTGCCTGGTTCCTCTGCTGCTGCTTTTGTGTCTCCATCTGGCTGGAGATCATTCGTGGCCTCTGATATCGAGAGGAATTTTCTTTATCTCACTCTAAGTAGTAGCCTTGCATTAGAATAGATTTATCATGTCCAGTACTGCCAGAGGGTCAAATATGCACTGTGGTGTCTGGGATTTGAGGTACTGTGACTGTACTTAATATAAAAGGCGGTGTGCTCTGAAACATGCCATTGTGGAACCTGTTCTTATTTTTATCTTGTGGACCCAGTGGCCCTATGGTCCTGAACCAGCTGATCTATCATTGATTGCTATAATTTTTTCATCATTGCTTCTTTGACAAACTTGGGGCCACACAGCCCTGATTCAGATTCATCAGGTGATCTCCCGTGGACTGTCTTGCTACGCTGCATCCCTGCATTTGCCATTTGACTCTTGCTAGAGCCCTTTAGGGGTGTAAGATTTGTATTATGCTCTTTTTCCACCAGTGTATTTCCTGATCCATTCATAGCAGCCAGCTCTTGTGAGCCTTCAACTTACCCTCCAGGATGTCCCTCTCTACTGACCTGAGTGCTCGCGAGTCCACAAGCAGCTTGGCTCCTTGGTCACTGCTCCACAAAGAACGATGGAAATGCTGCATCAAAGGATAAACGTTTATTGTATAAAAACAAATAGCAGACTTGAGTGCTGTCTGAAAATGACAAGGGTTGCTCTATATCCAGGCCTGGGTGCAGTTGACCTACAGAGCTACTATCCCCATGGCCTGCCACTTGGTCCGTATTACCCGGGGTGGGTTTCCTCCTCTCCGGTTTAGGCCTTATTCCTTTGAGGGGTGGAATGAAGTTTTTATTTCATCTGTTGGGAAAGGACAATGTGATTAACTGTTTCTGAAACATCTTGGACTGATGTGTCATTCACTGGCACTTTTTATTTGTTCTTTGTCAGGGTAAAAACTGTGCATGGACTTTTTCTAGAGTTTTGTGTGGTTGTGAGAGTGTGTCTTGAAAGAGTTTGGAGTGGGCTGTCTTAACTAGGATCTACCTGCCATGTGTGTACGTGTCATCTCTTATTCCCCTCCCAGCTTAAGCTGTTCTGCCCTTTTAGGGGCAGATGCACTGCTGAATAGGAGGGTATTACAACACTGCCAGCTTTTGGAATTTTTAGAAGGGGTGCAGTTTAGCAGGGGTACCCCCCATCAACATAAGAATATCAGGAGGGTTTTGCCACATAGTACTGGACTGGGCAAGAATTTATTCTGCTTCACACCCATTCTCCAGCATTGCTCTAAACAGGAGGTAGGGAATATGTATGATGGCCTAAAACTGCCATTGTACAGATGTTGTCTCAGGTTCTGGTGTCAACCTCTGTGTATCAGCGAGACCTGACTGGACTACTCGTTCAAGCCTATTCTCGTGAAGATTGTCTCCCCCTTCAAGATTACTCTGTGGTACACCACTCAGGACTGGAGTGCAGGAGTGACAGGTGGTCTTTTTCAGATCTGAGCTGGGCTTCTCCATGTCTCCTATAGTGCAGGCTGAGTCCTTTTGAGTGTGTAACCCTCTTGAGTGTGGCTATTCCCTCCTCCTTGCTCTTGCAAAACTGCAAGAACACCTCGTGCTTGCCCAGCTAACCTCCCATCTTTTTGACTCAAATTTCTTCACACCCTTCCAGTCCAGTTTCAGGAAGACACTCCATTGCTTCCTCCTTACTAAGGCTCACTGACACCATCCAGTCTGGAATGGATAGAGGTCTTATCGCCTCTGCCATCTTCATCGATCTGGCTAAAGTCTTCGATACAGTCCCCCACCCCCTGCTACTATCATGCCTCTGAGACTCTGGCCTCTCCACATCTGCTACTAGTTGGTTCAGTGCCTATCTTACAGACCAAACTCAGTCTGTAAGGATTGCTGATGCCACGTCCCCACCCCTTCCCATGACCACTGGTGTCCCCCAAGGTTCAGTGCTTGGCCCTATCCTATTCTCCATTTTCTTAAATGACCTGCCTCAAACCTGTTCCCCCTCCTTGATCCACATGTATGCAGACAATACTGTTCTATTCTCTGGCTCCTCTCTGGAATTGGTTGCCTCTAACCTCCAGGCTGACTTCAACAAAGTCCAGCACTGGTTCAGCTCTCACCAGCTTTCTCTAAACACGAAAAAAACATTCACTATGACATTCGGCAGAACTCAACGTCTAGCCAGGCTCCCCTCCCTCCCTCTTTTCCACACCCTTGATGGAACCGTGCTGGAAGATGTCACCTCCTTCCGGTATCTTGGAGTTTGGCTTGACCACCACCTAACCTTCTCCGTCCATGCCGACTCCATCTTGAAAAAACTTCGCCTCAAGCTCAGGGCTCTATATCGGAACCGAAATAGTCTCTCCTTTACTGTTCAACGTGATCTCATCCAGAAGATGATACTTCCCTCTTTCGACTACTGTGATATTGTCTACAGTGCTGCTCACAAGTCTGTCTTATCCAAGTTAGATACCCTTTTTAGTGCTTTCATTCTTGACGCTTCTCTTCGCACAGATCATTGCGAGCTCTACCGCTCCCTTGCGTTCCCCTCCCTCGAAAACCACCACTTAATACACTGCACCAAGATTACCTTAAAGTGCTGGCTAGGTGCTCTCCCAGCCTACCTAGCCTCCACACTATCACCCCCCCCGGCATCCACCCATGCCCTGAGGTCCCTAGACTCCCGACTCCTTTTAATCTCTAGGTGGAGAACCTCTGTCGGCCAGGCCGCCTTCTCACACTACTTCCCTCAACTCTGGAACTCACTCCGCTCACAAATTCACCACTCCTCTTCTGTCCGATCACTATACACAGCCCTTGCCAACTACTACTCGGTAAACTGCTCCTGCACCTAACACCCCCCTGTTCACCCATGCATCCCCCTTCCTAAATTCCAGTAGCACCAAGTGCGTTACGACTCAATGCACAACTACTGCACTTGATCTCTCATTCTGGTGAACAGTCCGACTGCTAGCCAGCTCTGCACTTATTCATTCAGTGTTACATATCCCAGCAGCTAGCCCAAACTGTTTATTCACATTGTTACCATTACCATCTGCTAGTGAACTAATGTTATCCATGCTCACTATTCTGTCAAATGTATGTAAAATATTATCCATGCATCTGTATTCTGTCAAATGTATGTAAAATATGTATGATGTATGATAACCTTCATGTTATCTTCCCATCTGTACCCCTCCCCCCACGTCGCACCGGGAGATGAGCAGTTATTGCTCAGTGTGCTTTTCCTGGTGAAACAATTTCAATAAATAAATAAATATTCTGAGCAGAACAATTGCCCTCCTGTATCACCCTTCATAATGTGAGGTAGACGTTTTGCAGTCTGGCCTGGTGTTGGGATTATCTAGGCTTATTGTCTACGTTTAATGCCTGGGTTAATAACCCCTCAACCAAACTCGTCCTCCTTACTGGTTCACTGGGGTTCAGACAAGATTTTTCTGCAGCTACACTTGAGGGTGTCACACATTGGATTCAATCTTTCTTACTGGTTGGGAGATAAATTTTTTTTTTTTTTTGAAATTGCAATTTTTTATTATTTCCTTTTCCAAGTTACAACAGGGTACAGAAGAAAAAGAAGGGAAGAAAGAGACATATGGAGGCAAAATACATTTTGACTGGCCTAAGAGGAGATATATACAATCGCCAAACAAAAATTAATCCGTCCCCTCCCATACTAGGAGTACATTCTGAACAGCTTATCAAACTGTGACCCGGCCCAACTCAGAGGCCGGTGGTTTAATTACATAGCCCCTTTAAAAGTCAGGCCCCAAAGCCTCCCAAGAAAAATAAAGACCAAAACAGAAAGGACTATCCCACATTCGGACCCTCCGGGTAGGAAGGCCCGAACACAGGGAAACAAGACAGACAAACTACATACTTATACCCCAAACCCACCCCCCGAAGAACACCCCCCCTTCCCCCGACCCGTGGTGAGAGTACTCCTTCTGATTTTAAAATTGGGATCACGCTTTCCATCTGGGATAACCTTTACCTTTGGGTTCGCCCCCATCAGCCGAAATCAGCCCCTTAATCCAGAGCTTCTCTAGCCAAAATTTCGACAACTGTGGTTCCCTCTTCGACACCCAGGTATTCAAAGAATGGGAGCCAGCGAGATCTATGTAAGGCAGACTTCAAGTTTAGGTTCGCCGTAAGCCTTTCCATTAATTTAATTTGGTTACAGCAAGATAACCAATATTCTCCACTAGGAGGGGTCTTGGACAACCACAGCCTGGTAATTGCCTTCTGGGCCGCGGCCAATAGAATTGGAAACAGATAGTAAGCCTTGGACCCTGTTAGTCCTTGTGGGGGTTCCCCTAGTAGCAAATGACAAGAATGACCCAGATTTCCCACCTGTAAAATCTGCGTCAGTCCATTATTAATGCCCTCCCAATAACTTTTAATAATCGGGCATCCCCAAAAAATGTGTTCGTGCGTCCCCCTCTGCCCACAGCCCCTCCAGCAGTCCGCTGAGCGAGATTGACCAAAGTGTTTAGTCAATACTGGTGTCCTGAAAAACCTTGTAAGTACTTTCCACCTGAATTCCCTCCAGGAGTTTGACGCCGAGGTTCTGTACGCCATCCTCCAAATTACCTCCCATTTTACCTCCCCTTCTCTCAGTCCCAGTTCCTCTTCCCAGATTTTCTGAATCCTCTGCCTGGGTTTCGACTCCAGTGGTTCCCCTGCCTGATAGATCTTGGAGATCAAGTGGGTCGTTTGCGGCAATTCTCTTAACCACTCTATGAGCGATTCGACAAGGGAATCCTTAGGTGCGGACCCACGATTCTCCCTCTGCCCCTCTTCCTCCTGTAAATAATGCCTAACCTGCAAGTAGGCAAAGAAATCGGATGAGGGGATTTTAAATTCCTGCTGAATCTGTGTAAAACTTTTCATAATGTCCCCACTGGATAACTGAACGAAATTACCCAGTCCTAACTTCTGCCACCTCAGGAAGACTGGATTTTCTGCCCCTAGTTTGAACTCAGGCCTCTCCAAAATTTTCCCCTGTCTCAACACCAGCACCCGCGCCTTAGACCCTGATTCTTTCACCGTCTGGAACCAGAGCATAATTAGTGTTTTAAGTCCTGGGATGGGCAGGCTATGAATTACCCTGGGGTTCTTTCTGTTAAAGAGAATTGATGACAGGGAATATGGATGTATACACTGCAAGTCCATTTTGGCCCAGCTCTGAACCGGCGCCGGGGACGTGTAAACCAGCAAGAACTGCAGCTGTGCCGCCCTGAAATACCTCTTAAAGTCTGGAACTCCCAGACCCCCCTTCCCTTTGGATAAGTTCAACAGCACCCAGCTCAGCCTTGGCTTCTTTCCAGCCCAAATAAAATTACTTATGACCTTTTGTAGGTCAGCCCAGAATTTTTTTGGGGGACTTAGGGGGATGGCGTCAAACAAGAACAGCATCCTTGGTAGGACATTCATTCTTATTGACTCCACCCTGCCAGAAATACTAAGCGGTAGGGACGCCCCCTGGCGCAATCCTCCCTCACACAATCTAGCAATCTCAAGTGATTAACCTTGAAAAGTTTACCTGCATCCCTCGGGATATATACTCCCAGATAGCGGAAATGAGTGGTGTTCCACCTTAAATCCGTCATACCCCTTACCTGGGCGGAAACTCCTGCTCCTAAAGTAATTGCCTCTGACTTAGATTCATTAATCTTAAAGCCCGATACAGAGCCAAACTCCTTCAGTATGTTCATCGCAACTGGCAAGAAGCGTTGAGGGTCACCCAAATACAACAGGGTATCATCTGCATAAAGAGATATGCGGTTGTCCACTCCCCCCCACTGGAATCCCCACAATGCCTTCATGGGACCGAAAGGCCTCGGCCAGTGGCTCCATACTCAGTGCGAAAAGAAGAGGTGAGAGGGGACAACCCTGCCTCGTACCCCTCTTAATATAAAAGGGCCGAGAGAAGAGACCATTCAGTCTTACCCTAGCTGAGGGTTTAGCATACAGGGTGCCCAACCACGCCTGAAACTTGGGGCTGAAACCAAACTTCTTCAGGACCTCATCTAGGTATTCCCACTCTAGGCGATCAAAGGCCTTTTCGGCATCCAATGTAATCACCGCTGCCTGCCTTTTTACCCCCTCGGATTGGACATGGGCCAATACGGTGAGCAGCCGCCTAACATTGTCATGGAGGTGTCTGCCTGGCATAAAGCCCGACTGGTCCGGGTGGACCAGCATGGTCACCACCGACTGAAGCCTATTCGCTACCATTCTAGCAAAAATTTTAACATCCAGATTTAGCAATGATATAGGGTGGTAGCTGCCACACAGGGATAGGTCTTTGTCCGGCTTAGGGATGACAGATATTAAGGCGTGGACCCAGGTGTCCGGGGCGTCTGAGGTTATATGGGCTCCGCTACAGACTTCCAGAAGTACAGGAGCTAACTGTTCACTGAATTTTTGATAGAACTCTGCTATATACCCATCAGGGCCTGGAGCTTTGTTATGTTTCAATTTTTTGATCACCTCTTTTAACTCTAGCATGGAAAACGGTCTGTCTAATTCTTTTTCAAGGTCTTGCGAGAGCTTAGGCAGTTTAAGACCCTCAAGAAAATGCTTGATCAGGTCCGACTGGTTCGCCCCAGACTCAGATTTGTACAAATTTTCATAAAACTCACTAAAACAGTCTGCTATCTGGGAAGCTGCTGATAAATGTTTCCCCGGGAGTGAGGGGTCCTGGACCCCAGAAATGAACCTGTCAGCCTCTTGTTTCCTCAGTCTAAAGGCAAGTAGCCTACCCGCTCTATCACCTCCGCTATAATATTTTTGTGACGTAAACCTGAGGGCATTTTCAGTTTTTGACATTAGGAGGCGCTTTAATTGTTCCCTTGCCACTTGAAGCTCCTTAAGTACACTTCTCGCTCCTCCTTTTTTATGGATCCCCTCTAACTCCTTAATTTTCTGCTCCAGAACCTCTTGTTGTTGCTGTCTGGCCCTCTTCTGTTGTGTAGAATACGAGATTACCTCACCTCTCACCACTGCCTTTAGCCCATCCCAGAGGTACTTCACTTTTGTCACCGACCCTGTATTCTCCCTGAGATAATTTACTATCACCTCCTTGATCTTGGCTACGAAGTCTTTGTCTTTGAGGAGTCCAGCGTTTAACCGCCACAGGGACTGTTTGTTCTGCCAGCCCAGAGAAATGGATAGGATAACTTTAGCATGGTCGGAGGTGTATATGGGGTATATCTGTTGGTCTACAATGGACTCAACCCTGGATTTAGGTATGTAAAATCTATCCAACCTTGAATAGGAGTCTTGTGGGTGAGAGTAAAAGGTGAAGTCCTTGCTGGAGGGATAACTATCTCTCCACGTGTCAACCAGTCCCAACTCCCTGCGCAGATGGGACAATGTCCTGGGGCCTGCACCTTTCTCCTTACCTCCCTGGCTTCCTGATCTATCCAGCCTAGCCTCTTCCACACAATTCCAGTCCCCTCCTATAACCAAGTGGCCCTCAGGGAGCGCCGCCACTACCCCGAATGCATACCTAAAAAACTCTGGGTTAACGGATGTGGGAGCATATATATTGACTATATGGATTACCCTGTCCGAGATCCTTCCTGAGAGGACCACCATTCTGCCTTCTTCATCCAAAGACGAATTTAGCGGGACAAATCCAAGTCCCTTTCGCACTAAGATAGCAACCCCAGTCTTCTTTGGATTATTGTTAGATGAGTAAAAAACTTCCCCTACCCACATGCGGCGTAATTTTCTGTGTTCCAGTGTCGACAGGTGGGTTTCCTGCAAGAGGCCAATGTCACAGTGCACCTTCGCTAAATCTTGCAGAATACTGTGCCTCTTAGCGGAAGAGCCCAACCCCTTGACATTATATGTCACTAGTTTTAGGGTCCCCATCTTGGTTTCTCATCAATTTCATCCGCTCCCACCTTCTTCCTTGCCTGATGTCCCAACCCATGTCTCCCTCATCATAGAGGGCTATGAGCAGGACCTCATATGTGCCTATGAACCAGCCTTCACCACAGGTCACCCTCCCCTCCCCCGCCGAATACCCCCCCTCACCCCCCAGCCCACCAATGTTAACAAACCAAGTACAAACATACCATAAAAGAGCATTACCATAGAAGAACTATATACAGTATAGTCCAATCGGGAACATGGTCGGAGAGAAACTCCCTCCTCCCAGGAGCAAGGGCTGCTGCGTAGCCTTCAACCTCCCCCCCTTCAGTAAGGCGGGAGATAAATTATATCCTTGTGGAGCCATTCTGTTGGACCCACACTGTATAGTGAAGATCAGTTTCAGAGCCCCCATTATACCATCTTCAACTGCAGAGAGGGTAATTCAATTCTGTCAGGGATGGGATCTTTAATCCAGATCCGTTTCTAGATTCATTGGACACCTTGGACCAGACTGCCACCTCCTCAAGTGGGAGCCACTGCTGGGGTCAAGGCCTATAGTGGGCTAATGGATAGGAGAGAGATGGTGGTGGTTAATGGCACTCACACTAATGATGGGAAAATATCAGTAAGGTACATATCGCTCGGAACTAGGACCAGTCTTCTTCATTGTCTTCATAGGGGACATTAAAGAAGAACTGGAAGGGCAGATGATACCAAAATCTGCCGTAGGATGGACACTCAGGAGGGGGTGGAGATAATGTGTAGGAGTCTTGAGAAACTCGAGGAGTGGTCAAAAGCATAGCAATTGGTGTTCAATGCCAAAAGTTGCAAAATCATGCACCAAGGGCATGGGAACCAAGGAGCTGAATGTAGGACGTGGGGGAGGTACTGACAGTCACTAGACAGGAGAGGGACCTTGGGTTATCATATCTGAGGACCTCAAGATGGCAGGGCAGTGTAACAAGGCAGTGGGTAGGGCTAGTCGGATGATGGGGTGCATAAGGAGGGGTATTTCTAGCAGGAAGAGGGAGGTGGTTTTGCCACTGAATCACTCAATGGTGAGATCCCACATAGAGTACTGTGTCCAACTTTGAAGAATGTACCTCAGAAAGACATAGACAGTGTGGAGGTGGTCCAGAGAAGGGAAACTAAAATGGTTCAGGGTTTGCACAAAAAGTTTAATGAGGAAAGACTGATGGATCTCAACATATACAACCTGGGAGAGAGGAAAGAGAGGTGATATAGAGACCTACAAGTACTTCACAGGGGTGAATGAGGTGCAGGGGGAACCTCTCTCAAATGAGAAAGAGCACCAGCATGAGGGGGAATGCAATGAAGCTGGGGTGGGGGTTCAAGAGAGATGCGCGGAAATATTTCTTCACTGAAAGGGTGGTGGGTCCCTGGAACAGACTGCCAGCAGATGTTGTTACGGCTGAAACAGTGGGGGGATTCAAACATGTATGGGACAGGCCTTGGGGTATATTAGAAAAGAGGCAGGGAGGTGGGAGGATCGTTGGAGACCAGATAGGGTCTGTGGAGGCAGACTAGGAAGGGAATATCTGGGCGGAGGGGTGGGCCAAGCTGTCCTTTCCTGCCATTAAATTCTGTTTCTATGTTTATCATTTGGCCCTTTACTTGGGGATGGACACCCTGGTACCAGTCTGTACATGCCAAATAACTTCACTGAAGCACACTATGGCTTAATGATGAGCCTCAGCAGAGTACTAGGATGGAATGTAGGTGGAGGAGATTGCGGGTATATGTTAACGGGTGTTTCCTGTTAGCCCGTTATAAAGGCTATCAGGAAGCAATGGAGAGAGAGAGAGAGAGAGAGACACACACACACACACACAGAAAGAGAGGAACTTCTCTCTGGTGTAATTGCAGCAGAAGAGAATAGGCTGGTTGCACTGCTCTGTACTATGGACAGTCTTGTAAATCCACTTTGTCAGCAGGACAAGGACAGTGGATTCCTAGAATTGTGTGAATAGCTGAATATATTTTTCAGAGTCAAGGTAAATGGAATCTGGGCTGCATCTCCTCCACTGCTGGGTCTATGTACGACTATTGTAGCTGGCCAGATGAGTTCTAAATCTTCAATTCCTTGGAAGATTCCCACCAGTTAGATGATAAAGAGATGACTTAGGTGCTCAAAAACATGTAGCATCATCTCAAAGTAGGATCCTGCCCAGACACAGCTGTTTAAGGCTGAGGTGAAAGCTTGGACACTGGTCTTTGCAGATATTGTAAATGCTCCTTTGTAAGAAGATCACTTCCCTATCGCCCTTAAGGGGACCATGGTCAAGCTCTTGTCCAAGAAGGGTTCACTGGATCCTTATAATCTGTTGAATTTCTGGCTGATCTCCAAGCTGCCCTTTTGGTAAAAGGTTGTAAAGAAGGGGGGTTTGACACAGCTGTGAGAACACCTTGAATAATCATAGAATTTGAGTTTGATGGCAGAGAAGGACCACTTGACCCACCTAGTCTGCCCATTTCCCTACCTAATGGATAAGCCGTAGATCCTAGTTAATCAACAGCCTACTTCCTCATACCCCCATTAGAATTGCCTTATGACTGTCCCATGCATTCTTAAATTCCCCCACTGTTTTTGACTCCACAACCTCCTCAAGAAGGCTGTTCCATGCATCCACAACCCTCTCCGTGAAAAAATACTTCCTCACATTACCTCTGAGCCGTCCCCCCTCTATCTTCAAATTGTACCCCTTGTTCTTGCACATCTCTTTTTCTGAAAGATGCTGCCCTCTTGGACTTTGTTGATTCCCTTGAGGTACTTGAAAGTTTCTATCATGTCCTCCCTCTCCCTCCTTTCCTCGAGAGCATACATATTAAGCTCCTTTGGTCTCTCTTCGTATGTCTTCTGGTGCAGACCCTGCACCATTTTGGTTGCCCTCCTCTGGACAGCCTCCACACTGTCTATGTCTTTGCGGAGATGGGGTCTCCAGAACTGCACGCAGTACTCCAGATGGGGTCTCACCAACTGCCTCTATAGAGGGATAACAGCTTCCTGTTTTCTACTGATGATGCCTCTCCCTATGCATCCCAGTATCCCCCCCCAGCTCTTCTTACTGCCTTCTCACATTGCTTGCCCACCTTTAGGTCATCTGATATAACTACCCCCAGGTCCCTTTCCATTTTTGCCATTGCCAGTATCTCACCCCCCATTGTGTACTCGTCCCCTGGGTTTTTGTTTCCCAGGTGCATTACTTAGCACTTCTTTGCATTGAATCTAAGCTGTCATACATTTGACCATTCCTGCAACCTTGCCAAGTCCCTTTTCATCCCACCTTGTGTATCAGCCCTGTTGCAGATCTTTGTGTCATCTGCAAAGAGACATACTTTTCCCTCCAGTCCCTCTGAAATGTCACAAATAAAGACATTAAAAAGGACCAGACCCAGTACGTTGAGACATTTCAGTCTGGTTTTCAGCAGTGCCACATCACTGATATAGCCCTGATCAAGTTTGTAATGATCTCCTCCTATTAAGGGTTTGAGTTCAGGTGTTGGTTCTGATACTCTTTGACCTGTCATTTGATACAGTGGACCACAATGTGATGGTTTATAGAGTTAGGGAGCAGGGGGGCTGACTGGAACCATATTTTCATGGTTCCAGTCATTCCTCATGGACCAGCAGAAGTCAGTTATAAGGATTTTTAATCAAAGTCAATAGCCCTGGACTGTGGTGTAGCCCAGGGTTTGGTCCTGTCACCGGCATTGTTCTTTGTACATGCTACTACCAACCACTGGGGAGATCATTAAAGGACAGGGTCAGGTTTCACTGCTATTTATTTATTTGAAAATTGATAACTGGCAAAGGCACAGTGAGCTAGGCTCATATGCCATATCCAGGTGCATATGTGGGGAGGGATGAACAAAAGGAGGTACATATAAACATAGACTTTGACGGCAGATAAGGACCGCTTGGCCCATCTAGTCTGCCCATTTCCCTACCTAGAAGATAAGCTGCAGATCCTATTTAACCAACAGCCTATTTCTTCCTACTCCCCACAAAAATTGCCTTATGTCTGTCCCATGCATTCTTGAATTCTCCCACAGTTTAAAGACCCCACAACCTCCTTAGGAAGGCTGTTCCATGCGTCCACCACCTTCTCTGTGAAAAAATACTTCCTCACATTGCCCCTGAGCCATCCCCTCTCTATCTTCAGATTTTGTCCCCTTGTTCTTGCACATCTCTTTTTCTGAAAGATGCTACCCTCTTGGACTTTGTTGATTCCACTGAGGTACTTAAACGTTTCTATCATGTCCCCCTCTCCCTCCTTTCCTCAAGGGTATACATATTAAGCTCCTTTAGTCTCTCCTCGTGTGGCTTCTCTTGCAGACCCTGCACCATTTTAGTTGCCCTCCTCTGAACTGCCTCCATCCTGTCTATGTCCTTGCGGAGATGGGGTCTCCAGAACTGGATGCAGTACTCCAGATGGGGTCTCACCAACTGTCTGTACAGGGGATAACAACTTCCTGTTTTCTGCTGGTGATACCTCTCCCTATACATCCCAGTATCCCCTCAGCCCTCCCTACTGCCTTCTCACATTGCTTGCCAACCTTATGGTCATCTGATATGATTACCCCAGGTCCCTTTCCATTTTTGTTGTTACTACCTCCCCCATTGTGTAATCTTCCCTGGGTTTTGTTTCCCAGGTGCATTACTTGCACTTCTTTGCATTGAATCCAAGCTGCCATACTTCTGACCATTCCTCCAACCTTGCCAAGTCCTTCTCATCCTTTCCAC